>LR990629.1:12196006-13516128 GCA_905147815.2 Phalera bucephala
TTATAGTAGTATCAGCATGAAGGCTTGTAAAATTGAACTTTTAGTAAAAACTCGCCTGAAGGAAAATTAAAAAGTAGATGTATGTGGAAATACCGACATCCTATTGGTTATTTACGAAATTTTTCTCTATTTCGCTTTGGTGGATACCAGGCCTAACGATTAGCTTTCTCTACACGTTTTGGTGGATACTAGACTTAACGCTTAACTCTTTCCATCAGTTTTGGTGGATACCGGACCGAACGTTACTCCCCTCGGTTAAAAAAACTGCTTTCAATGTGAATATATAAAAATAAGCCGTTAACCTATTTTTCTCTATATTGGACTCGACATGCGTCCAATCCTCATTATGGGTGAAATAAAACATGTTTATAAAATTAAACATTATATTTTCTTTCCAAATCGTTAAACTTTTTATTTACTCAACTTCATCTAAAATACATTTTTCACATTTTTAATTCAGCACCAATTAACATTAAAATATTGAGCGCGACAATTAGCACATACCTCTTAAATGTTATATTAAACTAACGATTAAAACATCAATACCCAAAATTTGATACATTAGGAAACTAGGAATGTCCTTTTTATGGCTCAATATTATTTTAGTGACACTCAATTTCACTTTAGATTCTCAATAGACGAGAATCGTTCATTTATACAGCTGGCAGCATAAGCCATAGAAAACATGATAAATAGAGGCTCAATTCTCATAAACGAATATTTTCTGAACTACGAACATGATTTCTCTTTGGATATCTATTAAAAAAATACCGAACTATAATCCCCAAACTATAATAATAATTTTAGCCCTGTTAAGAAACTGTCCCACCGTTGGGCACGGGCCTTCTCTCAAACTGAGAGGGTTAGACCATAGTCCACCACGCTGGTCCAGTGCGTGTTGGCGAACTTCACACACCTTCGAGAAACTCAGGCATGCAGGTTTCCTCACGATGTTTTCCTTCACTGTTAAAGCAAGTGATGATTAATTTTTAATACGCACATGCTTTCGAAATGACAGAGGTGCGTGCCTGAGTTTGATCCCGAGACCTTTGACTTTGCAGTCCAACGGTCTAAACACTAGGCTATCACTGCTGTCCAAACTATATCTTAATTATTTTCTTATGAAAACGTGTGAAGCTATCATACTAGGAATTGAATTCCTGCACTGTAGGTGTGTCTGGATACGTGAAATTCACATACAGAAACACCCAAACCAAAACAAACATATGTGGGTCACACATAGATTTCTTCCGTGGGACATCGATATATCATAACAAAATACACAGTCCCGTTAAAAAGTTACACTAAAAACGTTCCTAAATTCACATGAGTAGTTTTAGTTATGATATAAACATAAATTAGGGCATCTTTTACCTTACTCGTATCACTTAAAGCTGTATTTGCAAAAAAGTGGAAGCTTGTTAATTTTTTAGTACCTACCGTCCACATTTGCATGCCTTTTGTTGGTGCCATTTTTCGTGCGGCGAGCGTGTATTTACCTATATTTAATCTATGCGAGGGTGGATCTAATCTGCAAGTACTCAAACTAGTGAATGAAGCGCGACCTACGCTCTAAACACTATACTAAGCAGTCGTCGTTCTTTTACAAGCTTTTATTTCATACTGTAAGCGATCTTAATTTAAAAGTTTCAAATACATTATGATGTTTTCGCCTAACGATTAAATCAATATCATGCAGACAGAAATGCAATATCAAAAACCTATAGACAAAAATACACCAATTAAACTAGGTATTACTAGTATTTATTATCAAATGCAAAAAGAAAAGCATCATACCTCACTCGCTTATATATTGATGCTGGCAATTTTAATCGTTACTAAAAGTTACTCGGACTGTTGATGAAATGCCCATTATCAACATATTTGCATATCTCTTGATGGCATAATATTCGATGAGAATTGAGCCTTACATTAGTATAATCACAATAACACTGGAATAATTACGAAATAACGAACAAACAGTCTTATGGAAGACACCGGCGTATGATTACATGATTTAAATTCATACATTCGTGATGAATTAATTATAATTAAAAATTTGTATAAAATTTATTAAGTAGAAATAGTGTTGCTCAATACGCCACTATCGATAAATCAATGGATAGCCCAGTAATGGTACGAATATCGATGTTATCGAATTCATGAGGTCAACTATCCATAACAAGATTATCGATAGTTCGGAAACACTAAGTAGATGCATAATTTATGTATTCGTGTGTAATTTATTTATTATAAAATATATTAAAGCCCGATGTTTTTAATATTATGATTTTATAAAGATATATATGACACTTATATCGGCAAATCAAATAGCTCTCCGATAAGTCGGAAGTTCGAGCGATTTAACTTGACCGGACTAATGTTAGTGCTACGCCACACAGATGCGCGACTCACGCCTGGCACCATGTAATTAGTATCCGTTACGACTGTTTATCGAACGAAATAGAGAAATTGAACTTTATTAGACAAGATTTTTTTTATAATAACACTTTCTTAGCGGCTTAGCGAGCACGGAGAAACGAATTTCAATCCGGCCAAGTTGAATCGCGCGTACGATACATGTTATTCAATCACTTGACATTTTCGTGTGATTTTGTCGATTATTAGTGAATATGAGGTTCACGATTCCGGAAACGGGGGTTGCCATAATCTCTATTCTCTCAATATTATAAATGAAATAAACCTATAGAAAATATAAAAGAAAGCTGCGTCTCATGTCCAAGTAAGATTACTTTAAAAGATTATGAGATTGTGGTAACCGAGGTGCCAGTTTCACTGTGCCGATGAGCAGCGACGAGTTTTGCCGAAAGTTAGATACGGTCATATTAGTATGTATATATAAATACATATATATCATTCAGATTTTCACCGGAGTTACGCCAAGAGTAAAATTAAATTGATGCTATTTTTGATTCGGTTCGAAAGAGTAAATAAAATGTTTGAATCTGTATTTATGAAGTTAGCCGCCGAATAAAATCAAAATATTTAAATATCATTTTAAGTTCTTTCTTCAGAATTTGTTTTTATAAATATTACCTTTTTTTTTTAAAAACTACTGTTTATTTCATAGTCACATTTTAGTGTTGGCATTTACAATCTTTAAATTAACTAAATAAAATGCAATAAATAACATGTGTCCTCACAAACTGAGGACTGCTTTAATTTCATGGAAATTAGGAAAAAATGTATTAAGAACTACTTTTTAATGAATATTGATACATCCTTGGTCTGGACACAAACATTATAAATATGCGGCCAACTTTGATCCCCGTCATACGTAAATGATCAAAGAAAAGTTTGTAGCAATATTCAATCAAGGATCTTTTGGCTCATGACGTCATTGACAGGATACACATTGGTGTGTAATTAGGGTTCACATTTAGTAAAATCACTCATCAGAAAATCAATCAATCATGTTACTTTCAGGGAAATATTTCAACAGGTGAATCGGTGTAAATAAGTCAAGAGAGTTGAAGCACTTGCTCAAAGAACAAGTTTAGTCAAACTGTACCATGTGGCAGACCAAATTGAATTATCTATCCATCTTCATCATCACCCCAGATCCCTTGCGGGAGAGAGTACCGAGTTCTAACAGGTTCTTTCCTTACCTCTCTGGCTTCCACCTCATAGTTCATCTCATACACGCTCGCCCGTTACAATTATAAAACAAAGTAAAAAATATCTTCTAAGACATTCTTTCTAATTACAAAACGAACTTGGGTAAATTTCACAGCAAATAGCAACTCTGCAACTGTCATGTAGTAACATTCCACTCGACTTAACATTTTGGCCGCGGGCCAAAAGATCCTTGTCGGTCTTGTACAATATCTGTTATTATGACATCACATAGACACAAAATACACACCCGTAGATGAATAGTGGACAAAGTAGGTGGGCACATGACAACGTAAAAATAATTAAATTAAATTATCCTACAATATATATACAAGAATACCATTTATACTATAATAAACAAACCCGACATTTTGAGAGATTTTCTCAAATTTGCGACGGTAAAACTAATTTAATGTATTAAATATTCGAAAAAGAAAACCGAAGGAAATATACATAATTTAATATTTGATTGTCGTAATAATTTCAATTCCTTGATATATAATAAATTAAATTATATACATTACACACACACATCCATTTCGGGCAATACAAAAAATGAACGGTTACAATATTGTAAAGGACAAGCCGAGTCGAGAAGACAATAAAATGACCAAAAGCATTTATACCATAACCCATATGTTGGAATTTTGGAAAGCAAACTGACTACTGATCGATACTCTATCGACCAACCTTAAATAGCTTGTCTAATTTACAGTATGCATACTAGAGATTTATTTGAAATAGCCAGTCGATAATCGATATTACTTATCGATACCAGCGGCGGTGTAGATACTTAGAATATACATATCAATACAAAACTAGCAAGAAGCAAGATCGATAGAATCGTTACAGTGTAATGTAGGCATCAGATATTTATAAAATATCCACACTCAAACGCAAGTCCTTACATTTATTCCAAGAGAAAAGAGATAAGACCATATACAACGGACTAATCACTTGCACTGCACTTGGGCTCCAATTCTACCAACCAAATTTCCCTAAAGACGAAATCGTCGTTTATTTTTTTATTAAGCGGTAGTCAATGATTGATACTTATCTCACCTGATGGCAAGTGACACTGCAGTTTTCGTAGTATTCTAAAACAGCACCAATAATAAATCGATAGTGGTTTAGATTCGGATTTAGTGGAATTTTGTTAGCAACACTGGGACCCTTGGGTCATTGTCAAACGATAACCAAATTTCCAAAAATCTTATTTGGAATTAAACATATTCTGAAAATACACATATACACATTACCTAAATAAATATGCCTCTATTGCACAATCAGTGTATAATAGTTTTCACTTAAGATGGGTACTTACAGTACTTAGTTTTAAAGGAAATTAATCTTTAATTCAATGATGTTAAGGCATAACTATAGTTCATATAGCAACGGGTCATGCCTCTTATTGCCATTAAATAAAGTATAATTTCCTTTGACACTTAGAACTGTCACAATACCCATCTTACATGAAAAATTATATAATTAAATTATTTAGCTGCAGACACTGTTTTTTGAAGCCACTATCGCGCAACTTTATTGAAAGTGTCGGAGGAAAACAAAAATTCTTCAACATATCATCGGCTTTAGGGACCCAGAAGCTTCCTAGGGACCCACATGTTGGCAATTCTGCTACTGATCTTTACACCATTCCCGTGTTACTTGTAAATTCTCTACCTTACCTTAGGCTTTAGGGGGCCTTTAGAAACCTTCTAGGGTCCTATAAGTTTCTAGTTCTGGTTATTATCACACCACACGCAAGTCCTGTACTACATATCATCGGCTATAGGGGCCCGTAGAAGTCCACTAGGAACAACATGTTCCCAGTTCTGGTACTGACGTTTAAATCACTCTCGACGTACACAAGTCCTGTACTACATATCATCGGCTTTAGGGGGCCCCAAGAAGCCCCCAAGATGCCCACGTATTGAAAATTCTGCTACTTATCGTTACACCATTCCCGAGTTCGTCTTCGGCTTAAGGGGCCTTAAGAAGCCTCCTAGTAGCCCACATAACATTCGCTACTTATCGCTATACCACTCCCGATTTACTCTTTAGTCCTGTACTACATGATCCGCAGGCGTTTGTGGGGCCTGTGTCACATCTCGATGGAGACGCCGACGCCGCCCAGCCTGGTCTCTTTGACCCTGAAGCCGTTCTCTAGGAGCTGACCCGTGAGGGAGTCCACAGTAGACCGAGGAGTGGAAGGTGGGATGAGGACCATAGCGTATCTGTATTTATGGTAAAAAATACGAACTTAAGTACTGGAAAAAAATGGTCAGAAATTAAGTAGATTAAAACAGGGATTACAGTATAAATTAACCCTATTTCGATTAGTTATATGACTGCCTCGTAGGTCTATTGGCAAATTGCATCGCTTGGCGATCACGGAGTCCTGGGTTTAAATCCTAGGTCGGACAAATGAAGTTTTTCTAACGAATAAACTTCCCAGTATGAGTTCGGAGTCTGGAATTATGCCCAGTATATGTCAATAGGCTCGCCCCCTATTACATGGGACCTAACATCGTCGGCGAAACGTGGGTGTACTCAGTACACCTATGCCAACCCCCGCTTGGGGAATAAAGGAGTAACGGTGAGTTGTTTTTAGCCTTATAGGCATCAAACCGCCTATAAAGTTTCCAACAAGTTCGAACAGCAAGTGGCCACAAACCTGCCTCCACCATTCGGCACTTAGTCCACGTGGTGGAGTATGACCTATTCAGCCCATCACTGAGACAGTATAGGCTTATTATCTATCTCCCCGCCAGATCCCTAGCGGGGTAGGCAGAGAGTACAGAGTTCCAACAGGTTCTTTCCTTACAAGATCTCTCTGGCTTCACTCTTATAGTTCGTCTTATACACGCTCGCTGGTTACGGAAACTCGGAGACTTGCCTTCGGCTAAGACACGGTCTATTTGGTTATGCTAAGATATTCTAGGTCTTCCCCAGTACCTACATCCTTCCACTTTCGCATTGTATATCTGTTTTGATAATTATATATTTATATAAGCTGTGCAATATACTGACCCGCCTCCACCAGCCCCGGTGAGCTTGCACGCCAGTCCCTTGGCGCGGGCCGCTCCTCGGATAACTTCCAGCGCGGGGTGAGACACGCCCAATGCCGACAGCAGGCAGTGGTTCATGTCCCATAGCTCCTGCACACACACACATCCAACATGTCACAATTCCGTTTTAATAGTGTCGCAAGTCAAATGAAGAATCGAGAAAAACGCGTGTGGAATTGATTCTAACTTCTCAATATTTAGATCCTAAATGAGAAAATATCTATCTATCTATATGCCAGATCCCTTGGCAGGCAGACATTACAGAGTTCCAATTCGTTTTTGTAGACCTCTCTGGCGACTCCCATAGTTTGCCTCATACACGCGACTATATGGTAAACTATGAGAGTAGAAAAAGCCAGAGAGAAGGAAAATACCTGTTGGAACTCTGTACTCTCTGCCTAACCCGCTAGGGATATTTTGTGTTGAAGCTATCAAGAGTGCCAGCCTATGTTGCCGTTAATTTGGAAGTGTAAATATTTGCACTCCTGTACTTGGCCTTATCAATACGCATCGTTTTATAAAACTTTTAATAATTATAAATGCAACTTACTGCCAAGTGCTGATACTCAACATCTGGGTCCACATCACACTTGCCACTGGAGAGTTTTTCCAAAACCTGAAAAGAAAGCTACACTTATTAAAATAATAAATTTATTGCCGAATATTTCCACTGAATAACACTCATAGAAACACGAAGTCTATATTCCCCAAGTCGCTTCGCCGGCTTGGAAAATATAGATGTGCCGTTGTGTTTTTACTTTTTTTTTTGTTCTTATAATAATTATTATAATTGTGTTTATAATATACGTGTTAATCTATCTAGTTATGTATACCCGACCAGTACACAGTTCAGTGCAAGTACATTAGAAGATGGTGCAATAAAAACGAAGTATTGCTTATACAAATCAATTCTTTTTTTTTTTTTTTTTTTTTTTTTTTTTTTTTTTTTTTTTAAACGTAGCCCCACACTAGGATTTATTCCTGTGTCGTGGGTGCGTTTACAAACATGAAAATTCACAAACAAATACCCAGACCGGAACAAATAATTGTGGATCACACAAAGATTTGTCCCGTGCGGGAATCGAACCCGCGACTATTCGACACAGTGGGCGGAGCAGCTCAAGCTCTTAACCACTGCGCTAAATCGTCCGTCGATTTTATATTCTAAGAACTCTTTTGATGATTCGGCTTTTCTTGCCTCAACTGCGTATTTATTTAACACATCATGTAAACAGATACCAGATTACATGTTTAGTCTTCGTTCGGTTCCACTAATTGTTTTGATTTATAAGCAATTATGAATGAATACGGCGCACTCTGCGTAGGCGGCGCCGCGTAAACATGTTTGTTTGGCGATGGCTATAAATAGCCATCACCAGACAAAGTACCTTTAATATCGTCTTACCTCTCTTACCGTTCGCACGAACTTAAGAAGTATTGTTAACTACTGTAATACTTTAAATATCTATCATAAAGGTTATATTTGTAAAATAAAATATATTTTTTATAAAGTCTCGCCGGCCTTTATATTTGACTATCTACATATGTTATAACGCCAGGTCCCTTGCCGGGTGCGTGTTAGTAAATACATATATAATTAATTAAGGCCTTCGCGCAGTCGTGACTGATTTTCTAACCCTTAAGTTAAGGAAAAACGCGAAAGCACCTTAAACCACCGTGATGAAGCAGTCGAGAGGTTGACCTAATAACTAATGATACTGATCAAACAAACCTGCGTGGCAGTGTGAGCGATGTCATCACACGCATTTAGTATGTGGTCAACGGTGGCCGTGTTCCTCTGCCTCAACGCTGCCACCTTCACAACGAGCGAACGGGTTTCCCGGGACACGCGCGAGTCCACCAGCAGCACCCGGAGGTCCATTTTGATGTCCAAGTGTCTGGGCTTGGTGCCTTTCTTGAACGATACTAGCGAACCAAAAGTGCAGGTCGCGTTGTCTATGCCTGAGGACAACAAAAAATACATAACATTTACAAAAAAAAGTTAGCTTTTTGGTTTGAATATATGATTAACTTTATTATGGGTAACCAAAGATAAAAAATATTTTTTTTACTATTAATATCTCTATAGTCGAAGGACACCTTTTATTTTTTACAAGCGTTTATTTCACTTTCAATGTTTGTTTGTGTAGGTTAAAATTCTTGCAAACTGATAAGATCCACTTCAAGGAGTTGAAATTTGGCATGTTGATTCAGTTCCGGTGACCTGATTCTACACATGCTCTGATTCAGGGATGGGTAAAATTTAATCAGATTAATGATTACAATTGCATTTTGTAATATTCAATCATGATTCAAGACTAGAAGTGTAATCGTAAACTTTAAAGATTACAAAATGTAATTGTAATCATTTATCACCACATACAATCACATACACCATCACGCCTATATTCCCCAAGCGGGGGTGGTTAATCATTAATCTGATTACATTTTGCCCATCTCTGCTCTGATTTTATACCTAGGATTAACTCCAGACGAAGAAACTCCTCAACAACCAACAGTATATACCTTTATATAGACACATTTAATTTTCTTTAGCCGTTTTAAATTCCACAAACCCTGGCTGCAGAAAATATTGTTTTTAAAAATGTTATTTTTTTGTTTGAATTATTTATAAAGTTTTAAAATAGTCAGATACGAATTCGTTATAAATAGGGTCCAAAATTTAATTAAGTCACTATTTTGCCATTAATTTGTAATGGATCATTCGTTCAAAAAAGACAATGTATTTTACCTTTCATTTATAAGCTACCTATAGAAATTCAAGGAATATATCAAGTTTTTTTATTTATATACACTTTATGCACTCATGTACATAGGCGGACTTAATGCCTGCGGCATTTTCAGCCAGTCTACCTTAGGGTGGTGTGAGACAAGCGTGGTAGGTGCGAAATTACACAAGTTTAAGAAAAAACGTTACAAGAATGAATATAAATAACAACTAATTAACTATTTATAACACTTAGTATACACAAATTATATATAATGCTATTATATATAATACATATTTATATATACCACAAATATGTACATACATATATAATTATACAAAACATACATAAACTAAAACTGTGCGACATAACGACATGGAATTTTAGTTACATTGAGGGTTCCAACATCTTTTTAGGGTTTCGTAGGAAACCCTTATAGGATCACTTCGTTGTCCGTCTGTCCGACGGTTATCACCTTTTTTTAGGGTTTTTTTTCTCAGGAACGGCAAGAGATATTAAGTTGAAATTTATACCAAATACGAAAGTCTACGGTCCCTTACTAGTGTAAAAAAATTAAGGTTCTAAGTAAACCCAAACAAAAGAAGTTATTTAAAGTCACTCATCAGAAATTATATAGCACTTCCCGTAGACCTAAAATCGTGGAATTTGGCAAGAAGCAAGGTTTTAAAGTACAAGTAAAGGAAGACATCCGATATTTGCCGATTTATAACTATAACATATAAAGAAAATATTTTTTTCCCTCAAATCTGATGAAAAATTAAAATAGCGCTGGTCAATGTGCACATACAGAGATGGCGCCACAGATCTCTCAGATCTGTTGCGCCATCTATGTACGGTACAGGACGTAAATTGGATCAGATTGTCTATTTATTCTTTTATTTTTATATAGTTTGAATGAAAATTAAATGTGATTAATTTAATTACGGCAAAATTTTATGAAGAAAAAGCACTTTTTTAAAAGGTACCATTATGGACTGCCTCGTTGAACAAGTAGGTACCGTAAAATGCGTTTAGAGATCGCGGAGGATCTCGTACAAATTGTAGAAAATTTCTCATAATTTTCTATAGAAAATTTTCCAGTATCAGTACGGAGTCCGAAGTTGTGCCCGGTATAATAGCAATAGCCTCGACCTCGATTCTCAGCAATAAGTTGGTGTGCGCACATACTACACCTCTTAGCCACTCCCGCTAGGGGAATTTAGGCGTCCCGGTGTGTGTGAATTTTTTGTACGGAAATAATTGAATATCAACGTTGTTCATTTTATTTATAAAATATATAAAAATAAAGATCGTCACACCTGGATACCCCAAGGTCGGATGTCAGGTCTCATGCAATAGAGGGCAAGCCTAATGCCATTATATCGGGCACAATGCCAGTTGACACTGGGTATAGGTAACTTTTTAGAAGCTTTTGTGTTCGTATGTCTATCTGTCTTTCTGGTTCAAATCTTGTAATCCATTTTTAAGCACTTCGGGTATTTTATTTATTAGTTTTATTTTATTTTATTAAGATATCCAATAGCCTTTGACAATAGAAAGCAAGTATCCGACTGAGCTGAAATTTAGCATACGTATGTAAGTTCGGTGACAATGCAATAATATAGTACATACCATGGACCCAGCTCCAGAAAAGTCTTTTGATGGGGTCGAAAGGTGGCCATGGGAACATGTCAACTACAAAACATAACCACCTCATGTTTAGACTTGTTAAATTGGTATTGACAAGTACTATGCAACCAAATGATTTTTAGGGTCTGATGATAAAGTGGCAAGGTGGCCAACGGAACTACCCAAATACTAAACATACCCCCGCCGGGTTTGAGATCGTTGGATTTGTCTTCACGAGTTCTGTAGACCCTCGTGGTGTCCAGGGTCTGATGATGGAACCGTAGAGTGGCCAACGGAACTACCCAACTACTCAACATAACCCCGCCGTGTTTGGGCTCATTGGCTTTGTCTTGACGAGTTCTCTAGACCCGACGAAACTACAATTTGGCGCTGAAAGTGACCGAAACTGAACCTGGTACGAAACCCTCAGAGCGCGAGTCCTACTTGCACTTGTCCTGTTATTTTAAAAGACGGACGATTGGTTGCTATTCTGAGTTCCAGAGGCAAAGCATTCTAAAGAAGGATAGACTGCACAAAGAAGGCAGCGTGAATGAAATCAGTAGTATGGGGGGGCACTAAAGAAGACGATTATCAGAAGAGCGAAGATGTTTATCGTGATTTGAGAATAAAAACTGAAATTGAGAAGTAAGATAAGTGGACGAGACTAGAAAGAAAGAAAGGATAGAAAATAAAGTTGTTAGTGCCCTCAGAGTTCTACGCTGCCGAATGGGCAACCACTTTAATAGTGATAGATGCTCCGACACATGATCACGTTATGAGCTTTCACATAAATCAATATTCGTATCGAGTTGGCGTTTCCATGATGGCAACAATACCTAATTAATAAATATAAGCACGAAAATATTTGAACAAGTAAAACATAAGTAAGGGTGACCAATATTTGTCGACATGAAACATAATACTTATATTACTATACGGAATATAAGTACTATGGAAAGAATGCCAGAAAAAAGAATGTCAAAACAGATATACAATGCGAAAGTGGAAGGATGTAGGTACCGGGAAAGACCTAGACTAGCTTACCATGACCAAATAGACCGTGTCTTATCTGAAGGGCAAGTCAAGAGTATCCGTAACCGGCGAGTGTGTATGAGACGAACTATGAGAGTGGAGGAAGCCAGAGAGATATGTAAGGAAAGAACCTGTTGGAACTCTGTACTCTCTGCCTACCCCGCGAGGGAGCTGGCGTGATGATATAGATAGATAGACTATACGGAACTAATCGGACGTAGTAATCAATTGAAATTACTACTGTATTGATAAAACCAAGGCCGGAGATAGCATATGTGAATGGCATTAAAAAGATAATATTGATACTTTTTATTTGCAATACGTTACCTAGATAACTGGGTTTAGAATATTATAAGCACTTGCTTTAAAAAACATCGTAAGTGACGACTTGTATTTTAACAGGACTATGACTAATTAAACACATAACGCACCGCGTTACGAGAAATTCGTGAAATCATCGTTTAATGGGACTTCAGTGAATTTTTTTCTTATTTTTAAAAAACGTAGCCCCACACTAGGATTTATTCCTGTGTCGTGGGTGCGTTTACAAACATGTAAATTCACATACGCAAATACCCAGACCGAAACAAATAATTGTAGGTCACACAAAGATTTGTCCCTTGCGGGTATCGAACCCGCGACTATTAGACACAATGGGCGGAGCAGCTCAAGCTCTCTAAATCGTCCGTACGTCATATAGAATATCATTACACAATTATTTAATTAGTAACGCGTCGCGTTTGGTTATTACAAATAAGGACCCAGCATACAGATTTTTTAACTTAATATTTTGAAAGTACCTGTTTGGTCTAATAGCGCACAGTGCAGCTGGCAATACGAGGTCCTAGGTTTCAATCCTAGGTAGGACAAAGTGTGCTTTTTCTATCCAACTCTCCATAGTAGTCTGGAATTATACATTGCTAGGCATAGGCATTCTCTCCACCCTCACTTACGGAGCACAGACTTGGTCATTAACTAATCGTCAAAAGTCCACCCTTGGGATTTGCCAACGAGCAATGGAACGCTCCATTTCTTGGAGTAAAGCTTACAGATTGTGTCAGAAACTCGATGCTGCGCTCCAAAACACAAATCACTGACGTAGGCCACTCAGCTGCAAGACTGAAATGGAACTGGGCCGGACATATCTGTCGCATGTCGGATGCATTTTAGGCTAAAACAACCACACAGTGGGTGCCACCAGGCAGAAAACGACAGCGCGGCAGGCCCAGAAAGAGCGAGACGAGCTGTATTCCTACGACAAGGAATGGCATCAGCTTGCACTGGACCGAGGCAAGTGGAATAAGGGAGGAGAGGCCTTCGCCCTGCAGTGGGACAGTGTAGGCTTATAATAATAGGCATAGGCCATCCCATAAGCAATTTTTGTGTCTCCCGCTTTGCAAAGTAGAATTTTATTTTTCTTTGTTTCTAAATAAATTTGTTGCGGGTTAAGTCAATTAAAGCGCTTCTTGACACATCCCATGGTTTAACACCTTGGTGCCATCTAAGGAGAACATTGTGTATTCTGGCTTACAGGAAACATATTCACACCACTGTAATCTAGTGTGAATGTGCGGCGTGCTTAGTACCAATAAAAAAGGCCATCCCTCACATATCGTGGTGAGAGAAAATAGGTCTTAATCACCACGTGATCATTTAAATCACTACGATATTTGTCCGATATTAATTCGAAATTCGTAACGAGCGATTGTTATTCACTTATCATGTCGTTTGTTACGAAATGTATTTGCAAAAGCACATCGCTTTGTGATCACGAGGTTCTGGGTTCAAATCCTAGGTCGGACAAATGTAGTTTTTCTAACGAAAAATTCCCAGTCCGGAAAGAGTCCATGAGTCCGGAGTCTGGAAGTGTGCCCGGTATATGGCAATAGACTCACCCCCTAGTATATGGGACCTAACATCGTCGGCGAAACGTGGGTGTACTCAGTACACCTCTGCCACCCCCAATTGGGGAATATAGGCGTAAGGGTGTGTTTTTTATTGTTATAATGAATAAACAATAAAAAATATAGCCACATGGACCCAATGCGGATGGGTGGAGGCAGGGTTGTAGCCACCTGCTATTGAAACTAGTTTAACCCCATATTACGACTGCCAAAATAAGTGGTAACCGGGACCAAAGATGCTTATTTCAATTTTAAATCCATTCATTCATGCAATAACACCCATACAATTGGAATTAAAATTCCCAAACATATACAAAGTTATCATAAGAAATTTAAATAATAATAAAATGTCACATTGTACCTAATTAAATTTTACAATGTCAATAAGGTAATAACCATTTTAAGCATTTCAATACTTTCTTTCGGGCATTGGTACAGCGGCATATCTGCTGGAACAATGCCGGATGAAACGGTAATCTAGCCTACCCGCGATCATCGCCAGGACTGTAGAGCTGGCCCGTACTCGCCGCATCAAAGACGCTGCGCGCTAGCGCATGGTTGCATGAAAGCTGTCTGTGTGCGCCTCCGCTTAAAATCCCTTTTGAACACTACCTTGCCTCGTGATACTACCTTAGGATTGACGTCGTAATACTAAAATATGTTAAAATAATCAGAAATCTTACTATAAGTTGAGTTTTCTAACAACTAATAACCGGTTAAGCGCAAGTTTAACTTTTAATAAGTGTTCCGTACGGTTTCTTAGATTAATCACAATACATAATCTCTTCAAAATAATCAAACGTGCCGATTTCGAGCAAATTTATAGCATTCATACTAATATTATAAATTTGAAAGTAACTCTGTCTGTTTGTCTGTTACCTTTTTACGGCCAAACCGCTGAATAGTTTTTGATAAAATGCAACAAGGAAACAGATTTTATTCAGGGGAAGGACATAGGCTACCTTGTGCCACCCAAAAAACTTAAGGGTGTGAAATACACGCCTGAATATAACGCGAATGATGTTGCGGGTACAGCTGGTAATTTATAAGCTATTAAAAATAATAGTATCACGGTAATGAAAAATTTCCTATCGCACTATTGGTTATGCCGCAGAGAATACGTAAACGGCATAAGTGACAGACTTATATCCGGTTGTAAGTGAAATGAGCTGTGAATGTTGATGACAAACATACTCAACACATTTTTAAAAGTAAAGGTACAAGTATCAAGGTTTCTGAAAAGTATTTCGTCAATTTAGGGGAAAAAATAGGAATACAACTTTATACACTAAGCTTCTCTACATTGCCAAAAATGACTTTATCGCACAGCCGATTGCCTAAATAGAAAAATAAATTAGTGTTTTCTTTTTAATTTCAGTACGGATCACTAAAAATAATCAGACATAGGTAATGTTGCGGTCAAGAGGCACTGTGTCGGTCGTACCTCGATCAGCAATCAGTATGTGTGCCAAGGTCAATGTATCGCTTTCTATCGGCCACTGGCGAATTAATGGCCGAGACATGCGTGCGCGCCGCTCCGTACACCAAACCGTGACGACTCACAACTTTTTCGTACCTACCTACCTATTGACACCATTGTTCTAAGCCTTTCTCGATAAGTAGAGCGGTAAACTTACTTTTGGGAATTAACAAATCGAAATTAGACAATCGTCTAGGTCTGGTGGTCTGATTATGTGACCGACTCATTGGATCAAGTAGGTAACACACGGGAGACAAAGTTTTCGGAACTACATTTTATATTTCTACACAGGGATTATTCATAAAGTGGCGTAACGTCAAACCCCTCGTGAGGTAAGTAACTAAAGATTTCCAGACTACATTTTATATTTCTACATAGGGATTATTCCTAAAGTAGCGCAACGCCAGACCCCTCGTGAGGTAAGTAACTAAAGATTTCCAGCAGGTTGTTCCCTATAAAACCTTTCGCCTCCACCACTATCAGTCTTGTGCATGCTCACCGGTTACTGAGACCATCAGATAAGACAGCATATTTAATCATGATAAGATAGTCTAGGTATTTATTTCCGGAAACCTACTTTACTCGACTTTCGCATTGCGTTCGCGTTGTTTCGTCATTATTTTCTCTAACATTGTACTACATTACCATATCACGGGAGCATGCCCTTTCTCATCGTTACTTACACTGGTACTTTCTTTCATATCTACACATTGTCTCATTGCGTTGTTGCGGACGTGGTCGTTCAGCGTAACGCCTCATATTTTCCGCAGGACAAGGTCGCACTACTAAGACCACATTTATGCTGCTTTTATTATCAGACACAGCCTTGCACAGCCAACTGCCATTGCGCATCATATCATTCACCGCAAGAAAATCATTTTTGAACTCATTTTTAACATTCAAATAGATTGGTCCTGGTGTGTGTGTGTGTGTGTGTGTGTGTGTGTGTGCGCGTGCGTGCGTGCGTGCGTGCGTGTGTGTGTGTGTGTGTGTGTGTGTGTGAGTAATGTACGCTGTTGGCCGCGATGCCTTTACAGCTTCACCGGACTTAAGGGCGAGCGTGCAACCACTACGCTCGAGCCAGAAGGGCAAGGGGCGTCATACTCGAGGGCGTCTTGAAGAGGCGCCCTCGATTGGGACAGTCGCTGTGGGGGGACGGGGTGCACTACTAAGTGCACCGGTCAACCGCCGGCTATGGGAGGGGATCTACGACTACGTCGTCGTCGCCCGTATTCTGAGCGCAAAGAATGGATGACAAAGCATCGGGGGGATCGGTGAGAACATGTCGCGGCTGGCGGCGGCTACGATTAACAGATTCGCATGGGTAGATGCGTTCGCGAAGTGTCGTGTTGTCGCCTTTTTAATATAGGCGCCAATAGGTTCGAGACCTAGATCGGAGTGGAGATCGACATTCCGTACGAACCAGGGGGCTCCTACGGCTTTACGGAGGAAGCGGTTTTGAACCGCTTAAAGTTTAACGATGTGCGAGGGGGCCGAATGCCCGAACACAACACACGCATAAGTCATGATGGGGCAAGACCTCAGACACCACGATAATTGCTTCACAAACTCAATACGAAAACCAAATTTCCAAATTTAAAGATTTTTACCCTTTTTTAAGTATTTTTATACCCTAATTTACAATGGAACTTATATGAGAATGTGTGCGTATTGAGAAATACGTTTTAGAAATGCATTTGCATCTCCGTATTGCTTTGAATGACAGCATGACACATGAAGTAAAACAGCATTTTTTTGCAAATTAAAAAAAATGTTAGTTTAATCAAAATAGTTAGAACAAACTACTTTCAGATCTTGCGTTAATTATGTTACAGCTGGTATATAGGTATATTTACCACTTTATATCTACCATTTTTTTTATATCTTCCATTTAACTTCGCTTAAAATAACTCCTGCCAGAGAATAATTACTATGCAGTGTTAATAGTTACAAAAACTGGAATATATTTATAATAAGCACAAAAAAATCGTTTATTAACATTTATGTCTACGAAGTAGTTAAGATTTACAGCAACTAATTAACTTTACAATTAATTAAGATACGATTGTATGAGATGGTTGCTTCCCATACTATACTATTGACCTCCGAAGCGAACATTCGCTTTAAGTTTGATAAATCGCTAGAGTGTATCAATTCAAATATGAGAATAAATCTCTAGTGAGTCAAATTCTCTTACTTTTGGACAAAAATAATGTCAAAATTATTTTTAGCGTAAAATTTTGTATGGTATGTTTATGATCCTAAACGACCATAATACATTTGGGTATATAAATACTCTTGTATTTTCGCCTCTGGTTTGCGCATGACTAAATACAAAGAAAGAATAGGCTTGTTCATGAATCATTTACGAGACGCAGATTAAGTATCGTGTCTTCTATAACTCTGTGTTTTCTATTTTAAAGGTGGCATGATGACATAGATTTTCCTTTAATAATTAGTTATCGCTCGTAAAACTGACGGCCGTTTGGCAGAAAGGTATTTGTGTGTAAATGATCTACGCTGTTGGCCGCGGGGCCTTTACAGCTTCACCGGACAAGAGGGCGAGCGTGCAACCACTACGCTCTAGCCAGAAGTACAAGGGGGGAATTACCCGCCATAGGCGCCATAGCCGCTCATAGGCGCCTCAAGGAGGAACGGCCTCGGCTTGGGAAGTCGCTATGGGGGAGGCCGTATACTAGGTATCTCGCCATAGTGCTGCATCGGGCGGGAATGGGATTCTTCGACCTTACCGGCGAGGTCGGTGTCTTATCCTGTGTGCGGTATCTGTATCCGGGATGTAAGGGCATCGGGAGGGTAGCAGAAAGGTTCTCGAGTGGCGACTTCGCGCAAGACGTGTAAGTTGCAGGCCACCCACAAGGTGAACCGATGACCTCGTAAAGGTCGCAAGCAAAAGCTGGATGCTTACAGAACAAAGCCGGTCGTCGTAGCTATCTTAGGGGGAAGCCTTTGTCCTGCAGTGGACGTCTGTCGGCTGATGATGGTGATGAAATAGGTAGATCTCGTGATCAAATACACAAACAGATAGCACATTGGTATCTATAATTTTGTTTCAAAACTGCATATTTCGAAATGTTCTAACTATCTTTACTGATAGTGTCCGACCGAAGCTTCGGCTTCGGCGAGCTTGGCCAAAAATACCACTTTCGGTCAATCCTTCGCAGTTTTGGCCGAGGCCGAAAGTTTCCAGGTAGCTCCGAAATTGAACGATCTATTACGATTTACGACTTGTTGCTTTTAAGTAAATAAATATCACAATATAATATTATTTCAGTGTATATTTAGCCAGTTCTAGGTAATTTTAACCTTGTTTTTTTTTAAACGTAGCCCCACACTAAGATTTTATTCCTGTGTCGTGGGTGCGTTAACAAACATGAAAATTCACATACAAAAATACCCAGACCGAAACAAATAATTGTGGATCACACAAACATTCGTCCCGCCCGGGAATCGAACCCGCGACTATTAGACACAGTAAGCGGAGCGGCTTAAGCTCTTAACCACTGCGCTAAATCGTCCGTCATGCATGTGACGACATTTAGCCGCTTGGCTTTATCAAACGCTTTTTTTACCCGTTACTACTTCAATTAGCTCTCTCAAAAATATTTCCTATCTTTATTTTATATCGAGACCTCTGACTTTGCAGTCAAACGGTTTAACCACTAGGCTATCACCCTCTACATACATCAGTTTAATGTACTTAATCCATTGTCAACTACCGCGAGAATCGTTCCACATTAGAGTGAAATTATAAATTTTTTAGGTGGATGCTGAAGCAAATCTACCTTCTTCGAGTTTATCTAAGGTAAAAAGCAATCGAAAGCGTTTTTATTTCTATTTGTTAGTCTGTTGCATAACACGATATTTTGGCGATACCCCAGATAGCCTTAACACCTTTACCGCAGGTTGCTTGAGTCAGTGCTATGCCCGAATACAGGCCTCCAACTTAATGAGCAAGAGAAAAGGCGAAAACAGATGGGCTGTATCACAAAATCAGAGACATTTATGTAGATGTAAATTAAATCTAAAATGAATCGGAGGATGAGCCTAATTGCTACTACCTACTTCAGATAATAAAAACTGTTAAGGCCGAAATTCGATTATACAATGTAAATGAATGATATTTCGCTTAGCATCCGAATTCTAAATAGAACTCGGCAATCTATCCATTGTGAAACATTTAACACAAGGTCCAGCAAACACCTTTAAGCTTATAACGAATTCAGCAAACACAGGGTTCAGGGTCAACACGTCAGCCTGACGTCATGAGTCCATAATCTCGGAGATCGAGCGAGTGAAAGGTAAACATTGGTGATGAAAGCCGCGCGACCGGCCGAGCTATTTGTTGGTTTAACTAAATGTAACCCTCAAGAACGTCTGACACAGAGGATGTTAATATAAGATCAACTAATTCTGGTTGAATCATACGAGATCGCAATCCGTTTGCTATCCTAATAAAATTGCAAGCGTTAATTGCAAAAAAGGTTAGTTACGTGAGCTCCTAAACCTAAGATTGTTGAACATGATTATTGTATAGATAACTAGCGAATCTTCTCGGATTAGCACGGGTAGCATCTAAGTAACCACGACCGACTTTTCTTTAGAATTTTGCAAAAGGAGCAATTTAACAACATATCATTTAATACAACTTTATCGAGTTACGCAGCAGCGGCCATGGTAACTCTCAGAAGGTGCGATTTTTCAGTTCGACCAACTTGCTCAAAATATTCATAACTTATATACCTAAACCTTCCTCGTGAATCAGTCAGATTATCTACTGGAGAAAACCCAATCGTAGATTTTGAGATACCATTTCGACTGAATACTATATAATTGGAAAAGCAATATGTAAATATTGTCCAACTGACTCACCTGAAGGTGTCCCGTGCATTATTCTTTCGCAATTATACGCCCACTCTGATATGATTTCCTTCTCCGTCATGCTGAAGTCTTCACTGCTCTGGTCGTAAAACGCGTCGTAGCCAGACGAACTCTTCAACTTGAGCAGCTGAATCAACGCCCCGGCCAGACAAACAGCAAACGATGCAGAACTGCCTGTTCCTGCTCCAATAGTCAACTCAGACCCTAGGGATATCTCCAAGGCTTTAACCGGAAGATTCGTACTACCGAATATTCCAGAGAAAACGTACAAGAAACTCCTCAAGGAGTTCTTTCTGTTGTTCTGTAGGGAATCAAAGTTTGGCTTGATGATGTGAAGGAATTCGTCAACTCTTCGCAGGTGTGTGTCATGGTCTAATTTGTCTGGCAATCTCCAGGAGAATTTGCCAGTGATTCCTGGAGCTAGCTTGGGGTGGAATAGGCTTTGTACTGTTGGTTCTAGCGGTATAGTTTCCTCTAAGCCTACACAAGGCAGGTGGATCTTGATTGTTGGGTCTCCTAGACTGTTCACTTCCTGCAATATTAGGAGATGAATTAGTATGGGAATTTGTTTTAGAGATTTCCTACTATGGGTAGGTACAAGATCCGCGTATGAATAGTACTTTTACTCTTCTACTCGATATAGTAGCCAGCGAATAATAACCAGTAGGTCTACATAACAGTGTTCAATCTTCAACTGTCCTCACAAGTTAATATGCGAAAAATGTATTAAATCATAGATCGAATACTCTATCGTCGATTAGTTATGTCATTCCCATTCTTTGAGACTGAAATCTTTAAGACACAATATAACTACTTGTTAATTGAATCATTTTAGACAAATATCGAGATCCAGCACGCTTCATTAGCTACGATCAATCCGAACGAACTTACATCTGACTCGTGGAGAATTAACGTTTCTCATATTACGTTACTCATTTTTAGAAGTGACAAGAATAATTACGATACTAGCAGTATCGTAATGATGGTATAAAGAGAATTTGCATAAATTAGAATTATTCTGTAAACAATTTATATTTTAATTTTAGATGTTAATTTGATAAGATCTTTAGTTTACTTGATTCCTTTCCCTCCTTTTTTATGATTTTAATGATTTCACGCTTATGAACACATTAGTATAATAGTGTGTAATGAGTAATATTTATTACGTAATTAATTGAATAATATAACAAAAAAAGACAAATTCAAGTACTTTCAAAACATCTAACATGTATCACTCAATTCAATTTGCGATAAGGAATCGCAACTTTATTTTTGCTTGGTTTCTATGTTCCTGATATTTCGGGTGCTGTAGAAGCACCACCCATGGTCACGGAGGGACTGGGGCATTTAAAGTCCAAAGTCATTGTTATTCCGGAGAACCTTAGGGGGATAAATTGATTAGCAATTCAAAGTTCAATCGATTGATCCTACAATTAAAAAAATATTGAATAATGCCCAACACTGCTACGTAGAAGCTAGATAGGAGTTTTGGCGGGAAATCGAAGAGTGATGTTGTCAATTTGTTTTAATTTCCAAAACTTGTGTTATTTCGACTAATAATGTGTAATGTTGGTGGAATATTAACCATTATGTGTTTTTATATGTGCATGAGTGAAGGTAATTGTAACAAAGTGATAAAACGTGCCTTTTCGACTTCCCTCAAAACGGCCGTAGCAATTGTTATGTAAAGTATCCACCGCTTTACTTTCCAGGATGGGGTACTTCATTAATTTCATTATCATCGTTGTCATCATATTCATCGGGGAGTCGAATTAATTTAAACAAACACGATTATACATCTCACTGGACACTGGCGAAATACACTTATAATTAGTGTGAAGCCATAACTTGAAGAAGAAGAAGAAGAACACTGCTACGATGAGTGACGTAAATTTAAAAAAAAAAGTTATGTAACATTATCATACCCTGATTACGATAGAGCTTCGGAGTCCAAGACTGACGGCCACAGCTGTCTTCCCGTACACCACAGAGTGTTCTCCATGCAATATGACCTTACCGGGCGCCGACACACTCACGGTGTACGTATTATCAATTCCGTTCATCATCATTATATTCCACACGCAAGGTACCAATAAAAACAACGATTATATATTTTGTTCTATTTCATTTTACATTTCCAAGTTACATTTCAAGACTTCTGCTTATTCCACTGTTCCACGGTCAGAGTTTTCTGTGTGAATGCGTGTATACTCTTCAATTCCTCCTGGAGCACTGTATTCACCAATCTGTGGAGCGAATTATTATACTTTAATAATGATAATAGATCGATTGTCATTTAAATGGGGACGGTACGTTTGTCAGATACGAATCATTGTAAACACAAAAAGTTATTGTTTACTTTATCTTTGTGTCTGTCTAAAGTATCTATAGTATTTTTACGCATATAGTTGACTTTTGACTCGGTGGTATATTAAGGTTTTTTTTTGTGAGAGGATACATGTTTACGTCAAGAATGTCAGAGGTCAGCAGCCGTGTTGTATTGAAAATTAGTCGCATGAGAAGAGGTTGGTATGCTCAAATAATGTGATCTCATTCCGAATACTGTAAGAATAACATGACGCCAGAAATAAACTAAACAAATAGGAGCGATTGGATCTTGAAAAGGGTTTTTGAGTTACTTGTGATTGCAATCGTGGATCCAATTCATCCATGATTGAGTCAGTGAACTGTATGTAGGTACATTTGTGTATTGGTGTTCTGTAACTCCTTCAAATACCACATTTACTTTAGTACCAAATCTAGTTTTAAGTCGTATAAGCATCGTCAACCTATTAACCCACTGCTGGTTTAAGACTTTCCAAAACAGTTGGAAGTACTTAATCGATATTTTATTTTAATTCAAAAGACTATTAAGTTCAGGAAACAAATTATTAAACCATTTCGCACATTTATCATTTCCTTATAATTATTCTCCTTCACCTTTCCTGGCGTAAAGAAAGTCATTAAAATCCAGTTATTGCCGGCAGTACTTATGTATAGTCAAAACGGTCAATAAAGACTCTAACATTCTATCAGAACGTTATTAATTCCTATGAAAACGCGAGTAACTCAATGGAGCAAGAAAATCAAAACAACTTTTAAAAAAGAGGTTTTTCATTCCTTTTTGTAAACGAGCTTATCACGGAGTATGGGAGAACAACGCAGAACTAACTCTGTGGCTTCAAGTAAAATTCAACATATATTTTTAGCTGACTACGGCAAAGCCGAAAAGATGGGTTATATTTTTCTAATGATATATGTTTAGATTTACGTATGTTTCAAGGTGGGTGCTTCACCTAAAGTGTCAATCGATTCGTTAGTATGGCCCGGATGGCATAGGCTACATTTTATACTAACAAAATCAATATGACGAATGTCAAATCCAGAAAAGTGGGTCTTTGATTTTTTTTACTATCTTATCAATAGGGACGTCAAATGTAAGAGGAGAAAATTCGGACTATATAGTAATCAATATAAAGTTAAAGTAGTGATAGCCTAGTGGTTAGACCGTTGGACTGCAAAGTCAAAGGTCTCGGGTTCAAGCCCAGGCACGCACCTCTGTCTTTTCGAACGCATGTCCGTATTAAAAATTAATTATCACTTGCTTTAACGGTGAAGGAAAACATCGTGAGGAAACCTGCATGCCTAAGAGTTTCTCAAAGGTGTGCGAAGTTCGCCAATCCTCACTGGGCCAGCGTGGTGGACTATGGCCTAAACCCTCTCAGTTTGAGAGGAGGCCCGTGCCCAACAGTGGGACAGTTTCTTAACAGGGCTAATATTATTATAGATATATTATAGTTTGCAACCTCATGTATCTGTAATCAGTTCCCGAGCTAACTTTCAGTAATGACGCTACTGTTTTTCACTACAGTCTGCTCTATCAAAACTTGGCTCCATGCCAAGTGTTGTCTAGTTTTTTACATGAATGTAGGCTGTTCGACCTTCTCATGGTCATAGTATTCATGTCTAATAATTATTAGTAACAAAGACATTATTATGGTGCCTGTGTGACTTTGGACACGTAGGACTCTGTTGGAATAACCTTGCGTGTATTTATAGAGTTAACTAATATTCTGTACGCTACGAGACAAGACTAAATTAAATAAAAATGTCTTTACATCTAACTTTTTTTTATTCTTAAAAATACTTTTCTCATTTACTATTCATACCTGACACACATCTTTCGCTTTATACATCTCCTCATGGATTTCCGTCGGATCAAAATGCTACGCACTTGACTTTTCAAAATGGCTATCAGTTTGGTCGCGATAGGTCCTTCTTGGGCGTCTTCCGACGCTTCCACTCACATGTTGGATATATTCCTTTCGTAACTTGTCTGTCATTCATCTTTCCAATCCCCGCTTTCAATTTTAGTCACGACAACATCTTTCAACTTTACTTGCATACAGTATTTCTCATTTTGCCAGCACACCCTTTGTAATTAACGCATTTACATGGCAATCACTCGGTTTTCATGTTTCGAGTTGGTAATGTAGCAAAAACAAACTTCGATTAGAAAACTGTAGCAATAATAAAGCAACACATGATTGCTAAATGTCAACAAGTAGGGAAGTAAAAAGTTTTAATCGTACAAAAGACTACAGAATCCTCCACTTTAATAGTATGTAATCATACTTCTTCTTCTTTAGCCGAAAGACGGCCACTGCAGGACAAAGGCCTCCCCTAAAGACCGGCACAACGACCGGCTTTGTGCTGTACGCATCCAACTTCTACCCGCGACCTTCACCAGGTCATCGGCCCATGTTGTAGGGGGCCTACCTACTCCACGTCTTCCGGTACGTGGTCGCCATTCGAGAACCTTTCTGCCCCAACGGCCGTCAGTTCTTCGAGCGATGTGCCCCGCCCACTTAAGTTTAGCAATTCTGAGTGCTATGTCAGTGACTTTCGTCCTCCTGCGGATCTCCTCGTTTCTGATTCGATCCCGCAGGGTAACTCCGAGCATAGCTCTCTCCATCGCCCTTTGGGTGACCTTGAGCCTTCTTATGAGGCCCATCGTAAGCGACCATGTCTCAGTGCCGTAAGTCATCACTGGCAATACACACTGGTCAGACTTTTGTCTTGAGACACTGCGGAATTTCGGACGAGACGATATCATCATACTTGACTTGACAATATTTTTTCCGACCTACGTATGTGATTCATCTTAAGGACATCGTCGAAAATGGCCCCACAACCAGCAAACATATGACTGATACCTTTATTCTTTATCAATTTTATTCTAAAAGTGGCAAATATCTGTATCTCACGGACAATTTGCAATCCAAAACGAATATTTCAAAGTACTGTAAGTAATTAAAACAAAGTCACCGATATCATTTCCAAATGTCAACGTTGTTATTTAATTACGGTTGCAGATGTCAATTTTATATATCTATATCATCACGCCAGATCTCTTGCGGGGTAGGCAGAGAGTACAGAGTTCCAACAGGTTCTTTCCTTACATACCTCTCTGGCTTCCTCCACTCTCATAGTTCGTCTCATACACGCTCGCCGATTACGGAGACTCTTGACTTGTCCTTCAGATAAGACTCTGTCTATTTGGGCATGGTAAGATAGTCTAGGTCTTCCCCGGTACATACATCCTAGTCAATTTGTATATTTAATCAATTACTATTGCTGATATATTTTTAACTTAACGATTTTTGAACAAAATTATAACTTTAAAATTGATATTTTTTGCAAAAATGCAATTCCCCCGGTTATCCGTTTAATAAATAGTGAATGATGATAATTTACAGGTACCTTGAAATCATACAACTATTTTTTCATTGCTGTTGGTTCTGGGGCAAATCATGTATGGACGCAGAACAATGTCATTTAACGTGAGAATCGTATCGATCATGACTATTACACCGTCACGCCTATTTTCCCCAAGCGGGGGTGGCAGTGGTGTACCGAGTACACTCACTTTGCCGACGATGTAAGGTCCCACATAATAGGGGCGAGCCTATTGCCATATACCAGACACAATTTCAGACTCCGGACTCATACTGGGAATTATTCGTTCGAAAAACTACAATTATAAGTTTGATGTTCTGGTTCCAATCATATGCGAAATCGTAGGCTTATTCTTGGGACATCGGCCGTTACAAAAGCAAACATATCAAGCCAGAGGAATTCATTTCAGTAGAGGATATTATAGTTCTTAAGAAAATGGTAATTCTGTCTATCTGTATATTCACGCCAGATTCCGATACACATTTCTTACTTCCTGCACTCTCATAGATCGTTAAATGGTAGTTAACCTTTCATAATGGAATTATGGTTTTGGTTTTTAAATTTGTAAAGCTTATTTATTTATTTGGGACGTGTCGATGTCTGGCATCATTTACGTTACACCATGTTAAAGATGCGCAACTGCGAATAATCCGACTATTCGAATCATCTCCAACTTCTAATTTTCTGATTCGACTTGAACATTGGTAATATACTAATTTTTATATTCGAATGATGACTACTAATTAGGAACTACTAATGGCGATTCGATTAGATTGTCTGCGACTCTCACCCGATATGAATGAATTATTCGAATGATTCCCCGTTTTTGCGCCATTTCCGCGCCAAAACCAATTAATTACGTGTGCGAGAAAGCAGTAACAACTGAACTAAATAATAAGGCTACTGCTGGTTTGTGTTTAAAAGTGTGTTTTAATAAAGTTTCTGGTTTAAAATTTAAATATAATTCGCGCGCGGTAGTCAAGTGCTGGATTGAAACAAACTGCTGATAGTACTTTTTTTTACAAGCGCTTGCAGTGCTCCAGCACAAAAAGCGCCTGTGCGCAAGTGTGGGTAAGCTGCTAACTTACGTTCCTATGTAGTCTGTGGTGCGACCGATAAATTCATTACTCGTTCGCCGAACCTTTTGTTCATTATTCGTTCATTCAGTCTAGCAAGTCAAAGTCGAATGGGAGGCAGTTAGTAACTAATTTTCGTGAATAATTCGAATGATTCAAATGCAATCATTCGCAGTCGCGCATCGCTACACCATGTACACTTATTAAACTATAAATTAAAATGCGGACCATGCGAGCATTGTGTAATTAGTCATGCTCTATAACGATAACCAACAAAACTACTGAGATTACTTTAATCAGAAATTGAAACATTATGTACTAGAATTTTACGGCGCCAAAAACGACCTTATTTAAAAAAAAAAATTTACGATTGATAATAATAAATTTGCCCACACTGTCCCACTGCTGGACATAGGCTTTCCCTCACAAATCGAGAAGAGAAAAATTAGATCATACTCCACAACGCGGACCCAGTGCGAGACTGAACTCATCAAGCCACCGGCTTTAACTTGGCTTAACGACTACCACATGAAGTGGTAACCGGGACCAACGCCTTGCGAAGTGTGGAGACTCTTGAAAATAGAAATAACACCAACAGTCACCTATCTTACACTGTGCTGAACGCTGCATAAAATTGTGGTAATCGCCACGAACACCGTGATACAGTCAGTCGCTCAATTTGTCAAATCAGTAATACTTTTTTTTTACAAACGATGGTGAAATTTGTCAAAACCAAAATCATGAATATTAGTAATATATTCAAAAATATATAGTATATTCAAATATAATTGTGCCGTGTGGTTCCCGGCTTAGAATTGGACCAATCCATCTCATCCCTTTGAGTGTCGTACAAGGCGACTAAGGGACAACTAGGGAATGGGCAGCAGCGTTCTCCTAGATACTTCCACGACCAATAAACTGCGCTCGCCAACCCGCCTGCCAATGCAATGTATAAAACCAGGCCCCTAGTCCCCGGCGGTCCTGTTCGTCCTGGCGCCGGTAGCAGCCATGGTAACGACAGGACAAGGGGTGCGAAGAATCTCCAGCAGAGATTGGGCTACCACCAACAACGAAAAATGGCCCTGGTGGCATACAACGCACGCACATTGAGGACCGATGAGAAGCTAGTTGAGCTGGAAGAAGAAATAAACAAGTTGCGGTGGAGTATTGTTGGTTTATCGGAGGTCCGAAGAAAGGGCGAGGACATGATAACCTTAAAATCCGGAAACTTGTTTTACTACCGGGAGGGCGAACAACAGTCCCAAGGTAGTGTCGGATTTATCTTCCACAAGTCACTAATAAACAACGTTGTGCCCATCACTAGTGTGTCGAGCAGGGTAGCGTACCTGATACTCAGAATATCCAATAGATATTCGCATATCTATTGAATTCGCATTTGAATCCAACTCGGCTGGGCAGCGTTCGGGAAACTGCGCAAAATCTTCTCATCCAAAATACCTCAGTGCCTCAACACTAAAGTTTTTAGTCAATGTGTGTTGCCAGTGATGACATACGGATCAGAGACGTGGTCTCTTACAATAGGTCTCATAAAAAAGTTCAGTTGCTCAGCGAGTTATGAAAAGAGATATGCTCGGCGTTTCTCTACGTGATCGAATCAGGAATGAGGAGATACGTAGAAGAACCAAAGTCACCGACATAGCCCTCAGGATTAGCAAGCTAAAGTGGCAATTCCGGGCCACATAGCGCGAAGATCGAACGGGCGTTGGGGCAGAAAGATTTTAAAGTGGAGACCACGTATTGGCAAGCGCAGCGTAGGACGGCCGCCTGCCAGATGAACCTGATCTTGTGAAAATCGCAGTACGTCGTTGGATGCAGGTGGCATCAGCCAGGTTACGCTGGAAAGCGATTGGGGAGGGCTATGTTCAGCAGTGGGCAGGTATAGGCTGAGATGATGATGACGATGATTCAAATATATTTAGATCAACATAAATAATGATTATAATGAAAGACAAGTGTGTAAGCAACTGAATTTTGAAATTAATTATAGCTTGAAAAACTATGTTTAGCGGCTTATCGTGGGGTTTCGTCATAAGTAAGGTATGGCAAATTTTACAGGAGAGCCAAAGAACTGAATATTTTATCTTATACATATCTAATACATGTCTAAATTCTGAGATGTTAAAAAAATGTATTGTTACGTTATTCATATCTAAAACTATAGACACGTATAGGTAGTAGACAAAATATACTAAGTTCTAAGATTTATGCGCATCCGAAAAATAGTTGTATTTCATGTGTAATCATGAAATACAACTATTTTTCGGATTTTATCGCGGTTTATTTTTGATTTTTAAGATCCCAACTTTTCGAGTGCTTTGCAGCACACATGGTCACGGGAAGGACTGAGGTGCTAGACGTCCAAAAATGGTTGATCCGGGGTACCCTCAAACATCTTAATTATTTTTCTTGGTCCGATCTACGCAAAATGAGCGCACGGCGTCTTAAGGCCTTGCAGTGTTATGCTTGGTTTTGGATTTGATTATATTAATTACCGGATCCCAAGTCGATGGAAGCATCCAGCCATCTTCTCTATTGAAGAAGATGGCTGCCTTCGCCTCGCGAACCTTCTTTTGTAGGAAAATTTGTGGTCTCTCAAATCTGATGTTATGGTAGGTGCGGTCAAGGACATGTTCACAGACTGCAGACTGCGATGTGGTTTTTACCGGTCTTTTTGTTGTCCTTTATAAGAGAGAGAGTAGAAAAAATATTTGTTTCTTTTTGGTTTTCCCGTTTGCCATATCTAATATACGGCGTATTGACTGTTGTTAGTTACGCGGTTTTGCACTATCCCTGACGTTATGTAGTTGTATCATCGTAATAATGAGACACTAGACGCCGTACAGCGTGTGAACGTGTTGCCGCACAAGTGAATAAAATATAACATCATGCTTCAGGACTGTGTGACCAATGTATGTGATATCAATAAATTTAAAAAAGTAATCAAAACTAGACTGTGTAAGAAAGGGTATTACTAAATTTCGGATTATCTTGAGGATAAAACACATTGGGTTTGACCAGCTCCTCAATCAGCAAAATTAAACAATGCTATCTACATATCAGTAGCTTACATATTACTATGTATTTTGCCATACATAGTAATATAATATTAGCCCTGTTAAGAAACTGTCCCACCATTGGGCACGGGCCTCTTCTCAAATTGAGAGGGTTTAGACCATAGGCCACTACGCTGTCCCAGTGCGGGTTGGCGAACTTCACACTCCTTCGAGAAACTCTTAGGCATGCAGGTTTCCTCACGATGTTTTCCTTCACCGTTAAAGCAAGTGATAAGACAGAGATCTCGGTTCAAACTCAGGCACGTACCTCTGTACTAATATTATATTACTATGTATGGCAAAACATCGACAGTGCTCGAACTAAATTATGCGCTATTTCATTTCTAGTGTTCATTCATTCATTCATAATAAGGATTTTTGTGTGTACCACAGTCAAAAAATACAAGACTTATGAGATATTTATAAATTTTGTCACCTGTGTCTGGCCAGGAGCGGCTTTCCTTGGAACTTATCAGAAACTATTAGTACTGAAAACTTTGCGCCGCAACCGTCGCTCTCATCTGCCACTTCCTGAAGACAAAAACAGAGATCCGTCAAGATACACAGTCAACACAATACGAACGTTCCAGAAATGTATATTTTTTTTCATGTGTCAAGTATTATGACGAACTAAAGCTTAAACAGCTTCGACCACTGTGTCTAATAGTCGTGGGTTCGATTGTCGCACGGGACATATCTTTGTGTAAACCACAATTATTTGTTTCGGTCTGGGTATTTGTGTATGTGCCATCACCAAAAAAAAATCTTTAATTGTGCATAAAATATTATCGACTTCTTTTTTAAATCTGTCTTAACATTTAGACTAAATAATAAGTTTTAGTTGTATAAGAATATTTTTTTATGTTATTTCTACGAGTGTTATAGACGAAAAATGAAAATTGTGGTACATGACTATATAAAAGGTGTCAAATATTGAAAACATTGTAAACGTCAATTTGGCCGTGGAAATGTTAACACGATATAGGTAGATATACCGACGACATAGGTAGAGACACCGGTAACTAAATAGGACAGCAGATAAAACGCAAAAAAGTAAATTGTGGTGCATGACTATTTAAAAGGTGTCAAATACTGACAACACTGTAAACGTCAATTTGGCCGTGGAAATGTTAACACGATATAGGTAGATATACCGACGACATAGGTAGAGACACCGGTAACTAAATAGGACAGCAGATAAAACGCAAAAAAGTAAATTGTGGTGCATGACTATTTAAAAGGTGTCAAATACTGACAACACTGTAAACGTCAATTTGGACGTGGATATGTAAACACGATATAGGTAGATACACCGACGACATAGGTAGAGACACCGGTAACTAAATAGGACAGCAGATAAAACGAAAAAAGTACATTGTGGTACATGACTATTTAAAAGGTGTCAAATACTGACAACACTGTAAACGTCAATTTGGACGTGGATATGTAAACACGATATAGGTAGATACACCGACGACATAGGTAGAGACACCGGTAACTAAATAGGACAGCAGATAAAACGAAAAAAGTAAATTGTGGTACATGACTATTTAAGAAGTGTCAAATACTGGCAACACTGTAAACGTCAATTTGGCCGTGGAAATGTTAACACGATAAAGGTAGATACACACCGACGACATAGGTAGTCACCGGTAACTAAATATGATTGATGATGAAGGAGCAGATTAAAAGTTCACGTGCATCCCGCTTCTACTCAATATGTTCCTAGACACAATAATAGGTGTGCATTGTGCCATTGATTGACATTCAAGACAGGAGAAATTGAAGCGAATTGACCACAATTGCTCTGCACTCTTCCTCAAGGATGCTGGCAAATTGGAGCAAACAACACGCCGAGATTGCACTCTTATTAAGGTATTGGCTTCTATTAATGTTAACTAGGTCATCGCGGTAGATTTTAATGTCAGGGTATTTGGTAGAGATACTTATTCCTCACTAGAGAAAAAGCTTAATACAACCCCGCGCTACGTTAGTACCCCATATGTTTTACTTTTATGTGTGTTATTTTGACTCCCTCGTTGGTCTAATAGCGAATAATCAGCGTAGCGATCACGAAGTCCTGGGATCAACTCTCAGATCGGACAAATGTAGATTTTTATCGGAAAATTCCCAGAATCAGTTCGGTGTTTGGAACCATGTCCGATGTGGAAGGTATGGCCAAAAAAAAAAAATAGGCTCGCCCCTTATTGTATGGGTCCTAGTATTGCAGTGAAGTGCGTGCGTGAAATATTTACTAATATTTATATACCTATATCAGGATAATAACCGACTTCAAAAAAGGAGGAGGTTGACAATTCGTCTGTTTTTTATAACGTCTTAATTTATGAACTTTGATGATTCTTTTTGCATTGGGTTTAGTATAGTTTCGAGGTGGTCCCATTTTAATAAATCGGTATTGAACTTTGGACTTTGAAGATACACCAGGGGACTCCTTAACGGCGAACAGCACGAATGTATAGATTCCGTTATTATGGTTATTATATCAATCCTGTAGGTACCTTGCTGTACAACTCAGCAAAATAATATAATAAAGGTATATAAATATTAGTAAATAATTTACTTGTCACTTATAATTGTAAAATAAAAATCTTTAAAAAAAAAATAACCGACTTTAAACAGCAAAAAATAAATATTTGCAGTCGGTGCCAAGTAACCGACTGCACTTACCGGTACCGACTTCAAATATTTATTTATTGCTTTTAGAAGTCGGTTTTTTTTTCTTTTTTTAATTTCTTGTAACTCATTGTACAGCTGCATATAGTAACGGTTTGTGTTGTAAAATTTGGTTGGACGATTTAGCCCAGTGGTTAAGAGTTTAAGCCGCTCCACTCACTGTGGCTAATGGTCGCGGGTTCGATTCCCGCACGGAACAAATCTTTATGAGATACACAATTATTTGTTCTGGTCTGGGTATTTGTGTATGTGAATTTTCATGTTTGTAAACGCATCCACGACACAGGAATAAATGCAAGTGTGGATTTCGGTTTAAAAAAAATATATGATAGCTACGATAATGCATGTCTACATAATATTTCCATTAAAATATTTACTTCAACAACATAGTACTTATAATTATTATTATACAACATTATAATAAAGGAAAAAATTATGAAAATTTTATAATGCTCGTGTTGGTTGTTACTACGAGTCAATGATAACGTAGTATCGAGATACGATAATTTGTATTCATAATCCTGATACCATATTGTCTTTCAATTATGACGTCCATTATTGTAGCTGATTTAAGATATGATATGAAGATATGAATGAGTAATACTGGCATAGCTGTTAATTAAAATGTGAAGTACTAACTATTATAAATAATACCTGGTGAGGACTGGTCCGTCCTCTATCCTTTGACTGATTCAACATGTACCGTAGTACTGTTGAATTTTGTCTCGTTCGGCATCACACTGGAGCTATAACCAATTATTTTCTACGCACCCTTTACATATTTTATAGAAACCCTTTTTTTCTCTTATTAAACACACACACCGTCACGCCTATATTTCCCGAACGGGGGTGGCAGAGGTGTACTAGTACACCCACGTTTCGCCGACGATGTTAGGTCTCATGTAATACGGGGCGAGCCTATTGCCATATATCGGGCACAATTCTAGACTCCGGACTCGTACTAGGAAGTTTTCGTTAGAAAAACTACACTTGTCCGACCTAGGATTTGAACCCAGGACCTCGTGATCACAAAGCGATGCGCTTTGCCACTAGACCAACGAGGCAGTCACTAGACCAGCGAAGCAGTCTCTCTTCTCTTATTATACTTTTTATTATTATCTCTGTAAAATCTCTATTTTGTAAATGAGAGGACTATGTAGACACTGACCGATACCATGAATCTAAGTACACTTATGATTAATATACTTAAGCACATCTATTTAGCTCGTTCTGCATTGTTCTCCCATGCCCCATGAATGCAATGTATACAAAAAGAATTGTAAAACTCTTATTTTTAAAAAGAGTAACCGTGGAGTTTTTCGCCATTCTTCTCCACGGGAATGATGTTCTCAACGGGTGGTAGAGCCTTTAGTAATCATTAATTTTATCTTTTTGACTATTCATAAGTACCTTTTAGTCTACATGAATAAAAAAAAAACTTTTGATTTTGATTTATTAAAGGTCAATTCTGAAATTCCTTTCAAGACTAAAACTAAACATTAATCCTTAAATTATTTTGCTTGCGGCTGTTTCAATATTTACTCAAGGATAGATTTGCCTACTACGGATAGAAATTTGACACATTTTGTATGGAAACCGGCCATTAGACCCACTTACACAAACCAGAGTTAGCGTTACCTATCGAATAACTTAAGGTTAGAACGTTAAATTGCCTTGAACTTAACGTTATCCTCTAGTTAGTCAATAAGTAACGATAACTCTGGTTCGTGAAAGTGAACCTTGGTAATAGTAAACATCCTAGTCGTCGTAGCGATCCTTGGAGGGAGGCCCTTAGACCTGCAATGAATGTCTTTCGGCTGATGCTAATGAGCTCGTAGCGCTGTGCGACGGCGGTGTTCTTACCGATCACTAAGGTTAAGCAGCGTTCGACTTGGTCGGCCTGAGATGGGTGACCGTTGTGGCATTTTCATATTCGAGCGTCTCCGTGCTTCGGAAGGTACGTTAAGCCGTTGGTCCCAGTTATCACTTAATGTGGAAGCCTTAAAGGCGGCTTGATAAGTTCCAACAGCAGGTAGCCACAAACCTGCCTCCGCCAATCCGCACTGAGTCCGCGTGGCGGAGTATGACCTGATCTCTCTCACCTCGATTTGTGAGAGAAGGCCTTTGCCCAGCAGTGAGCAGTAAAGGCTGATAGTGTAATGATCATGGTGATTACATCTAGTTATACCAACATTTTGTTTCTTACCCAAAACTTGTGTTATTTTGAGTAATAATACGTAATGTTCGTGGAAGATTCATAATTATATAATCGTGTACGTGCACGAGTAAAGATTATACATAGTAACAAAGTGAGGAAACGTCACTTTCAATTTTCCCAATATGTCCATCGTAGTCCAAGTAGCGACCACTGTTTCATTGTATTTTATTTATTTCATTATCATCATTTTCACCTGTTGGAACTCACTCTTTGCCTACTCCGCAGTGGATCTGGCATGATGATATAGATCGATAGATATATTTTCATCGAGGATTTAATTTAAGTTAAACTACTTGACACTGTCGACACTCGACAATATTACATAAAATGAAGAACATTTACTATTTTTAATATATAATTTTTTCACGGCCATTCCAATCTGCATAATGAAAAGGTCAAGACTATAATTGTATGGACCATTGACCGTACTAGTGAAGGGACGCGTTCACGAAAAAATCGACTAGTGATACCGATTTAATGTCACATCGATGAGTGGATGAGTTTGCGACTCACGTAATGCATTAGTATGTAGAAGAACACAAACAATTTTAGGTTATTTTATGGCTACCGATATGGTTTTACTAGCAAGTGCCTACTATCAAGTCGTTAAGATTACATAATGTCAGGTGACAAAGTTAGAAGTAGTTCAAGTAATAAGCAAAAATAGTAAGGCTGTCTCCATTGTCTATGTACTTCCTCGGTAGGTAATAACTATTCGGCTAAATTGTATACATATAACTCTCGGAAATTCCAAATATGTAACACTTTATTGGACTAAGGATTCCGATCACTAGACCAACGAGGCAATGGAAAAATGTCCGTAAGACCGAGACTAGCGTAAACATGTGAAAGAAACTATCCTAATACAGTTTCAAGAAATAAACGTAAAATAAACAGCTTCCTAGCCTAGCCAGACTAGTGTTTGTGTATAAAATACAGATCATAACAATCGATAGAGTACAGTGTAATCGTTACGGCAATATGGTTTTCTTTCCCGGCAGACGGCGCGGGATAACCGTGCCGTATTGTTTATAAATAGTACTTTTAGATACATTAATCTTTTAGGAAGAATATCCATCACTGCACCGGAAGGAGTTGTAGATTGAAAGATTCCTGAGTCACAGTTGTTCACATGCCTAAAGATCTCCGTCTTAACGACTGCAGAACAACATTTGAAAAGTTGACTTAACGTGACCTCTACCGATGTTCATGCTCAAATCATATTAGTAGGCATATTATAACTATTGTAACTCGATGTATGCAATTATTGCGACAATGTTTTGCCAAAGTGAATGGTTATTAATTGGTCAGCACTAGGGTAGGTCTACCATTAGTCGTTATTGTATTACACACCTTTTTGAACCTATCGAAATTTCTTTGTTCGTCGCGTATCCACTGTAGGTGGTGTACTGTTAATTTGACTTGTGATCGAATCAATTACATACCGAGTTCTTAGATTTACGCAAATATTACACATGAATAAAACTATTTTTCGGATTTTATCGCGGTTTATTTTTTATTTTTTTTTAATTAAGACGTTTGAGGGTGCCCCGGAACAACTATGCCTTTTGGACGTCTAACACCTCAGTCCCTCCCGTGACCATGGGTGCTGCAAAGCACTCGAAACGTCGGGACCTTAAAAATAAAAAATAAACCGCGATAAAATCCGAAAAATTGTTTTATTTCATAAAACAATTACATTTTAATTATTACGCCATAAATGTAAAAAACGACTTACAGTACATTAGTATGTTTTAATGGAACATCTTGCATGCTTTGTATAATATTACTCATGTTTTTTGACAAAATAAAGTATCTTGTATATTTTTTTATATAAAAAATACCTGTACGGTACCGAGGAATAAATTTGTAAAATTAATATTGTACGAATAGTGAATGCTTCACATTTGAAGGTTTCCAACTGCAGCCCGTGCTTAAAAATGGCTATAAAAATATATGAGTGGAAAATTACTGAACTGTCGCCAACCTATTTGGGACCTTGACCTGACAATATACGCCAGGGGTCGTTATAACATAGTAATAACAGGATGGACATTATAATCTAGTTAGATGAAGAAGGATATGATTAGAATTATATTCGATAGAATCGCGTACTTTATCATTCCGAGCCATTTTACGAAGATAGTCTAACAAGCAGTGCTATTTGTGCTATTTATTCATTACAATTATTATAAGTTTATATTAGCCCTTTGCAAGGTGAACCCTTCTTTCACGTCATCATTATCATCATCAGCCTATAGCAGTCCACTGCTGGACATAGGCCTCTCCAAGTGCACGCCACTGGGTACGATCCTCGTCTACTCGCATCCAGTTTCTGCCAGCCGCCCTACGAAGGTCATCACTCCACCTAGCCTGAAGGCATCCTGCATTTCTTTCACGTATTCCGGTCTAATGCTAGATTAATTGCCAGTCCTTTCGATATAAGTCCAACTGGTCTTGCTACCTATTCCGAGGTCTACCGCACTGTGTTTTTAACATGTCTCTTAAAAGTTTCGGTTTGTTATCTTTATCAGAGAATTACGTTATTAAGGAAAACTTCGTGAGGAAACAAAAGAGAAATGAAAATGGAAATAATAAAGATATAAAATACCTATTGTATGGCCTTAACAATATATACAGTGTAACCATTTCTAATATTTGAGATCAGTAGTTTAATGGAATGTAAACCAACATAAACGGAATACATGGACTTAAATAGGTTACGAAGCCGGTAGTGGGCGATATACCAGGTAACCCATTTGATATTAGGCACTTGCTTATTCCTTTCCTTTCACGCATTTGACGATGACTTAGTCTAAGCGTCAGAAGTCAGAACGTAGGCACATCCGCCCACTGGATGAAGGAGTTATGGTATCAATCTCCACAGGGGACAAATCTTGTATACCCTAAAAAAAGGTTTCTTTCTGGGTGTATGTCCATGTGAAATTTATGTTTACTACACCAACCCATTCTTGCTAGTGTGGGCGTAACGATTTCGTAAAAAAAACATTATGGAAGCCGATGCAGTCAACACAAAATCGACACAGGTTTTATTTTACAAAAAAAAATGCTACTTATGTTAACGTTCAGGGTCTTCCAAAATTTCCATCACCAATGCAATGCATGTTTTAACAAATTAAAAAGAAACAAAGAATTAAAATCAATTTACATTATTTATATCACGACCATATTATCTCCAAAGATAGTCCAAACACTATACAACCCGACCCGACACACCCACGTAATAGAAGGGTGTTATCACAGAGTCAGGGCGACTGAACAATATTTTTGTTTGAGTATTTTAAGGGCTTTTAAGTATCAGCGATTATATCAGGGTCGTTTATCGATGTTAATCTCGACTATGTTACCCTTAAATCGATTTTAAATACACTTCAAATGAGGTGTTATCAATTCGACTACACTGGAGGCCATGAGAACCAGAGTAGCTTATTAACAAATTTGAAGTAGATCCTAAAGACCTGATTAGTAATGGATTTTAAGTTAAATCTCAATTTGTGTTTAAATAATGATTAGGCCACTCTGAATGGTCCCATTTGTTTCTTTTATTTTTCCCTCACATCTTCGTCATATTTCGACAAATTTACTTGCCCGTTTTTTATTTTAATGGTCACCCCACCAGTGCAATCCAGTATTTTTCCTGATTTATATCTATATCATCACGCCAATTCCCTTGCGGGGTAGGCAGAGCGTACAGAGTTTCAACAAGTTCTTTCCTTACAGAACAATCTGGCTTCGTCCACTCTCATAGTCCGTCTCATACATGCTCGCCGGCTACAGACTCTTTAATTGCCCTTAAGATAAGACACAGTCTATTTGTTTTATTCTAATCCTACGAATTATTGCAGAGTTGAAGCATAATACTCTTGTACGAAAGTGCTACATTCTTCTTTTAGGCAATATGTTGGAGTTTTTTTTTTATATTATACGACGTCTATAAATTATTTTCTACTATCCGGCAACCCACATCGCTTAACATTCTTCTCCCGTGAATTAATATTGTAACCGCCATTACAATACGATAAGAAATAATGCAATCCGCATTCGTGTGATGTTGGCATTTGCAAAATTAACGTGACTTGAGCGACAAACGTATGAAAATCGATTTGATTTGTTAACGCCATATTTTCTTTCTATTTTTCCTTGTAACGCATGGTGCCTGGTGTTCCCTGATTTCTAAAACCCAATGTGTTCGAAAAAATATTATTTCATACATTAGTTATCGCGGCTTCCCCCACAGTATATTCTCTTTCCCACGAGATCCAGTATAAGTTTTGAAATATGGTCAGCTACTGAGTTCTTACGAAACCTCGAGAACTTAAAAATCAGAAATAAACCGCGATAAAATCCGATAAATACGTTTTACTTCATATGGTCAGTTAGAAAAAAATATTTTTATGATGTAGCAATCGTCTAGAAGTGATTTTTAACAACCAAGTTTATGTGTATTTATTTTATAAAGAGATGAATTATGAATAGTAAGAAAAATGGCTCCTTAATCCAAATATACCCGTAACTTCTATCTAGTTATCGACAATGCACCTTCTCTTCCTGTTCATGTTGACTGTACTACATATTTCTTGGAAGTCGTGGGAATTATAAATATAAGTCATGGACGTGGTGGGAATAAAGTTTTGGAAATCTTGGAACTACCCGCTGGTGATTAAGAAATTATGGATTCAAATCGCTGACAATTCCTCAATAAAGAAGGCCTAGTTCGAAGAAATCGTTTTGGGATTTTTGTCTCAAATCCTCATAGCAGTCAGGAGTCATGAATAATACCGTATATAATGGCAATATGGTCGCCCCCTATTTTATCGTCAGCAATAGGTGGATGTAGGTACATAGGATACTTTTGCCGTTCCCGTGCCTTTACGATATTTATTTTTTATTATATAATATAAAAGAATATATACATCTACTTGGTAGATACTTTACATTTAAAGTTCATTTTCAACAAGTCATCGCATGCAGGTGGCATCGGACCGGTTGCGCTGGAGAGCGATTGGGGAGGACCTATGTTCCGCAGTGGACAAGTATGGGCCGAGATTATAATTGTGATGAAAGTTCATGCTTAATAATATAGTCGATAGTAAAGGACATACCCCAGAACCAACAGCAATAAAATAATACTTGTATGATTTCAAATCACCCATAAATTCTCTCAAGGCATTTATTATTAAACGGACAAGCGGGGGAATCGTTGCACAAAAGTATTAGATTTTGATGTTATAATTCAGTAGCCATTCATACATATGAGGTTATATTGTGTGTGTTGACATTCAGTAAAGATGTCGGCAACTTCGATGTATGTACTTACAATTTTCGTTTTAGATTGCAAATTGTCCGTTAGATACGGATATTTGCCATTATTTTAATAAAATAGACAAATAAAGATGGATTCAAATGTTTGTTGGTTCTGGGGCAATTTTCGACAATGTCCTTTGTATGTTTGCTTTTATGTCATAGTCTGGTGATAAAAATGACTAAACATTTTTGGACGGGGTTTCACTATAATAAATATTAATTAAAGTCTCATATACTTCTAAATATTATTATCGTCTGCCAGGGCCTGAACATGGCCTGAACAACTACAGAGATAATGAAGCTTTGTACTTGGTTATTTTAAATTACTTACCCACGCCAGTTATAGATAAAAACATAATCGTAGATAAGGTAAAAGAGAATAGACCATTGTATATTCTCTATATCTCGGTCTATTTATTAATAGACCAAGACAATATCACTTAACTTTTTGTAACTGTTTCGGTGAATTAAATATAGAGACCTACTTGAGTTAATATAAAAATTATCTTAAAGTTCTATGCTTATATTAAACACCATTTCAAAACACCTGATTAAATCGACTGAATATTTAATAACACAACCTTTATTAATAATTTGTTATTATTGATCGTAAACCTTGGCTATATAATAACAAACGCACAAAATAATTTCACAAAAGAAAATAGAATCAGGTACATAAATTACGAACACTTCGATAATTTAAAATAAACATAAAGCGAACGTACCCAATAGTCACATAAAAAAACTACCACAGTCACAAATTTAAACGTGCGTATTTTTTTTATCGCGTTCGGCTACGTGCAGCGGCGTGCACCAAGCGCGGTGCCAAGTCCCGCGACTGAATTGCCGCGCGTTCTCGCGGATGCGGCCGAATGGCCAGCTGTGTGATTGTGGGCGTCTTGTAGGCTCGCCGGTAAATCATCCAGATGAATTACATGTGAGGACGTGATGTCTAGCATTTTATTAGACAACTGGCTTACAACACGACTGGGCCATTTACAGGATGCCCGAAGTAAAAGATGAAGAATATAAAAATAAGTAAGTCTAAAACCGAATAAAGTTCTAAATATTTTTCTCAAATGTACATAAATACGAGAAGGTAACTATAATGTATGAACATAAATAGGTAGGATGTTTTTTTAGTTAAAACGAAACGGCGCCCCATTAATATAATCAAAACATTAATTTAGACAGGGGGTTGTAAGTGGCAATAATATATTTTAAAGTAAAAACAAACAGAAAACATAATTCTGTGTTTTTTTGGAACCTCGTTAGCAAATATAGCAAGAAACCAAAACAAATTTGTTTTACAAGTACATACTTATAAATATACCTACATTAACTTGTTAAATATGTTAAGTTATTCCAGAATTATGGAGTGATCTCAAATTCTACATTTGATTAAAATCTGTTCAGGGGTATGGGCTTGAAAAGGTAATAGACAAACAGACAGAGTTACTTTATAATTATATATATTATAGTAATTTATAATATTTGTATGGATATTCTTTAATCTTTTGTTTTGTCATTTAACAATAAAAGAAAACTCTGTGACGAAACCCCCATATTTCAAAAACTTCATATTTCGAAGAATGGCGACTGGGCGACTGGCGACGCACGGCGAAGAGGAACACCTCTGGCTCATTGGGACCAAAATAGATCGGCGAAATATAGGTGTACTACGCACACCTCAATCTACCTTTTCGGAATAACCAGTTTGAGTGGTTTGCAGGGCGTACAGCTGCTGTGTTTATTTATTTTATCTCTGTTAAAAAAAGAAAGCCAGAGGGGTATATAAGGAAAGAACCTGTTGGAACTCTCTGCCTACCCCGCAAGGGATCCGACGTAATGATATAGATAGATAGATAGAGAGATCTCTGGTAAATGTTGCCATTGTAAAAGTTATTTCATTGTTTTAGGTTTTGCGCACATGTAATATGACGTCGTGTATGTCATAAAAATAAAATCAATACGACTTTCATTGATCCGGAAACCCTCGTAGCACTTGGTGATCGCGGTGTTAGAGATTAGATCACCATGGTTAAGCAGGGTTCAGCTCAGTCAGTTTGAGATGAGTGACGAGGTGGAGTTTTCATATTCAAGCGTCTCCGGACTTCGGAAGGCATGTGAAGCTGTTGGTCCCGATTACCATTTAATGTGGTGGTCGTTAAGCCAAGTTAGCACTCTTACAGGCGGTGTGATAAGTTCCAACAGCACCAAATCCCACTGGGTCCGCTTGGTGAAGTATAACCAATCGCTTTCACCTCGGTTTGTGAGAGAAGGTCTTTGTCAAGCTGAAGGACCGTATAGGCTGATATTCTCTCTCATTTGTGAAAGAATCCCTTTGTCCAGCTGAAGGACGATATAGGCTGATATTTTTCCCTCATTTGTAAATGAAGTCCATTTGTCCACCAAAAGGACCGTGTAGGCTGATATTCTCTCTCATTTGCGAAAGAAGTCCTTTGTCCAGCCGAAGGACGGTATAGGCTGATATTCTTTCTCATTTGTGAAAGAACTCCTTTGTCCAGCCGAAGGACGGTATAGCCTGATATTCTCTCTCATTTGTGAAAGAAGTCCTTTGTTCAGCCGAAGGACTGTATAGGCTGATATTCTCTCTCATTTGTGAAAGAAGTTTTGTCCAGCCGAAGGACGGTATAGTCTGATATTCTCTCTCATTTGTGAAAGAAATCCTTTGTCCAGCCGAAAGACGGTATAGGCTGATATTCTTTTTCATTTGTAAAAGAAATCTTTTGTCCAGCCGAAGGACGGTATAGCCTGATATTCTCTCTCATTTGTAAAAGAAGTCCTTTGACCAGCCGAAGGACGGTATATGTTAATATTCTCTCTCATTTGTGAAAGAAGTCCTTTGTCCAGCCGAAGGACGGTATAGGCTGATATTCTCTCTCATCTATGAAAGAAGCCCTTTGTCCAGCCGAAGGACGGTATAGGCTGATTTTCTCTCTCATTTGTGAAAGAAGTCCTTTGTCCAGCCGACGGACGGTATAGGCTGATATTCTAACTCATTTGTGAAAGAAAACCTTTGTCCTGCAGTGGGATAGTTTAGGCTGATATACTATATCTTAATGTTTGAGCCGTCTATCGGTGCTTTTATGTTATTATTATACGACTTTCATTATAATTCCGATCGTTTTCTAGCCAGCGCACTCGTGTAACAACCCACGTCGGTGGGCAGGAAAATCTGCGCACACGCACGGAAAACGATCAAACATCCTTGTTTGCGTTCGTGAGCGGGAGGTACACTTAATTCTTTTATTTGTTTTTAACTAATGTACCCATTTATCTTTGATTAAGGTAGCGTATTCATTTATCCTATATATTTATTGTTTTTTGTTTTAATCAAAGTCGTTCATGCACCCGAAGATTCCCAATTGTGATCCAAGTTCTGACGTTGCTTAACGTCGTCAATCTTTAAATCACGGAAGATTTTTCTTCTATGGTATAAGTAGTTTTATAGTCTACAGCTATGTACTTCGGATCACATTTCTAATTTTCGGATACCAATGTACAAAGGCCTGCAAAAAAAAAACACCGCGAGATTTCATACTTGCTATTTCTTGCACTTACTGAAACTAAGACTTACAGCTATTACAAAAAATAATGCTTGAAATAGGAAAGGCTTCAACCCATGTTGTTGTGGTATGGTGGTGTATGAGTACTTATGGAGAGTGCTTACTACGTACTACGTATTTAAGGAAAGAAAAGAGGCAAAGAGTGCAGAGTTCCAACAGGTTCTCGTCTTACAGACCTCTGCTACTAATATTGCTACTGAGAATGTTAGAATAACTAGAGTAATTTTTCGACACTTTGAACACATTCGCGATGAACACGAACAAGGCAATAATTAATGTCACGCATATTATATCCCCTAAACCGGGCTAGCCGAGGTGTATTCTATACACCCTTTTACGCCGACGATGTTCGGTCTCATCTAAACTAGGGCGAACCCATTACCATTATACCGGGCACAATGGCAGACTGGACTGATACTCGAAATTCTTCTATCGAATTACATTTTGTCCGACTGAAGCTTGGAACTCTCGTCATCGCTATGCGGATTATTCTTCACTAGACCAACGAGGCAGTCTGATAATAATAATGTAATTGCATAATAATATTGAAATCAATATGTTTTAGTCGAAAATGTGAATCTGACATGGCATAAAGGTTTCTTCATAATCATAATTTAAATATTTGAATACATACTTAAGAAATATTTATAAGGTATTTCATGGTAAGTATTTATTTAGATTCATATTGGTTTGAAGTTGTTTTAAGCGTCCAATAATAAATCAACTATGATGTCCTATTGTTGGGCAAAAACTTTACTCATAAATCGAAGGGAGAATATATTTAGAACCCAGAATAGATTAGTGGAGTTAGGTTTATGGCTAAGAAGGTTTATAGAGCCCTGCAGAGATTATAATTAGCTGAAATGATGATGATGTCAGATTAATATGACAGATTACTACTCAAAACATTCCAAAGCGATATTTATCTTGCATTTTTCCAATGAATACGAAGCTACGTATTTTTTTTTTCTTTCTTTTTAAAAAAACGTAGCCCCGTAATAGGATTTATTCCTGTGTCGTGTGTGTGTGCATTTACAAACATGAAAATTCACATACACAAATACCCAGACCGGAACAAAAAATTGTGGATCACACAAAGGTTTGTTCCGTGCGGGAATCGAACCCGCGACTAATAGACACAGTGGGCGGAGCGACTTAACCTCTTAACCGCTGCGCTAAATCGTCCGTCAAATGAGAACATAGAATGATAAGCAAACTATTTAGCATGTTTACGAGTCTATCATTTATCACTTTTCCGGCAGTTTTGATTTGGAATCTCCGAACAGCTTAAGAAACATATGTCAATAAAAAAAAAATCCGTCCCAAATTTTGACAGGTTCTTACTTAATACTAAAGCGCCACCAAACTTGACGACACTTAAATCGTCAAATTTGAATAATTGCAGAATTTTGGTTACTAGAATTGGACCCCGGTTTGCTCAATTACGTGGGTTCCTTGAATGCATTTGAGAAATTTCTAAGCATACGAACAGTATTCTGAAAGTCTCGTCAACTCTACCGAGATAAACGTCATGATTTAGTTTCACAAGAACAATACAACAATGTTTCATAGTTTCGTAATTCGCTATAATTTGTAAGGACCTTGTATACCGTCCGCAGCCCGACAATTTTGTATGACCGTTACAAAACAAAACCGCGTATTTTAGCGTCCGCGTATTATTTACAATACGTTTACCATCTTTGTTTACACTACGATGGTACGTAAACGTGACATTGGCATCTGTAAACGTTACCGAAGACGTTTTACTATGTTTACTTTCTAAAGCATAATGTGAACTTTTTATGATTGGACTGTGTGAGTCATTCGATGGAAAATATCAAATTTTTGGAATTGTACACTTTAGTATCTTTGTATTTTGTCATTTACGTATGCTTAAAGAAGTCAAACCAAAGTCACTTACCTATTTTTGGTTTCAGTGAACATGGTACTGTGTTACAATGGTGTTAATACACTTCGTACTAGTACTTTCACCTATATTCAAATGAGTCTCAATTCTAGAACTGGAAATCAGACTAATGAATATCGACGGAACGGAATTTGTGTTAGAAGGTAGTGTGCTTTGGCTATATTCAAAAGAACTGTAGTTATATCCGGCCCTATCCAAAATATATTGCTATCTCTATCGTTGATAGCAACAATAGGAATAGCAAGTTCCAATATACAATCAAAACTTTAAAGAATCGAACTAAACAATGCCAAAAACACACCACTAATACGAGGCAAAGTATGTGTGTGTGTGTGTGAGTGATATACGCTGAAGGCCCCGCTTTTACAGCTTCACCGGACAAGAGGGCGATCGTGCAACCACTACAAGGGGGCAACTAGCTTAAGGGCGCCTCAAGAAGGAACGGCTTCGGCTTCGGCAGTCGCTATGGGGGAGGGTGTATACGAGTTGTCTCGCCGTGGTGCTCTGCACCAGTCGGTAGGCAAAGGACTCTTCGAACTCGCCGGCGAGGTCGGTGTATGCTCCTGTATGCGGTATCTGTATTCGAAAGTGGTATTGTTTAGGGTGACCCCTAGATATTCGAACTGTTTGACCCAGGGGATAGGGGGTCGGTCGAACATGGTAACTTGACCTAGATTACATCTAGGGTGGCGCCGGAAGGAGCGTGGAGTAGCACCTCTGGAGAAGAACACTGCAGTGCTCTTGTCGGGTTTCACCTCAATACGCTACTTCCTGAACCAATCCCCTAGGGTATTGGCGGCTGCCTGAAGGTTTCTGGTAATGAAACCTTTATTCTCGAGAGAGATCTAGAGAACGGTATCATCCGTGAATAGGGAGAGATGCACCTTAATCGAACGAGAAATATCGTTCTTGTAAAGGCTGAACAGGAGGGGGGAGAGAGCTGAGCCTTGTGGGACTCCAGCTTGTATGGAGTGGGGGCTAGAGCGCGTCATTTCGACGCAATGCCGAAAGGCGCAATTCGACAGGAAGTCTCGTAAGATGAGCACGAGTCTGTCCGGCATACCCATTTGGTAAAGCTTGTAGATCAAACCATTGACGAGTCAAAGTATACACTACTCTTCTAAGTATACACTACTCTTCTTACGGTAAGCAACATTGAGCATCATCATGCCAGAGACGGATGGATAACTGCTTGTGTTAAGCATCGGTCTCAGATGTCACATATCGTTTTAAATCTATAGTTGTTACACCAAGGCAAACTAACATCAGTATAAACATAATTAAACTTAGCAGCTAATTATGTAGTTTCCATTAAGTACCTACATTTGCTAATTAAGTACTTAGGTACTTACAACCATTTGTCGAGCCGTTTGTTTGTACAAAAAGACGATTACGTCACCAACCAACTAAACAAGCGAAACCTGATCGCTGCATTGCATAAAAGGTACTTACTTATATTTGTACGCCTTTGTGGTTGTACTAAAAAGAGTATACAACCACAACTACTATATTTAAAATCGGTAACCACATATAAGCGCAATATATAAAAGAAATGGTACAAATGAAATGTTAGACAAAGTTAGATGAAACTGGAGACTAGAGATCTGTAAGAATGGTAGATCTGTAAAAGAGTACGATATATGGGAACTCCGTGCTCTCTGCCTAGTCTGCGAGAAATCTGGCGAAGGCACAGATAATAAAAACGTACCTGGTTGAAATCCCTACACGGCAGTTGTTTCGATTTGCAAGTTTTTTTATCAGCTGGTTAGCATTATATTTTAGATTTAGATTTGAAACTAATAATGGTCACCTTTTTGAGTTAAAGCAAAGTCAATTGCAGCATCTTAAAAATCCTCAGTTACTTTTATCTTTGATATTTTAGCAACTACCGAATCGTATAAATTATACTTATGATCCATTTCGCAAATTGCAATTTTTATACAAAAAATACAGGCTAAAAAATGCGAAGAAGCCAGTTCGAAAATTTGTCCCTGTTCTCATTTTTCATCGTAGCTTCGAATGGATTTGATGCCATAATATGATTAATAGTGATGAGAAATTTTAACGAAATTGGGTGTGCTTACGAAGCTTTTGGCTCAATGAGATCTATAAAAAATCTACAACATATTAATCAATGCTGAGTCATAATACTCCCAACTGAAAGGCGGAATACCTCATTCTTGCACAAACCGTTTTGCCCTGCACGATGTATTTGCAAGATCTTCACCTGCTATAGAGCTGAAAAATAGGATGGCTAGCTCATACAAACAGCAATGTATGTTCGTCATTAAAATACCAGTAACACACACACTCACACCGTCACGCCTATATTCCCCAAAGGGGGTGGCAGAGGTGTACTGAGTACACCCACGTTTCGCCGACGATGTTAGGTCCCATGTAATAGGGGGCGAGCCTATTGCCATAGACCGGGCACAATTCCAGAATCCGGACTCATACTGGAAATTTTTCGTTAGAAAAACTACATTTGTCCGATCTAGGATTTGAACCCAGGACCTCATGATCACAAATCGATGCGCTTTGCCACCAGACCAACGAGGCAGTCAAATACCAGTATCTTCCGTTAAACCTGTTGTCAGTGAACTGCAATGATTTATATTAGTGTATATTAGTATTAGCCTTTACCTAAACATCTTTTTAAGTTATCGACCACTTTGAACCATTAATTCTCTTAGTGTTTATTTATTCTTATTTTTACTATAATCCTAACTAAAATACATTATAATGGTTTTATTTTGTCACGTCGTAGTATTATGTCTGGGTTTCTAGCTAGAATATTGTTCAAGACTAACTTCAGCGAAGCGACTAATGCAATGCTGGTTATAAAATCATATCGTTCCGCCGCTTGCGGGGCTTGCCTAACCCAGTGACATTGAATTTCTGACTCCGTCCATCTGCTGCATGTAATAAAATATTGCCAAATAAACCTGTTATTTAGTCTAAGCTTCTGGCTAATATACGACATAGTCACCAGGCAAGAGTCATCTACATTCAGAACGACAAAGACGACATTGTCGAAAACTGCCCCAGAACCAACAGACATTTGACCCATACCATCATTATTTATCTATTTTATTAAAATAATGGCTAATATCCGTATCTAACGAACAATTTGCAATCTAAAACGAATATTTCAAAGTATTGTAAATACTATAATTGACTCTGTAAAACGTAGTAAGCGTACCTATTAGCTATCTAGATTGCTTATCTTGTTAAACTAAATACTTATATATATAGTTCCTTAGTGTCGATAGGTATCTATAAATATACAATTAATCTTTAAATCTCTTTCACTCAATATATTTTTGTACTACTATACAATCTAACCTCATATGTATTAATGGCTACTAAATTATAACTTCAAAATCTAATACTTTTTGTGCAATTTTGCTTGTCCATTTAATTATAAATGCGTTACGAGGATTTATGAGTGATTTGAAATCATACAAGTATTTTTTCATTACTGTTGGTTCTGGGGCAAATTATGTATGGGCGCAGAACAATGTCCTTGAAGGATTTTTTACGCGTGACTATAAAGATTCACGTCAATTAAAAAAGTACGAGTAGTGTCGCCGTGATGATAATAAGTGGTTATATCAATTCTAAAAAAACCTCCTTCATACAAGGAGTAGTCAATGATACAATACCTACCTGTAACTACACACCGAAGAAAACGATCACACTAAAACCACGAATCTAGTGTTTGTTTTTTCTCTTTAATTTTTTTTAGAGATGAGAAATTCGTGCACAATGCATATAACATCAATACACGAGCGGTTTAAGTCTCGCACGACGAATAGATAAGCGGTTACGTAATTGCCAAGATCAGTGGGTCAGATAACAATCACGAATAATTTTCGTCAGTGAAGATAACACTACAGCCTATTTGATTGGTAGATGTGACGGGTAACTAACTTATGCTTTCTCTGTGAGGTTGGTTTTAATAAAATTAAAAGAAAAAAAGAAGTAAAAAGACAAGCATTCAATCAATATCAGCCTATACTGCCAACTGCTGGGCAAAGGCCTTCTCTCACAAATCGAGGTGAGAGAGATTAGGTCATACTCCACTACGCGGACCCAGTGCGGATTGGTGGAGGCAGGTCTGTGGCCATCTGCTGTTGAACTTATCAAACCGCCTATAAGGCTTCCAACTCGGCTTAACGACTACCACATTAAGTGGTAACCGGGACCAACAGCTTAGCGTGCTTCCGAAGCACGGAGACGCTCGAATATGAAAATGCCACAACGGTCACCCATCTCAGGCCGACCGAGTCGAACGCTTAACCTAGATGACCGGTAAGAATACCACGGTCGCACAGCGCTACGAGCGACTCCAAAAAAAGACAAGCATTAACTTTATCTTATTAGCCAATATTGTTCTTTATAATTAACTAATGGCTGTTTTGAACTTTGAACATATCCATTATGAAGTAGGTGCTTAGCAATTCAAAATATTTTATGGAAGATGATCAGACGAAATACTCAAGTTCTCGGAAATTCTTTATCGACCCCTTCAAGAATGCCTTTTGTATGTAGGATAACACGACAATCGTTATAGGCGCTGAGGGAAACGCGCGCTTTTTGGAATTAAGTAACACGTTAAAATGGATAATACATAAATCATTAAGACCAATATTTTGAAGGTTAATGCAAATGCTAGATGTATTTCAAAATAAATCGTCGTTTAGAAATATTACAATAATATGGTGAATATTAAAGCGCTTTAAATAAATTTCGGGTTCAACACACAGATACCTGCATCGATAGATGCAGGTAATAAGATTATTAAGGAGGACAATATTTAGAAACTAAAGAGATTCTTTACAATCATAAACCTGTAGTAGAGTACGGGCTAGACGGTAAGGTTAAAAAAAGAAACAAGGGTCAAAAAAATCAATCTACTAGGTAGGTTAGAAATTGTACAAATCGACATCAAACAAAAAAGGTGATTGGAACGTATAATAATATTAACAAAATACACTCCCTGTATGGATAGAGAAACGACCAAAACCATAGTAAAAAAAGACAGCGAGAGGTCGATAATCTATTTGAAATTTTAGAAATAACAACAGGTTAATATGACTTGCAACACAGGAGATAGAAGTATGTATACACCATTTTGTCTTTGAGAAAAAAATTGGCAAGTCGACAGTGACCTTCATGTTAAACTTGTAATAATGACGTGTTTTTTTTTGTTAAAGACGAAGAGATTATAACACTAGAAAGTTAAAACTACTTATCCACAATGGGATTCAAGAATTACACTGGCCGTGTTACTCGCCAAACCAGACAGGACTGTTATCAAGGTACGGTAAACTTACAGGAAATCTAATGCAAAAAGCGTACAGGCCTTAAAGATCGACCTAGAAAGTTGTTACTACCTTTAAAAATTATAACAGTAGTTATGAATTATTACTGAATTAATAAATAAATTTAACTCAAAGAAATGATCATACGTCAGGAAAGCGAAATTTTTGGAAAATTTTTGAAAAATTTTATAACTCTTCAAAAATTTCCGATTTTGCAACAAAGAATTTCAGTCTTATCACAGTGTAAATATTGATGTACTGTGGTCTTACACAGTCAATTTAATGTTGGCCACAGAAGTCTTTGTATTTCAGGAAATATGGAGAGACCAAATAACAGAACATTATGGTCATTGGTCATATAAACAATAGTTTGCTGGTGAGTATAAATCACTCGATTATAATGAAATTTTAAGTAAAAACAAAAATTTACAGAATCCTAAGCAAAAGAATCCTTATGGTAGTCGGGTCATATGATCTTTTTTCTAAATTTGAAGTTATAGCTTCCGTGGATCACTACATACGACGATTATGATTATCTTCTAGAGCTAGATTTCTATTATCTAGAGCTTCTAAGCGGGCAGGACATTACAGTTACTTATCTGCCTAATAATTACAAACTTTTATTAAACTTGCAATGTTCGTATGTCTTGATTTGAAACAGAAGGCGTCTGCCTGTCTTTCTGTTTCAAATCTTGTGGTCCATTTTTCAAATACTTGCGGGTATCCGATTGAGCTGAAATTTGGCATACGTATGTAACTTCGGTGACAACACAATGACATGGTATCATGGAATTGGTCTGATGATGGAGTCCAAAGGTGGCCAATGGAACCACCCAACTACTCAATATAACCCCGCCGTGTTTGGGCTCGTCGGATTTGTCTTGACGAGTACTTTAGACCCGGATGGAGTCCAGGGTCTGATGATGAAACCGGAAAAAAAGCCATAGGAACTCCTCAACTAAGCAAGATATTTTCTTTGTGTTTTAGCTATTAAAGCTTGTTTTTAAAAGCTCTTTTTAAATTTAAATTATTATCTGTTTACTTAAACTACTAAAATGTTTATTTGCAATCGATAAGTACCATTTTGCGCGAGGATGTGATTTGTGAGAGAGCCTATTGTACGACAACGAAGGGCAAAGAAATGTGTTAAATGGTTATTTAAAAATCGTGTAAACTTGAGATTGCCTTCTTTCTTAGTCGTCTTCTCGTCCTACATTTTAACCGAAACCGTAGTGATTATATTCTCTTGGGCCGAAACATCAAGCCAACTTTGCAGCATGATGTAAAAGTTAATTTCTCAATAAAGGTTTCAAAATGTTGAAATTTGCCATTTTCACCGATGCTGGAATGTCGAAACAAAAGGGATAACCGACAGCTCGGCAATCTTACAACAGACTGGTTCCTTTAAAAGGCTAAAAAGACGACCTTCGGCGGTCGCAAATAATGTTGACACAAATTATGTTTTATGCTTTGTCCGATGCGGCACAATGAACTGTGAACTTTCCGGAAAAAATAATATATCCGTAGTAATAATTTCCGTATACACAATCAACTTTCTTCTTGGAAAGGCTACACTTAAATGATCGTAGTTAATAATAACGAGAAACAAGTTCCGGCTTCGTCGCATATAAATAGAATCTCAATAAAATGCACCTGCATTACGAGAGCTTCCTGACAAACTAACAAAAGTGAAAAGGCTAAAAATTTGCCTTTATTATACAGGATTAGAATTGTTTCTTTCATTTCGACACCATAATGATCGTGTGTCCTTCGGATACGCTTAAATCATGATAAACCTAACGATCAGTGATTACTGGGCCTTACGTGACATGGTCGATGTGTAATTTGTGCTATATGACACAATACTCTAATGGCTACCATCAGAACCCCGGTATCTGGGTCATACAAGGACAAGACAAGGCACTTAACTACCCATTAAGTAAGTTGAACAATCACGTTCAGTATTTTTTCCTAATGTCACTTAATAAAATAAACAGCTAAATAAAACAAGTAGCGCTACTTAATACGCTCTAATTACCGAGAACCCGTAATTAGCACATCAAAATAAATTTACACAAGTGAGTAACATTACAGTAAGCAGGAAAATTAACATTGATTTCCTGCTTCTGATGTTTATTGTCTTATGTCATGCGTTGATATATGCGATCGGCTCTTACATACCAAATACTTAGATAGTCAAATCTGATTACTATATATATACTAACGAAAGGCTTGATGTAGTCCATAAGTAGTCATGGATTAGATGCTCACACACTACACATCTTTGTGTGGCGCACAACACAATTGAATGTTCCAGTCTGGGCGTTCGTGAATGTACCTAGTATGTAAATTTCATGTGTGTAAACGCACCACGACACAGGAATAATTCCTAGTGCTCATGCGGAGTGTTATAACTACTGATTCTAAATGGATCTGAGAAAAGAATTCCCTTTCAAAGCAGCCAAGAATAACACCAAACTTACTATAGTTTTCATAACACTAATATCAAGTACCTTGCGTAAACTTGTTTACTAGTTTGAAATACGCATTTACCTACTGTTCCTAATTCAACAGATCTGGAGAGTTCAGTATCTGATTTTCCGCCATATTATGCACGATACAGTTCGAACAAAAGTGAACTGTATTGTAAGCAGTGATGCTGAATGTAGATGATTTGGAACGGCTGCCATTTGACGTCATTGCAATGTTAAACAAACTATTGAACCTGCCTTCGTCTCCTTTAAATATAACTGGTTTTAAAATACTCACGATATAACAATTATAGTCGATGGTTCCGTACATGTGAATCTAGTCCATAGGAAAAGATATGTTCGGACTTAAAAACAGCAATATCTTGGAAAAATTGCTAGGATCCACTCGCGTATAGTATAGTTTTCGTCTACGGAGAAAACTGAATGACAAGGGTCTGGTTCAAATTACAAAAAAATACGCTTTTTAAGTTACACCAAAGTAGAGTTGCCAACTGAATCTATAATATTGTGCTCTATCTTATATAAATGTACTCTGAAATCTATAACTTTAGCAAAGGTTATTCATATGCGAAGGTCCCGTCAAATTGTGTGTTTTCGGTTTCTGTAATGCCTTAACAAACTGATATTAATATTAATTAAGAATAGCTTTAAAATCTATGAAGTAAATGTCAGTTATCACTAATATGTACTTCACCTCGTTAAATGAGCTGTGTGTGGTAACAAAGGTCAAAAGTCGTTACCTGCACTTTGTGCCCCACGGCTTGGTTAGAAGTCTTTAACCCTATTGATGAAAATTGTCATTAACATGTTGGTCTACGTTTTACAAGACTCTTTCACTAGCAATTAATGTAATCAAAAACATTCCGGAAGAGAATTTTCTACGCTCTATGTCTTCTTTACAAATAATTTTAAGCAACCGGGTAAGAAATACGAATTATCACGTTAAATTTATTTTATCTTTCGTGACCTTTCTTGAACCTGTAATCAGCACGGGTAATGGCGGAGATCAAGCCGATGTAGAAATACGTAGGTGCAATAATTTATTACAGAACACTTGAATACATCATGTCTCGATATTTTACATCTTGTCCGGCAGTGTATCCTATGATTATAAAATGTTTAATTTTATCTGTATCAGCCATTTAATATAACAGGAAATGAAAATGCCAGTACATAGGAAATCTTAAGTTGTCGCAATTTTACTCTTATGTCCGTGTTTATAATTTTCTTTTTTAGAGCCGAAACATTTCCGCACATCCATGCGGTTTTTGAATAAGAGAATTATGATGCCTATATCTGAAAAAATTACAACCCATTGTTTTAGAGAAAATGAATAGGATTTTCCGTTCAAGGACAGGATGGTAGTGAATTGCATTATATGGAGTATATGAATTTGAAATTACTTCTAGGAATGAGTAACTAGGAAAGATTTTCCTTGTCCGGTGAAGCTGTAAAGGCCCCGCGGCCAACAGCGTAGATCATTCACACACACAAAAATAGAAAAGATTTTCAAATAACTGTGCAGACTATTAATTAATTTTCTCAAGGAAACGATGACAATGTTGCCGTAAATATGTATAATGCCATTGTAACATTAAATCTTAATTTTATATATTTATGGAGTCATTTTATTTCCGTCAAACTTTAGAAGGTATACTTCCTATCTCATTAATACCACAATATATCCTATAATACTTTTGCGGTTTAAGCAACGTATTATATTTTAATATATGAATCATTACATTATTCAATTTACATCATTACGAGCTTTAAACGATACATCAAAATATACTGCACAAATAGTCCTTTAGCTAAATTCTAACAATCTCTCTCTCAAATTTATTTGAACTTTATTCTCATTCTTATACTAATGAAAGGTAGTTACTGTGAAGAATATCTACCGCATCATGTATCAGCAATCATAATTATAAATATAGACAGACAAACTGGAATTGCTCAATTCTCCAATCTCATGGACGTGACTCAACCAATCTAAATACTGAACGATCATTTCTCAGGTTTATGCTCCGTCATACTCCAATGACTTATAGCGGAATCGTCTGCAAAAATATTAGTCTTAGGAAGGTTAAGAAACTGAAATTGAATGACTCGTAAGTTTATAAATTTATTACTGAAGATAAAGAGAACGTTGTTAGTTGCGTAAACTTCTGAACATTACTTAAGACGAAACGAGTAATGGACAGTATTATTGAAACATATATTCAAGGATAAAACTATCATTAAATTAGCTTCGTATTTCCAAACCGCTAAAAATTTCAAATGGTCATATTTTCAGTCCGTATTTATTTATGGAACCACAACAAAAACTGACTGGTTTATCTCCTATTCCTTTATTAAAATAAACAGTGACCATTTTTAAGTTGAAAAAGATGAGAAAGGGCATGCTCCGTTGGTTCGGGCATATAGAAAGAATGCCAGAGGAAAGAATGACAAAACAGATATACAATGTGAAAGTGGAAGGATGCAGGTACCGGGGAAGACCTAGACTATCTTACCACGACCAAATAAACCGAGTCTTATCTGATGGAAAAGTCAAGAGTCTCCGTAACCGGCGAGCGTGTATAAGACGAACTATGAGAGTCGAGGAAGCCAGAGAAGTATGTAAGGAAAGAACCTGTTGGAACTCTGTACTCTCTGCCTACCCCGCAAGGGATCGGGCGTGAGGTTATAGATAGAGATTTTTAAGTTAACAAGGAACACGTTTAAGTTGTAAACAGAACCAATAATACGGGTTTCAAGTATCAATACTTTTTCGTTTTATTATGGAACACTTGTGGCAGCATAATTTTAGCATCACCGTGTTCTTTATACTACAGTCAAAACGAACCAACCCGTGGGGTTATTTTTAAAACAACTCACGTAGATGCATATGAAGACACAAATTACGAATCAAGACCATTGTTCTGGGTACTAATTCGTCTATCGTGAGTCAAATACATTCCTGAGTGTCCCAGAAAAGTTTGCCATTGTATCATGATCATCGTATGATATTGTTTCTTAGTAATGAGAAGGTGACGTAAGTTTGGCACTATGAGTATAAGGACTTCGTATAACTTTTATGGAGAATTCTGGACAGCAAGATTATAAAGAACATGTGCGACGCACTATCTGTGATGAAGTTTTATTAAAGTGTGATTAATAGAAGCAGTTACATATTTGGCAGTGATGAGACATCTACCATAAAAGATGTGTATCTGGCAAGTCCAAGAAATAACAAGAATTGCATTGCACTTCGTTAGTAAAGTGACAAATCCAAACCAAATGATTTCCTTAACCTGACACGTCAGTATCCCTACCATGAATCGTTTTAACACATGCGCTGCAGGTTTTTTTGTTTTATTTAAAACGAGTAGTAACTTCTTTTATATGTACATAGGTCAGTAATAAATTTTGATGCGATCGCCTTAAGGAAATATACGAGTAATTGTGTATTTGTAATGTAAATTTAACGAGATGAATCCAAAACACGGAGGTCATAATATACAGGAAATATTGACAAAGTAGCACCTATTATAGTTATTTTCATAAATGCCTCAATACTAAAACAAACTGCGCATACAAATTGATTTTAGGCGTCAAATAGGAACTAGGTCGGTAGTCGGATCAAGTTCTGAATATGGTCAGTAAGCACCAACATGGCGAGCATTTTAAACAAACATTATTGCTCTTTGTGCTCGTCGATTTAAAAGGCAAATGCGACACGTCCATAGATTACACCATTTCCTACTGTTGGTTGACTGGTTAGACAATGTTTTATCGTGAAAATATGAGAATTTCAATAGCAAAAATAATATATTTCAATCCCTATCATCATCATCATATCAGTCTATATTTGTCCACTGCTGAACATAGGCCTCCCCAATCGCTCTCCAACGCAGCCGGTCCGATGCCACCTGCATCCCTATATACATCATCATCAATCCCTATATCTGTTAAAAATAAAAATACTTTACCGTTTTGAATTCTTGCAATGACTATGATGTAGTAAAGCAGTTGTAATGTCAGGAACTCAACATCAAAAATAAACCGCTATATAATCCTAAAAAACAGATTCATTTACTATGTAATATTCTCGTCAACACTTCGCAAGTCTCACTGACGTACACAACCGCAGTAATACCAACATAACAGACGAAGCATTACGTTCCGTTGCACGCATACTGATACGTATAGTTATCGCATTATGGGTACTAAAGGTATGTCAGAGGAAATGCTACAACTATTTCAATTGATGAAAACAGAATTAGAAAAACAAACAACAACAATTACACAGAGCATAACTGATACCTTAATGCGCACTATAGACGATAAAATACAACCAATATTAAAAGAAAATAAATACCTAAAATCCGAAGTTCAAACATTGAACAGGAAAGTAAAATATTTAGAAGAGGCGAATAAGAAAAATAATATAATATTACATGGTGTCAATGAAACTGAAAATAATAATGAAGAACTATTCATTACTATAATGGATATTTTACAAAAAACGAGTGTTAATATAGAGAAGTTTGAAATAAATAAATATCACAGATTAGGAAGAAAACAAGATGAAAGAAAAACCAGACCCATACTTATTTCCTTTACGTCATATCAAAAGAAGGTAGAAATAATGAAAAATAAAACAAAAATACCACACAATTCTTTTCTAACCGAAGATTTCTCAAAAGAAACCCTTGAACTGCGTAAAAATCTACAACAACAATTGAAACAAGAGAGGGAAAAAGGAAATGAAGCATTCATTAAGAATAACAAACTTATTGTAAGAAATAAATCAGAAGCCGAAAAGAGGAAAAGAGAAATTTCTAAGTCACCAAAGAACATACAAATAGAATCTTATCCTACAGAGGGGAAAAACATTATTGCACCGTCTAAAATGCCAAAAACTGATGCATTTGCATACATGAGAGCCAGATCTTTCTCAATGACGGAGAAACAAACGCAACCACATAAGGCATAGGAATCATCCGACACCGGAAACGTGGATAAAACAAATAGTGCAAGAAAAATATTAACGAAAAACAAACAGATCCCCAATACGGTTGGTCACCGCGGGGAGATAGACCACACCCCCCAAGAGCTTATAGTAAATAAAAATAAATCTATGAACCCTTCACTGAACAAACAATACTTCGAAAATAATAAACAAAAACAAAGAACAAGACTAAATATAGCCACAATAAACACAAGATCGTTAAAATCCCGAGAATCCCTACTTGAATTGGAAAATGCATTAGAAACCATAAACTGGGACATAATAGGCTTAAGCGAAGTACGGAGAGCCGTTGAGAAAACCGAAGAACACGAAAAATATATATTTTACTACAAAAATATAACAGCTGGTCTATATGGAGTAGGATTTATGGTTAAAAATTATCTCAAAAACGAAATAATAGAGTTTCGAGGCATATCAGATAGGATAGCAGTTTTGAACATTAAATTGCCCGGCCATAAACAACCATCTTCAATAGTTCAAATATATGCCCCGACTGATGTCGCCAAAGAAGAAATAAAAAACGATTTCTATAACAAACTCAATGAAATAATGCCAACCTTGCACAAAACCATAATTGTAATAGGGGACTTCAATGGCCAAATAGGAAAGAGGAGAATAAACGAAGACAAAGCACTCGGACCACATACATCAGGCAAAAGGAACGACAATGGACAAAGACTGATAAACTTCGCTTTGGAAAACAACCTACACATCATGAACAGCTACTACAATAGGAATATTAATAGAAAATGGACATGGATGTCACCGAATGGAATGATAAGAAACGAAATAGACTACATTACCACAAACAAACCAAGATTATTCTCAAATATAAATATTGTCAACCAATTTAACTACAACACAGACCACAGACTACTTAGAGGTCAACTGTATATAATGGAACCAAAAACATCAAGGAAAAATATTTACAATACAAGAAAACCTGTAGCTTTACAAATACCGGAAAACATTTTAGAGTCCCTACGCACTAAATTAGAAAAAATAAATAATCTCAAAGAAATTCAAGTAAAGTATGATGCTCTAGAAAAGGAACTAAAAGAAACCGAAAGTAAAATTAGAACAACAAGAGAGATAAAAGACAAATTAGGTCTAGAAGCAAGAAGGTTGATTATGCAAAGGAAAAATATGTTTAAGGACAGGAAAACTAACAAACAAAAAATAATAAAACTTAGTAAAGAAATAACCTTGCAAATACGTAAACACAGAGAGAAATCAAGAACTGAAACACTAAATTACCATATAGAAAAAGTAGGCGGAATCAAGAAAGCATGGACTGAACTAAGAGAAAATATAACCTGGATCGACAGCATAAAACACCACAGAAATAAGAAAAGTAAGACAAATAGAATAGAAATATTAGAAGTAGCAACAGAATATTACCGCGAATTATACAACAATGACGAAATAATAGAGGAACACAACCAGCTAGTGGACTGCGTTAAAAACAACGAGGAAGAAATTCCGTGTATAACGAGAGACGAAGTCAATAAGGCTATCAAATCACAAAAAAGAGGTAAAACGCCAGGAGGAGATTGCATATCGAACGAATTGCTAATAGGATCATCCAAAGCAACGATGAACACTATCACAGACATATTCAATGAAATTTTACACACAGAAAATATTCCTCAACAATGGACTTTGTCAACGATAATAATACTGCACAAAAAAGGGAAAAAAGATGACATAGCCAACTACAGGCCCATCAGCTTGATGTCGAACGTGTACAAAATCTTTTCAAAGATACTGCTAGACCGTTTAACAAAGACTCTGGATGAAAACCAACCCAAAGAACAAGCAGGCTTTCGCAGCAAGTTCTCAACAATAGATCACATACACTCGATAAAACAAGTAATTCAGAAAAGTAGTGAATACAATATTACGTTCTACCTTGCGTTCGTGGATTATAATAAGGCATTTGACTCCCTAAAACACGCAAAAATATGGGAAGCCTTAGAAACACAAGGAGTGGAGAAAAAATATATTCGACTAATTATCAACGTGTACAAGAACATGAAAGCAAGGATACGAACAGAAAGAGATGGGGATTATTTTCCGATAAAAAGAGGAGTAAGGCAAGGGGATCCTTTGTCACCCAAACTTTTCTCAGCTGTTCTCGAACACGTGTTTAGACGTCTCGAGTGGGATAAGTACGGATTGAATATTAACGGAGTGCGATTAAACCACTTAAGATTTGCAGACGATCTAATAATAATTGCTGAAGACCCAAGAAGCTTACAAAAGATGTTAAAGCAACTGGTGTATGAAAGTGATAAAGTGGGACTATCAATGAATACTGCAAAAACAAAAATTATGTCAAGCTCTGAAAACATTCCTATATCCGTTAACGGTAACAATATAGAATATGTGGATGAATACACATACCTAGGACAGATCATATCTCCAATAGACCTCACAAAGAAAGAAATAAATAACAGAGTCACTTTGGCTTGGAAAAGATACTGGTCTCTCAAAGAGATAATGAAGAATCCTTTCGTACCGTTGAAAGCAAAGGGTAAAATATTTAATTCCTGCATTCTGCCTGTTATGACATATGGGTGCCAAACGTGGAGCCTAACTAATCAAAGCATCCGCAAATTAGAAACTTGCCAGCACAGTATGGAGCGAAGCATGATGGGCATTAAATTAAAAGATAAAATTAAGCTAGATACTATAAGGAGCAAAACAAGAGTCACAGATATTACGTACTGCATTAAAAAACTAAAATGGAGGTGGGCAGGTCATATGATTAGGAGTAACATAGATAAATGGTCTAGGGATGTAACAGAATGGTGCCCGAGACAACACAAAAGAAAGAAAGGGAGACAGCGACGTAGATGGGAAGACGATATTGTGAAAATAGCGGGGTATACTTGGAGAAGACAAGCTCTGAACCGCACTCGGTGGCGTACTCTAGGGGAGGCCTATGCTGGACAGCAAGACAATCTTCACGGACCGGTGTCAAACGAGTAAATAAGTTTATATTGTAAATATATTTTATGTAAGATTGTTAAATAAAGGCTTTATTATTATTATTATTATTATTATTCTCGTCAACTTAAGAATCTATTTACGTTTTCTACAAGCTGCCTGCTTCCAGAAGCGAAGGATAAAGTTGTTAGTAACGGTAGGCCTAATATCAATGATTCACTCAGTCCCGCCTTCCTCCCTCATTAACCTGGCTAGCGTGCCGAGACGCAAGCGCATCAGTTAATGGCGTTTGCGCGTGTCTACGCAAACGCATTACAGTAGGCCCCATTATAGTGAAGTGATACAAATCGATGTATTTGACCTAAGATTGGAATTTCATTAAACCTGATGATTATATAAATAATCTCTAAGGTTTTTGACTAACACAAGAAATTATGACACAGTTTTAAAACCGTTATGTTCTGTACTTGTCTAGCAAACTGGTTTTTTCGGCCCTGAGATGTTTGCCTTCAAATTTATCTAAATATTTGTACCTAATCAAGTTTCAACCTATAACAAGTTATGTTGACATACGTTTAGATGACTCCAATCAAGGCCTTAGCGTCATGTGCCCTTGACCCATAGTCTTGGACAAGGACCCAGAAATAACAAACGGGTTCACTTTTAATCCCTATGCATATAATCTGTTCTAGCATGTAAATGATTGGTATTTTTCTGACTTGATAAATTCAAGAAAAACGACACTTACGAAAGAGTTAGGAATGGACCTATCCAATTTCTCTTGCTTGGCAGATTGTTTACTTTAGTATTGCTTATATTTCTCTCAAAGCAAGCTCTCAAGTAGAGCAATCATTTGTTATTTCTGCATTACATTACTACATTAGCTTACTCGGACAGAAGTGAGCAGAGAAGTGGGGGTAAAATTGGTAATTGGGAATGTTAACACTAAAAACACACCGGCATGCCCACATTCCCCAAGCGGGTGTGGATAAGATGTACTGTGAACACTTAAGATTTCGTTGACATTGATAAAGTCGCAATGGGGCGAGTCTATTGCCATTGTACCAAATACAATTCCAGATACCATAGTGTTACTGAGAAATTTATGATAGGAAAACCCCATCACTTTGTTTGGCCTAGGATTTGATTTCATGTCCTCATGATCATCATTTATCTGCCACAATATGCACTACTATCAGGCCAACAAGGCAGATTGAAGAGAACGGAGAGCTGTTTACTTAAATCTCACGCTGCCCAATTTGATCTGTCTTCTTGTCTGTTCTTCTCTGTTTACTGCCATACAAGTAGGTTGACGCGCGTGTATTGCTGTGCGACCGCAGTGTTCTTACTGACCGCCAAGGTTACGCAGCGTTCGACACGGTCGGCCTGAGATGGGTTACTTCGGAAGTCACGTTAAGCCGTTGGTCCTGGTTATCATTTTATGTAGTAGTCGTTAAGTGAAGTTGGTAGCTTTATAGGCGGCTTAATAATTTCCAACCTCCACCAATCCGCACTGGGTCCGCGTGGTGGAGTATGACCTAATCTCTCTCACCTTGTTTTGTGGGAGAAGGCCTTTGCCCAGCAGTGGGACAGTATCGGTTGATATTATTAAGTAGGCTGAATATAAACCTGAGGCAACAGCCAGTATCACAGACAATTAAAGACTACCTAATTCGACGCGTCGACGATTGATGGACTGTCGACAAGCTAATGACATCACTGCTCTTCGCGCATGCTCAGTGAAATCATGCGTCAAATTATGCAACGCAGTGAAAACGGTGCACGCCGCGCATACCGACCATTTCTGGGTTAAATCGATGACAATTCAGGTGCCATGAGGTACCCAAAAAAAATGTTGAGGTTCAATATTAATAAATTGCGTACGAGTTGTATGATAACTTCTGTTAGCCCGCTATTTTAATTAACCGATACAAGTTATCTATTCATCGATTAAATTGTAACCTGCCTGAATATTAAAGTGAAACAGTTGAACAATTTATTCACTCAAATGTAACTTTTAATTTCTTTATGTTGTATTTTATTCTATGTATAACTTTGCTTTAATTGAAAAACAATCAAGTTCGGAATTGGATTAGTAACTTGTAGGTATATAAAGCTACATTACCGCCTGATATAGTGGCTACTCCTTATCTAGGCTTCGACTCAGTTTTGTTACTTACCTAAACCATCTCCAGATCAATAAATTAGGTACTTAACATTTGTTCACATCCACTCCTACAAATAAAACGAGAATCTTCACAGTTCCGTCAAGACCAATAGATTTTTTAGCTCTGGTAAGCAAAGTGACACAGCGCGATCCCTTTGTCTTCGTAAGAATATAGTGTAGAGAATTATATAATAAAATCTTATGTTCGTGACTCATTGTCCACAGATTAGGATATAGACAACTTGGTCACAACGAAAATGTGTGTTTTAATATTTAAATATTACGTAGGTGTCGCATACGCATCCTGTATCTAATAAATTCGCAAGACTTGATAGAAATTTTACACGATCAGTCTGACGTCAATTTTGAGAGAGACGGCGTTATGTGTTGAAGTGGGAAGTTGTAATGGCTTTTTCTTTAACGTATTACACTATCTCCTTCTGAATGGCAGTAGGACTGATAAAACCTCCGTCCAACTGAAAGAGAAAGGAATAAGGATTCGGTAGACTAAAGACCTACATTCTCAACAATAAACATCATTAATTCGGTCCGTGATTGAAATTTTAAGGTCACTTTCTTCGAATAAGAATTTGAACATCGCTAATGGCAGTTCGCAGGTATCATAATATAAATCATGATTTAATTGGACGCCATTTCCGCAGAAACGAAGTTATTTTATAAAATGGTGTATACAGAATTATAATGTACTATTGGCAATATAAGTAGTATTAGTAAAGGCTCAAATAGCAGACTGTGCGCGACGGGAGCGTAACAGAAGCACTCCGCTACGTTCGGTCGTGACGTTTGCCGCACTGCGTGACGAGTGGGCTGTGTAGCGAATCCCCCCTCCCGTACATTTCAGTACATTACAATTCCCAAGCCGCGCCATCGACGCGCTCCCGTCGCGCTGCGCCGGCTATGTGGCGAAACCATTCGAATTCTTATTAAAAGTCTCTCAACATTACGATTTCTGTGGTATTTCTTATTTTGTAAAACGTTGATAAATATAGTAAAATTTCAATAATTGCAACATATTCAGATTATTTAGATCAAGAAAAAAATTATACGATGCAAAATATAGTGTAAGCCATTGTTCAACGTCTTATGTCGCTGACCGTACACTTGTCTTACCTACTGACCTAATTAAACTTATTGATGCGACTTAACACGGATGTAACTTTTCATATAACTATATACTGAAGTTGATAACAATATTTCTAATATAAATCGGATCTTTCACAAGAAGTTAAACTAGACCCCATTAAATAGCTCTGCGCCGCGAAAGCCGTCAAGAATCTCCGATGAACTTATTATTTATTCCATAATTGCCAAGTTACCTTTACCTAGAATTCGTTATAATGCTTACCTAATACCGATTTTTGAATTATGATTTTTAATCCAACCAACTGGACACGAGATGGATGCGCCTAACGCCAGTTCCGTGCGTACTAAACATAGAATTTTTTTTAATAAGGGTATTTTGTGCGTATGATGAACGACCTCCTCATTTTTAGCGTCTACAGATTTTTTATCTAAAAATCAAGGTCGCGTCTCCTAATGTTGTTTATTAAAGTTGATTTCACGCCTCTCCATATATTTTGTGAACTTAATCCATTATAGATTATAGAAGCTAATATTTCAAGTAGGTACGGTCAAGAACTGTTCTGAGCATTTTTCCAGTCATTATAACGAAATAAAAAAAATAAACACCGTCATTCCTACGTACCCCAAGCGGGGTGACAGAGATGTACTAAGTACACCCACTTTTCACCGACGATGTTAGGTGCCTTGTAATAGGGGGCGAGCCTATTGCCATATACCGGGCACAATTTCAGATTCCGGACTCCTGCTGGGAAATTTTCGATAGAAAAAAACTACATATGACTGACCTAGGATTTGAACCCAGGACCTCGTGATCACAAAGCGATGAGCTTTGCCAATAAACCAACAAGGCAGTCTGTAAAGTAATATTATATCAATCTTTTAAATAGCTTTTAATTTCTATTCAGAATAAAATAAAATAAATCACCTTGTACTTTCCTAATGCAGTGCAAAGGTCTTCTCTCACAACTCGAGATGAGAGACAATTAGATGCGCGGAACCAATGCGGGTTTTGCTCTAGCAAACGAAATCATGTAATCTATAAACAGCTATTTACATATGTTATTTATAACTGTATTTGAATTAAATAAATTATTGAGCTATGGAAAGATATAGACAGAAAGAGCTATGCTCGGCGTTTCTCTACGTGATCGAATCAGGAATGAGGAGATTCGTAAAAGAACCAAGGTCACCGACATAGCCCTCAGGATTAGCAAGCTGAAGTGGCAATGGGTGGGCCACATAACGCGAAGATCGGACAGGCGTTGGGGCAGAAAGATTCTAGAGTGGAGACCACATACTGGCAAGCGCAACGTAGGACGACCGCCTGCCAGATGGACCGACGATCTTGTGAAAATCACAGGAAGTCGATGGATGCAGGTGCCATTGGACCGGTTACGCTGGAAAGCGATTGGGCAGGCCTACGTTCAGCACTGGACAAGTAAAGGCTGAAATGATGATGATGATGAATTGAATAAGGGCGATATTTAATTTTTAGTGGGATAATACTCGGGCAGTTTTTCGCCTCAACTGCGCTGACCCCTAACCACGTGGTTATCGGAATCATTATACATCGTCAAGTACTTAACATGATAATAATTTAAACATAGCTCCTTATGCGTGTAGCATGTTCCTACGAGGCGATAGGAGTCATAATAGTTAAACATCGATCCAACAATTTCTCATTACGATTAATAGTCGCAGTACAATACATGTAACGTGTTTAGATAGATTAAATGAAATAAGGGCATTATTTTTTGTTTGTAATCAATAGATTTTGTCAGGAAGACACATCACGGTAGAACTAGGATCAAGATTGATAATTAAGATACTTAGAGCAAACATTACTGAATCAAAAAGTAAGTAATTATGATAAAGAAAGCAAGTGAGGTTTGTAAGAGAAGAATCTGTTGGTACTTTGTACTCTCTACCTATCCCGCAAGGGATCTGGCGAATGATACAGACAGATAGATCATAATAGATCTAAATCTATTTTACTTATATAATCCCAAAAGTATTAAGTATAAATAGAAACGCGAGAGAGGTCTGAAAGGAAATAGCCTGTTGGTATTCTGTCAACCCCGCAAAGGATCTGGCATTACAAAATAGATAGATAGCTAAGCTGAGGTGTGGTAGATGAGATGTACTATGTACACCTACTTTTCGCCGACATAGATAGCTGTATTGTGTATTGTATGAGGTGAATTTTACTGTGTATTTGATTAAGTTGACTGGAAAATTTACCTATAGCTATTAATAGCTACTTATAATATAATATCTTTCTGTGTGTGTAAATGATCTACGCTGTTGGCCGCGGGGCCTTTACAGCTTCACCGGACAAGAGGGCAAGCGTGCAACAATTACGATCGAGCCAGAAGGGCAAGGGGGCAACTAGCTCAAAAGCGCTTCAAGGAGGAACGGCCTCGGCTTGGGCAGTCGCTATGGGGAAGGGCATAGACTAGGTATCTGGCCGTGGTGCTCTATACCGGCCGACGGCAATGGATTTTTCGACCTCGCCGGCGAGGTCGGTGTCTGATCCTGTGTGCAGTATCTGTATCCGAAAGAGGATGTAACGGCATTGGGAGAGTCGGTGAGAATATGCCGCGGTAGGCGGCAGCGGCTGATACGAGAGGATATAATACCGCCGCCTCACCCTACTTAAAAACGATGACGAACTTGGAAGATATGCTGTGGCACCACCATCAATTACTCTTATCAAAGAAGGACTCATCTTTACAGTTTTTCAATTAAAACTAACGACACTCGTGCGCAAGTTACGGCCCTCAAATATCTACGCGTATGTCATTCACCTTATATATTGACCTTTTATGTGATATTAAGTAATACAGAGGTAATTTTTAAGGTCAAATCTCATTCTTTTTAAACCTATTGTTATGAGCAATATTAATTAAGTTTGAGATCCAGCGTACGAAAAGATTAGCCGTCCAATTAATGAGCGAGTTCCTAGCGACGAATCACGTATCTATATGTACTTGTTATCAAATTTATTAGCATCGTCTGCGTGTTACCGCAGTGTATACATATATTTTACACATGTATATTTACACTGTGGTGTTACCAAGTGAACAGAATAAAGAAACTGGTATACATGTCGTAAAAGCAAGCTATTAATCGCTGCGAGTCCTCCTCGCACATGTCTGGTTAGTTGTTAGTCGAAAGCGATCATTATTTCTAAATACCTGAACTACTTTTCCTGGATTCCGCAGTCATAAAGGACATACCTATACTTCGTTTACTAAGTAGGTAATAAAGCAAACCGCAGCTATTGTATAATAAGTCGTTGCATATAAATACATATACATTATTGTTTATGATGTGACCCAACAGCTTTTCCTCACAACGTTATATTAAAATTACCGGTTTATGATTAATATTGAGTATCGGGTTCTCTGTTTCAGAAAGCTAAAACAAGAGGTTTTATGAATAATATTAAATAACCCGAGAGACTGCTGTGAAATAAGGATTAATGAGTCAAAGAGGTTAGTACATACTCCGAAGAATTGCTATTCCGTGATATATAAGCGATATTCCCTATCACCAGAGTTGGGCCAAAATAATTGTGAAAACAATTAAATTGCATTTTTTTGGTTTTTAATTCCCCGACGTTTCGAGTGCTCTAAAGCACCCATGGTCACGAGAGGGACAGAGGCGTTTTACGCCCAAAAGTCATTTGGTTTATTCCACTTTAATCACCTGGGCGATCAAAATCGACTAATTAGTGTCCAATGATCATCCAGCGCCTATTCACACTCGTTTTTGGTATCCTACAATCACCCACGAGCAAAACACCAACAACACCACAATATTTTTATCAGGTTTTTGGTATCCATCCTTTTATCACCTGTGAGAAAAATACCCAGGTGATAATATTCCACCCAAGTTTTTTACTTGTTTTTGGTCCTATGGTCACCTATGATATGGTTACATATGTTGTGGTCACCAAGATGATTATATTCTACTCGTTTTTTTTACTTAATTTTAATAAGATACCTCTTATGGCCACCTATGGTATAAATAATATGTTCACAAAAAATAATATTTGTATAAGATCAATAGCATGGTAGAATATGATGTAGGTAAGGTGGGACATCGTTTGGGTTACAATGTACAAACTCCAGATAGGTACTGTATGAGTCTTCACCTAAGCATGCTTTTCTTGCTTCAGCGGATATAAGTCCAAAGACAAGACTATTTACAGATTTAGGAAGGGATAGAAAAGGAAACACTGTTATAAAATCTACAAATTTAACATTTTATTTGGGTTGGATGATATAAATGAATAAGAATACCTATTTACTTAATTAATACTACTAAGCTGTACTTTAAACCATCTATTTTTTAATTTAAAAAATTACAGATTCAATAGATAGTTGAACATGAATCATTTTTTCATCGCAATAAGGTTTTCAAAAAATTACCAACCCTTTTTTATATTGGAAATTACTTTTTCAGTTTTTGAACAACAGGCAAGCATACTGGCAATGAAAATTGTTGATAGTAAAAATAAAAAAAGAATAGCAAAAAATGTGAAAATGAATACACAGATACTAATAAAGGAAACAGATCTGGAAACTTGGGAGGAGGCTCAAGAAATACTGAAGCCATTGTTAATAAAATCATGGAAATAATAGAGAAAAAGAAATTTACGCTTAGTAGGGTTAACAAGACTGAACTTTCTTTCTTACCTGGCTGTAATATTTTATAAACACGGTTTGCATTTAAAAATGAAAATAACCCTGCATTTGGTTGAGCTAGCTTCACAGTAATACTATAAAACGATATGTAGATAATGTTTGTTGCAATAAATGGTATCAAAAGACCATCTTTCAACAACAACGGGAGCATACTAAATGTAGATACTAGTAGGAACCAAAAACACATGTATGGGTCTTCATGAAAATGCATAGCAACCGGTATGGCTGCCAATAATATTGTCTTTTCATGTACTTGGAATGAAAACAAAAAAAATGCTAATGATACATTGATTAAACATAAAACAAACTTTTTCCTGTTCATTCTGAAGAATAAGTCCAAACAAGATGGTATGCCGGCCATTGCTGTAGTTAACAGACACATCTGAGCCATTTCTTCATTAGTATACACTGTTTTAAGTTTAATAAAAACATTGACAAAGCACCACAAATTTGAGACTTTGTCTTCAAAAATACCTCTTTTTAATGGGAACAGTCTATGAACTAATTGAGATACACTATCCCAAGACCCCAGAAATGGATACCAAACAATTATAAAGCATGATATTACTGCAACAGCAAGTTTATTAAATCTATTAACAATGTACGACACCCTACCTCTATAAGGTGGTATACCAATAAAACATTTACGAAGCAAATAAAAGAAAAATGGCAAAGCATGATACAATTCCATTTGCTTATAATTCAATGCGAGCACGAAAAAGATTGTTGCCAAAATATCATTCTCTATGGCTATTATAAAAAAAGAAGACCACAAAAATAAGCCTAATGACACACAATTGTATTGGAAATGTCCATGATCTATCAATATGATGCCTGGATACAATAAAAATAGTATAGTGGATATGTCTGTCCTTTTGAATACACTCTTCCAATCTCTACCTTTGACTCTTTCCACATCTATGCAAATACATAGCACTGCAGTCACATAAAAATATACATCACTCAAAAATACAGTCCATCTCATGAAGGTTTTATGTGTATCTTTTTCATAACCTCTCGACGCAAAGAGACGCACCGATTCGGGGTCAAGCCAGTCCGCGACGAGGCCCATGAGGAAGCTATGATATGCCGTGAGAGGGGGGTAGTCCAGGCCCCAGTACTGCAGATCATTTTGTGTGGTGTTATGGTACCACGTAGTGACAGGCGTGTGCACAGTTATTTCCTGCCAGTGCCTCTGAGCTTCGAAATCACCGTACATCGGCGGTTTCTTGTAACCGGAATACGGATAAGCAGCGACGCACCATCTCACCAGCAATGCGAATAAAACACCAGGAAGCAAGGCTTCTTTTGTCACTGTAAACCTATCCGGATCGGCTCTTTTCGTCATAGCGTCGATATAACACGTCTAAACAATACAACTCGCAATAATTTTCATTCATGAATTTTTATAAAATTTACAACGCGGCACAGGTTAGTCAATAAAATTTTGACAGATTACTTACGACGTGAACGGCGTCCAATTCCTGGGTCAGCTTTTCCTTCAAATATCCCTCTGTATAAACCATATTTCTTGTTGAAAATCCATTTATTGTTAAACGAAAAAACCATGCACAGTTCACGAAAATGTACTACACCTCTCACTGGAATTTACTACTAACAGAAAACTGGTTGCCTCCACACAAGTAATGAATTTTTTTCGAAAGTGACAAAACGAGAAAGCTGCTCACTCAACTCTCGAAAGTGAAATTGCGGTCGCCGAACTGACGAATTTCAGACCGGACGGGTTGACTGTATAACCCTACGGATTTCGGTTATCTTTGTTTCCGGTGAAATCAACAAAATACAAAGTTGATCGAATTTAGTAGCATATGCATGACCTTGACCATCATTTGTTGACATTACCAATATTACCATTTGTATTATAGTAAAAATAAGTCACTTCGATTGGGTTTCTTTCGCGCGTGAGAAATGAATGAGAAAGGTAGAGAGATGAAGATTGTAAAGATGGGAATTGTTATTAATTTTTCAAGACAATTGCTTCTGGTGTTGTATAATTTTGAATTTAATAATAAATTAGAAATATAATTTGATGGATTTATAATACTGTAATTATTTTTTTCGAAAGAGGTCACGCAATCACAATATATATATTTTTTTAACATTGGCAATCCAGTTAATTTATAGATGATTTATAGCCAAATCATAGACAAAATCGTTTTTACGGTTTTTACAATTGTCAATTTAAATTGCAATTTGCATTTCGTACCAATTTCTATTTGCAATTTATTAAAGATTATTATTAAATAAAGTTATGAAAATGGAAGGAGAAAGTGCTTCATTAAAGAGAAATTTAACTGAGTGGAGATTTAGCCAATACCCTAAGTATATTCTACTGCCCATTGATGAAAACCATGATCAAATTAAGTCTAACATACGGAATGTTGTCTTTTCAGAGGTATTGCAATTTAAACTTTAGGATCTTTAGTTTGGGTTCATCCCTGTATAATCACTAAACCGATATCGGCCCGCATATTGATACTCATCAGACAGAATCTCTATATGATACCTAAAAGATATCTAGGTATAATTCAAGTACCTAATTCTACAGGTATGGAATAAACTTAAAAGATGATCCTTCATGATGATACATAGACCTGGTGTACCTTAGGTACACTATTATTTCTGAACTAAGTTGGTAGGTACAGCGCCTAATTAACGCCACTTGTGAATGGCTTAAAGCTAGCTTGAGCGCTATTTATGCCCAGTATGCAATTCTCCTGTACCTATTTGCTTTCTTTCCGGTCAGTATTGCTTGATAGAAAGAAAATACTTCAAATTCTGCGCCTGAGAATCGAATACATGTAATCCGCCATGCGGTAGCAACTACACTAATAAGTGAGCTACCTCTAGTTAGCCATTTGTTTTACTCCAGCTCTTTTCTAAAAAACATTGAAAAAGCGCTCGTGCGAATGAGGACTCTATACGGAGGACGACGATTTATTTAGACACCAGTCCACCAGTGGACAAGGCTGATGATGATGTGGGTACCCAATATTTATTAGAGTTAAGACCTATTGTAATCTTATAAACATATCCAGGTGACTCCTCGCCCCTTGGAGCGTAACCTAAGACTTGTGTGCGTATCAGAAGATGCCTTGGTAAGTATCTTGGATATGGACCCTGAAATAGTCAACCGGGACGAATTCGCCGAGTTCATTGGTGGCAGAAAGTTGCCGTATGGAGCCTTACCAGTCGCGCATAGGTTGGTTATCTTTACCTCCGTTATATAATGTATAAAGCCCAATAAGGATTTATCTATTAGAGCCTATTATTACTTCAAATGACTGTTTAGGCCACATTGGAATGATTATAGTCTATCTATCTATTTATATCATCACGCCAGATCCCTTGCGGCGAAGGCGGAGAGTACAGAGTTTCAACAGGTTCTTACACGCGCACGTTCGTCTCATACACGCTCGCCGGTTACGGAAACTTTTGACCTGCCGGACTTGAAAGATTATAGTCTGCTATTTTAATCAGACGTGGTCACAGTGGGGGTCATCACACCAAGGGTCTTGCCCCTCGCATCAAAGATGCGTCAAATCATTTTAAACTTGACTCTTGGAACACTACCTGATTGAGTCCAGTTTATTTCACTATCCCAATAATGGCTAACGCAAATTCTGGTTGTTTTCACCAGGCGTTACACCAATGCCTTCTCACAAATGTTTATAAGGATAATATTATTATAAAGGACTCTGCAGTGTGGATTGAATGCAATAGCGCCTGTGCGGCATTTACGCAGATAGTTGGTTTAGATTTGATAAAAGATGGTGCGTTTAAGAGAACGTGTACATTAATAAGTGTTAAACACACCAAGTGCGCAAGAGCTGCACTGTTAAAGCAATATGTTTCACACTATGTGTGTGTGGCTGCAAGCTTGCTGTGCCCGTTCAGCACACACTGCACTTGTGCTGTCGCATAGATGTTCGTGTGCGCAAGGCTTGTGCGGAAAGCACACCTAAAGTGTGGCGAAGCGTAATGTGGGATTCCGTTGTAACTGCGCCATGGTCAATGTGTACTTGAGGATTGAGTTTTGACGAATTTCATAAGGGAACAGGTCACAGTTTATATATATGACCAATGTGTAAATCCAGTAAACTAACAGGTATGCTCTGTCTCCCCAAGGTATGGTGGCCACCAATACGGTTTATGGGTTGGCCAATTGGGAGACGGTAGAGCCCACATTCTTGGTGAATACGTCAATAGGTGAGATTTTAACTTGGTATAAAATATTTTTTCAAGGCTCGCATTTTTATGACTAATACAATTTATGTTCTTAAAATTGTCATATTTTATAACAATAATTATACTTTCACTGTGTTGTGATTACGATATCCGTACAGGAAAACCTTAAATAAGTGAATCACTATATGAATATTTTATATGTTTACCTAATTGTAGCGTTTAAATCGCATTTATATTTGGATTTTGTTTTGTTTTTAAAAAAAGTTGCGTCTCACTAGGAATTTGTGTCGTGAGTGCGTTTATAAACATGAAATTCACATAGGTTTTTCGGTTTGGGTTTGTTATTCATAGTCCCAAACCGAAACAAACATTTGTTGGTCACACATAGATTTCTCCCATACGGGGATCGACCACCACGGGACCAAGTCCTCCTTACTGACTGAATTCATTTAAATTTTATTAAATTCCTCGTCCGAAAGTTTTAGAGAGTCTTAATCTATATCCATGTATTTCACCTCAGACACGGAGAAAGATGGCAAATTCAGCTAAAGGGTTCAGGACAGACGCCGTACTCTCGAGTCCACGACGGTCGCGCTGTTCTCCGGTCTGCAATCCGTGAGATGATTGCGAGCGAAGCCTGCTACTTTCTAGGCATACCCACCACAAGGGCTGCGGGATTAGTTGGTAATTTTACCGATTACAAAAGGTTTAAAAACAATCTATTACCCTGTAGCGAAGTTCCAATGTAGTAGACAGATAGCGGCTAGTTTCAGCCAAAGTACCTAATTAAACTCATGCAGTCATTCTTACACTCGCTATCTATCTATCCATCTATATCTATCGTGGGACTGGTCAGTTCGGCCCTTATCTCATCTGATGGAAAGATACTATAGGGCCGAAGATAAGGCTCGCTGACTCACTTACCCCGAAACCCGAATTATACCTCTCCGGAAACACAGAGTTTGATTGTTGCCAAAGTTTCCATCCAGTTTCGATCTTCTATTTAGCTTTCATCTAGTCTTTAGTCTTAAATTGGCCGTAGATACCTATCATACCCTTTTCGGATCTAGTACATTAAAATCTTCCATTACAGTAAGTGACGAGCTGGTAGTGAGAGATCTTTATTATAATGGCTGTCCACATCGCGAGCGTGCTGCAATAGTGTTGCGTTTATCTCCTAATTGGTTTCGGTTTGGATCATTGGAGATCCTTTCTAGAAGTGGAGAGATTGCTGTCTTAAGGCAGCTTTCAGACTTTATTATTAAGGTACTAAATAAATAAAAATGGTGCGGCTACATCTATAGCTAATTATTATTAAGGTAAAACATGTAGACACTTAGGGGGACCTAAATTGACCAATTATCAAATTGAAGTGTTTTGTTTAGATACGTTAAGGTCTCTAAGGGGAAGATACACTTGAAACTCTGTCATCTGTTCCTATCTTGCAGGATCTGGCGAAAGAAAGAAGTTACTAAAAGTGTCCGAAACAAGCATTAAAATATAAAGCATAAAACTGAAAAGAGGAGAAAAGATTAGGTATAGAGCACCAGTTGGCATTGTGGTTTCTCTTTCTGATCGGATGAACTGCTCTTTTGACATTTACGAAACAGCCTCGTCCTAAAAAGCCTCTATTTTGGTATCTAGTCAAAAATTGTATATTTTTACAGGAGTATTTTCCTGATATCCAATTAACTGATGAGAACCGCTTCATTAGGATGTTTTCTGAAGTTGCTCACAAAACTTTGGATCTGGTTGCTAAATGGCAAGGTAATACATTCACCAACACATTATTCGCTTACCGTAAATATAAATCATATTTCTACCAGTTTTTCCAAGATTCTCGTATGTAATAGGTGTTGGCTTCACACATGGCCTCCTAAACACTGATAACATGAGTCTTCTCGGTCTTACACTGGACTTCGGGCCTTTTGGCTTCGTGGACTCGTACGACGGAGGATTTGTCGCTAACTGTTCTGATGGAGAAGGGCGGTACGCCCTTGCAAAGCAGCCAGACGTAAGAGATTTATCAAATTATCTTATCTTGAATAAGTTCGATTCGACCTTGAGTCAATTCAAGGCATTGAGTTAGTTCAAGGCTTTACATGACTGTCAGTCCCATACTTACTACACATTTCTTCGAATATCTCTTCTATTTTCATACTATGTATGTGTGCATTGCACCGAGACCAGAAAAAAATATAAGAGATAACTAAAAATAAAAAGAAAAAAATACTAGAGAAGATAACTAGAAAAGACCTACTAGATAGGTAGTTCCAATTTCAGTGACAACAGTTACTTACGTATTTCCAGTTACAAAAATTCTTCGGACCAACTGAACCGACCATACAAAGGTATGATCAGTTCAACTGCTCGGACTGGAGGAATTGGGCTCGTTGCTCTACTTCAATCGTAGGATCCCAATTACATATTCGTTGTAGGTGGTCGTATGGAACATAGGGCAGCTTGCGAATGCTCTAAAGCCCCTTCTGACTTCCTCACAGCAAGTACACATGTCGCACATATTGAAGACGTTGGACACGTACTGTAAGAATAAAATATTGTAAGTAATACATTTCCAACTATGATATGTTTTAGGGAATGTATGACTTTGAACAAACACTTTGGAGTTTATTTGAGTACATAACGTCCGAAGTTAAGTTACATAGAATAGGTATAACGGTCTCTTACTTCAATGATTTTGTACGCCATCTAAAGACAATAGCAAATAGTAATTTCAACTTTATACCCCTACTCGATATAGCCTTATTATTCCTATTGCCCTTTATAAGCATAAGTCACTCAGTAGGTAGCAGGTAAAAGGGAAACGGTACCTAGTGGTATAAGGTAAACAGTTCTTAACTTATCCATATATTTATACTGTAATTTTACTGAACTACCTAACCCACTGACTGACTCTACCATACCTACTGCTTGCAAATAGGTAGGTAATCGGCGATAGTTAGTTAGAGACACGTTAACTATATCACCTCCAGTATAGTTTAAGCTAAAGAATCATCTCGGCAAACACATTTGCATATTATCTGCCCAACTACTTGTCAAAGCCTATTTTCATAGGAGGATTACCATAACCAAAGATATAAGTAATGTAAATCTAAGGTAAAATCTATATCTGGGAGGAAAACATATTATCTAATTTGGGTCTGACACTTCAGACGGATTCTTAGTTAAGACCTATTATAATCGTGGAGATCAGAAAACCAGTCGTGAGTGGCTGCTGTTACTAATATTTTTTAAGAAAGTATGAGAATTAACTGTTTAAAAAAACGTGGTAAACTATAGGGAGACTTTCCTGATGAAGATCGGATTAAAGGAAGAGCGATTTGGCGACGAGCAGCTGGTGGAGAAGTTGTTAGATATGATGCAACAAACGGGAGCTGATTTCACTGCTTCCTTCAGACAACTTGCTGAAGTAAGTCTCTTGTCTAGGTAGGTATCTTGTATCTACAGGTATCTTTAACTATTCAGTCGGAAAATGATATTTAGAGTGTGTTTGGGTATAGGACTGTGTGGCAGAAACGTGGCGACAGGATTTGGCAAGGAAAATATCTTCCAGCCAAACGAGTGTTGTGCCTGACGGAACCTGCCACTCCCCAAGTTGTCAGGTGCTTATATTTAAATGTCAAGCGTCGTGTTCATATCGCGTTCTAGACATGTATTCAGTCGGAATCGTTGTATATATTCGGCGGCATCTGTGGGTAGGTAGCCATGAATAGGGTCGCTGCATGGGACCACTCCGACACCGAAGGTCGTTATTCTTGAAAGCGCTGCATTCTGCTCGAAGTGATGAGCTTAATAAATTACATTTATGAAAAGGCACTTATCTATCTTGGGCGTTACTCAACCTTTTGTATGTAATAGTTGGAACCTTGCGAGATGGTAAGCGAGATCAAATTGGCTGAGAAATGGTCGCTGAAGCGCCTCTCATCGCATTCCTCGTGGGGCTGCTGGTTGGACCAGTATCGAGAGAGGCTTGAGAAGGAAGCCGGTTAGTTTATTCCTAAACATTCGTAGGTATTTTATTATTTTGTTATGCCTTATTATTTTTGAGCTCTAGTAGCGTTCTTAGCGCTGTGTGACCGCGTTGTTCTTAGCGATCACCAAGGTTAAGCAGCGTTGAGCTAGATCGGCCTGAGATGGGTGACCATTTGTGGCATTTTCATATTTAAGCATCTCTATGCTTCAGAAGGCACATTAAGCCGTTGGTCCCGGTTACCACGAAATGTGGTAGTCGTTGTTAAGTTAGAAGCCTTATAGGCGGCTTGATAAGTTCCGAAAGAGGTGACCACAAACCTAACTCTACCAATCCGCATTCGATCCGCGTGGTGAAGTGTGACTCAATCTCTCTCTCCTCGATTTGAGAGAGAAGACCTTCGCCCAGCGGTAGGACAGCATAGGCTAATATTATTATTATTGTATCATCTAATAGCCTATATACTTTAATCACAGTGGACGCAAGCTCTCTAGGGCTGTTTGAGGATGAGCGACGCCGGCGCATGCTCAACGTGAACCCGAAGTATGTACCTCGCAACTGGTTACTACATGAGGCAGTCGTGGACGCCGAACAAGATAATTACGAAAAGGTTGTATTAAAAGTTATGAGCCAATTCGCTTGATCATATTTCCAAAACCTTGGTGCAAGATTTGTACATACAGGTGCATTACAAAACGGTAACCCATGCAAATTTGGAAAAAGAAATGGGTCTTCATAAATGGCAAGCAGACGGGACCTATACCATGATAGGACAATCGTCCTATTATGGCATAGGTGGCAAAGTCATTGGTAAAAATGATGGAAATAAAAACTCTGTGCTTCTGTAAATATAATTTTATATCTTATGTTCTTTGCAGTAAAACTGGCGCATTGACTTACTTATTAACAGGTGGTATTTGTATTCAAGATCCAACTAATCTGTCGACAGGTCCGTTTTCTACTGGAAGTACTGAAGAAACCATATGAAACACAACCTGAAGCAGAGAGGCGAGGATTTTCAAACCAACCGCCGCAATGGGCATATGCCTTGAAGATTAGCTGCTCCAGTTAATTTTATTTCCCAATAACTTTACATATTTTTTTCATTCCACAGATTCATTAATTATTGCTTTTGTAAAGTTTTTATGTTAAAAAAAACGCATTCTTTACCATTTTGTATTGAGATTTCATAATTTTTCCTTAAAACGTCGTCTGGGTTGTTTTACAGAGTAATTTCTTGCTCTTAAACTCCTATTCTGTGAGTAATTTCACGACGTCTTTGTTCCGTATAATCTGAAGGTTCTTAAATTTATAGTTTTTGACGTGTCCGATGTCAGTCGACCACTAAACAAACTAAGCATTTATTTATTCACTACATCGGCAAACTTTTGTTAAATTAAATCAGATTTTCTATCACTACTTTGAAAATAATAGGATTAATTCTTATCGCTAACCAAACATGATCTTATACAAATCATATCATTATTTTAAAAACTATAATGTCATCATGACATTACCATAGTGACACTTCTTTGTTTTTATCACAGGTATATACAAACTGGGTTTTTATTCTCAAATTTATAGCCATGAGAAAATAATCTCTATTAAAATGAGTTAAATCATAGAATTAATCTGTATGGTATGGTCTACAAATAGTCTGACTGAACTTTGAAAGTCTGTTTTCGAAGTAAACACTTGTTTACTTTAATGAATTTGCGATAATTCAATTAGTTGCATCACGTTTGATAATTCTGTCATAAAAACTATAAAGTACGGATGAGGCGAGCTTTTTGCGTCCTTGCGGCGCTCATGAACGAACAAAAACAAGTGGTATCAAAGATGAAAATCAACAATTTCACCGAGTGGAAGTTCCGTGATCCGCCAAATTATGGCGAACTGCCTATTGATGTTAATCCTGAGTATAATGTGCCGATGGCCGTGAAGAATGCTGTGTTTTCTAAGGTAGGTAACGAGGTTATCATTATGCCAAGTTATGTTCTTTATTTTTAATTACAGAGTTATTTTTTCCTTGCTTGTTCATTGGGTTTGGTACTTATTTTCGAAAGATGCTTCATTGAAACCCATTTTTACGAAGCCAATAGCTGAAGCTGTAAAGGCCTCGCGGCCAACAGCATAGATCACTCAAACAATGAAGCCAAATAAAAGCCCTTTGTCCAACGGGATATTTAATCGATGAGACATTTCACCGAGTAGCCCCACGTATAAATTCCCATGTTATTAATAGTACATTTGTTCAAACATCACATGTTCGAAGGTCAAAGGAAAACCACTACTTAACCTTTCCTTCCTTATCTACCGGTACTGGGTAAGTACAATTTGATTCATACATATACAACCATTGTCTTGGAATAAAACATGTACTCATAGTAATAAAACGTTTGAAACATGTCAAATTTAAAATCAGTTTGGTGCGGAGTTTGTACTTGTGGCTCGTCCATTGTGAACTATCCCATTGATTATATGGCCCATTGATCAAATGGCTTTTCGGTTATTTAGATTTGTAAAAATGGGTTTCGATGAAGCATCTTTCAAAAATAAGTGCCTAACCCTCTTCATTGACATATTAACTGAATTAGTTTAGTATAATATATTTTTTTTCAATATGTTTTAGGAAGTAGTAGTAGCTAATATAAATTAATATATAATGTTATTTTTTTTCTATAAGAGCCGGACATTTGTATCTATCATAATGATATAGATAGATCCATTTTTTAACTATGATTTTTTGTATCATTACAACAGTTTCTAACCTCTAACTCCAGAGATATTGTAAAGAATATGTATTTTAATGCCATTACCCATTGTCACAGGTGCCAACAGAGCCCTTGACTGGTAATATTCGCCTGGTTTGTGCCTCTGATGACGTCCTCACTGAAGTTTTAGATCTGGACCCTTCAGTAGCGGAAACTAATGAGTTTATCAGTTTTGTCGCTGGTAAATACTTGCCTCCAGGTGGCCTGAGTGTGTCACATAGGTTTGTTAAATCTAATCTTAAATTATTTCTCAAATTATTTTCACTTTTAGTTTTCACTAGCATATTAATGGATACCTAATAATAAATATAACCTTTTAGATAGAATCAAAGTGATTCTGACATTCTTGATCAAGGTACAATTTATGTCTTGTAGTAGTGTTTTTAAAAATTTACATTTGCAGATATGGAGGCTATCAGTTTGGCTACTGGGCTGACCAACTTGGCGATGGCAGGGCTCATATTCTTGGCGAATATGTGAACAGGTATTGGACTGAATTAATCCTGGATGCATTACTATTACCTTACTTAAACAGATTTAGTTTATTCTAATCAAACTTTAAAACTTTTATCACTCAATATAGAAACGTCGATTTCTTGCTAACGGCATTTACAATTCGATGGCTTCGGAAATACTGCCGCCTCCATATTACACTTTTTATAGATTCTAATCATAACTAAAACATCTAAAAATGTCTATAGTTTTATTCACAAAGTTTTAAAGTTTGATTGGTCACAGTGTTTTTCAACGTGTAGGTCGCGACCCCCTGGGGGTAGCAAAGCCTATATAAGGGGGTCGCTATAAAAAAGAAAGCTTAAAAATATATTTTATTAGGAAACTGTTAATTAAAGGACATACTTTGTAGGTTAACAAGTTAATCAGAATAAATAATACATATGAATACCATTTACATTAATGTGAAGGTTGCGCTTATATCTAAATATAAAAAGTTATTAAAATATTGTGCAGATTTCATATTTGTTACATAATACAATAAAGCTTACAAACAGCGGAGGGTAGGGGGTTGTAAAAATTTTTTCTTACTAAGGGGGTCGCAACCTGAAAATGGTTGAAAAAAAAATTGGATTAGACTATAATGCATGTGAAGATAATTATTTTATAACAGCCCCGCAATGGTCCTACAGGACCGTTACATGGGGAGAGTGTTATATACTCCCCGTGGCGAGCGGTGAGTGCAGAGTTACTCGGCACTGCGCTGGTTCCACTCGCCCCGCGCTTCTGCGTTCAGCGCCTCGTAGTAAGATACGAAGATCTGATTTTTGTTTCGCTGTGTCTTCACTCGCCGTGTCGTTCCGCGTCACCGGAAAATGCCGTCGAGAGGAGCAGGGAACAAATAAAACGCGTCTTCAAGTGTGAAAGAGAGAGAGCTTCGGGTCGGTCGCTACTATTGCTATCCCTTTCTCTCTTCAATTTTCTATCCTTTTCTTCTATTTTTCTTCAGCCAGAAACTGATGACGATTGAACGAACGATCCAACGTGCTAGTACGTGTGTGTGTGTGTGTGTGTGAATGACCTACGCTGTTGGCCTCGAGGCCTCTACAGCTTCACCGGATTTTAAAGGCGAGCGTGCAACCACTACGCTCCAGCCAGCCAGAAGGGCAAGAGGCGACATACTCGAGGGCGCCTCGGAGAGGCGCCCTCGGTTGGGACAGTCGCTGTAGGGGGACGGGTGCACTACTAAGCGCACCGGTCGACCGCCGGCTATGGGAGGGGATCTACTACTGCGTCTGCGTCTACGGCGTCGCTCGTATTCTGAGCGGAAAGAAGGGATGACAAAGCATCGGGAGGGTCGGTGAGAACATGTCTCGGCCGGCGGTAGCGGCAGGGGTCATGAGGGAGGTCGTAGCCGGCGGTGGCTACGATTAACGGATTCGCATGGGTAGATGCGTTCGCGAAGTGACGTGTTGACGCCTTTTTAATAAAGGCGCGAATAGGTTCGAGACCTAGATCGGAGTGGAGGTCGACGTTCCGTACGAACCATGGGGCTCCTACGGCTTTACGGAGGAAGCGGTTTTGAACCGCTTGAAGTCTGTCGATGTGAGAGGGGGCCGAATGCCCGAACACAGCACACGCATAAGTCATGATGGGACGAACGCAAGTTTTGTAAAGCGTCACCTTATTTCTAAGGGACATTTTACTCCGCTTGCAGATTAACGGATGGAGACGACCGAGCACGAAGGATGCTCGGTGACGGACCCGCTTGATGTGCGGGCCGAAGGTCATGGTACTGTTCAGGGTGACCCCTAAATATTTGACCTCTTTGACCCAGGGAATGGGTCGGTCGAACATGGTCACTTGACCTCGGTTCCTTCCGGGGTGGCGCAGAGAGCGGTGCGAGGCTGCACCTCTGGAGAAGAGCACCGCCGCGCTCTTGTCCGGGTTCACCTCGATTCGCCACTTCCTGAACCAATCCCCTAGGGTATTGGCGGCGGTCTGGAGTTTCTTCGTGATGAGGGCCTTGTTCCTATTGGAATAATAAAGAGCGGTGTCATCCGCGAATAAAGCTAGTTTAACATCACTCGAACGAGGAATGTCGTTCGTGTAGAGGCTAAACAGGAGCGGAGAGAGCACTGAGCCCTGTGGGACTCCAGCACTGATGGAGTGGGAAGCGGAGCGCGTCATTTCGACGCGATAACGAAAGGCGCGATTCGACAAGAAGTCTCGTAAGATGAGCACGAGTCTGTCCGGCACACCCAATCGGTAGAGCTTGTAGATCAAGCCGTTGTGCCAGACTTTGTCGAATGCCTTCGCGACATCCAGGAAGAGGGCGCCCGTGTAGACGGGTCTTCCGGGCCCATTGAGACCGGAGAGAATGTGCTCCGTGATGCGGTGCACCTGATGGACACAAGAGTGTTTGGCTCGAAAGCCGAACTGCTCGTCGATAAGGATACCCCTGGACGTTATGAAGTCCTTGAGCCTCGCCAGAAGGAGGCGCTCGTATATCTTGGCCAGGGAGTTGAGGAGACTGATAGGGCGGTAGCTCGCGGGGAGATTGCGAGGTTTGCCGGGCTTGGGGATGCCAATGACGTCCGCCTCCTTCCACTTAGCGGGGAAGGTGCAGTTCGTCATGGCGGCGTTCAAGATGGCCACCAAGAGGCAGATGAGTTGGGCGGGCAGGCATTTCAGAACGCGATTCGAAATGCCGTCAGGGCCGGGGGCTTTTTTAGATTTAAGACCCATTATCAGATCTTCGACCTCCGTTTGCGTGATAGGAGGCAAGGAATCGACGGGGGGGAGGGATGCCCTGCGCTCGACTTCCCTGTCTACCGCGTCGACGTGGGACTGGTCGACGGACTGAGAGCTGGGGGCGCACTGGCTCTCGAGGGAGTCGGCGAGGAGCTCGGCCTTTTCGTCGTCGTCGAAGGCTGGGGGCGCTGCGCCTGAAGGGCGGGACAGCGGGGGCATGTCAGTCGTGGAGTCGGATTTGAGGCTACGCGCCAGCTGCCAGTAGGCCAGATGCGACGGCGCGATTCCCTCTAGGAGGACACCCCACCGTTCCTCCCGGACCTCCGCGACACGACGCTTTACCTCTCGTTGTAAAGCGCGCATCCGGGCCCGATTGGCTTCGGTGGGGTAGGAGTCGTACGCTCGGATGGAAGCATTCTTGGAACGAATGAGATCCCTATCATCGTCCGGCAGTCGAAAGCGGTTGAGGTAGAAATCTTCCGCTTCGACTTGCCTGGACGATCGACTGACAGCCGATCGGATGTGTTCGGTGAAGGCATCTACGGCCTGATCGGTGTCCTGAGGGGACGGGATGGAGTCCGAGCTGAGAGGCAGGGGGGGAGGGTCGGCATCCGCCAAGGCCGTGCTTAGCGCATGCCAATCCACCACCGTCTTTTTGGGTCGCTGAGGGGCGGAAGGGGGGGAACCGAGTCTCATGACTACAGGTCGATGGTCAGAGTCGAGTTCCTGGACTACTTCCAAGGAGTGCAGCCGTAGGGTGACACCCTTCAGAAGCGCCATATCCAGGACGTCGGGTCGGTGATTGGGATTGTTAGGATAGTGGGTAGGGTGCATGGGTGCGATGACGTCAAAGTCGAGAACGTCGACCAGGGCGTCAAGGCTCCTACCGTTAGGGGTAGTGGTGAGACCGTTCCAGGCCACGTGTTTGCTGTTGAAGTCGCCCGCCAGAATGACGGCGCTTCCCAGATTGAGGAGTGCTTCAAAGTCACTCCTGAGAACGGATTTAGTGGGGGAAAGGTAAACGGAGGCGATCACGATAGGCTGGTGCCCCGTGAGAGAGACGCGACAGACCGAGGCTTCGATGTTGGTGAGCGCGGGGGGATCGAGAGGGATGCAGTGCAGGGACCTCCTGTAGTAAATGAGAGTACCGCCTCCGCGGGAGCCGATTCTGTCATTGCGCACGAGGTTGTAGTTTGCGATCCTAGGATCGCGTTGTGCGGGCTTCAGGAAGGTTTCCTGCACGAGGAGGATATCAAGTTGGTGATCTCGGAGGAAATCAGCAACCTGATCTCGCTGGGAGCGAAGGCCATCGGCGTTATAGAACGCCAGGGATAGGTTGTGGGGCTTATGGCGGGGAGGTCGCAGATCCATTATCGGGTGCGGGGGGGTTGGGTTCTGAGGGACGTCAGGACGTCATAGACGTCCCTGTATTCCGCGGCCAGGAGAACCTGGTCCGCCAAGTTGGTGGCGGCGCGGAGACGAAGGGCGAGTTCGCGGACTCTGGGAAACAGAGCGGGGCTTATAACCGCCGAGACGCTCATTATGAGGTCGACGTCCTGACTGACGTTAGTGGGCGGAGGGGGACAAGCCGCCACCGGCGGGATCGCCGGCGCGCGCTTCGGGGGGCAGGCGGGGCCCACTGACGCAGGGTGGGAGGCCGCGGTGTAGGGCAGCGGCTTCACCCACGCGTTGGCGCCGAGGGACGGCCTGAGCGGCTGGGGAGGGGGGGCCAGTTTCAGCGTCGCGGGAGCGCGGGGAGCCGCGGTCGCTGGCGCAGAAGGCACCGGACGAGGGTGCGCTGAGGGCGCGGGGGGGTGTTGCGCTGAGGGCGCAGAGGGGGGGGCAACCGCGCGGGGGCGGCGGCGGCCGCCGCGCCTCGCCCGGCCGCGCTTCCCCTTCGGGGCCTTGGGGCAACCGCGATAGTTCGCGGTGTGCCCCTTGGTGCCGCAGAGGACGCAGCTGGGGGGCTCGGCCGCCGTCTCCTTCGAGCGGGCGCACTGGGACGTCGCGTGGTCCCCGATGCACTTAACGCATCGAGGGCGCGCGTGACAGTTACGGGCAGAGTGCCCGTACAGCTGGCAGTTGTGGCACTGCCCGGGCGTGCCACGTTTGTGGGGGGCCTCCACGGAGAGGCCAGAGATATGGCACACGGCCTTCAGGTCGAAGACCCTACGGCCGGACTCGGTGCGGTCGAGGACGACCAGCACCATGTCGTACGCCTCCTTGGAGCGCCCATTCACCATTCTGTGCACCTGGCGCACAGGAAGGTCCTGGGACTGGAGGTCGGCCTTGATGACGGCGGTGTCCAGCTCCCTCGGGAGTCTACGTCCACATAAACCGTGCTCGATTAAGTACCTCGAAACTTTACCCTACGGAGAGCCGCGGTTTTTGTTTTCGCGATCATTTTTACTGTCGACCGACCCTTTGCCGAAGGTTTTATTTATGAAATTCTCAACCAATCACAATGTATTATACATGAAAATAATCCTTATGATCTATTCTAACTATATACACAAGTTGTCTTATCCAATTCTTAAACCTATAAATTACATAAGCCAAAAATCCCTACAATTACGACACAAGTGCGCACCAACTTATCTATAACACATGAAAATCTTAACTAATCTTATTAAAATGGTAACAAATCACTTTCAATTATATAAAACAATTACTAAACTAACAAATAAATCATAATCTAAGTACATACTACATGAAATAACTAATCACATATATACATTGATGCGAGGCGCGGCGCGGGGCTGAGGAATGCAGTCGCCGACATAATTCTTAAAGGGTTTTGTTTTATTTTGGCAAAACCTGTACTTTGGATTTTTTTCTTGACCAAATCTGCTGTGGCCATTTCAGTATGCTTTTTTGTATAAATGTTCTATTTTATTCATAGTAAAATATATACTTTACTACCGATACTTATATTCTTGTTTACAGCAAAGGTGAGTCCTGGCAGCCTCAACTCAAGGGCTCAGGCGAGACTCCGTACTCGCGGTTTGGCGATGGGCGCGCGGTGCTTCGCTCGTCCATCCGCGAGATGATCGCTTCGGAAGCGTGCTATTTTCTTGGCATCCCCACCACTCGGGCCGCCGCACTGGTGGGTAAGACCCTTTTATTATAATTTATTTATATATATATTAGCTTTTACCCGCGATTTCATTGGTATCATTTTTTTTGACGATTCGCCCCAGGATGCTCTGTATCGTCTTGACAAATTTAACCGAAATCTGTTTTGCGGTTTATGTGTAAAAAGGTAACAAGCAGACTTGATTTGCCTTCAATTTCTATAATTTTGGTTTGTATAAAGAGTGGTTAAATGATAAATAATTACATTAGTACGTTCAAAACCAGCCCGGCTGGCTTAAGTAACACCAGGGGCCCAGATGTTTTCAATCTCTTGGACAACCTATTCCTTTTAAGGAAAAGGAATAGGTTGTCCAAGAGATCAGAGAGCATCTGGGCCCCTGGTGTTACTTAACATTCCAGTCAAGCATTCTAAAAACAAATTTACTTATGATATTATGCCAACTAAATTAATAAAATTACGCTCATAGCGCTATGGGACCAAACTGATATTACCAGCGCTTAGATTAAGCAGCATTCGGCTTGGTTAGTTGGAGACTGGTGATCGCTTGTAGCATTTCAATATATTAGAAATTCTGTGCTTTGTAAGGTACTTCCGTGGGTCAAGGTTACTACTTAATATGGTAGTCTTTAAGTCACACACTTGCTCCCTCAAACCTTACTGAGTCAGCGTGGTGTAGTATGACCTATTCTCTCTTATCTCAATTTATGAGAGTGAATCCAAGCGTGGAGTCGGACTGCTGTCATACCGCGCAGGTGTAATGCAGATTGATTGAAGCAGGTTTGTAGCCACACGCTCTTGGAACTTGTCAATAAAACAGCCTATACTGTCAGATAGGCGGATTTCTCATATTCTGCCATATTGGTCTAAACTCGCATAGTAGCGATCACGAGGGTTCAAATCGCAGGTTAGGCAAAGTGCTTTTTCTATCGTTAAGTTCCCAGTGGCAGTTCGGAGTCCGGAATTGCGGCTAGTATTATATGGACAATAGGCTCGCTTTCTCTTACGGGTGGTATACATTATACCCCTGCATTCTTGTTTGAGGAATATATGCAGTTATTTTCATTATTTTTTTTGCAGTTATTGTTATTTTTATTATTGGTGAATTATACACATCAACCTTCCTCTTGAATCATTTCGTCCATTATCGAAAACCGGATGAAAATCCGTTCGGTAGGTAATGAGTTTATCGCGTTCAAACAGACAGGCGCGGCGGGGGTACTTAGTTTTATAATATGTAGCGATGACTAGTAGTTTCCCGCGGCTTCGCACTAAGTCGACAACAACCACCTACCGGGTCTATGTTACTTTTAAATAAATTAGCGTTCTAATGGTAAAAAAAATATTAAAATCACCTCTATATTCTCCAAGCGGGGGTGGCAGAGGAGCACTGTGTACACCCACTTTTCGCCGACGATATCAGGTCCTTTGCCTTGAACTTAATGTTATAACCTCGAAATAAAACTATTTTTCGGATGTTATCGCGGTTTATTTTTGATTTTAAGTTCCCGACGTTGATATTTAAGAAGAATAATTGGGCTTTTCCAAAAAAAAAATCATTTCTTTATGTATTTTAAAACTTTCTCATAAATTATAATAATAGTCAATGCGAAAACACTTAAAAAGAATTTATAATCTATTATAATCCATTTAAAATTGATAAAATTTAAAAAAAAATCACGTGACTACATAAACGCGCCACGAAAAAATCAAAAATAAACCGCGATAAAATCCGAAAAATAGTTTTATTTCATGTGTAATATTCGCGTGAATCTAAGGACTCAGTTATAACCTCGAGTTAGTCAATAGGCAACGCTAACCCTGGTTCGTGCAAGTGGGCCTCAGTATAGATTAAAGGTATAACATACTCCAGTGAGTGACGATCACCTGGTTTGGCGGGACAAGACGTACAGCGGCAGATCGCGACAGGAACGGGCCGCGGTCGTGATGCGCGTCGCCCGCGCGTGGTACCGCATCGGCTCCATCGAGATACTGGACAAGAGGAAGGAGCCGGACACTATGAAGACATTAGTGGACTTTATTATAAAGGTAAATACATGAAAAAATAGAAAATGAGAATTAAACTAAAAAAGACAAACCCACTGAGTTTCTCCTGGATTTTCTCAGCGGAGGCTGTGTTCGGAACAGGTGATAGATAAGAAAAAAAAATTAAGTAAGTAGAATTTACAATAAAGAAATCAAAATAACAAGGAAAGTAACTAAATAAACGCAAGGGCGGCTTTATCGTTATAAAACAATCCTGGCAACCTAAAGATTGGGAATTATCTTTCTTTGGATAAAAAAAAACCTTGGGATAGAATAGAATAAACCTTTTTATTCAAGTAACTTAGACTCATACATGGGTTAGTAGACTTGATTAATGTTAGTATTACCTATTCTTAATTAGCAGCATGGCTCTATCCTGTGTGAGATAGCGCAGCAGCGACACATATTCGCAGTATAACCTACCGGCTATCCTATTTAGAACGCAGTTGGAGCTGGCCCGCACCCTGCGTACCAAGGATGCACACCGTTTTCCCATCGTTGTGTAAAAACAGTCTACTTGAGCATCGGCGAACATCCCAGATGCGCTACAGAAGCGAGGCAGCCCCACCAGCCTTCTAAATGCATTGTTATATTGAATGCGGAGGTCGCTGTACGATTTTCGCCTATATTTAGCCAACAGGTTGCACTTGTAAAATGTTGTGTAATACGCTTGATTTTTGGACGTATAAAGACTAATGCATTCAAGTTTCTTTAAAATATACACCTATGGTTTGGGTTAGGATGTTTATGTTTGTTAAAAAAGCTTGCTCCAGTAATCAAATTCGTTCCAGAATCACTTTCCCGATATAGAGAAAAGTGGCGAAGATAAATATGTACAGTGGTATACGGAAGTGGCGCATAGAAATTTAGACATGGTGGCGACTTGGCAAGGTATGTATCAATAAGCGCATCGGGACTGCCAAGAGGCTTAAAAAATAGTATTAATTGTCGGACAGACAGACTTTTCACAAAGTGATCTTATAAGGTTTTTCGTTTGACTGATTGAGCAGTTATAAAATACCAGCTGTGCCCGCGATTTTGTCCGCGTGGAATAGCGGCTACACAGCGCTCGTTGTGTACGGCGCGGTGCTTGGCAAGTTTCTTACTCGCGTTAACTTCAGTTTCACATTTTGTAATGACTCCGTAAATGGTACATCAGAATAGCTCTAATATTTTGTCTCTTGTCGCAAACTTATAAAACATTCACATAAACCTTACATATTTTCATACAAACTTTCATTCCCTATTGTTATTTTATACCCTTGAGGGTAAAACTTTTACAAACTTTGAATGTCATATTTATTTATATCGAATCAACAGCCTAAAAAATAAGTTTCAATGTTCTAGCTCTAAAAATGACAATACTTCCATACAACTTTTCATCACCCCCTTTTAACCCGTTACAACCCTTTTTTCGCATTAAAAAGTCCTTAAGCCTAAAGCCTATGTCCTTTCTCAGGCTCTAGACTATCTGTGTACCAAATTTCATTTAAATCGGTTCAGTAGTTTAGGCGTGAAAGCGCGACAGACAGACAGAGTTACTTTCGCATTTATAATATTAGTAAGGATTGCATTATAGTATGCACCTCACTAATGCTCTCCCCTCTGCCCGCGCAGCCCTAAAAGACTTTTTTTAAAAACAAGCTCTTATAGCAAAAACACAACGAAGATACGTAAACTTATAAAGTAAACTTCACATGCCTTCTCCTTTCTAATCCACTTCCCTGCACATAGTTGCGTATTGTGAAATAAAAAGTATAAATTTGAATTCACAAAATACACACACACCGTCACGCCTATATTCTCCAGCGGGGGTGGCAGAGGTGTACTAAGTACACCCACGTTTCGCCGACGATGTTAGGTCCCATGTAATAGGGGGCGAGCCTATTGCCATATACCGGGCACAATTCCAGACTCCGGAATTGTACTGGGTAGTTTTCGTGAGAAAAACTACACTTGTCCGACCTAGGATTTGAACCCAGGACCTCGTGATCACCAAGCGATGTACTTTGCCACCAGACCAACGAGGCAGACAAAATGATAGCACATTTTCAAAAAAAAAAAATTGGTAGTACATTATTTTACTTTATATCCCTTAATGTATGTAATACACGTGGTAACATTAGACAGAAACCTAACATTTTTCCGGGATGATTCTTATGTGTTATAAACTATCAGTGTGTCAAATTTCAGCCGAATCCGTTTAGCAGTTTTTGCGTAATTGAATAACAAAACAAACATCTGAACATACAAACTTTAACATTTATAATATGAGTAGGATTACCAACATTATGAAATGTTGGTTTAAAGGTACTCCAGTGGCACTCAAAAAAGAATTACAAGACCATTTTACGAAGTAAGCAACGCGCCCCCTTTGGTCACAGCAAATAAGGGCGCTGTTTGTAAATTATGAGTTATATTTTTTGACAGGTTTCGGTTTCACCCACGGCGTGTTAAACACAGACAATGTGAGTCTGCTAGGAGTGACCATAGACTACGGGCCGTACGGTTTCCTAGACCACTACTACCAACATTATGTGCCGAATACTTCCGATGATATGGGCCGATACGCGTTCAACCAACAACCAGATGTAAGTGCATACAACCTGACTGTTTAAATGTATTAATACACGAGTAATAATACACTGCGTGCCGCACGAGAAAAGAAAAATATCTATCTATCTATAACCTCACGCCAGATCCCTTGCGGGGTAGGCAGAGAGTACAGAGTTCCAACAGGTTCTTTCCTTACATACCTCTCTGGCTTCCTCGACTCTCATAGTTCGTCTCATACACGCTCGCCGGTTACGGAGACTCTTGACTTTTCCATCAGATAAGACTCGGTTTATTTGGTCGTGGTAAGATAGTCTAGGTCTTCCCCGGTACCTGCATCCTTCCACTTTCACATTGTATGTCTGTTTTGTCATTCTTTCCTCTGGCATTCTTTCTATATGCCCGAACCAACGGAGCATGCCCTTTCTCATCTTTACACAAGAAAAATATCTTTTTAAAAACTAGTTTTTATAATTAATACATAGAAATATCTGGCTTCGTTAAGGAGCTTAGGAGCTCTGGGGTCTGATGATGGAGCCGGAAGGTGGTCATAGGTGACCACCTTCCGGCTTCATCATCAGACCCTGCTCAACATCTTAAGTCTATGGTATTTCTCAAAACAAATTCAACGAGCCCAATCACGACAGGTTTATGTTAAGTAGTTTAGTATTTTAATTGGCCCCCTTCCGGCTTCATCACCAGACCCTAAACATCATCAGGTTTATAGTCATCATCTTGTTAATATCAAACCAACAAGCCTAAACAGGAGGGGTTAAGTTGGGGAGTTGTCATGTTTCTATGGTCATCTCATTCTCATTGGGGCAGCTCCATGGTACCATATTACTGTATTGTCTTCAAACCTATATAAATTTGAGCTTCAAGCGGATATCCGCAAGTGCTTGAAAAATGGTTTACAAAATTTTAACCCGAAAGACATTTTTTTTAAATTAAAAGCTTGTAAAAATATAATGACGTCTATATTTCCCAAGGGGGGTGGCGGAGGTGTATTGTATACAGGTGTATGATATGTAGGTACATATCGCTGACAGTGTTAGATCCTAATGTGGTAAGGGCTTAGTGATTGAACGGAGTACAAATCCTCCGGATTGCGTCTGATGCCACGCCTACCGTGAGATCATTAAAGGTTTCGCCACATAGTTGACGCAGCGCGACGGTGGCGTGACCTAGAGAGTTATAAGCGCTGTGTGTCGTCTCCCGTAGGAGACGACACACAGCGCGCACGACCGCGGTGCCAATCGTCACCACCCGCCGTAGCAGGAAGGGAGCGAGACGCCAATAAGCATGCCAGCGGGACGCTAGTGTTCATGTGACGTGTGTGTGACATCGCGCCCCTTATGTGACGTGCGCGCCGCGCTGCCGAGCGCCGGCCGAGCGCCACCCGACCCCTGCCGTCGCGTTCCGTCGGCTGTTTGACCAAACCTTAAATGAATGCGGCCTGACTAAAATATTTAAAAAAATGAAGGTATGAATGAATCTTCTAAGCGACTTATTGTGCATATTTTCAGGTGATTCTTTGGAATTTGGAGAAATTCGCTCAAGCTTTGGAGCCAATACTCAGTGAGGAACAGAAGCAAAAGATTCAGGAAGTTATAAGTACACTAAATGACTATGTACGGAATAGGATATTGTACGTATTGCCAATTTATATACAACCAGCAGTTTCCCCCGACTTCGTACCCAGTCGACAACAGCGCTACCTTCCGGGTCTATGTTATTTAGCCTATGTTACTTCTGGATAAGGTAGCTTTCTAATGGTGAAAGATCATTAAAATCGGATTAGTAGTACCGAAGATTACCCCGAACATCCAAACTCACAAACTTTACCCCTTTATAATATAAGTATAGATTTATAATAAGAGTTCTCACCTCTGATATCTCCACAGAAAAAGTTCATTGATAGATTAAAATGCACTGGTACTGCAACTGCTGCTATAGTTATGTGCATCTGGCGCTTATCCCTTGCGTAACACAAACAAGAATCATGCGATCTGCATGCGTGGAGTTTATATATTATTTCTGATTTAAATACAAATATGTACAGTACCACAACTAACTTATGGCTATACGAATGAACAGTGTGGGCAAGAACTGTACACATATCCCATGCACATTTTATGTCCACTTCCCTTCGTTTACATTCTCACCCTGGCCAGATTCATGTCCACTTATCTATCTGCACACTGCCTTGGGAATGGACGGAATGTAATCCAGGAGTTAAAAACAAATGCGTCCCCTACTGCGGACGCTTTACTCCTACGGAAACTTTACGCCGTTTACTTTACTTTACTTCTACTTTACACCCCTATAGAGATGAGTCGTATTTATTAGAACAGATCCAAAGAACAGGTATTTTACGAGAATAGGCGGCACCTAATCCAATTCTGGTAATACCTAATCCACCTAATATTCATATTCAATATAATCCAATGTTTAGCCGTTTAGCGCGCTCACTCACACCTGTTCCCGCGCTCTCTCACTCACTCATATGCTTATCGCTTTGCTATCCCGCTTACGTGTAAGGGAGTGAGACAGCGCTATACAACGCGTATTGATATAAAACAAATGTAAATATAATGAATTGAAATCTTTTAAATACGCCACCTTGTAAAGGCTAAACTTTTGCGGAATATTTAATATCGCAAGACTCAAAACTTCATACATTCGTAAGTTAATAGTCCTAAGCCTGTAAAAAGTATGAAGGGAAGATACCAATTCATCACTAATATATCATTAAATGATAAAATAGAAAACAAGTATTAGTTTATTCAACCAATTTCGTGCAGAAATATCTAATCTAATCAAAAAAAAATTAATTAATATTCCATTTTGAAACTTCCATTTTCTTAAAAGTGTTATTATGATTCAATATAACAAAACAATTTAATATTAAATTAATTCAAATATCGATAATTCGATATCAGGATTTGATATAGAATAGGCGGATTGAGATTAGATTAGGTGGAATAGGTATTTGGATTAGGTATTTATGCAGACTAGGAACAGGTGTGCTTAGTACAGTAGATTTACCTAATACAACCCATCTCTACACCCCTATAACCATATGTTTTTTTTTAAGAACAAGTTTTAATGCGGCCTTATAAGGGTGCAATTTAAAATGACCAATCAATATTAAACGTGTATACAAAATTTCGTGTCTATGCTGTTGTCCGTTGAGGAATTCCTTAGTCTGGAGCCAATCCTGGGTGGTCAATCAGATCATGCTTATAATAAACGATAGCCGTTTCCTCTCAGTGTTAGTTGGTTCATGTCGTTATGTATATTATATATAGTATAAATATATAAATATATGTTTGTATGCGTATATGTATATATACATATAGATAGATATGTATTTAGGTATATTATTGTTATTCAGGTAATATGTATTAATTATATCAACAGTCATTAATATTTTTAGGTTGTTTTATAATGAAAAGCAGTAATAGCCTAGTGGTTAGACCATTGGACTGCAAAGTCAAAGGTCTCGGGTTCAAACTCAGGCACGCACCTCTGTCTTTTCGAAAGCATGTGCGTATTAAAAATTAATTATCACTTGCTTTAACGGTGAAGGAAAACATCGTGAGGAAACCTGCATGCCTAAGAGTTTCTCGAAGGTGTGTGAAGTTCGCCAACCCGCACTGGGCCAGCGTGGTGTACTATGGCCTAAACCCTCTCAGTTTCAGAGGAGGCCCGTGCCCAACAGTGGGACAGTTGCTTAACAGGGCTAATATCATCATATAATATATTTATTTTCGTTTATTATACCTCCTTTTTTAACTTCGTGTCTTTTCGCACCTACTACACTTCTTTCTACACCACCCTAAGGTAGAATGGCAGAAAATGCCCAAGGCATTAAGTCCGCCTATAAATAAATAAGTGCATGAAGAATAAATAAATAAAAATGCAATATCATCGGAACTGAACCAACATGTCAAATTTTAACTCCGTGGGTTAGGTTCTAATTCAACTTACAAGATTTGACCTAACTAAACCAACAAGTTGTAAGCTAAAAAAGCTTGTAAAGATTCCTGACTTCTCTCATGCTTACAGACAAACATATCTAATAAAACTTGGACTGAAAGAAATTAAAGATGTTGACGTGAAGCTCATAAAAGATCTATTAGACTTAATGCAGCTGAAAATGGCGGACTTCACAGCCACATTCAGGCAATTATCTGAGGTGAGTTCTTTTCGACGATGTATGTTTTACTTTTTTTTTGTTTCGCCAGTCTGCTGTGTAGAATAGACTTGGGAATGTGGAACTTTTACCACACAGAGGGTCTCCAGGTCCTCCAAACGGTGCCCTTCTTATGTCTTACTTGATTCGGTTCAAGAATATCATGGGAAGATAATCACCGCTTCCTCCGCACCCTGGCGGTGCTTACAGCAATGTGGAGTAACTCAAACAGCTGTTTCGTCAACCACACAATGGCTAAAATTCCAGGGGGTATTTTTCCTATGGGACTAAGCTCGCCACACATTCTCTCATGTAAATCCTGTAATCCAAGAATCGCAATGGTCTCTGGATGACAACAAGGTTTAACTTTGGGGTATCCTGAGGAGCACTTTAATTGTCTTGAAATCCGCATTAAATTTAATTGGAAACAAAGGAAAATATCTGGTCGGCGATGTTAGTCCTAGGGTTATTTAATAAACCTAGAAATTGGAGAGTGTGGTAGCTATAATGACTGGTAGCTACAAAATTGTTCTGTTCTTTTGTGTGCTATTATAAACACTAATAAATAAATGAATATCTTTTATAGGTAAATCCGCATGAATTACTAGACAAGTCAGTTATAGAGACGAAATGGTCTCTGAATAAGCTTGCCGAAGGCCCGGCCTGGGAGAAATGGGTGAAAAGTTACCAAGAGAGACTGCAAATGGAAAATGGTACGTAAATTACAATGCGAAAATGTAGCTCATAATTATATCACAAGTACCTGTTATCTGCACGTTTATTTTTATAAATTATATGTGTTCATAATGTAGCTATTACTGTAAAGTTTAATCAAAATCCGTTCGGTGGTTTTTGCATGAAATAGTACCAATCATTCATACATCCATCCTGACAAACTTGTGCAATTATAAAATAAGTAGGGTGTATATTAGGTACTAATTTTGGCCTGCGACTTCGTCCTCTTTGACGAAATATGCAAACATCTAAACATCCATAGAAACAAGTAGGATAAGTCCTTTAAACTATTTACTATTTTTTTTTTTTAAACGTAGCCCCACATTAGGATTTATTCCTGTGTCGTGGGTGCGTTTACAAACATGAATAGTAACATACACAAATACCCAGACCGGAACAAATAATTGTGGATCACACAAAGATTTGTCCCGTGCGGGACTCGAACCCGCGACTATTAGACGCAGTGGGCAGAGCGGCTTAAGCTCTTAACCACTGTTATATATTAGTTAAACGATGGTAGAAAATAAATCAAAGAATAAATAATTAAGTAAAATCTAATTTTGCACGGTGCGGCCGGCGTACCTTGGTTATCCTAAATTGGTCAAAAGTATTATAGGGGATTTTCTATCGAAAACATCTCAGTAGCTAGTTTAATATAATTACAGTAAGCGACGAAGACAGGCGCAGGCGTATGGTCAAAGTAAACCCCGTGTACGTTCCCAGAAACTGGATATTACAAGAAGCTATTGCCGACGCTGAGAAAAATGATTTTGAGAAGGTAACTTATACTAATTCAAGTTACTTTCTAAGTAAGAATAGCACTGTGTGTACATATGTAGTGTAGTATAAATATGACGTAATGTGTCAAACAGGGTTATTTCTAAATGTCTACATTGCCATATCTCGTCACTACTGGGGTATCATCAAACTTATTTTTCCATCTGTCGCTGCTGGTGGTGCTAGGAATTTTATTTTCACCATCTGTCACCTGTGGAGGCAACTGGGATTTTTTTTGTGAACTTCCCCTGCGCCATTAGTGGGGTCGTGAGAGTGAAGGCAAATTACCCATGAATTAGCATACCCCTGGTGACCTTCACCATAGAGATGAGAGAGACTAGGCACTTGGTAGTTGTAGGTTTGTGACTACCTGCCAGGAACTTTATTAAGCTCACAAGTCTTGAAAATTTGATTAACAACTACTCCATACCCACAACTGTCCATATTGATATGTCCTACGAATAAAGTCCCAATACTCCAGTATTTATATTTGGCAAAAATAACCTTATCGACGGGCACGAAAGTTGCAAATGCCATTTATTTTGTTTGGCATATGTAACTTTTGTCCTATGGGTCCATCGATATATCCGATCTCATTCTTAGCCCGAATGCATCATCACCGTCATTAGCCGACATGTGTCCACTGTAGGACCTAGGTATCTCCCAAAACATCGCAACGAAGACCGGCTTTGTGGTCAACGTACTCAATTTTTTTTTAAACCCGCCCCACCACTCCTGTGTCGTGAATGCATTTACGAACATGAAATTCACATTCCCGAACATCCAGACCGCAACAATTTTTTTTTTTTCTTAAAAAAAGAAAAAAAAAAAAAAAAATTTGCGGATCACACAAAGATTTCTCCCGTGCGGGAATTGAACCCGCGACTCAACCCAGTGGGCGGAGCGACTCAAGCTCTTAGCAACTGGACTCATTCTCTTACTCGCGACCTTCACTTGGTCATCGGATGCATAGTATGCTGAAAGTTTATGAAATGGGTTAATTTAACGTAATTTTTACACTAAGATTAACTCTATTACAGGTGAGATTTCTACTGAAGGTATTCAGAAATCCGTTTAAAGTGAATGAGGAAGCCGAAAAACTAGGCTACTCGGCGCAGCCACCGAGCTGGTCATATGGACTGAAACTTAGCTGTTCTAGTTAATGACAATTCTGTTTGACACATATCATTATACATAGTTATAAGTGAAGAATGCTAGGCAATGTTATGCAGCTGAATATATCTATATAAATGATTTTATAACACCATACATGGCGTATTTGTATGTAATAGTAGATACGTATTATTAAGCTTCATTTACACAGAGATATCAGCGACCAGGAGCACTAACTCGGCAAGGTTTGATGCCAAGAATTGGCGCAGGGCTTTGCGAGGCCACACGGGGGCTATGCCTTGAACTTGTTCATATTTATTTAGTTAAGAATCTACATCACAAAAAAACTAAGTAAGCGAGGCTACTGCCTGTGACGGATCTCGAGTGGTCTATTTCAAGCCTGTCAACCGATACAATTATTTTGTTTTCTAAATTGTTAGGTACTTTAAGTTCTTGGATTATTCCTAATGATATTTGCATGCCTAAAGGCAGAATATGGCGTACGACCATTGTAATTTTAACATCCACTATAACCCATTTTCGCAAATAAACTGATTTGATTTGTACTTCCAATTGTTCGTAGTCGATGCAGGCGCGTATGACCTTGCACCGATAGTTGACGAATGTTTTTTCCACTTTGCGTGTTTTTGTTTATGTTTTTTTTTCCACTTAGCCTCTCGGATATCTGCGGGCACTGATATGTATCGCCGGCACATCTCTGTTTTGTACTATTTCCATTATTTAGGTAAGACATAATAAATATTGGTACAAAGCATTTGCTATATGATAAGTAACCTTTAAGCTTGATGCTATTATTTGCAGTCTTCCAAGATTTGTATGCTCAATTGGATTTTATTATTGAATATTCTAATCACAATAAGAAATATATTTTTATGTTACAGAATTTGTCTTTTTTACTTTTATCACCTGTGTTTACCAAAATGATAAGACAGTAAATTATAATGCTTGAATATAATATAAGCACTTTCATAATTGACTTATAACTACAACAGAAATATTTACAATCAACATAATCTTGCGTTCCAGCAGCAAAAACTAGATTAAGAAAATAATATATTATTCATAGTCTTCATCAGCACTGTCATCCGGCTCAGAATAATCCTCATCAATTTCAACCTTCTGCCTTTTAGCTTTCGGTAAATTTTCCTTTTCTTCCTCATTAGTAGTCTGTGCTTCAGTTTGAGCAGATCTATGATGAAATACAAATGAAATGCTTTTAGCTAAATCCCAGCATTGCTTCAGAACCAAATCAGCTAAACTTTTCTTATCAGCACAATGATACCAATTTGACAAATCTGATGTACAATCAGAATTTTCTGGAGGCAATGTTACTTGTATGTTATTTACGCATCTTCGACATTTAAACTTACTATGGGTGTCTGACAGAGTATTTTCTTCTAATCTAAAAAGATCTTTTAAATCTTCAGAAGTGAAATGTCTGAGAGATTCCTCGTTTTGATCTACAACTGTGTCACTTAATGCCTTTTTGTGTGCTTGTCTTTGGAATATCTTCTCCTCAATGGTCCCTGTTGCTAAAAGCCTGTATATGTAGCATGGTTTCTTCTGGCCATCACGCCATACTCTCGCCATCGCCTGATCATCATTAGCAGGGTTCCAGTCTGGGTCAAACATAATTAACCTATTTGCACCAATCAAATTCAATCCACAACCACCAGCTTTAGAACTCAGCATAAATATCCATTCTTTGGACTCTTTATTGTTAAAACTTTCAACAACTTTGGCGCGCTTTTTAATAGTCATAGATCCATCAAGTCTTACATATTGGTAACATCTCTTTCTACATAGTTTCTCAAATAAATCTAGAGTTTGAGTGTAGTTTGAAACAAGGACAATTTTGTCATCTGTATTGGTCTTAAGATTTGCTAAAATGCAATCTAGGATCATCAGCTTTCCAGACAATTCAGGTTTAACATCTTTATTGTCATAATTGCTTGGCAACAAACTGTAAGCCTTTTCAAACCCTTCAGATCTCTCAAGGATTTTATCGTAAACTAAATCTGGATGATTGCAAAGCTTTTTGAGGGTAGTAATACTGGATAATGCACTGAGTGTGTTCTTTTCACCGGTTCCACTGAACTTGTTACGAATGGCATCAGAATTTATGAAGTTCTTATAAATCTGTGTTTGAAGGGGAGTCATCTTCACACATATGACTTGTTCAAACTTGACTGGCAAATATTTTGTTAATAAACTGCTGGTCCTTCGTATCATACACTTATTAACTATTGACGTAAGAGTTTGTAAGCATTCCTGTGCTCTTTCTCTTTCCTGTGGACTAGCTAAAGCATCTTGGCCTCTGAGAATGGGATTTTCATACCTTTTCTTGAATTCCTGTGCAGTGCCAAGAATACCTTCATTGACAAAGTGTACTAAGCTGAAGTATTCTGTCAAATCATTCTGTATTGGTGTCCCTGAGATTAAAATCCTCCTTTTAGCCTTCAACCCCATTAATGCTTGGTATGTCTGATTCTCACTATTTTTCAACCGGTGACCCTCATCACACAAAACCAATCCCACTTCGGATGAATGCAGTATATTCGAGTATATCCTAAAGGTTTCGTATGAGATGATTAGAACCGGTGTAGCAACCCGAGTTGTAGAGTATGTGTTCATAAATTGTTGTAATTTCAAAGTAATATCTGCTTTCGATCCTCCATCCATAGCCAAAGCATTTATCCTCTGTGCAAGCCACTTATGTATCTCATTGTACCAATTCTTGACTAAACTACTTGGACACACAATGATAGCTTTACAAATAGTTGGTTTACATTCGGGACCTTGTCTTAATAGTGTCCAGAGTAATGTAATGCACTGTAAAGTCTTTCCTAAACCCATTTCATCTGCCATGATGCATCCATATGCGTTTTCAATCTGGTAGCCAGTGACACAATCATACATAAACTTGACTCCTTCTCTTTGGTGGGGTCGTAGGATATTTCCTAACACTGGGTCCACTACAACAGCCACTCTAATGTCCTCTGGCTTCATTTTCATCTTCTCGTGTTCTGGAATATACGGTGGCCGGTATAAAACTAAAGCGTTTGGTTCGTCAGGGTCGTGTAAAGCTCTTCTAACCTGAGTTCTCTTTAAACCTAAACTTTTACCACAAAAAGACGATACGTAGTTAGGTATAGGTACTTTGAAAGGCTTACTTAGTATTTGTCGTATTAAATCTTCATGTTCTGACGTAGATAAAGCTTGTGAGGCTGATTTTTGAGCAAGCGGGATCTTTGCGCATTCGCGCCTTTTACGTTGCTTCGATTCCAAAAGTGGGCTTTTGAATACATCTTGGCTGGATCCAATTTGGCTCGGCGCGAGACTGCGTCGCATTTTGCACAATTTTATTTAATAAACAATCATTAAAGCTTAATTATAACGATGGAAATAAGACATTCTTCTTCTTATTTTAATGAATGGCCCACACTTTAACAGTGTATTTCGCCAATGTCAAGTAATAATAGAGTATAACAGTAAATTATAAAAATTGCCTTCTTGTCGCCATTACGGCAAAAAATAAAACCCAAGACATGAATGAACTTGTTTTGAAAATTTTAATGTTATGCTGTCAATGTCATTGTCAAACAGATGTCAAAGCATTTCTTCTTCTTCTTTAAGTTACAGCTTCACACTCATTTTAAGTGTATTTTGCCAGTGTCTAGTGAGATATATAATCGTGTTTGTTTAAATTAATTTAACCCCCGATGAACTTGATGACAACGATGATAATGAAATTAATGAAGTATCCCACCCTGGATAGTAAAGCGGTGGATACTTTACATACCAATTGCGAAAGCCGTTTTGAGGGAAGTCGAAAAGGCACGTTTTATCACTTTGTTACAATTACCTTCACTCATGCACATATAAGAACACATAATGGTGAATATTCCACCAACATTATAAATTATTAGTCGAAATAACACAAGTTTTGGAAATTAAAACAAATTGACGACATCACTCTTCGACTTCCCGCCAAAACTTTAAAAGCATGTCTTTATAATTAAAAAAAATCTTTAAAATATTTATTTCTTGCTTTTTGTAGTCGGTTTTTTTTAAAGATTTTTATTTTAGAGATTTAAGTGACAAGTGAATTATTTACTTATATTTATATACCCTGCGGGATCGAATCAGAAACGAGGAGATCCGCAGGAGGACGAAAGTCACTGACATAGCACTCAGAATTGCTAAACTTAAGTGGCAGTGGGCGGGGCACATCGCTGGTAGAACTGATGGCCGTTGGGGCAGAAAGGTTCTCGAATGGCAACCACGTACCGGAAGACGTGGAGTGGGTAGGCCCCCTACAAGATGGACCGATGACCTGGTGAAGGTCGCGGGTAGAAGTTGGATGCGTACAGCACAAAGCCGGTCGTTGTGGCGGTCTTTAGGGGAGGCCTTTGTCCTGCAGTGGACGTCTTTCGGCTGAATAAGAAGAAGAAGAAGATTTATATACCTATATTATATTATTTTGCTGAGTTGTACTGCAAGGTACCTACAGGATTGATAACGGAATCTATACATTCGTGCTGTTCGCCGTTAAGGAGTCCCCTGGTGTATCTTCAAAGTCCAAAGTTCAATACCGCTTTCTATTCTATTTCGAAATTATACCAAACCCAACGCAAAAATAATCATCAAAATCAGTTCATAAATAAATACGTTATAAAAAAAAAAGGGGAAATGTCGACCTCCTCCTTTTTTAAAGTCGGTTAATATTCTGATTAGTTCTATGGCAGGCTACCTATAGGATTGACGTAATAACTCACAGTCACACTCAGTATTAGGAGTGATCCCTATATTACATAACTGAAAAAATAATCTATTATTAATAAATAATCAAATTACATTATTTATTACCTCATGCAAACGTTATTTTTTAGCGTTACTTTTATTACATATTGTCCAATCAAAACCGCCTACCAGCCTGCCACGCGACATAGCGACACTGACTGAATGGACTTAAGGTTAATTTCACTTTGACGTATAATATTTTTGTCACAAGTCACTAGTTAATATATATTCTAAGACCTTAGTTTCCAAAGTGGTCCAGGTGGACCCCCAGGGGTCCACGGAAGACTCGACGGGGGTCTTTTCACAGGAGATTCGTAAGCAGGGGTCCACGAAAATTTATTTGCTTTCGATAGTGAAGAACAAAAATGTTGGCTTGATTTCACCTATCAATGTAGGCAGATAATATTTAAGAAGCTCAGCCACTGTTACTTGTAAAAACTTGCATATTCCATATTCAGTACAACGTGTCGAGACTTGCAAAGCGCCGCCGCTGCCGCCGCCGCCGTCTGCAACGCTTGTTCAGACGTGCAAAGGGACGAAATACGACTTGTGGTGTGTGTGCTTGCAATCTTGAATGAACTTGTTTGATTCTTCACCAATATAAATACGAATGCCAAGGATAAACGTTACCCATTTGTTTCCGGAATTTCGAAAAGAAAACTTAAGTAAAGTGAATCGATGTTAGTGATTGTCAGTGTCAGAAAAAGTAAGTATTTACCTGACTATTTGTTATACATTCTTTTATTTTATGTTGTAATAAGTATATTTGTAATGTTTAGGTGTAGCAGGTACGTATTAAAAATTAAATACTGAACAGAGTCATTATTAGATACTCCCATAAAAGAACAGAAAGCCAAAAAAAGGTTGAACTTTTTGTCCCTACTTTATTAGTAATTTTTTTTACCTGACTGAGTGGTAGTAGTTAGTGATTGTAAATATTTCAGGTTCCTAATGCTAAATGACTTAATTAAATATATCTATATATTAATACGTGAAGCAAAAACTTTGTACACCTTTTTACGAAAATTGCGCGGACGGAGGAGTATGAAATTACCCACACTTATAGTTTATATAGAGAAGGAGTGCAGAATGCTAATATTTTTTAAAAATTATGCATTAAAAATTCATTAAATCTATAAAAGAATCATCACACACACTACATGTAATTGCACACACACACGCATATATATGTACTCTTTTGTTTATTGTAAAGGCTGTGGTCAAATTGAGAATAGATTAATATTGTTTGTCTTTAAAAGACAAATAATGATTTGTCTATAGTCTTACTGAATGTCAAACATAACCAGCAAATCATGAAAGAGTAGGTTGAATTTCGACTAATGGGCGACCACTAGTTTTCATAAATGGTACGCGTGGTTGGAACTCAGCCGCAACGCAAATTTCCATAGTTAGATCTAATCTTCACATTTTTTGACGAGTTTTGGGAAAATGGTAGAAATGTAGCTGCAGGTAGTTCACTGGAACCAGCTAAGTTTTGAAAGTGGTCTACAGTGGTCTATGAGAAAAAAAAGTCTGGGTACCTCTGCTCTAAGACAACTACATATGAACTATATTTAAATGAGTGTCCAGTAATGAAAGTAATATATTATGTTCCGCGCCAACATATTTGTTCGTATTATACGTTATAACGTGTTGCTTACTACGTTAGATTATTTTTTGAATAAAATCAGTCCGGATTACTGGCGTGATCTTGAATGACGTTCATATACATTTATCGTGGGTTTGTGAGCGATTGCGGCGTCGCGTATCAAATTGTTTGCAAATAAATCGTTGGTTTGTTTATTGTAATAACTGTAAATAAAAGTTAGTTTTAGTTACGTGTAAATAATTAATTTATTAAATATATAATTAATTTTTAACGTTTAACAGCTCACGGCGGAGGCGCGGCGTTTTCAAAAGGCAATTCAACAATAATCAAAAGGCGTCGTTCAACGAAGCGAAGTAATAACTATTATTAATAGCGTAAAAAACAATAGGCGTTTTAAAAGTGGCGTATCGTTATAACGCGTTTTTAATATATAGCCGTTGCGAACACTCCTACTCAGTATGCACACAGCACAAATGGCTCAGTTAACACGTAAAATACTTAAACTATGGGTAATTAAACACATCAATACGTCATCAAATGAAACATGCGCTAAGGCAGGGTTTCCCAACCTTTCTTTTGTTGAGCCCCCCAGATTACAAATAATATTTCAATAAAAAAGCACATTATTTTCACAACTACTATTCATTTTAATTCTAAGTTGTATAAACTTAAAAAAAAATTAAAACGTTTTTTATCGAAATCATTTATGTAACAGAAATACTTCCTGAACTTCATTTTGATACAGTGACAAGCAGAATCAATGAAAGTGATATTGTGATGTTTAATTTAGGCATCAATTCTTTTTAGGGTTTCGCCCCTTCATATCTCTACGCCCCCCTGGTTGGGGAACTTCTGCGCTAAGGACTCGACGACTTGGGGATTTTGTATCTCTATCATCACGCCAGATCCTTTGCGACGTAGGCAGAGAGTACAGAGTTCCAGCAGGTCCTTTTCTTACATACCTCTCTGGCTTCCTCCACTCTCATAGTTTGTCTCATACACGCTCACCGGTTACGGAGACTCTGTCCTTCAGATAAGACACGGTCTATTTGGTCATGGTATGATAGTCTAGGTCTTCCCCGGATTTTGTATGTCTCAATTAATCAAAATTTTTGTCTTGGGGTTTCGTCGTACATATCTAAAGGGTATTTTATGCTAGGATTATAATTTTTTGGTGCCTTTTCGTAAGTTTGCGAGGTGTATATCTTTAGATCATCCAGCGTTACAAGTTCTGCATATAAAGCAAAAACTGAAAGCCGAAATTAATATTAAAAGGTGTTGTATTGATTTGATTTGTAATAAAGAGAATTTGTATAGGTTATAAAAATACTTTATTTAAAGAAAAAATGTTAACAAAACCTTTTCTTACTTAAGTTACAACGGTTATACTGACCTTTCACATCAGGTTTTAGGTTGATTCACCACAGACAATTTTTAAGAAAACAAAAAACGATGCATTAATTATTTTAAAGCATGCACAGTTTCAACAAATGGAGCTATATTACGTTCAAGACGTGGGTGTTGCCAGTATGTGTATCTTGTCCACAAAAACACGTCATTAGAAAAAAAAATGATATTTGAGCAACACATCAATAGTTTCTTTTTAGAAAATAGAGTAGTTAAAGAATTGATGAGTTAAATTATCATTATAAAAAGCTATATCAATATACACACATCAATATGAAATTTCCCCCTCATTTGATTAGCTAACAAGCTATCATAGTAAAAATCAAACAAACTGGGATACCCATACAATTTTGACAAAGCTAAATAATTAATGTCATTTCATATGGGTCTTTCAGTATCATTTACATTTCTTGGCACTCAACATATTCAAGAAGTAGAAAACTACTTCTTGGGTTGACGCAACACTTTGATGTTGTTGCCTTCATACACACAGTCCGTCCGTGATGGGTATACATTCTTCAAGTTGCCTTCAGGGTCCACTACTTTTACCTAAAAATATAAAAATTAAGTGATTAGCTCAGAACATCTTTAGACCATTAGAAAGTTACAGTAAGTAATCTGTGGGAGATTTAGGAGAATCCAATTCGATATTTAAATGAACGCACTAGAACCGATTCTCGTTTAAATTTAGGTACTCGATTAGGATACTCGATTTATCGATGCGAAGTCGATATTTCAATGTGCCTATTGAATTTTTTTATACGTTTGTTGATATCATGTATAGATTTATAATTACACACTAATTTAAGAGATTATCCAAAAAACTGACTTTAAGAAAACTAATGCTTTGTACATAGTATTTTTAACAATAAAGGTGTTTTGCTATCATTTAAATCCTTGATTAACACAATTAGAATAATTTATATCCTCGATTACCACTTTTGTATAATTAAACCTTGGATCGATCTAATTTGACGCAATTCTAAATCAGGTCAGTATTCAGAATTGATTAATTTGCTCGAGTAAATTGCTTTATCGATTTTAAATCGACATGCCTACTACAAATAGGTACTAAAAATAGCTGTCCAATCACATATATTTCTTGTATCTATTTCCAGCGACTCTTATCATATGTATTGGGAACTAAATAGCAAGCCCACGGTGCCAAGCGCTTCTAACCTAACCATGGTGATCGCGAAGAAGACTTATCCAACAGGCCTGCAAGTGCTTCATAACTTGTATAGATCCCAAGTTTATTGCTAATACTAACCTGTTGTATGGTAAGCGTGTGGAAGGTTTGTGCCTCCTGAGGGTTGTCTCCTATTCCCAGCAACAGGCACTCCTGGAGCATTTTGTTCATCACGGTCTTGCAAGCGTTGAGCGACGCGTGTGACGTCACTTCTATCAGCATCGACTTGCTAGTGTCCGACATCTGAAGCAAATGAGACTCGATATAACCACAGTACCAACCAACAAACCTGTAATTAAAAATAACCCATCTAATAAAGGTTGTTTTGCTAAGGTATGATTTACATCGAAACTCTGGTCGTGCGTGATGGAGCGGACGGCTGCCAACAGAGCCTACCGTCTACGTTCGGCCGTTATCGCGTGTTTGATCGCAGTCACCTATAAGTTGTGTGATTGAAACAAGAGTTACCTAATTACAGCATAATGCATAAAGCATACGTCGGCACGGTAGGTATTAAGTGTACGGACTAGGACGAGGCAGCGCTACTAGTCGCACAAGACGTGTCTGCACGCCGGCGTATGCGCACGGATTCCAGCATATCCGGACGGGCATGGTCGCATGCTAACGCAACCATTTCGACCCACTCCGCGCCGTTTGGTCGTTCGGCACCCTTTTTAATACGAAAGCATTTAAATGTTTTTTTGAGGATTGGTAAATGTGTTTGCGATTGTCACCTGCTATCTAACGAACTTTCTTGCGGGGCGGTTCCGACAGGTTTTTTCCATACAGACCTCTCAAGCTTTCTCCACTCTCATAGTTCGTCTCGTTATGAAATACTTATTTGACCAACAGATTGAAAGAAATCTTGCTCTTTGTTCTTCTGTTTGTACAATAATTATGATATTTCTGAGAAATGCGTAATAACCCTATAAATGGATACAATAGATTGTTAGAAGTTTCGAAACTATAACGAAAGTACCTTAGTGTCCTCTGAATTGGTGATTGGAGGGAAGCTAATAACTTTCCCGCTGGAGTCCTCCAAACACGGGTACACAGGCTTGCCTTCTAGTAAATATAAGTACCTGAAAAATTAGTAATAGTTTGTGAGTTAATGTTGGATGCAGATATTCATTATTTACAACTAAACGCATTGATTCACAATTGAGGGCAGGGCGAAAGAACCAAACTTCATTTAGCTTTAGCTCTAAGTGTGTTTATGAAAGTATTAGGCAACAATATAAAAAAAAATCCTCCAGAAAAATTTGTCTGCACTAGTTTTATAAATGGTCTATGCCTTATTATGCTCTGTAGGGTGCCTTGTCTATGCTATAATATACAAATGTTTTATTTCTTTCAAATGATAAGGCAGCCATACTAACTGCTGAGATATTATAGCTTACATTATCAGCTTCCACTTCATGACTAAGATCACCCCAAAGATCGTCAGAACCAACAACCGGCTTTATGCAATATGCATCCAGTTTCCACCCGCGACCCTCACCAGGTCATCAGTCACTCTATAGCTAGTAGCTATAGTGTGACTATCTTTTTATCTTATCTTTTTATACCTCTATGTTTTTTTAAGTAACATGTTTTTTACATTACTTCAAAAATTACCCCTGTGAGCGCATAAGCAAAAATGAGTTGCAATTACACAATAAGTCAGTCCCAAAACCACGAAAATTTGTCGTGGAACACACAATGATTCATTCTATACCTGTGAGCACTACAAGATTTATCTCATGCTCGAATTTACACCTGTACCTGACACCACCATGTACTTGACAACACAACAGATCCCATTGGGTCGATGTGCGTTTGAGGTCCTCTCAGCTGCAAAGCCAACAACAAGATACACCTACTTGATCTGGTGTGCGACCTATGCGCTGACCATGAGACCAAGCTGTCGTCAAGAATTAGAGTATCAGTGTAATGTATTTACTTACTTGTGTATTCCAGAATAAACATTCCTTTTCTTCTCCTTCCTCAGTGCCTCAGCTTCAGCAGCCAGCTGTTGGAACAGCTGTTCACCAGTGTACGGACGGATCCGCGATAGTGGAGTCAGCTTAAGTGCTGCTGGTGGTTTGGCTGTGTACACTAGGTCACCTGGAATAAAGGATTTATACTATTTTTACTTCAGGTGTTTGTTAGATCATGTGTATCATATATGTTATCAAGAAACAGTCAAATTACAATGGACTCAGCCGAATATAACCTACTTTTTCCAATGCATTTTATGATGTTAATGTATCATTTGGATGTTTGTTCATATGATTGATGGTTGATAGAAAAGGGACATAACACATTGTAAACATGTATAACACTGCGCTGCGTCGCGCAATTGCGCTAACTAAGTTCACTGCGCCGGATGTCTCAACTGACTTTTTTAAAATGTGTTGGCACACATCGCAGGACCGGGAAATTCGAAAGGTGTTGTCAATCAAGTGTCAACACACCCGATTTCATTAATTCTCCCATTCAATCGCTGATTAAAAAATAAGCTAACGCAGTTTGCGTGTTTTGTGCGCCGTTTGTGCTAAGAATCTGTGCGCGGCGTGCAGATGACGCGCCTTTCGCTGCTAACTCGGCGCATTCTATTTTGTTGCGCCATGGCAAAATTTTGAGTTAACGCAATGAGCCGGCGCAGTACACGAGTTAACGCAAGAAATTTCGCTGAGTTCCCTATGACTAACACATTGTGTCAATTGAGATTTTCAACATAAACCATTACGTAACACAGAATTAGTTGATAAGCTTGGGAATTCTATCTAGTCATCATCGATTTTCGATTCAGGTTAAAAACCTGTGTGGTCATGGTATTGTGTAACCATGTTATGGTTTGTTTTTTAATCCATACTACAATGTTGCATAATTTAGGTCCTAAAATCAGAAACTGCATAACATATGGTTTTTTGTTTTCGGCTGTTATGATTATCTTAGTTTTTATATGTGGATAAAGATAAAACATTCAAAGCCCATTTTAAATATAATTTTATTAAAAAATAGAAATAAAAAGCACAAACTGACCTGGAGCAATCTTGGATAAATCATGTGTAGCGATAGTCGCAACATTTCTTTTATCACAAACGGTATCATGCAGTTTAGTTTGCAGCTGTATAAACTTCTTGAATGATGTCTCATCAAAACACAAATCATTCACGATACAGCACAATATGTATGGACGGACCAAACTGACTTGGGACTCAATGATTTTCACCCTTCGTATGTCATCTTCAACGTGAAGTATCCTCATTGAATGGCAAAGGTCATTTTCTATCTCTTCTGGTTGTGGGCCATCCTTCTTTGCCTTTTTACCCTTCGCCTTGCCCGTGGGCTGGGTTTGGTCAGACTCTGGGCAGTGGTCTCTTATGTAGTCAAGGATTTGCTTTGTGCGACATTGGTCTACGAGCTTCATAAAACGTTTGTCTGCCAGCTTGTTGCCTTTAAGGTTTATTTCTAGAATCAAATTGTAAATAATTTTGAACAGGTTTGTAAGTTATAAACTCCATTGAATTTTTGACATTAAAATGTAATATACTATATGACAGGAAATTTAATGAAAATATATTGGTGATTAGCTTCTGCCTGCGACTTCGTCCGCATTGAGACAGGAACCTAACATTTTCTGGGACAAAAAGTATCCTTTGTGTTAACAACCTGTGTGCCAAATTTCATCTAAATCCGTTCAGCCTTTTCGCATGATTGAGTAACAAACATACAAACTTTTACATTTATAATATTAGGTAACCTCAGGATGGTCAGGAGTGGGCAAGCAAGGCAAGTCAGGTGGTGGGTGGGCTAATGACAATTACACAAGGCCCATACATCACAATGCTGGCCTTCATGGCAATCTCTGGAGAAGGCCTGTGTGCCACAGTGGCTGCTCTTTCTCTGATGATGATGTTGACAATAATAAACATTTGTAACATCTTTATATGGCCATGTTTCACAATATTTAATGTCATCTTTTGTATTCAATGTTGTGCCAAAGTTTGTTGGATTATTTCCAATCTTAATTTCTATGGCAAATTTCCATTAAACTATTTTACTAACATCCATACTAATATTATAAATTCGAAAGTAACTCTGGCTGTCCTTCTGTCTGTTACCTTATAACAACCAAACGACTAAACAGCTGTTGATCAAATTTCGCAAGGAAATAGATTTTACCAAGTCTTATCTGATGGACAAGGGAAGTCTCCGTAACCGGCGAGTGTGTATGAGACAAACTATGAGAGTGGAGAAAGCCAGAGAGATATGTAAGGAAAGAACCTGTTGGAACTCTGTACTCCCTGCCTACCCTGCAAGGAATATATATGTGTGATAATATAGATAGAGATATATTTTTTTTCAGGAGGAGGACATATGCTATCTTTAGTCTTAAAAAAACCTTTATGGTGTGAAATACATTAAGATAATACAAAGGAAGTTGAGGGTACAGCTAGTTATTTATGTTATATTGTTGATTTGTTTACATGGATTTATGTAAATTAGAATAGGGCACTTTTCTACTTTGTTAATTAATAATGTGGATTAAGTGGGTAGATAAATAAGATGATGACATACGCACTCTTGTACAATGGCTACCTAGCAAAAATACATGATTTATATTGAGATGGTGTTTTACTAAAGTTCAGGACTTAATAATTTATAAATTTAATAATATATACTTGTGAATATATGCTGTTTAAGGAGACAAGTTCATACTTTGATTTATATCAAAACTGCAAAAGTTATGTAAATTAAAGTATAATTGACAATTTGTAAATACCCCATATGAGATTTTAACATAAATTTATAAATAATTAGCTGTACATAACAGCTAATTATTTATAAATTTAATAATAGATCCTTGTAAATATATATTGTTTAAGGAGACAAGTCCATGCTTTTATTGAAACTGTAAAAATTATGTAAATTAAATTAATTTTTTTTTTTAAACATAGCCTATTACTAGTATTTATTCCTGTGTCGTAGGTGTGTTTACAAACGTGAAAATTCACATACACAAATACCCAGACCGTAACAAATAATTGTGGATCACACAAAGATTTGTCCCGTGCGGGAATCGAACCCGACGACTATTAGACACAGTGGGTGGAGCAGCTTAAGGTTTTAACCACTGCGCTAAATCGTCCAGTTACACCACTTACCATTGTGCTAAATTGACAATTTGTAAATAGCCCAATTACACATAGTAGATGATATTATAGCTATTTCACAACATTTATAAATGTTGCAAAATATGATTATGCTATTTTCTAGGTACAAGAACATTTCTACAGCCATAGAAATATTATGAGTGTGGTGTCATACCTTACCTTTCAATTTCCCCATGTCAGCCACTTCTCGAGGAATTGTTTTCAATTTATTGTCACCAATATCAAAGTTCTTCAGTGACGGAAAACTCTTGGCTATGTAGCTTGGCAAAGACTCAATAGCATTCCCTTTTAGTTTTAGATCAGTTAAATGAGACAGAATAACGTCTTCCACATCCAAAAAATTCACCAATTTATTATTAGAGATATCCACTGTAATAAGATTAGGAAAATCTTTAAATTTCGGCATTTCCTCAATCTCATTAGAATTGAAATTAATACTTGTCAACTCTTTCATATTGTTTAAGCTCTCCGGAATACTTTTTATTTGGTTTCTCGACAAATCTAACACCTTCAATTTCTTCAACGAGGTTATATTTTCATTGAAAACACTAATTTTATTTCCGAATAAAAGGAGCGATTGCAAATTTGTTAGACGTTTTATACTGTCTGGAATTTCAGCAAGACATGTGTCACTTATATTCAGGAGATTTATGTTCGTCAGTTCAAATAAATTTTTGTCTAAACCATTTTCCGAAATACGCTTCGAAATAGCAGCACCCGCCAATTTGATTTCATGTCGATTTTCGGACTTCGCCGTCACTATTTCAGGCCACGAACTCATTTTGGCGGAATTAAAATTTCTTTGATAAAAACCTCTTCTAAATAATTGGAGTCAAATTAGAATTTCAGTAAAAACGTGGAACGACGGTTACAAACAGAAAACATGAGAAATGAAAATTCAGTCAGCTGTTAACTGTCAAAAACACAGCTGTCATTTCTTTTTTATTTTAAAAACGTAGTTGAGCGTTTAGTTGCTAACTAAATTCGTTTAATTAACTTGAACTTAATTTATCCTATGATACGATTGGAAATGCCGCAATGCAACAAAACATGTTTTATCTTTGTGATTGGCAAAATGTTGGCTTTATAACAAAGGATGAGCCCACATGGGCCTTCCTTCAGTGGATAGGAATTGAAAAAGTCTAGCGGAATATTACTAAAAGAACTACGTGGTCTGGTTTAATATGTAATATTTAGTTACCTACTTACTTATAAACAAAAATTTGTACCTGCCCCGCAATGGTAGCGTAGTAGAGTATTTCTTAGACCCTGTTAATGGTTAAAATTATTTTTGTAAATCTAAGGAGATATATAATAAAATCAATCCTTTTGACGACGCATTAAATATCCCTTAATATTTTTCAACGGTATACATACACACTAATGACGGATGAGCTTATGAATGCTTTAAACCCGTTCTTCTCTCCCAGCCATTAAACTGGGATAAGACCTGAATATACAGGTGATTGAAAAGGATGAGTTCTGGCTGTGCCTTGCGCGCGTTCGGTCGTGTCGCTGCACTGCCCGCCCGCTCGCTATTTTCGTAATTACGTACATATTCGATTTCGACTTACTCTGTTGGAAACGCCTGCGCTTGCGTGGAGTGGTGATCTGGTTGGCTCATATACGTGTATGCGTACACAGATACGGGCTTGCGACGTTACTTCTCCGCGTCTGGCTCGCGCGTAGCAACAAGGCGAGCCGTTAGGTAGACGCGCCGTTCTGACGGCGGTCGGCCTTCCCGCGTTTTTAGTAACGGTCGTTTTCCGTGACCTACGTGGTTTGTCGCGGCTGTGCTTACGTGTTTTGTGCTTGCGTGTTTACGTAATTGCATTCGCTGTGCGTATGCTTTTGCGTCTCGTGTAGGTACGGTTCGCGTATCGCCCGGTGTGACCAATCACGTGGGTTGCTAGGCAGCCGCGTCGGCTAACGGCGCGGCCGGCCCTCCCGCGGTTTTCGTTTTCTCAACGGTTAGTTTCATAACTGTTTTCGATATTAGTGTTTATTGTAAATCCACGTCTTTTGTCCGTTCGTGGTAAGTCCGGTGGACGCCTAGCGGCGTCGTAAGCCGGCTTGAGCGGGACCCGAGCGCTCTCCTCCCTCCTTCAGAGGGCGGCCAACTCGGAAGGGCTTGAGCTCTGGCCTTGGGGGCTTCCCTAGTCAGGGCTCTTGATTCCACCAGGACCCTACCTTAACCCATCCCGCTATCCTATTCTCCGTGCGGCGGTTCTCTTCGCCCCGGAGCAGTTAGGGTTTGGCGTCACACCGCGTCTCCCCGGTAGTGCCACCCCCCCCCCCGCCGCCGCCCGGTGGGGGGATCAGGGCATCGCTCACGCCCGGGTCTTAGGGCCCTATTTTAGTTCACTCGCCCTGCCATTTCCCCTCTGGAAATGGCCGAAGACTTCCATCCCGATTTTGTCCGGGACTTAACGAAGTACATCGTCCTACATTGCCCGGACATAGTCCGGGAATTCAGGGCGACGTACTCGCCCGCCTCGCCTGACGCGTCGCCCGCGCGCGCGTCGGCCCCCGGCCCCGCGCACCCCGCGCCTTCTGCGCGCCCCGCGACTCCGTTCGCCGCGCCGCGAACTGATTTAGTCGCGCCGCCCCAGACCCCCGCCGACCGCCCCGTCTCGCCATGCGGGTCCGAGCCTCTCTCGGACTCGGATATGGAGGTCGAGCGCGCGTCCGCGCGACGCGCCGCCCCCGCCCGCTCCCCGTCCCCGTCGCTCTCGTCGGAGGACGACTTCGTTCCCATAGCGAATGGGAAGCGCGCGCGCAAACCGCGCGACTCGCCGCCTCCCAAGATCCAAAAGGCCGGAAACGTTTCCGTTTCTCCCGGCCCCTCCGGCCCCCGGCCGTCTCCGTCTCCCGACGCGGCCGCGAGGGCCTCCCCCCTCGCGCGCCCCTCACGTCCGAACATCACTCCCCCGCCGCTTGTCATTCAGGACAAGAGCGCCTGGGAGCGCATCTCCAAGGCGATTTATAATCGCCAAATCAACTACACGCACGGGCGTTCCACCGCGCAAGGCATAGCCGTCAAGGTGGCGTCCTCGGACGACCACCGACGGCTATCCGCGTTCCTGCGAGCAAACAAGATCGCTTATCACACATACACCCTAGAGGAGGAAAGGGAGCTCAGGGTAGTAATCCGCGGTGTCCCGAGGGAGCTGGACACCGCCGTCATCAAGGCCGACCTCCAGTCCCAGGACCTTCCTGTGCGCCAGGTGCACAGAATGGTCAATGGGCGTTCCAAGGAGGCGTACGACATGGTGCTGGTCGTCCTCGACCGCACCGAGTCCGGCCGTAGGGTCTTCGACCTGAAGGCCGTGTGCCATATATCTGGCCTCTCCGTGGAGGCCCCCCACAAACGTGGCACGCCCGGGCAGTGCCACAATTGCCAACTGTACGGGCACTCTGCCCGAAACTGTCACGCGCGCCCTCGATGCGTTAAGTGCATCGGGGACCACGCGACGTCCCAGTGCGCCCGCTCGAAGGAGACGGCGGCCGAGCCCCCCAGCTGCGTCCTCTGCGGCACCAAGGGGCACACCGCGAACTATCGCGGTTGCCCCAAGGCCCCGAAGGGGAAGCGCGGCCGGGCGAGGCGCGGCGGCCGCCGCCGCCCCCGCGCGGTTGCCCCCCCCCCCCCCTCTGCGCCCTCAGCGCAACACCCCCCCGCGCCCTCAGCGCACCCTCGTCCGGTGCCTTCTGCGCCAGCCACCACGGCTCCCCGCGCTCCCGCGCCTCTGAAGCTGACCCCCCCTCCCCCGCCGCTCAGGCCGTCCCTCGGCGCCAACGCGTGGGTGAAGCCGCTGCCTTACACCGCGGCCTCCCACCCTGCGCCAGTAGGCCCTGCCCGCCCCCCGAAGCGCGCGCCGGCGATCCAGCCGGTGGCGGCTTGTCCCCTTCCGCCCTCTAACGTCAGTCAGGACGTCGACCTCATAATGAGCGTCTCGGCGGTTATAAGCCCCGCACTTTTCCCCAGAGTCCGCGAACTCGCACTTCGACTCCGCGCCGCCACCAACTTGGCGGACCAGGTTCTCCTGGCCGCGGAATACAGGGACGTATATGACGTCCTGACGTCCCTCAAAACCCAACCCCCCTGCACCCAATAATGGATCTACGATCTCCCCGCCAAAAGCCCCACAACCTATCCCTGGCGTTCTTTAACGCCGATGGCCTTCGCTCCCAGCGAGATCAGGTTGCTGATTTCCTCCGAGATCACCAACTTGATATCCTCCTCGTGCAGGAAACCTTCCTGAAGCCCGCACAACGCGATCCTAGGATCGCAAACTACAACCTCGTGCGCAATGACAGAATCGGCTCCCGCGGAGGCGGTACTCTCATTTACTACAGGAGGTCCCTGCACTGCATCCCTCTCGATCCCCCCGCGCTCACCAACATCGAAGCCTCGGTCTGTCGCGTCTCTCTCACGGGGCACCAGCCCATCGTGATCGCCTCCGTTTACCTTTCCCCCACTAAATCCGTTCTCAGGAGTGACTTTGAAGCACTCCTCAATCTGGGAAGCGCCGTCATTCTGGCGGGCGACTTCAACAGCAAGCACGTGGCCTGGAACGGTCTCACTACTTCCCCTAACGGTAGGAGCCTTGACGCCCTGGTCGACGTTCTCGACTTTGACGTCATCGCACCTATGCACCCTACCCACTATCCTAACAATCCCAATCACCGACCCGACGTCCTGGACATGGCGCTTCTGAAGGGTGTCACCCTACGGCTGCACTCCTTGGAAGTGGTCCAGGAACTCGACTCTGACCATCGACCTGTAGTCATGAGACTCGGTTCCCCCCCTTCCGCCCCTCAGCGACCCAAAAAGACGGTGGTGGATTGGCATGCGCTAAGCACGGCCTTGGCGGATGCCGACCCTCCCCCCCTGCCTCTCAGCTCGGACTCCATCCCGTCCCCTCAGGACACCGATCAGGCCGTAGATGCCTTCACCGAGCACATCCGATCGGCTGTCAGTCGATCGTCCAAGCAAGTCGAGGTGGAAGATCTCTACCTCAACCGCTTTCGACTGCCGGACGATGTTAGGGATCTCATTCGTTCAAAGAATGCTTCTATCCGAGCGTACGACTCCTACCCCACCGAAGCCAATCGGGCCCGGATGCGTGCTTTACAACGAGAGGTAAAGCGTCGTGTCGCGGAGGTCCGGGAGGAACGGTGGGGTGTCCTCCTAGAGGGCATCGCGCCGTCGCATCTGGCCTACTGGCAGCTGGCGCGTAGCCACAAATCCGACTCCACGACTGACATGCCCCCGCTGTCCCGCCCTTCAGGCGCAGCACCCCCAGCCTTCGACGACGACGAAAAGGCTGAGCTTCTCGCCGACTCCCTCGAGAGCCAGTGCGCCCCCAGCTCTCAGTCCGTTGACCAGTCCCACGTCGACGCGGTAGACAGGGAAGTCGAGCGCAGGGCATCCCTCCCCCCCGTCGATTCCTTGCCTCCTATCACGCAAACGGAGGTCGAAGATCTGATTATGGGTCTTAAAACTAAAAAAGCCCCCGGCCCTGACGGCATTTCGAATCGCGTTCTGAAATGCCTGCCCGCCCAGCTCATCTGCCTCTTGGTGGCCATTTTGAACGCCGCCATGACGAACTGCACCTTCCCCGCTAAGTGGAAGGAGGCGGACGTCATAGGCATTCCCAAGCCCGGCAAACCTCGCAATCTCCCCGCGAGCTACCGCCCTATCAGTCTCCTCAACTCCCTGGCCAAGATATACGAGCGCCTACTTCTGGCGAGGCTCAAAGACTTCGTAACGTCCAGGGGTATCCTTATCGACGAGCAGTTTGGCTTTCGAGCCAAACACTCTTGCGTCCACCAAGTGCACCGCATCACGGAGCACATCCTCTCCGGTCTCAATAGACCCAAACCCATCTACACGGGCGCCCTCTTCCTAGATGTCGCGAAGGCATTCGACAAAGTCTGGCACAACGGCTTGATCTACAAGCTCTACCAATTGGGTGTGCCGGACAGACTCGTGCTCATCTTACGAGACTTCTTGTCGAATCGCGCCTTCCGTTATCGCGTCGAAATGACGCGCTCCACTTCCCACTCCATCAGTGCTGGAGTCCCACAGGGCTCAGTTCTCTCTCCGCTCCTGTTTAGCCTTTACACGAACGACATTCCTCGTTCGAGTAAGGCGCATCTAGCCCTATTCGCGGATGATACCGCTCTCTACGTCTCGCATAGGAATAAGGGTTTCATTACCAGACACCTTCAGGCATCCGCCAATTCCCTAGGGAATTGGTTCAGGAAGTGGCGTATTGAGGTGAACCCGGACAAGAGCGCTGCGGTGTTCTTCTCCAGAGGTGCCACCCCGCGCCACTCCCTGCGCCGCCCTAGAAGTAATCTCGGCCAAGTGACCATGTTCGACCGACCCATTCCCTGGGTCAAAGAGGTCAAATATCTAGGGGTCACCCTAAACAGTACCATGTCCTTCGGCCCGCACATCAAGCGGGTCCGTCACCGAGCATCATTTGTGCTCGGTCGTCTCCATTCGTTAATCTGCAAGCGGAGTAAAATGTCCCTTAGAAATAAGGTGACACTTTACAAAACTTGCGTTCGACCCATCATGACTTATGCGTGTGTTGTGTTCGGGCATTCGGCCCCCTCTCACATCGATAAACTCCAAGTGGTTCAAAACCGCTTCCTCCGTAAAGCCGTAGGAGCCCCCTGATTCGTACGGAACGTCGACCTCCACTCCGATCTAGGTCTCGAACCTATTCGCGCCTTTATTAAAAAGGCGTCAACACGTCACTTCGCGAACGCATCTACCCATGCGAATCCGTTAATCGTAGCCACCGCCGACTACGATCTCCCCCCCGACCCCTGCCGCCACCGCCGGCCGCGACATGTTCTCACCGACCCCCCCGATGCTTTGTCATCCCTTCTTTCCGCTCAGAATACGGGCGACGACGACGAAGTAGTAGTAGATCCCCTCCCATAGCCGGCGGTTGACCGGTGCACTTAGTAGTGCACCCGTCCCCCTACAGCGACTGTCCCAACCGAGGGCACCTCTTCGAGGCGCCCTCGAGTATGTCGCCTCTTGCCCTTCTGGCTGGCTAGAGCGTAGTGGTTGCACGCTCGCCTTTAAGTCCGGTGAAGCTGTAAAGGCCTCGCGGCCAACAGCGTACATCATTCACACACACACACACATTGAAAAGGATAAAAATTTGCCCTTGACATGTTGAAACATTGTTTTGTATTCGGTAAGTGCATCCCATCGCTATCTTCAGAAACCTGTTAAATTACTATAATTAATCTGATTTTCCATTATATCAGATATTTTGTGTATGTGTAAATGATCTACGCTGTTGGCTGAGGGGCCTTTACGGCTTCACCGGGCAAGAGGGCGTGCAACAACTACGCTCCACCCCGAAAGGCAAGGAGTGCCACTAGCTCAAGAGTGCCTCAAGGACGAACGGCCACGGCTTGGGCTGTCGCTATGAAGCGAGGGCCATTACTAGATGACACGATGTGACGCTCGGCATCCTCTGGCCGACAAGGGATTCTTCGATCGTGTGCGGTTCTGTAACCTCAAAGAGGGAAAGCAAGTGCATCGGGACGGTCTTAATATAGGCGGGAATAAGTCCGAGGCTGAGATCGGAATGAAGATCTAAGTTCCGCATGTACTACGGAGCACTGATGGCTTCGCAGAGAAATCGGGATTGTATATCAGACATACTGGCTCAATTTTGTGAGTGTATCAATTATATTTTTGAACCTGAACGCATAGACTGCACTCATGGTGGCTCCGTGTTATAAGTTAGGTGTTTGATTTATTGTTATATCCTGTAATTACTTGGTTATGTAATAGAAAGTTTAGTTGAAGTTTAGTTTTAAGTATTTTTGTGTCTTTTTTCTATTTTTATTGTATTTACACTTCTTTTAATGCATGCGGTGTTAGCCTTTGAAAGGTTGCACACCATGTTATAATTTTAACAAGTTTATTTGAAGAAATTAACTGTTGTAGTAACCAAAGGTGGACCTAAACAAATAAATAAAAAATACTGACTTGAATGTGGTACACAACAACAGTGAAAATGTTATCTATGAAATGATAATTCAATCATGGTTGATTATCTTAGATTTTGAAGCTTAACAGAAAAGAATTACAAGATAACAAGATTAATTAAAAATTCGACTTCTATACCTACCTATCAGTTAATAATCTCAATTATCCTTCTTACAAACTTCAAGGAAAATAATTAATTTAATGTGCATCCCAAAAATGCGAACTGCGGTCGTTTTCTTAGCGATTGTTGCTGGAATATCGGTATGTAAAAATGTTATTTTTTTACTTATCCGAATATTACTAGCTACTCATTGTTTTGAAAAACAGCAAATATTTCTAGTCCACAAGCCATGGCGATAACGCTCGATTTATCTCAATTTTCCGTAGCCATATGCAATGTTGGCCACCATTTTCTTTTTTGATGGGGTAATACTTCATAGTATTCTATTAGCCCCCCGCTTGCTGCATGGGGGTGAGGGGTTATGCTGAGACCTGTATCGGCTAGTACCCCCACCGTACACCAGCACGTTGGTGTGGCTTGGGCGGGGGGCACGGGAACACGTGAGCAACCATCGGCGATAAACTGAACTCTCCTGCGTTGACTGATCGTCAAGTTCAAGCAGATTATTAGTTGTTATTATGTGAAACATATTTTGTTATTATTTCAGGCATCTGCTGATATTACGCAGTCGGTTGCCGAACAAGGAGCAGGTTTGGTTAAATATAGTTTTTTAATGAATTTGCCCGTAAATCAATAAGCCATTCCTCAAATTTTAGATTTCTAAATAAGGGTATAATAGTAGGTAGGTAGGGCTAATTTCTCCAGAATCTTATTGAGGTCCGCCAAGATTCTGTTAAAGTGCGAAGACCACTTTAGTGATGATTATCATCATTAACCGAAAGACGTCCACTGCAAGGTAAAGGCCTTCTCTACAGATCACCACAACTAGTTTATCTTAAAATAGTGTTACTCTTAAAGTCTGTGAACGTCTGTGGATGTGAAATCATCGCTGAAGATTGTTAAACTTAAGTGCTAGTACGTAAGAATTTGAGTTAATTCTTAGGTACCTTGGGCTAATAATTGACTCCAAATTTAATTGGGGTTATCATATCCGGCATGTATGTAAAAAACTAAGACAGTTCCTAGCAAATATTATAATTATTAAACACCGTATTCCCTTGAAGATAAAATTAATGTTATATAATTCTCTTGTAGAATCCTATGTCCAATATGGACTTAGTAGTTATGGTCGTACTTACTATACATATTTGGATTGCATATATAGACTTCCATTAAGAATATTAAAACAACTCGTGTCTCCTACTATTAACCTATAGTGCAAGGATAACGAAAGTAATCTCTTAAACATTGTAAAAGCCTTACCAGTCCATGTTCAGTTTAAATACCACCTACTAAAAGAACAATTTTTTAATTTACAATTACGACACAAAATTGGTTACCTATATTTACGAGGGTAGTGGCTCGTGGGTGTTTGTGCCTAACACGAGCAAACAATATGTACGGCGAGAGAACTGCGCGGTTCCTCGTTCATCGACTTATCAACAAACTGCACTCCTCTATTAAAGATAATCTAACGCAAAATAATATTAAATCTAAGCTAAAATGTTACTTTCTCGGTTCTTAGTTTGACTTACTGTGTGTGTGTGTGTTGAACCAATTAATGTAATCCTACGTAGCTCTTTAGTTAGGTTGATAACTGTTGATTTATTTTTTATTTTGCTAGATTTATTTATTCTTGGTATATGTCACAAACCTCAGTGGTTTATATTGTGCCAATTATGTTATTTTGTTATCTTTAATATTGATAACAAAAAAAAACCGTAAGTATTTATATTAGGGCAGTAAGGTTCTGGAGATGCCACGTACGTGAAGAACCTCACAAGATGAACTAATGACCTTATGAAGGTCGCAGGTGAAAGCTAGTTGCGTACAGCAACTAGCTGGTCGTCGTGGCGATTTTTAGGGGAGATTTTTATTCTATAACAGTCTTCTTTCGGCTGATGTTTTGTTAACTGGTCAGGTGTTAACCTGAGTGGCCAATTCACGTTAAATCGCTGTAACAAAGGGTTAAGAGGTTAAACAAAATGGCTGCGACAAATCGATATCAAATAATAACGTTTGTAATTAATTACCGTATCTATAGAGTCGCGCATAGTATCAGGATGGGAGGCGCAAGAGGGGCAGTTCCCCTACATGATCTACCTCCGAGGGGTGAGCATCTGGGGTGATGTCAGCAGCTGTGGAGGCTCCATCATTCACGCCAGTTGGGGACTCTCCTCAGCCAGATGTACTGCTCGGTGAGTATAGTCGTCATCTAAACATGAGCGATTATTAACGACTAAATGTTATCCTGCAATTGAACATGATGGTATATTTAAAGGGTGTACAGCCGCGGATACAGAAGTGGGTTGAGACCATATGAGGCGACCACACCTCATCACCAGGTTAAAGACCTTGACCCTTTTGACTAAAATGTTGAAATCGTCTTGTACTTTCCGCACATTACTTTACAAGACTTCTTTACAAGCTTCGTTGTAACTCATTCCTAATTTCATAAGTACCTACCTAAGCAGACTGATTACGATACGAAGGACAAAAATAACATCGCAAAGTTTGATTGATCGATTTCTTAATTCAAATTTACATACGGTCAGCAACTAAAGTTGCTTAACTTTCTCAGTTTTTTAATCGCTTGCATACTTTTGCTTTACATCAAATCGATTATTTTTGCTGATCCAGATATCATATGATATATATGATTCACCAACTTTTGTAAAATAAAGAGTCTTACTGATTTAGAAAAATTGAGATTTTTGCTGACTGTACATGGATAACAAAGTAATATTTTATCAATTATTTTGTTTGCAATTTCCTTTGTTTCATCCTGTTAATGTGTTAGTTAGGTAGTAGTTAGGGATGTAAGGGGGGTCACCAACACCGGGCTATCTTCAAATGTCAACCTCACCTGCGCGCGGTGCATCCTGCCGACTAACGAACGAGGCTATGGCGACTGACTATCGGCGGTATAATCTCTCAAAACCAGCTAGGCCAAAATGTTCTAGCCGATGTCGGGCAGCAGCGACATCGGTTTTAAGTGACCTAGCTACTGCGATCGCCAACCCTCATACCAAGCGTGGCGATTAGGGCATAACTTTCTATGAATAGCGCACTACAAAACTTGACCAGTGCGTTTTAACGGTTATGACCTACGGAGCCGAGACGTGGACTCTCACGATAGGAATAGTCCGTAAGCTAAGAGTCGCTCAGCGATCTATGGAGAGAGCTATGCTTGGAGTTTCTGTGCTAGATAGAATCAGAAATGAGACTATCCGGCATAGAGCCGAAGTCACCGAAATAACTCTGAAAATCAGCAAGATAAAGTGGCAATGGACTGGTCACATTTGCCGCAGAAGAGACAACCTTAGGAGCAGACGGGTTTTGGAATGGAGACCACAAACTGGCAAACGTAGTGTTGGCCGCCCGCCCGCGATATGTAGTAACGACATACGTCGAATAGCCGGTAGGAACTGGATGCATAAAGCCGAGGATCGGACTCTGTGGCAGACATTGGAAGAGGCCTATGTCCAGCAGTGGACTAATTTGGGCTGATGTTGATGCATTTGTTATTTCGGACGGTACATTATCGTTACAAGTGTGTAACGATAAACAGAACCAACACACATGTATTTGTTAGCGATTAAGAGAAATGGTCGGTTGTTTCTTTGAGGAATAACGATCTATATCTCTATCTATCTATCTATATTATCCAGCCAGATCCCTTGCGAAGTAGGCAGAGAGTACAGAGTTCTAACAGGTACCTTCGTTATAGACCTCTCTGACTTTCTCCACTCTACCACCACCAGGCCAGACCTACACTATCTTACCATGACCAAATAGACCGTGTCTTATCTGAAGGGCAAGTCAAGAGTCTCCGTAACCGGCGAGTGTGTATGAGACGAACTATGAGAGTGGAGGAAGCCAGAGAGGTATGTAAGGAAAGAACCTGTTGGAACTCTGTACTCTCTGCCTACCCCGCGAGGGAGCTGGCGTGATGATATAGATAGACCGACGATTTAGCGCAGTGGTTAAGAGCTTGAGCTGTTCTGCCCACTGTGTCGAATAGTCGCGGGTTCGATTCCCGCACGGGACAAATCTTTGTGTGATCCACAATTATTTGTTCCGGTCTGGGTATTTGTTTGTGAATTTTCATGTTTGTAAACGCACCCACGACACAGGAATAAATACTAGTGTGGGGCTACGTTTAAAAAAAAAAAAAAAAGATAGATAGAGACACACAACATGCAATAGGTACTTTAAATACCAAAAAAGTGTTACATTGATTATTTCGTTCAACTCGTTCGGAACAGTTGAGATAAACCTTAGTAAGGTGTATCTCAACTGTTCCGCTGTGGCAAGGTTGTCATTCTTTCTTCCCACATTCTTTCTATATGCTCGGGCACCTACGGAACCTTTTCTCATCTGTACACCTATACTTTCTTTCATACCCACACATCTTCTTGCTACGCTGATGCGATCTATATCTTGTCTTTTTTGAAAAACCTAAACAATTTTGTCCCATCACTGGGCAAAGGTCTCTCCCATGACTATCCACATAGCACAATCTTTATCTATTTCTGATCATTTTTGTTTCATAGGCGTTCATGTCATCGTGACATCTTTTCTGGGTCTGCTCCGGCGTCGCTGTTCGTCTGGTATCCAATATATATTTTTTAAGACGTAACCCCTACACTAGGAATCATTCCTGTATTGTGGGCGCGTTTACAAACATGAAATTCAAATACACAAACAATCAAACTGACACAAACATTGTGGACACAAATATTTGTACCGTTCGGGGATCGGACCCGCTACTACTTGATTCAGTGGGCGGAGCGGCTTCACCTCTTAACCGTTGGGCCAAGCCCTCGCCGTTTTTTTTAATGCAACTGAGCCCGCCACACATTTCAGCCACCATAACTCTTGTTTGCCAAGATTTACAATAATCTTCATAAAGCAATTGCTACGGGCCCCGCGCAAAAGGGGGCGTATCCCAACCCTCAGGAGAAGGTAGACACTTTCGCCTAAGCGTAATTTTTTGAGTGAAACTTATTATGACGTGGTATATCGAATTTACTTGATCGCACAAAAACCTAAAACATAATTCGTTATCTTACTAAGCCAACCGGTAACCGATTATTGTAAAAGATTAAAAAATAATTTAACTCTTACGCATGGGCAAGATACAATTTCGTACGTTTAATGTTTAACTTTCACTTTCGCTCCGACCCTAACCGACAAATAAATATAAAATATATACATAATTTAAAGTACACCATTGATTACATATAACATTAGCTATACCTAAAAATATAATATACTTGGTAATAAATATAGACTTTGAAATATGTACTAAATGGTTAGTTTCTTATCAAAATTATTCTTAATTGCCAGGGCAATCTTATCTCTGGCTTTTTGAATTTGTTAGAGCCTAACGGGGTCATTAGATAGTAATAAACAACAATATTGTAACAAATATAGACAGTAAATTAACGTATTTAGTATTGAATTTATTTTTACCACTCTATACTTAAGAACCCATAGCAGATCAAGTGCCCCATAGAATGTGCACTCCCCGCGCTTGCTTAATTCGGCACTGCTTGGAACACGCAAGAAATAAAATTAGACAGAATAGATGACTGCCTCGTTGGTCTAGTGGCAAAGCACATCGCTTTGTGATCACGAGGTCCTGGGTTCAAATCCTAGGTCGGACAAATGTAGTGTTTCTAACGAAAACTACCCAGTACGAGTCCGGAGTCTGGAATTGGGCTCGGTATATGGCACTAGGCTCGCCCCCTATTATATGGGACCTAACATCGTCGGCGAAACGTGGGTGTACTCAGTACACCTCTGCCACCCCCGCTTGGAGAATATAGGCGCGACGGTGTGTAGATGACCGGTGGAACAGGAAAAAAATAAATTCCTCTTCCCTCGTTTGCAAAGCGAGAGACAGAACACAGGAATTAGAGATCAGGCATAGAAGAGGATAACTAGGACACCTAGAGTTAGCCCAGTCGTAAAACAACACGCATACAAAAATAGTTTAACATGGCCTATTTGTGAGTCTTGTTTGATTCCAGTAATAAATATGGCAAAAATGCTTGACAACACGGATCGCGTAAAATTAACCTAAAATGCTTTTAAAAAGTATGACCAACAAATATCATATGATACATATATCGATGAGTATGACAGATCATTTTTCATGTTCTATGAGTATGACAGATCATTTTTCATGTTCTAGGCGTACGGTTCTGATGATCCGCGCGGGAATGGTAAACTTTAACCGCCCAAGAGTATCGTTCGAGACCAACACCTACTTTACCCACACGGACTACGCAGACGAGCTGCACCAGATCACCCAGCCAAACGACATCAGCCTGATACAGTTCAACAGACAGCTCACTTTTGATAGTGAGTATTTCATTTGTAGAAAATCTATCTATCTATCTATCTATAACCTCACGCCAGATCCCTTGCGGGGTAGGCAGAGAGTACAGAGTTCCAACAGGTTCTTTCCTTACATACCTCTGTAGAAAATCTGTCGTGTCTAATCTAACCTAAGGATAGATTTGCCTACTGTTAGTAGAATTTTGAGTAGAGATTTTCCATATAAAATATGTCAAATTCAAATTTCTATCTGTAGTAGGCAAATTTATCCTTGAGTTGAATATTGAAACCGGCCATATGCCTATAGCCAAGTTGAATTGTTACAGCCGTTAAAGTTATTTAAAAACGAAAAAATGTGCGGCGACGCAACGAAATGTCACGTGGTCAATACAAGGCGTTAAACATTAGTGGGTCACTGATCTATATGGTCTAGCAAAAAAAGCATAACTATATAGTCTAAAAAAAAGATACCGGAACCTATTTGCCTAAAATGATCTAGAACGGTACAATAGACAAAGGTAATGGGGTTGCTTCATCTAAATAAGGCCTAGGTTAGGTGTCTTTTGATCCAGTTTAGATTTGTTTAATTTGTCCGTAATTGTTGTACCTAGTACAGTAACTATTGCTGTATTCGTTTAAAGGATGGAGTTGTCCTATTCGCTTTGGGATCTTCTTGTATTTGGCATTAAAACTGGCGCTAGGTAACTACTTTAGTCCCGGAAACCACTAAGGCTTTTTAAGCGTTAATTATAAGTTGTTTTTCGCAGACTTTATTCGACCGATCAGACTCCAGCGTTCCGCTGACAAGGACCGTGACTACAGCGGCGTCCTGATGACCACCAGCGGGTGGGGAGTAACCTGGAGTAACGGTACTCACATCTTCATTTCATTTTAATATTACACGAAGGAATAATGCGAGACCTTACATTCCTTCTGTCGAATACAGATACCGCACACTTGGCCGCCGGCCGGTACAGAGCACCACGGCGCCCCCATAGCGACTGCCCAAGCCGAGGTCGTTCCTCCTTGAGGCGCCCTTGAGCTAGTTGCTCCCTTGCCCTTCTGGCTCGAGTATAGTGGCTGCACGCTCGTCCTCTTGTCCAGTGAAGCTATAAAAGCCCCGCAGCCAATAGCGTAGACCATTCACAGACAAGGAATAATGAGAGGTGTACAAAGTACGCGTACGGTTCACCGAAGTATTTACCCTTTAATGTGACACGTGGTAAACTTTTCGGATTCGCGAACTCTTTAGAATTTCTGGAAAATGAAGTTTTCTTACAGTGTTTTTGTGTTATTATAACATTACCAAGTAATAACCGGGCATAGCTTTTCAAAAACTAGGAGGTTAGAACTAGTGCTTGAAGTCTGAATGTAATGATTTTGCACTTGCTGCTCTATTGCTTGATGTAAAATGAAATATTAATCTTTATGGTACCATATACGGATAGATTTGCTTACTACTGATAGAATTTTGACATATTTTGTATGGAAAATCTGTCAAAATTCTACTGACAGTAAGCAAATCTATCTTTGCGTTGAATATTGAAACTGGCCCTTAGAAATGGCAAAAGTGTCTTACTGTTCAGATTCAATCATTTGTATCTGAAACAGTCCAAAGATTCGAATTCCAATATGTCTCATTTGGAACATTTAAATCACCTAAATTCAACGACAGTTGGCCCACCGACTGACATCGCATCGCGTATTCGTTCGTTCTGTGAGACGGCAATATTAGTGTATGTAAGATCGAAATTCAGATACAAAATAGAATGTTTTTCTGTACAATTGTTGCGAATCTTGTAGTTCTCGTTTATGTTTCATATCACTGTAACATATTAGTAAAGAATGACACATGTCTAGTACCATTTACTTCTGCGACTTGACATAAAGGTACGAATGCCAAGCGACGACTGACTGGCACGAGAATGTGCCTCAAACAAAATAGTGCATACTTATCAAACAGGCGAGGCGCTCGTAGCGCTGTGCGACCGCGGTGTTCTTAGCGATTACCAAGGTTAAGCATCGACTCGGTCGGCCTGAGATGGGTGACCGTTTGTGGCATTTTCATATTCGAGCGTCTCCGTGCTTCGGAAGGCACGTTAAACCGTTGGTCTCGGCTACCACTTAATGTGATAGTCGTTAAGCCGAGTTGGAAGCCTTAAAGGCGGCTAGATAAGTTCCAGTAGCAGGTGGCCATAAACCTGCCTCCACCAATCCGCACTGGGTCCGCGTGGTGGAGTATGACCTAATCTCTCTCACCTCGATCTGTGAGAGAGGGCCTTTGTCCAGCAGTGGACAGTATAGGCTGATATTATATCAAATATGTCCCTACAAGTGTATTTGGTTAAACCAAAATTCCCCTTTCTTCTTTCTCCAGGTCCTGTGGCAGAGAACCTGAACTGGGTGCACTTGTCTGGAGTCTCGAACTTCGTCTGTCTGCTGATGTTCAATTCCAACTATCTTGTGCGCGCCACTACTATCTGTGCTGGACCGTACAATGTTACCAGCCAAGGAATATGCTCGGTACTGACCCCCTCTTCACCGGTCTTCTAACTAGTTGCTTGGTTAATTTAAAGGGACTACGATGTAGAAGTTCTACACACGTTAACCCATTTTTGGACGAGCGCTTTTCCAACGCGCGTTAATCAAGCTCTAGAATGAAACAATCGGATAGCAGTACTTTTTTTGGGAAGCGCTTACAGCGCTTCTGCAACGCGTGGTAAAATGTCCGTTCGAGGAGGTTAGGTGTCGATGTAAATCGGAAATTCGTAATAATAATTTCTGTGATGTAAATTATTCAAATGGACGACTTGGTACAGTGGTTAAGAGCTTAAGCCATTCCACTCACTAGATCAAGAAGTCACAGGTTCGATACCCGCACGGGACTAATCTTGTGTGACCCACAAATATTCGGTTTGGGTTTTTGTGTAGGAATAATTTCTAGTGTGGAGGTACCTGTGACGTACGTAGTACGTTAATAACAAACGGCTAACAGTACATTAAAGCGCTTACAGCGCTTTAGCACCGTCTGAAAAAAGGCCCGTTCGGGAAGTTTTGGCGAGAAGTCGAATGAGAGAGGAAGAGCATGACTACCGCTGCCGTATGCGTGAGAGAAAGGGAAGAGCGCTGTGGGTTAGAGTGAGAGAGGAAGAGCCTGCCTACCGCTGCCGTATGCGTTAGAGAAAGGGAAGAGCGCTGTGGGTTAGAGTGAGAGAGGAAGAGCATGCCTACCGCTGCCGTATGCGTGAGAGAAAGGGAAGCCAGACAGACTGGCGCCGTTACGCGTTACGTTACGAAGCGGTTTACCCTCCCATAAGAAGTTATCACTTCAAAAATAGCACTTGAACGGAAACGGCTAAATTTTGAAAAAGTTAGGTCGTCTGTATTAACTAAACGAGATAATTAAAATTACCTGCAACTGGCTAAAATTAATAACACTGAAATAATATTATTTATAATATTAACTTACTTAAAAGCATTCGTAAGTCGTAATAGATCGTTTAATTTCGGTGCTGGAAACATTCGGCTTCGGGAAAAACTTCGGCCCATTTTGGCCGAAAGTGGCATTTTTGGCTGAAGTTGGCATTTTTGTCCGAAGGTGGCATTTTTGTCCGAAGGTGGCATTTTTGGGCGAAGGTGGCATTTTTGGCCGAAGGTGGCATTTTTGTCCGAAGGTGGCATTTTTGTCCGAAGATGGCATTTTTGGCCGTATGTGGCATTTTTGGCCGAAGGTGGCATTTTTGTCCGAAGGTGGCATTTTTGTCCGAAGGTGGCATTTTTGGCCGAAGGTGGCATTTTTGGCCGAACACTGTACTAAATGCCCGTCAAGTGCTAAGTGATGTATACTGAGATTCCCTTCATGTGCACTGAGATATCGTTTGAAAAACTCGACATACATAAGATTTTATCCATACTTGCATTATAAATTCGAACGTAACTGTCTGTCTGTTACGTTATCACGTCCAAACAGCTGAACAGATTTTGATCTAACTTGCTAGTAAATAGATTTTATCCCGGGAAAGGACATAGGCTACCTTTTGTCTGAAAAAAAATCTAAAGTCTGTTTCTTATCTGAAGGGCAAGTCAAAACTCTCCGTAACCGGCGAGCGTGTATGACAGGAACTATGAAAGTGGAGGAAGCCAGAATAGTATGTAAGGAAAGAACCTGTTGGAACTCTGTACTCTCTGCCTACCCCCCAGATTTGGCATGATGATATAGATAGATAGAAAAAAACAGCTTAAGGGTGTAAAATACACGCCTGCAAATAACGCAAACGAAGTTGCGGGTGTAGCTAGTTATCTATAAAATTAAAACTACTTCGCGGTTAAGCTACGCGCCATTTTCTTGAAGTGGCTTCTCTATTTCGAAGTAGGTAGATAATGAGTCAATGTTTAAATCTCGCATATTTTTAGGGTGATAGTGGAGTGCCGCTAACCACGGTGGACGACGATGGAATTGTCTCACAGCTGGGTATTGGATCTTTCGTCACAAACTTCGGCTGCCATGTTGGTTTCCCAGGAGGTAAGGATACGGGTAACTCAGTTATAATTCGCATTCATAATGAATTTGCTTTATAATAACTTTTCATCCTCTCAATAGTACTTACCAAGAGTTAGGCACGTTCAAACCTTCAACATAAATTCAGGAATGGGTACGTCCGTGATTTTTTGTTCTTTCTCTCTTATTTATAGGTGTAACATAAATAACGCAAAACCTCAGACACCCCAATTAGATTATTGCTTTAAGAATTCAATACGAAAATCAAACTTGTTTTAAAGAGTTCTCTACAATTTTTTTAAGCTCTTTGGTACCTAAATTCCTAAATTAACCATAAAATTTATGCCTGAAAAATAGCCGTAATACAGCGAACAGAACGAATAACAGCACTTCTTGAAAATGAAAATAAAAAAATAACTTTAAAAATAGTTGGAAACGATTCAGCTGCCGATTTAGAACATACTACTTTCAGGTCTTGCGTTAATTATGTTACACCTTGTAAAACTACATCCCTTTCTACATGATAAAGTGTCTTGATCATGCTGTTAAATTTAAATACGATCTTGCAAAGCAACAGAACCTTGAGGCCTCGGGCGGCAATTCTGTGCCAGGTTTATAGATAATCAAATTAATGCGAGGCCCTTAGATATTAATCTAATGTATGCGCTGATTCGCGGATCACTAAGGTTTAAAAATACTCTAGTGACATCCAATTTTAAACGGACCCAGAGAAGTGTCGCATCATACAGGCTATAGTCTCTCACTCCAGTGGCTAGGCGATGAGACAGCAAGATACCCACCGCCATACTGGCACGAATGCTTTAGGAAGATCACAGGTTTCACTGCCCCTTGGCTTAGTCTCTGTTGCACACAGAGCATCCAGGCGTCTCTCTTTAAGTTCATCAAACACCTCATGCATCTTATCTTCCATACCGTCGCTTACATTTCAAGTGCCTATTCGGCACACTGCACTTCAAGACTCGCCAGTTCGGGCCCGGCGTGAGGAGTGGCTGCCTCTATCGCCGCTTTCACCTGTATTCGTACCGACTGGGGCGGACCGGTACGCTTCGCCTCGGGGGAACGCCCTAGCTTGTACCTCTTTGGTTCAAGATTGCAGCCATAATGACTGGCAGGGGTCGCGACGAGCACGCTCTTGGACAAGCCCTTGTCCTCTGTGCAAAATATGTGTATTGTGGAATTTCCTCAGCATTTTGCGTAAAGGCCACACATTTATGCCACAATACACATATATGGCTGACCACCGATGGTTCGTAATAATAATAATGAAACTTTAGTGAGCGGCGAATCACCGCCGGCCTAGTACCTAGTTAGGTATCACTAATTATGGCCGTTGTCTGTCCCCTTCGAAATAGTCCAGTTTTTGTCCATCAAGTCGCATTAACATAGTGCTTGTTTTCTTTCCATAATTCACAATAGTAGTCCTTGCACCTGCCGGGGTCAGTTCGCTATTTATGTTACTTCATTTTCAGCAATTGATCTCAGCAGGTGACTTACATAACATTAACTTTTTGCACCATTACCGGGTCCAATATATAAAGGTCCTTTCTTTATATATTGGACCCGGTAAAACCGGTGAATTTTAGCAAGATACGTAATGGCCTAATAGAAATATATTTAATTGTTATAATTAGGGATATAATAACTAATAGTTAGGGATAAAATAAAATAAAAAGATTTATATTACAACTTTTTCTGCAAGAGCGAAGCTTGCGGCTTCTTCTTCTTAGTGTTTCGACGGTAATCATGATTATAATTACATGGATCAGGCCCAGAAGGTGCCCACACTGTTTGCATTGTCGGCAGCAGACATCAAATCTTAATGCGTGAAGGTGTTAGGGCACGCAGAGCATGATATAAGTTGATACATCGTTCGGGCTGTACCGCACAAACACCACCAATTAGTACTATCTGTGAATCCCCACCTGATCATGTTTTCCTTGCTTCGGCTTACCTGGGTCCGTAGTAAAGACTTCCAGACAGGCCGTCAGTCTAAGTAGGTGGAAGAACAGGATTTGTTAGATACTCTTTCCCTCCAAAGGTTGCACACACCACTTTATAAAGCTCTTGCCCTCCTTGCCACCCCTAAGGCCGCCAGGGTGTATAAAACCTAATGTAAACATGCTTTGTTTTGTTATAATAATAATATGATTATCAATTTTTTTCTCCAATAGATTATTTTTTAAACCGTCGATTGTTTTGGAATTTATTTATTAATTTGTTTTTTTTATACAGATGATTTTGGGGGTGATAGCGCCATAACCTCTGATTCGAACTGTGTTTGAACCTGCCATATTTCTGTGCAGGTTTCACCCGTGTCGGTTACTATCACGACTGGATCCGTCAGGTGACTGGCATGGACTTCGATTGGGGTCGTTCTGGCGAACCAAGAGAAGCCACAATAGTTAATGATGGATCTTTAAAATATTTGGAGCTGAACGCAATGAAATGAATAAATATAACAAACATTTAAAACAGGGCCTTATTCGCTATAACCAAACGCGGCGCGTTACGATAACTTTGTGAAATCGTGTAGTGATATTCTGTATGCCACTGAAGTGATACCTAAGATATGGCCAAACCTTAGAATTATAAATCTAGAAGCCGCGTCAGGTCATAATTGCACGTCGTGCGGTGAAGCCAAAAGATCAACAAACGCCCCGCACTCACACTTCTCACTCGCGTAATGTTGGCAGCCCGAAAAGATTAATACTCTTTGGGGTAAATGTTGATGACATTAGAGTTGATTATAATAAAATAATTGTTGCGGTAACGTGTACGTTTAAGAACTATTAAATGCAAACCTTAACTTAATTTAATTGAATGTAGGGAAAATATATTTTCATCATCTGAACTAAATATTAAAACCGTGACGTAGTAGTTACCTATATTAGTACCACCTTATACTAGAACTTATAAAGTCAAATAAAAGTAGGGAAAAGCAACACTAACGAAATGACGAAAAGACGCGTCGTCTTTTACTATGACCCTTACAGATGGGAGAATTTATTCGATATTTAAATAATATAGATTGGCCATTATTGACAGAGGATAGAGATCGTTGGAGAAGGGAGGGGGAGACCTTTGCCCTGCAGTGGGATACAATAGGTTAATAAAAAAAAAAAAAAAAATTCAATAATACGGCACCTGAATACGCTAGTTATGTATAAAGCGTGCTCCTATCATATTTCTTTTTGAGCTCAACAGCATTTTTACAGGCGGGAACGACACAAAACGGCATAATTCAATTTTATTTGACCCGCGCCGAGCACGTTATTGCACGACGATTACAGAGTGAATACTCGCGTGAACATTTAGCTACTTGATTTGCAGGTAGTTAATGTTGCTTCAATTTGGTGCGCGCCCGCGGCTTCTAGATTATATTTATTCTAAGGGCCAAACCAAAGCGTTCAGTCGCGTCCGTGGTGGCGTCCCCGACGGCGATGACGGTGGCGATCAGTATCTCCCTATTATTGCGCGTGCGAACGCCGCCTAAATAGCGCGTGTGGGACGCGGACGCGTTGTTGTGAACATTTCCATACAAATATGCCATCCTGCAAGAGCTTTAAACGATCATTTCACGAAGTTATAGTAACGCGATGCGTTATGTGTGTGTGTTCATTGAGAATCTTATTCTCAATGAACACACACATAACGGCCCTGGATGTATAGGACAGATACGCAAAATGTAAAAAAGTCCATCCTTTGTGTGTGTGAGAGTGATCTACTCTGTCGGCCGCGGCGCCTTTACAGCTTCACCGGACAAGAGGGCGAGCGTGCAACCAATATGCTCGAGCCAGAATGGCAAGGCACCTCAAGGAAAAGTCCAATCTAAACCTATCCAATCAACTATTAACTACCATAACTAGAATTACGAAATAAAATAGGGTTCCCAGACTTTAAAAACTGATTAAAACATTGAGACTTCCACGACACAATATTTTCTTTCTCACGAGATGCATAAATAAGATTTAAAATGAAGTAGGAATCTTCTAGCCGAAGTGTGTTTTTAACAACCAAGTTTATGTGTATTTATTTTAGTGGTGTTATTATAGAGATGAATTATAAATAGTAAGAAAATGGCTACCTAATCAAAATGTACCCAGTAACTTCCATCTAGTTATTGACAATGCACCTTCTCTCCCTGTTGATGTTGACTGTACTACGTATTTTTTGGAAGTCGTGGAAGAATAAAAAAATATAATTCATGGAAGTGGTGGGAATAAAATATTGGAAGTCTGGGAACGATCCATAAAAAACGGGCACATACAAAATGTTTACCTCAAAAAAATGTATGAAAATGCCGTTTTATTTATTTACGGTAAGTTTTGCCATAGCGTATCGATTAAAAAAAAATCTAATAGTAAGATTGTGTAAAATAAAGAGCTCGCATACTTCTTAAAATGTTTTTTTTTTTATTTTATTCAATAAAATGGAACTTTACAGTTGGATTTATTTTCCTTATTATGACTTTCATTAAACTTTTTAAGATAATGAACCAAATTGAATAATTCGCCATTATCATCATCATCGTATCACATACACAAATACCCAGACCGAAACAAATAATTGTGGATCACACAAAGATGAAACTAAACTCAGTTTTTTTATTCTCTATTGTTTAGCCTTTGGTGTCAGCTGGTGTAGCGCCTTGAATCTGCCGCTGAATTTCTTACTAAGACAGTCCTCCACGATGTGCTGGATAGCCTGCACTGAGTCTTCACAGTCACAACAAGGAGACTCAGTGATGGATACTTGTTCAGATGATAATTGCACCTTGTGACTCCGGTTCTGATTCACTGATCGGCCGATCACACCAGCCGTTGCTCTCAATTATGAACGCTGGCTTTTGAACACATACTTTCCCGATGTTGGCATCTTTGCCCACTCGGAGTATCAATTTAGAAAATTCACCATCAATAAACTTAGCTTGTCTGAAACTAACAATTTACGGAGGTCGCTGTTTTTACGGTTTAATAAGTGCTGGTCGGCCAACGCATGATTATTTCTTTTACTTACACACAACACAAGTAAACTTATGTATAAAGTCGAGCTTAACTCAAAGTCGAGTTCTCTAACAGCAAACCTTTGAGTGATAGAGAAACAAATGATCAAAATGTGGATAGGAATAAGTTTACGACACAAAAGAAAGGAAAGGAAAGATATTTATAGAAAGAAAAGGTATAAACTACAGATATATATCTACAAATATACTACATGCTATACATAACCAAGTAGGTAACCAACCATAAAGGTCGCTGGGACAGACTGGATGCGGAAGGCGGAGGACCGTGTGCAATGGCGCGTGTTAGGAGAGGCCTATGTCCAGCAGTGGACTGCGATAGGCTGATTGATTGATTGATTGATATATAACCATAATATAGAGTACATGAATATATATATTCACAGAAAAAACGCTTCAAATTTCTTAATTAATGACCTAATGGAAACACAAAACATTTGTAAGAACATGACAGAAAATAACACAATTGACATGCAAAATAAACAAAATAAGGAGACACAAACTATAGATATATCTCAGTCAACAACAACATCGGAACCTAATATAAAATATTCATTAGACGACAAAAAAATAAATTCTAACGACATATTAAAATTACAACAAAAGAAGAAGCTATGTATATTGACTAGTAATAAAACAAATGATTCACTATATATTATTGAAGACGTCTTCTCTAACTACTTTGACTATTGCCGCTACGTGATGCCTAATTGTACTACAAAAGAGCTCTTACACAATATAGAACATAAATTAAAGGATTTTACTATGGATGACTACTGTATACTTTTCATAGGAGAAAATGATCTCAAAGAAGATAGTAGCTATTTAGATATAATATATAGGCTAAAAAAATCTCTACAAAACGTTACTCACACTAACAAAATTATCTGTGTGCCTACGTATAGAAAAGGTGCACTAATATATAATTACAAAGTTGAAATGTTTAATAATCTTCTCTATCTAGACATCCATAATAATGAATATTCATACATATTCGACAGTAATCGGGACCTATCGGATGAGATGTTTTCTTATAGAACTGGCAAAATTAATAAAAATGGAATGAGAAATATATATGAGCGAATCATGGATAACTTATTGATTGACTTAATTACTTTTGGCCACCTTAAACAACAAACAGACGAAGAGATAATTGATAATAAATATGATCAGCAAGCCACAATCTCTTCCATAACAGAAAATAACGTCAAAGAACCTTTTTTTCGTAAATAAGAATCTAAGCATGTTACATCAGAATATCGCAGGCTTATTGAGCAAATCTGATAGCCTTGCAGTTTGTGTGGAAGAATTACGAGACAAAAATCAACATGTTGACGTAATATGTATTACTGAACACTTTATGATAAGTGGACAAGAAATACATCTTACAATACCCAATTATTACCTAGCCGCATGTTTCTGTAGACAAAATAGTAAACGAGGTGGAACATGCATTCTGGTACAAAGCGGACACGAATGGAAGGAGTTGCATGAATTTACTTCTTTATCCATAGAAAATTCATTTGAGTGTTGTGCAGTAGAATTAACTTCATATAAGGTTATTGTTGTCTGTCTGTATAGAGTACCGAAGTCCAGTAATTTAAATCTATTCTTCTCAAAACTAGAACAACTATTATTGAAGCTTAACAAAACTCATCATAATGTTGTAATAGCAGGTGATTTTAATATTGACCTAATGAAATGCAATACATTAGTATTAGAATTTGAATGTTTACTATTAAAGTATGGGCTAAAGCTGGCAATCAGACGACCCACTAGGCTAAGTAGTCAATCTTGTATTGACAACTTTGCACATAATTATAAAAAACATTGCAAGACAGAAGTGATTGAATTCGGTTTATCGGATCATACAGCACAAATATTAAAGTGTCCTGTCAGCCACAATGAACATAAATATTGGCGTAAAAGGCAACGCGATTATTGTCCAGAAAACATTGAAAAATTTAAATCCTGTTTAAGGACATTTAAATTCATAGAAATATATAGGATTAAAAACCCTAACGAAGCTTATAACTATTTCATTGAACATTTTAAACTGTTTTATGAATTATGCTTTCCCCACAAAATGATTCTGATAAGAGCATTTAAGAAGAATAAATGGATATCAAAGGGGATAAAAATATGTAGTAGAAAAAAACGGCAATTATTATGGAAGTACAGGGCTAACCCGACACATACAAATAAAAATAATTACTTATATTATTCTAAATTATTTAAGCATATTATAATTTCAACGCGACGTGCACAAAACAACTATAGTATTCAAATATCCGATAATAAAGCAAGAGCTACATGGCAAATAATAAATAAATTAAAACAGAACAAACCAACAAATATGATTGCAAGATTAAATATCAGTAATAATATGATTTCTAGTCCAAAAGAAATAGCTAATAAATTTAATGACTTTTTTGTCGATAAAGTTACTCCTATACCAAATTCGGGCAAAAAAGTTAGTGCACAAATCACAGCATGTAAAAATTCATTGTTCATGGCTCCCAGTTCACCTAATGACATTTTAAAAATAATAAATTCTCTGAAAGCAAAAACCAGTGTAGGTCATGATGAAATTTCTACAAAAATAATAAAAGCTGCAGGTATTTTAATTTCCACTCATTTGAGTCATATTCTTAATCTCTGTATTAGTAACGGCACATTTCCAGACGAATTAAAAAGAACTATAGTTAAGCCATTATTTAAAAAAGGTGATAGAGAACTTATCCAAAATTATAGACCCATTGCGCTTGTACCTATAATTGCAAAAATTTTTGAAAAATTTATATATAGTGAGGTTTATAATTATTTGGAAAAGAAAAATATTTTATGCGATGAGCAAAAAGGTTTCAGAAGAGAAAAAACAATAAGTATGGCCATATATGATTTCCTAAAGACGATTATGATTAACGTAGACTATAGAATACAGGTATGTGCTCTTTACTGTGACATGGCGCAAGCCTTTGATTATGTCAATCACAGCACCTTGCTTGATAAACTAGAAGCTTACGGGATAAGAGGCAACATTTTAAATTTATTTCAGTCATACCTATCCAACAGGAAACAAATTACCACAATTACAGAAATAGATAAAAACAGTAAACAGGAAATCACGCATTACTCTAAAGAACGGCTCATAAAGTACGGAGTACCGCAGGGGAGTGTTCTAGGACCTTTACTTTTTATTATATACATTAATGACATGCCAAAATCTATAGAACATCCTTTGACTTTATTCGCCGATGACAGCACAGTGACAATTTCTTGCAAAAATTCTGACAATTATAAAAGAGACATAAACAATACATTGACATCTTTAATTAAGTGGTTAGATAATAATAATTTAAAAATCAATCTAAATAAAACACAAATAATGCATTTCAGTCAAAGAATAATTAATCATAATATCGAAATATATTTTCTTAATAATAAAGTAACAAACGTAGATAATGCCAAATTTCTTGGAATAATTATTGATAACAAACTTAATTGGAAACCACACATTGAAGAACTCAGTAAAAAAATAAGCAGTTCGGCATATGCACTGCGCAAACTAGCCCCCCTAGTCAATAAAGATACCTTATTAACGGCCTATCATAGTTTAGTTGCGTCAAGACTAAGGTATGGGATCATATTTTGGGGAAATTCCACCAATAAGGAAATACCTTTCAAAGTTCAAAAGCGCTGCATCAGAGCTATGTTTGGTCTCATTGCTACTGACAGTTGTAAATCTTACTTTATTCACAACAGAATTCTAACACTTCCTTGCCTTTATATTTTAGAAATAGCGTCATTTGTAAAAGGTAATCCTCATTTATTTAGTCGCTTATCAGATATTGTACAACGCAGCCGCCGCGATCAAAGTAAACTTTGTTTGCAAACGTCTCGGACTGCACTTATGAATAAAAGTGTATTTTGCATGGCACCGAAAATTTACAATAAGATACCAAATAAATACAAAGACTATAATTATAAGTTATTTAGGAAACATTTAAAAGACATTCTAATTTCAAAGTGTTACTATAATTTAAATGACTTTTTTAATGATCCCACTTTTACATAATTTTTTTTCTCAACTTCGTGCGTGGTTGAATTAAGAATTATTAAATGTATTATTTTTTTTTCTTTTCTTCTTAATTAATTAATTAATAATTATTGATTTAACTGGCGCACTTTTGCCTGAACAACAGCTATAATAAATAATAATATTTTATTTTTGTACCAACTTTGATCTCATTTTACATTTATTTTATTTTACTGGATTAATTGACTTTATTGGTACTGTTAAAAAAAAAAAAAAACATTTTATATTTGTACGCCGGATTTGGCAAAAACATGTTGATTCTATTATCGATGTTTACTTCCTATGTACCTACACATGTTTTGACAAATAAATATACTTTGACTTTGACTTTGACTATAATCTTAGATAGATAGGAAATGTTCTCTAATTCTTTTCTTAAAAATCTGTAAAATAGGGCTATCACGTAAAGAGTGTGGGTGAGAATTCCATAGACGCACATCACGCACCGTAAATGAACCAGCATATCGACTTGAAGCTATGACGAGGTGCACTAAGAAGATATGTCTGTTACGTGGAAAATGCTTGGGTTATTTGTTTATCCAATATCAGTTTAACTGTTTTTTTTTCTTTTAATGTAACACAAGATGTAACTGTTTTTGTCTAAATAAAGTAAAATAAAAATTAAATAATTAAATGAACGGTTGGAATTTTATTTTCATGTGGGACTTTCTGAGAATACCGTAAAATTACCGAACCAATATGTTAAAACTAGAAACACACCTTTCAACAATCACGATCTTACATATTTCACTAAAATAATTTCAGTGCTAAACACACCGTCACGCCTGTCTTCCCCAAACGGTGGTGGCAGAGTTGTACTACACCCAGTTTTCGCCAATTTCAGTCATGATGAAAATAAACGGTGTCCTCGGCATCGACTGAAAAGAGTGGCGATACTCTATTACGTGCCTTTCCTGAGTGGTAACAACACGGTAAAGTACAATTATTTATGCATATATATAGAATATCGTCACACTCTTCAGTCGATGCTGAGGACATCATTTATTTTTATCATGACTGATGTGCATGACGTCAGATATACAATAATCTTATCTTGAAAATAAATAAAACAGCCTACACTTGTCCTGTTGCTAGTCAAAGGCTTTCTCTCACAAATCGAAGTGATAGATATACAATTGAAAACTTTCATGCGAATCTACCACCAATTTTCGTTTTCGTTCTTCAGGCTTATGTAGCATCAGAGCTCTGTTTATCGTTATAATGTAAAGAAATAGGTACCTATGTCAATTTATCGCTAATTGCCAACGGAAACGCTTTATCATAAACTAATTATAATCCCCCTGGTGCGACCTCAGACACACACAGCCGCAACCGCATGTGGAGGTGGAGGTGCGCGTATGCAGTACCATTACATAGGCAAGCTGGGTGGAAGAATGGTTCCACCACGGAACGAGACTCATACAGGATAAGACACCGACCTCTCTGGCGAAGTCCAAGAATCTCTTGCCCACCAAACGGTGTAGAGCACCACGGCGAGACATCTAGTATACGCCCTCCCTCATCTCTCTCCTCTCCTCTTTGAGCCCTGCCAGCTGGATTGTAGTTGTTGTACCTAAGTTCGACCTATTACTCGGCGAAGCTATAAAGGCCGCTCCGCCAACCACGTGGATCATTCACACACATATACATAAAAAAGGATGAGACTCCTGCTAGAGGTACCTTTAAAAAGTAGCTTTAGCAGCGACAGGCGGCCTTTGAATATTTAATTTAGAATTTATTTCTCTGTTATATATTTTTACGGTGAATCAACCGTGAACTGTACACTTTTATTTACGCCCCAAGGATCCTATCACTCCCTATTGCTTTAGTGAATGATTTCGTTTATTGCAATTTTAACTGTCCACACAAAATAAAAATCAAGTAGGTTTCATAAATTAGATTTAGCCTCTAACTTTGCTTGCCTGACGCGCTATAGAAATTTTAATATCGCGTTCTAGACTCGTATGAAGAAACGTTTCGTGTTTTATGTAAGTTTTGCTAAGTTAGCACCATCTATTGGTGAACAGTCGCAACTACATTACGTTGCGTGGTATAAGATCGCTACAATTTGGAACTGAACCAATGCAATTAAATATACTCTAAATAAACAAAGATTCAATGTTGTTCGTTGGCATTTATCATTTGAGAATAGCTGGAGGCTGGTAATAAGGTTTTTAAGGAAAAAAGAGACAAAATTACGAGGGAAATTGTGAAAAAACCAAAGTGCTTTTTAAGGAATTTTTTATCCATCTAACTATACATATCATCAAACCAGAACCCTTTGCATGGGATTTTTGTATGAACTTAAGACATGTATAAGTGTACATACTTGGACGTGTCAACATCTGTGGGGTTACCTAGTTAGATATATTGATGTTTTTAAGTTTTACCCATTTGTTTGGGAAGCCCATCGTTATATCTATGACGAAAATAAAGGCTTACACGATTAACAGTGTTAATTAATTATGATTGAGTTTATCATTTAATCTGCAGCTGTGGACAGATATAAGTAAAGAATTATTTTCATAATAATTAGTCGCTAGTTTCCAAGATGGTTGGCCGGACTGTAGTAGTTTTATTGTTGGCTGTTATCGCATCGGTAAGTTAAATATAAATCAGGTTGTACTGACTTACTGCTGGGCGAAGACCTTCGTTCACAAATCGAAGTGAGAGAGTCATACTCCACCACGCGGACTTTGTATGGATTGGTTTCTGGCTATCTGTTGTTGAAACTTATCAGGCTGCTTATACGGCATTCTAGACGGCTTAAAAACTATCAGACCAATTGCTTAGCGTTTCTTCCGAAGCACGAACCTGCTCGAAAATGGAATTACGACAAACGGTTGGGCTGACCTTTTTTTACCTGTGGAAAACTTCTGCACGGGACTCCCGCGAGCCTCAGCAAGCTTGCGGGGCGTGTCGGATTACTACCGACTAAAACCCTAGTGTGGCCGATATCACCACTTTGTAGGGGCTCCGGGATCACCGTATGGAAAGCACCGGTGCCGCTCTTATGCCGCGTTCCGAAGAGCCTGCCATCAGGGGGGGGCAGGCTTAATGACATGCTCCCCCCTGCACCAACGCGGTGCTCACGGTGACGTAGGCAACGCCACGACGCCGTCCTCCTCGAGGTCGCTCGTGAAGGACGCTCATAGTCCCCGCCCCTCGCGTCCGTGACCCCGAAATCTGAGACCGACCTAGTCGTACGCTGTTTAACCTTGGTGATCACTAAAAGACCGCGGACTCATAGAGCTTCAACGATAATTTAAGTATCGTGTATCACCTATACCCACATTTTGCTGACGATGTTACGTCCCTTAATGTGAGGCGAGTCTATTATCATACCGAGGAGAATTTTTCAATCGTTCTAGGATTTGATCCTAGGACCGCGGGATTGCTAGCTGCACTGTGCATCACTAGACCAACAAGGCAATCATTTCTGGATTTCCAGCAACTACGCTTTGTTATCTCAACCCGTTTAGAACCTAAAATTTTAATGGGATATTAAATAGTGATTATGTCCCTTTGGATAACCCTTTTAATAATCAACACAGACCAGTAATCATAGATTCCACATCATCGGCCATGCTTTGAGGCCAGATTTATGCACTGAGCATTCTGAATATCTGAAATTAAGAATCAATTATAGTATTTTATATGAAGGATGGGTACTGGGACAGTTGTAAGTGTCAAAGAAAATTATATTTTATTCAATGGCAATAAGAGGCATGACCTGTTTCTATACTTATGGTTTTATGCCTTAACATCATTGAATTAAATATTAATTTCGTTTGGCACGTAGAACTGTCACCACCCATCTTATGTGAAAAATACTATAAAAACCCGCAACCGCCCAACTTTTGTTTCTATACAATAATAAGATAAAGCAGTGTCTTTAGGTTTAGTTGTCTGTTTTATCTATCTATCTGTATTCTATCTATATCATCACACCAGATCCGCGGGGTAGGCAGAGAATACAGAGTTCCAACAGGTTCTTTCCTTACAGACTTCTCTTGCTTCCTCCATTTTCATAGGTCGTTTCAATCACATTCGCCCGGTACGGAAGCGTTTCACTTGCCCTTCAGATAAGACACGGTCTATTTGGTCATTGTAAGATAGTCTTTCCCAGCACCTACATCCTTCCACTTTCGCATTGGAGGTATAAATCTGGTTTGTCGGAAAAAAGAATGACAAATTCGTCCGGTTCGGACAAGTCCGATGATTCGGGCATATGTCCGAACTACTAGAGCATAGCCTTTCTCATCTTTACACCGATATTATATTTCATACCCACTACATGCTTTTTTGTTACGCTGTTGGAAACACGGTCGGTCAGCATGACTGCGCACACCACTCACCGGTCCATTTTAATCAAGTATTTCTATCTATCATCACGCCAGATCCCTTGCGGGGTAGGCAGAGGGTTCAGAGTTCCAACAGGTTCTTTCCTTACATACCTCTCTGGCTTCCTCCACTCTCATAATTCGTTTCATACACGCTCGCCAGTTACGGAGGCTCTTAACTTGTCCTTCAGATAAGACTCGGTCATGGTAAAATAGTCTAGGTCTACCCCGGTAGGTACCTACATCCTTCCACTTTCGCATTGTATATCTGTTTTGTCATTCTTTCTTCTGACATTCTTTCTATATGCCCGAACCAACGGAGCATACCCTTTCTAATCTTATCTTACACCGATAGTTTTTTCATTCCTACTCACTTTCTTACTACGCTGTTGCGAATAGGGTCGCTAGGTCGGTCGTCGTTTAGCTTCACACATCTTCCGCAGAGCTCGCATTTCCACCGCATTTATCCTACTTTCATTCTCCTTCTTACATACCCAGCTCTCGCTGCCATATAACAGCGTTGGGACAAGCATTCCGTTATGTATGGCCAGCTGCGCCTTTTGGCTTAAGTACCGGCTCCCAAGTAGCTTTCCCATCGCACCATTTACTCTGTTCCCTGCACTCACGCTTCTCTCTACGTCAGCGGTGTATTTCCCATCCCTACTGAAGGCGCATCCAAGATATACAAACTCATTCACTTGCTCCCGCACATCGTTACTAACGATAATCCTTGCATTCGTTCTGGTCTTCTAATCCTGGTTTTAATCAAGTACTATGCCTATATATAATAATATCAGCTTATACCGTTCACTGCTGGGCAAAGGCCTTCTATCACACATCGAGGAGAGAGAGTTTAGGTCATACTCCACCACGCAGACCCAGTGTGGATTGCTAGAGGCAGGTTTGTGGCCACCTGCTGTTAGTACTTATAAAGCCGCCTTTAAGGCTTCCAAGTCGGCTTAACGACTACCACATTAAGTAGTAGCCGGGACCAACGGTTTAACGTGCTTTCCGAAGCACGGAGACGTTCGATACTGAAAATGCCACAAACGGTCACTCATCTCAGGCCAACAGAGTCCATCGCTGCTTAACCTTGGTGATCGGTAAGAACTCCGCGGTCACACAGCGCTACGAGCGCCTCCGTAATATGCCTACCTATTTATAATTAATTACCTATTTCTTAAATCTTGCGTTATAAAACATCGATTAAAGAATCTGTTACAAAATGATAACACAAATTTTATCAATTGTTATTTTAAAGGTCCTTGAATTGTAGGCTGCCTTATCGGATTCAGGATGTGATAATATGAACGATAATTTGGCCCTGAATCTGATAGTTTGACTGCCTCGTTGATCTAGTGGATAATCGTACGGCTAGCGGGTTTGAATCTTAGATCTGACAAAGTGTAGTTGAAGTTTTTCTATGGAACAATACCATGTCTGAAGTGTGGGAGTGTGGGTCTCCATTCCAATCTCAGTCTCGTACCTATTCGCACCTTTTAAAAAGGCGACAACCCGATATTTCGCGAACGCGTCCAATCATAGAAGTCCGCTAATCGTAACCGCCGCCGACTACGAACCTAAATCCCCTCCTATCAGCCGCTACCGCCGTCCGCGGCATGTTCTTACCGACCCTCCCGATGCCTCTTCTTTCGGATACGGATACCGCACACAGGATCAGACACCGACCTCGCCGGCGAGGTCGAAGAATCCCTTGCCCGCCGGCCGGTGCAGAGCACCACGTCGACACACCTAGTATACGCCCTCCCCCATAGCGACTGCCCAAGCCGAGGCCGTTCCTCCTTGAGGCGCCTTTGAGCTAGTTGCCCCCTTACCCTTCTGGCTCGAGAGTAGTGGTTGCACGCTCACTCTCTTGTCCGGTGAAGCTGTAAAGGCTCCGCGGTCAACAGCGTAGAACATTCACACACACACACAAACGCACTGATGTTTGGGATTCTGCCCAGTGTAAAAATAATTGGCAAACCCCCTATTACATTGAGACCTAACATCGTCGACTGTTGCCGACGCCACTTATCAGTAGGTATACGCAGTTCGCCTCTGCCAATGTTCAAGTTTTAGAACTTGATGACAGTTTAGGACTATGTTTGAATATTTGAAGGCATCGCCATACGGTATATGAAAGTAAATAATCTTATTGAAACATTTTACAGGTGTATGCCGACCCCCGCTTCACATTTCCTGAAGTTATAAGGGGTGAGTATAAACAAGAATCATTAAATGTTCGAAAAAAGTCTTAGCAGTAATTACTTAACATTTCTTCTTCTTTCATTAACGTCGTGTATCTTGTGACTGTGTAAAGGTAAGCTATAGGATGTATGTTAATATTACTAACTACTTAAAACGAAAATTACCTGCAATTTTTTATTAGTAAAGATAAAAGTTATAGGATTAAACACAACATTTAATGAATAAAGTAGTTTGTTTCGCTTTAATATTCCTTTAAGCTATAATTTATCACACTCAGCTCACTCGCACGGCAGTAAGCAGAGAAGTGGACATGACTAAATACGAAACAGTTACGATTCCAGAAAAATGTTATGGATTGGTAACCAGTTACAAAATGACAAAATAAACATTATTTATGAAAATTTTGTAACGAACGTGGAATTTCCAGAGCGGTACATTAATTAAGCACGATTTTCCAGAGCAAAGTTCCCGCATCGTGTCAGGATGGGAAGCCGAGGAGGGTCAGATCCCGTTCCAGGTTTCCTTGAGAATGGTCAACCCTGTTGGGGCCGTCAACGCCTGCGGGGGGACCATCATCCACCCTGAGTGGGGTCTAACTGCTGCCCATTGCACTGCCGGGTTAGTGTCCATTTACTTCGCTTCTTTTGTGTGTCGAGAAAACTCTTGAACAGAGTTATTATTAGCAGTATTCTTTATATCTTTATGGGTAATTCGCACCTACCCTACACCTTATTGAAAAGGGTAAGAAGTAAACACCGACGCGTACTTTTTTTTAAATCCTAGAGTCCTCTACCGTATCGAAAGAGGCTATCGCAAGGGTTTTTTGTGTGTAAAAAAGTGTGGTAAAATTTCCATACTTACACCTTAATATTCCCCAAAGAGAAATAAAAATCTTTCAGCAGTTTTTCCTTTGCGAAATTCAAGAACCAAGAAGTCTCGTATCACTGAACAATTTTATTGTGATATCTAAAATTTAATGTTCCGTCTGGACATATGAAAACTGTTTATAAACGCACCCACGACTTTGGATTAATTTCAAGTGTGGGGCACCGTTTAAACATATGTTTTTTTTAATTACCTACGGATTACATATTCTGTTCTCGGTTTCTTTACGCGAATTCTGCTTCCACTCCGATCTAGGTCTCGAACCTATTCGCGCCTTTATTAAAAAGGCGTCAACACGTCACTTCGCGAACGCATCTACCCATGCGAATCCGTTAATCGTAGCCACCGCCGACTACGATCTCCCCCCCGACCCCTGCCGCCACCGCCGGCCGCGACATGTTCTCACCGACCCCCCCGATGCTTTGTCATCCCTTCTTTCCGCTCAGAATACGGGCGACGACGACGACGTAGTAGTAGATCCCCTCCCATAGCCGGCGGTTGACCGGTGCACTTAGTAGTGCACCCGTCCCCCTACAGCGACTGTCCCAACCGAGGGCGCCTCTTCGAGGCGCCCTTGAGTATGTCGCCTCTTGCCCTTCTGGCTGGCTAGAGCGTAGTGGTTGCACGCTCGCCTTTTAGTCCGGTGAAGCTGTAAAGGCCTCGCGGCCAACAGCGTACATCATTCACACACACACACACACGCGAATTCTGCATATGCATATAAAATAAAACTATTTTTCTGATTTTATAGCGGTTTATGGTTCCCGACGTTCCGAGGGATTTGCAGCACCCATGGTCACGAGAGTGACTAAGGTGTTTGTCGTTCAAAAGGCATAATTATTCCGGGGTACCTTCAAACTCCTTCATTATTTTTGTTGGTCCGATCTAAGCAGAGGGAGCTCAGGGTGTCTTAAGATCTTACAGTGTTATGCTTGGTTTTAGATTTAATTATATTAATAACAGGATACCAAGTCGATGGAAGCACCTAGCCATCTTCTTTATTGAAATTAACATGTGATTTAATTTTAATAGCCTCACGAACCATCCTTGGTAGGAATCGGTGTTCTTGATAAACCCCAAATCCTCGTGAAAGATTGTAACATAGTTTTATTTTATACCTACGGATTTCCTCTACAGACGTGTGAGTTTCGTGATCCGAGCTGGTACTGTCAACCTGACCCGTCCTGCCGCCATCTTCGAGACGATTAAGTACTACAACCATCCGCTGTACGACGAGTCCAGACCCGCAGTGGTACAACCCCATGACATTGGTCTCATTGAGTTTGGAAGAGTCCTAACTTTTGGTGGTAGGTTTTTTCATTTTGCAGCCAATATCATCATCATCCCTTCCAGCTTATTCCACCCACGATAGGCCGATTTATGCCCATAAACCCATTCAATGAGTTGAGCCAATATTGGCCAGGGCTCACTTATGTATTTAAACACATCATCGATACATCACGGTAGGAACACCTCGATTGCGGCATTCCTTCCGTGAACAACTTCCACCTGCTATCACCTGCCATGCATCTTGCGACGTGCCCATCTCCAGTTAAGCGAATGTAGGACTAGAATATTCAAGCTGCCAAAATCACGAGATCCTGGTTTCAGTGTTCGACGGTGGACAGTACACCTTTTCCAACGTCGCTTGGAATATGTAGGCGTGATGGTAGCTTTCAATTACTAAATATTAAGTAAATTATGAACATCTATGAGCCTACGTAATGTACCTTAGTATTAACGGTGAAGAAAACATTACGAAAAGGCTTTTATTTTCGAGAAAACCTAATAAGTTTGGTTAGTTAGTACGAGTATGTAGGGCCACCTCTGTTCGGTGAGAATAAAAGTGATAAGTATTAATTGTTTGCGGAGCTATCATCTAAGAATACTTTATTTTATCAGATCTCATCCAGCCGATTAGGATTCAGCGTTCCTCAGACAAAGATCGCAACTACGACGCGATTCAGCTCATCGCTAGCGGATGGGGACGCACTTGGACTGACGGTAATATATTTTTAGAGTACCTACTTTTTTATGAACCTATTTTATCCTAGGCGTGCATAGTACTTAGTATCTACATGTCTTTAGAAGTGTTTAAGAGGAAAAATTCCTCCATGCACATTTTCAAATAACTTTACAAATGTACTGTACTGAGTTACTTGACAAATATCATCACAGTTCGGACAATTTGCACAAAATCTATATATTTTATATACCTAAGCCTTCCGCCAATTCTCGTAGTTAAAAGTGTTCAAAATGCAGTTTCAGTATAATATTATAGGGGCCTCTTTTACCACTCTTGAGTAAAGTCTGAAGAAGACTAATCGACAATTAAAGTTGCATGTAAGTTTATGAACGAATATCACCATCTCTGAGTAGCCCTTTCCGACGGTTAAACTAGTCAGTTTTAATTGACGAGTAACGCTAATCGAGAAGTAATTAATCAACACTGTACTCGAGGATGGTAGAAGAAGCTCTTGTATTCTCGTAAAATATCAAATTCGTCAAAGACATCGATCAAACTGAGGTTAGATCGGAAGTTGAACAAAATGTTAACGGTATTTATTCTCAGGTGAAATGTGAACAAATATTCGTGTAGTGTTTTATGAGATTAGCACCTATATACAACCTACACAGACAAGGTGCGGCTAGCGATTTCTGTTTATAATGTAGTATAGACTAGTATGATAAATGGTATATAATCCTGATTTTAGGCACTGCATTAGGTACTTAAGAATCCACTATTTTGGCAATATGTTTGACAGATTTTTGATTTGCATTAATTCATAATTAAATTCAGGTTCTGCTCCCGAGAACATGAACTGGGTGTACCTTCGCGGCACCACGAACGAGGACTGCCTCCGCTGGTACGCCTTCAGCTCCATCATCGTGCCCTCCACCATCTGTGCCAGATACTACAATGTAACTAGTCAATCCACCTGCCAGGTTAGTATACAATATTCATAATAACAAATTGGAATATTTTTGTTCAAACATTTCCGACCGACATGGACCGACGACCTCAAAAAGGTCGCTGGGACAGACTGGATGCGGAAGGCGGAGGACCGTGTGCAATGGCGCGTGTTAGGAGAGGCCTATGTCCAGCAGTGGACTGCGATAGGCTGATTGATTGATTGAAACATTTCCATCAATCTTACGAATATAATAAGTTGGAATACTTTTGTCCAAACAGTTTGATTAGGAAATACTGGCAGGACTAAATGGAAATAACCTTAATTACTATTTCTTTTAGAAATCCTTGACTGCCTCGTTTAACTAGTAGCTAATAAAGTATATGGTCTTTTATCCAAATCGTAAGTCGCTCAAAGTGTAATTTTTCGTCCCTATTACATTGGGACCTCACTTCAACGGCGATAAATGGAAAACACAGTACACTTCAGTTACCCCTGCTTGAGGAATATAAACTTCTATCTATCTATTTATTTATCACTCCAGTACCCTTGCGAGGTAGGCCGAGCGTACAGAGTTCCAACAGGTTCTTTCCTTACATAACTCTCTGGCTTCCTCCACTCTTATAGTTCGTCTCATACACACTCGCCGGTTACAGAAACTCTTGACTTGTCCTACAGATAAGACACGGTCTATTTGGTTATGGTAAGATAGTATAGGTCATTCCCGATACTTACACCCCTCCACTTTCTACCAACATTCTTTCCATATGCCCGAACCAACGGAGCATACCCTTTTTCATCTTTACACCGATACCGATAATACGAATATAAACATGACGGTGTTTATTTACTTCTGATTCTTTGTTCTCTACATTTCAGGGCGACAGCGGTGGTCCTCTAACATACATTGATGACGATGGGCTGATCACTCAGATCGGAGTCACCTCTTTCGTGTCTGGCACTGGATGCCACACCGAGTTCCCTGCTGGTAAATACAAATTACACTTCTGAACTTCTAATAACAACTGCTGTATTTGCAAAACGGCGGTTTCGAAAAGACGTTTCTCTAAAATCTCTACTGAAATTGATATCAGACTATATCTTTTTCGTTTTTATTATCTTTTTTTAACGATTTTGTGCTCCGTATTATTAGTACCTATAGTTAATCCTGTACATTTTACAAAGAGACAAAACAATAATTTGACGGACGAGATACCGCAGTGGTTAAGAGCTTAAGCAGCTCCACCCACTGAGCCGAATAGTCGCGAGTTCGATTCCCGCACGGTACAAATCTTTGTGTGACCCACAATTATTTGTTTCGGTCGGTGTATTTGTGTATGTGAATTTTCATGTTTGTAAAATCCACGACACGGAAAATAATCCTAGTGTGGGGCTACGTTTTTTCAAGAGAATATGAGTATATTTTTCATACTCGTAATCCGCTTAACTTTTATTGTAATACTTTATTCCAATGGTGGTAAATCACTAACTGTTCTTCTCTCTCGGGCTCTTCAACAGCTTATTAAAGTCAAAGTCAAAAGTTGTTTATTTGCATAGGCCAACACAATAGCACTCACAAACGTCAATTTTTTACATCTACCACCGGATCGGAACGCGGCTTCTACTGAGAAGATCCGGCGAGAAACTCAGCGGGCTAGTCTTTTAATTTAATTTATTTGGCCTTCCTGATAACCATTTTTTTGTTTTTCAAAATTGTGTACATCATTGATTAATGTTGCTGATTGAGGAGCTGCTCACACCCAATCTGTTCTATCGTCAAGATAATCCGAAATTTTGTAATACCCTTTCTCACAGAGTCTAGTTTTAATTGCCTTTTTAAACTTATTAATAGGCATGTTTCGGATATCTATAGGTAATTTGTTGTAGAAGCGTATACATTGCCCCATGAAAGAATTACTAATTCTGTGGAGACGAGTGGAATGTACAATAAGATCATCTTTGTTCCGTGTATTTACATTATGAATGGCGCTATATTTTTCAAAATTACTGATATTATTTTTAACATATAGAAGATTTTCATATATAAATTGTGATGCAACTGTTAGAATATTTATTTCTCTAAATTTTTCCTTAAGAGAAGCTCTTGGGGTTAAATTGTAAATTGCTCGAACAGAAGGGCTGTTCTTCTGGAGAACAAAGATGGTACTCGTATTAAGTTCTGCAGAGCATCCCCAAAGTAGTATGCCATATGACATAATACTATGAAAATAAGCGAAATAAACAAGTCTAGCTGTTTTAATATCTGTTAGTAATCTAATTTTCTTTACAGCATATGCCGCTAAGCTTAATTTACCAGATAATTGATCAAATTGGGGGCCCCATTGTAATCGGGCATCAATAGTGATACCTAGAAAAACAGTCGACTCTACAAGGTCTAAATCCACGCCATTTATTTGTACATTAGTTGCAACCTGTCTTACATTTGGCGTTGTGAATTTAATACATTTACGCTTCTTCTCATTAAGGAGAAGATTATTCGTGATGAACCAATGCATAACCATTGACAGTGCACTGTTACAGTTTAATTTTGAATAATAAGGATGTATCATCCGCGAACAGCACATAGTACAACATATAGCATATTTACCACACGTGTCGATTTCTGCACTTTATTAGCCCCATATTTGCACTTACAACGCATCCAAGCTAGTTAGTATTAGCCGTTTTCACATATTTTCTTATACAGGCTTCATTCGCCCCGGCTACTACCATGATTGGTTCACTGAAGTTTCCGGTATTGACTTCGACTGGGAATACGAACCGTCCACAACTGAAGCTGTGACCACAGAAGCTGCTGAAACCGCTACTACAGAAGCTGCTGAAACCGCCACCACAGAAGCTGCTGAAACCACCACCACAGAAGCTGCTGACACCACCACCACAGAAACCGCGACAAATAACAAAAATCGCTACTGAAACGTTCTACAAATCTATAGATTTCTATCTAATCCACACTTCAAAACACACAAACTCAGAACAAGTCTCAGAAATTTAGAAACAAATATAATTATTTATTTGAATGAACATGACAATAATTGTTGAACCTTATTATATTAATTTTACTAGCGACAAAATAAATTATATAATGTAACATAAGTTTATCATTTTACATAAATTGATAATTCTTCTTTTTTATAAGTTTAGGCAGTATCTTACTTTTTACTATCTGAATAAAAATTGACTGCCTCGCTAGTCCAATAGAGTTTGGTGCTCATTGGGGTCGTGAGTTCAAAATGTTTTTGGGGATTTTCTATGAAAAGTTTTCAGAATTGCTGCTGGGAATTTTACAACTGTGTTTCAAACTTAATATCGTCGGTGAAATGTTAGTTATACCTCTGTCGCTGCCTCGTTGGTCTAGTGGCGAAACATGTGGTTTACGATCACGGGTTCAAATCCTAGGTCGGACAAATGTAGTTTTTCGAGAAATTCCCAGTATCAGTCTGGAGTCTGGAATTTTGCTCTGGTATATGGCATTAGGTTCGTCTCCTATAACATGGGACCTGACATCGTCGGCGAAAAGTAGGTGCACACAGTACACTTCTGCCACCCCCGCTTTGGGGAGTATAGGCGAGAGGGTGTTAATTTTTTATTTTATTTCACCTCTGTCGCTCCTGTTTCTCGCATTCGAGAAGCAGGAGCGACAGAGGTGTTAGTAGTATAAGTGATAGCTTTTTCTGAATAATAATGATTGATGAAGTACCTACCTATTCGTTAGGAAATGAACCTGATGTAAACCACTTGATTATAAGAGTGTCTTATGGGAACACTAATAATACTCTAAATGTAGATCAGTATAGGTACTCAAAGTATTTGTCAAAATGATTTCGAACACATTATTAGGTACTTGAGCGAATAGTTTTTTCTTTTACTTAAGTTTTATTCCTCTTGCAATTTTTTAAAACCAAGATTTATATTTAAAAAATCAGATGCAGTTATCTCGCTAGGATTACCACACTACCTATATTTGTTATAAGGAGTTACAAAAATATAAGGGACACTGGCAAGGAGCCTTTTTAAATAAAAACGTAGCGTTACTTATACAAAATGCAAATCCGTCAGAAAAAGCCAGAGAAGTATTTATGTTTCTTTAATATAAAATATGTCCAGGGCAAGAATCTGACCCAAAACTATATACTCGATTCAGTGAGCCTTACGTTTAAGCCCAGCAAATCAATTACGATTCAAGCACACACTTCTATAGCCAAGTTCACTTTCTTTAGTCGTCCAATAGAAAATGAAAATATGTATAGAAAACAAAACGTGGTCAGAACAAGTTTCTATCAATTGCCGAAACTACAATTGCTGTTCGTTAGATCCGACAGTTATATTATGAAACTAATTCGCATCCAATTCCAAAAAAAATCCTGTCTTACTGTATCCCAACCATAATGTGTTGGTAAAATTGTCGCCAAAGCACAAAACAGATGACAGACATGGTCTTTGACTTGAAACAAAAAACAATCAATTGAGTAACTTTACGAGCAGCATCTTTACAGTGGTAGGCTACGATCGTGACTGGTCACCACTCTCCCAGCAAAGGCATGCCACCAAGCAACCCGGTCGTATTGTGCGGAGTAGCTTTACGAGGAGTTAGGTCTAGCCCGATCATGCTTATTCTAAATTCGTTCTAACTTACGTGTTCTCGGCCTATTTCCAAGTGAAAAAAGCTATTGTTGAGTCAGCGAGCCGCACCTTCGGCCACATCGTCACTTTACATCCAGTGAGATAGGGATCAATGGCTAAGGCACCAGTTCTTAATAAGAAAAGGTAAGGAAATCATTGGTAACGTTAACAAATCCATCAGAAAATGCCAGAAAATTGTTATTGATTCTTTAACAAAAAATACGTTGCCCCACGCTTTGAATGATTTCTGTTTCGTGGGTGCGTTTACAAATATTTCTAGGGCCTTAGCTATTATCTAACCCAAAACTATATACAATCTGGCTATGTTTGAATGATGACTACATTATTTACTTTCTTCATCTAGGTTATGGTACCGCTCACTTTTTCGATATTCATTCGTAGCACTAGCAGAACATTGCACATCTACATCTCTACGCTGCAGGCGAGGAATCAATTAAGTTACCGGACTACAATAACGTACTATATTTTGTGAAGGGGCTTCTGATAATCAATAATCCAAAACCCCTATATGTAAATCTTATCAGCGGAAATGTTTTATCATAAGCAGTTGATAATCTCACTAACGCGTCATTATTTGGTTTTTAACAATCCTCTAACACTAAAGGCTAGCTAGACCCGGAGACCTGTAACATCACTTCTTTAGTTTATGTAGGGGATGATGCTGACAACAACTATGCCTTTGTTATATATAAGATGCGGCTAACTATCAATAGAAGGAAAACCTTGATGATCGCTAAGAACACATCACCTTCTTGAGTCCTGTATTTTTTAAATCCTGTAATAAGTAATAATTGTTTTTGGCTATGATAAAATTTATGCATCTATATGCAAGCAGGTAAAAATTTAATCACTATTAAGTTCATTTAAAAATGAAAAACAAGATCTCTTTAAAAGTGTTACTGTTTTTTTCATATGGGAAGTGCGTCTTGGTGTTAACACCAAGACGCATTTTTGTTATTTAAATCGTGTGCGGCAGGGTCCATGGTTGTCTACATCAACGATACATAGCAGGGACCTTATTTTTACTATACCTACTCTTTGGCAACCCTCGACAAATTACTCTAACTTAATTTGAAACAAATCTATATGGTACAACATCTAATCACACTTATAAATATTCATTTTGAAACGGCGTCGCTCATTTGTGGCGTTTAGATAAATAGTTATCGATGACGAAATTAAAAGATTACGCGATTATTATTATCAAATAATTATTATTTCGTTTATCATTTAATCCGGAACAGTGGTAAGATATAAGTATATAAATCTTTTATACTAATTAGTCGTTGGTTTCTAAGATGGCGGGCTGGACTCTGATCGTATTTTTGTTGGCTGTTGGCACGTCGGTAAATATTATTTATATTGTTAAAGCTTAAAAAGATGACTTTTATCCAAGGTATATTCACAGACACATATTTATGAGGTTTGTTTATAATAAGTTGCGTAATAGTAGAATGTGCAACACGAATAGTACTTGTATGTATAAATCCAAAAAATTAAGGCGAAGAACACTTGCTCTGAGGTCTACGTTCAAAATTCTGGCTTTCACTTTTTTAATATCTGTCACTTGCTAATGACTGACCAAAATGTTTTCTACATTCTAGATTAAAATTAATAATTTTTGACTACTAAATTCATCAGCATAATCGCAGTGATAGCCTAGTGGTTAGACCGTTGGACTGCAAAGTCAGAGGTCTCTGGTTCAAGCTCAGGCACGCACCTCTGTCTTTTCGAAAGCATGTGCGTATTAAAAATTAATGATCACTTGCTTTAACGGTGAAGGAAAACATCGTGAGGAAACCTGCATGCCTAAGAGTTTCTCGAAGGCGTGTGAAGTTCGCCAACCCGCACTGGGCCAGCGTGGTGGGCTATGGCCTAAACTCTCTCAGCTTGAGAGGAGGCCCGTGCCCAACGGTGGGACAAATTTCTAACGGGGCGTATATTATTATTATTAATTCATTACGGAAATATATATAATATCGTACACCAGGTGCAACAACGTCATAAGTAACAAATGATGTTTTTTTCAGGAGATCGATTTAAAAGTTGTCGTTTTATTAAAGTGAAATGTATTTATTGTCCTATTATAAATCGATGATCAAAATATTGATTATATTGTATATTTTAAAATTAAGGTTGTTTCAGAAATAGAAACATTGAGTAAGTGGCATATTTTTATTGTTTTTATTCACGATACCTACATTTCTGACGTTATTACGCAGGAAGCTAACGTTTAAATAACGTCGTAAAGGCTGAACTAAACAAAAAATCCAACTCTTAATTTATAAATTAGCACTTACACTTAACTCTTTCAGTGGGTAACAATAATCAACATTATTATTAAAATAAATGGCATATAAAAATCTAACAGAATTATGAATATTTTATTATATTTAAGAACCCGTAAACAAACTTTTATGAGGAACTAATACGCTAGATATAAAATTTGTAGAAACAACTAACTGCAATAGTTTCTAACAATTCTAGCATTCTTAATGTCTTTGTTGTTGTACAAGTACTTAGTACCTAATTATTCTTACATTTAATAGTCACAGCTCTCATAACAAAAAATCTTAAAAATCAGAATAAGCAAACTAAAGCTGCTTATAAAAATGTTCATGATAGCTCGGCACAAAATTTTTTTGAACCAATTCTAGCAGATCTGTTTTTTTTATAAAACTTATCGGTATATTAGACGTATAAGCAGGCATTAAAGATTTTCTCTATATTTATATCGTTTCTTGGTCGGGTCGTATTTTCCCGCAATTTCCTGGTTTGTTGCAAGATGAGAGCGTGAGGAGAATGTACGAAGACCGAGTCCGGGACAAGCTTTTGACTGCAGGTTGTTCGGGCTCAAATGTAGATGAATGCTGGAATAGCCTGAATGAGAGTTTGGTAGAATCTGCGAAATAAGTATGTGGTTGCTCAAAGAAGCATAGTACAACAAAAAGTGATGCATTGTGGGATGCGGAGTTGTAAAGCTCTGTAGAAAGTAAGAAGAAAGCGTGGCAGGACTATGTTTAAGCTGTGCTAAGGGAGTGAATATTTTGGAGAAATGTTTGGAGATGCCCCAGATACTGGTGCCACAGACGAGCCTAGAGATAAGTTTGCGGCACCAGAATCAACAGAGGACATCACTACGGAAGAAGTTGAATGAGTAAAGCTGCGGGAGTAGGCATGATATCTGCTGAGATTATCAAATTTGTTGGTACTTGCGTCCGGGGCGCCTTCCGGGTACTTGTAAACCTTTGCTGGGGGACCGGTAGAGTCCCTACAGATTGGCGCCGCGCAGTCATGGTACCCTTGTATAAAGGCAAGGGTTCACAATACGACTGCGCCAATTACAGAGCCATCAGTTTGATTAGCTTGGCAGGCAAGGCCCGATGGAATGTTGTGCGAGGCACAAGGAGGTTTCAAGTCCGGAAAAGGATGTTCGGATCAAGTTTTCTCCTTTCGCAACATCGTAGAGAAGCATCTGGCAGTGGGCCGGAAGGTTTTCTGCGGTTTTGTGGATCTGGAGAAGGCGTTTGATAGAGATATGCGAAAGAGACTTTGCGACATTTTGCCTGAATATGGTATAAATGGCACTCTGCTGCGGGCCGTCCAGTCCACCTATGTGGACGGCATGCGTACGGGTGGGTGGTAACATGTCACCCTGGTTTGACGTTGAAGTCGGCGTCAAGCAGGGTTGCGTGTTGTCCGCTAGACTGTTTATAATATATCTGGATATAAGTCTTCAAAGACTGAAAGCGATGAATGAAGGTGTACAAATGGGTGACCTAGTGGTAAACCATCTGTTATATGCAGATGACGAGGGTTTAAAAGCACCAACAGCCACTGATCTGCAAACACTAGTCACAGTTATGAAAGACGACTGCATGAACGATGGCTTAAATTTGAATGGAAAGAAAACCAAGATTATGGTTTATGGGTTAACGGGAAGAAACCATAACGAATGCAAGGATTGTGGTTGGTAATGATGTGCTGGAGCAAGTGAATGAGTTTGTATATGTTGGATGCGCCTTTAGTAACGATGGGAAATACATCGCTGACATAGAGAGAAGAGTAAGTGCAGGGAACAGAGTAAATGGTGCGATGGGAAAGCTACTTGGTAGCCGGCACTTAAGCCAAAAGGCGCAGCTAGCCATACATAACAGAGTTCTGGTCCCCAACGCTGTTATATGGTAGCGAGAGCTGGGTATGTAAGAAGGAGAATGAAAGTAGGATAAATGAGGTGGAAATGCGAGCTCTGCGGAAGATGTGCGGAGTGAAACTGACTGACCGTATTCGCAACAGCGTAGTAAGAAAGCCAGTAGGTATGAAAGATAGTATCGGTGTAAAGATAAGAAAAGTTATTCCATTCCTGCTCTATTGGTTGGGGCATATAGAAAGAATGTCAAAAGAAAGAATGACAAAACAGATATATAATGCGAAAGTGGAAGGATGTAGGTAACTGGGAAGACCTAGACTATCTTACCATGACCGAATAGATCGTATCTTATCTGAAGGGCAAGTCAAGAGTCTCCGTAACCGGCGAGCGTGTATGAGACGATCTATGAAAGTGGAGGAATCCAGAAAGGTATGTAAATAAGAATAAATCGTATAACATTTTTGAAGTACCGTGTATACATCCATAATTTATAATTACAGTGAAATAAAATTAAATCTAGACTTCATGAAAAATAAATAATTACAACGGTTTATAGATTAATTATCTAGTATATTTCTGGGGCAATATTGACATAATTGTAATAAATGACAGTAACACTTGCTGCTTTTAATAGAAAATAGAACCACCAAGGCAGAACTGTTCAATTGTGTCATTATTTCCCCAAAATTGTATGAAATATTTGTCATAATTACCTTTAAGACGTTGTTACTCCTACACACAAACACATCCTGCGGGGAGCCGCGAGCAACTGACCAATTAGAACGTTCTCGCACTAGCGTTGACAAAAACCCGCCAAAACCACAACGCAACCACAATTTACGCCCTCAGTAGGTCATTTTAAGAATTACATTTATGATATTGTGGCACCGGATGTAGACGCATGTTTGACATCATTTGTGATCAAAAATTAATTTTGCCAATTTTAGTATTTATGACGTTATTGCACTCGGTGTGCGATATATATTTGAAAAATCATCGCTTTTGTTAGGCTGAGAACTACATCGCGATAGTTACGACGTCCATTTTTTTCTCACGCATTAGACGTCTTTTATTATGAAGTCATGCAGTAATCGTGTGCGTAAGGCATGTCGCTTGTTTTATTATACCTTATATATTTTTTTCAGGCATATGCCGACCCACGAGTCACGTTCCCAGAAATCGCAAGGGGTAAGTTCAAAAGCGCGTTAATCCACAATAAATCTTAATCCAATAATAACAATTCTAGAAATACGGTTAAATAAAATCCCTGGAACAAAATATTTAATCATTGCCCAACGTTGCAGAATTAATAATCTTCTATTTAACTTCCCTAGTGCTGGAAGCTATAGAAGAAAAAATCATATATTGAAGAGAAATGGCAAAAAAAAACTTGACTATTTTTCACATTTTAATTAAGCACCTCTTTTCCAGAACAAAGCACCCGTATTGTGTCAGGATGGGACGCCGAGAATGGTCAGATCCCATTTCAGCTGTCTCTGCGCATGGTCAGCCCTATCGGAGCCGTCAGCGCATGTGGAGCTACCATCATCCACCCTGAGTGGGGTCTAACTGCTGCCCATTGCACTGCCACGTAAGTTCCAAGCTTCTATTTCGCTTAGGCCTGGTATTTTCCAAAGAAGAGATGAGCGGAGAATTTACGAAAAGCGCGGTTTAGCGAGCAGGGTGTTCCTACCGTAGTGAAGAGGAGAGTCCTAGGACCTATGTGCCAAATATCACATGACTTTTGAAAAAAATCTTTTAAATTAGGTTCTCTCAGACGTAGAGGTACAAAATATTTACGTTCACCGTTAGTAGGTATGTGACAATTGCAAACAGATTTCTAAAAACCTAGAGGTGCTTGCCTTGATTTAGACCTTCAACTTAAAACTCTTTTCTTCTTCTTAGAGTACTTCGGCATAGCTCAAGTCGATAAGATGGTTCATTTACTGCGCGTGCTGTGCGTCTATGGAGCTCTCTCCCGCACTCTTTACGTGATAGAATAGAGAATTAGAGAACATTTCCTATCTATGTAAGATATTTGTATGTCTGTATACATTCATGTAGTCAACTTTATGGTTATGTATAGCATGTAGTATAGTTTATAACTTTGCGATCCATAAATATCTTTTCTTTCCTTTCAGTTTCACTTATTCCTATCCTCATTTGGATAATTTGTTTATCTATCACTCAAAGGTTTTCTGGTAAAGAACTTGACTTTGAGTTGAGCTCGCCTTTGTACATTAATTGACTTAGTATTTTCAATTATTTGTAACAATCTGTGTGTACAATAAAAGATTGAGATAAAATTTTAAAAAATAATGTCAAAACAGGCTTATCCTTTGGTTCATATACGAAGGCATCCATACGCGGAGGCGGATCTAGCCCAGTCATACCGCAACTCGGTCGCAATTCTGTCTCCTCAGCATATTTACTATCAACAAGTTATACATTCCGAGTGATTAGGCTATTACTGAGTCAGCGAGCTACATCTGCACTCACGGTATGAGTGCATAACTATGTGTTAAAATGATTTTATATTTTATATATAAGTATTAAGTTGTGCTGGTATTGTGTTCGTGTTAAGTTTACCGTTCGTTTTAAGTTATTCGTTTTAAGCTTCATACGCGCACGTCACTTGGGGTACCACTGAAAATCAGCGCTGTGTTGTAGTCCACGCTGCAGCACAGCTTTATGCTGAGTTGTTTTATTTTATAGTTATCATTTTGTGTAGTGTACTTTACTTTTAGCCTATCTAATAAATGTTTCTTTCTTTCTTCTTTCTTTCATCTTTCGGCTTTATCGTAACTTTCCATCAGGTGAATAGGGTTAAGCGCTGACCCGTCCACAATTAAGAAAAATAAAAAGTTCTTATAATATTTTATAATATTATGAAATAATTCTTTCATTTCTCATGTTTTTCTGGAAGCAGAATAGTGGCATCCAAGAAGATATATAGAAGTTCATACTTTACGACTATTTACCAACATCTCAAAACAGGAAAAGTAATGTTTCTTCGAATGGCAGAAATATCAGTTATCGTTCTAGGACATAGTCTGTAAAGATATCTTTGTAATTTCTGTAATATTTACAGGCGTGTAAGCTTCGTTATCCGCGCTGGAACCGTGAACCTAACGCGTCCAGCTACGATCTTCGAGACCACCAAGTATTATAACCACCCAGAGTACAATGAGGCTATGCAGTCCGTCGTCCAACCTCATGACATCGGGCTTATTGAGTTCGGCAGAGCTCTTATCCTAGGAGGTAAATCTTTTTGTTACATTCTGTCATACATATGCATCCAGTCGTATTTTTATCGTCCTTGTTGATGCTTTTGTGCGACGTTAGTAATTGTGATTCTTTATTTCGGCGACATCTTTATTCCGTGAGGTGGACTTCAGCCGTATTGATTTGTTTGCATCTCTAGATCAATGCCACTATATTGACGTAAAATATTAGCAATACCAATACGCCATCTTGCAAGCATTTTGTAATAAAATTTTAGTAAGCAAAGTTGTAAAAATATCTTGCTTTTTAAGGTTACATACTTTAACCCCAGTATTTTTTAGATCTCATCCAGCCAATCAGGATTCAACGTTCCTCAGACAAGGATCGGAACTACGACGAGGTTCAGCTTATCGCCAGCGGGTGGGGACGCACTTGGACTGCAGGTAAAATCATATTAATTTAAACTTTGGGGATTACACATGGACCTCCGACAGATGGTGGGCTTTTCAAAACGCGGCATTGTCGAACTCAGCCACCCTGGGGTTTTAAGTCGATAGCGATCCTGCACGCCTCGCGAGCTTCTCCCAAGGCTTGCAGAAGTCTTATGCCGGCTTTTCCCGGCAAAGAAGTGGGTTAGTTACAAATAGACACTAAGCTCGTCGTGACTATAATTGAGTCCATGCAACTTTCGAAAAAGAGAACGTTGCAGAGTTTATTTAATATTTTAATTATATGGCATAAATAAACACCGTTACGCCTATATTCCCCAAGCGGGGGTGGTAGAGGTGTACTGTGTACACCCAGTTTTTTCCGACGATGTTAGGTCCTATGTAATATGGCATAAATGCTTGCTTAAATAGGTGATCAAATCAATCGTGCTGCCAAACTTCCTATAGTCCTCTGAGACGTGGTGTGTATACCGCCGCCACATTCGCACTCTGGATCGCTTCCACCTTAAATGCCTCTGTACCATCATGAGGATCAGATGGTCCGATAGAGTGCGAAATACCGAAGTTTTGCGACGAGCCAATGTTGGTGGCATTGAGGCCTATTTAATGCGTCGACAGCTTCGGTGGTGCGGTCACGTATCTTGTATGGCGGAGGAAAGAGTGGCGAAGCGCATCTTCTACTCTGAACTGGAGAAGTGCAAGCGGAATCATGGCGGTCCCCTCCTCCGGTACAAGGATGTCCAAAAGCGACATATGAAGAGATGCAACATAGAGCCCTCTCGTTGGGAACGTTTCGCAGCACAGCGGCCAGAATGGCGCAGGATGGTGAACAGCCAAGTACACGAGTTCGAGGCTCAGCGTAAAGCTGACCTTGACGCCAAACGCAATCAGTTAAAGGCTCGCCCACCTGCTGCCATACCATACAATTATGAGAATGGCGTACTCACGTGCCCTCAGTGTGCACGGAGTTTCACCGCGAAGATAGCTTACATAAGCCATCTTCGAGCGCATCAGCGGCATTACTCCGACTAGGGGTCAAAGTGGTCGCCATGGCCGAAATCGGTCGGATCAATCAATCAAATAAACAAAATTAGGGTCATTTTTGGGCATAATTTGTCTTCAATATTTTTAGATGCTATTGAATTATCTATTAGAGTATACAGTGGGCATAAATATTAATTTATTATGACATCCGTAAAAGGGCCAGTTATTTTTTGTAGTATTTTATGAGAAATTTTGCATTGTGTAAATTTAGGCCTCTAGGGACTGAAGAACAATATTGTCATTGAAGTAAAATAATACATATACAGGTTTTGTATCAGAGGAATGGAAGGCAAAACGGACTCTGCAGGTACAAATGCCACCTTAATAATTTTAAGACTATTAACAATCTTATTTAAATGTTTACGTCAAACGATAGTTCGTCATGCTGACCGAGAGGTCAGTGTCGCCTATACTATCCTAAAGGTGTGCACTTTTTAGAAAAGGCAGTTTTTTTAGATGTGTTGATATAAAATTAAGGGACTACCGCGAAAAAAACGTGTTTTTGTGCTCCATGCTCTTCAAGTAGTATATGGATTAGAGACTTAATATTTCGAAATATGATTTTTGACTGTATATTTTAGAATCTGGTAAAAGGAATACGGGATTTTACGGATTCACGAAAGAAAAAAAAATTAAAGCCATATATGTCTATTGCTTTACATGTTCTGATTCCAACGCAAAATACTTTAAAACTAATAAATAGAATTTACTTAAAAAATTGCAAATAATTGTAATATGTATATAAATATGTATAGCAGTGTTTTGCATAGTTTTTAAGAAAATGATAAAATTTATTTTTGCACATACGACGTTTATTTCCGAGTGCGCGCTCAATATACAAGCTGCAACATAATAAACGCAAGACCTCAGACACCCCAATTAGATAATTGCTTCATAAATTCAAATAGAAAACCAATTTCCAAATTTAAAGGTCTTTACCCTATTTTAAGCACTTCTATACCCCAATTAACAATAAAACTTGTACGTGTATGTGTCCGTTTTGAGAAATATGTGTTTTAGGAATGCATTGGAAATCTCCTTATTGCTATGAATCAAGAATAAATTTAGTTTTTTATAGCGCACCGAAGGAGTAATCGCATTTTTTGCAAATTAAAAAAAAATGTAAGGTACATTAAAATTAGTTGGAATCAATTCAGTTACCGATTTAGTACAAACTACTTTCAGGTCTTGCGTTTATTATGTTACACATTGTATATCCGTCCCTTATTATTCTTTTGTGAAGTAAATGCATCACCGTTACTCTTCCGGTCGGTAAATGGTCGTTCGCGGCCTTTAACGATTTTCGATTAACCCACCCTTTGCATTGGTATAATAAAATGTGTTCTTGCGGTGTATATATGCAAATTGTTTTACGATTGATGTAATACATAACTATGAAGAAGCTACTACTCGTAACATCAAAAATTCAGAATGTTGTTGTTGGTACGTAAATAGCAAAACGGGCCCAGGCAAATAGACCAGATTTCATGTAACATTAGACTATGGTGTTGAATCAAAATTACCAAAGAACGGTAAAACATGAAGGAGAATTAATATAGAATCTAAAAGAAAAAAATATTACATTTTGATCAATCGTCGAAGATGTTGATTGTGTAGATACCAAGTTGCTAGTGCCGTAAGTTAAGCTAGTAAGTAAGCTAGGCTTTGCATTTATCCTAGTTGCCATTGCGCTCATAAAGATGACGACAATGATACAGTATTCGTTTGTGACTTATATTCAGACTGGATTTTGTTTTAGTCTGTTGTGTCTCGCTACGATGGGATATAACGGTCTAAAACTAGTGTTTTTGAAATTCATGGAATATCTTCATTTTATGTGACTTTATCAAATATGTTATTGATTGTTTCGTAGAGCATAAAATTATGCTTTGATTATATCTTATAACAATAGAGTTTTCATTCTACCTGTTATCGCTTAAGTGGTCCGTCTTACCTTCCTTTCCCCTAATGGGAGTGCATCTCTTGATCATCACGTAATAACTATTTACTAACAAAATTAACGCGCAATAATGCTTCTTTTTTAGTATAATCAGTCATTTATAGTGAAATTCTCTGAATCAATCTGTCTTCCTCTTTGTACTCAGGCAACAGAACTGGATTACTTTTAAGTTGCTGTAAAACAGATAAACATCACATAATTAGAAAATATTAACAATAAGATACTCGTAACAACAATCCGTCAAGGTAATCGTCCCTAACTAGATTCATGGCAAGGGACCGACGGGTTAGGGGCTGACGTTTCGAAGGAAAATTAAAAATATTTTAATCATCATCATCATCTCAGCCTAAACTTGTCCACTGCTGAACATAAACCTCCCCAATCGCTTTCCAGCGTAACCGGTCCGATGCCACCTGCATCCAACTTCTTCCTGCGATTTTCACAAGATCGTCGGTCCATCTGGCAAGCGGTCGTCCTACGCTGCGTTTGCCAATACGTGGTCTCCACTCTGGAATCTTTTTGCCCCAACGCTCGGCCGATCTTCGCGCTATGTGGCCTGCCCATTGCCAATTCAGCTTGCTAATCCTGAGGGCTATGTCGGTGACCTTGGTTCTTCTACGAATCTCCTCATTCCTGATTCGATCACGTAGAGAAACGCCGAGCATGGCTCTTTTCATAGCTCGCTGACCAACTTTGAGGTTTTTTCTGAAACCTATTGTAAGAGACTACGTCTCTGATCCGTATGTCATCACTGGCAACACACATTGAATAAAACCTTTAGTCTTAAGGAACTGAGGTATTTTGGGTAAGAAGATGTTGCGCAGTTTTATGAACGCTGCCCAGCCGAGTTGGATTCGTCGATTGACCTCTCTCTTAAAGTTGGACCTATCTAACCGGACTGCCTGTCCCAGGTAAATGTATTCGTCGACAAATTCAAGAGTAGAGTTCCCAACGGTGAGTGCGGTGGGTACGGCATGGACATTAAACATTATTTTCGTTTTGTCCATGATCATTTTAAGACCCACTTGTTGGGATACACTGTTGAGGTCACCGAGCATTCGTCCTAGATCTTCCAGCGATTCCGCCATGACCACAATGTCGTCGGCATATCGAAGGTGAGTGATGTATTCACCATTGATGTTGATGCCAAGTGATCGCCATTCCAAGAGCTTGAAGGCGTCCTATAAGGTGGCCGTAAACAGTTTCGGAGAAATAAGGTCTCCCTGTTTTACTCTTCTTTTTATGGGGATCACCTTCGTGCACTGCCCCTGTACTCGGACTGACATGGCGGCGTTATTATATGAGCCCTTCAACACTTCGATGTACCGATAGGCAATGCGTCATCGCTGGAGAGATCTAAGAACCGCCCAAGTCTCGATCGAATCGGAGGCTTTCTCATAGTCCACAAACGCCAAGCATAGTAGCCGATTATACTCCTCAGTCTTCTGTATAATCTGCCGCAGCGTATATAGCTTTCCGGAAACCGGCTTTTTCGGGAGGTTGGAAGTCATCAAGCCAGCGTTCTAGACGATTCGTGATGACTCTCGAAAACGACTTAAATAAAAACATAGCTCAGCAGTGTGATATAGCGATATAGCGGCGTCAAGCAGGGTTGCGTGTTGTCCGCTAGACTGTTTATAATATATTTGGATAAAAGTCTTTAAAGACTGAAAGCGATGAATGAAGGTGTACAAATGAGTGATCTAGTGGTAAATCATCTACTATATGCAGATGAGGCGGTTTTGATAGCGCCAACAGCCACTGATCTGCAATCACTAGTCACAGTTATGAAAGACGACTGCATGAAAAATGGCTTACATTTGAATGTAAAGAAAACCAAAATTATGGTTTTTGAACGGGAAGAAACCAGAACGAATGCAAGGATTGTGGTTGGGAACGATGTGCTGGAGCAAGTGAATGAGTTTGTATATCTTGGATGCGCATTCAGTAAGGATGGAAAATACACCGCTGACATAGAGAGAAGAGTGAGTGCAGGGAACAGAGTGAATGGCGCGATGGGAAAGCTACTTGGGAGCCGGCACTTAAGCCGAAAGGCGCAGCTGGCCATACATAATGGAGTGCTTGTCCCAACGCTGTTATATGGCAGCGAGAGCTGGGTATGTAAGAAGGAGAATGAAAGTAGGATAAATGCGGTGGAAATGCGAGCTCTGCGGAAGATGTGCGGTGTGAAGCTGATCGACCGTATTCGCAACAGCGTAGTAAGAAAGCAAATAGGTATGAAAGAGAATATCGGTGTGAAGATGAGAAAGGGTATGCTCCGTTGGTTCGGGCATATAGAAAGAATGTCCGAAGAAAGAATGACAAAACTGATATACAATGCGAAAGTGGAAGGGTGTAGGTACCGGGGAAGACCTAGACTATCTTACCATGACCAAATAGACCGGGTCTTATCTGAAGGACAAGTCAGGAGTCTTCGTAACCGGCGAGCGTGTATGAGACGAACTATGAGAGTAGAGGAAGCCAGAGAGGTATGTAAGGAAAGAGCCTGTTGGAACTCTGTACTCTCTGCCTACCCCGTAAGGGATCTGCCGTGATGATAGAGATAGATATAGATAGATATCACCTTTCTTGGTAAACAGCACCACCACAACCCTGTTCCATGCTTCCGGCGGTTTCCCGTCGAGCAAGACGGAAATAAACAGTCTCTGAAAGACTTTAAGTACCTGCGATCCGCCCGCTTTCAGAAGCTCTGCGGTAATTCCGTTTTTACCTGACGCTTTGTTGTTTTTGAGTTGGTTGAGAGCCATCCTAATCTCGTACAGGCGGATGTCCGGGATGTCTTCAGTGTAGCGTCGGGTTAGTTTGGCTCTTGGGTCTTTTACCAAGTCACCAACAGGTTTAGCTACTGAGGTATATAACAGCCCATAGAACTGAGGTATATCTCTCTTTCTCCCTGAGCAGCTCTAACCTAATCGACGTTACGTTTCCGTCCTCCGTCTTCACTTTCGTCAACTGGCTTTGCCCAATAGACGCGTCTCTTGCGAACACTTTGGAACCCTTTTTCTGCTCTATGGTCTCCTGAATACTCCTTGTATTGAAGGTCCGTTAAACGCGTCGCAAGGACTTCAATATCTGTCCATTGAGCTGCCGATAGGACTTAATATCATCGGAGGTTTGGAGCGTCATGAAACGTCGTTCAGCCATGAGGTTCCGGGTATAGTCAGATAGTTTTTGAGGCCTATTTTTACGATGGGGCTTAAAATACTTGGACCCGACCGTATGGACAGTCTCTACCAGCCTGTGGTTTATTTTGTTTGACAATTCGAGTTGAAAGTTCTCGGGGTTTTGGATATATGCATAAGAAGGTCGGAACATAGACTTCATCAGACGCGATCTTTCCATTTTGCCATTAATATTTAATGTGCACCATTCGGTGATCACTGCCGGTTTTTACCTCCTGAATCACGGAGACATCAATAAATATTTGTCGCTTGGTGCTCATGATGAAGTCTATCTCATTTTTTGTGAAACCATCGGGGCTCATCCAGGTCCATTTCCTATGAGGCAGCTTCTGGAAAAAAGAGTTCATCGTGTGTGTGTGAATGATGTACGCTGTTGGCCGCGAGGCCTTTACAGCTTCACCGGACTTAAAGGCGAGCGTGCAACCACTACGCTCTAGCCAGCCAGAAGGGCAAGAGGCAACATACTCGAGGGCGCCTCGAAGAGGTGCCCTCGGTTGGGACAGTCGCTGTAGGGGGACGGGTGCACTACTAAGTGCACCGGTCAACCGCCGGCTATGGGAGGGGATCTACTACTACGTCGTCGTCGTCGCCCGTATTCTGAGCGGAAAGAAGGGATGACAAAGCATCGGGGGGGTCGGTGAGAACATGTCGCGGCCGGCGGTGGCGGCAGGGGTCGGGGGGGAGATCGTAGTCGGCGGTGGCTACGATTAACGGATTCGCATGGGTAGATGCGTTCGCGAAGTGACGTGTTGACGCCTTTTTAATAAAGGCGCGAATAGGTTCGAGACCTAGATCGGAGTGGAGGTCGACGTTCCGTACGAACCAGGGGGCTCCTACGGCTTTACGGAGGAAGCGGTTTTGAACCACTTGGAGTTTATCGATGTGAGAGGGGGCCGAATGCCCGAACACAACACACGCATAAGTCATGATGGGTCGAACGCAAGTTTTGTAAAGTGTCACCTTATTTCTAAGGGACATTTTACTCCGCTTGCAGATTAACGAATGGAGACGACCGAGCACAAATGATGCTCGGTGACGGACCCGCTTGATGTGCGGGCCGAAGGACATGGTACTGTTTAGGATGACCCCTAGATATTTGACCTCTTTGACCCAGGGAATGGGTCGGTCGAACATGGTCACTTGGCCGAGATTACTTCTAGGGCGGCGCAGGGAGTGGCGCGGGGTGGCACCTCTGGAGAAGAACACCGCAGCGCTCTTGTCCGGGTTCACCTCAATACGCCACTTCCTAAACCAATTCCCTAGGGAATTGGCGGATGCCTGAAGGTGTCTGGTAATAAAACCCTTATTCCTATGCGAGACGTAGAGAGCGGTATCATCCGCGAATAGGGCTAGATGCGCCTTACTCGAACGAGAAATGTCGTTCGTGTAAAGGCTAAACAGGAGCGGAGAGAGAACTGAGCCCTGTGGGACTCCAGCACTGATGGAGTGGGAAGTGGAGCGCGTCATTTCGACGCGATAACGGAAGGCGCGATTCGACAAGAAGTCTCGTAAGATGAGCACGAGTCTGTCCGGCACACCCAATTGGTAGAGCTTGTAGAGCAAGCCGTTGTGCCAGACTTTGTCGAATGCCTTCGCGACATCTAGGATGAGGGCGCCCGTGTAGATGGGTTTGGGTCTATTGAGACCGGAGAGGATGTGCTCCGTGATGCGGTGCACTTGGTGGACGCAAGAGTGTTTGGCTCGAAAGCCAAACTGCTCGTCGATAAGGATACCCCTGGACGTTACGAAGTCTTTGAGCCTCGCCAGAAGTAGGCGCTCGTATATCTTGGCCAGGGAGTTGAGGAGACTGATAGGGCGGTAGCTCGCGGGGAGATTGCGAGGTTTGCCGGGCTTGAGAATGCCTATGACGTCCGCCTCCTTCCACTTAGCGGGGAAGGTGCAGTTCGTCATGGCGGCGTTCAAAATGGCCACCAAGAGGCAGATGAGCTGGGCGGGCAGGCATTTCAGAACGCGATTCGAAATGGCGTCAGGGCCGGAGTTCATCATAAAGAGCCCCTCTTTCTCCAGAAATTCGGCCATCTCTGGCCCCTTGGGTTGCGCTGCCCATATCCAAATTGCCCCACTCTCACCTCATCATCGCCCCGTTTGCTCAGCCGCGCATTAAAGTTACCCATAACCACTGTAATGTGTGCTTTGGAAGTAGGCTCTACTAATGTCCTCATACATAACTTCAACCTCATCATCTGAGTATGCCGAGGTCGGTGCGTAGACCTGTATGACCTTCAGCGAATATCTGTTGGATATTCTGAGTATCAAGTACGCTACCCTGCTCGACACAATAGTGATGGACACAACGTTGTTTATGAGTGACTTGTGGACGATAAATCCGATACCACCTTGGGACTGCTGTTCGCCCTTCCAGTAGAAAAACAAATTGCCGGATTTTAAGGTTATCGTGTCCTCGCCCTCCCTTCGGACCTCCGATAAACCAACTATACTCCAGTGCAACTTGTCTATCTCTTCTTCCAGCTCAACTAGCTTTTCATGTGTCCTCAACGTGCCTGGTTGTCACTAGGGCCAATTTTCGTCGTTGTTGATGGTAGCCGAATCTCTGCCGGAGATTCTTAGCACGCCTTGTCCTGTCGTTACAATGCCTGCTACAGTGGCTAGGACGAACAGGACCGCGGGGGACTAGGGGCCTGGTTTTATTCTTTTTTTTATAATAATAATTGGGGGGATTTGCCATACTCGCCACGCTTGGCAGGCGGGTTGGCGAGCGCAGTTAAATGGCCGTGGAAGTATCTAGGAGAACGCTGCTGCCCATTCCCTAGTTGTCCCTTAGTCGCCTTGTACGACACCCGATGGGGTGAGATGGGTTGGTCTAATTCTAAGCCGGGAACCACACGGCATATTTTATTATCGGCAATATTTTATTGGTCGACAATATACCATGATATCTAATGCCGTCTACCAAACAGTACCGACGGAGTTCTAGTTAATATTAATTAATTAATAACAATTTCCTATTATAAAACTATAAAATTACTTACCTAGGGACTGACGCAATCAGATAAAATATGTGTTTGTACAGCATCTATCGCGGTTGCACTGATTTACAAAATTACCCCTCGGTCACATTGCCTCCAACGGGAGTATAGTCTGAGTCTTACTTTAAAACCAACCTGTTCACATTATACTCATTCACACATTATAATGTGAAATATTAGATTTCGTAAATGGCTAGGGCCTGACGATTAAAGTCGTGGACAATAAGTTGACTTAAGATTTAAGTACTCTTATATTGAGAAGCTGTAAAGAAAAGGGAAGTAAAAACTAAATGTTTTTCAAAATATGGATGCCCAAACACAAAATTTTGACGCACGGATTACAAAAAGAATTTCAGAAGTACAATATATTAATACGTTAAACAAAGTTTGAGTTATAAATAAAACCAACTTAGCAATTTTAATAATAAAAGAATTATTAATTATATCAGTAAAAAGTGCTGCAGACAGAGTTGCCCGACTTTTGGGGAATTACCGATTTATATTTGTAGAAACGTTGTCCGATCAAGGGATTCCTTTAGCATGTACATTTCATAAGTTAAAATTAAGAAAAGTAATCGTAATGATCAGTTCTTTTTAAAATCAGGCACGTCTCCTGAGAATTTGAACTGGGTATATCTCCGCGGTACCTCAAACGAGGAATGCCTCGAGTGGTACAACTTCAGTTCCATCATCGTGCCTTCCACTATCTGCGCTAGGTACTACAATGTTACAAGTCAATCCACCTGCCAGGTTGGTATATTGCATAAAAGTACTAAATACTGATTAGTTGTTGCATTTAGCGTCTCAGTCTAAACAACTTCTATTCTACATTTTCTTTATTTGCACTATTTTACTTTTCCCATCCAATTTATTGAGATCAGTTGATCAATTTGTATTGAACACTAAACACAATTCGCAAAAACATCAAAAAATGTAGATACAAGTTTCTAGATTAAGAATTACAAGGGTCTAAGCTATGTACCCATTTATCTCGATGAAATTTTCCAATAAATTTATTTCATTACTATCATTTCTGTATTCTATTTTTTTACATTCTAGGGCGACAGTGGTGGTCCTCTAACATATGTTGATGACGATGGGCAGATCACTCAAATCGGAGTCACTTCGTTCGTGTCTGCGACTGGATGTCACACCGAGTTCCCTGCTGGTAAACACAAATAGTTCTTGCCCTTACAATTTAAAAAGAATAAGATAAGTCATATCAACAATGTACTTATTTTTGGTACAAATTGTGGTAAGACTCTTGGCGTTCATAATATGGATTGCTTAATTTGTTTGCTAGATACACAAATCATTTTCATCACTTAGCACTTTTTATCAGGTTTCATTCGCCCCGGCTACTATCACGAGTGGTTTAGCCAAGTTTCCGGTATCGACTTCGACTGGGAATACGTGCCGCCAACTACTGAAGCCGTGACCACTGAAGCCGCGACCACGGAAGCCACCCCTGAGGAGGTCACAGAATTGGCTTAGAAATCATTGAAACAATCTATTGATAAAGAAAACCACAATACAAAGATTTTAATCAATACTTCTTCTTATAAACAGTTAAGTATTAATTTGAGAGGACATGACAATTAATTACTTAACGAACCTAATAAATTGTTAATTTGTTAGTTAAAATATTTATTTTAATAAATTTATTATTTAAATAAAATAGATAAGATATTTTCAGCGTTGCACCTCAAAAGCAATTTAGATACCTACACGTGGGCGCGTTTAATAATATTACATTTATTTACACATACGTCAAAGTCAGAGATCTCGGGTTCAAACCCAGGCATGCACCTCTGTATCTTCGAAAGCATGTGCGTATAAATTAACTATCACTTGCTTTAACGTTGAAGGAAATCATAGTGAGGAGACCTGCATGCCTAAGAGTTTCTCGAAGGTGTGTAAAGTTCGCTAACCCGCACTGGGCCAGCGTGTTTGACTATGGCCTAAACCCTCTTAGTTTGAGAGAAGGCCCGTGCCCAACAAGATAGTTTCTTAACAGGGCTTATTATGTATTACATAAACACCTAGACCGAAAAAAAATTGGTCCCGCAAAGATATATCCTTGCGGGGATCGAGCTCGCGATTTCCTAATCCAGTATGTAGGCCTTACCACTACACCAAGTCGACACAGTATCAGACACCGACTTTGCCGGCGAGGTCGAAGCATCCGTGGCCCGCCGGCCGGTGCAGTGCACCACGGCAAGACACCTATTATACTGTGTCCTTCGTTCTCGATATAAACTATATTAGCAGCTCTCTCGAGTCGCTTGGCAACCGCGCGTCATTCAGAGAATTAAAAAAGTCAACGCCGCCTTTATGGTATCTGTGGACATAACCTCTGCAAGCATTCTTTTGAAAGCGCGGCAGCCGACGCTTTGTAATAAAGTTTTTGGTCGACAATTAATTTAATAATGTTGTTATGGCACTGATATTATATAACAAAAAGGTTGTAATATACTCAAGTGACCTTGTGAAATAAATTTAAAACATCGTATAGGCAAATTTAGAAAAGTTTACGTCCTGGCAAAGAAGGACATTCTAAAAAGATCAACCGATAATTGTTTATTTGTGGTGTTTTTCAGCTTAACTTGTTTATTTATATAATATCTAATATTTGGAGACGTGAGTTTCGTCATATTAAAATTTGGGAAAGCTTCGTCGTCCGAAAAGTAAACTTATGAAGTCTATGTTCCTATTCGTGTACAAACAGTTTAACACGAAATATACCTGAAAACGATTATTAACCGTCTATAAATTGGCAATGTTATACCTCCAATAAGAGAAATTAGGGGGGCGTTCATCAATTATGATGATTGTTCAGGATCGATGGCATTTTAAGGACACGGGTGATGTACGAGATACATCGACGTGGTCCGCAAGACTTGACGATAATTCAAGGACACGAGTGGTGTACGAGATACATCGGCGTGATCCGCAAGACTTGGGGCCCATACGAGATATGTGCTGAAGGTCATACTACTCATAGGTTTCATCCATGAGGTGTTCCTGTGCAGTTCACATTTCTACAATGGTAAGAATCAAAAATGTTACCTAAAATACATACCTTAAACATGCCTAAAACAGTAAATACAAAGACTATTGCTATAAACTATAAGCAATTTGTCATATTATATCTCCAAAAGGAGACTTACTGAAAGGGTAATTAAAGTGACATTGTTTATGTATAACAATACATTATTAATAACAAAAGTCACTCCTTTGCAGAAACATAGTGTTTTTATTGATTTCATTATTAGACATACTTGTATAATAATACTGAAATAGCCCAAACTGGAGATTATTACACAAAGAATTGTGCAAAATTATGAGTACTTGTATTACAAAAGTTAAATCCAGCAATACTTATTCCTGAACAGGGTTTATAACCAAATAAGCCAAAGTAATATACTAATGGTAATGCCTGTTGTAACTGACAAGCAACAGGACTGTGGATACATTCCAATGGATATAATATCTTATCCTACCGATGCTGCGGCAGGCAGGTTGTGGGATAATTTGTGTTATGCACAAAGATACTTAAAAGATAATATAAAATACCTGGTCTATCCAGTTAACATAGAACTAATAATTATCTATCAATATTATCAACCTAGACTCCTTGCAGGGTAGCCAGAAAAGATTAATCCTAACAACACAGTCATGAAACCTTTATTGAGATAAGAACCTTTAAGGTCAGCAGTATATATTTTGCATAAAAGGAGTGTTAATATAGTGGATTATCAATATGGAATTATTAACTAGCTAGACATAGCCAATAGTTAAAATTTCATAAAACAACCACCGTTGTAACCAATATAGACCAACAATCCTCATCCTGGGTGTGAAAATATTAAGTCACACTGTACCTATCAGTTCACCAAAAACAACATCACGTTGGACATTGGAAATCTCCTACCAAAGAAAGTGAGGTACAAAAAGCATGATAGGCATTTTACACAAGGACTTGGTTTTTGAGTTGCTGAAAAATTCAGAAAAACAATCAGGAATACAACATGGGTTTTACAAAGAAACCATAATATTGGAGGCTAAAGGTATTCACTGACTGTGGTATGTATCTATGACACTAATAATGCCTTCAACGACAAACATAATTTTATTGGTTTTGTGCAATTACTTGCACTTCAGACAAGTAAATCTTGTCCTACATATGTTTAACATTATGTATAGAAACATTATTATTAGAAACACTATTGTTTAATAATTTGAAATATAATTTATAGCCATTTTTATTAAAAAAAAAAAAAAAAAAAACTTAATGCTATTACGCTAGACCTTACAGTCATAATAAATATACTAATAGAAAATTTATTAGTACCTATTCAGTTTTCTATCATGTAAGGAGTTCAATGGTTTTGAGTTCTTGATTATTTCCTGCATCAATTATAGTGTACTTAATAATATTAGGAATTTGAGGCACACACAATGGAAAGCTATACATCAATTCATCATTTGGAGAATTAGATGTTTTTACTGTATTTTTGTTTGATCATATGATAATCAATAAATAATATGTAATTAAATAAGATTATTCAAGAAATTAATAACTATACCTGTTGGAACTCTGTACTCTTTGCCTACCCCGCAAGGGATCTGGCGTGAGGTTATAGATAGATAGATAGATTAATAACTATAAAAAATAGTTTTGTAATTAGTTTGGAATGTGTACAGTTATTTTGAACACCAGTGATGTTTTCTGGTATAGTTATGATAACACAAGCACAAACTGCTACCATTAAAGTAACAAGTTGGTTTTAGAGCACTATATATGTTGTAATTTATTTAAAGGTGTTTCAGTAAAAAATATTGGATTGAGATATACAAAAATTTGCAATTTTGGTATTGTTATATTTAAATTATTACATCCACATGTTACATGTATCTTATAAATAGGTATCTATATATAAAAAGAAAATAAAGTCATGCAAATGACTTGATAATAATATCCATTTGAAAATTTAATGATATTATGTTGACAAGCTACGGGGGATGAAATATTGAGTTACAGTATTTTAAAGTATGGATTATCTTAAACAAGAATAATCAGAAGTATATTCTTATCACAGGGATGATAAATATTATGTAATATCAGCAATAATCTAAGTCCTAAGGAACTTGATATTATTTATTTATTATTAATGGGGGATACATAATAATAAGTTGAGTAACACTCAATTCTCACGGTTGGACATCTAGAACAACTAGAAAGTTACCCATTGCAATTTTTGTTTTTACTTATAAATACAGTCACATACAAAGAAGCAAAGGAAGTGTGGTATGAAATGAAAATTTCATGGTATGAAATAATTCAGTTATGAATAGGATTCCCAATATGATACAGTTGTAACCCATGGTTCGGTTTAGTCGACTGTAACTTATTCGCTTCTTAAGTTATTACTAAATTAGGAGTGTATATTTTAGTATTTTTAGTATCAGTAATGTAATTGGTTCAGGAGTGCTCCAATCGTATTGCCAAAACGAACGTTCGCGGGCGTTATTGCGCAAGAACGAATCGTTAAGTAATACATAAATATTTAGGTAGCCAAGGATTTATTTGTCGGCGCACACTCAGAACATGGAAATGATTCCGGGATAGTTTCGAAATTTAAATTGAATTAATAATAGTGGTATAGTAATAACACTGGGGTAGGTTATGTTTGTTTACCACGCATTGGTACTGCCCTTCGTACCAGACTCTAAAATTGGGGGGGGGGGGGGGCGAGATTATATAGGTAAAGCACATAGCCTTATGTGAGGAATCTCTCCAGATAAGGTGTGTGTGTGAGTACGCTGATGGCCGCGAGGCCTTTACAGCTTCACCAGACTTAATTCCATATAAGTTCATTAGTACAAAGGCCTCTAGTACAAAAAATGTTAAATTTTGATATATGTACATCTTTAAAGATAAAAATATAACTAACATTAAATATAGCCGAATGTTGATATTAAAAAAAAAAAAAAAAAATAATTAAATATGTAATGATAGCAAAAACATTCTTATAATCACCAAGTTAATTCGTAGCCTTCGTTTGGTACCGTACTCAAAAGGAGATCATTTGACAAAAAAAAAAAAAAAAAAAGAACCACATGGCAGTTGGAAGACACATTAGTGGGGAAATAGGTTTCCCTGTTATATTTGTATCATATTGTTATAGATTGGGTACAACAGACTTTGTTTTCAGGTCTAGTACACAGTAAGGGTTTCTAGCTATCTATCTATCTCTATCCATATTATGACGCCAGATCTCTTGCGGGGTGGGCAGAGAGTGCAAGGTTCCGACGGGTTCTTTCCTTGCATGCCTGCCTGGCTTTCTTCGCTCTCATAGTTCGTCTCATAATGGTTGTCAATGATACAAGAATTATTATAAAGGATTTAATTTTATATAAACAAAACTCTAGATGGGCAATTCTTCAACCCTTGTTATATAGAAGATATCTATAGAAGAAAGATCTCTATAGAAGACATAACAGATAGAGACTGCACTGATATCTGATAAGTAATGATTGATTAATATTACCTGGTATTAATGAATTTTGGACAACAGGTGTGGTATAAAGGTATATAACAGGTGCTTTAAAGGTTTTGTTGGGATGGATCTACACTACATAACATAATATGTTATAGAATTTGATTATATAAATTTATTTTAAATAAGTTAGACAGACTGGTTGTAAGAAACAATATATGTGTATATATTTGTTGTGTTTGTGTTTTATGGCAAAACAAAGAACGGGAATGTGTTATAGTACAAATATACTAATGATATGTTATTTTTAGAGGTCACGCTCAAAAAAAAAAAAAACCTTTATGTGGTATACTTCAACTTTACCCTTATAGCTCTAAACAGATGCTAATATAGTTTATATCGAGAACGAAGGACACAGTATAATAAGTGATCAAACGAACTTACCTGAAGTGAAGTTCGATCATTATTATACGAAGTCCTTCGTTCGAAGATATAAGTACCCAACCCGCCCTGCCCGTTGGTAAAGTTGAAATGTACTACTTCTAAAAGGAATGCTTGCAGAGGTTATGTCCACAGATACCATAGAGGCGGCGTTGACATTTTAATTCTCTGAATGACGCGCGGTTGCCAAGCGACTCGAGAGAGCTGCTAATATAGTTTATATCTTCGAACGAAGGACTTCGTATAATAATGATCGAACTTCACTTCAGGTAAGTTCGTTTGATCACTTATTATACGCCCTCCCCCATAGCGACTGCCCAAGCCGAGGCCGTTCCTCCTTGAGGCGCCATTGAGCTAGTTGCCCCCTTGCCCTTCTGGATTGAGGGTAGTGGTTGCACAATCACCCTCTTGTCTGGTGAAGCTGTAAAGGCCCCGCGTTCAACAGCGTTGATCACTCACACACACAAAATACACCAAGGCGAGTTAGATATAAACATTTTTTGATTTTTTGTTAGTTCAGTGATTAGTTATCTCATTTTTCTTACAAACATTTTTAATCTTTATGGTATTTTGTCCAATAAATAATAATATTAGGCCTGTTAAGAAACTGTCCCAGCGTTGGGCCCGAGCCTCCTTTTAAACTGAGAGGGTTTAGGCCATAGTCCACCACACTGGCCCAGTGCGGGTTGGCGAGCTTCACATACCTTCGAGAAACTCTTAGGCATGCAGGTTTCCTCACAATGTTTTCCTTCATCGTTAAAGCAAGTGACAGTTAACATTTAATACGCACATGTTTTCAAAAAGAGAGGTGCGTGCCTGGGTTTGATCCCGAGACCTTTGACTTTGCAGTCCAACGTACGTTTGCATATAAAGCTTTTGCCAAGAAAGATACACTGTTTTTCTTTAATAACGATTACTCAGATGACGGGTTCTAGAGATTATAACACTCGGACATATTACTCATAGGTACATTTTTTCGGTTCAGCAGGATGTGGACAATTTTGTCTCACGGCGCATTAGCTTAGGGATAAAGACATCTCATTCCACACACGCAACGCATTCAACACATTGTAACACTACTGGGTTCCTAATAGTCATGACCAATTCAACACGTAACACGACGTGTTACAATAACTTCGTGAAATGATTGTTTTATAGTACTCAAGTGGCCATCAGAATACTATCACACGGTAATTTCATGAAGTTATTAAACGCGCCACGCTTGGTCATTGCGACCGAGTCGAAACTGTATCTGTACTTATATAGATAGAGAGACCGACCCAATTTTTTGGAATTATTGTCTGCCTGTCTCTTTGTATTTCAATCAAGCCAAAACTACCAAATGGATTTCAATGAAATTTGGTTTGGTAAAAAACTTATACCCTAACTTAAAATAATAAATACTGTATGAATCCGGGATAATAACTTTCTTTTTGAGACGGATTACCAGTTTATTTTTTTCCTAAACCTTTTCTACCTACCTTAGAAAAGATCGTGATCTGGCGAAATAATATTTAAAAAGGTACACTACGAGCTAAGTATGTAACTAAATTTTATCAGAACATATCGTGTCAGTACTGAGTTCTTAGATTTACGCGAATATTACACATGAAATAAAACTATTTGATCGGATTTTATCGCGGTTTATTTTGATTTTTAAGTTCCCGACGTTTCGAGTGCTTTGCAGCACCCATGGTCACGGGAAGGACTGAGGTATTAGATGCCAAAAGGCATAGTTGTTCCGGGGTACCCTCAAACTTCTTAATTATTTTTGTTTTTGTTGGTCCGATCTACGCAGAATGAGCTCACGGTGTCTTGAGGTCTTGCAGTGTTTTGCTTGGTTTTGGATTTGATTATATTAATTACTGGATCCCAAGTCGATGGAAGCACCCAACCATCTTCTCTATTAAAATTAGGATGTTTTTTAATTTCAATAGCCTCGCGAATCATCCTTGGTAGGAATCGGTGTTCTTTCACGAGGATTTGTGGTCTATCAAATCTAATGTTATGGCGGGAGCGGTGAAGGACATGTTCACAGACTGCAGACTTCTTTGAGCGACGGTGTTTTAGGTCAGCTATGTGCTCTTTAACCCGAGTTTTTACTGGTCTTTTTGTTTGTCCTATGTAAGCACTGAACACTCAAAGGACACACAACAGCACATGTTAAGGATTCATACCATTTTGTTAGTGAGATCAAAAATCTACATCTTACTGACAATGAAACTATGGTCAGTTTCGATGTCCAGTCACTATTCACATGCCTACCTGTACAAGACTGTGTCGAAATTGTAGAAAGGAAACTAGTAAAACGTTTATCCTAGATGGCGTGAGTTTGGAACAATGCTCGTATATGAAATGATCATTAAATAGTATTAGGAACGACCGTATTATCACCATAGGCTATCTAGTTATGTATACTAGACCAGTACACAGCTCAGTGCAAGTACTTTAAAAGATGATGCAATATAAACAGACTGTTGCTCATAGAATATAATTCCAAGTACTGTTTTGCTTAATCAGCTTAACTTGCCTCAGCTGCGTATTAATCATGTAAACAGATATCAGGTTACTTGTTTAGTCTCAGTCCAATTCTCATAACTGTTTTGATAAATAAGCAGATATCAATTAATAAGACGTATAACGCGTGGGTTCATTCTAGAAGGAGTTGTTTACTTGACGATGCCTATAAAAGCCATCGCCAAGCAAAGTACATTTAATATCGACTCAGCTCTCTTACCGTTCGCACTAACGTTAAGTAATATTAATTGACTGCATTAATATTTTGAGTATCTATTATTAATTTGTATTGTGAAATAAATATATTTTTATAAAGTCACGCCGGCCTTTATATTTGACTGGCGCAGCCGAACGGTAGGATTTCAGTCGCGATAAGTGTTGCAGTAGTCATACCAGACAAGCTCAACGCCGTGTAGGAGTACAAGCATCGATTCCGGACCACAATCGCCTGGCTGAATCCTAGAAAAGGACCTACCTTCGAACAAAGAAATTTTGTCAAGAAGTGCCTGCTGATACTCAAAGAGCGGATATTCGGCATGAAAAATTGCAGCATTGTGTGAGTTCTGACCTTTCCCACATGTTCCTATTTTTCTGTCTATTCTGAATTTAATTGGACAAGCATCGCTAATTTCATTCAGACCCCGAGCCTGTAATTCCGGTCAAAAATCGCGGGAATTATTTGGATAAAAGGATATCGCATTATTAGACAAGCATCGCTAATTTGTGATTAGAATTTAGGATCTCACGGGATTTAGACACGCATCGCTAAGCCGTAGATCACCACTTAGGGCCGTAAGAATCAGACAAGCATCGCTGAACTTACGTAAAACATTGTCGTATTTTATTAAAAAAAGAAAATTACTTCCAGTGGGGTGATCACAAGGTCCACTTGAGAATGTAAAATATTGAAAAGAAAATAAATCTTAATGAAAAGAAATTAAATATTATAAAAAAAATAATAAACGTTGTTCTGCCTATAAAGGCAAAGTAAATAATAATTGATAAGAGTTATATTTTCGGACAAAAATCGCCGAATCTATAAACTTTTCTATTATAAAATTTTTATTGTAAACTTTTTATGTGTTATTTTTAAATTGTATTTTTTTGTGTGTGTTATTTTAAATTGTATTTTTTTTATTATTTTGTGTGTGTAATATGTATCTTATTGTGTTTTTCAAATTGTAAAATTGAATAATAAGTGTTCAAGATATTGAAAATGAATCAAATTCAAATTATTCCGAAAGAAATTCTCGATATAATTCCGCGTTACGACGGTAACGATCAATTACTAAATCTTTACATCCAAAGGTGTGAATATGTAGTTAGAAGCTTTTCAAGGGAAAATAATGCCGCGCAACAATTGTATATTTACCATAGTGTTACAAGTAAATTAACCGATAAAGCCGCGATACTAGTAAGCAAATGGATTAATATCAATTCTTGGGATAGCCTAAAGGAACTCCTTATAGAACATTTCGGAGATCCTGGAACAGAAGACTTATACGAGGATTACGTAGATGACACTGACCTTGAGACTGAATACTTATATGATTATGAGCCAGTAGCAATTAACGAAGTCATAGACGAAAGCCTCGACATTATAAATAATAATGATTTTTCAAAATTAAGTGAACAAAAAGATGCCCCTATAATTGATATTGAAGAACCCCCCAAGATAGTAAATATAAATTTTACCGATCCTTCAAAATTAAACGAATTAATACCTGTCGAACAGGATAGTAATATAACTATTAGGATAAAAATACTACTTGATTCACTTTATAAAATAAAAGACAGTTTATTAGCGAATAACTCACCAGATAGACATACCCCAACTTCAATAAATATTCCATCTTCCGACGAAGATGAAATAATTATTATTTCAGTAAAAGCTACATTACATACGAATACCCCAAAATTCATCAGACTATTTCTTCAATATATGTATTTTTATTTAATTAAAAGGTTCAGGCATAATAAAATTAGAGTCCGAATGAAATCGATAAAATAAGACAGATTCAAAAAAAAATAAAAATTAATACCTTGGTTATACAAACCTGACCACCTGAATACTTAAGATATGGTACCGAAAAACTCGATTATAAAATTTCTAAATTTTCTAAATATTATCAGTCAACAACTTAAATAAATAAAATCATTTTTTTTTAAATAAATCAAATATTAAATTCAAAGTAAAATATTTTTTTTAGATTTTGACAGTAAATTACACGTTTTAACCGTGTATTGTTAAATTATTAAAGTTGCGAACGTTATTAGAAACACTGCATCAATAAAACTCGTAAAATCCCATTAAAAAGACGTAAACGTCCTCCGCAGCTTCACGCTCCTGATCCTCGTACAGGCAGCCCAAAACCTGGCCCTTCAACTTCAGAAAATTGAAGATAATCCTGGAATCTTCCCAGTTAAGGAAGGACAAGCATTCATTAGCACTTATAATTGGAATATAATTAAAATATTAGATTTAAAATTTGTTAGTAACAGTATTGAATATAACGTTAACAAGTATTATGAAGTTAACGATTATTTAAAAGAAAAATTAAATGTATATTTCTTAGACGGAAATATCATAGATGCACAAATGCAAACTGAGTATATTATGAGTTTAACATTAGAGCGTTATAATCAATTAGTCCCAACAATTAGAATTAAAAGAGGTATTTTAAATCCCCTAGGTTCAATAGTGAAAGCCATTACAGGCAATTTAGATAATGAAGACGCAATCAGATACGATTCCTTAATAAGTCATATTCAATCTAAACAAAACGCTATTGATAACAAAATATCATTAGTTTCCGAAACAATTGGAGTAATAGTAAATCTGACAAACTCTACGAGAAACAATTTTATTGAAATAGACAAAACAATTAACAAAATAGAATCCATTCTGAATAAAACTCAATTCCAACATAGTAAGGAAATTGTCTTGAATACTTTCGATTTAATTATCCATAATTTTCAAATTTTGTTAACTAGGTTAGATGAGGTTGAAACAGCTATTGCTTTCAGTAGATTAAATATTTTACATCAATCCATTTTAGACATAGATGAATTGTTATCAACTCTTAAAGATATAGAGAAAATAGATAAATTAATGTATCCAGTAAATTCCAATAATTTGATAAAAATTGAACATTGTATAGACATAAGAGCATATATTAAGAACAAACGAATAACGTTTATTATGTCAATACCAATTGTCCAATTAGATTTCTATAACTATTACAAACTTCATCCTTTTCCCATGTATAATCCTCATTTAAACCTAACATTCCTATTAACACCTCAATATTCCCAAATCCTGGTCAGAGGGTCAGATATACTTCCACTATCACAATCATGCAAAGAAATAGACGAAGGAGAATTCCTGTGTTATGAAGATAATTTATCTGTCACTAATGAAGACTTATGCATTACAGATTTGATGAAATTTTCTTCACAAATTACATCATGTTCTCCACTTACAGTAAAATCTTCAAAAGTCAAGGTCAAATCTATTCGGCCTGACACATGGTTACTATATTCAGGAAAACAGACATTTCTCACAGAGCACTGTGAAAATGATTTCAACCAGTTCAACATTTTTGGCACCTATATATTAACCTTAGATAATGAATGTGAAGCTAAATTAGAGAACATCACATTAAGGAAACGTCTCATTCAATTAACTAATCAAGTCTTCCATCAAGTTCCAGTTATAAATTTACCAAGCATCACAGCAGCAGAGAAAATCTACAAGCAGCCAATCAGCCTAGATGAGGTCAACTTAGAAGATCTTCAGTTCCTGTCACATGTGTTAAACAGTAAAAGTGAAAATCTCAGTGAAAACCACGTATATTCAGTGAATGTGCATAGCATAAGTTTAGGTTCTATAATCATTTATGTAATATTATTAATTGTGCTTTTGATTGTTTTATATATTTATAAGTCTAAAATATTGTCCTTATGTAAACATAAGCAAAATCAACATTCTCAAAAATCGAACGCTGATTTTGAACTTATGGAGGGAGGAGTTATGTATACTAGACCAGTACACAGCTCAGTGCAAGTACTTTAAAAGATGATGCAATATAAACAGACTGTTGCTCATAGAATATAATTCCAAGTACTGTTTTGCTTAATCAGCTTAACTTGCCTCAGCTGCGTATTAATCATGTAAACAGATATCAGGTTACTTGTTTAGTCTCAGTCCAATTCTCATAACTGTTTTGCTAAATAAGCAGATATCAATTAATAAGACGTATAACGCGTGGGTTCATTCTAGAAGGAGTTGTTTACTTGACGATGCCTATAAAAGCCATCGCCAAGCAAAGTACATTTAATATCGACTCAGCTCTCTTACCGTTCGCACTAACGTTAAGTAATATTAATTGACTGCATTAATATTTTGAGTATCTATTATTAATTTGTATTGTGAAATAAATATATTTTTATAAAGTCACGCCGGCCTTTATATTTGACTATCTACCTATTAAACTTATCAAAATCTACAAAAAACACGCTGTGCAGAGTTATGTTGCTTAGACTCCACTGTAGTATAAGTTTTAGTGATAAATTATGGAATGAAACTATTTTATTAAAGTCGAAAGAAAAATGAAGAATTATCGTTAATGAGTATTCAAAAAACAAAGAAACCGTTATAAACGATATCCAAATTTAAAAATTATTTTGCATTACTCATTTGTTTTTCATTAGAAACGTTCAGAAGGCACGGCATGTCATTGTTGGCACGTTAGGCCATTAAAATCGCGTGGATTTGGGGAATGTTGCTTGTGGAGTGTGCGTGGCGACAAATCGCAGGGAAATAAAAATAGGCGCATGGTGTTACAGCGTCGTATTGCAGTGGCGACAGTTCGCGCATGCGTCGATGTGTTGCGAGCTTATAAAAATTATTACCCGTGAGTGGGACTTTTTTATGGGATGTTACGTTATCTTTTATCCTACGGATCTGCCGACTGTTACTAGGCCAAAAGGATCTTAAGGAATAGAAGTAGAATTGATATTAAAATTAGACTTACTACTGTTTTGGTGATGTTGTAGCAGAAACGCCTTCATGTTTCATTACATGCTATACATTACATGCTATATACGGAGTAAATTTAATAACCGATATCCAAAGAAATATTAGATTATTTACTCCAAAGTTTACAAAGAAAACCAAATTAAAAGTAGATTTATTTAAAAGACGCAACGTTTTTGGAAAACTTAATCATGACCGATTCAATTAAAATAAAATTTGATATCTCCAATAGAAAAGAATGACTTACTTACATAAAAAATATCGCAAGACTAGAAGCTATAAAAATAAATAGAAATTAAACGTAAAATCGCGCAATTTTAAAATACTTGGCAACACGGTATTGCATTTAGCGCGCGCGCGAACCACCTACTCAAATCAACATGGCGAACGCTTCGGGAGCGCGTCTCGTCTCATAAACCAACCGGAAAATTCACTTGTAGCATCGCCATTTGTTTTAATATAATCTTAAGATATTACGCGACGTATAAGATGTTATAGTGTCCAGTTAACGAGTGTGTTAAGTGGATTCTTTTGTGTACACAGTGATTTATTATTTATTGCATGAGTGTTTCTCATGGGGATGACGTACGGGACGATGGACGCGATTCACCGGCCAGTACCGAACAGCTAACGTAAGAGAAAAGAAAATTAAAGTGTAGTACAACTCCTTAGAGTTATTCAATTAGAAAAGAAGGCGGTTAAGATGGTAATTAAGCTTTTCATCGAAGAGTTTCAGTTTGTAGGTACAACAATGTTAAACCATTACCGCACCCTTCAATGGCAGCTTTCACTTGAAATGGTTTTATATAAAAAAATGTATGTTTAAATCTATTGAATCATTTATCACTTTCCTGAAATTATGACAACAGTTCTAAAGAAAGTTATCATATATTTGGTCAGAAGCTATTTGAGAATGTGATTCAGTTTTGGACTACTCACAGAAAATTGATTTCATTTATAAGTCATTTCGTATTGTTAATGATGCATCACAAAATGATAAGCAGATGCCAAGATTGTATCACGTCGAAATGAAGCGCGAACTCGTGAAAATAGATTTGCGGTTTAACCGGGTTTAAGATTAAATTTAATTCTTTATTCATCTTTTCTAGGCTTTGGGGCGATATTTCGATTTTTGTTAACAATAATCGCAAAATAAAATGTATTTCCCCTGGTTTTGAAGTAATTTAACATTTATAGGCCAGTTCTCTTCTTGTAGGTAAAGAACTAAGAAAAGTGCAAAGACAACCTCAGCTTGGAACCATAAATGTGGTAAAATATGATTAAATCTTCTTTAAACGCGTTTTTGCCTAAAGATGTCATTGGTTCATCCTGCTGACTTTCATCACAACGGTCCTATGGTTTTTGGGATTTTCGCAAATTGGAGATCCCGTTTAACATTTTTCATTGCAGTTTTTAAAAATATGTCGATATTAAATTAAATTGTCATAAAAACACATCGACATTTTTTATCTGCTTATACATTACCATCTGGTTGTTGGTTACTATTTTCCACGGAGTCCTACCATGGCCTCACGACTTTATTTACCTCAACATAGATCTTGCAGGAGATCATAAAATAATCAAATCAAATTTATTTACTACACAAAAAGACTTTATTATGGCTTAGTTGAAAATGTAGGCATAGCTCGGCTAGTACGATGTTCTGGGTCCTAAGATGTAGATTAAGAGTCAACCAAAGTTTTTGTAGGGTTTTTCTATCAAGAATTCTCAGCCCGAAATCCGGAAAAGTACTTGGTATAATCATATATCACAGTATATCGAGATTATACGCTCACTCACTATAGCATCGGCATCAAATATCGTCATCGAAATGTGGGTATACACTCTGCTACCAATACTTTAAGAATGTAAACGTGGTATCATGTTTATTTTAAGTTTATTAATTTCTTTATCAGGTGTCTGGATTGTATCCGGTGTAATAACATTACGCTCGCCCTTGAATATATCGGGACCTAACATCGTCTGCGAATTGCAGGTGTACACAATACATTTTTGCTACTGCTGCTTAGGTAAATTAAGAGTCTTAAAATAAATAATCAATCAGCCAATACTCTTCCACTGCTGGGCAAATACAGAAGGTATTTTCACAAATCGATGTGAGAGAGATTAGGTTATACTCCAACACATGGACTGAATGCGGATTGGTGAAGCAGGTTTGTGCCCGCGTCATGCGGTTCGATTTATCAGGCCGCCAACATGATTTTGTTTTTTAAATCGTAGATCCTCACTGGGAATCATTTCTGTGGCATGGTTGCGCTTATAAATATGTAATTCATATTCACAAATAATACCCATACTGAAAAAAATGTTTGTGGGTCACATAAAGATTTATCCCGTGCGGGGAACGAGTACACGATCCAGTGTGCGGAGCGACTTAAAATTTTAACGAATATACCAAGTCATTTAGATGACTCGGTATATTTATTATTATGATGAATTTTTTTTTTATTTATAGCTAACAGCTTATGAATATTCTATTTAGACACATAAAACAGCAACTACAAGCTAATTACAAGGTATCATATGTAGAAAACAACCATGAATAGACAGACACTATTTTTAAACAAGTATATAACACAGGCCTACATGAATTTTGGTGCCGGGGATTTTAGACCTGATTTTAAGTATGTATTACATGGTGATATCAAAAATGTTACCGGTTTTTTTCTATCAGCTCGAGTTCCTGAGATATAAAAAATACATTTTTCAGAAAAAAAAAATATTTTATTGGTATTAAACATCAAGAAATTGCCTTTTAAGTGATTTTCTAGAATGAGACTGACGTGGGCAATCTCGCATGATTCCCCAGCAATAGTCGGCCATCATATGGGTGTCCTACCTTCCTTGGTATCTATTCTCCATCGTTTTTATGTCTTGGTGGAAACGTTCTCCTTGTTCTTCGCTTAAATCTCCTAAATTGATATAGTAATAGTAGTAATTGATCTAGATGACTATTGAGATAGGGTAATTTTATACTCATCTTACAGCCTAAATTTTTGAAATGAACCATTATTCCTACTACTAATTCTACATAGTTATCAGCCTTATGATTTCCGAGGTAATTTTGTGCAACTGCTACAAAAGATTTCCACGCAAGCCTTTCCAGATCATTCAAAGAAGTCTCAAAATTAGTGGTGTCTTTCATTAACTGACGTATTTGAGGTCCATCAAAGATATCTGCTTTTAGTTTTTTAGTACTTAAACCAGGAAATTTCTGTGAAATAAACTGAAAACATTGACCATTTCTGTCGAGAGCCTTAACAAACTGTTTCATTAGCTCTAATTTTATAATCAATGGCGGAAGAATGATTTTTTCTCTTGAAACTAAGGGTTCATTTATAACATTTATTTCTCCGACAACAAGAGCATTTCTCATAGGCCAATAGGAGTCCAATGATGTGATTTGGCTCGTCTGTCCCAGAGACAAATAAAGCAGGGGTATTTAGTATAACCACCCTGTTGACCCAATAAAAAATTAACCATCTCCAGGTCGACGCAGATCACCTAGTTATGTTCAAAATATTTTATTTACTGTAAAAGAATTGAAATTACCTCATATTCTTCTTTCACAGATGTTCAGTGAGCAATTGGAACGGGAGCATATTTATTTCCATTATGTAGAAGAACTGCTTTGAGACTTCGTTTACTACTGTCAATAAAGAGACGCCATTCATTGGGCTGATAGACAAAATTTTTATCAGATGAAAAAATCTGTAATAAGCGTCGTTCTCTCGTGCGATATGTGTCTACATCTGAGGAATATCTGAGGAAAGGCAATTTTTTTCTTTTAATCTGGACGCTAGTAGCTCAGCACGTTCCTTAGAAAGATCTAAGTCTCTGATGAGGTCATTAAGCTCATTCTGCGAAAATGGCTTAGGATTTGATGTGTTTCCGCAGTATTCAAAGTCATCATCTTCTTGAGAAGAAATAGGTGTTTCAGCTTTTTCCTCCTGAGATTGCTGCACTACCTGGTGAAAAGCTGGTATTGGAACAAATTCTGAATGCGGAGTAGGTCTTTGTGCTGAAGAAATATTAGAGTATTTCCATTTGTGGCGATTGTTTTGTTGATACCCACTATATTAGTCATACAAAAGTAACAGTCGTCATAAGGATTTTTTTGTTCTCGCCATATCATAGGCACTCCAAACTTCAAAGACTTACGTGTCCCTTTCTCCCATTGTCGCAAATGTTCAACGCATAGTTTACATACACTATGAGGCGCCCACACTTTATCTTGGTGTCGAATTTCAATACCGAAGTAATAGCAAAATACAGACGATTCACAGTGTCTGTTATCGATTTACGCTAATCTTTAAGTATGTATTCACTACAAACATAACAAAATGTATCAGGATTGTTAACACAACATCTGGACGTACTAGCCATAATGATATAGTAACATAAACTTTATCGATGTTATTGTAATAATGACTATGTACGAAAAAGACCGGGTTAAAAATTATATGAGGGTAAAAGGTAAACTAGAGCTGATGAGTAAAAATAACGTATGACAATATATTGTACATTACCTACTTTATCGACCATAGGCACAAATACAGCTGCATCACCGTAAAAAATGCGAAATAATTACAAAGCAAATAATTTCATGTAAAAATATCTTTTTAAAAACAAACTTTTTAGCAAAAACAATAGGAAGATATCTTGCTTAATTAAGCAGTTTCTATTCCTTCCGGCTCAGACCTTGGATACTATCCGGGTGTAAAGTTCTCGTCAAGACAAATCCAACGAGCCCAAACACAGTGGGGTTACGTAGTTAGTAGGTAGGTTAGTTCGGTAGTTCCATTGGCCACCTATCGGCTTCATCATCAGAGCCTAAACACCATCTGGTTATGTAGTACTTGTCAATACCAATCCAACAAGCCTAAATGCGAAGGGGTTATGTTGTGCTCTTGACATGTTCCTATGGCCACCTTCCGACTTTATGATCAGACCAGCTCCATGTCATGTACCATTGGCAGTGAACATTCATGCATATGCCTAATTTCAGCTCAACCGGATAACTGCGAGTTCTTGAAAATTGGATCACAAGATTTAAACCGGAAAGACAGACAGACAGATATACGAACATTACAGGTAAAATAAAATCTTGTAAAATCAATGTTAATTAGTTTTAGACGAATCAATTGGTCTTAACAATTTGTTCATTACACTATTGATACTGTTGTGATGTTTCACAACAGTATCAATAGTATAAAGAACAAATGGATTTGTTAATCCTAATTTATAAGATCTTTAAATTTGTCGTGACTTTTTTCTATGCCCTTCCTAATGTCATGGCTTTACCATAAAACAATGTTTTGTTAGACAACTCTTGCTACTGTGTTAGTGTAGACTGGCTCGCAGCCAAAAGACGGGCGCTTACGTGCTTCAGACACCCGCTACGTCATCCTTCCGTAAAAATCCATACAAATTGTGTAACGCCAGACAGTTTGTTAGGTTTCTATAGCATTTTAGGTGCTTCGTGTGCAAAGTAATTATTTGGCGCGGAATTACGATCGTGTGGATAAAGATAGCTTTACGATGTAGACACAGGTAAGCTGGATGGATACAGCTCAAAGCCGACCGTAATGGCGATCTTTGGGAGAGGCTTTTGTCTTGCAGGGAACGTCTTTCAACTGATGATGATACTGCTGATGAAAGGGGTCTACAGATTTGTTCCATATTTGGGGGTCTTTATTGTTGGTGCAGCACAGAACAAAGAAGACTACTGTTTATACCAAGATAAATGTGTTTGGAGGATCAAGATCCGTCCGCTACTTACAGAATTGCTCGAAAACAATCTACAAAACATTATTTTCTTAATTTAAAAGTTGTACTCTTGTCGGTGTAGCTGATGATTGCATCTTTATCCACTCTTTTTTTCTCAAAGCGTACACTTTCAGTTCCTTACTGTCGAAGGTTATTGTCAACTATTAACGGTCCATAAATACCAATGTTAAAATCTAGCAAATTTGTATGCACCTTCAATGAACGATATCCGCTTGAGTTTTGGCTGCGGAATGTGCGGGATACTAGCATAAACAAACAATTTTGACGATCAATAATCTTACTCACGTGTCGATCCTCAAATATCGGGTGGATATTTTTTGTTGATTTATCGATCAACAAAAGTAAATATGTAAAGCGGCGCGTTACATAACTTCATGAAAATAATCGTTTAATGCAGGGATTCCCAAAGTGGTCGGTTTCCCAGGGGTCGACATAAACGAAAACTGGTTTTGGGGGTCGACGAGGTCTAAAAATCGACCCCTATTAAATAACACAAGTTATTATTTGAAACTTTCAAGATACTGTATAAGTTGTGTTACGTGTACTAACTTCTTATACGAATGACTAATATTTTAGTAGGAAGTATCATTGATGTACTTTACTCACTTAACCAACCCCAAAGTTTTTAACTTCGCAAATATTTTGTATCAATAGAAAAAAAACTAGAGATTTTTAAAGTAATTTGGCTATGGGGGTTCAGACCCCCACCTCAGGGTATAAGTTCATTTTGGAAAAGGGGTCTCTTGCCCAAAATAGTTTGGGAATCCCTGGTTTAATGGTATCAATAATGCCATTGCACGATAATTTCACAAAGTTATCGTAATGTGCCGCGTTTGGTCAAAGCGAATATCCTTATCGTTTTTATTTCGACTCACTCACTCTTACTCATTGCTTGCACTACAGATTACAGATTTGTCATGACCATTTGTTTACTCTGATTATAATGCCTTAATAATGGTACCTTAGTTATCTCTTGCACGTCTGCAAGGGAAAGAATCACGATAATCTACTTTTACAAATTCTCAATCTACCTATACTGTCCCACTGCTGGGCAAAGGCCTTTTCTCACAAATCGAGGTGAGCGAGATTAGGTCATACTCCACCACGCGGACCCAGTGCATTGGTGAAGGCAGGTTTGTGGCTACATGCTGTTGGAACTCGTATTTGTTTCTTGGTTGGAACTTATTAAGCCTCCTATAAGGCTTCCAACTTAGCTTAACGACTACCACATTAAGTGGTAACCGGGACCAATGGCTTAACGTACCTTCCGAAGTACGGAGACGTATGAATATGAAAATGCCACAAACGGTCACCCATCTCAGGCCGGTCGCGTCGAACGCTGCTTAACCTTGGTGATTGCTAAGAACACTGCGGTCGCACAGCGCTACGAGTGCTTCATTTCTCAATCTCACGCTCTAATTTCTCGATTTCGGTATCCGATAATGTATAAGTACACCCAGAATATTTACATTGATATAGCGTATATCAATATATTTATAAAACTCCCAGTATAAACTCGTTTATTTCAGCAACAATACCATTTTAAATAGCCTACTAAAATATAAATAGATATGTTTAGTCCGTGGACCTATTTATACCTGCGTCGGGGATACCATTTGGCCGTGAGATGTGACCGCTAGTACTTATAAATATGATGTAACTTATATTGTACGAGTGGGTAAGCTATTATTAAAAAATTCCATGTTTTCAGAGTTATAGATCAATGGAATCCATGACGTACGGTTCGGTTCGGGCATTTTATTTGAAAAAAAAACATGACATCAGTTTCATCCTAATTGTTATTAATTCAAAAATCTTTGTACCTTTTTAAAAATACCTTTTCACATCTTCCACACCAGGACACAAATTATTGGATATATATTGCATATATTACAAGAGTATGAATCCATAAATAAATATTCAACCATAGCGTAATATTCTTAAAGTGATCACTTCGTCGGAGACATAAACGTAATTAAGAATTCTCTGAAAAGAAAGATTCTGTATAAAGTCTTTGTAGAATCCTGATTTAACCTTACAAACTAACCTTCGAAAATAAAGGTCAACTTAATACAACCAAAAACAGTGACATAAACTTTGTCTTATTCACAGAGGATTCATCCACATGTCTCGAAGGAAAGAAATAAATTAAAGCGCAGTGGGTTACCGAGTCGGGACCGATGCCAAGTAAGGCGGGCCTCAGTGCGCGCACCTCTAGAGACGCCGACATGTCTACACATCGGAACAGAAACCAATGGTTCCTTAGAGAATGAATTATAAGCTCTAGTGAACTGTTATAAAGCATTTTATTGGCTACTCTGAAGGTATTAACGGTTGTAATAAAGGTTTTTGTTATTGGCGCTCAACATGGGACTTTGGTGATTTGTGGCGCCTAACATAGGATCGGAAAGTAGTGGTTTCAGGGATAGTGAGATATATAGAAAGATGTGCGAAGTTTGCCCACTCGTAGTACATTAGTGATGGATTATAAAAAACGAAAATCAATGCAACTTATTTTTGCCATTATAACCTTTAATATTAGTTTCCCTTATTATCCTTGAATAGCTAAATTGACATGTTTCACTGAAGCAGTATTTCCGAGTATTTTCATTCGTGAGGTACTTATACTATTTTGGGACACGTTAATTTGCTTACAAAGTTTTCCTTGAGTTTATATCGATTCTTCGAAATCCAGATGATCTCATGCTTTTGAATTTTTCCTGATTTTATATATACAGAGGGTAAAATAATATAAAGTTTCATAATTTTCCTTTTATTGGATATAATGGTTAGACATGTTGTTTGGAAAGGGGTCTCCTTGTGTCTAATACAATATTCCAGCACAAGGACATACATATGTATACGTGGAGAAGGACTGAACAAAAAAGCATGATAGATCTGATCCTGGTTGATAACCGTCTCCGAAGCAAACTACAAGATACGCGTGCGTATAGAGGCCCCACTCTGGAATCAGACCACTATCTCGTAGTTGCGCGGTTTAGTGGTCTGTTCAGGAAGTGGAGGCACTGGCGAGAGCGTATCCCCTTCGGAGACCTTGAAAGATTAAAGGTTGAAAAGTTGCAAGATGAGAGCGTGAGGAGAATGTATGAAGATAGAGTCCGGGACAAGCTTTTGACAGCAGGCTCTTCGGACTCAAATGTAGATGAATGCTGGAATAGCCTCAAAGAGAGTTTGGTGGAATCCGCGGAAGAAGTATGTGGTTGCTCAAAGAAGCATATTACAGCAAAAGGTGATGCATGGTGGGATGCGGAGTTGCAAAGCTCCGTAGAAAGTAAGAAGAAAGCGTGGCAGGACTATGTATCTTCTTTGAACCTGAATGCCAGTATGACAGAGATGAGGAAAGAAATATACCGGCAATGCAAGAATGCCACTAAAACTTTAGTGAAAGAAAAGCGTGAAAGAGCCAGTATGATTGAGGAGGAGAGGCTGGCGAAGAACTTCGAGAACAACACCAAACTCTTTTGGCGCAAGGTGAGAAAGGCTCGAGGTGATTCGTCAGGCTCCAGAATGGAAAGGATAAAATCTAAAGATGGTGACATTCTTGCAGACACACAAGCTGTGCTAAACCGGTGGAGTGAATATTTTGGAGAAATGTATGGAGATGACCCGGATGCTGATGCCGCAGACGTGCCTAAAGGCGAGATTGCGGCACCAGAATCAACGGAGGACATCACTATGGAAGAAGTTGAATGGGCGATAGAAAGTATGAAAAACGGTAAAGCTGCGGGAGTAGGCATGGTATCTGCCGAGATGATCAAATATGGTGGAACTTGCGTCCGGGACGCTTTGCGGGCCCTTGCAAACCTTTGCTGGAGGACCGGTAGAGTCCCTACAGATTGGCGCCGCGCAGTCATACTACCCTTGTATAAAGGCAAGGGTTCACAATATGACTGCGCCAATTACAGAACCATCAGTTTGATCAGCTTGGCAGCCAAGGTGTACGGTAAAATTATTGAACGAAGAATGCGCGTGAAGTCCGATGGAATGTTGTGCGAGGCACAAGGGGGTTTCAGGTCTGGAAGAGGATGTTCGGATCAAGTCTTCTCACTCCGCAACATCGTAGAGAAGCATATGGCAGTGGGCCGGAAGGTTTTCTGCGGTTTTGTAGATCTGGAGAAGGCATTTGACAGAGTTGTGCGAAAGAGACTTTGGGACATTTTGCCAGAGTATGGTATAGATGGCACTCTATTGCGAGCCGTCCAGTCCACTTATGTGGACTGCAAGGCATGCGTACGGGTGGGTGGTAACAGGTCACCCTGGTTTGACGTTAAAATTGGCGTCAAGCAGGGTTGCGTGTTGTCCGCTAGACTGTTTATAATATATCTGGACAAAAGTCTCCAAAGACTGAAAGCGATGAATGAAGGTGTACAAATGGGTGAACGGTGAGGTGTAAACCATCTACTTTATGCAGATGACGCGGTTTTAATAGCGCCAACAGCCACTGATCTGCAAACACTAGTCACAGTTATGAAAGACGACTGCATGATCAATGGTTTACACTTGAATGTGAAGAAAACCAAGATTATGGTTTTTGAAAGGGAAGAAACCAGAACGAATGTAAGGATTGTGGTTGGTAACGATGTGCTGGAGCAAGTGAATGAGTTTGTATATCTTGGATGCGCCTTCAGTAAGGATGGGAAATACACCGCTGACATAGAGAGAAGAGTGAGTGCAGGGAACAGAGTGAATGGTGCGATGGGAAAGCTACTCGGGAGCCGGCACTTAAGCCATAAGGCGCAGCTGGCCATACATAACGGAGTTCTTGTCCCAACGCTGTTATATGGTAGCGAGAGCTGGGTATGTAAGAAGGAGAATGAAAGTAGGATAAATGCGGTAGAAATGCGAGCTCTGCGGAAGATGTGCGGAGTGAAGCTGACCGACCGCATTAGCAACAGCATAGTAAGACAGCGAGTAGGTATGAAAGATAGTATCGGTGTAAAGATGAGAAAGGGCATGCTCCGTTGGTTCGGGCTTATAGAAAGAATGCCAGAGGAAAGAATGACATAACAGATATACAATGTGAAAGTGGAAGGATGCAGGTACCGGGGAAGACCTAGACTATCTTACCACGACCAAATAAACCGAGTCTTATCTGATGGAAAAGTCAAGAGTCTCCGTAACCGGCGAGCGTGTATGAGACAAACTATGAGAGTCGAGGAAGCCAGAGAGGTATGTAAGGAAAGAACCTGTTGGAACTCTGTACTCTCTGCCTACCCCGCAAGGGATCTGGCGTTAGGTTATAGATAGAGATAGATAGATAGACATGTTGTTATTTATTCGCATTTATGTTGGTTAAATTTTCCGGGACAAATGAAATAGAAACAGTAGTGGTTATAAATATAAAAAAAGATAGCAAGAGAAGTAAAAACAAAACACAAGCCCGTTGAGCTTCTCACGGAATCTTTTCAGTGCAGGCCACGTTTTCACCCGGTGGTCGATTGGAAGGCTAAGTAAAAAAATCTGACCCTACAGGGTTTAAAAAAATAGATCATTTAGATCACTCTGTACTCTCTGCCTACCCCGCGAGGGAGCTGGCGTGATGATATAGATAGATAGATAGATAGATCATTTAGATAATTAAACACCGTCACGCCTTTATTCCCCAAACGGGGGTGGCAAAGTACTGCGTACACCCAGTTTTTGCCGACAATGTTAGGTCCCATGTAATAGGGGGCGAGCCTATTACCATATACGGGGCACAACTCCAGACTCCGGATTCATACTGGGAAGATTTCGTTACAAAAACTTCATCTGTCCGACTTAGGATTTGAACCCAGGACCTCGCGATCGACAAGCGATGCGCTTTGCCACTACACCAACGAGGCTAGATAATTATTTACTTGAATATTTACAGTACTATACTTTCAGATTTCTTTTGTCTGACCCACCCCTTCTATAGGTGTTACCACCTAATTTGTGACATTAACACACAATCACGGCGACCTGCTGTCCCGGTTAGGAGATCCAGACAAAGTGACGTCAATCACGTTACAACCTCAATTAAACGTGGCACCATGTTACCAGTAGGTTAATGGTCATTTCGCAGTAATCTATTGTGCTAGATTGATCGCGTTATGTGTGAAGAAATAAAACTAGATAAAATCCTTTTTATGTACATTTCATATAAGAGACACGCTGAAGTGAAGCTAAAGTCATAAAATAATGTACTTATATAAATCCCGCCCTGTATTTATTTCCGAAAGGCCAAGATTGTGATCAAGCATGCTGAACAGCATGTTATGTGGAGATTTCAACCACAACAGATATAAAAATTTTAACATTTGGATTTTACTTGCCTGCAATAGATTCGCCTGACTTTAAAATAAGATTTCGACTGTAAAACTGCGATTTAACATTATTACAACGTGTTAAGTTAGTGCCTATTGTCGTATTATGTATTTTCCTGATTCTTAGTTAGAAATTATACTTTTGAAGATACAGAAGATGTGTGTAACAAGAATCTACTTTTTTATTTATAAAATCTATCTATATCATCACGCCGAATTCCTTGCCTTGCCATTTATAAAATCACAATAACTATAGTAATACTACAATAATAACAATTACTTTCTTACCAAAACTGTGGTACTACATTACTGCCTATCTGGCTTAACGCGACAACGGCAACCTTCTGGGTTTTGGTTAATAAATGCAAGTCAGTGAGTTGGAATCACGCACCGTCCCCCGCAGGGTATATACGAGTACATAACCTACTTTCAGTTGGCTGAATTTTATTAGTGTCAGCCCTGAGACATCAGACGAATGATAAACAGGTACGCAGCGATACGGTTTCACAAAGCCCTTGTTTTTGTGCATGAGTTTTTTGGCGCCCACCGTGGAACCTGATGATTATGTTGCTTCAATATTTTGTATTAAATTGTCCTTCAAACTTAACATAGATAAGTATTAATAGTAAAGCAACATGTCATACGACTTTATTGAATAAAATGCTAAAAATTACGTAACCAATACCGTTATATCAGTTTTATGCGCGCGTCGATGTTGTCGTCCCAAGAAACGTGAAGTCTGCTAATTTTCCAGGGATTATGACTCGAATACCCTTCGTGTGTCCTGTATCTACAGTGAACATAAAATTTTAGGCGATTATTTAAATGGATGTTGGGAAATAAAAGCACCCTTAGTTTTCCATCTACATACTTTTGGAATATTTATATATTATTTTGATTATAGAAATTAAAACTTTTGACTAAAAATTACGAAAGAAGTATGATTGGTAGGATGGTGTGCCTCTTGGGCATGGCAAAGGAATTGCCCCCTGTTGCCAAAAGTACCGCGACGAATTGTGGGTGTGGGATGCAGACGTGTATACTCCTTCCAGAAAAAGCAGGCGGGAGTAGTATTTATATTTAATATAAAAAGGCATCTATTGATATTATAGTGTTCTTATAATATATTTTTTACTGTATCACTGTACCAAATCCATTGCAATTTTTCCTTAATAGCATTCCGGAATGTCGAACTTTGTCTGGTATAAATGGTATTGTCTCGCTTGCCTGTTTTGATTTAAACCTAACATCTACGGTAAAATATGTGTGTACATCGTACAGATATGTCTTCCTCGCTTAAGGAACAGCGAGACGGTATATATTTTTTTTCATGTTTTAGCCTTATTGTCCAATAACCGCATTCAGAAGTAGCATGACCTATTATTTATGGATATCACTCAACCCGACCAATCGAGACGAAACGTCTAAGGAAACCGCTTGCCAAACTAATAATATACTTATATAAATTTTACTCACTGACCGTGACTGATTACAAACCAGATTAACCTAATTCCTTTGTACTGTAGTCCTTTGACACACAGCTTTGATAATTTCAAGAACTAGTTGTCGTTCCACTAATTCTTAATAAATTAAAGGAGAAAACTTCCTTGGGGCAGCGTGATTCAACAGCGTGGTTCAATACATCGAACGATGAGGATTTATCAGTCGGTTTGATACCTACGCCTTTTTTAAACTCATCGGTACAAGTTTATTTAGTTGTAACTGGCATATCTTAACGGATTTGGATAAACGTACCTATTTTCTTAATTAAAGGGGACTTACTGGTTTCATATAAATTTCATCCTGATTTGATGCAGGATAAGAACTCCTTTAATTTTTCTTTTTTTTTTTGCTTTCAAGTCAATTTATTTCAATAAAGGTTATTCCAATAGACGTTAGAATGGTTCAAAAACTCGAAGCTTTACTATTTTAAGCCAGCTGGTACCAGCCACTTGCCACCCCTTATTTTCAAGGTAAAAGTTCGATTAACTTAACTATCTGTCTTATTTGATCCGCAAGATAATTCGTGGCGGCATTATGTTGTAACGACTGGCGCGCACCGAACCTCGACCTTTCTGTAATCGATTTTGTAAAACAAGAGTGTGTCGCTTGCGTCACTACTAACATTAACTGATAAATGATATTTCAGTGACTTATCTCAGGGTCATGTATAAAATATTAAGGAAAATTATAAAATAACTTAAGCGACACCCTAGCAGGGTCGTGTACACATTAATTATAGTTTATCGACGGACGATTTAGCGCAGTGGTTAAGAGCTTAAGCCGCTCTGCCCACTGTGTTTAATAGTCGCGGGTTTGATTGCCGGTTTGATTGGGCGGGATCGCACGGGACAAATCTTTCTGTAATCCACAATTATTTGTTCCGGTCTGGGTATTTGTGTATGTGAATTTTCATGTTTGTAAACGCACCCACGACACAGGAACAAATCCAAGGATGGGGCTACGTTTAAACAAAAAAAGAACTAATATGTAACTTTATGTACATTGTCCAACAAATAAAATACTGACTGCTTCATCTGTCTAGGGGCGAATAATGCACGTTGTGATTACGAGGTCCTGAGTTCAAGATCCTAGAGTCGGGGATTGTTTTTTTTTAACATGATCATTTCACATAGTTATCGTAACGCTCTGCGTTTGGTCATAGCGAATGAGGGCCCAGTTCGATAGCAATTAGATCCTGTTTGGAATCTGGCTTTTGTTGAGTTTTTCGTAAATTGTTGCAGTATATCGCCTAGACTACTAAGATGAAATTTTTTGTTTTTGTTCTTTTTTCTCCCATCACATCACCAGATTTCGAAAGGATTGACATGACAACAATTACCACGATGAGTTCAGATAAGCTCGCCAAATTACTACTTTATGAGTTCACACAATAATCAAAATATATTTTTATATTGCATACTAAGTATGTCGATTAGATTGGATTAAATTTTGTAAGCTATAGATACTTAAGTACCGGCGTTAGGTAGATAGAGGATTATCTATAGATTTTTGCGCGTGCTTTGACCTCACAGGCTCTCGTAGCGACCGCGGTATTCTTACCGATTACCAAGGTTAAGCAGCGTTCGACTCGGTTGGCCCGAGATGGGTGAGCGTTTGTGGCATTTTCATATTCGAGCGTCTCCGTGCTTCGGAAGGCACGTTAAGCCGTTGGTCCCAGCTACCACTTAGTGTGGTAGTCTTTAAGCCGAGTTGGAAGCCTTAAAGGCGGCTTGATAAGTTCCAACAGCAGGTGGCCACAAACCTGCCTCCACCAATCCGCACTGGGTCCGCGTGGTGGAGTATGACCTAATCTCTCTCACCTCCATTTGTGAGAGAAGGCCTTTGTCCAGCAGTGGGCAGTATAGGCTGATATTATTATTTATTATTATTACATGTTACTAGGATCGACTCTATTTTTTTGCATATGTAGCTTTAGAATTGATATTTTAGATCTACAGTTATAATTTACTTACGGTTTTCATAATAATTTTAAAACATATTTAACTTTAACAAAAATACATTTTGTATTTGTTACAAGGTATTTAGTTTACACGATAAAATGTAATGTAAAAGTCAGGAGTCTCCGTAACCGGCGAGCGTGTATGAGACGAACTATGAGAGTCGAGGAAGCCAGAGAGGTATGTAAGGAATGAACCTGTTGAAACTCTGTACTCTCTGCTTACCCCGCAAGGGATCTGGCGTGAGGTTATAGATAGATAAAATTTTGCCGTTTAATTGATGATATGCAGACCACGAAGTTTGTGTCTATTTAATTAAGTAAGCATCATTAGTGGCGCACAACGAGCGACTAACACTAAAGTTAATTACCTAGTATGCCAATTTCATTCGTAACAAATATTTTATTTTTTTCAAAGTGTTAGAAATCTAAAAAAGAGCTTGTAGTCATACTAGCATGTTCTTATTATTGCATCACTGCCTCATGTTGTGAATATGTCTATGTGATGTCTATCTAAATCCTCTCACCAGAGCCATTGTGGGGTAGGCAGAGGGTACAAAGTACCAACAGGTTCTTTCCTTACATACCTCCCTGACTAAAAAATAACTCATGTGAATAAATATAATAAATAATATATGAAATTTCTGTAAATATGAGATGTAATTAAATGGTTTTGGAAAATAAAGTCTCCCTGGCTTGACTAGATTGACACCTGATTCTTTTAACCAATAATGTTATATAAATAGACCTGTAATTTTCACGGCAATGTAACCACACGTGTAATAGCCAATTACCTAATGCCTGCTTTTTTATCCGACGAAAGTTATAAATAACGAATGACTGAGCTGGCGCATCGGACAGTTATTCAGCGTTTATTGGCTAGTACTGTCTTTCATGTAATTTATAGAATTAATGACATACCGATGGTTTAGTCCTGTAGTTGAGAGCTTAAGTCGCTTCACTCGACTCGCTTGATCCAGTCGGATCAAGAATCGCGGGTTCGATCCCCGCAAGGGACAAATCTTTGTGTATTTGTTTCGGTCTGGGTGTTTGAGTATATGAATTCATGTTTGTGAAAGCACCCATAACATATAGGGATAATTCCTAGTTTGGGGCTACGTCGTTTTTTTTTAAGTTTCATATTAATACATTGTTTGTACATTTTACGTCATATTCTGCCTTTGAGCGTCGAAATAATCCAAAAACAAGTAATAATTTAAAAAATATAAAATATATGAATTTTATAAATTTCCTAGGAATTGTGTAAATTATCGAGCTGGTTAAGGAAATGTGTATAATATAATTGATCGGAGAGGCGGAGCTCTCGCAGCCGGCTGTGATATCAGCTATGGTCGATAGGGAGAGCGCCTTGGCGGTAACCGTCACCTTTTGCGAGGCCGTATTGCCGGAAAACGAGTAGGCTGAGCGGAAGAGGGAGGAGACCTCCTCCAATCCTGCTCGCAGAAGACGCGTTGGGCGAAGGCGTAGGGCATATGTCGCGAATGACCTTCGGCCCCCTATAAACATGGGCCTGCGTTCACCGGATAAGGGCAACCGGTCGCCCGAATAGTGGCAGGCCCGTAAAGGAAGTGCGCTGCGTCCTGCGCGCCCTTACAAAGAAGAGAACGGGATGTAGGCGAGGTCTGTGTAAAACAGACCAGGCCCGCCCGCGCTGCAATTGTTATGCCACTCGCGATTACTGCGGCAGGGCACTCTGGCAAGAGTCGGCCGCAGGGGGGTTTTAGTGGGTGCAAGCCCCACATCACTGCCCCATCACCAAATCCACGATGTGGCAGTATGCGCTAGGCATTTCTCCCCGTATAAAAAGGAAATTTATATAATTAATGAACATTATATTATTATTATTATTTTTACCGAAACTCGAAAGACTTCCACAGTAAGTAGGACAAGGCCTTTTCCAAAGATCGCTTAGGCGATAACCGACTGTGAGCTATACGGACCCGGTGAAAACAAGTACATATCTGCCATTCCTGCTTGGGGAAAACAGGTCTGACAGTATTTTTATGATAGATACACATTTATAAACATCGGAACAAGAACATCCAACAGGAAAGAACCTGTTGAAAGTCTATATTCACTGCCTACCCCGCAAGGGATCTGGCGTGATGATATAGATAGAATACAGAACATCCTTCAAAATCAAAATGGTAATAAGTTGAAAAGGCACTGAAAAGGTAAAACGCCTGGGTTTTTCCATGCCAAATATTCCATCCCTTTTATTAGATGTTATTTTTATCGGTGTGGTGGCGGCCAGGGTCATATGGGTGCAGGGCCGCGCCCTAGACACCATAGCACATAAACACTATGAATTATAGCCATATCGATGGCCAGAATTCGAGGTTACCGCTTAATATTATGATTAATGGATATAGGAAGTGAAATATGCCAAACATTTCAAATATGAAAATTGTAAGTGACAACTCGCCTGCGTGAGGCCCATATTACAGCTATCAATTTCGGCCCGCACATCAAGCGGGTCCGTCACCGAGCATCCTCCATCCATCCAGCAAGCGGAGTAAAATGCCCCTTAGAAATAAGGACATGACTTATGCTGGTTTTGTGTTCGGGCATTCGGCCCCCTCTCACATCGATAAACTCAAAGCGGTTCAAAACCGTAGCAGCCCCCTGGTTCGTCCGGAATGTCGATCTCCACTCCGATCTAGGTCTCGAACCTATTCGCGCCTATATTAAAAAGGCGACAACACGACACTTCGCGAACGCATCTACCCATGCGAATCCGTTAATCGTAGCCGCCGCCGACTACGACTAAGGGGCGACTAAGTGGCGACATACTCGAGGGCGCCTTGAAGAGGCGCCCTCGAGTATGTCGCCCCTTGCCCTTCTGGCTCGAGCGTAGTGGTTGCACACTCGCCCTTAAGTCCGGTGAAGCTGTAAAGGCCTCGCGGCCAACAGCGTACATCACTCACACACACACACACACACACACACACACACACACACACGAGGTGATGTTCGAATTGAGCTCGAGCGTAGTGGTTGCACGCTTGCCCTGTTGTCCGTTGAAACTGTAAAGGCCCTGCGGCCAACAGCGTAGATCACTTACACACACACACACACCCAAAAATGGTGGTGATGTTTGAATCCTTGCTTAGGCAAAATGTGGGTTATCTGATTCTTTTGCATGCCGAATATGGCGTCACGTAATAAAAAACATAACATCCTCTACTTGTAACCATTTTCGCAAATAAATGATGAGGCCAGTCTGATTATTTTTATAGTCGTTGCGTTCATTCTTCATGCTGTAATATCTCATAGCGGCTTGCAAATTTTACGAGCCGCAATGACGACGACTTGCGTAATGACAGGATTCCCAAACATTTTACGGCCGGTGTTAATTGCGGTCACGACAAACGACAGATTGTCCAAGTCAGGACAGGGATTTTCGTTCGAAAATCAATCGGAATTATCCCAGTATCCTCGTTTTCCTCTTAAACATTTCTTCTGGTCGTCTTACGTTTGTGGAAATGTGGAAATACGTAAAGTAGAATCGAAAGTTGCGCGTACGACTTGCATGGTTAATCTGTTAAAAATGTAAGAAGTTTTACAATGACGTAAATGTCTATTGTTTCATAGAGAAAGGACTTTCCTTAATAACCATGGAATACCCATAGTAACCATAGATAATATCCATAAGACTAAATAACACAAACCAGGAGATGCATAACGTCTTCGTTTGCAAATATAATATAGCTCTACCATGAGTGGATGTTGTAATTTTGTATTTTTATTATTTATCAGCCATAAATTTTGCACCATTTCGATTGTATTCTACTATCTTTCTGTTGAGGTATGTTTCGTTATCTTTTTTAATTATTAGATTAATATAACAATCAGCCAAGCCAGCCAAAAAAAGACTGGGACCCAAATCTGCTATTTTTACGCGATTTGTAATTATGACATGTTATAACATACGTTCAATTAAAATTATGAGTAATGAAAAAATAAAAAATGTTTCCAGTGGTACGCCTATAGAAAACCATAAGAACACGATTGAATTAAAAGATTATCAAAACTGTCAAAACTAGCGATTATGATATCAATGACCGACAATTTTACTAAAATTGCAATAACAGACTTGGTGCCCTGATCTGTATACATTTTTATACACGATTTTGACAGCGAGTTTTCAATCATAACAGTTTATTTACCGCGTTGCCAGCATTTTGGTTGAGTTTCTCGCATTTCAATTGTAAGTCAATAATGGTGTGTAAGACCACCATATTAGAAATTATTCTTGCGTCGTGATGGCGCTTATAAACATGAGAGTTACATACAAAAACATCCAGACCGCAACAAATTTAATCACTTGATCACGCCGTCGTCAAACAATACCGTACCCATATCGATATTGTTTTCATTTAACTTTCATATTGTGACAGGTGTGGGTGTTAGGTTGATCGATCGCCACCTGGCTGCATTCCAACTTCTTGTGCTCCAACTTACACTTGTACAATATACCTGTCCTTATCTATACCATTACACCATATCTCATTTCTGTCTCTATCTATAAATGATCATTCTCCGTTACCGGGTAGGCAGAGAATACAGAATTCTTTCCCTACAGAACTCTCTCGCTTTCACTCTCCCTTCACTCTCATAGTTCGTCTCATACAAGTTCGCAGGTTACGGAAAGTATCGACTTGCTCTTCTTATAAGCACGTTTCATTTAGTCGCAGAATATAGTCGAGGTCTTCCACTGGAAAATATGTCAAACAAATGTATTAATAACAGTTGGAAGGTGGAAAAGCTTTGATGCGGTACCATGTCACTTAACCTCACGTTCAGCGCCACATTAAACCATTAAAGTATTTATGAATCGTAATAAAATAACAAAAACTCTACTACCACTTCGGATTGTTATTCCTCCAAGCTAACTTTCTACAGTCTTTAATACTAACAGAAAACGAAAAAGTGAACGGAGGGCTATTCACGAAAAGATAGACGGTAGCGTGACGCTAGCGAGTCATTAACGTAACAGTAAGCGTATTCGCTAGCGTCCAAAGATTATAATATATATGAGAAAGATGGAAACTAGACCAAATTGTCAAACATTTTGTCACAACTTTGGCAACAGTGCTGTCTCGTGGAAAGGCAGGGTGCTTTTCGTGTATATAAATCTATAGGTACTAGCGTCACGCTAACATTTATCTTTTCGTGCTAAGCTCTATGGAGTAAAATTTTACAACGAAAAGTCACGTGGTTATGTAGAGACCCTATACATCGCTACAAAGTTGCGAGTACATACCAACGGATGGCGCTGACCGGTTCTTGATAGATGTCTAGAAAGCGATATGAGAGTTCGCTCGACGCGCAGCATATATAGAATCCCCCAACATCAATTCTCGGAGGAGTAGCAGGCCCCGCCAGACACAACATCCATCTAGCTGGAAGATCTTTCCTTTATCAAATCCTGAACGTTAAAAGCGGTTTTGATTGCGACAAGAGAGTAGAAACAAAACGTTGGCCTTTTAAACTAGCTAGGCTCTCGGTAGTTATTTTATGGATAATTTCACTTAGTTATTAACGCCCCGGCGTTCGCACGGGTAGCATTAGGTAAGTATAAACGGCCTACTTTTCTTTGGAACTGTTCGAGAAGAAGAATTCTACAATAAATTAATTTCATATAACTTTATCGATTTACACAATGAACGAAGTTTTCAGGAATAATATTTTTTTACCGAATTGAGCGTATTTTCACAAATCTATACTAATATAATATTATAAAGAGGAAAGATTAGTATTTTTGTAACGAATAAACTCAAAAACTTCAGGATCAATTTTAAAAATTCTTTCACCATTTCAATGCTACATTATCCCAGAGTAACATAGGCTATGTTTAAAAAATAAATATCCACCCATACGAAGCCGGGACGGGCTGCGACTTAGTTATAAATTAATACTAAACCATCCTCGTTAATCAGTCTCTGTGTATTGGTGAAAAACGTATGAAAATATGTGTTATACCTTTCGTAACGTAGCAGGTTTTTAAAATTGTGAAATATTTTTCCCGAAGACTGGTGATAGGTCAGAGTATTTTTGATTAGTAAAACCTTTAACGTTAAAATTAAATATATTCGATGAAATATGGGTGTTTTATGTACGCCCCTGATTTCCTAGTGAAAATAATCGTGGGTGATATTACGAGTACTTATTATTAATCGAAGAAATCACCATTTCAGAGTTTAATTAACTAATTGACTTTCTCTTCATAAACGACAATAAATCGTTAATAACCACAAATAACCCAATGATAATATTTAAATACTACCTTATCTCCGATTCATAAATATTGTAATGGTTTACATGAATAAAAAATATTCTGATTCTGATATCTCTACCAAATATTTATTGCAATTAATTGATTAGGCGAGGGGACTGACGTGGTAACAAATCCAAAACATGCACCCTCCGCAAATGCACTCACCCACCCGACTTCCGGGCGCCGGCCGCACCCCTTACCTTTGTTTAGAAAGGTAACGTAGACCGTACCCACATTGTGAACAAAAAATCAATTTTGTAAAATTGTATGTAAATTTCTATCTATATAGCACCGTTCAGTGTTATTTTAGGTGAATTTGTATCTATCTATCTATAACATCACGCCTGATCCCTTGCTGGTAGGCAAAGAGTACAGAGTTCCAACAGGTTCTTTCCTTACATACCTCTCTGGCTTCCTCGACTCTCATAGTTCGTCTCATACACGCTCGCCGGTTACGGAGACTCTTGACTTTTCCTTCAGATAAGACTCGATTTATTTGGTCGTGGTAAGATAGTCTAGGTCTTCCCCGGTACCTGCATCCTTCCACTCATATTGTATATCTGTTATGTCATTCTTTCCTCTGGCATTCTTTCTATATGCCCGAACCAACGGAGCATGCCCTTTCTCATTTTTACACCGATGCTGTCTTTCATACCTACTCGCTTTCTTACTACGCTGTTGCTAATGCGGTCGGTCAGCTTCACTCCGCACATCTTCCGCAGAGCTCGCATTTCTACCGCATTTATCCTACTTTCATTCTCCTTCTTACATACCCAGCTCTCGCTACCATATAACAGCGTTGGGACAAGAACTCCGTTATGTATGGCCAGCTGCGCCTTATGGCTTAAGTGCCGGCTCCCAAGTAGCTTTCCCATCGCACCATTCACTCTGTTCCCTGCAGTCACTCTTCTCTCTATGTCAGCGGTGTTTTTCCCATCCTTACTGAAGGCGCATCCAAGATATACAAACTCATTCACTTGTTCCAGCACATCGTTACCAACCACAATCCTTACATTCGTTCTGGTTTCTTCCCTTTCAAAAACCATAATGTTGGTTTTCTTTGCATTCAAGTGTAAGCCATTGTTCATGCATTCGTCTTTCATAACTGTTACTAGTGTTTGCAGATCAGTGGCTGTTGGCGCTATTAAAGCCGCGTCATCTGCATAAAGTAGATGGTTTACGACTAAGTCACCCATTTGTACACCTTCATACATCGCTTTCAGTCTTTAAAGACTTTAGATATTATAAACAGTCTAGCGGACAACACGCAACCGTGCTTGACGCCGATTTTAACGTCAAACCAGGTTGACCTGTTACCAACCACCCGTACGCATGCCTTGCAGTCCACATAAGTGGACTGGACGGCTCGCAACAGAGTGCCATCTATACCATACTCTGGCAAAATGTCCCAAAGTCTCTTTCGCACAACTCTGTCAAACGCCTTCTCCAGATCTACAAAACCGCAGAAAAACCTTCCGGCCCACTGCCAGATGCTTCTCTACGATGTTACGGAGGGAGAAGACTTGATCCGAACATCCTCTTTCGGACCTGAAACCCCTTTGTGCCTCGCACAACATTCCATCGGACTTCACGCGCATTCTCCGTTCAATAATTTTACCGTACACCTTGGCTGCCAAGCTGATCAAACTAATTAATGGCTCTGTAATTGGCGCAGTCATATTGTGAACCCTTGCCTTTATACAAGGTTACTATGACTGCGTGGCGCCAATCTGTAGGGACTCTACCGGTCCTCCAGCAAAGGTTTGCAAGGGCCCGGAAAGCGTCCCGGACGCAAGTTCCATCAGTGAATTTGTAGCTTAAGATTTAGGGGAGAGGGTCTCATCTTAGCCACAATTGACATTGTTCAACTATATCTTGGATTTAGTACAGATCTAAGAGTATACTTTAGCTTAGTATAGGCACAGCAAACTAGATTATTTATTATTAAAAAGAAAACAACATGGAACATCTTCTATTCGATTACAAAATTGAGTGATCGATTAAAACTTTAGTACTAAAGAGCTTAATTTCTCTTTGCTTTTTTAGTTATGTCACTATTCCATTAGGTTAAGGGGGAACCTAACCAAAACTCCCAAAAATAGGCTCTATTTACAGAAGATTGTTGATGAATTTACTGGGTTTTGTTAGAAGAAATATAGCCTCCACCGCCTCTGCCACCCCCGATTGGTGAATTAAGGCGTGATGATGTGTATGTAAGAAATATTTATTTATATGTTTTAAAATATAAGTCGTATAATTGGATTATGTCTAATATCTAAATACTATCTCAAAAGTAGAGACTGCAGGTACCCCTATTATAAATTGTTAAGTAGTTTTTTAGGGAAAACTCTATGAAAAGTTAGGTGGCTAATTCCATTATCAAAATTTTGCAAAACCGAATCTTAAACGTTGCCTAACCACAGCGTTTTGATGTTTACGTAGAGCCTATACTGCCCACTGCTAGGCAAAGGCCTTCTCTTACAAATCGAGGTGAGAGAGATTAGGTCATACGCCACCACGTGGACCCAGTGCGGATTGGTTGAGGCAGGTTTGTGGCCACCCGCTGTTGGATTTATCAAGCCGCCTTTAAGGCTTCCAACTCGGCTTAACGACCACCACATTAAGTGGAAACCGGGACCAACGGCTTAACGTGCCTTCCGAAGCACGGAGACGCTCGAATATGAAAATGCGACAAACGATCACCCATCTCAGGCCAACCGAGTCGAACGCTGCTTAACCTTGGTGATCGGTAAGAACACCGCGGTCGCACAGCGCTACTAGCGCCTCGCCCGCCTTTAGATGTTTACCCTTGTAGAATTTTAGTAGAATACGAAATAGTTGTAAAAGTGAGAGTGTACGATTAACGCCATTTTGTTGTGAATGTCAAAATGGCGGGATCATAACTTATTATTTGAAAATCTAATAACCGGTATTTAGTACTTAATTAGTTCTATTTGGGACCTATATATAAATAAGAACCCAAATGTGCTTGAACATATTGAATAACTGGCAGTTTTCCGCGGCTTACCATACAACAGCACCACCTACCGGATGTATGTTACTTCACTACAACAGAATTATTAAAATCCGTTTAAGTGTGTCAGAGTTGATTGATTACAAACCATAGATATACATGTACCTTAGCCCCCTCCCATAGCCGGCGGTTGACCGGTGCACTTAGTAGTGCACCCGTCCCCCTACAGCGACTGTCCCAACCGAGGGCGCCTCTTCGAGGCGCCCTCGAGTATGTCGCCTCTTGCCCTTCTGGCTGGCTAGAGCGTAGTGGTTGCACGCTCGCCTTTAAGTCCGGTGAAGCTATAAAGGCCTCGCGGCCAACAGCGTACATCATTTACACACACACACATACACGCATGTACCTTAGTGTTAGAAACAAACAAATCTTTCCTCTTTATAATAATAGTATAGATAATGCAGATCCCGCCATCTTTACGCGTGACCAAATCAAAGAGAATATAATCACTACGTGGACTAAATACTGATGATTAGATTTTCACGGAATCGGCTATGATTCCGTTATTTTAACGTTCACGTTTTGTTACATTCATACAAAGATCTTTTGGCCCGCAGCCAAAATCGGGACTAACGCAGTCGTCAAGTAAATGTCACTTCATGACAGCCGCAGAGTTGCCGTTTGCTATGAAATTTACACAAGTTCGTTTTATAATTAGTAACCGTGCGGACCCACCTGTGAAATATTTTCCTGGCAGTGGGAACATTTTACTAAATAATAACCCCAATTTCACAATAACGCCCCCTGTGAATATCATCCGCGGGCCTAGTAGTGGGTAAATGATGGCGAACACCCGCTAGTTCCCACTGGAACTGTAATGGCTGGATTTTCCCGATACATAATTGTTCTTCAAGAAATGATTACATAAAAATACGTCAGACTCTTTTATTAGCTTTGTTTTGCAGGAGATTGTAAATGACTATTTTAAATACTGTTAAAGACATGCCAAGTAGCAAATTGTAATTTGTGTGACAAATACAATTAAATTGTTTTAAGTGATTACATTGCAATTCATATTATGAAAACTTTACTGTTTTTGTAACTGTGACTTCTAAAGTCAAATCGAGTAGCAATCGCATCTATACGCCGCCGAACAATGGCTTTTTGCGTTTTCGTATTACATAGAATGTAGAAAGAGACCGCCCGTGATGTTACCGAAACATAGTGCTGCCAGGAGATCAGCGCTGCAGCATAATACAGCTGCGGCATTAGCTGAAGCAGGGACATATTTTGGGTCTCACACAATCACTGCTTTTCATTTCTACTTTAACCTTCACTCCGATCTCGGTCTGGAATCTATTCGCGCCTATATTAAAAAGGGCGACAACTCGACACTTCGCGAACGCATCTTCCCATGCAAATCCGCTAATCGTAACCGCTACCGACTACGAACCCATTCCCGGTCGCTGCTACCGCCAGCCGCGACATGTTCTCACCGATCCCCCCGATGCTCTGACATCGCTTCTTTCCGCTCCGGATACGGACATCGACGGTTAAGTCGTAGATCCCCTCCCCCCGTAGCAACTGTCCAAACTCGAGGCGCCCTCGAGTATGTCGCCCCCTTGCCCTTCTGGCTCAAGCGTAATGGTTGCACGCTCTTAAGTCCGCCGCTGCCGCTGACCGCGACAGATTCTCACCGTTCCTCCCGATGCTCTGACATCGCTTCTTTTCGCTCCGGATACGAACGTCTATGACTAAGTCGTAGATCCCCTCCCCCCGTAGCGACTGTCCCAACTCGAGGCGCTCTCAAGTATGTCGCCCCTTGCCCTTCTGGCTCGAGCGTAGTGGTTGCACGCTCGCCCTTAAGTCCGGTGAAGCTGTAAAAGCCTCACGGCCAACAGCGTATATCACTCAAACACACACACACACATTTCTACTTTATTTTTTTATTAGTACTCTTTGGCATGTTGCTTACATTTGTTACTGATTTCTTTCTTTTATGTTTAGTTGTGACCACAAAATAAATTATGTTTCTTTCTTTCTTTCAATACTGCTCTAATCACCCCTTTCCCGCATAATGGTCGTGATATCTAACCCACTGTCTTAGGTAAACGATAACGTGACGCCACGCGACGTAACAGGGCAAAAATACATAGATGCGTCACGCGTAGGCGAAAACGTAGACCGCATTAGGTACATCTGGCCAAATATAACTGTGACATAACTTCAAATTACCATTACTTGAGTTGATACTCTGATTTCAGTGCTATAAATGTTAAATTCTCTTATTTTTGGAATTTTAGTTGCGTCATATCTTAAACCGAATCGCGTACACTGCTGGCACGCTTGTATAAACCCTTATTGGTGTTTGTCTATCACCGTTTCTTTATGTTTTTCCTTTTCACAGCAGAAAAATATTCAGAAGATTCTTCTGTGGGGAGTACTGAGGTATGTGGGACTTTTACCACACTAAAATCCCTCATGGTGGCCTCCTTTGACTCGGTAGGGAGTTCCGGGATCTCCAAACTGAACACACCGATGCCTTTTCCTCAACCAATCAGCTGTAACTTGTGTTGTAACCATATCCATGTTCTTTACTCAGGAAATGTGGAGAGAAGGAGCCGAGCGAGTTGGACTGCGTAGCAGTAGGTAGTAGGCTACGCGGCGCCATGGGCACCCGCCCGCCAGCTCGGTTCTGGCCGCAGCTGTGGGCCACCGTCGTCAGGAACCTGCTGCTCAAGAAGAGAGACACCAGAAAGACCCTCGCTGTTAGTACCGTCATATGTACATTACTGGATTCCACCTTTACGGAAAAATATATTTCGTGTGGTCTTGTTTTGTTTTACTGACCACATGCTAGATGGTTGCAACCTGAGATATGAAAATTCAATTCAAAAACAAGGTCAATTTGACACAAGAATTGTTGTAGTAAAGCCAAATTTACTAGACATAAGGATTATTGGTTAAAAATAAATAGAAGCCCTTAAACTATAAGAGAAAGTCGTCTACTATTTCTGTCGTGTACGTTTACACACACACAATTTCACTTGTTACAAATACTCAGATTGAAATAAATATCTAGGTTTGTTTCGTCCGACGATGGCCACTGAATCTAAATAAGGTCTAAACAAGCGGTCGTCCAAATTATTCCAACTTACTGTTATTCGTGACGAGAAGTATCATTTCTGTCCATCTTTTAACCTTCAGGAGGTTCTAGTGCCGTTATACTCTCTGGGCGTGCTGATCTTCCTGAAGATGCTGATCCCAAACCCCAACTTCCCGGAGGTACGGAAGCCAGGCCGGCTGTTGCGGATTCACCATGACGTCTTCCCGGAGAACCACTCGGTCGCCGTGGTAGCTGACTGGCTCAATGCTAATGGGACCATGGTAAGCTATTTTATGAAGCAAGTTTTGCGCTGCAAACTTTGAAATCACCGAAGAATATTAGCAAAGTATGAGTACCCATTCTAGATATAGGCCTATATTTTTCTCTCGGTTAAGGGACATCTTAGCCCGTCAAACAAGATCCATGTAACGGTGCCCTAAAATGGTATTAAGTGTTTTCACAGAAGTAGAGTCATTTTCAAAATCCCAACAGGGTAATGCTGAATTGCCTAATATTAAACATTTTGGATTACAATGAGAAAAAAAGACATTACATAACCTTAAAGAGCAGCCACGAAAATGTATATTAGTAAAGTTTTATAAAATCTGGGTTTTGTACAAACTTAATAGCCGCAACGAAATATACGATGATAAATAGGATAAACTGGGGTACGCTACATAGAAATAGTCACACCAAGACGTCATACCAGTGTGACAACGGATAAATATGTGTAAATTTTGTTTTGCCAACACAGCACAATGCTCTGCTATCTTTCCAGGACTGTTTGTATATTATTTGGCCCTTGTGATGCCTATTGCCTGGCTATTTCAACAATAGGTTTCCAATTAGGCTGTTTAAGATTTTATTTGTCAAATGTGTATGTTTAATATTAATGAATATTTAACATATCTTACCATGTCTTTCAAGATAATAGTTGTTCTACATTCTGTTCCACTCTATCATGCCCCAGGGTTTCCTTGACGAGATCAACGCGATGCTGGGGGAGTCCCACCAGCAACCGATCCACTGGGTACGGTACAACAACACCACGGAGCTGAACGACGCGTACCACAACGACGCGAAGAACTTCCCCACCGCCATCATCTTCGACACCGACCCCACCTCCAGCAGTGAACCTCTCAGGTGACATAATAACTTTATCCATAATGATTATAGCTGACAATCTCATGTCTGCGTTTGAAGCTTCAAAAGGCAAACTATTTTCTACGTTGAAAATAGTTCGGCTTACGTCTACATTCTAGCTTCCGTTTAAATAGGAATTGTACTTTATTTTTACTTCATTCATTAAAGTAGATCAGTAACTGAAAGTTGAAGCAATAGACGTCAGTAGGACACAGAGGTATTGACAAACATCATTAGTCGTTACTTATAAAGGTTGCCACCAGGCCCTAGAATGCCATCGTTAACTGCATTAAATTGGTTGTAGAACAACGGTGTATAGGCAAAAGCACTCTTGCTACAAATACTTTAGGTTCTAACCGACAGCGCTATTATTTAATTATCTAATAGGAAGACTCAAAGTAACTACGAGTAATAGAGAAAGCTATTCTGCATGTTTCAAAAGGAGATCGATTAAAAACGAGATCTGCAGGAAAACCAAAGTTACTAGAGTAAAGTTTAGAATTCCCAAACTTGAACGACACGTGGGCGGAGCACTTTGTTCGTAGAACCTGACTGTTCGTAGAAATTTCTGACCCAATGACCACCAGGGTCATTGGGTCAGAAATTTTCTAGACTAGAGGCCACGACTACGACGAATACGTGGAGACTACTGCAAGATGGAAAAATAACTCGATGAAGGGCGAAAGCTGAATGCGTACAACACAAAACTAGTCGTTGTGCCAACTATTACAAGAAGTCTATGTTTTGAAGTTCTTTCGGCTGATAACGAAACGCATTTCTGCTTTCAGATACACGATCCGCACGAACCCCTCCCACATTAGCACTCCCTCCACTCGTTCCCTGAACACTTCTCCAGCTAAGTGCCGCGAGAGGACCGGCCTCAAAGACTGGTCATCCGACTGGTCCAGGGGTGGGCAGCTTATCCCCCTCTCGGAGATGCACAGGGAAGACGCTTGTCCCGTGTTGCAGTACTATTACTCAGGTTTCCTAGCTCTGCAGACCTTGATTGATTATATTAAAATAAGGGTAAGTCTATTAGAGGTATGTATCCTATAAAGTGCATCAGAATTGCACCAGCATTCTATTATAAGTATTTAAGATATTACTTTAGGTATTGCAGCAATCATAGCCTAGCTAGACAAGGGTTTAATCCTCGCATGCCCAAATTAGCAATACATGCTCCACTTGTCATAATAACTTAGCTATCTACCAAGGTCCCTTTGTTCTCCCACCTGGGCATAAATTACCATGGCCGGTCTGGAAATCTTTAAATAGATTTCGGACCCAGCTCGGTCGGTGCAAGGAAAACATGTTCAGGTGGGGATTCCCAGACTGCACCAATTTAAGGTTTGAACGAAGGTCCATAGAACCTCCGTTTGTATTAAAGATTAATGTCAACTGTTCCACTGTCCCAAGGTTAACGCGACACTGAAACTGACCGGTAGTCATTAATCGGTTGAAAATCTCGAAACCGCGGGCTAATTTTCTTCATTAATTATGTAGTTTCGGTGCAGCGCCATCTGTCGGGGTATATCGTAAACAACTAAAATATGTTAAACATTGTTGTTCAGATAAACTTACGATATTTGTTCCAACATAGTGTTTGTGTGGCGTAACCCAAACGGTGTCCCACCTTATATCGTGCTCCGCATCCCCTAACACGTGGTACGCAGCAGTATTTGATGGCTGCCTCCGACAACGCAGTCCATGTGACCAAATTCTGGGCTACTTCCATATAACTATAGGATGTTTAAAAGAAAAAGAATAACTTAGCCTATACTGTTTCACTGCTGGACTAAGGCCTTCTCTCACAAATCGAGTTGAAAGATATTAGGTCATACTCTATCACGCGGACCTAGTGCGTATTGGTGTAGGCAAGTTCGTAGTCACCTGCTGTTGAAACTGATCAAGCTGTGTGTGACTACATTAAGTGGTAACCGGAACTAACGACTTAACATGTCGTTACACAAAGAAGACGCTCAAACATGGAAATACCACAAACGGTCACCCATCTCAGACCAACCGAGCTGAACGCCGAAACTGGGTGATCGCTAGAAACACCACTGTTGCACAACTCTACGAGCGCCTCCAGTCATTTTGGAATCAAACTACCTTGTTGAAGGATAGTGGATGTACCTACGAGGAGGGATCAAAAAGTAATGAGAATGAGATAGAATATAATGACAATTGATAACTTAATAATTTATTTTTCTACATAGTTTCCGAGTCTCTCTACACACCGAGTCCAGCGCTTTTCCAAGGCTTCAATCCCTTTCAAAAAAAAAGTTTTGTCTTGGTCCTGCAAAAAGCTCTCCACGGCATCCATCACCTCGTTATCGTCTTCGTACCTGTTTGCCCTTAAGTATTTTTTCAATTTGGGGAACAGATAAAAATCGCTAGCCAGATCTGGTGAATAAGGGGGGTGGTCAACCAATTCGAAGCCAGCTTGCTGAATGGCAGCCATCGCAACTGCCGACCTGTGCGCGGGTGCGTTGTCGTAATGAAACAGCACGCCCCTTCGAAGTGCTTTGATGGCATTCCTCAACTTGGGAATTAAAGCTGCATAATATTGGCCTGTAATAGTGGTTCCACGCTCCAGGTAATGAATCAACAATATTCCTTCTGAGTCCCAAAATATTGAGGCCATAACCTTGCCAGCCGATGCCACGACACGAAACTTCGGGGTCGGTGATGATGGCCGTTTCCATTCCGAAGATTGCTGTTTTGTCTCGGGATCAAAATGATGGACCCATGTTTCGTCCATTGTTACGAAACGAGAAAAAAAGTTTTCAGAATCTTCTTGAAACTTGTCCAACAATATCTTCGAAATGTCAAGTCGATTTTGTTTCTGACTGTCGGTTAACATTCTCGGCACTTTTCTCATATTGAAAGATTGTTTCAATATGGATTGAATACTTCCATATAAATTGCCCGTTTCTTGAATTAAGTATCGGATGGTCATCGCAACATTTTCTTGGGTGACTGACGTCGATGGACGGCCGCAACGATGTTCGTCTTCCGTGCTCGTTCTCACCACCACCACCTTGTGACCCACCTTGCGACAGAGGAATACGGCGGAGCAGACTCTTCTAATGTTGCCTCCAAATCGCAATGAATCTCTGCGTCGTTAACTTTTTTAAACAGAGGTATTTAATAACGGCTCGCACTTCGTTTTTCTCCATTTTCGAGAACACGTTCCGACACGAAGCAAACAAATGACTACACGAAAAAAACAAAAGAAGATCGAAGATTTTTTTTTATTAATATTACAAATATGTATCTGAGGTATGCCTGAAAGTATTTTTCTTTTTACCAAGAAGTATGTCGTTCTCACTACTTTTTGATCCCTCCTAGTATAATGTACCTTCAGTAGGTAGACAATTCTCTCGGGTATGTTAATAATTAGCCTGTCCCACTGCTGGGAAAAGGTCTTTTCTCATTAATCGAGGTGAGTGAGATCAGGTTATACTATTGATGGAGGCAGGTTTTTGGCTACCTGATGTTGGAACTTATTATATATATGTGGGAGGTACTTATTATTTCTTTCCTTGTATACATTTTTAGACGGATACAAAATCCCCCATCCCTCCTCCCCGGATTGACCTCCGGCAGTTCCCGAAGAGACAGCACACCGGCGACTGGCTGGTGATCTTTCGCGTCATCATGCCCATGTATATGGTGATGACGCTGTCGCAGTTCATCACCTACCTGCTCATGTTCGTCGTAGGGGAGAAGGAGAAGAAGATTAGAGAGGGAATGAGGATTATGGGGTTGAAGGACTCTGTTTATTGGTGAGTGGTCAATATAAAATTTTCCACGTTTTTCTTTGTTCACTTTTATTTTTAACCGACTTCAAAAAGGAGGAGGTTCTATGTTCGCTTCTATGTATGCTTTTTTTATATATGGTCACCGATATTTTCGTACGTTGTGGACCGATTTTGATGATTCTTTTTGCATTGGGTTCAGTATAGCTCCAAGGTGGTCCCATTTTAATTTCATTGGTATTGTACCTTGGACTTTGAAGATACACCAGGGAAGGAGTTAACGACAAACAATAGGTCCAGGAGCTCGACTCTGACCATCGACCTGTAGTCATGAGACTCGGTTCCCCCCCTTCCGCCCCTCAGCGACCCAAAAAGACGGTGGTGGATTGGCATGCGCTAAGCACGGCCTTGGCGGATGCCGACCCTCCCCCCTTCCCCTCAGCTTGGACTCCATCCCGTCCCCTCAGGACACCGATCAGGCCGTAGATGCCTTCACGGACCACATCCGATCGGCTGTCAGTCAATCGTCTGAGCAAGTCGAGGCGGAAGATCTCAGCCTCAACCGCTTTCGACTGCCGGACGATGTTAGGGATCTCATTCGTTCCAAGAATGCCTCAATCCGAGCGCACGACTCTTACCCCACCGAAGCCAATCGGGCCCGGATGCGCGCTTTACAACGTGAGGTAAAGCGTCGTGTCGCGGAGGTCCGGGAGGAACGGTGGGGTGACTTCCACGCCATCGCACCTGGCCTACTGGCAGCTGGCGCGTAGCCTCAAAACCGACTCCACGACTGGCATGCCCCCGCTGTCCCGCCCTTCAGGCGCACCCCCAGCCTTCGACGACGACGAAAAGGCCGAGCTTCTCGCCGACTCCCTCGGGAGCCAGTGCACCCCCAGCTCTCAGTCCATCGACCAGTCCCACGTCGACGCGGTCGACAGGGAAGTCGAGCGCAGGGCATCCCTCCCCCCCGCCGATTCCTTACCTCCTATCACCCAAACGGAGGTCGAAGATCTCATTATGGGTCTCAAAACAAAAAAAGCCCCGGCTCTGACGGCATTTCGAATCGCGTTCTGAAATGCCTGCCCGCCCAACTCATCTGCCTCTTAGTGGCCATATTGAACGCCCCCATGACGAACTGCACCTTCCCCGCTAAGTGGAAGGAAGCAGACGTCATAGGCATTCCCAAGCCCGGCAAACCTCGTAATCTACCCGCGAGCTACCGCCCTATCAGACTTCTCAACTCCCTGGCTAAGGTCTACGAGCGCCTACTTCTGGCGCGGCTCAAAGACTTTGTAGTGTCCAGGGGTATCCTTATCGACGAGCAGTTCGGCTTTCGAACCAAACACTCCTGCGTCCACCAAGTGCGGTGCACGGAGCACATCCTCTCCGGTCTTAACAGACCCAAACCCGTCTACACGGGCGCCCTCTTCTTCGACGTCGCGAAGGCATTTGACAAAGTCTGGCACAACGGTTTGATCTACAAGCTCTACCAAATGGGTGTGCCGGACAGACTCGTGCTCATCGAGACTTCTTGTCAAATCGCGCCTTCCGATATCGCGTCGAAATGACACGCTCCACTCCCCACTCCACCCGAGCTGGAGTCCCGCAGGGCTCAGCTCTCTCGCCCCTCCTGTTTAGCCATTACACGAACGACATTCCTCGTTCGAGTAAGGCGCATCTAGCCCTATTCGCGGATGATACCGCTCTCTACGTCTCGCATAGGAATAAGGGTTTCATTACCAGAAACCTTCAGGCAACCGCCAATTCCCTAGGGAATTGGTTCAGGAAGTGGCGTATTGAGGTGAACCCGGACAAGAGCGCTGCGGTGTTCTTCTCCAGAGGTGCCACCCTGCGCCACTCCCTGCGCCGCCCTAGAAATAATCTCGGCCAAGTGACCATGTGGGCATACGATATACTCGAGGGCGCCTTGAAAAGGCGCCCTCGAGTATGTCGCCCCTTGCGCTTCTGGCTCGAGCGTAGTGGTTGCACGCTCGCCCTTAAGTCCGGTGAAGCTGTAAAGGCCTCGCGGCCAACAGCGTAGATCACTCACACACACATCAAATTAAAATTTTATTGGTATTGGACAATGAGTTTTGAAGATACACCAGGGGTTTCCTATACGGCAAACAGCATGAATGTGAAAATTCAGTTATTATGAGTTTTATATCAATCTTGTAGGTACCTCACTGCATAAATAAGTAGAATAATAGAAAAGAGGTATATAAATAATTATAATAAATCACTGATCACTTAAAATAAAAAGCTTTTAAAAAAGGGGAAACCGACTTCAAAAAGCAAAAAATAAATATTTGAAGTCGGTGCTAAGTAACCGACTGCACCAACCAGCAGAGACTTCAAAATTTTTTTTTGATTTTTGAAGTCGGTTTCTCTTTTTTTTTAAGTTTTTTATCTTTATTTGCGCCTTACAATCTATTAACTCTTTACGTTCATTTTACGTGCGTGGAATATTGCAGGGGAGTAACAATGAACAGCGCGGATTTTTAAACTCTATAGTATATACTTGCTCATACCCTTATTAATATAATATATAGCCTTATTCGCATTTTCCATTGGAAAGAACCTGTTGGAACTCTGTACTCTCTGCCTCTCTGCAAGGGATCTGGCGTGATGATACAGATAACATCATCAGATTCATATCTCGATCGTAAGGCATCACACTGGAGCTAGAAGCTAAACTATTTAATTGTAACCTAAACATTGCATCCATACAATATGATTGAAAAAGAAAAGAAAGAGAATTAAATAAAAAAAACAAGCCCATTGATTTTCTTCGCCGGATTTTTTTTCAGTGGAGGCCGCGTTCCGATCCAGCGGTAGATTACTAGTAAATTAAATTTAAAAAATATATAAATTGACTATTTGTAAGCGCCCCCGCAGGGCTTATACAACATAAACAATTTGAGTTTGGGTTTAGAAAGACAACTTGGCTACAGGAACAGAAAAAAATATTTTGGGTTACTAATAAGATTATTATTTCCTTGTTTTAGGGGTTCATGGTTCTTGATTTATGCAGTTTTCGTCACAATATTGTCCATTGTCAGTACGGTGCTGTTATTCACTTTGAAGGTACAGTGTAATTTATTTTATAATACCTATCTTAAAATATTCTATAGCATCCTTTGTGATGAAACTTTCATTTCATTCCAGGTGTTCCAGCATTCGTCGTACATTTTAATATTTCTGCTAATGTTGCTATTTGGTTTTACAATTATAACCTTCGCGTTCATGCTGACTCCCTTTTTCGATAGGGCCAGGGTAAGTACAATTTCATTCCCACAAATATTGTAGAAATATTACCTTTGCGTCACTGTTCTAAAGCCAAAATGTCAAGTCTGTATCAGGATTTTAAGTTGCAGACTCTTAATAAAACTTTTCCAAAATGGCCGTCCAGTTCATCAAATTCAAATTCATTTATTTCTTTGTAAACATAGGTAGTTATTGCAGATCTTGTCAAATTACAATAATATGTTCGCTGGGTTTTACCTTTTAAGGCATACAAAGACATGCATGTTCAGTTATTATTATATGTATCTCGCTGAGATTCACGGGCTTTACCTGGACCTTTGAAAGGCTTGCATAGAGACATGGCTCCAACACGTAGAGGCCCTTTGCGAGAAGTTAATGTTATGTAAGCCACCTGCTGAGATCACTTGCTGAAAATGAAGAAACATAACCAGCGAACTGACCCCGGCAGGTGCAAGGATTATGGAAAGTATGGAAAGAAAACAAGGGCTATGTAAATGAGGTTGTTGGACAAAAACTGGACTATTTCAAAGGGGACGGACACCGGCCATAATTAGTGATACCTAATTACCCGTGGCCGGCGGTTATTATTATTATTATTGTGTGGAATAAACATTATTAGGGTTACAAATTGCAATATGAACATTAATTATTAGTTATTTTTAGTCAAATAGGTAGTATAGGAATTTCTGTATAATGTCAGCTAAAGTATAGACGGATACCCAATCATTCAAACATTATTTTAAATTACTTAAGTCATCATCATTTCAGAGTTCGTCAACAGTATAATAACATTTATCAGTTAGTAGAGTAGTCAATTTCTTTTTAAATTTGAAGGAATCGGATATAGCTTTAATTGAATACCCGTCATCGTAAAAGGTATACCCGGAATGTTGTTAAAAATATATTTTTAAACATATATATTTTTGGATGTTTCCAGACGGCAGGCATCCTGGGCAGTTTCGCAGTGAACCTGATGAGTGGACTCTACTTCATTCAGGTTTTCGTCTCCAACGCGGACTCTCTCGCTTTCTGGTTCGTGTCGCTCATCAGTTCTAGTTGCTATGCACTGGCTATGGACAAGGTAAATATGACTATAGTAAATGGAAAATCTATTCATCATTACTATGACCCAAAAAACGTCTGCTGCTCGACAAAACCCTTACCCAAAGATCGCCATAACGACAGTTTTGCTGAAGGCTTCCAGCTTTTACTCATGACTTTCGCCAGATTATTGATCTATTATTAGGTACATTTTATTTTTAATTACCGAATTGTCATCTATTCATTTCAGCGAAGAAACCCAATGCTGAAGGATAACCCATTTATCATGGAGGTGCTTTAGGACTTGGTCTCCTAAGATTTTATTAAAACCTGGCACAAACTATAACCTACTGTTCCATGTTATCTGTATATAGACCCTAATAGTAATAGGTTGCTTCAAGAAAGACTTCTTTTCGTTCTATTATCCTCACAGGCTTTGGTGTTGGACATGGCCGGTGTAGGCGTGACGTGGGACAACCTGTGGAGTGGGCCAGGAGTACCCTTCGGGGGGAGCCTCATCATGATGGCTGTGGACACTGTGCTGTACGGCCTAGCTGCTTACTGGCTCGATGCTGTCATACCAAGTAAGAATAATGCAGTTGTAGTTATAGTCATTGTCCGCCGAAAGACGTCTGCAGGACAAAGGCCTTTGCCAAAAATCGCCAGAACGCTCGATTTTCAAGTTATATTCTGCTATATGTGATACTAAGGACCCGCCCTGGTTTCGCACGGGTGAATTTTACACACAAACCTTCCACTTGAATCACTCCGTCCATTGTTGAAAACCGTATGTTAGTTATATATTTATTAGTATATTCGTTAGTATTGAATTTATCGTGATCAGACAAACAGACTGACGCGGCGGGGGACTTTGTTTTATATTTAGTGATTATATAAAGCGATGTCTGATCTACAAAATATGTTAATAGTGGGTACTAACTATGTGGTTTTATTTCATGTACGAATACTGATAATTTTCTCATTTCTACCTCCAATGATCTCCAGTGATGTGTACATGAATAAAAAACTTATGATTATAGTCACACTGTGATGTTGCCTAAAGGCTACATAGTTGTCAAATTTCCCAAATCAGTCCGTGCATTAAGACTTTAAAAGAAAGGTTGATTACAGGTACACAAGCTTTGAAATAAGATCCCTAAAAGTAAGCCCATAGAATAACCAGTAAAAAAATTTAAGATATTGCCAAGATATAACAAGTCACTAGCTTTTATGCCATTGAAATTTCTTTATGTATCATCAAACAGGCGAGTACGGCATCAAGCAGAAGCCTTGGTTCTGTTTGCTGCCGTCTTTTTGGCTGGGAAGCCGTCGTGGTCGTGTCTCCGCTGTGCACTTTCATTCTAACGGAGACGCTGCACACAACAAGGATATTGAACCGGTTCCGAGGTACTTTATCAGGTTTAGAAAATCTTGGAAATACACCAGGGGTCCCGCACCTGTAGCCATCTTGACTTTCTACACTCGTTAACACTTCTACACGAATAGAGGGATAGACGGACGGCTCGGTCCAGTGGTTATGAGCTTATCGCTCCGCACAGGATAAAACTTTGATGGCCACAAATATTTGTTTCGGATTGGGTGTTTGTAAAACAAAAAAAAACATTTAACAACAGAAAGTCACGTGATGACGCTATTGATTACGAAGACATTAGAAACAATACTTGTGCTTTTACTAAGCCCGCAAAATAGGTAGATGTCTCTAAAACTATTCTGACTCACTGTCTAAAATATTTACTTAACTATTGACTAAATAAAGGATATTTTTTTATTATCCTGTCAGTACCGACCCGTATAACAGCTGAAGAGTAGAATAGCGTTATTTCTATTTCCATTGAATCTTGATAAAACGCTCCAAAGGAAGCAGAATCTATTAATAAATTAGATTAACGGTTATATTATGGGTACCATACAATGGATAACAGAACTCAATATTACACAAAATTCAGATATTTTTTTAAAATTAATGTCCTTTTAACTATCACCAAAACCAAAGCCCAAATAACTAGCATCTGTTGTCGTCAATTATTCTACTTTTCTAATTTAGGGAGCTCCAAGAAAAAGAAGCCATCAGAATCGTCGGCCTGCAGAAAAGCTTCCGTCACTGCCGTCGGCCCGAAGTCAAGGCTATTGATGGCATCGACCTGAGTATCTACGAGGGTCAGATCACGGCAGTTCTTGGCCACAACGGAGCTGGAAAGTCCACACTCTTCAACATCCTGACTGGCCTTACAGCACCTACTGCTGGCACGGCTTATGTGTATGGACTGGATGTTAGGTATGGTCTTTAAGGATTGTTCAGTGGAGTTGAAATGGAACTGATTGACTGATTGTTGATAAGGAACTGCTATGAACATTGATAAAAAAGAGGAATTAGCATAGCGTGTTCGATGACACAACGCATAAAACATATAAAAAAATGAAATAAAACTATTTTACGGATTTTATCGCGGTAAAATCCGTAAAATAGTTTTATTTCATGTGTAATATTCGCGTAAATCTAAGAAATCAATATAAAAAAATATTTACTGCGGAGAATAACTCCTATAATATTTTTCACATAAGATGGGTAGTGACAGTTCTAAGTCCAAAACGAAATTAATATTTCATTCAATAGTATTAGGGCATAAAACCGTAAGTATAGAAACGGGTCATGCCTCTTATTGCCATTGAATAAAGTATATTTTTCTTTGACATTTACAACGGTGACAGTACCCATCTTACAGGAAAATTACTATTAAGTGTTATGTTTTTGTAAATTGCTGGCATTACATTGAGAACGTTATAATGGAGTTTAATGGATATTGACGAGTATTGACGGACGATTTGGCGCAGTGGTTAAGCCGCTTAAGCCGCTCCGCCCTCTGGGTCGAATAGTCGAGGGTTCGAGTCCCGCAGGGGACAAATCTTTGTGTGACCCACAATTATTTATTCTTTGTGTTTGTAATTATTTGTTGATATAAGAAAAGAAAAAGAAAAAAAAATGCAAGATACCTACGATCGCGAACCTTATGGTTCAAGCCTTTGAATTTCTTCGCGTGCTTCTGATATTGATGATCACGTCTTTTGTTCCCCAGGGATCCCAATGACATGCACGAGATACGTCAAATGATCGGAGTATGTCCTCAACAAGATGTCCTATTTGATCTGCTCTCTGTTAAAGAACATCTTCAATTCTTCGCTGCTGTAAAGGTATATATTTCAATTGAAGTTTTCTACCACTAAGTTCTCTTGACATTACAATTTTGGGATTTTTTTAGGGAATACCGCGGAAAAGGCTACCAGAAGAGATTCACAAGGCATTGTCAGAAGTTGGTCTGCTTGATCAGGCTGGAGTGTTCGCGAAACATTTATCTGGAGGACAGAAACGGAAGCTCAGCATAGCTATAGCTTTCATTGGTGATCCCAAGGTGAGTGCTAAACATTGACACCTTTAGCAGTCTGCATTGCAAGTATGACTAGTATATACCGGATATACTTTGCATGTCCATAAGTGTTAAATATAAGTTTGACTTCTTACAGTCTACGTAAAAGTTGTGTGTGTGTGTGTGTGTGTGTGTGTGTGGGACCTGTACAGGTACCCCGGATTTATTGACTTGATAAAGTGATTCGGACATTATCGAAAATTGTCCCAGAACCACTAAACATTTGACCCATGCCATCGTTTTTTTTCTATTTTATTAAAATAATGGCAAATGTCCGTATCTAACGAACAATTTGCACTCTAAAACGAATATTTCAAAGTATTTATATCAAAGTCGCCGACATCTTTACTGGATGTCAAAACACAATATAACCTCATATGTATTTATGGCTACTGAATTATAACCTCAAAATCTAATGCTTTTTGTGCATTATTGGGATTCCCCCGCTTGCCCGTTCAATAATAAATGCCTTAAGATAATTTATAAGTGATTTGAAATCATACAAGTATTTTTTCATTGCTGTTGGTTCTGGGGCAAATCATGTATTGGCGCAGAACAATGTCCAGTATACCTAGTTACTCTTCGCTTCGGGGGCACATCGAGCACGATCACATTATTAATCCTAGATATTAGCGAGGGGGGAAGGGTTCAGCTACCCTTTGTCCCTACCATGGCTACGCCCTTGATCTAAGCTGATTAACAACCAAACGCCTCCGCCAGAGGAGGTGCGGTAAAATAGATTACATGACATTACACCTACAGATAGGTACGAGTACTTCTTAGTGTTGGCGGACCACACTATCTCTCCGCGCAAGAGCATGACATTTCTGTCTTATTTCTTCTATGGTTCTACCAGATCGTGAAAATCGGGGTAAAGAGGTGGAGTATTGTCGTATTCGTATCAAGCTGATATCTCCTTCTCTGAACTAATATAATCCAAGTCTTCAACGTTTTGGCAGATAATAATCCTGGACGAGCCAACAGCAGGCGTGGACCCAGTCTCCAGGCGGCAGACTTGGCGCATCCTGCAGAGGGCTCGCCACGGGAAAGTGTTACTGCTCACCACGCATTTCATGGACGAGGCAGACATATTGGGGGATAGGAAAGCAGTCATAAGTAAAGGCAGGGTGAGTTATAAAAGAAAATAAAATGACTTTAAGCTTTGTGCTGAAAGATTAATCCGGGCATAAAATTCTATGAATGAATTAAGACAAAATTAGGCTTTGAGTTAATAATTCCTTTTCCAGTATTATATTTGTAGCTGGTATTTTCAGTGTATATAGGAATAGGAAAAAGTTCCAATCACGTTATCAATAACGTTATCCCGTCATCTTAGGTGCCATGGTATGACTTTGTTTTTTAACCGACTTCTAAAAAGGAGAAAGTTCTCAATTCGACTGTATGCTTTTTTTTAATATGTATGTTACGCGATTATTCCGCCAATTATAAATCGATTTTGATTATTATTTTTGCATTGAGTTCAGTATAGCTCCAAGGTGGTCCCATTTTAATTTCACAAATATTGGACCGTGGACTTGGAAGATACACCAGGGAACTTAAGGACAAACAATACGAATGCGTAGATTGAGATGTTATGGATATTAAGTCAATCCTATAGGTACTCTGCCATAGAATTTTCTGCCAAAAAATTCGCAACCTGAACGAAGAACCTAATTGTTCACTAATAAATAAATTGAAGACGCACCTCTAGTCGAAAGAGATCAGTAAAAAAATATCGATATATGAATTGCAGGTGCGCTGCGCTGGTACATCGTTATTCTTGAAAAACAAATTCGGCATCGGGTATCACTTGACACTTGTGTTGGACGGTAAGTAAATATCCTATGTAATGATTCATTGTGTATATATGTGTACAATAAAGAATAAATAAAATAAGTCGGGATATGGCCATCGCACAACTTAACAACTCAACTCAATACATTAAAATGTGAGATTTATAACGTATGTCAACATTTACGTAATTAAGTATTAATAATCTGGTGACTACGTTGAAGTTCCAACTATCTGTGGAAGTGTTAAAAAAAATACTGAACACAAAGTCAGTATTACAAAATTCGGTGAATTTTTATAAAATGTAAGTTCTTGTGTTCACAGACTTTCGTTGAAGTAAAGAGTTCAAGTTATTTTGATGAACTTCTTACATGTTTAGAGGTTTTATTATATCACGTATGATACAGCATAAGGATGGCTCATTGTCCACAATGATGTACTTTGAAATTTTACTGTAAGTTACACGATACAACTGGCAGGCGGTCGTCCCACGCTGCGCTTGCACGTATTGGCAAGCGCATTGTGGGAAGACCGCCTGCCAGATGGACCGACGATCTTGTGAAAATCGCAGGAAGTCGTTGGATGCAGGTGGCATCGGACCGGTTACGCTGGAAAGCGATTGAGGAGGCCTATGTTCAGCAGTGGACAAGTAAAGGCTGAGATGATGATGATGATGACACGACGCTCACATTTCAACGCTTTATTTCGAGTGAAGTTGTTGAGTTTTTCAAGTGTGCAACGATCTTTATTCATTGCACATACTGTAAACCTTCGTTTACATTTTGTCCAGTCACACAAAAGAGAACAGGCAAGTCTTCGCGAATCAGGACAGTTAATATTGTTTCACACTCGCACTGGCCTATCTCCAGCAGTGGACTGAAGCGGACTTAAATTATTTTAGCCCACATCAGTCCACTGCTGGAGATAGGCCAGTGTGACTGCGGCAACGTACAGTAGTGAATCTACAAAACTTCGTTTTTTATTGTACTAGTAACAATAACAATAACGGTTAATATAGTAAAGGTTCTTTGGAAAAAGAAAAAAACCGTAAAATGTGGTATCATTTATACGAGTAGGCGTCATTTTCAGAAAACTAATAGTCAAATCTTATTTCTTTAATACTGATTACGTCCAAATTTAACTCTAGATTTCTGTCCTGTAAAATGTGATCTATAGTTTTGATATTTTACGTTGCGGCAATCGTAATGACTATCAGTGCATTGCAGTGCCCAGTTTTGAATTAAATTCCCTGCTAACTTCCTTGCGATGGGGCTGAATGTAAACACCATCATTGGACTTTACTTAGGTGCTTGTCGAGAACATCAAATCACTCGGCTAGTGCGAGGCCACGTGCCGCGAGCAGAGAAGGCCCGTCGCCATGGCAGGGAACTGTCCTACATCCTGCCTCACTACGCTGTCCATCTCTTCCCGCCGCTCTTCAACGCTATCGAACAAGAGATTAAAGAGAAGACTAATAGACTTGGTAAGTGGCACTTTCTATAATGGTTAACACTAATTTAGATGATAAAGATGGAGGAAGCCAGAGAGTTCTATAAGGAAAGAACCTGTTGGAACTTTGTACAAGTGTTCAGAGTTGCCTACCTAGCCGGCAAGAGATCTGGCGTGATAATATAGATAGAGATAGACTAAATAGAAAACGCAAGATTATACAGGAAGTTTTCGGCACATATCCGACGGGGCGGGACGGCGACTTGACGTCGACAAGACATGGGTAGTTGTAATATACTAAACTATATAACAGAAGACACACAGCTCGGCATGATGCTATTTATTACCACAAACAGATTGAGTAATTTCAAAATATTGCTAGAGAAAATAAACTCTTACTCACAGACATAACACAGAATTTTCTATGATTTAAACAAGTCGAGAAACCATGACGAGTGAGAGCAATAACCTGGAGCCCGTTGTCACGCTCGCACCCATTACGATGCAGTATGGTGACCATAAGGTAGAACTAACATGGACTATACTATTTATGATATGGTTTAAATACGCTATTACCGAGTTCAAAACATAAAATAAGGTTTTTCAATTCGTCTTTATATACAGGATGGAATTTTAAGATGGGACAGTAAGGGGAGCTATCTTAACCGTTGTAGATACAGAAAAACGGCCCTAGGAGACTATCCTTAATTTTTGCGACATTTGGAGCTGAATTTACAACTTTTGAAAAAAATGTACAGTCAGGAAGAAAATGGGCAATTTACTCAAGTTTGACTACTAATCATTGAAGATGTGCTGCCACATCTTCAATAGAGAGCTGCTAGAGAATTATACGTTAGTTATATGTCAACAAGTCTATAATCGTACCAATGTTGGTCACCCTACTTAGAAAGAGACGTAGGGCTCTAAGTGAGTACCCTAGTCGTCACGTTTTTTTCGCAGAGTGCTCAATCTGTTTAGCGTAATATATCCATGGCAAGGTAGCACCTGAGGCGCTCGTAGCGCTGTGCGACCGCGGTGTTCTTACCGATTACCAAGGTTAAGCAGCGTTCGACTCGGTTGGCCCGAGATGGGTGACCGTTTGTGGCATTTTCAAATTCGAGCGTCTCCGTGCTTCGGAAGGCACGTTAAGCCGTTGGTCCCGGCTACCACTTAATGTGGTAGTCGTTAAGCCGAGTTGGAAGCCTTAAAGGCGGCTTGATAAGTTCCAACAGCAGGTGGCCACAAACCTGCCTCCACCAATCCGCACTGGGTCCGCGTGGTGGAGTATGACCTAATCTCTCTCACCTCGATTAGTGAGAGAAGGCCTTTGTCCAGCAGTGGGCAGTACAGGCTGATATTATAAGGTAGCACCAGCTGCGTCACGCTCCGTCGGCGTCGAGTCGACGTTCCGTCCTGTCGGATATTTCGTGAATCTTAAAGGTTTGGTCGAGCGCGACGGAAGCGCTCGGCTACGTTCGGGCATGACGTTTGCCGTCGTGCCGAGTGGGGCTGCGCCTGTGTGGCGTCTCCCGTACATTTCAGTACATTACAACTCCAGAAGCCGCGCCGCCGTCGCGCTCCCGTCGCGCTGCGTCGGCTATGTGGCGAAACCTTTAAACAACAAAAACCCGCTTGTTCAGATCAAGGCGCTATCGATTCCGGATAGGGAATAGATACAAAATGTTTGCAACTTGGCTAAACGGGGTGAATTGCTATACAATCTATTGTTTTGTAGTTCTTGGAATTCACAGGAGAGCTTCACTAGTAATACTAAAATTAAAACATTTCGTGTGTTTTTGTAGCGGGTAGGAGGCAGCCGCCCACGCGGGTGGACTGAGCAAAGCAAACCCTAATCATATTTTGTCCGACCAATGATTTGAACTTAGAACCTCCTGATTGCCAACCGCATCATGCGCTTTGTTTAATGGGACAGTCATATATTAATATGACAAACTTTTTATTTCATACTGCAAAAAGGATAATTCGGATGGATCAAGAATGGTATTGTGCCTCGAGTGGTGGTAACATAGTAGTCGAAATATGAATGTATACAGTACATTTCTGCCACTCTCGCTTGGGGAATATAGCCGTGACGATGTTTCTTTTTGTTCTTTCTAATATCTCTCTATGCACATCATCATGCCAGAACCCGTGCGATGACCTTGACTCATCGTTCTTTCTAAATTGTAACATTTAACTAAATTCTGGCTTAAAATGTCTTGATCAACAGGAATTACCAGCTACGGAGTGTCAATGACAACATTAGAAGAGGTGTTCTTAAGTCTCGAAGGTGAAAATGATGAGGAGATCGAAGCTGTCGAGGGAGTGTCCTCGGTGAAGCTGGTGCGAGCCCGAGCGCTGTCCAGAAGTCTGTCCTTGCAAAGCAAAACCCTCAGTTATCAGGTACCTTCTACCTTATTTTATGAAGGACTATCTCACCTAATGTGACTTTGGAGCCGAAGATGTGGCAATTATCTGAGTCCCAAAACGGTATGATTAGGCTAAAACGCCTCCTTGTAGGGCAACTCCGCGCAACATGCCGGAACACGACTGGATCGCTTGTCTGCATGACTTTGCTGGGAAGGTGGGGTTTAGCCACGGCCATTGCCTACCACTGATGAAGGTGCTGCTCATTTAGTACTGCTCAGAGACCACGGTAGGGAATCGGGATTAAGTCCTACGGACGCGAGCAGCTTCGGCCCCATCCCAAATTCACACTTTTAGAAAGATTACTTCCTACTCCTTTCCAGTGGCGGAAGCCAGAGAGGTATGTACGGAAAGAACCTGTTGAAACTCTGTACTCTCTGCATACCCCGCAAGGGATCTGGCGTGATATAGACTTACTACTCCTAAAATACTTGCTGTAGATCAGGCCCACTCACTTGGCAGTGAATGGACACAGTCCCTGTTACTTCCTATCCTCGACTACGCTGACATCTGCTATCTAGACCTCACAGAAGATCAGCTAAATAAACTTGAGCGTCTCCAAAACTTCTGTATAAGATTTATATTTGGTTTACGCAAATATGATCATGTATCTCAGTTTCGTACTAAGCTCAACAGGCTCTCTATACGTCTTCGCCGGAATACTCATATCCTCTGCCATCTATACAATATATTGTTTAATCCGTCTTCTCCACATTATCTTAAGGTACGGTTCGATTTCCTTCACGATTCCAACTCATATTCCTTAAGGTCGTCCGAAAACTTAGCCCTCGTAATGCCTCCGCATTCGAGCACCTTTTATGATAATTCTTTTACCGTTAAAGCCGTCCGTTTGGAGAACTCATTACCTGCCTCTATAAGACGTGCTCCGTCCATTCATGTTTTTAGGAAACGGGTTAAACAATTTTACATGACTGAATAACTTGAATTAGTTAGTTTTATTTGCTTGTCATTGTATGCTGTACATCCATTTCCAGTATTATTGTTATTATTTACACCATTTGTATATATATATATATGTTTAAGTAGTGTATGATAGATTTATTTGTGATTTATGTTAATTTGTTTATTTAGTACACCCTTAATCTTGCGATTCCTTTAAATTCTCTCCTCCCTAATCCAAAGTTTGCCTGGAAGAGATCACTATAAGTGATAAGGCCGCCCATTGTTACACTATCTTAGTAATTTATAATTTGTATTTCCATATTGTGTATTTTTGGTGGAACAATAAAGAGTTATCCATCTATATTTAATTTTTTCCAAAGAATATCTATAAAACGTAGTTTAAAGTCTTGCAACTGTATCTCATAAAAATCTATTGATTCTAGGAGCTGAACGATAAAGACCCTCAGAAGCCGACCTCACTTCCCACGCCTCCTGCCTCACACGCACTACACTCCACGACTCACGGAGTAGAACATGTCAAGGTACCAAAACCAATCAACACTAGACTTAGAACTTTTTACGGGTTTTAGTTACCTCTATAATAAGGAATAAGCATCTGGTATTAGATAAGATTTAAAAAAATGAGAATTGACCAATAGAGAATATGCGTGTAGTTCAAATGAGGGTCAAATATATTTTTTACAAACTTTATCGCTTTAGAATAATGCCTATACTAATATTTTTTTAATAACTTTACTTTTTTATTAAGTAAATAATTCTTGAAAGTACAAAAAATGAGTGGGAAATTCAAAGTAGCTGGAACGCCACGCTATTGGTCAGATCGAATATGACGTCAAAGTCTACAGTACAAATGTCAACAAGTGCATATTTGTTAGATGTTTGCTAATGAGTTAGTTTTATTGTTATTTTTTGTTGTCGATTTACACAAAGACAAACTTTTAGTTTAAATTATTTAAGTTAAATCTTACGTTAAATTGATCTTCACAGCAATATAAATAAATTGATGGAGATACCATGTCTCTTTTTCTGATTTTACACCAATTTCTCCTTATGTCCGCACCTATCGGGTGCATTTCTTGTTGTATTTTTACACCTAGGCACAACACTGCGTTGTTCCATAGTATAATAGTCGCAAAATACAAAATAAAAATAAATTACTTCTACAGCTGTTCACTAGTTGATTGTTATTATAGACTTTGACGTCACGCTAAGCGCGCCAAAATGGCGGGCGTTTTAAGTGCTCTTATCTGTTTGCTATCTTCAACATTTTTTTTTGCCCTTTACATTTTGTTTTTGACGCTTGAATTTATATTGCAATTATATATTGATGTAATCTATCGTATAAAAATATAAAAAAATAGACGCATATTCCCTATTGACACTGCCCCGCAGGGTTTGAGTTTGCATCCTTCAAGAAGAGCATAATTACTGTTAGAACAATATTACCGACCAAAGTACCATCGAAAAGATACGAATATACCTTCAAATACCCTTCCATGCCTAATAACATCCTAGTTAAAAGCTAGACTGTGTTTATACTAGTATTGATGAATAACGGAAGCATACATCTGCCCATGGTCCACCAAAGTGGACACAATTGGTGAACTTGGGGAAAATCGTGGTATAAAGTAGGCTGATGACCTGGTGAAGTTCGGTTTTAATGAAGGTGAAATTTGGATGCGTACAGTACAAAGCCAGTCGTCGTGGTGATATTAGAGGGAGGTCTTTGTCCTGCAATGGATGAGTTTCAAATGATGATGAATCCTTCTATAATATTATAAATGTGACAGGTTGTATGTTTAGATTTTTGGCTGTTTGGATGTTTGTTACTCAAGAAAAACGGCTGAATGGATTTGATGGAATTTGGCTCACATATCGTATATTACCTGTATTAACACATAGGATACTTTTTATCCCGGAAAAAGGTAAGGTTCCTGTCTTAAGTCAACGCGAACGTAGTCATCGGCAGAAACAAGTACAATATATAGGAACACTAGTTTCTGCCCGTGACTTCGTCCGTGTGGACTTAAGACTGGAACCGAACATTTTTCCGGGATAAAAAGTATCCTTTGTGTTTATCCGCTATCTGTATGCAAAATTTTATATTCTTAACATACAAAAAACACCGTCACGCCTATATTCCCCAGCGGGGTTGGCAGAGGTGTACTGAGTACATCCACGATTCGCCGACGATGTTAGGTCCCATGTAATAGGGGGCGAGCCTTTTGCCATATACCGGGCACAATTGCAGACTCCGGACTCATACTGGGAATATTTCGTTAGAAGAACTGCATTTGTCCGACCTAGGATTTGAACCCAGGACCTCGTGATCACAAAGCGATGCGCTTTGCCACCAGACCAACGAGGCAGTCATACAAACATTCACATTTATAATATTAGTAGGATACAGAGAGCTGCCTAAAGACAGCTTTTAGTGTTTTTATAGGTATTTTGTGTTGATGATCTTTTGATGTTCATTTTTGTCAATGCTGCAAAGAGCATATAGACGCTTGAAAGTATAAAGTAACGATTAAAAACATACTCTGAGCTTGAAAGGAAAGAATAAGCGACCCGAAGCTTAATAAGACACAAAACTCGACTTAAGTCGCCTTATTTTTTTAGCTTTAAAGAATTTTTTTTTGCGACTAAACCCGCCACTCATTCCCACCATTGTAACTCCTGCAAGCCAGGATCCACAATAGTCTCCTTAGATGACGCCAAGGTTTGAACCTTGGGGTGTCCCGGGAAGCACTTTAATTATCTTGGAACCCGCCACAAATTTAATTAGAAAGAAAAAAAGGAGCTTTAAAGAATACTAAAAAAAGTCCTTTGCCTTTTGTCATTAGAGTCTGTATTAAATTAGTTAAGTAACTTGTAAAATGTTCTATTCACAGGTGGCTCCTGAAGTCCCCATATCAGTAGACGCGCTTGGAGAGACGGTGAAGACTAGTCCATCCTGCTGGAGGACGTTCTGCGCGCTGGTGTATATCAGAACAGTTCGGATGATTAGAGACCCTTACAAGTTATACGTTATGATCTTTATGCCTATCAGTAAGTTATTACTAGAGTGTACTAGTATTATTGCTAGTTAATGATTCCTTGCGTTCCCAAGTTCTTATAGTACTCTACTGTCCAATTGTTGGTCTTGAGGCCTTTTCTTACAAAAAGAGGTAAGCAAGATTAGGTTATACTTCACCACGAGGACCCAGTGCGGATTGGTGGAGGCTAATTAGTGACTGCCTGTTGGTGGGAAATATGAAGCCACCTATAAGGCCTGGTTTAATAAAGGCCTTCTCTCACAAATGGAGGTGAGCGAGATAAGATTATACTCCACTACGCGGACCACTTGCGGATTGGTGGAAGCTATCTGCTGTTAGGAGTTGCTGGAGCCACCTTTAAGGCCTCTATAAAATCTAATAGCAACTCGGCGTAAAAACTACCATATTAAATGGCTATCGGGACAAAACGCCTCCGTCTACCTTCTTAAGCACGGCGACGCTTAAAAATGAAACTGCCACAACGGTCACCCATTTCAGACTGCCAGAACCGATCGTTGCTTAACTTTAGTGATCGTTAAGAACGCTAATATTTGTCCGAACTACCCACGGTAACCCACCATTCCATGTCACCCAATACCCACCAGCTCTGCCTTTGCAAGCAAAGATTTGCCGGCAAAACCGGAGCTGGTAGTAAATTTAAAACATTTTCTCCACAGTATCCTGTGCACTTGGCCTTTACGTGAAGTCCCGGCAAATCGTCTTTTTTCGGATGCAGCCACTCAAACTGGACCCCATGGCTTACTTCAACAGGACACCTATAGCCGTATTCAGCGAACAGAATAACTACAAGGAGTTAGCAGATTTGAAAGAATCCCTAGACACGTTAGGGGTTTACCCTATTGTGGACTTCGATGGAAACTTCTCCAGTCTTTTAGACATGGAGAACTTTGGTGCATTTAGTTTGAGAGACAGTTTGATACCGTACGGGAAGATCATGGCCTATTACAATAGTACTTATACGCACAGTCTGCCTATTATTGTCAATTTATTGGATAATAGTGTTTATAGGTGAGATAGATGCATATTGTATTTCGAATTACAGTTTACTTTTAGCTAGGTTTGTAAAAAACACACACACACACACACCGTCACGCCTATATTCCTCCAGCGGCGGTGGCAGAGGTGTACTGAGTACACCCACTTTTCGCCGACGATGTTAGGTCCTATGTAATAGGGGGCGAACCTATTGCCTTATACCGGGCACAATTCTGGACTTCGGGATCATACTGGGAAGTTTTCGTTAGGAAAATTATATTTATGCGACCTAGGATTTGAACCCAGGACCTCGTGATCACAAAGGATGCGCTTTGCCACTAGACTAACAAGGCAGACCAAGGGGGCAGCTAGATTTGTGTCCCAATAAGTATAATAATAATAACAGATTTATTTCCTTTACAAAGTTTGGTGTTACAATATTTCGTGGTTGAAGCTTCCTTTTAAACAAATGATACACATGTATAGTATATTTCATTACGTTTTTAAATTACCTAAATCGATTGGTGGTCTTGCCATTGCGCCTTGATACTGTAACATTAATTTAGGTATAATTTATTCAATCAATCAATCAGCCTATCGCAGTCCACTGCTGGACATAGGCCTCTCCTAACACGCGCCATTGCACACAGTCCTCCTACCAAGTCGCGCATTTATTAGAGTTTACTTATTACAATTCACTAAACAAATCAGTTTTTTTTTTCGAAAACCCTTTTGAGGAATATTCGATTGCGACCTGATTTTAAAAAACCTTTGTTTTGTCATTTCTATCTTTATAGCAGTCGAAACATACATGTAATTGAAATTTTCTTTAAATATATGGAGAAGTGATTGTAATAGAAAGAGGACAATTTGGGAATGTACTCATTTTTGGAAAATAGTCTTATTGAGAAAGATTCTAAGCCTAAACCTACATGCAAGGTCAAAGAATAATCTTTCTTCCATTCCCCAGGGTTCTAATGTCTACATCAGGGCTAATAGAGAGTTTCAAGCCTATAGAGGTACTAGCGCATCCGTTCCAGCAGACAGAACAGCAGGAAGAGTTTAACGTGGGGAATGTGGTGTGTGCTATCTTCATGGGCATGATCTTCGCGCTGGTGCCCGTCACCTTAGCTGTGGACATCGTGTATGATAGAGAGGTGAGTTTTAACCCCTTCATCATTATCATCATCTAGGCTTCCCCAATCGCTCGCGGTCCGATGCCACCTGCATCCAACGACTACTTGTGATCCTCATAAGATCGTCAGTCCATCTGGTAGGGGGCCATCACACGCTGCGCTTGCCAATACGTGGTTTATTTTAGAATCTTTCTACCGAACGCCCGTCCAATCTTCGCGCTTTATAGCTCGCCTGTGGCCCCTCGGCTGGCTCTAATCCCTTGGTTAAGGGGCGTTGATTCTATTACGTAATTGGTGTTTACATTACCCTTTCGCACCACCCGCTTCCGCATCACATCCCATACAGTCCATTCGCTTCGCATCATCAATTGGTGACTAGAGGTTGTCCTCTAATCACTACATAAGAAAATAAAATATCAATGATCATGGTACTATTTTTATTTATGTGACCTCACCAATCGGCACGAATTCCAAACGACGTGCCTAATGCATAATGGTGCGTACTCATTAAATGTGTTCCTACAACGCGTAATAGGCTTAAAACGTGGTGACAAAGTGGCCAAGAAGTTAAAGGAGTTCCTTTCAATATTGTTCTCCTAGATTTGTCCTAATTCAAATGGAATTTGCCATGATACCCATATACTTGTCAAGCACAAATCACAAATAGGTAAGATCTGGCCAAGAGTGGCCTTGGGATAAGGATATATAACGTAAAAATATGGAAGCTTCTGCCCTGCAACCGGAGGAATGAGCTGAAAGTGATCGCAAAGTGTCAACTGCTTTTATAATTTTTGTGACTATTTTTTTATTCTCAGATAAAAGCCAAGAACCAGTTGCGAGTGAACGGGCTCTCCATGAGCATGTACTTTCTCACGTACTTCACGATTCTGATCTTCATTATGATACTAACCAGCGCCGGAGTACTCGTGTTGGTAAGAATTCACCTAACAGTAAAATTTTTTGCTTCTTCTATAGGTTTGAGCTGAATATATGTGTCTTCAGTGCCGGATTTACACATTTGCCGCCAGTAGGCTATTCAATTTTTGCCGCTTCTACTAACTTCTGCAATTCAATACCCTAGTACACAATCATATTGATTACATTTTCTTTGTCAATGAAATTTTATGATTTGTGCTCCAGATTATTCTTACAACTCACGATTTAGTGAAGTTTACACAAGAAATAGTCTTTGGGTATATTTTTGAGCTAAGAAAAGCTCAATCATGAACTACTTATAAGGTGGGGTAAGGTATGCCTTAACACTACTTACACGTGTATATAATAAACTTTTTTTTGCCTGTAAGACAAAAAAAAATTGAGTCAAATTTGCCGCCCCCCTAAAATTTGCCGCCCTAGGCTCCAGCCTACTCAGCCTGCTAGTAAATACTCCACTGTGTTTCTTTATCAAACCAAATTCTTGTTAAGGGGTAATAAACTCTTAACACAGACAATTGATAATTTAGGTTCCTTGCTCCCATGATCATCAACTGGGCATAGGGGTATTATCTTATGCGTAGTGAATGCACATGTAAATTGGTTTGATAGATGGTATCACATCGCGTTCCTAACGATGCAAATTTTCAAAAGGAAAAATATACCGCTTCATCAGATAGCGATATATTTAGCACATAAATCCAGCACAGCAAATTACAGGGGTTTCATTTCCAAACTAGCAATAAGTATGTCTATTTAGAATTATTATTCTGTTTTTGGTATACGCCAAATGCGTCAAGCCTTTAATATCTGTTCATTAAATTACTTTGTCTTTCTTAAATACCTGATTATCTTCACATTATTATTTATTTTTCAGGTTATTCTCAACGACATTCCAAGCTTGACCAACAGCTCAGCAATCACAATGCTATCCGGACTGCTTCTACTCTACAGTCCTTCCGCCATTTTGTTTAACACGTGCCTGTCATACGTGTTTGACAAGATGGACTCCGCGCAGAGCATCATGCCGAATATCACCACATGGCTTGGAGTGATCCCTTTCATTATGGTGGTCGTGCTCAACACATTTAAATGGGGTAAGGTAGACCTTTCTTAAAATGTTTTATTTAAATACGATACCGATCAAGTGCATCCCATTTCATAAAGTATTAAGTTTGTGGCGGCGCAGAAATTTCATCCGAATCCGCCTGGCCGCCCGCACCGCGAGTCGCGGTCGTTAGGCGTGGTTGCCGGGCCGAGCAGAGTTGATACTTTGGCATTCATTATTCCCTTTTTCTAGAACATCGCGTGTACATAATTTGAATATTATTTTATTTTCCTTTTTAAATATATTCTTAACATTAGAAATATCTTATATTGTAAATATAAATAATTGTAAGGGTTTCATTCCACTAAACGAACATGAAGAAGAATTACAACATCAATATCCCTATTTTAAGGAGTGACTTTTGAAAAGGCCATACCTATTTCTTCCTACTCTTACACTTTCCAAATATGCAAAAACCAGCCGCGACATGATTGGATCAATGGCAAAAGTGTTTACGGTCTCACAAGAATCCTTTGGCCCGCGGCTAAAATCGGAACTAACGCTGTCTTTAAGTGTTATATCACTTTATGACAGTCGCAGAGTTGCCGTTTGCTATAAAATTTACCCAACTTCTTTTTTTAGTTAGTAACCGTGTGGGGCCACCAGTTGAAATATTTCCCTGGAAGTAGGACAATTTTACTAAATGATAACCCTTATTTCACACCAACGCCTGTCAGTGTCATTCACGGGTCTAAATATGTTTGTCGCTCTATACACGTAGGTATGGATTGAAAGCAAAGTTATGACCTTTCTCTTGTTATTTTAATTTAATGTTTGAATTCTATTCGATTGGTTGGCATTAAAATGATTAAAACCATTTTTTTCCAAAATAGAAGTTTAGTCCTTTGGAAAAATGCGCTCTTCATTTATTTACTGCTATTAGAAACATTATTCCCTATAAAAACAAAACTCTTTGATAAATTCCGTAAGGAATTGCTTTCTTTTTCGATTTATTTAACACTAGCTTTTGCTCGCGACTTCATCCGCGTTGACTTACCTAACTTAACCTAACCTAACATTTTTTCCGTGATAAAAAATATCCTATACGTTAATCCAGGTAATAAACAATATGTATTTCAAATTTCATCGTAATCCGTTCCGCCGTTTTCGTGTGATTGAGTAATAAACATCTAAACATACAAACTTTTACATTCATAATATTAGTAGGATGACAAATCACACTATTCTCATTGTAACGACAGCCTCATTAATTAATTGCACAAAGTTGGACTAAAATGATCCAACTCACATCACTGAAAGAACGAAACTGAATTCTGAAAACATAGCCTCAGAGTTCATTTTTCAGTTTGTTCGCGTGTTGTGGATTGGATCTTTTTCATATATCTGCGTCCAATTTATTTGAGACATCAGTAGCTTTTTCGTTCTTTGTAGGTAATAACATCGCATTCGGTTTACACCTGGTGTTCAGCTTTCTGGACGTGATGTACATACCGTACGCCATCATCTACTACGTGGACAGGTATGTGGGACCACCTATTTTAATCATCTCTAGCACATTGATCTCAATCACTACAGTTTTTTTTGTTTCTTTGTCGATAGCGCCGGGTCCTGACCACGTGACTTTTGTAAAACGTTATCAATGTACGGGCACAGGGCTTGTAGCCAAGTAAACTTTCTACACGTTATCACTAATAGAACATGAAAAAATGTACAGGAATAACATTTTACACCATTCCGATCTCGGTCTGGAACCTTTTCACGCCTTTATTAAAAAGCCGCAACCCGATATTTCGCAAAAGCGTCCAATCATAGGCTACGCAAACGTAGCTGCCGCCGACTACCAACCAAACTCCCCTTCTATCAACCGCTACCGCCATCCGCGGCATGTTCTCACCTACCCTCCCGATGCCCTTACATCCCTTCTTTCGGAAACAGATACCATACTCAGGATCAGATTAGAAAGAAATCCAGGGAGGTATTTAAGGAAATAACCTGTAGGAACTCTGTACTCTCTGCTTAGTAACCCAAAAGGATTCTGACATGATGCAACAGATACATAGAGACCATTTTTATAATATATATTGCTTCTTTTTGCCCCTCCAATTGCGTTTGAGGACATCCATTTGCGCTATTTATAGCCTAGTAACTATCCAAGTTCCCGGAACCGCACGGAGAAAATGCCAATATGCGGAGTAGCAGTACGGATTTGCAAAAGGTTCTTTTCTTACAAACCTGTATTCCTCCTTTCTCATAGTTCGTCTCTTTATGGATTATCGATTTAAAATGTCTTTCCGATCCTCCAGGGTGTACTTAACGTGCAATTTGCGAGGCCTCTGCACAGACCCGCCTCTGAGCAGCTACTTCACGGCCGAGGTGTGGGTGCTGATCGTGGCCATGCTGGTCCACGTTCCCTTGTGTGGGGCTGTGCTGCTTGCAGCTGACAGACTCAAGTCTGGAGGAAGGATATGTCCGGTAAGCAACACTCAAGAAGTGTAGAATGTATTTGCAGTATTATAATAATAATATTAGCCCTGTTAAGAAACTGTCCCACCGTTAGGCATGGGCCACCTCTCAAACTGAGAGGGTTTAGGTCATAGTCCACCACGCTGGCCCAGTGCGGGTTGGTGAATTCACTGACCTTCGAGAAACTCTCATGCATGCAGGTTTCCTCACGATGTTATTCTTCACCATTAAAGCAAGTAATAGTTAATTTTTAATACGCACAAGCTTTCGAAAACACAAAAGTGCGTGCCTGGGTTTGAACCCGAGACCTTTGACTTTGCAGTCCAACGGTCTAACCACTTTTTTTTTTTTACCTGCGGAAAATCCTGCTTAGGACTTCCGCGGGCTTCGGGGGATGCTCGCGGGGCGTGTCGGATTCCTACCGACTAAAAACCCCAGGGTGGCCGACATCAGCACTTTGGAGGGGCTCCGGGATCTCCGTATGGAACGCACCGGTGCCCCTCTTGTGCCTCGCTCTGATGAGCCCGCCATCGGAGGGAGACTTGATGACATGCTCCACCCGCACCGACGCGGTGCTCACGGCGACGTGGGCCACACCACGCCGCCGTCCTCCTCGGGGTTGCTCGTGAAGGACGCTCAGGGCCCCCACCCCTTGCGTCCGCTAAGCGGCACAATTGCCACTTCAAGCTACACGTCATTGGACGAGTTCATCACTTAAGCCGAATTATGTGCAGAATTTTTGATAGATATGTTTGTACGTATTCACACATAGACCTATAGATGCACTCTGTCGCTTGTATGTGATAGCGTCAGCTGCTCTCAAATTATTAATAAACGGGCCACTACTCTAGGCGGTTGATTAATTGCTTTCCCAAACAACATTTTGATAATATTGTTCTAGCGCAAACGCTCCACGACCGAGTCTGGGTTTGACCCTGAAGCGGACGCGGGCGGGGAGGTGGGCGAGGACGAGGACGTTCGCCGTGAGCGCAGGCGCGTGGCCGCCATACTACACCAGCCCACACACAAAGCGCCGCCTTTGGTAGTCCATGTGAGTTCTCTTTGAAACAATAGTATTTTGCTATCCTATAGGACTCAACGAAGATACGACTACCTACCTAATAACGTATGACGCTAGATATACGTAGTGCGCCAAAACATCGGATTGTCTTGAAGGAGATTGCTATAAAAGAACGCACGACGTGTGACATATAACTCCGATCACAACAATTTTTGATAGTGGCAGGCTCAAAACGGACAAGTTTTTGGCAAGTAGAAACCCTTTGCCGAAATGCTGGCTCAACGTTTCTGCCACAAATGTAAACCTCATATATATATTTATCATCCTACTAATATAATAAATGTGAGAGTTCATATCTTTGGATGTTTGTTACGGATTTGGATGAAATTTGGCACACAGATAGTCTGTTACCTGAATGAACACACAGGCCACTTTTTTATCCCGAAAAAATGTTAGGTTCCTGTCTAAAGTTAACGCGGACGGAGTCGCGGGCAGAAACTATTGTTTCATTAAAGCTTGTTCTAGTATTTCTAAACAATCATTTTGTGCTCAATTTCAATAAGCAGATTGTCGATTTGATATATTTTTATATCGCTTATCGAGTCTGTAATCATTCAACTTACCATCGTCATCTTCATTCTTATAACTTCTTTGCCATTGAAGAACAATCATCCATAGCTTATAGGTACTACGTAAGTTTAAGGTATTAGTATATTAGAATACTTCTAAGTGTTTCTGTAGTCTTTTCGGGTAAATATATCCACCTACCTAAAAGACTATAGAAACATGATATTTGAAATTCTTTCCATACGTGTATCAGGAAAATATGTCTATAACATTTTCCTCTAGAACCTCCGCAAGGAGTACAAAGTCCGCGGTACGGGCAGTAGTGGCAATTGCTGGCCAGACCACAGCGACGATTCCTCTAGAGTTAAGCCTCGCTTTGTGGGGCTGGCCAGACTCAGTCTAGCTGTGGAGGGAGGTGAGGTGTTCGGTCTGCTGGGACACAACGGCGCCGGGAAAACCACTACTATGAAGATCATCACAGCTGAGGAGCGGCCTACTTGTGGCACTGTAAGTTGGGTCTTTGGAAGGATGAGTATGCATGATTCCTTTAATTTTGCTATAAGTTTATCATGTCCGATATGGTTCCGGTGTTATTATTACTTGCATTAAAAACGCCGAGGCGTTTTTAGCGCCGTAGTAACACAGCCATGATTAAGCAGCTTCCGACTCGTTCTGCTAGATGACCGTTTGTGGCAATTTTATATTAGGCGTCTTTATCCGTACTTTGAAAGACATGCCAAGCCGTTGGCGCCGGTTGCCACTTCATTTAGTACTCGATAAGATAACTTAAAAGCCTTTTGGGCAGCTTGATAAGTACCAATAGCAGGTGGCCACAAACCTTTTTCCATCAATTTGCATTGGGTCCGCGTAAGGAAGTCTGTCTCAGAAGTAAGAGGTCTCCATTCCACTTTATGTGGCAGCAGACATTTTGGGGTCCTTTTGGACGCCTTTATATAAGTTCCAATAGCAGATGGTCACAAACCTGCTTCCAGCAATCTGTCCTGGGTCCGCGATAGTGTGACATATATTTAATTTTCTCGAATTGTGAGGCCTTTTCCTAGCTGTCGAACAGAATAAGCTAATTTACTCTATTTCTTTTTGAAAAATTTTTTGCTCCTTCTCTCTCCTCTTTGCGCTCTCTTTTTTCCTTCTTGTAAGGAACAAAAATCTCCTTTTAAAAATCCTAATTAAGACAGAGGGTAAACTGTTGGTGGTTGTCTCAGGTGATGTTGGGCAGCCAGAATATAGAAGACTCCCAGACGTCAGCGTTCCAGATGCTGGGCTACTGTCCGCAGCACGACGCGCTCTGGAAGAACGTCACCATCCGCGAACACATCGAGTGCTACGCCGCCATCAGGGGAGTGAGCAAGGCTGATACTCCTAGGTACCTTGCGACAGATTCTGATCAGGATTCTGTCTAATATTTTAACCTATCGGTTGCCACTAATGGAGTAGTCGCCTTGGCATAGCGCATTACATGGATTCCCACCGGAATCCATAAACAAAACGAAAGATAGCAAATATTACATTCCGTATAAAAGGAAATAATTTTAAAAATAAGATATTTTACACTCGGTCACTTATGCACCGTTATACAGATTAGTCGAACTAATAAACTGGTGATAGCAAGTAAGTAAGCAAGTAAAAGCTGGATGGGTTCAGAACAAACCTGGTCGACGTGGCCGTCTTTGGAGAAAACTTTTGTCTAGCATCGGATAATCATATTTTTTAACGTGCGTGACCTCTCCCTTTACATCTTAGGCCACAATTTGACTATAATAGAAAAACTAAGATTTCTCCAATACCCTCTCGTCACAGGATAGTAGACGCCTACCTAAACGGCTTGCAAATAATGGAGCACAGCGGTAAAAATGCGGACGAGTGTTCTGGCGGTACTCGGCGCAAGTTGTCGTTCGCGCTGGCCATGGTGGGCTGTCCCCGCGTCGTGCTGCTGGACGAGCCCTCCACCGGCATGGACCCGCGCAGCAAACGGTTCCTCTGGGACACCATCCTGGCCAGCTTCCAGGTACAGCATCTGTTCAAACTTGCAAGTAATGCAGCATGGTGGGCTGTCCCCGCGTCGTGCTGCTGGACGAGCCCTCCCCCGGCATGGACCCGCGCAGCAAACGGTTCCTCTAGGACACCATCCTGGCCAGCTTCCAGGTACAGCATCTGTTCAAACTTGCAAGTAATGCAGCATGGTGGGCTGTCCCCGCGTCGTGCTGCTGGACGAGCCCTCCACCGGCATGGACCCGCGCAGCAAACGGTTCCTCTGGGACACCATCCTGGCCAGCTTCCAGGTACAGCATCTGTTCAAACTTGCAAGTAATGCAGCATGGTGGGCTGTCCCCGCGTCGTGCTGCTGGACGAGCCCTCCACCGGCATGGACCCGCGCAGCAAACGGTTCCTCTGGGACACCATCCTGGCCAGCTTCCAGGTACAGCATCTGTTCAAACTTGCAAGTAATGCAGCATGGTGGGCTGTCCCCGCGTCGTGCTGCTGGACGAGCCCTCCCCCGGCATGGACCCGCGCAGCAAACGGTTCCTCTAGGACACCATCCTGGCCAGCTTCCAGGTACAGCATCTGTTCAAACTTGCAAGTAATGCAGCATGGTGGGCTGTCCCCGCGTCGTGCTGCTGGACGAGCCCTCCACCGGCATGGACCCGCGCAGCAAACGGTTCCTCTGGGACACCATCCTGGCCAGCTTCCAGGTACAGCATCTGTTCAAACTTGCAAGTAATGCAGCATGGTGGGCTGTCCCCGCGTCGTGCTGCTGGACGAGCCCTCCCCCGGCATGGACCCGCGCAGCAAACGGTTCCTCTGGGACACCATCCTGGCCAGCTTCCAGGTACAGCATCTGTTCAAACTTGCAAGTAATGCAGCATGGTGGGCTGTCCCCGCGTCGTGCTGCTGGACGAGCCCTCCACCGGCATGGACCCGCGCAGCAAACGGTTCCTCTGGGACACCATCCTGGCCAGCTTCCAGGTACAGCATCTGTTCAAACTTGCAAGTAATGCAGCATGGTGGGCTGTCCCCGCGTCGTGCTGCTGGACGAGCCCTCCCCCGGCATGGACCCGCGCAGCAAACGGTTCCTCTGGGACACCATCCTGGCCAGCTTCCAGGTACAGCATCTGTTCAAACTTGCAAGTAATGCAGCATGGTGGGCTGTCACCGCGTTGTGCTGCTGGACGAGCCCTCCACCGGCATGGACCCGCGCAGCAAACGGTTCCTCTGGGGACACCATCCTGGCCAGCTTCCAGGTACAGCATCTGTTCAAACTTGCAAGTAATGCAGCATGGTGGGCTGTCCCCGCGTCGTGCTGCTGGACGAGCCCTCCCCCGGCATGGACCCGCGCAGCAAACGGTACCTCTGGGACACCATCCTGGCCAGCTTCCAGGTACAGCATCTGTTCAAACTTGCAAGTAATGCAGCATGGTGGGCTGTCCCCGCGTCGTGCTGCTGGGCGAGCCCTCCACCGGCATGGACCCGCGCAGCAAACGGTTCCTCTGGGACACTATCCTGGCCAGCTTCCAGGTACAGCATCTGTTCAAACTTGCAAGTAATGCAGCATGGTGGGCTGTCCCCGCGTTGTGCTGCTGGACGAGCCCTCCACCGGTATGGACCCGTGCAGCAAACGGTTCCTCTGGGACACCATCCTGGCCAGCTTCCAGGTACAGCATCTGTTCAAACTTGCAAGTAATGCAGCATGGTGGGCTGTCCCCGCGTTGTGCTGCTGGACGAGCCCTCCACCGGTATGGACCCGTGCAGCAAACGGTTCCTCTGGGACACCATCCTGGCCAGCTTCCAGGTACAGCATCTGTTCAAACTTGCAAGTAATGCAGCATGGTGGGCTGTCCCCGCGTTGTGCTGCTGGACGAGCCCTCCACCGGCATGGACCCGCGCAGCAAACGGTTCCTCTGGGACACCATCCTGGCCAGCTTCCAGGTACCCGTACAGCATCCTTACTTACTGGATGGCAGGCTATTCGGAGTACGCCCCAGAAAGGGCACCGGTGTGTTCGTTTTGGAAATCGTGAAGCCGTGTGCAGATGTCATCGTGGTGTAGGAGACCGACATGTACCGTGAGTTTCCCCCAAAACTTACGAAAATCCTGTGCAGAATTTTCCCCACGTATAAAAAGGTGGAGCAACTGCATAAGTGTATTCAAGTATCGTACTTAGTGACCTGTAATTGGAGAAGTATATATCCAATACTGAAATGCTTTGAGCTAATGATGATGAATGGTGGTAGAGCCTCATTAACAGCTTATTGATTTATGAGATTGCTGAGTAACCTCTGTTGTAAATTTCAGGTACCCAAAGTAATAAATGAGAGGAAATATTTTTCTAAAGGTATTTTCAGCCTTTGTCAGGTCATTGCTAGATCGAGTGTTACAAAACCTAATCTATATCTCTATATATTTCGATGCTGAGAGTAACTTTGCGACGTCCTACTACGTATCTAATGTCTTTCCTTTGTAATCTAGATTCTGCAATAAATGTTTAACATAATTATTCTGTCTTCAGGGGAAGAAAGGTGCTATATTAACGACACATTCCATGGAAGAGGCGGACGCTTTATGTTCCAGAGTCGGCATCATGGTCAAAGGAGGCCTCAGGTATGTCAACTTTACTCGGCGATGTGTTTAATTGTTCATAGTTTCTGGATGAATCTAATGTCCCATTATAATAATAATAATAATTCTTAATACTTCTCGCAAAGGGCCTCTACGTGTTGGACCCATGTCCCCATGCAAGCCTTTCAAAGGTCCGGGTAAAGCCCGTGAATCTCAGCGAGATACATATATAATAATAATTCTAGCCCTGTTAAGAAACTGTCCCACCGTTGGGCACGGGCCTCCTCTCAAACTGAGATGGTTTAGGCTAAGGTACACCACGCTGGCCCAGTGTGGGTTGGCTAACTTCACACACCTTCGAGAAACTCTTATGCATGCAGGTTTTCTCACGATGTGTTCCTGCACCGTTAAAGCAAGTGATAACTAATTTGTAATACGCACATATTTTTCGAAAAGACAGGGGTGTGTGCCTGGGTTTGAACCCGAGACCTCTGACTTTGCAGTACAACAGTCTAATCACTAGGCTATCACGGCAATGTCTCATTAAGAATCGAAAACCATCTGCACTTTATATAGTTAGCCCCATCAACCAAAAGAAATACAAATTAAGTTATGGCTGATTTTTCAATCGTATATCAAAGTTTTTGAGTCATGGATCGTGAATTCCTAATTTCTTAAATGTATTGTTGTTTAGATGCATTGGCTCAACACAACACCTTAAGAATCTGTACGGAGCTGGCTACACGCTGGAGATGAAAATAGGACAAAATAATCAGAAGGCAACAGTACGTAAATATTACACCGACATGTATCGTATTAATGCATACTCGTGTACTGAAGTTGGGAGTTTCCTTAATGACATAATTTTTACAGATGATGGAGTCGGAGATCTCGATGTCGCCGTCACCGCTCAGATCTAACGAAAACTCTCCGTCGTTAGGCGAGGCGGATGAAGGTACCTCTATCAGTTCAGTTTCAAAACTTGCTATATCGCTACACGCCACGTGCCAGATCCTTACTTTACAGACCTCTCTAGCTTTTTTTGTATTTAATGTAGTATTTGTAATCAAATCTTTTCCTTCCGATTTTTTTCCTCAATCCGGTTATCTGACTTAAGATATGTTTAACTTTAGACTACTTACGGCCATTCTTAAAGGAACCATTAGTAACTGGTTCCAGAAAAAGTATAATCAATCAAAGATACTCACAACACTTTTGCAGAACAGGTTATAAATCAAACAACATAAATAAACAACTTACATTATTTGTTGTGTGCAGATTGTATACGGCTATGAGATAGAATTACATTTCAAAGATCTTTTGAGAACAATGTATTGACTCAGGAGGTTCGGGTGGGGGCTCAGTTGGGCCGGAAGCGGAAGCGGAGGGTGAGGCGGAGGCGGTGGACGCGAGCATACACACGCCACTCGTCGCCGGCACTCCACCGCCCCCGAGGCTACAGCACCATCGGTAAGGGACAATTGATACAATAAAAAATTCAAGCTGAAAGGTTCTGGAAAGGCGATTATGTGCTTGAAAACGTCCAAGTACGTGGTTAGTCCATGGTAAGTCCCCAACAAGGTCGGCCAATGACCAGATGATAGTCTGTGGCAAAAGCTGAAAGCGTACCTGCAGCTACAATAGACGTCTTTCGGCTAATCATAGCAATCGAGGGAGAGCCCGAACAAGACCAAAATTCGGCAGTTAGGTAGTTATAACTGTTCTTTTTTTTTTAAACATAGCCCCTCACTAGGATTTATTCCTGTGTCGTGGGTGCGTTTACAAACATGAAAAGTCACATACACAAATACCCAGACCGAAACAAATAATTGTGGGTCACACAAAGATTTGTCCCGTGCGGGAATCGAACCCGCGACCATTAGACACAGCGGGCCGAGCGGCTTAAGCTCGTAACCACTGCGCTAAATCGTCCGTCAAACTCTTTAGATATAACAGGATGGATGCTTACGTGTCTGCCTATCACAGCTTTTGGTTGGAGTAAACTTAATGATACAGACGATCTAAAATATTAATTTCAGATCGTCAACATACTATATTAATAGTAATTGTTATGTTGACGTAGTCAAATATAGTTAGTAAAAATTATGGTCGTTTTTCTATTTTATTATTTTGTGGAGCTTCTACAATTGTATTGTAAATTCCTATTAAATATCATAATTTACATTTTCTTCCATCGGTTTAATATCGTTATAACAGGACGGAGTCTGGCGGTGGTGGTGTGAACGCCGAAGCAGCTGTAGCTTTGGTGGGCCAACTGTTCCCTTCAGCCGTGCTTGAGGAGAACTTCGCCGACCGGCTCGTGTTCTCAGTCCCCCAGTCCGCGGTGTCCAGCCTGGCTAGGTGTTTCCAGGAGATTGAGGATGGTAAGTCTCACGGTGGGCGCCAGTTATAAATCCCACTAAGATTATAAACGCGAAAGATTGTTTTTTTTCTTCGCAAAAACTACTAAACGGATTTTGGTGAAATTTGACAGTAATATAGCTTATACAGAATAACACAAAGGCTTACATTTATAGAAATATTACAATATACAGTGTACACAGCCGCGGGTAACGGCTCGTATCATGGGATACGTTAAGTTACATCAGCTCAAGACACTTTTCATTCATGCTATATGAAAACATAGGTAATTGATTCGGGCTTCCTAGATTTTTTAGTCCTCATTACTATTTCCGTCGAGTTATAGTTAGCCGATTAAGGAAAGAAAAGTCCCATGTTGGACGCCACAGTTGGCGCCCAACGTGGTAGCTCATAGTTCTATTTGTCAATTATATCAAAAACTTAAATTGACAACCTGTAGGTATCTCGTATAACTTAAAGGTAATTTTTTTAGCTCGAATTCGTGGATATACGAAAGTCCCATGTTGGGCGCCAATAGATGTTGCTCACCAAACATCTTCAAGTGAGACTAATTATCTCTCTTTCGTGTCAACAACCATTAATTAAATATTCTTATAATTTTACATTATTCCAGCAAAAGAAAAGCTGAACATAGTCGAGTACAGTTTTAGTCAAACGACGCTCGAGCAGGTGTTCCTGAAGTTCGCACAGTCGGAAAACGTCGAATCATCAGACCAAGAACATTAAATCCGTTGATAGTATTGTAAGAAACGCGCGATTTTTTTCTATTTGGAAACATTTACTTGTGGTCCCATAAATAATTCTAACTTTTTTCTTATTTAATTTATGATATAATAATGGTTAGGGAAGAAACATTCAACTTCAGCTTGCTAATCTCCGAAGCCGGGAAGATCAGATTCCATTTATTCTTAGGCGTAAGTCTGTCTGTCATGGGCCGAATGTTCAGTTTCTAACCAATATTAGTTAACTTTAGCCGAAGTATTGCTTTGTAATGATCGTATATGAGTCGATTATTTTCTTTTAAAAAAACCATCCAATTTTTAAGGGGCATTAACAAACAACCCATATTGTTATAAACTTATTGGTTTCTTTTGATATTATAATATAACTTGTAATTAAAAATGAAATAGACAGATTGAAAAAGTCGCGTTTAAAATTTGTGCTTTTTGAAACAAAAATACTGTAAAATAATAAGAATTGCTTCTGATATTACAATGTTGTGTGGATTATTTCGTTGATTTGTTTGAAAGTCTTGGCCGGAGGACAACTTTTGCTATGAATTCAAATTCAAATTATTCTCAAAACAGGTACGTCAAAAAAAAATATGAATTGAAATGTGTCTGTGTCGGATAAACGGGATTTATCAAAAAACATCTACCATACCTGTTATGAAATGTTAAAACAGTGGTCACAATAAAAAAAACGCAACCGAATAATATTAAATAATATATGGACTTAGCATAACACGAAAAAAGCGTACCAATTTTCAATTAGAAGCTAAAATGACGGTATATTTCAAGTCAAGCACATTTGACAGAAGAACAACAAGACGCTAAAATGGCGAACCGGCTTCAAAGTGAATCTGAGTGTCATATAGTTTACTTCTTGTCCATGTATTTGATAGATCCCTGATAGCTCATTGAGATATTCATTTATGTACGGACGGTAATACCAATATTGCCATATCCTCAAGAAAAGTACCACAATTAAAGAGCATTTAAGTTTTCTCTCGAAAGTTGTCAAACCGGTTGGCAGGCTACCAAGCTTTGTAATATTTCCAGTTAATGAGAGAATATTACCTAGGAGACGTAGACATAGAACGAGTTGACTGTGTGCAACGTTTTGTAATCATTTGATACGTTAAGTAGCCACTTTTGTATTGTAACATGTTGGTAGAGACGAGAACGTTACGGACTATTGTGTTTTGTGTTCGAAAATTGTTGCAAAAGTTAATATAAAAAGTCGATTAAAGATTTCGGATACAAGATACAAGAAACTTAACTGTCATTTTTTTTAAGAAGATGGGGCTACCCATTGTAAGACTTATTCCTGTGTCGTCTGTGCGTTTACAAACATGAAAATTAATAAAAAACATACAAAAATACCCAGACCGCCACAAATATTTGTGGGTCACAAAAAGATATGTCCCGTGCGGGAATCGAATCCGCGGCTATTCGACACAGTAGGCGGAGCCGCTTAAGCTTTTAACTACTACGCTAAATCATAAATAAAAAATTATCTGTATGTATTAAATGTGTGCCTAATCAAATAAAAGTGTAGCCAAAAAAGAAAAAATCTAGGCCGAAAACTGATTTTGTTTAATTATGTTTCAATTTCCTTAATAATTAACTTGTTTGAAAGTAATAAAAAGAAAGTGATAAAACGCTTTTCAGTTTTCCCTAAGGCCGGCGTAATTTTGTATCTACCGACTCGGAATTGGGGTATTATGCCGAAAGTTTTAGCATTTATACGGCATTCTAAACAACTTTTGTTCTACAAATCTTTTAAATATTTTTTTCGTTTTCAATACAAATTGATCGAATGAAATTGTAATAAAACGAGAAACATAAATAAATGTAGTACAAAAGTTGAACATAAATCTGTATAGGTCAACTCAGAAACATTAAGAACGCGAGACAACAAAAATGGACGCAAACACAATACTTCGTAAAAACTATAATAATATTATCGTTCACAGCATTCAGTTTAACTGTGCCTAAGAACTTGCTAGTTAAAACAACATTAATTTAAATAAAAAATATTATGATCTAACACTAATGTGATTTTTTAGTTTAAGAAGAGACGAAAGAACAAAACTTTTGTGATTTAATTTCTAGTCAACAACTTTGCGTGTGTTATTCTATTAATTGTAAAAAACGTGTATAAAAATGGTACTTTGTTAATTACAATGGTGTGTTATCTGTTTATATTCTGTGAAACTGTATTAACGTTAATAATTGTTAGAATAATCATCTGTAGATACCCTGGTAATTTATAATAGTGATCTTTGTGATTCGAAAATCTTAAATTAAAATCTATATCACCCTTTAAGCATTAACAAAAACTAAGGTAGATTTCCAACTATCTCTGTCCTGCATAACGGATTCAATAAAGGCCTAAAATCCACGTCTTAAAAAAATACCAGTCTTAAATTTGGAACTGGAAATAAGTTATCTGAATAGATTACAAAGGGACTCAAAAAAAAAGTTAGCTGAAAACAATTACAAATGACACACGCACAAGAAAACTAGTTTAATTTTTAAAATTTTACATTTTCATATGTGTTGCTATGTATTATAACGTCGGGTACGTATATTGTACTGTAAAACTGTTGACGATTTGTCTAAAAACTTTAGTCTGGCTAAGTAATAGGAAATAAAACAGTTAGGATGACAGTGGGTGGGTTGGCGTGTCGGGTGTTAGTAAGCAGGTACCTCTACCATTAGTTATTGTTCTACTAACGTAAGCTTTTTACAAGAGAAATTCAACTTTTAACAACGCAGGCAGATTTGTCCGTTGAACGTTTCCATGCTCGTATCTCCACTAAATGTATTCTTCCGAATCAAGGTATCGATATCGTCGCCCTTTGACCGCGTGGTTTGACCGCTTAGGCGATCACCAAGTGATATTTTTATCTCTATTCGTCCGATTAAAGAACTGAACTGAAGATTACCGTTATTTTAGAACTGTTTTTTCTCTAGGTACAGGTCAAGAAAAGTACCGTCGGTAAGTCATCAGATTGTAGGATGAAAACTTCTTGTTCTTAAAATCAATTTAAAAGAAGGATTTTTTAGGTGTTGGTAACGATTTTATTTTCAGAACTCATTACTTATTATATTCTCTTATTCTGATTATAAGTTTTCACATTTACTCGTGGTGTTGTGGATGAGTCGAACCATGAATACTCATATTATCTGTAGTCCAAGCGATTGGTGTATGAGAATTCGTCATTCCTCTTGGTCCAAAGAATTGGACCAATAAGAAAAAAGTTGACGTAGTTCGATCAATCGGACGAAATGGAAGGTCCACGCTTTAAGCATTCGCAAGTATGAAAATTGATTACAAAGGACATTGTTCTGCGTCCATACATGATTTGCCCCAGAACCAACAGCAATGAAAAAATACTTGTATGATTTCAAATCACCCACAAATTCTCTTAAGGCATTTATTATTAAACGTACAAGCAGGGGAATCGCAATATTGCTCAAAAAGTATTCGATTTTGAGGTTATAATTCAGTACTCATTAATACACATAAGGTTATATTGTGTGTGTTGACATTTAGTAAACATGTCGGTGACTTCGATATAAGTACTTACAATTCTTTAAAATATTCGTTTTAGATTGCAAATTGTCCGTTAGATTATTAGCCAATATTTTAATAAAATAAGTAAATAATGATGGCATAGGTCAAATGTTTGTTGGTTCTGGGGCAATTTTCGACAAAGTCCTTTAAAGGTATGAAAATTGTGCAGTGTCCCTTATGGATATCCAAGCAACTATGATTTGTATAGTGATTGCTATAAATTGATAGATACAAAAAGTACGTATAAACAACAATAACTGATGGTAGAGAACGGTTAAAAACGATTTATGGGTCAAGGGTCTGAAGTAGCCAGGGATAAAAAATATGCTCAGAGCATCATGGACCTGTAAAGAAGACGGATTGCAAGGTGTCTGTTACTGTACCTTTGGATTACAATTATTGAAACTAGAATCCCTTAACATAAATTATACTATAAGAAACAGGTAAATGTACCTGTTTCTTATAGTATAATTTTATACAATTGCGTTTGCGAGTGTGTCTTAAGGACGATACATTTGAGAAATCCACTTAAAACCCCGGCTATTTCAGTTCTTTGACCATTTGTTAATATCACAAAATCAGACTAATTAAATAAGATAGACACGACATTCAGTAGTTTTACCATGGGTTTTCCAAAACTAATTCTCTATACCGAGTTCGTTTGTTATACGTACTCGTAGCGTTCACCAAGGTTAAGCATCATTCGGCTCGGTCAGCCTGAGATTGACGACTGTCTTTGGCATTTCATGTTCGCGCATCTCCTTTCTTGGGAAGCTCGTTGGTCCCAGTTGTTACTTCATGTGGCAGAAGTTAAGCCACTCACATACAGTGGTGCCGGCGTACTATGACCACCCATCACTCCCGCCACCATATCACACTCACACTTTCACTCTGGCTAAGGGTTAGTAGATTCCAACAATAGGTGGCCACAAACTTACCTCTACAAATCAGCACTGGAATAGCGTAGTAGAGTATGATTCATATTCTCTCATCTCGATTTGTGAAAGAACACCTTTGCCCAGCAAAAGCTTTTTTTTATTATAAGCAAAAATACGGTAAAGGCAGTGTTTGTTTTTGGAAATTAAAGCTCACAGTCTGAACATCGGCCCAGACGTGGCTTCATTTCGAATTACTTCGATTTAACTATAGCCAACGTGAAGATGCGTTAAAATTACAGTTTGCTAAAACTACCGTGTGTGTGTGTGTGTGTGTGTGCTTCACCGAACAATAGGGCGAGCGTGCAACCACTACGCTAAAACTACTATTATAAAAAGATGTGAGGTCATTTATAATTAAAAACCAATTTGTAGTTGCTAGCTACGAGTGCGCATAGACGCGTGAGTATATACAAACGCGGCCTTACAAATAAGTTGTCGATGGTAAATGCCTACATTTATGTGTAACTTATGTTAAAAACAATGCATGGTACAGGTACAATTGTTTTGTTGCGTCACTTCTATCTTATTATATTAGTCTGAAATCAACTATTTATGTATTAATAAGTCAGTTGAAATAATGTGTTGGGTGGATTTAAACGTATCGGCGAACGTATAAGAAGGTGGTTAAGAGAACTGTTGTTAGATTTAACATTTTAGGAATAATAAACAGTATTAGGTTAAAATGGCTTTTATATTTGTGACTTGGAACAACCGCTGTTCGTTTAATTCCTTAGATTTCTGCTTTTATTGCTGTATGGTGTTTGATACACTGCCTTTTGTTACGCTTCAAATATTATAATATCTTTTTACAGTGAAATATACCCTGAAGAATGTTTTTTTATATGCAAATCAGGCGAATATTTATTAAGACCGTGTCAAAATGATATCAGTTTTATTGTGTTATAAAAATGCTTAGGAATCCAGAGGAATGACGATTTTGAAGTAATAACTAACAGACCTAATTAAATCGTGATTATTGACGGACCGAATATGGAAGACAATGTTCACATAGCCATATTTCATTATTTATTAACAAGAAAAATAATTCGTTTTGTTCAACAATGGACGGAGTGATTCAGGAGGAAGGTTTATGTGTATTTACCCATGCGTAACCGGAGCGGCTCGCTAGTTACAATATAAACAACCGATGAACAGTTAATATTTAAACCTTGATTAAAAATCTACTTTGTACATCTCTGGACATGATGGAAACTATGATCCATTTATCTATATGATCACGCCAGATCCCTTGGCAGAGGCAGAAATTAGTAGAGTTCCAACACGTTCTTTCCTAACAGACTTCTCTGGCTTCCTCCACTTCCATAATTCTTATGATACACGCTCGCCGACTACAGAGACTCACCTGACAAATATTATCATAGTTTTGTGTTTACGGACAATAAATAAGTCAATAATTTTCTCTGCCACATGACGACTCTACCCAAGTATTTGTCTTGAATTTTCTAATATTTCATCAACAGCCGAAAGACGTTCACTGCAAAGACCTTCACCAGAGATCACCATAACAACAGGTTTTGTGACTATATATCCAGCTTTTACCAACGACCCACAGCAGGTCATTGCTGCTTTTGTGTAGGACCTTTATACTTGACATGCCAAAAGTGTCTCACTGTTCAGATTCGATCATTTTTTATCTGAAACAGTGCAAATATTCGAATCTCATTATGTCTTATTTGGAACATTTGAACCAGCTAAATTCAAACACAGCTGGCCCACCAACCGACATCGCGTCGCGTATTCGTTGGTTCTGTAAGACGGCAAGATGTGTGAATGTAAGATCGAGATTCAGAGACATATAAAGCAATTTTTTCTGTACAACTGTTTCAAACCTTGTGTTACTATATCACTGTAACATATCACTAAAGATCGACACATGTCTACTTCATACTTCTCGTCAAAGGTACGTGGTGCCGCTCGAGAATCTCTCTACATTAACAGCCGTCAGTTCTATTAGCACAGAAATTCTATGAGTGATGGGCCCCGCATACTGTCACTCAAAGATCATAAAACTTAAGAATTTCCCCACTTACCATATTATTTATGAAAACAACGATGTGTTTTCCCTATTTTATCATTGTCCATATAGTTTTATCATCAGTAATTACACTAATAATATTGTGTACATCGTGACAGTAGGTATAAAGATAGTGTCCTCGTCCATACAACATGTTTGCCTTAAGAGAGGAAGCAACAGATATAGATTTAACATGTGTAGAGTAGTTGATGTCGTTTATCACTGTTATCACAGAACAAAGACGTGCTTTTACTAATAACCCGCCCTAGCTCCGCATGGGGACCTTTTCTTAGAACTGTTTTAGAAGAACAACTACACCATACATTATTACTTCAAGTTTAAACGGAGGGATCTGGCGTGATCATTATACATAGATAGTTAGATATAATTACTTCAAAAACCTCATTTTTTGTCAAAAATTAATATAAGACTATGGTTTGTTGAGTGTCGAAAATACTTCATTCTTCTGGTTCCTAAGTGTTTCATACCAATTTTAATGATCATATATCTATATATATATTGCTTTACGTAAGAGCATTGTTGCAAATATTGGTTACGAAATAGTTTACAAAGACGACACTAATCGTGTGATATAAGCTTCTAAAGCTGGAACAAGCTAGAGAATTTTACGCTTATTTTATTCATTAGTTTAAGTACCTACATATTATGACTGGTAGGAACACTTAGCTGGTTCTTATTCCACTTTAATAGGAGAATTTTTATTTGTTTTAATGACTATACAACTTCATATTTCAAGAATTTAAAATTAAATGTTTAAAAACATATATCAATTTTACTATTGCTGTACCCGCAGTGCTGTGGTACTGCGACGTTCATCTCATGATCATCATCCTCTGATATAGGTGACCATTTGTAGCATTCCATTTTTAAGTGTGTGGTGAAATGGCCGTTGGCCAGGAACCTACCCCCATCAATCCGCATTGAGTCTGCGTTGTGGAGTATGAACTAATTTAGACCTTTTCTTAGCTCTACGACAGAAAAGCTAATTAATTAATTGTCATACTTGTAATTTTGAATATCACAAGGAATCTTAAATCTTTTCTTATGGATCTTTGCGTACAGGAATCACAGTAATGGGGATGTATGGCGGGCTTAGTCCCATGCAAAAAGGAATATTTCTATCCGTTGATGAAAACGAAACTCATTTTCCTGGTAGAGTAGGTCTTTGTTCCACGATGTTACACTTTGTTGACAAGACGCGATCGACCACTTATCCACCATAAGGCCGACAGTAATGCAACTAGGTATTTTACAAAAAAACAATAAGGGACTACCTCTACTACCGAAACGCTTTGTGATCACAAGGTTCTGGGTTCAAATCCTCGGTCGGACAAGTGTAGTTTTTCTAACGAAAACTTCCCAGTACGAGTCCGGAGTCTGGATTGTGCCCGGTATATGGCAATAGGCTCGCCTCCTATTACATGGGACCTAACATCGTCGGCGAAACGTGGATGTACTCACACATCTGCCACCCCCGCTTGGGGAATATAGGCGTGACGGTGTGTAGCAATAAAGGACGGATATAATGAGCGCGCGCTCGGGAGTAAACGACGTATGCGCAAAACCAATTTTTATCATTTTCAAAAAAAAACTACACTAAAACAAAAAACGGATTTACAAGAACTTTGCTACAATTATTCTTTATGTTTTTAAGTAAATTCTATTGACTAGTCCTTTAACGTTTCGCGTTGGAATCGGAAACAGTAAAGCTATAGAGATGACTTTAGATTTTTTTTTGTCGAGAAAATTTTGTTTAACTATTGTATAAAATTTTGTTTAAGTCAAAACTTGTATTCTTAATTATTATTAAAAATGAAGTCTCTAATTCATATACTTCTTGATATTCATCGAGTACATAATCACGTGTTTTTCGCGGCAGGCCATTAAGCGTCTCGCGTTAAAATTAAAAAAAGGAAATCAATAGAGATAACTTCATATTTTTTGCGTGTGCTCAGGGCACCTTATCTAGCTAAATGACTTCTAACGTGATGTCTTAATTAACAGTTTTGTAACATTGGCATTGCGCTATTTATTTAACCGTGTCACTATTATTGCGAGAACAATATTATCAGATAACAGAATTACATTTCTGTTCACCTTAAATGATCTCATATGCAATCATAATAGAGGGGACTCACCGAGTACACGCATAATGTTTTGGATTTGGTGTTGGATTTTGATTTTGTTTCTTTGACAATGCGATCATCTAGAATCGAACCACTCATTCCTACATTACGCGAGTATTTTATCGGTAAATAGATTCCAATTTTTATTCTTTTTTGCCCGGTAATTAAGATGCTGATCCGGGGGTCCAAATATAATAGTGCATATTCATGAACCCCCAGGGGGTTCAAATAAGGGGCCCCAGTGAGAAGAACGCTTGTAGCAAGGTCATTTCCAAAGGATCGCCACTGAATCTAATATTGCATCGTTGTTATGTTAACTACTATATGGTAAGGGGTCTGACAAAATGCGAAGGGTTCCAGATGATCATAAACGACTGAAGTAACAGTCCAGAAGACATAAACACAATATTTTCAAATTTTAAAATACCTCAACACACTAAACTTGTTTAAGATGAAGTGCATGAAACATTATATACGATCTTAAAAGAATATAAATAACTTTCCAATTCCGATCCGATCTTAAAGTTATTTTGTAATAACCAGTAGGTAATTCATTAAATAAACTAATTCTCCTTGCAACCTACATCTAAATATATGTTTGCGGAATCATAGTTAATTACTATGACGTAACATTTATCAAACACCACATATCATTTTACATACTGTAGTATAAATTTTAAAGTGTAATTATTTAATTAATTAACAATAATACGAATGGAATCAGCTAAATGTTCACTGCCTTCATGTCTATGGAACAATACTAAAGTATTTTTATTATCTCATTCAATACTCGGAGTAACTTGGTTAAACGTTGTCATAAGTTATAGTAATTTTGGGCTGCGGCAGCCAACCAAATATGAAGTATAACTATTTTTCAGGTTTTACAGTACCCAAGGTCACGAAAAGGTCCTGCACGTGACTGCGGGCGTAAAGTTCCAGAAACGTCCGTAGAGGACAGATAACCAAAAAATAAAGCCATAGAACCCGAAAAATTATTACATTTTGTGTTAGCAATATTATAAAGAGGCCAATTTGTATGTGCATATGTTTGGAGGAGTTTAACTTTGGAACTACTGATCTAATTCTGACAAAGTAAGGATTTAGACATAGCATTTATTGACTGGTCTATTATATTGTGATAAACTAGCCAAATTACAAAATAACCTTGTGCGACACGGCGGGCAATAGCTAGTATGTAATATTCATGTACATCTAAGAACTCAAAACATTAAGTATTATATTAAAATACTCTGAGGATGTGAAAATAAAAATACTTAAGTAGGTATATTTATTATAATTATATTATAAGATCGGTTGCCGACCTCTGCAATTATATCCTGTTATATTTAGTTCGTTTGTTAGTGAATTTTAGTCAATTAATTTAGTACAGAATAAAACATCCGACACGACAGTTATGTATTTTATTTTTCTTAAACACCCAGCGGCACAACTCTGCTGCCAGAATTCAGCAAAACCTGATATTAATCGCCGACGATCAATTTTTTTGTGCACCCCATGCATGGCTATTCCCCAGTGCAGGAACGGCTGAAGAGCCGTAAAAGCTTTACCAAGTGTGACGACCCATTAACTTTGGAGCCATCAAAAGCGAGGTGCAACCTTTGGAGAGATAGTGCGTCCGTTCCATATCCTTTTGTACCATCTGCTGAGAGTCTTCCGCCTGGAGATAAATTACCATGGCCGGTCTGGAAGTCTTTAAACAGAATTCGTACTCGGGTCGGCCGGAGCTAGAAAAACATGTTCAGGTGCACAATGCTTGGACAAAATGGAATGGACAATGCTAATCTAAAGTGTTTGTGCGGCGTTACCCAAACGATTGCCCACCTTACATCGTGCTCTACAAGCCCCAACACCTGCACGCGGCAGGACTTGATGAATGCCAGCGACAATGCGGTCGAAGTGGCTGCGTTCTGTGCCACTTCCATATAGATTCGATATGTCTGCTGCCGAAACGATATGAAGAAGAATGTTTTCGTATTTCACAATAATATGTGAGCTAAACAGCAGCTATGATAGCAGCGCTCTCTATCTTTTGTTCTGCTAATCACACCATACACGCACATTAAAGCTGTCAAGCATATATCATTCTGGATTACGATCTCTTTTTAAGAAAACATGTAGCCTCGCACTAGGATTTACAAACATGAAAATTTACATACAATAAATAAGTGTGGGTCACTCAAAGATTTGTTCCGTGCGGGAATCGAACTCGCAACTATTAGACACAGTAGGCGGATCTGCTTAAGCTTAAGTCGATCTTGCTAGATCGATACTTGTATTTGTACATCACAACATACAGGACATAAAATAATTGTAATCTATTTTATATGCTAATAATGTGAATAAATACTCGTAAATAAACACCAGTGGTTATCGATGAAATTTAAAATTACTTTTTTTCAAAATTTGTAAATATGTATTATATTAGGAATTCCTGTGTAAAATTTCATGCTACTAGTTCACAGATTTAAGCTATGCGTTTTTCATAAATCGGTCAGTGTTAACTCCGCCTGTTTTTGGCCATTTAATTAAGCAAACTTCTCTATGCGAATCTATTTTTGTCTATGATAATAAAGCCACAGATTAGGTTTTTAAGTATTTTCTAACCCGTAAGATGTTGTAGTTTTGATATTTGTAGCCCTTTTACTTGTAAATATTGTATTAAAATTATTAAAACTCAATTTCTTGGTAATTAGCAATTAAGCCTGTTTTCGGCTACCAATTTTACTGTTCGCCCATTTATCTAATTCTCGGCCTCTATTCTACAACTTGAAAAATGATCCCATGGCACGCCACTGAGCTCGATCTTCAGCTCTCCTCCTCCAATCCCTCCCCGCTGCCTTACGAATATCCTAGCCCCACCGAGCAACAGCGCGCCCTACACTACGTTTGCCGACACGCGGTCTCCAAGAACCAGTCTGCCCCAACGGCTATCAGTTCTATGGCATATGTGACCTCCCTACTGCCACTTCAGCTTGCTAATTCGCTGAGCTATCTCGGTAATCTTGGGACTTTGAGCTGATGGACAAGCCGCACGGTGGGTGGCCACGTTTCGGCTCCGTATGTCATTACAGGTAGGACGCACTCATTCAAAACTTTCGTTTTTAGGCTTTGGGGTATAGACACGACGAAGTTTCCCAAATGCTGCACAGCCCAGCTGTATTCGTCTCTTAACTTCGTTGTCGAAGTTGTTTCTACCTAGTTGGAGCCGCTGCCCTAGATATACATACTCGGAAACAACTTTGAGGGAGACTTTACGGCGATCGGTCCTTTTTTTTTTGTTTTTATCGCAGGGAAAACCCTTTATGGGTAACCGTCCGCGTTCGGGGGACGCGGAGGGGTTATGTCGGAGTCCTTGATCCATCAACACTCGGGGCCGTAGCCCCGGCTGTTGATGGATCAAGTGTACCGACTACAAACCCTGCGGTGACACCGTCTTTGCCGCATAGTGTCGGGGTCACGGGATCGCCGTTAGGTACGCACCGCAACCCCGACGCGACCTGCCCTGTTAAGGGGCCCACCTTGGGAGTCCAGCACCCTGCGTACTTTGGTACGTCCCCCTACGTAGACGCCACGTTGATGTCACCCAACGCGGCGTCTCCTTCTCGAGCTGGGAGGCAGACTCCCCTGAGTCTGCCACCCAGGTTATTCGGTAGAGACACCCATGTACCCGGACTTTGACATCCGAGGCCATGGGTCGCCCATCTCCACGCCCCCTCGCGCCACACGCGCGCGAACCGTCCAGCCGCCGCCGCGCCGCCCCTCTGGCGGCATGCAGCAGCAGCCGGTCGGCCCAGTTCGGCCGGGCTAGGAACCCGAAGGGGCCCCACCGCCCAGCAGGTAGTCGGGAGATTACGCAAACCTACACCGACCACTGTACCACCAGGCCGATCTGCGCCACACCCCTAAGGGCGGGCGCCCGAACGGCTCCCTAACAGGGGCGGCGCCACCTGCTGCACCCAACTCTCTCTCCAGATGGAGAGTGAGGGGGCAACCAGGCGCCCGACCCACACACATCGCGCCTAAAAGGCGCGTGAGCCTTCCAGCCGCCGCCACGCCGCCCCTCTGGCAGCAAGCAGCAGCAGCCGGTCGGCCCAGCACGGCCGGGCTAGGGACCCAAAAGGACCCCATAGCCCAGCGGGCAGTCGGGAGGTCATTCCCTCTACTAAAATGCACGGCGCACACTAGCGCCGCGCTTTTGACCTCGACCAACCACCCAAAACGACAGGCGCCACCTGCTGCACCCCACGGAGGGGCGCAACCAGGCGCCACAACCTTCCGGCTAATGCCGGGGGAAAAGGAGACCGGGTAGGAATAAGGAAAGGGAGGGATGGGACCGAAAACTGGGGAAGGGTAAACGCATAATTGTTTCTGTTATGTATTTTCAGAAGGACCAGACCAATAGCAGGCAGCAACCGCGAGCAGGATACAGTCACACTTGCTTTGGGGATCGTCGCGACCGTGCGCTACTCCCAAGACCACGCGAAATTGCTTGCCGGGACAGACGAGCAAAATACGCAAGAAGCTATGCCACTGCGCCTCGAAGGACGTGTGTGGTGGGATAGCCTTTCGCCCGCCCACGGCGATCGGTCCTGGGTCAACGTGCTTGTTGATCATAACTTTGGTATTATCCAAGTTCACCCGGAGACCGATTCGCTGAGACGAATCAGCATGGCTGTCCAACATCTGTTGTAGATTTTGCAACGTTTCAGCTATGATCTGCAAATCGCAGGTGAGAGATGTATGCGCCATTTATATTAATGCCACGGCCTTTCCAGTCCAGTGCCTTGAAAATATCCTCTAGAGCATTGGTGAACAATTTTGGTGATATGACATCACCCTGGCGCACTCCGCGGCGCAGGTGGATATGTTCAGTCCGCTGGTCCTGTACTTGGACGGTCATCGTTGTGGCTTCAAAAAGGCATCTCATCACCTCGATGTACCGCCAATCGGTACATCGAGGCACTCTTGGCACACTTGGCATCGTTGCAAGGAGTCCAGGACTGACAAGGTTTCGACAAAGGCTAGACATAGGGGCAGATTATACTCTGCAATCTTTTGATCATTTGTTTCTCTTTCACTCAAAGGTTTGCTGGTGGAAAACTCGACTTTGAGTTAAGCTCGCCTTGTACGTTTATTTACCTTGTAACAATTTGTGTATGTGTACAAATAATCAAATAAATAAATAAATAAATATAATCTGCCGCACTATGTGGATGTGGTGCCGTAGCCACTTCGTGACCCTACTAGATTCCATAGACTAAACCCAAACTCGATTCCATATTTGATTAATACAAAATAATAATTGTTATAAAAACACTATAACATAACACTAACACATAACATTACAACAATAATACAGAAAGTAAATAAAGATTGATCGTTGAGGCATGAGTTTCGTATATAAAATTGTTGAATAAAAAAAATTATCTTCTTTGTAACAATCCTCATATATCTCAGAAATATCCCCCTCTGTTTAACGTTTCATCTCTGGCATTTCTTTAAGTTGCATGTATGTACATTTATTTCATTTCTTTTCAGGCTTTATAGTTCTCATTTTACCTGGGCCGAAAAGTAAATGCATAAAACTGCTATTCAAAGTCAAATACTAAATAAATAAAAATTGGTTTTCTCCACATATGAGCTTAAACACACGCCGGAAATCTAACAATACAAATGACGCTTAATAAACTTCCTCCATAAGCGTCGCGTATGCCCTGCAGTGAGTGAAATGAGCTGGAAGTGATGATGATGATGTAAACTTACTTTCCTTTGAGATAGATATAGACCTAAACTGCGTCCTATCCTAGTCTCTCTATTACTACAGTAAGAAAGTAGTAAGATTACAATAATACTGCTTTAGAGATTATGGTAGCCCCCCAGATATTAATGCAACGGATTAGGAGGTAACATTGTCGACAAAATCTCAGGCATCCTCATATGCATGTAAAGGCATGTACGTGTGCATATTTTCTACGTCTAGGAATGGAATTCGGTTATGTAAAATAAAACAAAACCAGAACAATCAATGTTAACATACAGTGGAATGTTAATAAAACATTTGTTTTCATCATTTCTCCACAACATAATATAAAATTATTCATGAATCATTTATGTCAACGGAAAAGTGTCGATGAGCTACGAATGTAAAGTCTACTAAATAAGTTCGCATTGATAAGTACTATCACTTCTTTAAGGTTGGATTGTTCCACTTTGTTCACCTGGGTGATCAAAGTCGACTAATCAGTGTCTAATGATCACCCAGGGTATTATACTTTACTCATTGTTTCTCGTTTTTGGTAAAGGATACAAAAAACTAGAAAAAAAGGAACTTGGTCACCCATCGACCCAATATGCAAAATTCCGCCCGGGTTAAAAATTAAAAAGATAAAGTCACCTGTACGATAAAAACGTCCAGGTGACTTTATCTTTATATTAATTTAAAAAAAAACAAAATGTATCAGAATTGTTAACACAACATCTGGACGTACTAGCCATAATGATATCGTAACATACACTTTATCGATGTTATTGTAATAATGACTACATACATTTATACACATTACATGAGTAAAAATAACGTACGACAATACATTACCTACTTTATCGACCAAAAACACAAACAGAGGTGAACATAAAAAAAAAAAAATTTTTGCGGGGCTTACTTATAGAAGCAGCACCACTTAATGCTTTCTCTTCGTTTCGTAACTCCACCTGAAGCAGGAACTTCCTTGTTTTACGATACGCCGGTTCAATGCATGCATACATCGTAGAAAAACGTAATAATTGTAGAGGAAAAATGCAATTAAGGTATGCAATGCAATTACAGTATGTGGGCCGATAATCTGGTGAAGTTCGCGGGTAAATCTGGATGCGTACAACAGGAAACCTTTACTCAGTGGACGCCTGTCAACTGATGAAGATGTGAGAGCTATCCGGAAAACGCGGGAAATATAGATGTATATAGTACACCCCCGCCACCCCACTTAGGGTTTATAAGCGTGACGGGTGTTATTTTGGAAAGGGAGATCAAACCAATTAAAGTCTAGTGGTATTTTCCATTTGCACTTTCTGAAATTGGTTTCCTTTTTTGCAAATGTTTATTATTAGCAACGTTATATCTATACTGAAGGCCGGCTCGGTCGTCGTAGTTTCAGACGCCCCCACGACACAAGAATAATTCATAGTGTAGGGCTAAGGTTTTTTTAATATTTAACGAAACGAAAGTAGGTAATGGTGGGTTTTTTGCCGAAACATGCTGCTCAAGTCATATTATATTGATGGAAACTTAATTGACTTAAGGTACAAGTTTGCGTGTTTCTTACGTCAATGGAAATTGGTGATAAATGGAATATTAGAATCGATATGATGTCTCGATAGGAGAGCTGAAGATCGAGTTCAGTGGCGTGCCATGATGATGAATTTGGATTTTGGAACTACGATCTTCTTCTTAGCGTTTCGACGACAAACATGATACAATTAAAAATTTCAGGAATATGTGAGCCGGCCCTGAGTTTCGTCTCTATGGGTTTCTCGGACACACAGAACGTCGCAATGCGTCTTGCAACAGAACTTACAAAGGAATTTCTGATTTGTCCTGTGAAAAACCCTTGATGTTAATAGAGACTACACACAGCGCCGGCTTTGGGGCTGGACTGATTGTATTTGCCATCGTGCGGAAAGGATTGGCCAATCAGTGTAGGGAACCCGCCGATTGTTACCAGGGTGTGCCGGACGTACGGGGGCTCATAAGATACGTCACACAGGGAGGCTCCTTTCATGCATCCCGCATGTGCATCCATGCAACTTCGATAGTGAGTAACAGTAGCGCTATTCTACTTCTGAAATACTACTTAAAGCCGCTCGCAGGGCTGTGCCACGGCGGTGTGCTTCACGATCACCAAGGTAAAGCGTTCGGCTCGGTCGGTCTGAGATAGGTGACCGTTTGTGGCATTTTGATATTACAGCATATTCGAGCTTCGGAAGGCACGTTAAACCGCGATAAAAACGTGTTTTGTACTCTGTGCAGTTCAAGAAATGTATGGATTAGAGATTTAATATTTGTAAATATGGTTTTTGACACTATATTTTAGAATCTGGTAAAAGGAATATAGGATTAAACGATATTTTCTCGTTAGAAAAAAATCTCTCATGCTTTACATTTTCTGATTCCATCACGAAACCCTCTATAACTAGTCCATAAAATTGACTTAAAAACTTAGCAAATTATTGTAGCAAAGTTCTTGTAAAGCAGTTTTTTTATGTAAGTTCGGTGACAATGCAATAATATAATACATACCGTGGACCCAGCTCCAGACCGGTCTTTTGATGGGGTTGCGGGAACATGTCAACTACACAACATTACCACCTTGTGTTTAGGCTTTTTAGATTGGTATTGGCAAGTACTATACATTTACGCACGATTTAGCGCAGTGGTTAAGGGCTTGAGCTGCTCCGCCCACTGTGTCTAATAGTCGCGAGTTCGATTCCCGCACGGGACAAATCTTTGTGTGATCCACAATTATTTGTTCCGGTCTGGGTATTTGTGTTTGTAAATTTTCATGTTTGTAAACGCACCTACGACACAGGAATAAATCATAGTGTGGGGCTACTACAAAAAAAAATGATGAAATTTAGGGTCTGATGATGAAGTGGAAAGATGACCAACGGAACTACCCAAATACTAAACCGCCGGGTTTGAGCTCGTTGGATTTGTCTTCACGAGTTCTGTAGACCCTGATGATGTCCAGGATCTGATGATGGAACCGAAGAGTGGCCAACGGAACTACCTAACTACCCAACATAATCCCACCGTGTTTGGGTTCGATGGATTTGTCTTGACGAGTTCTGTAGACCCGGATGATGTCGAGGGTCTGATAACGGAGCTGGAGGGTAGCCAATAGAACTTCTCAACTACTGAACATAATCCTGCAGTTTTTGGACTCGTTGGAATTGTCTTGACGAGTTTTATAAATCCGGCTGCTGTCCAGGGTCTGATGATGGGCCGGGGGGTAGCCAACGGAACTACCCAACTACTTAACATAGCCCCGCCATGTTTGGGCTCGTTGGATTTGCCTTGACGAATTCTATAGACTCTGATGATATTCAGGATATAATGATGGAACAAAGGGTGGTCAAAGAAACTACCCAATTACTTAACATAACCCCGCCGTGTGTGGGCTCATTGGATTTGTCTTGACGAGTTCTCTAGACCCGACGAAACTACAATTAGGCGCTAAAACTGGCCGAAACTGAGTCCTACATGCACTTGTCCAGTTAATTCAAATTTTTGTCAGTCAAAAGTTTTGGAAAGAATTATGAACAAGCGTCCAAAGAGTTACTTGAAAAGTAACAACATTCTATCAAATAGACAGTACGGTTTTGGCAATAACTTATGTACAAATGATGCCTTACATGATTTGACCTATTATGTGGTCGAGTCACTGGATAAAGGAATAAAAAAACTGTTGTTATCTTCCTTGACTTAGTCAAGGCATTTCACACGGTCTGTATATCTACAATTATCTCCAAATTAGAAAAACTCGGAATTAGGGACAAACAACTGAAGTTGTTTAGTACCTACCTTTCAAATCGCACTCAATGCGTAAGAATAAGTGAGAATGTTAGTGGTGACCTTCCGATTGAGTATGATGTTCCGCAGGGTAGTATTCTTGGTCCTACTCTCTTCCTAATATATGTGAATGATATGTGCCAATTAAACATAATTAATGGCAAATTATTTGCATTTGCGGATGATACAGCACTACTATTTACAGGTAATATTTGGGAAGACGTTTTTCGCTACGCTCAAATTGGATTTAATGAAGTAACACGATGACTTTCTGATAACACGTTGTCACTTAACGTGGATAAAACTAAATACATAAAATTCAACACTAAAAAACCAAAGGCAGTCGACAATAGCAGATACTTTATTATCGCCCATAATTATCCGTGTAATTCGTTGTTGTTAAATTTTAAAGTTAATAATGCTACCTACCACCGTGAAATATCTAGGTGCAATTATAGATGAGAAATTGAGTTTCAGGCCACATATCGAACTTCTGACAGTGAGAATTCGCAAATTAGTTAACGTATTCAAACATTAGATATCCTGGACATCAGCCTGTACGAGATTAGGATGGCTCTTAAACAACTCAAAAACGACAAAGCGCCGGGCGAAGACGGAATTACCGCAGAGCTTCTGAAGGCGGGCGGATCACCGGTACTTAAAGTGTTTCAGAGGCTGTTTAATTCCGTCTTGCTCGAAGAGAAAACGCTGGAAGCATGGAACAGGGGTGTGGTATTGTTTTTGAAGAAAGGTGATAACACCTTACTAAAGAACTATAGGCCCATCACACTACTGAGCCATGTTTATAAGTTGTTTTCGAGAGTCATCACGAATCGTCTCGAACGTAGGCTTGAGGATTTCCAGCCTTTCGAACAAGACGGTTTCCGGAAAGGCTTTAGTACCGTAGACCACATACATACGCTGCGGCAGATTATACAGAAGACGGAGGAGTATAATCGGCCACTATGCTTGGCGTTTGTGGACTATGAAAAACCCTTCGATTCGATCGAGACTTGGGCGGTTTCCGTACATCGAAGTGTTGAAGTGTTTGTATAATAACGCCAACATGTCAGTCCGAGTACAGGGCCAGTGCACGAAGGCGATCCCCATAAAAAGAGGAGTAAGACAGGGAGACGTCATTTCTCCGAAACTGTTTACGGCCACCTTAGAGGACGCCTTCAAGCTCTTGGAATGGCAAGGACTTGGCATCAACATCAATGGCGAATACATCACTCACCTTCGATTTGCCGACGACATTGTGGGCATGGCGGAGTCGCTGGAAGATCTAGGACGAATGCTCGGTGACTTCAACAGAGTATCCCATATTGCCCATAGGCCCGATAAGGTGGGGACCTTTCACCGTTACCAGCATTGAAACGGCCATTCCAAAAACATAAGCGCCGATATATTTATTATTATATTCCACTATTAATTAGCAAGGAAATGGCAGTTGTTTAGACATACGATCTAGTTTTCATACTGTATCAGATAGCTACCAGATACCAGCCTTAGCTTAACTTGTCACAAAAATATATCACATTGCACATTAAAATAAATAAAACGACAGAACAAATAAAATTTGGAGGTGTAATGATAAGCCAACTTTGTTGTTACTACCACTACTATCGCATTTGTTATGATAACCGAGTTCCGGTAAAAGTCATGAGATTTTTAATATATTGTTACGACTTCAATACACCCTAAAATCTCGTGAACCCCTTATCGGGGATGGTTAATTACCCTTAGGTTCCCTATCGATCAGTCAAGAAAAATCTAGAATCTGCGCTTAAGTGCTAACGTCTAAAAGGTTCCTCCCCTTTAATAATCGCCGTTACGCGGTCGCGGTAAACCAGTACGTTCTTATTCACGTACAAATAGGTATGTAATTATAGGGTGCTCGGTCAGACAAACTCCCCGTGGTGCACCCTGGGCGTCGCCAGCAGCCCCCTCGTTTTCCGGAGGGACTGCTGACGGCGGCGAATAGTCTGGCGCGTGGTGGAAGATACCTTGCTGCCCCTCACACTCTCCAGCTTTCGGAAATGGGAATGCGTACCCCTCTAGGTACCTCTCTGGATATCAGAGAGGGCTAGTGAGACCCTTCAGGCGACAAACTGGGGGGAGAGGGCGCAAGGCCCAGGTACACTGCACACGCTCAAAATACCCACACGCAAACACACACTTACATACTTGCACGCACATCCACTCACACATATTCACCTACACTGCACTACCAGCCGGGATGAGAGGTCCACCGGCTCTAAGGGAGCACACCCATTCAAAGCCAAAGCTGTGGACCAGCACCCAAACTGTTACTGTTTTGTGTACACAGTATAAGTACGTCGCAGCTTATTAGGCATTTATTTACCCCGCTACGCAACTATATTTTCAATTCTTGTACAAACTTACATACATGATGAATGGTAAGCGGCAGTAAATAATGCACATCGGCTACTTCCGGCTTCGTAAAGCGTTTTTTCTGTCACTCAGTACATTATGTGACGTTTTTTCGCTTTCGTATGTATTGAGTAATGTATTGAGTGACAGAGACGACGCTTTAGACGCTAGCCGATTATCCATATCTCTTTAGCCGACGTGCATTATTTACCGCTACTTATAGTATAATACGCCTTTATTCCACTGTAGGCAGAGATGACACCTCTCCTTCGCTTTATCTTAGCTTTAACTTGTAAAAACATATGGTCACATTTTTTTTATCTTTTTAAAAAAACGTAAACTACACTAGGAATCATTCCTGTCGTGGGTGTGTTTATAAATATGAAATTCACATACGCGAATATAACAAGTGACAGACCGGAACAATTTTTTGTAAGTCACATAAAGATTTGTGTCATGCGGGTATCGAGCCTGGGACTACTCGATCCCCATCGGGCAGAGTGACTAAAGGTAAGACCATTGGACCAAGCCATCTTTATAAATAATAATAATATTATTAGCCCTGTTAAGAAACTGTCCCACCGTTGAGCGCGGGCCTCCTCTCAAACTGAGAAGGTTTAGGTTGTAGTCCACCACGCTGGCCCAGTGCGGTTTGGCGAACTTTACATACCTTCGAGAAACTCTTAGGCATGCAGGTTTCCTCACGATGTTTTCCTTTACCGTTAAAGCAAGTGATAGTTCCCTCGCCAGATCCCTTACGGGATAGGCAGAGAGTACAGAGTTCCAACAGGTTCTTTCCTTACATACCTCTACTCTCATAGTTCGTCTCATACACGCCGCCGGTTACGGAGACTCCTGACTTATCGTTCAGATAAGACCCGGTCTATTTGGTCATGGTAAGATAGTCTAGGTCTTCCCCGGTACCTACATCCTTCCACTTTCGCACTGTATATCAGTTTTGTCATTCTTTCTTCGGACATTCTTTCTATATGCCCGAACCAACGGAGCATACGCTTTCTCATCTTTACACCGATACTAGCTTTCATAACTATTTGCTTTCTTACTACACTGTTGTGAATACGGTCAATCTGCTTCACTCCGCACATCTTCCGCAGAGCTCGCATTTCCACCACATTTATCCGACTTTCATTCTCCTTCTTACATACCCAGCTCTCGCGGCCATATAACAGCGTTGGGACAAGCACTCCATTATGTATGGCCAGCTGCGCCTTTTGGCTTAAGAGCCGGCTCCCAAGTAGCTTTCCCATCGCGCCATTCACTCAGTTCCCTGCACTCACTCTTCTTTCTATGTCAGCGGTGTATTTCCCATCCTTACTGAATGCGCATTCAAGATATACAAACTCATTCACTTGCTCCAGCACATTGTTACCAACCACAATCCTTGCATTCGTTTTGGTTTCTTCCCGTTCAAAAACCATAATTTTGGTTTTCTTCACATTCAAATGTAAGCCATTTTTCATTCAGTCGTCTTTCATAACTGTGACTAGTGATTGCAGATCAGTGGCTGTTGGTGCTAGCAAAACCGCGTCATCTGCATATAGTAGATGATTTACCACTAGATCACTCATTTGTACACCTTCATTCATCGCTTTCAGTCTTTGAAGACTTTTATCTAAATATATTATAAACAGTCTAGCGGACAACACGCAACCTCGCTTGACGCCGATTTCAACGTCAAACATGTCAGCACCCACCCGTATGCATGCCTTGCAATCCACGTAGGTGGACTGGACGGCCCGCAGCAGAGTGCCATTTATACCATACTCAGGTAAAATGTCCCAAAGTCAAGTGATAGTTAATTTTTAAAACGCAAATGCTTTCAAAAATACTTAGGTGCGGGCCTGGGTTTGAACACGAGACCTCTGACTTTGCAGTCCAACGGTCTAACCACAAGACTATCACTGCTTAGCCGTCGCCGTCTTGGCGTAAAGAAAAAAAGACATAAAAAGCTTGCCGCTTGGCTTTGGCTAGGCACGCTACAATGACATTTTACAACGGAAAGTCACATGATATATTTAAAAGTTTTAATTTAAAAAGAAGCTTTTGCAGCAAAAACACGACGAAAATATCTTGCTTAGTTGAGCAGTTCCTATGGCTTCTTTCCGGCTCCATCATCAGACCTTGAACAACATACGGGTCGAAAGTACTCGTCAAGACAAATCTAACAAGGCCAAACACGGTGAGGTTATATTGAGTGGTCGGGTGGTTCTATTGGCCACCTATCGGTTTCATCATCAGACCCTGATCACTATCTGACAATACCAATCTAACAACCCTAAACACGAGGGAGTTACGTTGTATATTTTACATGTTCCTATGGTCACCTTCCGACTCCTTTATCAGACCAGCTTTATGGTACCATATTATTGCATTGTCAACGTACTTAAATCAAATTTTAACTCAATCGGATAACCGCAAGTGCTTGAAAAATGGATAACAAGATTTGAACCGGAAAGACTGGCAGACATACGAACATTGCAAGTTAAATAAAAGCTTGTAAAAATAGGGATTTCTAATGGTCACGCTGCCATTTGCAGGAAGAGAATAGATATATGTTTGATTCATTTGTTTACTCGAATGCGCTATCGTTACGCAGTAGTTTCCACTGAAACGTGATTTTGATATAGAAAAGTATCACGTTATTACACTAAATTCGCAATAACCTATCAACTAATAACCTCATTGTTTTGAAAATTGAAAAATGTTTCTATATAACTAAAGTTTAGTTTAAAATGGCATGTTGGATCCACTTAACACGTATTGTGTGAAGTTTTGTTTTATTAGCGAAACGAATAGGTTGATACGATAATGTTTGGGTAAAGATATAGTTTATTTATAAGACAAACACCACTTCGTTATCATAAAATCTTCAGTTATTTATTGCGTGTTTAAATTATTATCATATCCGTAGCACTATTGGACATTATCCCAGTTATATTAGTATTTTTTCCATGGGAACCTTTTAAAAAAATCTTAAGACGAAATGATGCGCCGAAGAGTAGCAACAGGCCCCTGTAATACTGTTATAGAATATACCTCGGCGCAACTTGGAATAACTGCACTAGCTAGTAACTATGAGATCTTAGTTTCGAATTTTAGGTCGAAAGTAATATTTGGGTTTTTCTATTGAAAAATGCATTCCATCGCAGAAGCATGACTGATTTTGGAAATGTGCCCAGTGTAATGGCAATTGACTCGTCCCCTATTACACTGAGTACTAACATCGCATCAAATGTGGGCACATAGTACACTTTTGCCATTCGCGCTTGACCGGCCTGTGCCCCTTTGAGTCTGTTGTCACTTATTTAGCACATAGATGGTACACAAGTTCAAAAAAACTTGCTAAATTCCGTCGAATATGAAGGTTTCCTCACGATTTTCCTAAGTAAAAGCAATCAATGCAGACAATTTTGGCAATGGCGATGACATTATGTAAGGATTTCTTTCCTACGTGTATCAAAAAGCTGCTCTGATTTCTCCTTTGGCGTGCGCTAAATAGATTCGTCAGTAAGTAGGTAGTTATACTCTCTATCTTAGGAGCCAAAGATAGTCGGTCTTTTAGTTCATCATGTTTTCGGTTAAAATTTTCATTTTTCTGGTTTTCGAAATCTAAAACTTTAGTAGAATCTTCATTCCTGACGGAGCGCTACCTAAAGACTCTCATTGCGCAGTAACTACGGCAAATAGGTTCATGTGATGACGGCCTATTCCAGTTGTTTACAGTGTTTGTTTTGTTTTGTTTTTTAAAAAAACGTAGCCCCACACTAGGATTTGTTCCGTTGGCCACTCTTCGGTTCCATCATCAGATCCTGGACATCATCAGGGTCTACAGAACTCGTAAAGACAAATCCAACGAGCTCAAACCCGGCGGTTTAGTATTTGGGTAGTTCCGTTGGTCATCTTTCCACTTCATCATCAGATCCTAAATTTCATCATTTTTTTTTGTAGTAGCCCCACACTATGATTTATTCCTGTGTCGTAGGTGCGTTTACAAACATGAAAATTCACAAACAAATACCCAGACCGAAACAAATAATTGTGGCTCACACAAAGATTTGTCCCGTGCGGGAATCGAACCCGCGACTATTCGACACAGTGGGCGGAGCAGCTCAAGCTCTTAACCACTGCGCTAAATCGTTCGTCAAAGTGTAAAATGCTATAGACGCGTGTCGATCCCCACAAGGGACAAATCTTTATGTGACCCATTGTTTGTATCGGTCTGGGTGTTTGTGTGTGTTAAGTTCATGTTTCTAAACGCATCCACGGCACAGGAATAATTTCGAGTGTGGGATTACGTTTTAAAAAATGTGTGATATTTAAAGATAATAATAATAATAATACACTTTATTGTACACCAAAAAAACAATACAAGAAACAATTTAAATACAAAAACAGTACAAATGGCGGTCTTATCGCTTAAAGCAATTTCTTCCAGACAACCGTTGGAAGGAAAACAAATAAGAATAAAAAGGGCAGTTGGTGGTGTACACTATTGATAATAATTTACAATACACATATATATAATATAAACCTAGTCATATATATACAGACATTACAATATACACTATTACATACCACACACATATTATAGCTAACAGATAAAGATAAATAGCAAATAATCATATTATTGACAGATAGTGACTCTTAACCATGTTTTTTAACGAAACCAACGACTTTGCACGTCTAACTGACACTGGCAATGCATTCCACAGACGGACGGCTTGAATGGTAAAGGATTTATCGAAGAAAGTTGTGGAATGCATCGGCATTCTCAGTTTTAAATTTTCCGATGATCTCAGAAACTTCGAGTGTGGCTCATGAAGAAACTCAAATCGATCTTTGAGGTAAGAGGGAGTTATCGGATTATACAGGACACTGTACAAAAGCGATAATATATGAGCATTCCGGCGAAGGCGAATTGGCAGCCACTTGAGCTTTGTACGAAATTCTGAGACATGGTCATATTTACGCAAGCCAAATATGAACCTTATACAAAAGTTTTGAAGTCGCTCAAGTTTATTAAGTTGCTGCTCTGTGAGGTCAAGATAGCTGGCGTCTGCATAATCTATTATAGGGAGTAGAAGAGATTGTGCAAGTGCAATTTTTGTGGCAGTTGGAAGAAAATAGCGCAACCTTCTTAATGAACCTGCAGAAGCAAAAACCTTTCGGCTTTTACTTACTGGTATAGTGACACCATTAAAAATAATTTGGGGAAGTTGCGACCAATTGATACGTGAAGTAAGTCTGGAATTACCAATAACTATCACTTGTGTCTTAGTTGGATTAACATTGAGGCCGTAGCACCCACTCCATTCACATATCTTAGATAAGTCATGATTCATAGTATTCACAGCTTCCGACAGCCTGGCTAATGGTGCCTGTGTGTATATTTGGAGATCATCTGCGTAAAGGTGGTATGACGAACGTAATTGATTGGGAATGGAGTTAATAAAAACAGCGAAAAGTAAAGGAGATAGAACGCCACCCTGTGGTACACCGGCACTAGTGTTACACCAAGAAGAGTAAGTTTCATCGATGCGAATGCGTTGCCGGCGACCAGACAGGTAGTTACGAAACCAGTCAATTGCCGTTGGAGATATGTTAATAGAGCATAGGACTCCAAGCAAAATATCAAAATTCACAGTGTTAAAAGCATTGCTGAAGTCGAGTAGTGTTAGTATAGTCAAATTGCTATTTTCCATACCTAATCTTATGTCGTCTGTGATGTTCACCAAAGCAGTAACGGTGCTGTGACCAGGACGAAATCCTGACTGGAATGGATTAAGAAGAGAGTTCGTATTGAGGAATCTGCTGAATTGGTCGTGAACAAGACGCTCAAGAACTTTGGATAGGAAAGGTAATATGGATATTGGACGATATTCGGAGACAGATTTAGGATTGGATTTTTTAGGCAAGGGCGTTATTTGGGCTTCTTTCCAAGAGGATTGGAAATCTCCGCTAGATAGAGAGTAGTTAAAGATATGGCAAATGATGGGAAGGATTTCGTCAAGGATAGGGAGGATCATTTTGCGGCTGATACAATCATTACCGACTGCATTTGATGTGATCGATTCTATGCTCTTTTTAACACCACAAGCAGTAAATTGACTAAAATCAAAAGGTGAATAATCGGGTGTCGGAATGGATGAAAGATAGTTAAGCGTACTTAATTTCGTAGTCTTATCAAAGTTAGACGAAGTCGAGAAATGCTGATTGAGGAGGTTAATATCTAAATCTTTAGGGAAGTTATCTTGACGAGATTTACCGACCCCCATTGATTTAAGAAACTTCCAATCCATTGTTGGATACTATCTTCTTATCGTCTATTCCAATCAAACTGTGAACCAACCATCACGATTTTTAGATGTTTTAGTTGCGATTTCAATCTATAACAAGGATAATATGAAGGCGATAGAATCCGGAGACATCGAAATGAAAATGATTTTAGCAAGAAATCGAAGTGTTGAGTGAAAAATGTTAAAAAAGAAGTTTGATTGGCATATATTATACATCATTAGCAAGTGAGAGTCACAAGTTTATTCGTTCGTACTAACCTAACCTTGGACTTGTGTGAATACAAGCAAGGGTTTAACTAACTAGGTTATCACTGCAATTAAGGTATAGTTTGGAATAAGGTTGTTTATCGCAAAATCTCGAGCGCCGAGGTTGCGGACTGTCACATCCTTTATGATTTACACACTAATGCCACCTTATCACAAACACACCAATTGTGTACACACCACACGACGACGAGAGTAGAGGAAGCCAGAGAGGTATGTAAGGAAAGAGCCTGTTGGAACTCTGTACTCTCTGCCTACCCCGTAAGGGATCTGGCGTGATGATATAGATATAGATAGATATCTATCTACTCTACGATCTATCTACGGTTCTTTGCTTACATACCTCTCTGGCTTCCTCCACTCTCATAGTTCGTCTTATACATGCTCGCCGGTTACGGAGACTCTTGACCTGTCCATCCGATAAGACTCGGTCTATTTGGTCATGGTAAGATAGTCTAGGCCTTCCCCGGTACCTATATCCTTCCACTTTTGCATTGTATATCAGTTATGTCATTATTGCTTCTAACATTCTTTCTATATGCCCGAACCAACGGAGCATACCCTTTCTCATCTTTACACCGATACTATCTTTCTTACCTATTCGCTTTCTTACTACACTGTTACGAATACGGTCGGTCAGCTTTACTCCGCACATCTTCCGCAAAGCTCGCATTTCTACCGCATTTATCCTACTTTAATTCTCCTTCTTACATACCCAGCTCTCGCTACCATATAACAGCGTTGGGACAAGCACTCCGTTATGTATGGCCAGCTGCGCCTTTTGGCTTAAGTGCCGGCTCCCAAGTAGCTTTCCCATCGCACCATCATCGCAGGGAACAGAGTTTCCTGCACTCACTCTTGTCTCTATATCAGCAGTGTATTTCCCATCCTTACTGAATGCGCATCCAAGTTATACAAACTCATGCACTTGCTCCAGCACATCAACCACAATCCTTGTTATTAAAAATCTAAAAAATCAATTACTTAAAAATCTAAAGAATAAGTTTTTTTAGCTTACACGACAAAGCTGTTTCGTTTAGTTCAGTTCCTATAGCCACCTTCTGGTTCCATCATCAACCAGCTGTATGGTACCATATTATTTCATTGTTACTAAAATTAAATGGGTACGTATGGTTTTTGAACGGGACGAAACCAGAACGAATGCAAGGATTGTGGTTGGTAACGATGTGCTGGAGCAAGTGTATGAGTTTGTATATCTCCGGATATTTCCGGAACAAAAAAGTTTAATGAATGCTTTTAAAGCTAAAAATAATAGCTACTAATTCTTTTTTTTTATAAATGTAGCCCCACGTTATGATTGATTCGTGTGTGGTGGGTGCGTTTACAAAAATGAAAATTCACACGCACAAATACCCAGACCGAAACAAATAATTGTGTGTCACACAAATATTTGTCCCGTGCGGGAATCGAATCCTCGACTATTAGACACAGCGCGCGGAGCGGATTAAGCTCTTAAACACTGCGCTAAATCGTCCGTCTTTCGATTCATAGGAATTCGATTAATAGGACTTGTGTAATTACATAGGGGAAGAAAACCGAGGCGTTTGGAATAGTCCCTTGTGTCCGTTGAGATAATCCTATTGGCTGGACCAATCATAAAATTTCTTTCGGTAATACAGTTGTAGGGGTTGAAATAATTACACGCTTGTGACATTCAATACTAACACCGTTTTTATTCAAAGACCAAATAAATCACTGAATGAAACAGGAATGCGCTCATTTGGGAGTTATTCGATTGCAAAATTTGTACGGAACAGACAAACAAAAAGATAAGAAAGCGTGTTAATAAAAACGTGGTAGTGAAATAATTCCAGAAGCCAAAATTGTAGAAAGGTCCTTTACCTGAACCCGTATATTAACTTATATAATCTATCTATCTATCTATCTATAACCTCACGCCAGATCCTGATACTTATATAATACGTATATAATATTAATATCAGCCTTTAGGCTCACTGCTGGGCAAAGGCCTTCTCTTATAAATCGAGGTGAGAGAGATTAGGTCATACTCCACCACGCGGACCCAGTGCGGATTGCCGGAGGCAAGTTTTCGGCCACCTGCTGTTGGAACTTATCAAGCTGCCTATAAGGCTTCCAACTTGGCTCAACGACTACTAACCTTCCGAAGCACTGAGACGCTCGAATGTGAAATGCCGCAAACGGTCACCCATCTCAGGACGACCGAGTCGAATGCTGCTTAACCTTGGTAAACGCTAGCAACGCTGCGGTCGCACAACGCTACGAGCGCCTACGATAATACGTGCATACGTTTATAATTCTAAAAATAACATTTTAAAGTTGCTGTTTTAAATATTGACTGTACAGATTTCGTCAGTTTGCATAATATTAAGGAATGACGAAAATACTTAGTCTCTCTGATATCCTTTGTGTAACTCGAACGTCTATTAAATAAGAACCACGACAATATTCGCATATTATAATATGCATAATGGTAGAGAAACAAGATATTTATTCTCAAACCGTTCATTACATCACGAAGTGTGGTTACACCTATATTCCCCAAGCGTGGTGGTGGATGTGTGCTGCGTACACCCACTTTTCGCCGACGATGTTAGGTCCCATGTAATAGTGGGCGAGCCTATTGCCATATACCGAGCACAAATTCCAGACTCTGGAAAATTTCCGATAGAATAACTTTATTCGTCCGACCTAGGATTTAAACGAACGACCTCATGATCGCAGAGCGCATAATTCGCGACTAAACCAACAAAGCAGTGTCAAAATTTCTTGATTATAATAAACACTGTCATTCCTATTCTCTAAAAATCGAGGGATGCAGAATGTGATGGCAGTATTCTGCTACCCTGCTTGGTTGTAATAATAATAATAATGGCGTATCTTTGTCCGTCACGTGGACACCGAATCCCTTTGGTCCCCACTCTGGCTGTTCAGAAGAGAACCGTAAGTGGTATACCGTCCAGGAATGAAAGTGTTAAATAAAATAATTATGCGAGTAACTGCGGTGAAATGAAAGCAACCCCTCGACGCCCCCGGCTTTCAAACTGGTGATTTTCTCTGTTGACGACCGCTTTATCGCCATAAGCGGTCAGAGTCACCCCATAAATCATATATATATATATATATACCACTTAGGTATACTGGTATCTGTCGTATGAAAATTAACTCTATTCCTATCCATGAACCTCCTTCCCATGGGCCTAATTCTCTTTTCATGTCTTACAATAGTCCTTGCCCCTGCTGAGGTCAATTCGTTGTTTAGATTCCTTCATTGATCTCAGCAGGTGACTCATATAAAGAACTTCTTTGTGTTAGACTCATGTCACTTAGGTTCCTAAACATCGGAGTAAAATGTGTGACATTCAAAAAGAAATAAATCAATCTGACGGACGATTTAGCGCAGTGGTTAAGAGCTTAAGCCGCTCCGCCCACTGTGTCTAATAATCGCGCGTTCGATTCCCGCACGGGACAAATCTTTGTGTGATCCACAATTATTTGTTTCGGTCTGGGTATTTGTGTATGTGAATTTTCATGTTTGTAAACGCACCCACGATACAGGAATTAATCCTAGTGTGGGGCTAAGATTAAAAAAAATGTATACTGTCCCACTGTGGGAGAAATATCTACCATTCTAGTAAACTTCTTGATAATTTATGTAAAATTCAAACACTCTAAATTCACACAAACAATCAAATTCAGGTTTTCCTAGAAACTTTATTGTTATTTAGCAGTCGATATTGAAATAATATATGAATAGTATTCGTGTTGAGGACAAGAGAAATGAGAGAGAGGACCGTGTGAGGAACGGGTTATAGACAACTCGCCTACAAACCCTTATTGCCCAGGTTTATGTAACGGAACTATTATTTGTGGTCTATATCACAAACTACAACGACTATACTTGATCTATACCGAAGAGAGAGTAACTTGTAGAACGCAGGCAGTAGTCTTTATCGTCACTTATCAATCATACGAATGAGCGATAAGAACCACAGAAATGTGATAAGAACCAATTAGAATTACTGATCTACCCCTGACTGCTAACTTTTGATTCATGCATTATGCAATAATTGAACAAACTGGCGTATTTAGATTAAATTATGTCACCGTCACGCCTATATTCCCAAGAAGGGGTGGCAGAGGTGTACTGAGTACACCCACGTTTCGCCGACGATGTTAAGTCCCATGTAATGTAATATTAAATTATGTACTTACGAAAACCCTTCATGTACCCACCTATTAGGCCTTTGTATGTATGTAAATTAATCAATTTACTCATATATGTATACATTATTAATTCAATCAAGCATTCATTCTGTGTTTATAAGTGAACTATTGTCTCGTCAAATAAATAAGGTCATTTTCTTCTACGCCTATTGTAGTTTTTTGAACTCCATCCACCAAAACTAGTCGCAGACGTATTTTGGAGTATTTAGACCATAAAACTGATCGGGTTTGAGCGGCTCCACAATCAGCAATTCCAAAACACACGGGGTATACCCAATTTTGTAAAAAATATGAAACTTAAAGGCCAGCATACCTTTTTAGTTGAAATGTTAGCACGCTGATTTTTTTACTGGATATTCTCAGTTGAGGCCGCATTCCGATCCGGTGGCATATATAAAAAATGTAATTATTTAGACCTTTGTAAGTGTTCTTTATTGGCATATAAGTACGAAAAATTATTTTTAACTTAGAGACTACCGTCAAATAAATCACCTATTTATATTAGCACAGCAGTTCCCTTTAGGGATAGGTAGAGCGTAAAGAGATCATATATCTACAAAATAAATTCGTCCTTTAATTCTACACAAATATGTAAAAAGAAATGCTAAAATTGTATTTCGTCCATGATTTACACCAAGATCTATCTCGTGGAGTGGCGGATCGCGGGCGCAGTGGAGAAACGGACCGGGACCGCGGCGCACGCGCTGCCTTCCACATTTACGTAAACCGAATCACGCGCACGACTTTCCGAACAAGTGCCAAGTTAGTGTTGTGATAGTTCTTCAAGTGATCTTTGAAGCAGGTTTGTTATTTTTATTTCATTGTATAATACTCAACTATTTTATTATAATATGTTAATTGTATGTAATAATTTATTTTTATTTATAATAATACCCACCCCGGCTTCGCACGGGTAGCGCAGAAAAATTATTATCATATGCCAATTTGCTCATAATATTTATAAATTATATAGCTACTTACCTTTCTCGTGAATCCTCCCTCCATTGTTTTTATAATATATTAGCAGTTTCCCGTGACTTCGTAGCCGGTCGACAACAGCGCCACCTACCGGGTCTATATTTTATAGCCTATGTTTCTTCTGAATAATGTAGATTTCTAATGGTGAAATAATCATTAAAGTCCGGTCCAGTAGTTTTTGAGTTTATACGTTACAAACATACAAAAATACAAATCTTTCCTCTTTATTATATTAGTGTAGACTAGCTACCCGCCCCGGCTTCGCACAAGTGAATTATACACATAAACCTTCCTCTTGAATCACCGTCACGCCTATATTCCCCAGAGGGGGTGGCAGAGGTGTACTGAGTACACCCACGTTTCGTTCATGTTAGGTCCCATGTAATAGGGGGCGAGCCTATTGCCATATATCGGGCACAATTCCAGACTCCGGACTCATACTGGGAATTTTTCGTTAGAAAAACTACATTTGTCCGACCTAGGATTTGAACCCAGTACCTCGTGATCACAAAGCGATGCGATTTGCCACCAGACCAACGAGGCAGTCCGTCTAATGGTGAAGACCGTATGAAAATCCGTTTGATACTCGTAGTTATTAAGTATATCGCGTTCAAATAGACAGACAGACGCGGCGGGGGGACTTTGTTTTATAATATGTCGTGATAGTGGTAGAAACCCGCTTTAGGTTTGCACGGGAATCGTGGAAAAATTTTATAATCGTTCGGCCAATTGGCTATCGGCAGTATTTGTATACTCATAAGTTAGACCTTCCTGGTAAACCAGTCTATCCATTGGTAATAACGACGACGATTGACGACGATTTAGCGCAGTTGTTAAGAGCTTGAGCTGCTCCGCCCACTGTGTCTAATAGTCGCGGGTTCGATTCCCGCACGGGACAAATCTTTGTGTGATCCACAATTATTTGTTCCGGTCTGGGTATTTGTGTTTGTGAATTTTCATGTTTGTAAACGCACCCACGACACAGGAATAAATCCTAGTGTGGGGCTACGTTAAGTGAAGAAGTAAAGACACAGCAGGCAAGTTCAATTTATTTATACTATTTCTAGATATGGCGTGTTGAGCCCTTGAATAATCGACATGAAACTAAGCATTGCGGACATGTAAAGTTCACATTAGCACCCTACTTAGGGTTGCCTATATTATTAAGTATTGTACTTTATTTAGGGTAAGTATACTTTATACTCCATGAGCACTATGAAGTATGCGCAAATACTTTATTTCGCATAGTTTGATTTTTCTAAGATTCATTTTACACCAATCATTAAAAATTAGAAAAATGATCGCAACTTTAGGTATAACGGCTGAAAAACTTAACTGGAGTATTCTCAATAAAAACCAAAGTGGCTGAAATCTGGTGTTAAAAACCGAATATAAGGCAAGCTAGATTTAAAAAAAAAATCATTGTTACATCAAACCTCACTAATTTATAGAAAATGGTAAATACTATAAATTGTTCCAAATCTATTCAAGTTATCAAAGACTGCAAAGATGCTGTGAAGCTGTGTAGCAGTGATAAAAGTGATTGAAAATTGCTAAAAGTAATAAAAAATATGTTTTTAAACAAAATAGTAAAAGGAAATAAATAACCTTTATTTTTAAATAATATACTTTTTTGCCTACCTTTAAAAACCAATGTACTTTATTAGCTCAAATAAAAGGTGGTAACCCTAACCCTAATCCACTTCCCTGCTCACTGCCGCGTTTCAAATTCTCACGTTAGTCAGTTTCATCTCCGTTTATTGCCGCATGAGTGGGTTAAATGAAAATACACACTAAAATATAAGGGACCTGTATAGTAGAAAGTTGCCATACACTTTTTCGATGGATATACCTACCTACGTATAAGAAAAAAAATGTTAAGCTTGTAAACCGTGTTTTATTAAGGGCAAGTCAAGAGTCGCCGTCACTAGCGAGCGTGTATCAGAGCCAGAGAGGACTGCAAAGAAAGAACCTTTTGGAATTCTGTACTCTCGGCCTTCCCCGCAAGGGGTCTGGAGAAATGATATAGATAACGTGTTACCCTCTATCATCATTATCAGCCTATAGCAGTCCACTGCTGGACATAGGCCTCTCCAAGTGCACGCCACTGGGTACGACCCTCGGCTGCTTGCATCCAGTTATTGCCAGCCGCCCTACGCCCTACCCTCTATGACGTTGTCCAATAGAGTCGTTCTTCGATCAAATTTAAAATACACATGGACAGGGACAGGTCCGCAAACTAAGACATGCACCGTCAACCATCAGTACGATCAATATTATTATGACACTCAATGGAAATAGAAAAAAGTAGTTTTATACAAAAATTTTTAACTATTCCATCAAAATATAGGTTTTTTTTTCATTTCCGGTACATGACATGTACCTACGTTTCGCCCGGACCTAATTCCCTAATTCATCGGACCGGTTGAGACTATCAAGCTATGCTATAGCTATACTAGTGTGTTCGTTATGAGATGTAGAGAAATGGTAGAGCCCATTTTTGGTTTATGCAAAGTAAGGACTCCTTCTTTGTTCTGTGGGTAAATAGTCGCTCCTTTTTGTAGACGTCGCAGAAAGAGAGGAATAGTATAATAATCAATTATGTCTGAATTAAGACTAATTATAATATGCAAAAACTTAAAATCAAAAGGGAAACCGACTTCGAAAATCAAAAAATAAATATTTGAAGTCGGTCCTGGTTGGTGCAGTTACTTGGCACCGACTTAAAATATTTATTTTCTGCTTTCTGAAGTCGGTTTCCCTTTTTTTAAAAAGGTTTTTATTTTACAATTTTTAGTAATGAGTGAATTTATTATTATTATTTATATACCTCCTTTATATTATCCTGCTTTTTATACAGTGAGGTACCTACAAGATTTATATAAAACTCATAACTGAATTTTCACATTCATGCTGTTCGCCGTATAGGATACCCCTGGTGTATTTTCACAGCCATTACCAATACCAATAAAATTTAAATTCGACCATCATGGAGCTATGCTGAACCTAATGCAAAAAAAAAATCATCAAAATCAGTTTATAAGCAAAGTACAAAAGAATACAGACGAATTATGAACCTCCTCCTTTTTTGAAGTCGGTTAATATTGTGCTTAGTTCTATAGTAGGGTACCTATAGGATTGACGTAACACCCATATTGTCTCAATTTGCACATTCCTATTGTTTGACGTTAAGGAGTTCCCTGGTGTATCTTCAAAGTCCAAGGTCCAATACCAATGAAATTAAAATGGGACCACCTCGGAGCTATACTGACCCCAAAGAAAAAAGAATTTTCAAAATCGGTCCACAACTGACGGAAATATAGGTGAACAAACATAAAAAAAGCATACATACAACCGAACATAGAACCTCCTCCTTTTTGAAGTCGGTTAAATATGGATCGAATGACACAATATTGGTAATGTTCGGAATACGCGGGATGTTCCGGATCCCTTCGGACATAATTAACATTATGTAAATATTTATGTAGATGTAATACGGAATTATAAGTATACTACATATTTAATTTCCAAATAAATACATTAATGTAGCCTCAAATCGTTTATCACGCGTGTTTGGTACAAGTACAAGTTATTCTTTAATCAAGTTATTTCTAACTTGATTAAAGAATAAAATTATAGTTTAAAAGTAATAAGAGCCCTGTAATAAAAAAATAAATTTTATTTACTTACCTAAATATGATTTTTTTCTTAACAAGACTTTAATTCTATTTTAAGTTAAATCCAATGTAATATTGATGTTGGCGTTACGTATTTAACCTTAAACGTTTTTGTGTCGACTTTTTGCATCTATTTTATTAAATTTCTCATGGATTTGTTACCCTTAACATACTTCGTTAGTGTCTGTCTTTCCGATTCAAAATTTGTAATCCATTCTTCAAGTACTTGCTGTCATCCGATAGAGCTGAAAATAACCAGGTACTAATGTTATGTCATCAACGTAAATGCATTTACATTCTCAATATTTTAAATTAAACGCAGATATATTGCATCAAATTCATTATCATCGTAGATGTAAATAAATTTGAATATATGGCAAGAACCTTTAGAATAAGTCAAAGGGAAGACCTTCCAGCCAGACGGGTGTCGTGTCTGGCGTGGCCTGCCACTCCCCGGAAAGTTGACGGGGGCTTGTATATATGCAACGCGTCGTAAAAACTCTAATATCGCGTTCTAGATATGCATGGACAGAGATGGGCAGAATGTAATTAGATTACTGATTAACGATTACGATTACATTTTGAAATCTACAATCATGATTACAGATTACCAATAGTAATCTTATTCGGTAATTGATGATTAATAGTTTGTAATCGTAATCATGATTACTTTTTCTATTTATATCATGATTTTTTTTCAGATAAGATGCGATAATACTTGGTCGAAATTCGAATGCATTGTAGTATGAAACGAGGGACTTACATTTTAATTTTTTATGGATTTTATTTGACGTGGCGGATAATGGGAAACGCTACTTTTTAATTAAAATCAAAATTGTTATTCAGTTCAGTTTTGTGGTTTTTGAAGGTGCTGATTACAAATATGGTATTTTGGATTGCACGATAGCGGACGTGACTATATCAAATCAATATGGCGTTAATTGCTGGATCCAAGATGGTGGATGTGACTTTTTATGTAAAATCAGTATGGGTATCACTTTTGGGGTTTTAGGGGACGCTAATAAAGAATATGGAGGCAAATTTGAAATCGAAGATGGCAGATGTGACTTTTTATATAAAATAAATACGGGTATTTTTTTTGGGGTTTTAGGGGATGCTGATTACGAATATGGTATTTATTCCTAGATCCAAGCTGGTAGACGCGACTTTTTATGTAATATCAATTTGTGTATCACTTTTGGGGTTTTAAAAAATGCTTATAACGAATATGACGGCAAATGTAAAATTCAAGATCGCGGATGCGACTTTTTGTATTAAATCTATAAGGGTATCATTTTTGGGATTTTAGGGGATGATTATGAATATGGCATGTACTTCTGGATCTAAGAGGGTTGACGCGACTTTTGAAATAAAATTAATATGCGTGTCACTTTTGGGTTTTGAGGGATGCTAATTATGCCTCCTGTTCTGTGAATGACTAGAGGAATTCGTATGGCCATGAGACGTAGACATCGTGCGTTCCGGAAGTATAAAAAAACCGCACGAAAGAAAACTGGGCTATTTCAAAATTGTAAGGTACCGGTGTAATAAGATGATACTTGACGCTAAGCGCCGCCATATTCTAAGTAATATCACATCTTTCTTGCCTACCAGTATTTGGAAATTCTGTGGTACTTTAGGGGTCGGTAAGGCTCGATGTCAAGACCTACCAAATACAATAAGCTTAGATGATCTTAATCCCCAGTTCTCCACGACTCCGCCTGTTGATCGTCTAACTATACTACAAACTCTTACTTTTTTGGGTGGTCTTATACGTCCAAACATTAATCTTTTTTATTTTTCTCTAGTCGACTCTTGTAAGGTTACGAAAATTAATATGGCTAATAAAACCAAGGCTGTTAGCTGTGATAAAATATGTAGATTTATGATCATAGCAGTACTGGACTACCTTCTTCCGGTAATCACACATCTCGTTATTTTTTCTTTAGAGTTCGTTTTTTCCGTCTCTCTAGCGAAAAACCTTTGTCCGCCCCTTGCCAAAGGTTCTTAATCCTTCTGTTCCTAGCCACTTTCGTCCAATTTCCATTCGTTTTTTTCTCTCAAAAATGCTAGCGGCCTGCTCTCACAAACAACTTTCCTTCAAAATTCATTTATACCAACAATTTAATTAATCCTCTTCAATCCGGTTTCAGGCCTGGAAATAGTACCGTTTCTGCCCTTTTTAAAGTGACTGGCGATATTCGATCAGGTATGGAAGACACCAAAGTTACAGTCCTTGTATTGGTTGATTTTTCTTACGCATTTAATACCGTTAGTCACGATATCCTCCTATCCATTCTCTCCTATCGTTTGTGCTCTCAAGAGTCGCTGGACTGGTTTTTCTCTTATCTTCGGGAACGCTAGCAGTCAGTTTTGAGTGATAAATCGTCGTCAGCTTCGCGCTGCCTTAACTCTGGCGTTCCTCAAGGCGGTAGACTTTCTCCCCTTTTTTCCATTTTTACTGATATGATAACTCAAGAACGTCAGTGTGCGTATCATTTGTACGCTTAAGACTTGCAACTATACTCGCAAGATAGTGCTGATAGAATCCCTGATATTATCAGCAATGTAAATCAGGATCTTGGTGCTATTAAGAATTGGTCCGACAGGTTTGGTCTACCCGCGACCTTGTCCGCGTTGCCTTTAGACAGGAAATCAAAATTATTTCCGGGATAAAATGTATCATATGTGTTAATTCAGGTAATAAACTATCTGTGTGTTAAATATCATCCAAATCCATTCAGCCGTTTTTTTGTGATTCAGTAACAAACATACAAACATTAACATTCATAATATTAGTTAGCATTTCGTTTATTTGAACATTTGCAGGTATTTTGTGTATACCGTTTTTTTTTTTTATTTAAACCGTGTAAATATGTAATGTTCCTATTATATTAAGTTGATCTTGTAAATAAAAGCTTAACTTTATTTGAATAAATGGATTAGTAGCATTTCAAATATTTGTTTTATCATCAGCCGAAAGACGTTCACTGTTGGACAAAATATCGCTGTGCTGTATGATAGATTGACAGATTGACTGATTTGTGCTGTACGCGCATAATACGTCTTCACTCAGAATATATTGTAAAGTTCGTCTATTTTATCTTTAACTAGGACTAAGCGAGTGGAACTCATTTGACATTGATTGACTAGCTTCTCACGGTTATATGCATATCTACTTAATGTGCAGTGTTTGAAATTAGTATGGCGAAATAGTTACGTTTGAAAATGAATAAAATATTTTAAAAATATATTTTAAAAACAAGCTTTTATAGCAAATCACAACGGAGCTTGTTTAGTTGGGGAATCCTTATGGTCTCCTTCCGACTTCATTATCAGACCCTGAACACCATACGGATCTAAAGTACTCATTAAGACAAATCCAACAAGCCCAAACGCGCTATTGGCTACCTTTCGATTTCGTCATCAGACCCTGAATACCATATAATTGTATAGTATTGGTCAAAGCCAATCCAACAAGCCTAAACACGAGGGGGTTATGTTGTGAAGTTGAGATGCTCCTACGACCACTTTCCGACTCCATCATCAGATGAGCTCCATGGTACCATATAATTGCATTGTTACCAAACATACACGCTTATGCCAAATTTCAGCTCGATGGAATACCTGCATGTGCTTGAAAAGTTGATCACAAGATTTGAACCGGAAAGACAGACAGACAGACATAAGACCAGTGCAATTAAAATAAAAGCTTGTAAAAAGTGTCCCGAAAGCCCCATAACGCCCTTTTAGGTTGTAAATATCGAAACTATAACCGTATAAATAGTTCGATCAGTTCGAAATCGCTTTTGGCCGCGTGTTAAACAATGTACTGCCGTCCAGAGCGAAATGTGGTGTTTAATAAGTCACGCATTAAGAGGTATTAAAGATTGACGACTGAAACTAATGGGAGCTAGAAATGTGATAGGAGTTGTTACATTTTGAATTGCTGTCTACATTGTTATAGCGATCGCTATTATAAAGAATGCAGTTTTTTTTTTTTTGTTTTTTTTTTTTTTTTTTAAACGTAGCCCCACACTAGGATTTATTCCTGTGTCGTGGGTGCGTTTACAAACATGAAAATTCACAAACACCAATACCCAGACCGGAACAAATAATTGTGGATCACACAAACATTTGTCCCGTGCGGGACTCGAACCCGCGACTATTAGACGCAATGGGCAGAGCGGCTTAAGCTCTTAACCACTGCGCTAAATCGTCCGTCAATATGCATACCGCATGCCCCCAGCCCATGCGAATTGCCCAATATCCGCATAAAGCGCTGACTAGAACGATGCGCGTAGACGCGGAATCATATCATCACGCCGTGCCAACACTTTCAGCTCAGTCATCGATCGAGTCGCTTCATTTAGCTTATAGTTATTAATAATTTGTAATACATTTTTATTTCGATAAATTAATTTTTAAGTAAACGATTTTTTTAGTCCTCCTGCGTCGGAATTCGTATTTACATCGATTTGTACTCAATAATAAGATGCGTGATTTTAAAGACCCTGATTATAGGTACACGGGAAAAGCCGTAAAAATGATAATTGTTTGTAAAACATATCCATAATACACAGAAATATTTATGAGCGTAATACATATAATAATCGGGCAAGTTGGAGTCAGCCTCGCTGGAGGACTTCGTAGTTCTTCCCTAAGGCCCGTGCCAAAACATTTCAGTTTTATTTGTTTGTCACAGCCGTCGAAAATGGTATGTTTGGTATTTGGCTCGTGAGGCGTTAGATTGCCGTGCACAACAGATTACTCATTCTATTGGTACTTATTTCTTTTACTGTCCTTAGATTAAATTACTTTCTTCGATTTCTTTTTTTTAACATCCAACGTTTAACGATATCTACAGGGTGGATTTTTGAGACTGGGCAGTAAGGGCACCTTGTAGCTACAGGAAAATGACCTTAGGTCAATCCTTACCTTTTTGCAAAATTTTGAGCTGCATAGATGTTGAAAATGCTGGCTATGTTTCTTATAAGGAATCATCAATCAAAAATCTCTATCGGAGCAACTGAGTACTAGAAAAGTTAGAATTTCTACAGTGGTTTATTTTAACAATTTTAGACGCAGAATCATTGCACCGGATTTTATCGAATTAAAATAGATATGCGAGTGTGTACTTCATAACCGATTTACGTGAGAGGCCTATGAATCCTTTGTCCGTCGTCGCGTGCAGCGCCCTGTGGCAGGAAACTGGTTTGAGCCCTCCCCGACAGCAATGGCATAATAAGTCGATCCAGCTTTTATGCACTTTTTTGTCCTTATCCCTCTTTCTGGAGCGCAAAGGATGCACGCTCACCCTCCATGTCTTTTTAAAGCTCTAAAGACCTTGCAACCAACATCATTACTCATAGACACATTTAAATACGTATGTAGGTACTAACTTGATGTGTACGACGGCGATTATGCGTGTCATTTACGGCACTAATTAGAGAGTGATAAAATATTAAAAACTAAATCAATTTACATTTCTATAAATTACCTAGTAGTTTTATAACGTTGCGAACCGGTAGTCATGTTTCTAGCCGACTATTTATATATGTAAAGATATTGGATAAAAACAGAAATAGACCGTAAATGAAAAAAATCAATGTAGTATATATTGAATTTCTAGATTTTCCCGAAAATTACCTACATATAGAATAAAATGTCTTTATCTAGACCGTGGGTGCTATAGAATCATCGAAAAAAACGCCGTGATGGACTCTGTAAAAATATAGGTCGAGAACAAGATAGCAAAATCAATTAGTTACTAAAGACTTCGTCACAAGCATAATAAATTAGTCTATACGGTGCTGGGCAAAACCTCCTCTCACAAATCAAGATGAAAGAGATTAGATTCTACTGGACCACTTGGATCCAGTGCAGATTGGTAGAGCCATTAGGCATTGTGGCCACCTGTAAGCTAGACATTTTAATCTACCTAGGAGGCATCCAATTTGGCTTAACGTCTACTACACAGGCTGGCCGTAGGAAACACCCGCTTATCCTGTTTTTTAAAGCACGGAGACGAAAATAAAATTGTGACAAACGGTCGCCCATCTCAAACTGACCGAGCCGACCGCTGCTTAACCTCAATGATCGCTAAGAACACGGCAGTCCGTAGCTACGAGCGCCCCATCACTAGCATATTCCAATAAAAATATTTATTACATAATTAGCCTGGAATTTACAGTTCAGTGATTGACTAAGAATCTTCAGTGGCATATCATTTGGATAACAATACCAGCGTCACGCGAACTCGCCTGAAGCACGACTCGATACCATATTTCTGTATATCTATTAATGAACCAGTCCGTGTCTCTCAGTCATTAAGAGTGGCATAAATTTAAACATTAATTAGTTCGAGGCTTCTCCTCGAAAATAACAATGGGAAACTTGGAAAACAGAATCGGAATATTTTTTTCGGAAAATACGTACACTGTAAAATTGGTAAAGCATATTTGCTATTGTGTAAATAATTCTTATCTTTTTATAAGTAAATATGAAAAACACTTAATTGTACATAACCTGTAATGTACAATGTGATGTGATTCGGAATTAGGATGTCATGCCGAAAGTTGTGTGCCCAATGCCGAAACTTATTTTATTTTTCGTGAATTGTTTTTTTTTATTGCAATATAAATTCATCATTTAATCGAGTAAACTTTTATGGAAACGTGAAAAAATGCGTAAAATAAAAAGTTGTAGAACAAAAGTTGTTTAGGGTGTTAAACTGACGTAAAACTGAGCGCACCCACTTTCCAATAATTACATACGTAGCAAACCTCATATAAGTATTTTTTCTTTAACTTTTTAAGTTACATTTACTTTACTTGCCATGGATCAGTAGCTTTACACTGTTCGCAAATAGTTCTATACTATATGTGATGCTGAAAGAGTCCAGTGTAAAAAAATTTGTTTGGACAGTCCTCAAAATAGACAAAAGGTTGCTTGACACCCTGCCTTTGACATGTTTACATATCGCACCTTCAGAACAGTAGTGACTTATCTCAAAAAATCAAGTTTTTGGGAAATTTATCGAGTCGCGGGTATAGGAAAGGAAAGCGCAAGGAAACCAAAGTATCGTATTTATTCATTCTACCATGAAAACACTGCTGTTTTAATATTCACCAACTAGGGTGTACCTTATAATGGTCCTCTATGACCGTAACTCGATTTCTAAGATTTTTGAGTTAGTCTTTGCCGTTCTAAAGGTGCGATATGTACGATTATTTAATTTATACATATGGCAGACTGTAATGTTGAACCAAGGTTTTAAAAGAAATGGTTCATACTTAAGGAAACATTTGGAACTCCAATGCATAACTCAAAATTACTAAGCCTAGCAAAAGCAAAAATTATACCCATTCGGGTATGATTTTTTTACTAGCGTAGGTTGCATAAATTTCATGCCCGTGCCATAGAAAACTTAATTAAAATTCCTATGACCCCCAACGCTATCTAGTTGGCGCCTACCTATCACATGATACGATATGATAATAAGATTAATAGGCTATGTCATCAGATATAGATTTAAATATAATAGGCAATCAATACCTCATTTGTTTCATGCTTTCTACTTGCCGTATTCAACAAGAAAATAGTTACAATTCTGTGTTATGAACTTTTGTTGTAAACCCTTAAATATTACTATTTAAAACTAAATAATTTAATTGCTATAATAAAACTATAAGGAAGTCGAATTTCATTCCAGCTTTAACGAATAAATAATATAGCTGAAAGACGAAAAATAAAAAAAATAGTAATAATTACTAGATAAGAAATCTATCTATCTATCTATCTATATCATCACGCCAGCTCCCTCGCGGGGTAGGCAGAGAGTACAGAGTTCCAACAGGTTCTTTCCTTACATACCTCTCTGGCTTCCTCCACTCTCATAGTTCGTCTCATACACACTCGCCGGTTACGGAGACTCTTGACTAGATAAGAAATAAATATATATTAATGTCCTAGGTCGGACAAATATAGTTTTCGTAACGAAAAATTCCCAGTATGAGTTCGGAGTCTGGAATTGTGCCCGATATATGTCAATAGGCTCGCCCCCTATTACATGGGATCTAACATCGTCGGCGAAACGTGGGTGTAGTCAGTACACCTCTGCCACCCCCTCTGGGGAATATAGGCGTGACGGTGTGTAAGAAATAAAACTATTTTTCGGATTTTATCGCGGTTACTTTTTGGTCCATGGTCACGGGAGAAATTGACGGGCATGTGTAATATCCGTGTAAATCTAAGAACTCATTACTACATAATTATTAAATATTCTCATTATTATTTACCTATATATTCATACTATTTCCTGTACTCCTGCATTTTTGTTTTTTCAAATTTAAACTTATGATCCGTAGATTTAGGGTATATATTTTACGAATGACATGTCATTGGACGACAAATAATAAACTGTTGTGCTAGTAGTTCCCGCGGCTTCGCCCCCGATCGACAACAGCGCCACCTACCGTCTATGTTACTACTGGATAATATAGCTTCCTAATGGTGAAAGAATTATTAAAACTAGTTGTCGCCCATAGGTCAATATTCGACCTACTCTTTCATCGTTTGCTGGTTATGTTTGACATTCAGTAAAACTATAGATATATTAAAGAAAAACATCAATTTGACGTGTATGGTGTCAAATACATGGTAGTGTGTGTAATGTTTTTTTATTGATTTAATGTGTTTTATGCATAATTTTAAAAAATATAGCATTCTGCACTCCTAGAGTAGGAGTGCAGAATGCTATTTTTTTTATATAAACTATAAGGATGGGAAATTTCATACTCCTTCATCCGCGCAATTTTTGTAAAAATGTGTACAAAGTTTTTGCTTCACGTATTAATATATAGATTGGTTTGGTAGTTTCAGTGTATCGATTGCAAACAAACAAAGTTTTCCTCTTTATAATTCTACTAATATTATAAATTTGAAAGTTTGTATGTTTGGATATTTGTTATTTAAGCAAAAACGGCTGAATGGTTTGATAAAATTTGGCACACAGACAGTTTATTGCCCAGATTAACACATAAGATACTTTTTAGTGCTTTTTGTTTGTAAGTGTATTGTATTGTATTGTATTAACCTAAACAAATAAATTAAGTGTTGACTTTGACTTTTCCCGGAAAAATGTTAGATTTCTGTCTTAAGTCACCGCGGCCGAAATCGCGGGCAGAAACTAGTACCTATTATTATAAATGTGACTACTGTACCTTAATATATAATAAGCTTTTGCATAAGTGTTCCAAATATTTTTAGAACAGCTTTTTCGGAAATAAAATGTAGTTCTGGAGGTCAAGGATACCTTTAGAAAGGTAGGAAGGTACCTTGACTTTGGCAGTCGTGGAACTGATCTTGGAAGCGTTTGGAATATTCACTTACTATCTTCTTTAACCTTATGCCTCAGTTAATTGTATGATTTTATTTTATTTTTTTATTTTTATTTTTATTACAAAAACCACAGCTCTTGAACATAATTGGAGATGTGAACATAAGTATAATACCTTACAGCCAATTATGGTTTTACAATTTACACTATATTAAGACACAGTCTATTTTAATAGTAATTAATGATTGAAAACTAATTGCCGTACCTATAAATTATATGCCGTGCGTGTGTGTGTGTGTGTGTGTGTGTGAGTGTATGTATGTGTATGTGGGTATGTGTATGCGTCTTAGTATTTGTGTACATAAATATACATGTGTACCCAATAAAAGTAAAACAAATTGCATTATAATTACTATAAACATATTATTTAAATTACTATCAATGTTAATAAATACTAAAGCAGTGACGTCAGTTGTTTTTTAAAGATTGCTTTTGAGGTGTTAAATATATCTACCGAAGAAAATTTATTGTTATATGTTCTACGAATGCGGCAAGCGACAGAATTATGTGCATAGTTGGTTGTGCTGGCTGGAACATCAAATAAAGTGGTGTGTCTGGTCCGGTAGGAAGGTGCCCTAAACTGCATTACAAGATTATTTAAAGGAAGGCAATCTATGGCATTGTTACATATATTGTGAAGAAATAGCATATCAGAAATAGTGCGTCTCTCTTCCAAGGTTAGGATGCAATGAGACTTACAGGCTTCGGAATAATCAGGAAAGCTTTTTTGAGTACGATAGTTTAAGTGTTTAATAAATTTAGATTGGATGTTTTCAATTTCCTGTTTGTAAATAACGTAATGTGGATTCCAAACACAGCTGCAATATTCTAAGACACTTCTAACGTAAGAGTAGTAAAGAATTTTGAGGCACAACATATCAGTAAAGGGTTGACAGGTACGTATAATGAAGCCTAAATTTGTATATGCCTTATTAACAATAAAAGAGACATGTTCAGAAAACAAGAGTTTCGGGTCTAATACAACTCCAAGATCTTTTACAATACAGTCGCGGCTGATGGTAATACTGCTAAAGCTATAGTTGAAAAGAACAGGTTTCTTTTTACGGGTAAAGGTTATCGTTGTGCATTTACTGATATTTAGACTGATGTGGTTATCTGCATAATAAATTGCGAGTCTATTAAGATCTTCTTGCATTTTTGTGCAATCATCTTCGTTTTTGATATTCATATAAATTTTTGTGTCATCCGCATACATTAGAAACTTTGCATTTTTAATATGACTACCAATATCGTATACATACGCTGCGTACAGCAGTGGGGCCAGCACGGAGCCTTGTGGCACGCCAGAAGAAACTTTGATGATATCTGATTTAGCACCACCGACAACAACAGCTTGGGATCTATTTCTTAAATAAGACTCGGTCCACCTGAGGAGATTGCCGCGTATTCCAATTTCTTGGAGCTTTCGAAGGAGAATGTCGTGATTTACACGGTCAAACGCCTTTTCAAAGTCGGTATAAATAACGTCTACTTGACCTCCACCATCCATACAACGAAGAGTGTTTTCCAAAAACAAGGCTAGATTAGTATTGGTTGACCTTCCTTTTATAAAACCATGCTGCTCTGGAGGTATTGAACGATGTATTATGGGATATATAAACCTATGAGCCACTTTCTCCATTAATTTGCTCAAAACATTTAAAATTGAGATGGGCCTATAGTTTTCGATATTGTTTTTAAGCCCTTTTTTGTGAATAGGTACTACGTGTGCTAGTTTCCAGGTTTGCGGAAAATGACCATCTTGAAAACATCGGTTAAAAATGAGTGTGAGGGGTCTTGCAAGAGATTTTGCACACCTTGAGAAGAAGAGGGGTGGAATATTGTCACAACCTGGGCCTTTCAAAACATTAAGGTCTTTTAGAAGCTGCAGCATGTATTTTTCATTTATCTCTATCTCATGTAATGTATCACCGTACGTTTCGTGAGCTGCGGAAAAAGGAGTAGTATTTCCTGAACGAGGGTTAAAGTTCTTTTGGAAAAAATGATTAAAGGCGGTGCAGATATCGACTTCGTTATTTAGGTGAACATTGTCGTAGTGCATAACTTTGGGGTATGCTTTATTATTCTTCCTTTTAGTTTGCACGTAGGACCAGAAATGTCTAGGGGAGATTTTAATTTTAGACTGTGATGCCTCAATGTGTGCTTTATAACAATCTTCTTGCATCTTCTTTTGCCGGTTTCTTAATACGCGAAAAGAAATATAATCTAGGGGATTTTTATATTGCTTCCATTGCCTATGTGTCTTAGCTTTTTCTTTGATTACATTTATTAAGGCTCGATTATACCAGATCGGATAAACATGTGATCCTGATACTGTAAGTTGTGGCACATATTTATCTATAGTATTGTTAAGGACGGCATAAAAAATATCTATCATGTCTTCCGGGGTACAGGCGCTTTGCAGAGTGGACCAGTTGTAATCAGCAAGTTCCGTGTTTATAGCATTGTAATTACCTTTTTTAAAAAGTTTCTTTACGTAAGGAGTATGCTTGAGAGGAGGCAATATAATATTTAAAGCATTGATGTCTAGTGCAGGATGAAATGTGTCCTCAGTTACAAGGGGAAGGTTGGAATTAGCAACGTCTAGTGAAAAATTACAGAAGATTAAGTCTAGAGTGTTATTCGATGTGTTAGTAAGTGTGTTATACTGTTTTAACCCGTGGTATAACATTGTGTTTAATAACGTCGTAGCGGAATTTTGTACTTCAACCGAGCCTTTCTTTATAAGTATTGGTCGACCGCTTGTCCAGTTAATACAAGGTAAATTAAAGTCCCCTGATACAATAATGTAGTCATTTGGATATTCAGTTGTAACATAGGCTATGGTATCAAGAAAAGATTGAATACGAATAGGTAACATGCTGTCCGGCGGTAAGTACACTACACTCACATGAACATTATGATTAAGGCCGAGCGCCTGAGCTGGTATTGTGATCCATACACATTCTAGGTTTGGCTGGGGGCACGCGTCGAGCACGCGCGCATGCAGACGAGCGGCGCATACTATCATTACGCCGCCGCCAAGCGAGCCGCGATCCCGTCGAAACAGATCGAAATTACTGTTGCATAATTCAGAATCTAAGATTCCATCATGTAGCCATGTTTCAGTAAAAAGCATCACATCGTAATTTGATGATATCATATTACTATAAAATGTATTGGTTTTTGTGCGTAGCCCACGTACGTTTTGGTAAAAAAGTTGTAAGTGTTCGTTATCAGCCATTACCATAACAGTTGAATACTATAACTACTGGCTAAATGTATAGTATAACAATATGCACGAATTTCTAGTAACGGAGTGGAGGTGTAGATAATTTTGGCAACATGTCTTGTATGATTTTTTTCCGGCTTTGGTTTGTGATAATTACGAATGAAGTCAACGTGAACAGGTAACATTAAAACGGCTGCGCTAGCGTGTAGTACTGCATTATATAAATAAATAAATAAGTTGTAAATAATACTAGTATGAAGTACAGGTAAATATGTAAGTTTATGTATTAGAGAGAAATAGATTGTAATAATAGGCAGTACTGTAATATGGTGAAATAATATCAATGATAATATATTCATAATGGGTATGTGACGCAGTGTGCTGTTATGTAAAGTGTGAATTGAGTAAGTTGTGTGTGTAAGTGTATGATAGGTATTTAGAAAAATAAGTAAAAATATGTATCCCTTAAAGTTTTTATTATGATAACAAAATATTGGTGGTACGGCAATCAGTATTTCATTCAACAAAAACAAACATTGCGGTTGTCTCACGTAACAAACATAATCGTAGCTAAATGATCGTCTAAAATATGGTTCTAAACAATTTTCTTTAAATCCGCTTCCGAAAGGATGGTAATTGCATGGGACTCGTCGCTTTTTCGAAGGTGAATTCGGCAGTTTTTTGTCCAGATATATTTGTAGTTTGCTTCCTTCGCCTTAAGTTTACACGCCCTCAGTAGTGATTTATTATTATGCGTCAGATGCTCATTAACGTAAATCCTGCTTTTGGGTTAGTCGATGATTTGCTGGCAAGACCAATACTTTCCACGGTGATAACATGTTTTTTGCGCGCAGCAGCTACCATGGCATCCTTAACTATCCGTTGCTTGAAGCGAGCAACTATATTTCTTGTCTGCGAGCCGTTTATAGGTCGACGTGGTTGGACACGATGAGCGAATTCTATATCATTAATGTTAATTGGCACACCTGTGTATTCAGCAACACTTAGGACAATGTCGACAGGTTTTTCATCATTAGTTTCAGGTACTCCACAAATTTCTATGTTTTGCAGACGAACCCACTGCTCCTGGCGTGCCTGCTCGGTTTCGAGGTGTTGTATACGGGACATACATAGATCAAGGTCGTTGCGTAGCTCTTGGTTAGCTTTTATCAGTGATTTTATTTCTTCTTGATTAGCGATTAATAGGGATCTTATGTCGTCATATTGAGAGCTAAGGAAATTCACCGAGGTTTCCACTTTAGAGCAAAGTCCTTGCAACTTACTAAACTCCGGGGTAAGTATTTTTAGTACTAATGCAGGCAGTTCTTTTCGCACTGCACTATCATATGATCACAAAATGTTTTGATATAACCGTGATTTTCTTGCCCTTCTCCCCAGAAATGAAATTCCAAATTGGTGGTAGAGTCTTTTTTACAATATTTTATATATTTTAACTTGCCTGTCTATCTGTCCGTCTGTTTATTTGTTGTCTATCAATCTGTCTGTCTTTCCGATTCAAATCTTGTGATCCATTTTTCAAGCACTTGCGGTTATCCGATTGAGCTGAAATTTAGCATACGTGTTTAAGTTTGGTGGCAATGCATATGGTACCATAGAGCTGATCTGATGATAAAATTGGTAGGTGGCCATAGAAACATGTAAACTATGGAACGTAACCCTCACGTGTTTTGGCTTATTAGATAGGTATTGATAAGTACTTTTGAGAAAACTCAATTTTGAGTTAAACCCACCTTTGTACATAAACTTTCCCATTTTATTGTTGTTATAATTATACGTACGAGTATACAATAAAGAATAAATAAATACATACTTTACAACCAGATACTGTTCAGGGTCGGATGATGAAAACGTGGCCAATGGAAGTACCCACCTACTCTCTATAACCCCACCGTATTTGGCCTCTTTAGATTTGCCTTGACGAGTACTTTATACTCGGCTGGTGTCCAAGGTCTGATAATAGAGCAGGAAGGGACCCATCGGAATTCCTCAACTAAGAAAGATATCTTGATTTTGTATTTGCTATAAAAGCTTGTCTATAAGTTCTTTTTAAATTCACATTCTTTACTTTTAAGACGATTCATTTAATATGTACTATGATGGTTTAGATGAATAAAACATATTTTAATTCTGAAATAACTATAGCATTACTAATGATCCAGTTATTATTCAGTTGGTCTAGTTGCTCATATTGCGGGTGGCGACCGCGAGGTACTGAGTTCGAATTCTAAGTCGCATAAGGATTTTATCGAAAATTGTTCAATAGCAGGGCGGAGTCTAGAATTTAACGAAATGAGGGTGTACACAGTACTCCTGTGCCACTCCAGCTTGGAGAATATAAGCGTGAAGATGTTTATTAAATTAATTTTAATATTCGCACGTTCGTTTGTAAACAAAATGTGTTCAACCAGGTGGTTGTCAACCATATCGTTAAGTTAACGAGGTCGTTAACTTAACTCTGGAAGTGTTGGGTTGATGATGATGATGATGATGAAATAATATCCTGGAATTATAAACAATACTAATACTAATTCACAGCCAATACTAATTTTAAAAAAACTCTCCATTAACGTATTAAAAGCTAAATTTACATTTAATTTCAATTAAAAGTAAAGATACCCAAATAAATATATTATTATCCACTAATAACATCCTGTTAACAATGAAAGTTTACTTTTATGATTTAACTTTTGGCCCAGAATCGGTCATTGCACCAATGACACCTAAATTACTTGTAGTTAAACACTTATTAAATACTTCAGTCGGTTTAAGTTGATTGATCGTTTGCCCAGAAAAAAGGTCACCGATTCAATACCCCATTCGCATTTCCGATAAAGGTTTAATAAACTATACTACATACAAGCTATTTTTATAATTTTTTGTCGTTGCTTTGCTTATAAGTAAGATTTCACCGAGAGAACTTATCGCTGGCAATAAATATCTGTACAAATATAAGCTAATGGGAGGATGCCCTACGTAAGCTGACTCTGGCAATGTTGGTTATTACGAGAATGGTCTACATTCGAAGATTCCTAGTAGCCAAATGTCCTTACACACTGTAGCGTCCTTGCGCAATAAAAACAGCTTTTACTTCTTTTATATCGACCAAGCAATGTGATTTTACTTACAGGCCGTAAGCTGTAAGTTATAGTTTGACTTAAGACATATGTAGGGTATTCAGAACTATTTCGTTTAAAAATCTAAGCAAATTTAATAATATTAACTTGCGGAAAACCAATACCTTTGATGATGTATATACTTATCTATCAGCTTATAGGTGCTGTCTTATTGTTAGGAAAGGCTTTTTCTCACAAAATATAAGTGAGAGAGAATAAGTTCTAATCCGCCCCGCCCAACGCGGATTGGGGATGGCTGATTTATGGCATCCTGATTTTAGTGTTTATCGAGCCGCCCATGACTCTTCTAACACAACTTAACCAATACCACATGACCACCATAGCCGCCATGAGGAACAGGTCCACGTCAACCTAAGTATGTATTTACCTAGTAACTAGAAATTTCTTTGCTATCCCTTTATGCACATAATTATAAGTGCATCTAAATAGATGTTATGTATGCAGTTAGCAATTAAACAAGCTAAAAAGCAAAGCATTTTAATTTAAAAATACCTTTTAACAACAAGCTTTTATAGCAAAAACACAACGAAGTTATCTTGCTTAGTTATCCAACAATCCAATTTAATAGAAATCCAACGAACCCAAACACGGCGGCGTCATATTGAGTAGTTGGGTGGTTGGTTGGCCACCTTTTGGCTTCATCATCAGACTCTGAACACTATTTGGTTGTAGAGTACTTGTCAATACCAATCTACAAAACCTAAACACGGGGGCCTACGTTATCACACATGTCCTATGGCCACTTTCTGACTCCATCATGAGACCAGCTTTATGGTACAATATTATTGCATTGTCACAAATATACATACGTGCCTATGCCGAATTTCAGTTCAATCAGATACCCGCAAGAGCTTGAAAAATGGATCACAAGATTTTCACCGGAAAGACAAACAGACATACGCGCATTGCAAGATAAATGAAAGCTTGTAAAAAGAAGCAGTAATAGCCTAGTGATTAGACCGTTGGACTGCAAAGTCAGAGGTCTCGAGTTCAAACACAGGCACGCACCTCTGTCTTTTCGAAAGCATGTGCGTATTAAAAATATACTATCACTAGCTTTAACGGTGAAGGAAAACATCGTGAGGAAACCTGCATGCCTAAGAGTTACTCCTAGAGTTACTACTACTTAAGAGAGTTAGGTGTTTGAAGTTCGACAACCCGCACTGGGCCAGCATGGTGAAATAAGGCCTGAGCCCTCTCAGTTTGAGAGGAGGCCCGTGCCCAATAGTGAGACATTTTTTTAACTGGGCTAATATTATTATTAGTTTCTAAACACTATTTTTTGTCCAGTATATAGACACGTCTTTTCTATCCCTTTGTGCACTTGATTGTTAGTTTATTTGTATATGCAGTAAGCAATGGAGCAAACTGATTATGTACGCCTAGGCTGTAATTTAATATTAATTCAATACGACCATCTAGGCTATATTTATGCGCTGGTTAAAATTATTTTTCGTTCAGCGCCTTATATATTTTTCATAGCAAAAAGATGACAAAAAGCTTGATAGTCAATAAAAGACAGGCATCGTGCCATTTTCGAATCGGGTGAATACTGCAGTTTTTCTTGTAGGGTAAGGTTATCAGTTCTAAAGTGGCACGAAAAATAACCGGCTTTCCTTTTAGATCATCTTCTCCCAGGAGCGGAGATGAGTAGAGACTTGTTTGGACCTCATTTTTCTGTGGTTTGGAGATAGGAAATATTAACTAATAGTAATCAGTAACAACCTTTAATATCGATACAAAGTTGCAACTACCGGTAGCTGTTGGCAAACAGCTGGCGTTGGCATATCGTAAAATTATGGAGTAAGAACATTAAATAATCATAGTTAATGTCTAATTTATAGTGCAACAAGAATATTTTTGCCCGTGGATGTCATTGACAGCTAGGTGTAAAATTAGGGTTATCATTTAGTATTTTTTTCTGGAGGTCTAGGGAAATATTTCAAAAGGTGGTTCAGCACGTTTCCTAATTAAAAAAAGAACTTGGTTATGTTTGGGTAAATTTCATAACAAACGGCAACTCTGCGGCTATCTTGAAGTGCCACAAGATCCTTGTATGACTGAATACGTCGATCTGCCAATTTCGCCATACGGGTCTAGAACGTGGAGTTTGCACAATACGTAACGTGTATACAAGCCCCCGTCAACTACTATCAGGGAGTGGGAAAAAAATCGTTTTTTATAACAATGGGTAGGCCCTGCCAGAACAACACCCATCTGGACCGAAGATTTTTCCTTTGCCATATTCTCCCACAAAGTAACTTCCACAAATCAAAATACAGATGATGGAGATTTTGGGTATGCCATTTGTTAACATTTTATTAAAGTAGATTAAAATTTAGTTACGCCATATTTGAATGGTTATACCGCCATTGTCGGTCGTCAGAGCCTCGTCCGTTGATCAGCAGGATGCACCGCGGGCAGGAGAGGTTGACTTGGGGAGCGTAGATGGTAGGTGTCCCCCTTGCATCTTGCATTTTTAACCAGACCGGTAACGGGCAGCAGCGTCACTAGTGCGAGAAGTTACGCCCTGCGATCGCCAACCCGCATGCCCAGCGTGGCGATTATGGGCAAAACCTTCCATGGCAAGTCGAACGCGTGCCATGGGAGAGGCGTACGTCCAGCAGTGGACTGACACAGGGTGATGATGATGAGATTAAAATTTATTGCAGGCATATTTTACTCATCCATTCTTTCACCACAGATTCGAAATAAAACATAGACAAAAGGTTATTTTTGTTGTAATTATAGACCACAAAACTAATAAATGATATTATAATAAATATTGTAAACGAGCAAGCACATGATAACACTACAAGTAATACTTAATAACATAATGCACTTCAGATTCGAAGATTTATATAGAACCAACAAACTATGGAATCGTTCAATCACAGCCTCTAAATATCTAGATTAAAGCATCTAATCTATAAATGAGTCATATAGAAGCAAAACCAGCAACATCCATATCGATCGATATGTTGCTGTATTTTCTTCGGCAGGGCATTTTCCCTTTTAGTTTATTGACGTCACGCCTTTATTCCCCAAGCGGAAGTAGCAGAGGTGTAAGAAAACCAACAAAATCCACATCGATCGATTTGGATTTTGTTGGTTTTGCTTCAACATGACTCAAATGGTTACACACGGCAATATCCGAAAATATACGATGGACAATTTATTGTAGTCAGTTATATCACTTAAGTCCTTCACGAAGAACCTCTATCGAGATACACCACCACTTTACACATTAGACACACGCCACCTCCATACATAAAATACATCAGACTTATTATTTTATTAAACTCAAAACATTGATATTTTTATATTAACAGAAATTCACAAATTATAAAAAAATAATATTATTGGGTAAGTTTGTTAAGAAAGTAGGTATGCCATGTGTAACGGACCTAAAAATATTCATTAATTTATTAAAATGCTAGGCAGACACTGAAAATTCTTAGAAGTCAGTTTGGCATCAATATAAAAAAAAACAATAGAAAATTCGATAGTGCTTGCTTTTCGAATTGCGGTTACTACACTACCTGTACAACAAAGATTGTTTTGAAAAAGTTCCAGAGCAATAATCTTCATAGTAGAATTCTCCCTTATCGAAAGAGAATGCTCCAGAACGCTCAGCCATATGAACAAATGAGTATTTGACAACAACAAAGATTGCTGGATCATCCACCACACAGTATCTCAGTAGCTCCTTCAAATGCAATAATCAAAGAGAATATAATCACTACGTTATAAGAGGCGGAACTTCGTACTAAACCACGAAATTGCAAATTGTATGGAACTTACACTCAAAGTACTACCACCATGATTATTAAATACTATTGCTGCCAACATACAATTATTATGTACTGCTAACTTAATAAAACAATACTGCCAACATAAAGGTTCACCAGGTAGTACTGCCGCTTACAAAAAAATACAAAACAGAAAACTTATTTTGGCAGAACAGTATAATGCACCTAAATTGGTAAGCAGACAGGTATATAGTACGTATTGAGGATACACGGCTTTTGCTTTCAACGGGTTTATGGGCGCGTATGTAGTCCGGCGGTGTGATGAGGTGGTAGAAAAAATATAGTCCACGAATATGTAGAGGGTAGACAGTTTATTTTCACAACACAGATATCACAACACACAAGAGTACAAAGAATCCACAGAAGCGAAGGAGTATAATGAAGAGCGATAGATAGAAAAACAGTTCAGACAATACAGAATAAATAACAATTAGCAATAATGCGATCTCGTATTATCGAGCGTTCGGTAGCAAGCGACACAGGCTTCGCGCGCGAGGTATGTGGGCCGACTGGGGGGCGCGGAAGACCGCTGCGCCGCCTGGTCTGCGCACGCGCATTGCGCGTGATCCTACTAGTGCTGCGCGTTTCCAATGCACAACATGATGACGTAGTAATAAATATTTTACTGTTGTTAATATATAGTCAATAGTTTTAGTTGCGTGCATGAGTAGGCTACATCACTCCCCTCCAGAGACCGTCACTACGGGCGATAAAAATCAGGGAAATGAACTACGCGGCCTGAACGCGTCTTTCTGACGTCCTTCTGGGCCTCGGGATGAGGACCGGAACCTTGGGTGGCGTTGAAAGAGGGAGTAGGAATGGGGTTAGCAGATGGTGAAGAAGTGGGGTTGACAGATGGGTCGGACAGTATATAGGCCGGTTTGAGGCGGTCTATGGATACAGTGACACTTTTCCCTTTGACCAAGATTTTGAATGTCTTGTCACTACGCTCAAGCACTTCGTAGGGGCCAGAGTAAGGTGGTTGAAAGGCACCACGCAATGCATCGTCCCTAATAAAAACGTGACTTGATGTGGTCAAGTCTTTATAAATGAAGATTTTGTCATTATTGTGACGTGCAGCTGGTGAAGGTTGGAGCTTAAAAGTTAATTGGCGAAGACGAGTGGTGAAGTCCGATATATCGGTGGAGTGGGGAGCCGCAGCCTGGAAGAATTCGCCAGGTAAGCGCAACGGCTCTCCGTAAACCAATTCAGCCGAGGATGATTGAAGATCATCTTTAAAAGAACTCCTAATACCTAACAGCACTAAAGGTAACGTGTCCACCCAGTTAGAATCCGCATGGCACATTATCGCTGCTTTTAACTGCCTGTGGAATCGTTCCACTAGCCCGTTACAAGCTGGGTGATACGCTGTTGTTCGGCGATGCTTGAATCCAATCACTTTTCCTAGGTACTGGAAAAGTGAAGATTCAAACTGTCGACCGCGATCGGTGACAATATCCGTTGGACATCCAAATCTGGATATCCACGATATTACTGCCTTCCCAACTGTTTCGGCTGTCATATCGACCATAGGAGTCACTTCAGGCCAGCGAGTGAAACGATCCACAGCAGTAAAACAGTACCGGTATCCCTGAGAGATAGGAAGTGGGCCTATGATATCCACGTGGATAAAGTGGAAACGGGCGCGAGGTAGATCGAATGTGCCTAACGGTGACGACACATGACGATATACCTTGGCGCGTTGGCATGCCAAACATTGACGAGACCACCCTCGACAGTCCTTGCGCACCCCAGGCCAAACGAATCGCGTCGCAATTAGCTTGGCGGTGGCGTTGGCACCTGGGTGGCTGAAACTATGTAGGCTGTCAAAGAGTTGTTTCCTCAATGGTTTGGTGATAAAGGGTCTTGGAGAGGTGGTGCTGACGTCACAATAAAGCTCTGTTTGTGAGTTAGGAATCCTTAACTTTTTGAGACGGAGTGAAGATTCTTCTCTCAGAAGTTGAGCCAACTCTTCGTCAGATGCTTGGGATGAAGCCAGCACGTCTAAGTCCATTGGCATCTGCAGTTCCTCGACACGTGACAGTGGGTCGGCTACAACATTGTCCTTGCCCGAAATGTGTCTAATGTCGGTGGTGAACTGCGAGATGTAATCGAGATGACGAAACTGTCGAGGCGAACAGGTAGCTTTCCTCTCACTAAAAGCATAACTGAGCGGTTTATGGTCGGTGAAAACGACGAAGTGTCTTGCCTCTAGCATATGGCGAAAGTATTTAATGCTTTCATAAATTGCTAACAGTTCGCGGTCGTATGGTGAATAATTTCGTTGAGAGGGGCTCAACTTCCGCGAGAAGAATGCTAGGGGCTCCCATACATCGCCTTTTAATTGCTGCAAGACTGCACCCATGGCCAGGTCGGACGCATCTGTCACTAGAGCGAGATCGGCCTGGCAATCAGGGTGTGCCAGCAGTGCAGCGTTAGCGAGGCTTTGTTTGCACTTATTGAAGGCTAGCAGTGTGTCACCAGATAAGTCAACAGGGTGAGAAGATTTAACACTACCAGTTAACAATGCATTTAAAGGGGCTTGAATTGAAGCGGAATCGGGTAGAAACCGCCTGTAAAAATTAATCATCCCTAAAAATCTACGAAGCTGCTTGACCGTCGTGGGAACAGGAAAGTCGCTTATGGCCTTGACCTTTGTTTCCAAAGGTTTAGTACCGGATGCGGATATTCTGTAACCCAAAAAAGTTACTTCAGACGCTCCGAAGACGCATTTCGAGGTGTTGATCAGAACACCATAGTCCTTCATGCGGGTGAAGAGCTGCTGAAGGTGGGTTTCGTGCTCGGCCTCGTCCCTGGAGAATACTAAGAAGTCGTCCAAGTAAGAATAACAGAACTCGAGGCCTCGCGTCATCTCGTCAACAAACCTTTGGAAAGTTTGACCTGCATTCCTTAAACCAAAGGTCATAAAAGGGAACTCGTACAGGCCAAAGGGTGTAGTAATCGCTGTTTTATGTATATCCGCCTCAAAAACGGGGATCTGATTATAAGCCTTCATCAAGTCGATTGTAGAGAAGACTGTACAACCGGAAATAGAGTGGGCGAAGTCGTGTATATGCTTAATCGGATAACGGTCTGGAATAGTCCGTGCGTTAAGCATGCGATAATCGCCACAGGGGCGCCAGCCGTTATCCTTCTTAGGCGCTAGGTGTAAAGGGGAAGCCCAGGGGCTTTCAGAAGGACGCGCTGTGCCACTGCTAAGCATGAGGCTAAATTCCTGTTTAGCGATTTTGAGTTTGTCGGGGGCAAGTCTGCGGGGAGTGCATGAGATAGGAGGTCCTGGTGTAGTCCTAATGTGGTGCACCGTGTTGTGCTTTGGAAACACGTGTGTGCCTGAGGGGCGTACTATTTCAGGAAACTTACCCAAGATGGCATGGAAGCGCGTGTCGCCTGTTGAAACCTTAACAGAACATATATTGGTTTTAGCAAGAGAAGCGCTAGCTGTGAGCGTTGTGGTGTTGTCTATTAGGCGTTGATTTCTGCAATCTACTATTAAATTATAAAAGCTAAGGAAATCAACGCCTATAATTGGCTTTGTTACATTTGCCACAGTAAAGCGCCAAGCAAAATTACGCCTAAGGCCTAGATTTAAATTAAGCTCTATTGTGCCAAAAGTATCTATGATGCTTCCATTGGCAGCACTAAGCTGGAAGTCTGACCTTGCTCGACGGTCCCGAATCGCAGAACGAGGGTAGACGCATAGGTCACTGCCGGTGTCCACCAGGAACTGCGTGCTGGAACTGTGATCGGTTACGAAAAGGCGACCAGTAGAGGTTAGGCAATCGGTCGTCGCCATCAGCGAGTGCCTGCGGAGTTTCCCGCCTTCCTGAAGTCGCAGGGCTTGATGCACTTGTTTGCTTTGGTGCCAAACTTGCTGTGGTACCAGCATACAGGGTATTTCTGATAACTGGAGTTTGAGCGACTTCTCGGTCGTGATGAAGAGCGGTAGCGTTCTCGTTGTCTCGAGCGACCGGTAGTACACGTCGAACAGCACGATACACGGGTATGCTCCTCCAGCTTTAGGGTAAGCTGGTGCACCATCCTCTTCAGTTCCGCAATCTCTTCAGATGGATGGGAACCAGTGGCGATTTGGGATGACGTAGCAGCAACAGCACGCGGAGTTGTCAGTTCCTGGATTCGGTCGGCCAGGTCTGCCAGCTGCTCCAGTGAATGTGTTGGCTGGGATGCCAGCACAGTCTGGATGTCGTGAGGTAAGCGGTTGCTCCATATCGTCCTTAAAAAATCCTCTGGAACGGATGGTCCTGCTAGGTCTTGCAGATGCCTAAGGAATTGCGAAGGTTTCCTGTCTCCTAGTTCCTCATGTGTGAGTAACCGCTTGACCTTCTCCTCGTGCGAGGCTGAGAGGCGCTTGATCAGCACAGATTTGATTTTATCGTACCTGTTTTTGGCAGGAGGATTAGCTATGATATCCTTCACGGCCTTCGAGTATTGAATCCCCAGGTTGTTGAGCACTTGACTGTACTTGATCGAGTCTTCGATGACGTCATGATACTCGAACTGCCCTTCAAGCAATGTAAACCAAAGTTCCGGGTCTTCTGGTGAAAATTCCGGAACTTTTATTTTAATTCGCCGGGTATTATTTTTACGTGAAGTGGGCACGCGCACTGCTTTTGTTGGCCGAGTGGTGACATGGCTGCCGCCGCTGCGCGAGCCTACGGTTGTAACAGAGTCGTTGCTACTGTCGCTCATTTCTTCGTCTTGATCCTCGTGTCCTTATAGGGGTCACCAGATATGGGCGCGTATGTAGTCCGGCGGTGTGATGAGGTGGTAGAAAAAATATAGTCCACGAATATGTAGAGGGTAGACAGTTTATTTTCACAACACAGATATCACAACACACAAGAGTACAAAGAATCCACAGAAGCGAAGGAGTATAATGAAGAGCGATAGATAGAAAAACAGTTCAGACAATACAGAATAAATAACAATTAGCAATAATGCGATCTCGTATTATCGAGCGTTCGGTAGCAAGCGACACAGGCTTCGCGCGCGAGGTATGTGGGCCGACTGGGGGGCGCGGAAGACCGCTGCGCCGCCTGGTCTGCGCACGCGCATTGCGCGTGATCCTACTAGTGCTGCGCGTTTCCAATGCACAACATGATGACGTAGTAATAAATATTTTACTGTTGTTAATATATAGTCAATAGTTTTAGTTGCGTGCATGAGTAGGCTACAGGTTTAAAAAGACAGCAAATCCAATATAAATCTTTATGTCTACAAGACTTTCGCCAGCCTGGCAATGATATGCGTAGATTGTCAATGTTGCCATTTAAAAAAAATACTTAATATATGTCACAAAAAATAGAATAAATGTGTAACAAATAAGTTACTGTCGTGTTTTTTTTTATATTCACCTATAAAAACTTTCAGTGTCACCTCAGTAAGACATTTTTTTATGTTTCTTTCTCTACGATTCAACATTGAATAGCGTTCACATATTACATTTTATAAATATTTCTCTTAATTTAAGGACACTTACACAGATCCTTTGCCCTCCAGATTCGGTAGATTTCTTTCAAAATGAATCCTTAATATATAAACTTATCCCCTTGAATGAGAATCGAATATACTTTTGTTGGGTTGAGCCGAAAGTTCTAAGATACCGAGGAGTTAATTATTTTTAGATTCTGTAAATAGAATCTTTGATATTAAAACGATGTAGCTTCGATCCTCTTCCGAGAAGATAAGTTTCTTCTTCCCATCAAGAATCACTTTTCAATATTAATTGCATACGCAATGATAAACATGTTTAAATAACATCAGACTGATATTTCAATTTTTATAACATTTGCATTTTCTCAATCTTTATTGGTACAATCGTAAGCATTACAAGTTACTAGGAACGCTAATAATCATTAATTTAATATTTAATACTAATTTTAAATTGGTGATTTTTACTATTTTTTATTTTAATTTGTGTACTCAGTTTGGGTGCAACAATTCTTTGGTATATTAAATTAAATCTACCTTGTACATATACAGGTTATAAGGAACAGGTACGCAAAACCTGAAGCAGGTAACCCATCAATACGAACGAGGATTAATATGATGAAACTACACATTGTATCGGCGACGAGTGAAAACCTCGCAAGTGTCTAAAATGAAACGCACGATAGTTATGTTATCATAAAAAAAACATCTTACCTTCTAAAGTTCAATTACCCTATTTAACTGCTTCAAGCTTTGGACATCTGTCCTAAACACTCTGGAAATATAGTTTAACGATTTTTTCATAACATAAATAGAGTAAAGGAGTCAATATTCAGTTTTGCAGTAGGCTAACATGCAAGAAGGAATAAAAAGTATATTCAAAAGAAATAATCACAACTTAAACTATTGTTAAACAGCGCACAGCTTGAGGTCGAATTGTATTTTAAAATATATAAGTAACTATAACGATACAGACCAAAGACTTAGTCAGGTAACTTTCTTGAAATTTTAAAACTATTTAAATTCTATATAAATTTGAGATTTTGCATACTATCATCGAACTTTCTACCAAGTTTTTTCTACTTAATCAATACTGCATAGAACACTTTTTGAAACTAGCAACACTACACTACTTGTGGCAAGAATTTTAAAACGGACTACACATTACTAATATTACAACAAAAGTGTGACGATTTTAAAATTTACGTTACGTTACCTTAAAGTGGTAAATGTGAAGAGTTATTCAGATATATGATAAAAAGAGACATATTAACGATCTGTTTTATGAGCTGAAGGCTTCATAAGATAATGATTGCATTTTATTTCTTAAACAAAGTGATTTCTGCATGTAAAACTTCCAATGACATTCATGATTTTTACAAAATGTTGAGCATGTAGATAATATTTGGTCTTAAAAACTACCAAATTGGTAGGTTTCTGTGATGTCTGTATAATTTAACAAATTTTGTACTAAAATCAGACAATTACAGAGTAATTTGTCAAACTGGTGTAAATTGTACTTACAGACGATTTAGAAGTGAGTAGGATTTCGTCACTTGATTGCAATATTGCCCATAAAGCATGCCATCACCAGTGTAACCAACCCCCAGTCTATCCTAGTGTAGTAACCTCAGGCAGTGAGCAGGGAATTGGGCATGAAACTGGGGATGCATACATCTGTTAATTTCAGTTGTTTCTACATTATTATGTATTTATTCCGTTAGTTTCCTTAAATATAATCCATTTATTCGTTTGGCTATACATAAAAGTGAACTAGCGACGCAAAGTATCACAACCACTTCCCGACTGATTGCTGCGCAGGTCGGCTAAATGTAAATTAAGCGGCTTTCTTTAAATTTCCATAGAAACATACCGATTACAGTACATTAAACTCCACAATGTATTACAATGTATACCCAAGTTGAAGTCGCTCGCTCTGACTTTTCGATGTATGTACATGTTAATCTCAGAAAATACTACACGGATTTCCATTCCGTTTTCATCGATAGATACACTGATTCAAGAGGCAGATTTAAGTATATAATTTATGAATATTTTGTGCAAATAGACTAAGCTATAATAATTTTGTCCGTCTTACCTGTGCCTGTCGGATTGGTTCTCTATTCCCTAAAAAAAGGACGGTAAGTTAGGTTCATGAACGCCGTGACGGTAGCATCTATAGGGCTTATTATGATGGGGATGGAAGCGAGGCCTATGCCGACTGTAATCCAGTTTCGAGTACGTGGAGGCACTTTCGGTGCGTACTTCCGGATATAGATTTGAGAGTAGTGGCATATCCTGAAAAATGCAGAAAAGTATTGATAAATACTTATTTTTTTCTTTCTTTTCTTGTTAAAAAAAACGTAGCGTAAGAAAGGTTGTAACTAGGGAATTATTCCTGTATCGTGAATGCATTTACTAACATGAAATTCTATCTATCTATCTATAATCTCACGCCAGATCCCTTGCGGGGTAGGCAGAGAGTACAGAGTTCCAACAGGTTATTTCCTTACATACCTCTCTGGCTTCCTCGACTCTCATAGTTCGTCTCATACACGCTCGCCGGTTACGGAGACTCTTGACTTTTCCATCAGATAAGACTCGGTTTATTTGGTCGAACATGAAATTGACATACATAAACAGACCGAAACAAATATTTGTGGATCACGCAAAGATTTGTCTCGTGTAGGCATCGAACCCGCGGAAACCACTGGACCAAGCCATCCGTCAAGATAAAAAACAAAGGAAGTAAATATGTTAGGTTCTAACTTTATTGACCAAATTCACAGCACTAGCCATTTTCACTCAAAATCTCGATCAATAAATGTCAACAAGTTAGGTCCCTTAGACACATTTATGTGGAACCCCGCGCGCAACTTATATCTCGTGTCTTTTTATATCATTTTGATCTGAGATTACATCAAAGAAATGTACTTAATCCGACGGACGATTTAGCGCAGTGGTTAAGAGCTTAAGCCGCTCTGCCCACTGCGTCTAATAGTCGCGGGTTCGAGTCCCGCACGGGACAAATCTTTGTGTGATCCACAATTATTTGTTCCGGTCTGGGTATTTGTGTATGTGAATTTTCATGTTTGTAAACGCACCCCCGACACAGGAATAAATCCTAGTGTGGGGCCACGTTTAAAAAAAAATAAAAAAATTTATAGATCTGTGTTGGAACAAAGTAAGAGTATAATATTCTAACATAAGCTAGACTAACAGCTGTCGTAAGAGGAGACTAAGGCCACCAACAAATAGCGATCATTTATGAAGCAGAACTCTAGTGACTCATCGGTGCCCCATCGAGGGAGAGCTCGTTTGGCCCTCGCCGGTCTGGTGGCGCATGGTATGGCTGGCCAACACAAGGTCTTGCATAAATCCTATGTTGGACAAAGTACCACTGGAGTGTTTATATCCAAAAACTTGTTAGGGCACTCCGGTCTGAGGTTGTCCCTAATAGGTATAGCATTAGGCTTCCCCAATTTTACTTCTGTGCCTGCCCCCTATTACATTAGGACTTAACATTGTTGGGAATGTGATCAAACACAGTTCGTTCCAGCCAACCCTGCCTGGAGAATGATGATGATCAATTAATAATTGACTATAGATACCTGTTGATAGTGACTCCAGGAAATATAATGGACGCTAATGTCTGCCACAGGAATGCATCTCCAGTTGCAATCATAACATTTTTGGAACGGCCATCTTTCTGTAATCATTTTCCCAATCCATGTATATCAGAATAACACAAAAGGTGTGCCGCGAATTCGACACAAGGTGTTTTGTATTCTCGTGGAAAATGGAGAAGTAGCTATACTGGTAATAGAGAACAGAAATTTTATTTATAAATTTAATAAAAATCTTGTCTGCTGCCCCATGTGGGTGGTGACTAGCTAATGCGGTCGGGGCAAAAAAATCATACATACATACATATCTACGAAATAGTAGCATTTTCTCTGCTTCAACTAAACTTCTTCTGATATAATGTCAAAAGAGTATTAGAAAAAATATGACTAAAACAAAAGCCATTTATAAGTAGCATAGAATTATCAGGGACTCTGTTTGCTATGTATTCCATGTTTTCCACAAGAATACAAAACAGCAACCTGTATAAAAGATTATCTGATTGTTGTTTCATTAATTTGTAAAATTGATTTGAAATACATTGCTTTTTTTTCAGAAGAAGAATACAAAAACATTTAAATAACTTACTCGGTACATTTTGAAAGCTTTGTGTGCGGTGTCAGCGAAAACATATGAGAAGGCGATTTTGTAGCTGAGGTGGACCACCTTGATGGGCACAATCGTCCGGAAAGATTCACCCACCTCGTTGGCGTACCCTGGAACATGGATCTGTTTAGTGACCAGTATATAACGCAGGATGAAGGGTGAGTATAAGATTTGGGCCTATTTTAATATTATGTACATACACACACTCACACCTTTATCCCACTGGGGTAGGCAGAGACTATAGTTGGCCACATGCTACAATACAGACACACCTCTTTCACTTCATCTATGTTCATACATCTCATGTATTTCAGTCAATTGAGAGTGCTATGCACTTGACCCCTTTCAAATAGGTCAAAAATTTGGTTGTAATAGGTTCTCCTTGAATTGAAAGAGGTATGTTGAATTGGTATGGGCATGTGGAGTAAATGTGTGATAGGCGACTAACAAAAGGAATATATCAAGCAAATGTGAGTGGAAGTGTCAGATGAGGTCACCCAAGGAATACATATTAAAAGCAAACTGATGGTATCTTCAATAAGAGTTGTTAGCCCTCTAAATCAATGGAATTGTGTGTGGAGATGAACCGACAGAAGCGAGAGCGAACTGTAGTCCCTTTTTTTCTTTCTTTTTGTGAACGTAGCCCCACACTATGATTAATTCCTGTGTCGTGGGTGCATTTACAGACATGAAAATTCACATACACAAATACCCAGACCGGAACAAATAATTGGGGGTCACACAAAGATTTGTCCCGTGCGGGAATTGAAGCCGCAACTATTAGACACAGTGGGTGGAGCTGATTCAGCTTTTAACCACTGCGCTAAATCATCCATCGCTAAATCTCAGTCTATCCCTGTGGTATATAAGCATGAGTATTTGTATAAAAACTAAAAAAGTTTATAAATTTAGAAGCTTCCACAACTCTGGTGTCTAGGGCTACCAGGATACAAGGATTCTGACACACTCATAACTATGTGATTCACATACAGTCCTCTCACTCTGCATGTGTGAGGAAGTGGATATGGAAATGAAGTGAAATTTGTGTTACCATTTTAATTTCTAAAAATAAGTAAAGATGAAGGAAAGCATCATGTGGAAACCTGTATGCCCGAGAGTTTCTCAAAGGTGTGTGAAGTTCGCCAACCCGCACTGGGCCAGCGTGGTGGACTATGGCCTAAACCCTCTCAGTTTGAGAGGAGGCCCGTGCCCAATGGCGGGACAGTTTCTTAACAGGGCTAATATTATTATATATATTATAAGTAACCCCACACTAGGAATAAGTTCTTTGTTGTGGGTACATTTACAAATATGAAATCCATATTTGTGGATCACACAAAGATTTATCCAAGGCAGGGATCGAAGCTGCGACTCCTAGATCCAGTGGGCGGTGCAGCTTAAGCTACTAACCACTGGACCAAGCTGTAGTCTATTCTTGTCATTGCATTTACATGTCCATTTAACAGCTCACCGACACTACCTGTTTACATTCTCGTGCTCGCCAGTTTCATGTCTGTTTCTTTACCACACGAGAGAGCTGGGTAATCTAAGAGTAACATATATCCTGCTCACCTAAATACCTGACCCAAGTGTCTCTGAAGAAATCGGATTCAGACATTTTTGGTATTTTTATAACAACGTCGTGTTGACTCAAAACATCGTCACACAAGTAGGAACGTAGAAATGAATAAAAACAGTTAACCTGTTTTTATTAATTGAACTTTAATAGCGTCACATATGATACAACTTTTAGTTTTAAACTGTTTAAAACGCATGTAAAACCTTCGATTTGGATTAGGTAACAACAAATCTACGGTTGGCCCATGACAACAAATACGTAATCATCACACATTGAACACTTGCATTTTTCAAATATTAAGTAGTGTTAGGAATTAATATAATATAAATTTTACATTTTTTTTTTAATATAACTTTATTGAATTTACGTTTAAAAAGCGTAAATTCCGAACTGTTCTAAACTAGACTGCACAGAACATTGTCATTGTTGACAATCCGGCTTTACATCATTGGCTAAAAACACTGACATTGATTGATAGCGGAAATGGGTTGCCATATAAAAAAATAAATTTACCAGGTACAGAGAAGAAACAAATAGGCGCATAGCCGCGTGCCGTTTCTGTTTTTAAAAACTTATTTTCATAAATAAAAATAAAATATTACGTCAACAAAGTTTTGATTACAGCTATAGGCCACTTTTTAATGCAGTTTTTTATCCAATTTTCCCCTCACAAAATATATCCAACATTGACGTGCTTGCTCCAACATTTTTCCATTAATTATGCTAATTTCCATAGTATTGTAACACTGAAATGTCACTGTATTATCTGAGCTCGCCATAAAGGAAAAATATTATCTTAAGGTTGTTTTCATTAGCTGGTATGATAAGATAAAAAATCCCATGATCTAATTATTAGGAAAAAAGAGCCAATGTCGTTAATTATATTATGTAGAGCAACTGTGTCATCAGATGATTCATTCATCAATTATGTAAGTAGCGAGAAAACCTATAATTAGTAGGATTTGTTCATCTAATTTAGATGGAATTAATTTACCCAGAACTCATAGTTTACATTCTCTTTACAGTAACATATTGCAATATTAAAACTCTACAAGAAATATGAAATTTATTCTGTGCAAAAATTATACCAAATTAAGCATACATGTACACATAGCATTAATATTCATACATTGACATTTCATTGACAATCAGCTGTTCATTCATTGTTAGTCACTCCACCTGATTTGTGGACGAACATCAAGTTATATTTAGATTTTGTGAAATAATTCGCAAGATGTTGTGTGTGGGGTAGAAAGACTGAGTTAAAATATATTAAAGAAACTGCTAGTGAAAGTGGACAGTGAAATTAATATTTAGTGTACGTTTGTATCTGTTGTGTTTATTATTTGCAAAATTTTGTCATAAGTGCATTACAACTTTGGTAGGTTGGTCTTTCATAAAGAAACTTGTTTGCTAGTCAGTTTCAGAGTATTCCTACTTTACATACTACCTTAGATTTTCTTAATTCAGACGGTCATATATAATTCACATATTTTGCATCCTAAAATTAAGTCGATAAAAAATTACCTTGAATAGTGATGGACTATGCATGACAGGTAAACTGTCGATGGGGAAATCTTTTTTTATTACAAGTATTTAGGTTACGTTTCCATAGTTACGATCTGTTTACTTAGGTATTCCTTTCGTATTTTGGTTTTTCGTGTTCGTATCAATAAAACATTATTTACTTATACGTACCTGTTCAATTGTGTTTTCTATTTTAAAAAAAACATATAATTATTAGAAATCAGAATTAAAGAAGAATTAAGTTCAGTTTATCAAAAAAAAATCTTCAAATTTCTGTCCTTACGTACACCTGAAAATAGCTATATTATACAAACAAACTAGGAAATATCTGAACAGTAATACATGGAAACTATTTTATGCTTCTGCACCACCTGTGCCGAAATGCATTAATAAACGCGCCAATAAAGACGCGATTTTTAACGCGTTAATTAAGACATGATAACGTGTTATTTTTAGCGCCTTGTTCAAAGCGCATTTTGACGCAGGCGTTAACACTAACTTCAACTCAGGTGGCGCAGGAGCATCAGGTAGGAATTCCTACATTTATCTATCTATAACCTCACACCAGATCCCTTGCGGGGTAGGCAGAGAGTACAGAGTTCCAACAGGTTCTTTCCTTACATACCTCTCCATCCTACATTTATGTACATATATTACATGTTACCAATTTCTAAAATGCAGGGGGTTGATCTTTACATGGTTCGACATGAATATGGGATACACTTTTTCTTCCGTATCTGTATTTTATGCAATTTGTTAATGGTAAAACGAATCGACAAAAATCTACACTAAAGATATATATTTTCTTGTGTATGCGTGGTGCAGCAAACTCTAACAATAAGACAAGACTGGACGTCAAACATCCCTATACGTACTTACAGAGTATATCCATGTCATTCCACTCTTTTGCCCTTACTGATTGCGTATTTTCCTCATTTCCGATCCGACTGAAGATTATTCCTGTGCCATCATTGTCGTACTCTTACCTGAGACTAACTGACCTTACTTTAGGCCACACAGATGTTTTTTTTTGTTTCAACATTCGCTCAACCACTTACCGAGCATTATCTCCAATACAAATATATATTCTATCCGTACTTTATATAAATTGAAGCCTTCTGCGTCTTATTTAAGTATCATCATCTATTCCAGCTCATTCTACTCACTGCAGGGCATAAACCTCCTCCCTATTATGCCTCAAATTCCTATCCTTAGCCAATTTTCGCCAGGTCTTACGTACGCACTTAAAGCGCTAATATCAGAAACGACTAAACATCACATTTTGATTCGGATTTCACCAATAGACTAAATCACGAGGAAGATTTAAGAATAAATTTGCAGTGCACGTGCAAATAAACCTAACTGTGATGACATTTATTGAATTCTTAGATTTACGCGAATATTACAATAGTTTTATTTCATGTGATGACATTTTTCCCTCTTACTCATGCGGAACTGGGGCGGTCGCATAGGAATAAGGGTTTAATTACCAGACACCTTCAGGCATCCGCCAATTCCCTAGGGAATTGGTTCAGGAAGTGGCGTATTGAGGTGAACCCGGACAAGAGCACTGCGGTGTTCTTCTCCAGAGGTGCCACCCCGCGCCACTCCCTGCGCCGCCCTAGAAGTAATCTCGGCCAAGTGACCATGTTCGACCGACCCATTCCCTGGGCCAAAGAAGTCAAATATCTAGGGGTCACCCTAAACAGTACCATGTCCTTCGGCCCGCACATCAAGCGGGTCCGTCACCGAGCATCATTTGTGCTCGGTCGTCTCCATTCGTTAATCTGCAAGCGGAGTAAAATGTCCCTTAGAAATAAGGTGACACTTTACAAAACTTGCGTTCGACCCATCATGACTTATGCCGACTGCCGAATGCCCGAACACAACACACGCATAAGCGTGTGTTCTGTTCGGGCATTCGGTCCCCTCTCAGATCGATAAACTCCAAGTGGTTCAAAACCGCTTCCTCCGTAGAGCCGTAGGAGCCCCCTGGTTCGTACGGAACGTCGACCTCCACTCCGATCTAGGTCTCGAACCTATTCGCGCCTTTATTAAAAAGACGTCAACACGTCACTTCGCGAACGCATCTACCCATGCGAATCCGTTAATCGTAGCCACCGCCGACTACGATCTCCCCCCCGACCCCTGCCGCCACCGCCGGCCGCGACATGTTCTCACCGACCCCCCCGATGCTTTGTCATCCCTTCTTTCCGCTCAGAATACGGGCGACGACGACGACGTAGTAGTAGATCCCCTCCCATAGCCGGCGGTTGACCAGTGCACTTAGTAGTGCACCCGTCCCCCTACAGCGACTGTCCCAACCGAGGCGCCCTCGAGTATGTCGCCTCTTGCCCTTCTGGCTGGCTAGAGCGTAGTGGTTGCACGCTCGCCTTTAAGTCCGGTGAAGCTGTAAAGGCCTCGCGGCCAACAGCGTACATCATTCACACACACACACACCGGGGCGGTTCGCTAGTACTGCTATAAATTAATAGAAACACAAACTTGATGTCAATTATTTCATTTTGAATTTAAAAAACTTCCGCACATAGAAGGTGAGTGCAGAATTATCCTGTCCTTCTATTGAATTTATATTGTAATGATTGTCTTTACAAGTTGTTACCGAACAGCCACATTTATTTAAATTTACCTTAACTGGAAAATGATTAACATAAATCTACAGTAATCGCAAGTATAGATACATTAGTATATACGACTATATAAATCGCCATTCATATTACCTACGCTGTAATTCCATTGTCATATGCACTGATAATAGTTGAGTAAGCTATACCGAGTAAATATTGACGACACATAAGATTTCTTATATTTATTTAATGGCAAATGATGTCTATCGACCAGGAAATTCGATAAATGAAGAAATTCTTACTTAGTAAATAAAATCATAACTAGACTCGTATATTAATAATTTTTGGCCTGTACAGAAGAAGATAATGTTAAAGTACATTTTCGATACTTCATATTGACAAGCCGTAATATTATAAAATGCTTCATGAATTAAATGATTGTCTATAATAATCTTAGGTCAAATAAGTTACAAAATTAATTCACGTTCTGAAGTTTATGTCAAGTCACGTTTTTGGTATAAATTCCTACAATTAAAAGACATACAACGTAAATTTAGAAAATAAATACATTAATTGATTCTTAGTATGTGTGTATACTGTGTGAAGCAATACGCGCACAGGTTTTTTATAGAATTATTACAACATAACAACTGTCGGAAATTAAAAAGGCTGACTAGAAATAAATGTCTAATATCAATTGATGGGAATTTCTCTATGCAGCATATCTATAAAACTGATAGTTAATTTGATTCAACTATGGGCACTCACTTTTACAGCAAGATGAACTCGAAAATGTGACGTTATTTATACTTTCATAGTTTAAACACCAGCAATTGTTCTTAAAATCTTTGTAAATATTAACTTACGCATTTTACCAGGAGGCTGTGTAAATAACAAGCTCGATATTGATAAAAAAACAAGTAAACCTAGCGCACATTACTGACTCGTAATAAGCTGGTTCTTTTTTCGGCTATTTAAATATGTAAATGAAAAAGCGACGGCGGCAGCAGCCAGTAACAAATGAAGTCAAACATAACGAGGACACGACACTGCAAAAAGATTTCCGCTAATTACGTTGAGCTCATTAATGTAGGTAATTGTAGAATTACAAATTGCTAAATATAACACACATACATACACTCACGCCTTTATACCAGAGGGGAGGCAGAGGCTACGGTAATAAAACATCAGGGAGAAAATGTAATAAGTTAAATGATTATATTTAATCGAATGCCCTACACTAGAACTTGGTCCTACGTCGTGGGAGCGTTTACAAACATACTTACACATCTATTCACACAACCATACTAAAACAAATGAACGTATGTGAACCATATACATATTTCTCTCGTGTGGAAGCGTACTCCCACGTACTCCAAAAGACCACTTAAAGTCAAAAATTATTTCTTTTCTTTATCTTCGACGCCTCCGCCTTCGTGGTATAGGCCGATGAAAACAGCAGTTTAAAAAGTCAACATTTTTACCTTTTTTATATCTTCCAAGGCATAGGAAAGCGCGCTACATAAGTACTTACCATTGCTCTTAACACTGTCAAATTTTATTAACTTGTGTAATTTCCTCATTGGGTTTCCTACTACATATAAAGTAGATACCATATGGATATACGGAGATGTTATATAAGCACATGATAAATATGGTGACATAGTATTACCGTGATATTATTATTAAGATGCTAAACGATAATGTCCATATAAAGTAATGATTATATTACCATATATGTTCATAATTATTTAGCACTTTACATGTTATTATAAGAAAATGCGTCAAAGTACACACACCAAATATACTGTAAGTATATTTAGAACTTAAAATGTTTGGCGTTTTCGCCGATCTGCGAACTTAAAAATGATTTTATTCAGCTCGTTACCACGGTTACCACGGAGACTCACGGTTACCACGTTGATTATTTCATTGACTACGTGATGGGTCACAAATTTAAATTAAACGTTAACAGTATATATTAGTATATATAGGACTAGAACCTTAACTTACTTACATTTATGACAAGTCACTACGCCTTCGTTCAAGTTTCATTAGAATAAAAGGTGACCCGTCTCGACTGAAACTTTCTAAATCGATAATTGTGTCAAATGTGGTTAACAAACTGTATAACTTTACCATTAGTCACAAAGTTGATTTTGTAGAAAAAATATGTACAGAATCCCTAGCGAATACGTAAAGAGTCTGTATTATGATTGGCTGATTGCGATAGATTTCGATAGGTACAAATCGTCAGGAAAGATAACAATAACTCCTTAAAGGTACTCATTTAAATTACAGAGACTTAACTAAATCTATCTATCTATATCATCACGCCAGATCCCTCAACTTATAAATGCTACATTTTTTTTTACGCAACCTTACCTTGTGGAACCTTATACTGTAATAACTGAATAACTTACGCTGTGCTCAAAACATACATCAATGTTCTGGGTCACACTGTTTTTTGCACGAGGGAAATCCCGCCCGTACCTTATCTTAAGTGTTTTCCTCTTAAACTCGTTTCTAAGAAGATACACTGTTTCACGGTCATGATAGTTTTTTAATATATATTTTGGACTGTTTAAACAGTGTCCGAATTGATCTTTGCTGGTTAAACAGCAATTAATAACACCGTCACGCCTATATACCCCAAACTGGGGTGGCAGAGGTGCACTGTGTACACCCACTTTTTCTCCGACGATGTTAGGTCCCATGTAATAGAGGCGAGCCTTTTGCCATATTCCGGGCACAATTCCAGACTCCGGACGGAATTTTTCGATAGAAAAACTACATTTGGCTGACCTAGGATTAATTGTAAAGGTATATCGGACAGTATCTACTGCGTAAATCTTTCCCGCACTTCTTGTAAGCCTAAATTGATAGTATAACCAATTGATCCTTGGCCAGTTTTGAAGAACGCTTACATAGCAAAAGAGGTAAAGTGAGATAAGGCATGCATTATCATAGGCAAAAGATACATATACCTGTTGCGCTGAGTGCTTGCAAGAAAGCGCCAACAGCATTATAGCGAACACGGTAGCGACGCACTGTAAATTTTTTTGCATTTTCAGTAACTTGTTGTCTGATTCACGTACTAACAATCTAGAGTCTAGCGAATGTTGCTGGCGATTACAAAGATTTGGTTTCAAATCAGACAACGTGTTATTGACATTTTTATATCGAAAAATTCTCAGTATCGGTCTAAAGTGTAGAATTGTATCCAGTATAACGACATTAAGGTCGCCTGTATATTACATTAGGACCTAACATCGTCAACAAAATGTCCTTCTCTACGGGAATAATTGGCATGACTGTGACTAGTTTTGATTTATTTTTTGTGGATCGGAATAGTTTGATGATTATTATAGCAACTAGCAAATCTAAAAAATGTTGAAATAAATGCGCAATTGTTCGCTGTAACAAAGTAGGTATGTTCTTTTTTGTTTTTCTTATACATAATATACATGGCATTGGCATTTCGTCGCCCGGAGTCGTTCAGTGGTACTTAAATTTTTTTTAAAGAAGAACACTCCTCTTAGTAACATCTCTATAATAGTACTGATTTAGTGCTTTAAAAAATACCTATACTAAACGCAAAATGACATTCGAAGGGTGGCGCGGCTCGTCAGCTGACTGGCGACATCTTTAATGTGCCGCAGTTTTGCACGTTTTTCAATTGTAGGATCAATCAATTGAAATTTTATCTGTAATTTAATGAATCCCCATAAGGTAGTCCAGAATAACAATGACTTTAATGGCCGGTTTCAATATTCAACTCAAGGATAGATTTGCTTACTATCAGTAGGATTTTGACACATTTTCCATACAAAATATGTCAAAATTCTATCCGTAGTAGGCAAATCTATACTTGAGTTGAATATTGAAACCGGCCGTAGGTCGTCAAACGCTTCAGTTACTTCCATGATCATATGTGCTGTAGAGCACTCGAAACATCGGTTACTTTTAAACCACAAATAAGCCGCAACGAAATCTGAAAAGTTTTAATGTCTACTTAATTTTTCACAATTTATGCCTAAAGTCTCCGTAACCGGGGAGCGTGTATGAAACGTACTATGAGAGTGGAGGAAGCCAGAGAGGTATGTAAGGAAAGAACCTGTTGGAAATCTGTAATCTCTGCCTACCCCGCAAGGGATCTGGCATGATGATATAGATAGATAGATAGATTTATGCCCAAACCTGGTGTTCCATTTTTTCACCCTAGCTTTGGTATTCAGATAGGTCAGTTGATAGATGTTGATTATTGAAGTGTTCCTTTATTATTATTTTTATTATCATTGAAGGCATTGGTATTTAGCTTTCCTATTCATTTAGCGTTATCTTGCTTTCTTAAAATCAGACAAGTAATTATCACAGAAAGGCTAATTCAACTGAAGTAATTTATGAAATTATTACTGTTCAGCTTCGCGGTTAAATTATGAAGGCTACGTGACTCGTAATGAGAGCTTGGCCCTGCATCATTCATTTCCTTTCGCGATAATACCGATCAGGGTCTAAATGTAAAGAAAACGCTGAAATAAACCTTGATAATTGATTGTTTTCCGTTACAGTGCCACAGCGTAAATTTTATTTTTAATCGATATAATAAGCCGATCATCGCATTTAATTTAATTGTTTAATTAAAGATAATTCTAAGCGAGAAGAGCTAATAAATACTTACGCTAATTAAAAAGTAACCAACTGATATACTAAATAACAGTTAGGAACTTTGTAAATTCGTTATCACGATATCGTGTCTATTTTATTTTATGTGTTATATTTAAAATTTTGGAAACTTATTTGTCAGTGACTAATACAGATAATATAATACGTACAAGTCATGGATGATTATTGAAATATAATAAATACAGCAAATATATCAATATGAAGTAAGTGTATATCCAATACATAGCTTAGACGTTTAACTTGGACGAGAATTAATATAGAGCTACATAAACATAAGATCATTATGTCAACTAAAAATGCTTAATCCAATGCATAGAATATGGCATTAAAAATAAAGTTACAAAATCTTATTTGATTTTGATATTTAATTCGAAAATCCAAAGCGATAACTTTGCTACCGCTGTCTTTATTTGTATAGATAGTTAATCATTTCAAAATCTTTCCATAAATTGTATGTGTACGTTTTCTACTGCTGCTGTCGGCTGCGATTGTTTAGACTCAAGATGAAGTTGCATTGCTGCAATTTTTGCGACGATTGTTAGACACTTATTAATATTAATTGTTTGACGTACGATGCACACGCAGTGTGTGCAAACTGGTTAAATTACTTATATAAGTGATAATAGTAATTAGAATTTGTAGGCATTAAAAATGGTGGCTCCATCATTTGTTACCTAATCAATCCTAGGGCCATCCTTAATTAAAATAGATGAATAATTGATAATATTATTATAGGATTTCAATTATATTTACATACATTTGGTAAATGTTTAACTGATATAAATCAATGCATTCATTGATAACTATATGATTCAACATTGTCTCTAGCACTGATGAGCTAATCGCGTCGTTGCTTGCATTAAACTTACAGATTGGTCAAAGTGCGTCTATTCCAGAGATACTTTCAACTGCGATTGATTTGTTATTATATTCCAGATACTATTAAAGATAAAGTAATCCTGGCATTGATTAGATTAGAGGAGTTATCAGTGTAAATTTGATGACAAAACTCACGGAACCTGACCATGAGCATAGCGTAAAATTCCTTGTCAAATGCATATGCAACCAAAATAAATCTATATCGTTCATGATAAATCTAATCGATCATACACGTATTACTTTTGGTACACAAGTGAATTGTATTGCAGCTGAAACTGACATTTCCTCGCTAAGAATCTGTCCGATTAAGTATAGCAATTAAATCAAACGTTGTATAATTTTAAGCTTAACAGTATCGACGTCGTCTAATCCTATTATCAAGATAATGACGATCTGAGAATTTATTGTTTAAAATTGACACCAGACATGCTTCTCTTAAGAACAAATTGTGTACTCATAAATAATGCTTGCAAGTTATGCTTTATCATATAAATTACAATTATAAGTAGCTTATGAACTAAGAATAATGATTTTAAAAATATAAAAAACCCATTGATAAAATCTGCCGCAATAATAGAAACCAAAATAGTCGAAGTGCAAAACAATCTCTCTCCTATTGGAGAGTCATTAGTCCCCATTAGTCTAATTCGTCTACAAATTGAAACGCGACTGCAAAATTATTTTCTCAACGAGTTTTAATACTTTATTCGTAGTACTACTATATCTCATATTTACGTATGCATGGTCATGTCACTTTACTATCACATTTCATCCATCATCCAAGCATCCAATGGCGTTTGAATTGATGACGTCAATAACCTCGCATGATAGCGGTTCATTTTAATGCAAATTCGTACATTTTGTAAATTATATATCGGAGTCTTTATTAACACATATCCTCTTTTTTCTTTAGAGCGATGTGTTGTATAATCAGCGTTAAACAACAGTTGACCTACTATACGATATTCATGACTTAGGTAGATCGGATGTAATTGTTTCTATGTTATAAAAATAACTACATTTAATTATATTACACTATTGTCTCTACCCTGCGGGGATAACTAAAACTTTAACTTGGTACAAGATTTAATAAATCTTACAAGACTACCTGGACTAGTGGTCTTATCGTAGGTCATATGGCTGATTGGATCTGTCCGGGGAGCTATATGTGTGCGGGACAAGTCTCGGCAATAGATCGTTTATTACTTGTCTCGTTCTGGGTCATTTTACACATAAGAGAAGTGTTGCTTATTAAAAAACTTCCTTCCAGTGATTTAAGGACTTGCGCTTTATCCATATTTACTCTGTTAAACACATATACATACATATGTCTTGGGTGCCCTTTTACGATAAATTCACTCATTTGCTCTATTATAAATACATCATAGCAACAAATATGTAAACAGACGATATGGGAACTATTGTTAAACACTTGTAAAATACCTTTGACCGGACAGATAACATTAATTATTTGATGTTTTACGCGTAATTAATTATCTCATATAATAATACAGGAAAGTATGTTATAAACCGGTATATAAAATAATATATATTTTATTCCGAAACAAAAAGAATCCAAAGAAGGTAATCGACATACATATTGTTTATATTTTCTAACAATCTGACAAAAAACAGAATAGAAAATGAGTAAAAAAAAATACCTACCGAGTACTACGAGATATAATAAAAAACACTTAGATTTGTAATTTTTTACCTCTTTCATCAGCCAGCATTGACCTAAACTAAAGTTAAATCATTGCTTCGGTTAAATTACGTATCGCACGACCTTGCTATTGATATTGAATGAACGACAGTAGTCTATCGACTATCGATAGAGACGGTCGCGTTGCGTATACATCACTATACGTTAATAGTGATAGACAATTTTTATGCGCATATTTTTATGTCTAAAATTAATGTATGTAATAATTAATTTACGCAGTGATTGTAAATTAGTGATAGTACATCCTGTGCTAAATCCGTGAAATTTTTTGTACAAGCACTTGGTGTCAATAGCCTTCGGAAAATACTAGGGTCTCGTTTCAATAACGAGTCAATGACTTAATTCATTGGTGTATCCTTTTCTGGGGTCTTTTGATTATGAAGGGCTTACAAAATATTATTGTATAACTCATCGATATATTATTATAATATTTAATCGATGTCAAAACTGTATAAATACAACGATATTGTAAGTATGAACTAAACGTAGCGCCATCTATCGGGACAAAACAAATTTATAAAGCACTGCACTCTAATTTATTTATTTCATGGAAATCCAACAGCTCATCACTTAAATACTTAAAAAATAATTAGTTGTATTATTAACCATTCACATTTTTACATTTAGCTTCGTTAATAGTTGATGGTCGGACCTCAAATCCCTTACTACAGTTCCCATAATTATGCTACAATAGAGTGCATTGAACTCTCGCTCATTATTTATTGCTTGATTGCGAAACGCAATTATGTACTTATGATGTCATTATGATAGGTCAAACCAATATATCGATGGGTTTTGATACTACTAGACCAGTATGAATGGTATAAAAATCGTTATATTCCAGATTCTTCTGTCTTAATAATATAAAGGACTTGTATTATCTTAACGATACTATTGGAACTCTGTACTCTCTGCCTACTTCGCACGGTATCTGGCGTGATGATACAGATAGATACTCTATATACCTATGTATGTCCAGGTAATAAGGAATTCTTTCTGTTAACAAAAGTTGGTTTATAAATATGTTAATATATATCGATTTTTACAAATTCCTTGATCATACCCCGACAAATTAAAAAAGTAAGATGAACAACTTAAAACGTAGTTTTTTTAGGATGTCGCAGAGTGATGTCGTCAATTTGCTTTAATTTCTAAAACATGTGTTATATATCAAATGATAATGTGTAATGTTGGTGGAATAACCATTACCCATTATGTATTATGTGATTAAGTATATGTGCATGAGTGAAGGTAATTGTAACAAAGTGATAAAACGCGCCTTTTCAATTTCCCTCAAAACGGCCTTTGCTACTAGTATTTAATGTCTATCGTTTTACTATCCATACATCCATTTACATTAAGTTCATCGGGGAGTATAGTTAATTTAGAAATTTAATCTTGCAAACATGATTATGCTCCTCACTTGAGTTTTGGTTCACGAGACACAGAAAAATGACGTGATCCATTCTGTTTAAAGTATTTGCTTAGTTTTACTTATTAATTTGTAATGTTTTCGGATTAAAAATAAGAAGACGTGAAACGGTATATAACTGTTTTACATGATTTTAAATTTAAAAACGCTCCGTTCTCGTCATAATGGCACGTGTGCGGCAGTAAAAATATATTAGCTATGATACTCCCGTCTCGTAAACCTTAGAAACACCTTCTTATATTTGAAAAGTAAATATACACATAGGTGTTCCAAGACATTAATGTGTACTTAACCGGTAATTAAGATTAATAAAATAAGTACCAAGATTTTAATATGTATCAAGTAACTACAATGCGTAGAATTATAGCTCTTACAGATGTAGGTAAAAGTAGCTCGTTACAAAAGCGTTTTAAAAAGAAAATAAAAAGTAATAGGATCGCCCCCTATTCCTTTGGAACATAATTTATATTTCCTTTAAATATATTATCTTCATCACGACGGACGATTTAGCGCAGTGGTTAAGAGCTTAAGCCACTACGCCCACTGTGTCTAATAGTCGCAGGTTCAATTCTCGCACGGGACATATCTTTGTGTGATCGACAATTATTTGTTTCGGTCTGCGTATATGTGTATGTGAATTTTCAAGTCTGTAAACGCACCCACGAAACAGAAATAAATATATCCCAGTGCGGGGTTCCGTTTAAAATAAAAATACAAAATAAAATATATCAGCCCAAATCAGTCCACTGCTGGACACAGGCCTCTACCATCATGTTCGGTGAAACTAAAGGCCCCGCGGCCAACAGCGTAGATCATTCACACACACGCCTCTTCCAACGTGCGCCACAGATTCTCGTCTTTATGCATTCCGTTCCTACCAGCTATCCGACGTAAGTCGTTACTACATAGCAGGGAGACATTCTACACTATGTTTGCCAGAATAATAATAATTTTATTTATATTATGGCGCCTATAAGCGACCTTATTTACGCACTATGTGTGCGTGATGCCAGTGTTCGAGTATTTCTTGTTCGGTGAAGGTTTAAAGGCGCTGCGGCCAACAGCGTAGCTCCCTCACACACAAACAAAGCCAGCGATCGATTTTTGAAAATTTGTTCAGAAGCTGTCAATGTGTGCGTGCGCGTACGTTATTGTAGTACGCACTGCGTACTACAATTTGTCTTCCCTATGCGTACATAAATTTTGTTAATTTAATTAAGAAACTTAATCTTTTGAATTAGTAGGTAATTCATCTAATTTTATAGATAGATAAAATACTCTATATTGTACACCAATAAATTGAAAAAATTAAACAGAAAAAGACAGAGGTAGAGGTACACTTTAAAATATATTTTAGTAAAAAAAAAACGCGACCGGAATATGAGCATTGAGCCCCCATATTACAGATCATAGAGGATTGTGACAGCATTCTTAAAAAAATGTATAATAGCGAATATTAATAAAGTTAACGCAAAGTAGGTTTGCCTCCCCCGTTTGTATGTTTATTAATAAAGGATTAACATTTAGAATCTGGCTTGAACAGTATAGTGGTAGTTGTTTTACATCGTGAATACTTTTTTCATCGTGATAACAACAAATCTCAGTACAAAGATAATACGTACAGCATTGTACACATCCTTCACCACTGCGAATATAGATTCTAAACAAATAAATACACCGGTGCCTCATTGTCGTGGATTTTTATTAGTATAAGAATATGACAGGCAGTTTTCATACTTATTAAACATTTGCATTAAACAATGAACATATTGTTTTACTTTGTCACGTATTTTTCTAGAAGCGCTTCCCGCGACTTCGATTGCTTTGGTGGGAGTTAAATGAATTTCATAGTGCATTGTAATTCATGGAGATGATTAATTCTTGTCCGGTAAAGCTGTACACGCCCTGCGGGCAACAGCGTAGATCATTCACACACACACAAGGAGATAATTATTATTTAAAGACGTGATGATATATATATATATATATATATATAGTGCGTTTCAAGTACCACTACCCTTCGGCGTTAGGTTGGTAGTACTGTTCGTCAGCGTAGATCGCTAGTGTTAGTGCTTTTGTTTATTTCCTGAATAATAATTATTTTAATTCCTATGGCAATGATAGGAAAATTCCGTGAGCGTGAAAACCCTGAGAAAGTGATTTTGATTCTCTTACAATGATTAATGGCAGGTTGACGCCGTGATAGATAGGTAATATAATGTTACCAGGATCCATATTTCAGTAGCCCGTCTTTATCGGTATGATATTGTGGTATAAAAATCATTGAGAATTATTTAAGTTTTTAATTTCATTAAATTAACTTATATAGATCGAAACATCCAAATTTACTGTTATTACCCTAAGATCCTCACCCTTATAAATGATCCTGTTGAACTTTATATTCCCTGCCTATCCTGTGAGGTATCTGGCGTGATGATACAGATAACTATTTTTTGAGTCATCTTGAATGGATTAATGTGAAAGATATGTTTTGTTCCATTTTTAAAGTAATTCTCCTTTATTCGGGGTATATGCTTTTTTGTTCATTGGCAGCTCCAAATTCAATCATACCAACCTATACTACTAGGTGTAGTGGTACGTGAATGTGTGTGTGTGAATGATGTACGCTGTTGGCCGCGAGGCCTTTACAGCTTCACCGGACTAAAAGGCGAGCGTGCAACCACTACGCTCTAGCCAGCCAGAAGGGCAAGAGGCGACATACTCGAGGGCGCCTCTTCGAGGCGCCCTCGGTTGGGACAGTCGCTGTAGGGGGACGGGTGCACTACTAAGTGCACCGGTCAACCGCCGGCTATGGGAGGGGATTTACTACTACGTCGTCGTCGTCGCCCGTATTCTGAGCGGAAAGAAGGGATGACAAAGCATCGGGGGGGTCGGTGAGAACATGTCGCGGCCGGCGGTGGCGGCAGGGGTCGGGGGGGAGATCGTAGTCGGCGGTGGCTACGATTAACGGATTCGCATGGGTACGGATACGTATGGGGTATGGATACGTTCGCGAAGTGACGTGTTGACGCCTTTTTAATAAAGGCGCGAATAGGTTCGAGACCTAGATCGGAGTGGAGGTCGACGTTCCGTACGAACCAGGGGGCTCCTACGGCTTTACGGAGGAAGCGGTTTTGAACCACTTGGAGTTTATCGATGTGAGAGGGGGCCGAATGCCCGAACACAACACACGCATAAGTCATGATGGGTCGAACGCAAGTTTTGTAAAGTGTCACCTTATTTCTAAGGGACATTTTACTCCGCTTGCAGATTAACGAATGGAGACGACCGAGCACAAATGATGCTCGGTGACGGACCCGCTTGATGTGCGGGCCGAAGGACATGGTACTGTTTAGGGTGACCCCTAGATATTTGACCTCTTTGACCCAGGGAATGGGTCGGTCGAACATGGTCACTTGGCCGAGATTACTTCTAGGGCGGCGCAGGGAGTGGCGCGGGGTGGCACCCCTGGAGAAGAACACCGCAGCGCTCTTGTCCGGGTTCACCTCAATACGCCACTTCCTGAACCAATTCCCTAGGGAATTGGCGGATGCCTGAAGGTGTCTGGTAATGAAACCCTTATTCCTATGCGAGACGTAGAGAGCGGTATCATCCGCGAATAGGGCTAGATGCGCCTTACTCGAACGAGGAATGTCGTTCGTGTAAAGGCTAAACAGGAGCGGAGAGAGAACTGAGCCCTGTGGGACTCCAGCACTGATGGAGTGGGAAGTGGAGCGCGTCATTTCGACGCGATAACGGAAGGCGCGATTCGACAAGAAGTCTCGTAAGATGAGCCTGTCCGGCACACCCAATTGGTAGAGCTTGTAGATCAAGCCGTTGTGCCAGACTTTGTCGAATGCCTTCGCGACATCTAGGAAGAGGGCGCCCGTGTAGATTGGTTTGGGTCTATTGAGACCGGAGAGGATGTGCTCCGTGATGCGGTGCACTTGGTGGACGCAAGAGTGTTTGGCTCGAAAGCCAAACTGCTCGTCGATAAGGATACCCCTGGACGTTACGAAGTCCTTGAGCCTCGCCAGAAGGAGGCGTTCGTATATCTTGGCCAGGGAGTTGAGGAGACTGATAGGGCGGTAGCTCGCGGGGAGATTGCGAGGTTTACCGGGCTTGGGAATGCCAATGACGTCCGCCTCCTTCCACTTAGCGGGGAAGGTGCAGTTCGTCATGGCGGCGTTCAAGATGGCCACCAAGAGGCAGATGAGTTGGGCGGGCAGGCATTTCAGAACACGATTCGAAATACCGTCAGGGCCGGGGGCTTTTTTAGATTTAAGACCCATAATCACATCTTCGACCTCCGTTTGCGTGATAGGAGGCAAGGAATCGACGGGGGGGAGGGATGCCCTGCGCTCGACTTCCCTGTCTACCGCGTCGACGTGGGACTGGTCGACGGACTGAGAGCTGGGGGCGCACTGGCTCTCGAGGGAGTCGGCGAGAAGCTCGGCCTTTTCGTCGTCGTCGAAGGCTGGGGGCGCTGCGCCTGAAGGGCGGGACAGCGGGGGCATGTCAGTCGTGGAGTCGGATTTGAGGCTACGCGCCAGCTGCCAGTAGGCCAGATGCGCCGGCGCGATGCCCTCTAGGAGGACACCCCACCGTTCCTCCCGGACCTCCGCGACACGACGCTTTACCTCTCGTTGTAAAGCGCGCATCCGGGCCGCGATTGGCTTCGGTGGGGTAGGAGTCGTACGCTCGGATGGAAGCATTCTTGGAACGAATGAGATCCCTAACATCGTCCGGCAGTCGAAAGCGGTTGAGGTAGAGATCTTCCGCCTCGACTTGCTTGAACGATCGACTGACAGCCGATCGGATGTGCTCGGTGAAGGCATCTACGGCCTGATCGGTGTCCTGAGGGGACGGGATGGAGTCCGAGCTGAGAGGCAGGGGGGGAGGGTCGGCATCCGCCAAGGCCGTGCTTAGCGCATGCCAATCCACCACCGTCTTTTTGGGTAGCTGAGGGGCGGAAGGGGGGGAACCGAGTCTCATGACTACAGGTCGATGGTCAGAGTCGAGTTCCTGGACTACTTCCAAGGAGTGCAGCCGTAGGGTGACACCCTTCAGAAGCGCCATGTCCAGGACGTCGGGTCGGTGATTGGGATTGTTAGGATAGTGGGTAGGGTGCATGGGTGCGATGACGTCAAAGTCGAGAACGTCGACCAGGGCGTCAAGGCTCCTACCGTTAGGGGAAGTGGTGAGACCGTTCCAGGCCACGTGTTTGCTGTTGTAGTCGCCCGCCAGAATGACGGCGCTTCCCAGATTGAGGAGTGCTTCAAAGTCACTCCTGAGAACGGATTTAGTGGGGGAAAGGTAAACGGAGGCGATCACGATGGGCTGGTGCCCCGTGAGAGAGACGCGACAGACCGAGGCTTCGATGTTGGTGAGCGCGGGGGGATCGAGAGGGATGCAGTGCAGGGACCTTCTGTAGTAAATGAGAGTACCGCCTCCGCGGGAGCCGATTCTGTCATTGCGCACGAGGTTGTAGTTTGCGATCCTAGGATCGCGTTGTGCGGGCTTCAGGAAGGTTTCCTGCACGAGGAGGATATCAAGTTGGTGATCTCGGAGGAAATCAGCAACCTGATCTCGCTGGGAGCGAAGGCCATCGGCGTTAAAGAACGCCAGGGATAGGTTGTGGGGTGGTACGTGAAACGGACTATAGACTATTATTTAAAAAAACACCGTCACGCCTATATTCCCCAAGCGGGGGTGGCAGAGGTGTACTGAGTACACCCACGTCGCCGACGATGATAGGTCCCATGTAATAGGGGGCGAGCCTATTGCCATATACCGGGCACAGTTCCAGACTCCGGAATGTACTAGGAAGTTTTCGTTAGAAAAACTACACTTGTCCGACCTAGGATTTGAACCCAGGACCTCGTCTTATTATTTTCATAATTAATATTTTATACACCATTGAATGGTCAAACATAGCGGTCATAAATTACTACTCAAATATACTACCTCATTTATCACGTATGTTTCACAAATAAATAATTTGAATTTGAATTTCCAAGCCCTATTTAATTATGAGTCATCATAATAGAGTATTTCGGGAAAAATACCAAAAATGAATCAAGAGGTATTTTTTTATTGAGGCTATTAGATAAGTTCGACGTTAGTTTGAGGACTCAACTTTTGTATAAAAACATACACAGATAGACGCTTAAATCTTATCTTGTTAGGTTTTATTTGATAAAACACGTAGCTGCTTATAATGTAGGAAACAGACTGATCTTAGTAATCTGTCTTCAGCTCTTGTGATTAAATGTGATCCCGAATTGTCATTCTGTTAATTTTATTGTGAAAATTTAAAAGAGATACTGTAGTGTTTGCAAAATACATAAGAACGGTATTATTAGTCTATTAGGTTGGTATCATTCTTTGTATTATACTGGCAACATTTTTAGAAACAAATTGTTTAAACGCAGGAAAAATTTTAATTTTTTTAAAATACAATTTTTGACCGGCGAATCTACAAAAGGTAATCTGCCAACAGCGTAGTCATAAACAAACATATAAGAAGTAATTTTTTTTTATTTATTTTAATAATTTCTTCTTGACTTTTATATGTGTACTGGTCTGTAGAAAACAAAAAAATATATGTCCCGTTCCGTGACCATTGAGAATACGCGTTAAAATTATGAAGCTCATATTATTAACATTTTAATTATACGCAACACAGGCATTAATAAATTATTCCAACAGTATTAAATACGTAAGTTTAAGTATACGTTATATTTAAAAATATACCTGAAGGTACATAGAACTAAGACCAATAAACTATAGTGTGTGATAATGCAGTGAAGAACTATTCTGTGATAAAACTGTAAAGTGCATAAACAATGAAGAATACAGACAGAGGCAATGATTGGGAGACGGAGAAGCTGGACCCTAATGGATGGTAAGTTATAGTCTATACTTAGCCATATCTTTTTCTAGGTCCGATAAAATCGTGCCAAGTTTTTGGACCCTTTTTTTTGTAGAACGTGTGCGTTTGAAGCAATGAAATCATAAGGTCATCCAGAAATTATGTGAGGTGTTCAAGGGGGGGAGGGGGTCGAGTCGAATCTCATCTAGGGGCGAAAAAGGAAGATTAAGGTACAACATGTTCAGCATGAGATCGAACAGCTCCGCAGAGAAGCGACCGAGAGAAAAGCCCGGGCTACCCTAGCATTTCTCTCTAAGGTAAGTTAAGGTGTAGATTTCAAAAAATCAGCTCACTTTATTAATGGACGCCTCCTAATAATAAGTGAAATAGCGCACGATATGCGATCACAAGGTTATAGGTTAAAATCCTAGGTTGGACAAAAATGTGATTTAAATTTCCAGTATCAGTTCGGAGCATGGCATTGTGTCCGATACAATGGCGATAGTCTCGCTCCCTATTATTTGGGACCCTAACATCATCGGCGAAAAGTGGGTGTAACTCAAACTCAAACGTTTATTTTGCATAAACCCTGCATGGGTGTTTGAGTCATATTTACATTTTTTTAACTTAGTAATCTGCTACCGGATCGGAACCCGGCCTCGACTGAGAAGATCCGGCCAGCAACTCAGCTCAACTTGTCTTTTTCATCTAACTCTCAATTTTTTTTTTATTCATCATTTTTTGTATGGATACATACATTTTTATATTATACAAAATCATTAACACGATCCAGCTCTAGTGTGATGCCTTACGACTAAGATATAAGACTATTTTTAAATATATTGTTACGACCCGAACATACCCCGATATCTTGAAAAGTCTGTATCGGGAGATGTCGATTCTAAAACGCATAACACACCCTTAGATCCCCCTGTGATCTGACTAGAACGATCTAGAATCCGCGCTTAAGTGCTGAAACGTCTAGAAGGTTCCTCCCCTTTAATTATCGCCGGCGCGCGGTCGCGGTTTACAAGTACCTATTTATTCACGTACAAGTAGGTATGTAATAATAATACTGCTTTGTGGGGCGCGCCGGCTATTGTTCGATGTACTTCTATCGATGTACTTAGAGGGTTCGCGTCAGTTCTAGAACTTTCATACGAGTATAAAAGGAACACAGAGCGCAGGGACGGACACAGTCTCTTTTCGGAAGCGATAGTGATAAAATCGGAGAACAAGCGATCTAAGTGGGATACACCGGCGAGCTTAGCTACGATATACGGATACTACGAGTGACTCAGCGACTTGGAAGCAGTATTTGGGTACTAACGAGAGTAGTACTAGTGTGTGATTAGTTCGCGAGTGTATTTGCATTCGACGTACTGTTTTGTGTGCACAGAGCCTAATAAAGTACTTCGCACGTTATTTAGCATTTAATTACCCCGCAAACGTAACAATATGTTATAATGCAAAGCTAGAGAATTCTGGATGGACCAGTTTCCACAAGCAGCACCTGTTCACGAGTACGACTACTTGAGCAGCCATTACTTCACTCGACCATATTAGAGTAAGCATAGGCTTTTTAGTGAGCATGTACATCCCATGTACACACCTCCCGCTTCGTGAATATAGGCGTACCGGTGTTTACCTTTTTTTATTCGTCTGAAACCACCGTCGCCGGTTCGCCACACATGCAAAGTTTGACACACATAGACAGTCTCACACACACGTTATCTGTGTAAAAACACTTGCCATTGAATTGTAATAACACTTCAGTAGAATTAAAAATTTTGGATTGCTATCCGGAGTTAGATATGCTTCAAAATACCAATTTTAGCGATTGTATCAGATTCAATGGTCCACGAAGTCAATGGTCAATGGTCCATTTTAGTCCTTTTTATTTTATAGTAAATGTTAATTTTTCCACTCATAATATATGTATACCATTTCCTTTTTGCTTTACTTACACATTTGTAATACATATTCAGGTGTATGTATGTGTTATATCTGTAATACGCAACGTACACGATTGCGTCACCATTGCGTGTAAAAATTTTATGTGCAATAAACAGTAAATGAGAAGGCTTTGGCTGAAAACCAGCGCTGGGGGAGGCTCTGTTCCCCTCCAGCACATGCTGAGCCAATTGCCTTTCGGCACAGCTCACACCAAGGCGAATGCTGCAGCAGCAGCCTATTTAATTTTATTTTTTCTTTCTCTGTATGTTTTTTTATTTTTTTCGCAACCTGCCTACATTTTGTGCATTTCCAAATGTGCGCTGCGCTGTGTTGAATAAATATTTTTCATTTTTCACGTAGTACAGTATTGTACTGTTTTGTGTTATTTTTTTCACATGTGTAGTGACAACGTCATGTGACCATATGACTTCAAGCAGCTTATTATTAAGATTTCTATGGTTACAATATTGCAATTTGTATGTTTGGTTTTCATATCTATCCGGCCGTTTTATCTTACGTGCTAGCATGATGTGCCATGACAAAATTGGGTTTGTGAAATATTTTTTTTTGTCACCAAACAAAACAATTTTTTTTTGTTACCAATATTTCAAAATAAAATTAATTTTTGAATCCAGTACTGAAGACACGCCGACAGCTCCCGAACAAACCCGAGCGCGTGTGACGTAATAATGTTAGTTTTCACTCATTGCAGTTGATATAGAAATAATAAGTACAGTGTTTGATCTATTTAATTTTGTTGTCATTGTTAAATATTCAAATTTATATTGAAAGTGTCGAACCTCAAAAGTTATCGTTCTTGTTTTGTACCATTATGTACGAATACCAACAAAACAACTCCTGACAAAATGTTTTTAAATGTTCCCCAAGATGACAAACGTCGAAATAAATGGTTTCAAGCAGTGCACTTTGATAATCCCAAAACAAAATCGATTTCTTTTAGTTGTGAAGATCATTTCGATGTCAGTATTTCTTAACACCATTGTTATTAATTATTATTTATTTAAGTATACAAATCAAATAATTATTATGTACTTCTTATTATCACACATAGCTAATCGGAACCAACTAACACCTCGTTTTTTAGCAATAAATTTTCAATATTATTGTCTAGTCACGTGTAATAGCCGTAAACGCTGTACCGTTATTAAATAGCTATAACATTATGACGTCACAACTATGGTGACCAATCATGGCGCGTTTAAAGTCAAAGGATTTTTTTTAAATTTTATCAGTTTTTATTTGTTTATAATTAATGAATTTTTTTTTTAAGTTATTTGCATTAAATATCAATATTTATAATAATAAAATTTTAAAATACATTATAAAAATCAATATTTTTTTTCTCTTAATCCCAATTTGACAAGAATTGTATTGAATGGACTGTTTTGACTTGCGTACAAAACTCGAATCACGAGCCGACAAAACATTGTGCCACTTTATAAAGGTCTTCCCGCCCATGCTAGCCCTGCAGAAGACAGATTTGAATCGGTCACAGATTGTCGGATGTAAGAAGTGTTCCTTTTTTGTACCGGCCCCGTATACTTTAGGTAACGACGGCGATCAAGGTGGCACACTATCAGAAATGTATGTCAGAAAAACAACAAAAAACTTTACATTAGAAATTTACCCAAGGACAAAGGCCAAGAGGCGTGGATTTTGTTTCCATGTCCTTGCCGCAATTGATAGTACATTATTCAGACCACGTCACTTTTCGTTGTAAAATTAATTCCAGTATTTTTTTCGTATTCCATTAGCGTTAACGCCAGTCGAATGTTCACTTGTCTACGGTAATGATCTGAATGTCAGAAGGCGTAGTCTTCACCTATTTCTTATAAGTACACCATCAGAAACATACACACTGCTTACAGTCAGGCGCGAAATGTGCGCAGGACGCCGAAAAGAAAGTTTCTGACCGAGTCCGGAGTGTAGTCCAACTTTCGTTAAAAATGTTCTAACGGAAAAAATTGATAACCGACCTATAGTAGGGACCTAGTACCTAGTATAAGTGTCGTTTTATTCCTAATTTTAGGGTTTCACCAATACTGATAATCGTGAACGGCAGATTATTGTTGTACATTACCACACGAATACTAGAGTGAGAGCTACGTCGTTGTTTTTATATCTAACTGAATAGTCGTTTGGGTCCAAATATGGATAATTGTATAATTTTTTATTGGGTCTCTAACGTCTTTAACACCCCGTTTAGGTAAAGTCACGATGTATAATATAATAATGAATTAAATATTTCAGACATCTTAGTTACGATACGAGTTCCGTACCTCAATCGGTAAAAACGGAACCTTTATATAATAGGATCACTTTGTTGTCCGTCTGTCTCTGTTTCCAATAGTCATCACCTTCTTTCTTAAGAACGTGAAATGTATGTTAAATACTATGGTCTATCGGTCCCTTCCCGGTGTAAAAAAAATTTAAACTTATAAATAAATTCAATTAAGAGGTATGGCCATTTAAACTTTCTCATCAAAATTTATGGGTACTTCTCGATGACCCAGAATCATGAAATTTGAGAAGAAGCAAGGTAATACAAGTAAAGAAAAAAACCTGAAAATGGTAAATGTGTAATTAAATGCTCTCAATAATAATATTATAATAAAACCCTCTTTTCCTAGAATTCTATGAAAAATTGTAACAACGTCATCTAGTGGCCTTTATAGGGAACCCTCAGAGCGCCAGCACTATTCGCACTTGTCTGCATAGTTTTAGTAATGCAAAATATATATTATACTAATATTATACATATATAAATTTATGTGTACGTAAGTCTGTATTTAAAACAAGGCTTTAGTTCGCAAGCGATCACTAAGTTTTTAAATTAAGTCGAAGAAAAATGTATGTGATTAGCTACTTTCTTACAGCGCAGCGTGCGGTAGATAAATCGATGGTCCCATAGAACAAAGTTACATATGCCAAACAAAATAAAAGGCATTTGCCATCGATAAGGAAATTTATGCCAAATATAAATACAGGATTAAATGACTTTGTTCGTTGGAGACGTCGAAATAATAATATAATAATAATATTTTATCCTAGGTCGGACAAATGTAGTTTTTCTAACGAAAAATTTCCAGTATGAGTCCGGAGTCTGGAATTGTGCCCGGTGTATGGCAATAGGCGCGCCCCCTATTACATGGGACCTAACATCGTCGGCGAAACGTGGGTGTACTCAGTACACCTCTGCCACCCCCTCTGGGGAATAAAGGCGAGACGGTGTTCTTTTTTTTTAATAATTTTTAATTTCAGATAATAAAATCCATAATTTGTTAGTAACAATCTTCTTACAGACTATGTTAGTACTTATATCTAGATTTTATTTATTTGGCACTGGAAATGTATGAATTATGAATACTTATCCAGTGCCGAAAAAATTGGGCCATCCAGCCGATTAGCCAGTACGCTTAAGAGAGTATTGGCGCTGCCCCGCATTCGCGACATCGTGGATGCTGTCCTCTTACGCAGGATGGCATGAAAACCATCTACTCTGGCCTCCGCGAACATCCCCGATGCACTACAGAATCGAAATGATCACCGCACATTTATTAGATAGGTAGATACAGAATATCGGCTCATTCAACCACCAGTACTTACACTGGCATCCGATTCAGCACTAAAATAATTAATTGAGCCAGTAGATATAGATAGCCAAGTATTGGCACCCGATTGAGCCGTGGCATATTGTAAGCACTTGTTTAAAAGAATATTACAAATGGGCCAAAACGTCAGACATACGATCAGAGGCGGATTAAACGTCAAGAGTGCCTTCAGCAAGCACCTCATCGGCGCCCCCCTAGCGGCCATATCTTATAACATATCTTATAAATTTCAACTAGTACTAGTAGTAGTAAACATTGATGACTGTAGTTGGCATTACTGCATGTGTGGTAGAGGTCTCTCTAAGTTTGAGTTGGCATTTCTTTACTCCAACTTGTAATAACCTTATTACAGCTGCTGTTGAAGCAAACATTTCTTTTCGTATATTTACGCACTAGCCTCAATCTTCGAGCTTATCAGAGAAGTATACAACAATTTTATAGCATTCATATTGGTAAAGTTTGTGCAATTACGTGATAGAAACCCTAGACATGTGAAACACGTCTACGGCTTGTGTCACGGCCGATGCTCGCGATAACGCGACGAACGCGCAACGTTGCAGTTGTATCGGACCAACCTCTATTATAAAATCAGGCAATGTAGGAATAATCAAGAAAGCGGAGCACGTTTCGGAAGCTCTACATCTCTATAGAATTATATATTTTTTATATTGTTTAAGTAGGTGCATATATACACAGTTAATTTTATGTCAATAATTGTTTTCTTTGTTTAAAAACTTCCTTGCGCGCGCCCCATTGTAACCTCGCGCCCCTAGGCACTTGCCTAGTTTGCCTTAGGGATAATCCGCCTCTGCATACGAACGAAGCAAGTACTTTTACTTGGGAAAACATATTTTCAGTCTAAGATTCTGTATATCTTTTCCATTTACCGATCACGATCGCAATACATACATTTGCAATATCTCGTGATATCGTCAGTCTTCAACTGATAAGGAATAAGAGCACTACTATAGTGCCAGCACTGATATTAAATCGACAAGTAATTGAATGGTCAATGACTTTGATAAACGGCCAGTACATGATACAATAACACCTGCAATTACTTATCTCGATTGTTCAGTGAAAAATGTTCACTGTTTTAAATCAAGGCTGTCTACGAGGATTATTTTATTTGATAAAATATATAGTAGGTATTATCATAATGCTGCTTTCGCACGGTTGATGGAAACAGTTTTGCCATTTCCTTTGTAGCGACCCCTATACATCGCTACTTAGTTTCGACTACCTACCAATAGATGGCGCTGGAGATCCGCCATTAATGTCTAGAACGCGATATTAGGGTGTGCACGACATGTAACATATATACAAGCCCCCGAATCTTGGGGAGAGTGGCAGGCCCCGCCAGACACAACACCCGTCTGGCTGAAAGACCTTCCCCTTTATAAATCCTGCCGCAACGTTCCTGCCACGCCTTATTCGTTGTCGACTAATAAGGCAAAAGAATGTGTTGGTTTTTCTTATTACAATTGCGAACATTTTAATAATGACGTTGTTGTGAAAGTCGATGACAAAAAAAAAATGCATTTTCAAAGGTGTAGTAAATTTAACACGCACGAAAAGTGCGAATCAATTACTAAGCCATTCTGTACAACCCCTATCGCAAATAGAGGGGTGTTATAAGTTTAAAGTGCATCGTAGCTCCTAAACTGATGAAATGATAGAGTGTTGTGTGGTTTTCGATGCGGTATCGCCGGACGGTGTCGGTTGTTCTAGAACATTCTGTTCGCCCGTCGAACAGAATATGTTCTAGTGTGGGTGCCATAAGAAAACAATAACAGTTACAATCTAACGAATGCCAAACATTGTTTTTTTTATATGTTCTTTTGGTTTTTGATAATTGAAATTTTATTTGTTACATATAGCGTTTTTCTTGGTCAAGCGAAGCCTACCTGTTGATAATTCCCAAGCAACAGAACCAGATGGTACTAATGACAGCTTGGACAGCTGGAACTAGTGGCCCAAATAGACCATTTGGTCCAAATAGACAATGGTCTTCAAACTACAAGGTCAAGTCATCATGAAATTTATATACTCGTAAATAGCATCACTACAGTTATTTACAAGGTGTGGTCAGAGACTATCGGAACACTTCGTATTTTAAATGTTCATATTTATAATTTATACCGATTCTATGGCAAATAACCCACACATTTGGATAAACTAATTATTAAACGTACCAAAATTATCGTTCAAAATGCTATCTTGTAACTATCTATCTACATCATAACGCCAGATAATTTGCAGGGTAAGCAGAAAAAACAGAGTTTTTTATTTTGTAACTCCTTGATTGGTCGAAATAATTCATCAACGCCTGCTATTTTTACTAAAGCAATTGTACTCGGAAAAATTGCTATCATAAATTAAGTAGGAGCTAGCGAACACTTAACGTAGCGTAGATAATATTATTATCAGCAAAGTGAAACTACAAATATATTGTCCATTTTGTCAAAAGCGGCAATTTATGATGACCATTTTATACATTTATTCGTATCCGGGTAAGGAACTGTCTCATGATTTGAATCGTGTTGTGCTTTTGACGTGTGTCTAGGCATAGACAAACGGCTCTTGACGCCAATCCTCTGACATTGTCCCTTGACATCAGTCCTCTAACTTAGTTGCGTAACGTCAGTCCTTTAATCTATCTATCTATATCATCACGCCAGATCTCTTGCGGGGTAGGCGGCAGAGAGTACAGGGTCCTTCAACTTCGTTAAAAAGCCGTGCTACAACATGTGGTCACTAGAGTGAAACCCTAGAACGTGCGAAAGAGGTAACTTTACAAGAGAAATAAAATCAGTTTTAATACACGCTTTAAAATGTTGATCACTACGGTACAGTAATTAACATGCATTTTCAAATGTATACTCGATAAATCTCCTGAACTATTCATAAGCTATCATAAATTATTACTATACTGTACTATTGACGGACGATTTAGCGCAGTGGTTAAGAGCTTAAACCGCTCCGCCCACTGCGTCTAATAGGTCTAATAGTCGCGGGTTCGATTCCCGCACGGGACAAATCTTTGTGTGATCCACAGTTATTTGCTCCGGTCTGGGTATTTGTGTATGTGAATTTTCATGTTTGTAAACGCACCCACGACAGAGGAATAAGTCCTAGTGTGGGGCTACGTTTAAAAAAAAAATGAAAATTTCTTGATTGCATTTACAATTTACAAGTAAGATCATCTTGTAAATTGATCGTTCGATAGGTTCGAAGGATACTTTAAGGCTAACTTATTGAGTCTTCATCTCGGTACCACAGTCAATATTTACATATACTGCGTCGGCGCCGGTACTGTCAAATTGCAATACGAAATTAGTCTGATGGCGAAAGGCGTATATTATCACTAGGGGTTTTTTTTATAAAAAAAACTTAGCCCTAAACTCGGAATTATTCCTGTGACGTAGGTGCGTTTACAAACATGAAATTCACAGACACAAACATCCTGACCGAAATAAATATGTGTGGGTCACGAAAGCAACTCTACAAGAATTATAAGAAACGAACCACCGCAACCTAGGGGGATGGATCGCCTCCCATAGCCGGCGGTTGACCGGTGCACTTAGTGGTGCAACCGTCCCCCTACAGCGACTGTCCCAACCGAGGGCGCCTCTTCGAGGCGCCCTCGAGTGTGTCGCCTCTTGCCCTTCTGGCTGGCTGGAGCGTAGTGGTTGCACGCTCGCCTTTAAGTCCGGTGAAGCTGTAAAGGCCTCGCGGCCAACTGCGTACATCATTCACACACACACACACACACACACACTAGGGGGATGGATTTTTAGAATAATCGTGTTATTTTATATGAAATAAAACTATTTTACGGATTTTATCGCGTTTTATTTTTTTATTTTTAGTTCCCGACGTTTCGAGTGCTTTGCAGCACCCATGGTCACGGGAGGGACTGAGGTGTTAGACGTCCAATAGGCATAGTTGTTCCGGGGTACCCTCAAACTTCTTAATTATTTTTGTTGTTGTTGTTGGTCCGATCTACGCAGAATGAGAAACGTCGGGAACTAAAAATAAAAAAATAAAACGCGATAAAATCCGTAAAATAGTTTTATTTCATGTGTAATAGTCGCGTAAATCTAAGAACTCAATACGTGCTATTTCATGTTTGTACTCTTATGTTAAAATAAAAATAATAATATTATAAAAATACCATATAATTCCAGTTTGTACGCATTTATTGCTTTAAGATATCAACAAAATCACCGTTAATTCATTCGTGTTTAACGTATTGAGTTCTTAGATTTACGCGAATATTACACATGAAATAAAACTATTTTACGGATTTTATCGCGGTTTATTTTTGATTTTTAGTTCACCCCTGACCATGGGTGCTGCAAAGAACTCGAAACGTTTGGAACTAAAAATCAAAAATAAACCGCTATAAAATCCGTGAAGTAGTTTTATTTCATTCGTGTTTAAATTAAAACACCCAAGATTATAAAATTCACGCTTACGAAAGTAAAAAGTTACCTGAAATAAAACTATTTTTATAGTTCCCGACGTTTCGAGTGCTTTGCAGCACCCATGGTCACGGGAGGGACTGAGGTGTTAGACGTCCAAAAGGCATAGTTGTTCCGGGGTACCATCAAACTTCCTAATTATTTTTGTTGTTCCGATCTACGCAGAATGAGCTCATGGTGTCTTAAGGTATTGCAGTGTTATGCTTGGTTTTGGATTTGATTATATTAATTACCGGATCCCAAGTCGATGGAAGCACCCAGCCATCTTCTCTATTGGAATTAGGATGTTTTTTAATTTCAATAGCCTCGCGAACCATCCTTGGTAGGAATCTGTGTTCTTTCATGAGGATTTGTGGTTTATTAAATCTGATGTTATGGCGGGTGCGGTCAAGGACATGTTCACAGACTGCAGACTTCTTTGAGCGACGGTGTTTTAGGTCACCTATGTGTTCCTTAACCCGAGTTTTTAGCGGTGTTTTTGTTTATCCTATATAAGAGAGACCACATTCACAATCAAGCTTGTATACGAAACGTCAGGAACTTAAAAATCAAAAATAAACCGCGATAAAATCGGAAAAATAGTTTTATTTCATGTGTAATATTCGCGTAAATCTAAGAACTCAGTATAAAAAGTTACCTCTTTAGTTTTCGTATAATGACGGACGATTTAGCGCAGTGGTTAAGAGCTTAGGTCGCTCCACCTACTGTGTTTAATAGTCGCGGGTTCGATTCCCGCACGGGACAAATCTTTGTGTGATCCACAATTATTTGTTCCGGTCTGGGTATTTGTGTGTGAATTTTCATGTTTGTAAACGCACCCACGACACAGGAATAAATCCTAGTGTGGGGCTACGTTTTTAAAAAAAAAAAAGAAAAAAAAGAAAAAAAAAAAAAGAAAGAAATTGAGGTTAAAATCACGAAAGAAGTGCTGTCAAAATGCCAAAACTTCGTTTGTTCGGATCACTTCATGGTAGCGTTACCACGGACGAATGTCACAAGCCGTCTTCAGGACCGATTTCGGAACAAAAGTACTTCATGGTAGGAATCGCCCGTAATTTCAATCCGAAACTTCGGAATTACGTTTCATGGTAAAACTACTGTTTCTCTTTCTGATTAAATTTGTTGCGGGTTCCAAGACAATAAAGCGTTTCCCGCAACCATCTCATCTAAGGAGACCATTGTGGATCCTGGCTTACAGGTCTTACAATGGTAGAAATATGTAGCGGGATTAGTTCCAATAAAAAAAAAGATGGATATAGCCCCGTTGCACATAGAGATAACTCCCAGAAATTTCAGCAACTGCCCAAGCGCAGCATATATACGATGTGCTATACGTCAAAAGACAGTCGGAAGTTTTCTTAGTTTTGATTGCATCTAAAATATTATGACCACTTCATGGCAGTCGAGAATCAAAGCGTCCCTCTGCACCTATGTTACACCGTCACGCCTATATTCCCCAGAGGGGGTGGCAGAGGTGTACTGGGTACACCCACGTTTCGCCGACGATGTTAGGTCCCATTTAATAGGGGGCGAGCCTATTGCCATATACCGGGCACTATTCCAGACTCCGGACTCGTACTGGGAATTTTTCGTTAGAAAAACTACATTTGTCCGACCTAGGATTTGAACCCAGGACCTCGTGATCATAAAGCGATGCGCTTTGCCACCAGACCAATGAGGCAGTCAAGTCAGTCACCTATGTTAGTTTCCCTAAACTATAACTAACCACATTTCAATGGAGGTAAATGTGTATCGAAGCAAGTTATCGGCGTCATTGTTTAAAAACACAAGCTGTGCTTGTTCTCGTACAGCATACTACTACAATTCAATCTGATTATAAGATAGGCATTCAATCTTTGAAGAACATAGTCTAAGCATTCAACAACCAATTTTTGATGGTGTTATGTGGTCGAATACCTCCGCCACCATCGCCTGTATAGGCTTGACGGAGTTGGGAAACTCTGGAATAAAAAAAACACAAGTAAAGGCAAGGTTCTTAGGTCCGTATTACAGAACATAAATCAGCCGTGACTCTCGTGTTGAAAACTGATGCTTGTATTAATAAAATGTTGTTTTAAAACGACTGATTTTCGTTCTGTTATACGGGCCTTAATCACGGTTAGAAAGTAAAATATATAACAAAACAGATATACAATGCGAAAGTAGAAGGATTTAGGTACCGGGGAAGACCTAGACATTCTTACCATAACCAAATAGACCGTGTCTTATCTTAAGGGCAAGTCTATGAGAGTGGAGGACGCCAGAGAGGTATGTAAGGAAAGAACCTGTTGGAACTCTGTACTCTCTGCCTACCCTGACTCTAGATAGACAAGTGAAGGCTTGAGCACATATCCGGTGGGGCGGGATGGGCGACGTGACGACGCTGACGAAATGTAAGCTGTAGTTCTAATGTACTGAACTATGGGAGTTGACACATAGCTCGGAATGGAGCGGGTTCTACCGCCACGCCTCAAGTCATATCATATGTACAGGACGACGTCTGCATGATTTGTATAAATAGATTCATCATATATTCTTCACTTCCATCGGCGTCGCGTCGCCCGTCCCTCCCTGTCAGATATGTGCCCAGGCTTTCACAGATTTATCGAATAAAAACGAGATGACACAAATCTGAGATTTATAAAAGACGGTTCCATTTACACAGACAATGGCATAAATTACAATCTGATACGCCTGTTAATGTTGATACTTAATTACTAATTTATCAGAATCAAGGCTACGAATGCACTCGTACTTAATAATAAAATGACTGATAAAGACTGGTTGTCACATGACCGATACAAACGGAAAAGATAATACGGGTCAACTATATAATCGTCGATTTATGTAAGTATTCATTAAATTCATAGTGTGCCTACTAGATTTTGCTTGTGGTTCCGCTCGCATGGACTCCATACTCAGTAAATCTTTCATCAGTCGAAAGTCGTCCACTGATGGACAAAGAACGACCGGCTTCGTGCTGTAAGCATCCAGCTTTTACCCGTGACCTTCACCAGACGACTCTGATAATACTACAACTATATTATTTTCACTGCAAACTATAAAACAAGTATTGACCACCAAGTCTGATAACCAAGGTATTCAATCAATGTGTCTTGCCCATCCTCACTTACGGTGCCGAGACCTGGTCGCTTACAAAGGGCAGCCTATATAAATAACTAAGAGTGGCACAAATAACCATGGAGCGAGCCATGTTGGGCATCTCCCTTGCCTACCGAATACCTAACATAGAAAACCGAAGGCGGATGAAAGTTGAAGATGTTGGTAAACGGATCACGAGGTTTAAGTGGAGAAGGGCAGTCACTTTATCAGGCGGGACGACAGCAGGTAGACCAGGGCCGTGACAGGGTGGTGGCCCAGAAAGGGATGCAGGCCTAGAGGCAGACTATCAGCCAGATGCAGTGATGACATCGTGAAGGTTGCCGGAAAATTGTTGAATAGGCTAGCACGGTACTGGAACGAATGATAGAGGAGAGGCCTATACTCAGCAGTCGGTAGATACAGGCTGATTGGCCCGCCGCGTCTGTTTATCTGCCTGAACGCGATAAACTCAATAACTACCGAACGGATTTTCATACGATTTTTACCAATAGACGAAATGATTCAGGAGGAAGGTTTATGTCTGTAATTCACCCGTCCGAAGCCAGGGCGGGTCGCTAGTTTATTTGTAACAACCAGCAGCCTGCTTCAAACTAAACAGCAGGAGTAGTTTAAACCACATTATAGCCAATTATTGTTTCACAATAATAACAAGATTATGGTCATGAGCATCGATGTTTTGAGATATGTGTGGCTGTGTTTGTTTGTACGTTTACGCATTTTGCGCATTTGTATAACCTATATAAGTCAAGAGTCTCCGTAACCGGCGAGCGTGTGTGAGACGAACTATGAGAGTGGAGGCAGCCAGAGTTTGAGTATATACCGCAAGGGTTTTGGCGTGATGATATTATAACCTACATTAACGTAGTACTCTTTAGCAAGTTCTACGGCTTTCTGTTTCGGCATGACCGTTGCATTGCCAAGCTGTACTGATTGTTTTTGATGAAATGTAACATGCAAAGTTAAACTTTAAGGTGTCAAAATGCAGTTCCTTCGATTGCAGTGCAGTGCTTTCGATTATTCAAAAAATCTGACAAATAAAAATTATTTTGACCCTTGTTTTGTGATATTTTAAGTTGTTGACGACCCATTCCTCCCAATGGTAATAGTTCTATGGTCGTTAAAACTATTGATTTAGCTCATTTTTGTCCCAAAACCACCAATTTGCCGATGCAATTTTGTCCTTCATTAGCCAACGACTACGAACATATTTTCGAGAGAAACTCCGCACTTTTAACATTACAACCAAAAGGTGCAAATGGGGAATCGAACTCGCTTTTTGTGTTGCAAACGTTCGATGCCTTCAGCGAGATGGTGACCTTCACAATTTCGTCACCGTTCAGGGTCATTTTAAATCAATATTTCTCTAATAGGCGCTTAACGCTTGTTCGACCGGCCGTAACGCTTGCGTTATCTTGAAACCAGCAGATTCAGTTCAAAACTAACCGATTGCCCTATTAAACGTCGGTCACGCTGTTCACAATTAATTTTAATTATAACGAAATAATATAAAAATAAAGTGAAAATAATTAAGTGTTGGTTGGTAGTGACCGGACAGTGAAAAAAAATAAAAACAAAAAAAAAATGGATTATGAACTTTCCTTACAATCGATATTATTAATCGGAAACGATTTTATAAATACCCCAAAAAAGTTTTTATATATATTTTAAAAATAGAGCATCCAAAAAAATCGAAGTGAAAGTTGTTCGTTTAAAATACGATAATTCGATTTTCGACACACTCGATTGGTTCAAGTTTGGTGAAATTATTCGAATTGAAAATGCGTATGAAAAAGACGTTTTTGATATTCGATAAGGACTTTGAAAATGATAACGAAAATCAACCTCTGCTGCAGGATGACGATGGCGATTCTGAGTATGACTGGCAAGTTAATTTAGTATTTCCCTGTATATACACATTTACATTTTATACTTGTAAGTTTTGAAAATTATTGAACACCCTAATATGTTGGTCACTGAGTCCCGAAATGGTTTGTCTGTGTGATGCAGTAAAAGCCGTGGTTATCATAATAGAATAGTGTCAGACTTCCTTCTTAGGGATAAACGACTTAAAATATGACGCTCTAAACTCCAAACTTGCTGACTTGTCGACGCAGTCCAGCGGCATGGAATCGGCGACTTTATTTGTTAGAATCAAATTCTTAAACTATGTAGAATACGACTTGTACTCTCGCGGGCTGCCCATATCTCCCTCCTTTCGGATACAAATACCTCACACAAGATCACACACCGAACACGTCAGCGAGGCCCAAGACCCCGTTACCTGCCGGCGGGTGCAGAACACCACGGCGAGATACCTAATAAATCCCCCACAGCGGTATCCCAAACCGAGGCCGACCTCCTTGAGCCGGCCTTGAGCTAGTTGTCCCCTTGCCATTTCGGCTTGAGTGCAGTTGTTCCAAGCTCGCCCTCTTGCTGTAAAGGCCCCTTGGCCAACAGCATAGATCACTCACACACGAAAAGGGCTACCCGGCGACATGTCGGTGACTTGCGTGCGCGCCGACAAATCCGCAAACAACAAAACGGGGCGGTTCGGCAAGTTAGAAAGAAAGTAAACATACATATTGTCTGGAGAAGCCGAAGTCACGAGGGAAATAAAAATAACCGGACGAGTACAAGCAGCACAGAAATCGCATTATTTTAATTTTTCATCGTATTCAAGGAAATATTTTTTATCTGTGATATAATAACAAATTCTCTATTTTCGTATTTTTTCCCTCCTTTTTCTTTTCCTTCATAGCACAATATGAAAGATTGTTTCTTGCCAATTTTCATGATTCTAAGTCAACGAAAAGTATCCTATAGGTTTTGATGAGTAAGTGAGCCGTAACTTTTGATTGCATTGACTTAAAAAAATATATTTTTTTACACCAGCAAAAAAACGTAGTCAGTGGGAGTTTTGGCGGGAAGTCGAAGAGTGATGTTGTCAATTTGTTTTAATACCCAAAACTTGTGTTATTTCGACTAATAATGTGTAATGTTGGTGGAATATTAACCATTATGTGGTCTTATACGTGCATGAGTGAAGGTAATTGTAACAAAGTGATAAAACGTGCCTTTTCAACTTCCCTCAAAACGGCCGTCGCAATTAGTATGTAAAGTATCCACCGCTTTACTATCCAGGGCGGGGTCCTTCATTAATTTCATTATCATCGTTATCATCAAATTCATCGGGGAGTCAAATTAATTAAAACAAACACGAATATATATCTCACTGGACACTGGCAAAATACACTTATAATTAGTGTGAAGCCATAACTTGAAGAAGAAGAAGAAGAACGTAGTCAGTAAGTCAAAATTTCAGTTTGATACCTCTACCCATTTTTGTGAAGGTTTAACCGACGGACAGACAGACAGGTGAAATGATCTTACAAGGGTCCCGTTTAAACCGACTGAAATACGGAATCCTTCAATTAACACGGGTCCGAAGGTGAGTGTGGTGTGTAGAGCGTTTAATGTGTCAACAGTACAATAAACTGCATTTCATACCGTATGCTTGAGTGAGCGCAATCATTCCGAATTGGCGTGTCGTTTCGCAAGCCCTTGCAATAAACGTGATCTGAGCTAATTAAACTTCTTTTGCATTTCTTTTGTTAGAGTTCCGTACCTCAATCAGTAAAAATGAAATCCTTATGCCTTCACTTTGTTGTCTGTCTTGACAAATACCCTTTTTCTCAAGAATTTTCAAGATAAAATTTATGTCAAATACTAAGGTCTGCGGTCCCTTGGCGATGTAAAAAAATGCTTCTAAGTTAATGTGGTCAAAATTATCTGTGATCTGGCCATTTAAACTCACTTATCAAACATATATATATAGTCCATTGACCTAAAATCATGAAAATTGGCAAGAAGCAAAAATTACGAAATTTGTTCACTTGTATGTATACATTTATCACAAAAATTCCTCGAATTGAATGAAAAATAAAATAAATGACATGCAATGGAACGTGTACGGAATCCATAGAAAGTCTTACTTGCCCTTGACTGTTTTTAATACTATATTTGGAACATAATAATATTAGGTTGCCATATACTACTTATATAGGTATACTTACTCTACTTATATAGGTATACTTATTCTACTTATATAGGCTACTCCTACAGAAATAAATACATGTTTGTTTATACTATCATAGTACAGATTATACTCCAGTATTTACCCTGGTAAATAATAAAATTAATATAAGGTAAAGGCCTTTATTTGATTTAATAAAAAATCTTATCTTGCTGCTGGGTCTGGCGGTATTACTACGGGAAGTATTATTATATTATGCCCATGTTACTATTGGTACTACAACGGGTAAAATGAGCTTCTAGTGCGCCCGTCGGTAGTACTACGGGAAAGAATTATAGTCCGTGTTACTATGGATAGTACAAGCTGGTAGTACCATTGACAACAAACGAGATAGTAGAGCATTTGTGGTTTATCTATTATCGAGCGTCTCAGCGCTTCGGAAAGCACGTTAGGTCTCGGTTGTCGCTAAATGCGGTATGTTGGAGGTGTTTCAACGGCTTCATAAGTTTTAGCAGTGGGCCACAATCCTGCCTCCGTGAAACTCCCCTCTTTTTAGCCGTTACCGCCGTCCGCGGCATGTTCTCACCGACCATCCCGATGCCCTTACATCCCATCTTTTGGATATAGATACCGCACTCAGGATCACACACCGACATAGCCGGCGAGGTCGAAGAATCCCTTGCCCGCCGGCCGGTGCAGAACACCACGCCGAGACACCTATTATACGCCCTCCCCCGTAGCGACTGCCCAAGCCGAGGCCGTTCCTCCTTGAAGCGCCCGTGATCTAGTTGCCCCCTTGCCCTTCTGGCTGGAGCGTAGTGGTTGCACGCTCGCCCTCTTGTCCGGTGAAGCTGTAAAGGCCCCGCAGCCAACAGCATAGATCATTCACACACACACAAAAGCCTCCGTCAGTCTGAACTGGGCCCGCATTGTGGAGTACGTGTGACCTTATGTCTATGATTTGTGGTATGACATATTCTGTCTTACTTCAATTTGTGCATAAAAGGCATTTGTCCAGCTATAGCACTGAGTAAATAGACTGATTTATTATTATTATGAATATAGAATAGTTTCTAACAACGCAAGATGTCGTAAGACTATCGTATTTTCATATTTATTTATAATGATGCAACATTGTCCTGACCTCTTGACCTTCTATCATATTTTTAAGAGTTCAACTCGATAAGATAATCATGTGATATTTTCCCCACACTAGCAATCCACAAGCAAGCACCCATCGTGGATGATTGATGACACCCAGATCCAAACAAATATTTTTATATTCATCATCATTCATTGCAGATATGGTCATATCACTTCACCAAGCCGTCTTCATTGTCTGATGATTATGTAAGAAAGTAATAAATAAATTAGGCAATAACTGATGATGCTGATGCGTATTTCAGAAAATATTCAGAGCAAATAGTAAAATCAAAAACTTGTTAAACTTAAACCATAACGTTTATCCCGGATGGGGTCCCATAATGTTAGGAACACGTCATTAGCATTCTAATCATTTCGTTTATATGATTTCGAACAACTTATCCCTAATACCAGACTAAGATATAAAAAGAGATCATACAGGACTGGATTTTAACATCCTAAAAATAAAGTTTGACTTTTGTGGCATTTAGCATAATACCACAGCACAATCAAAAATACCACCGGACCCTAAAGCAGCTTGCACTGAGAAGATCCGGTAGGCGCCGGCGGTAAACTCCGCAAGCTTTCTTTTTTTTTTTCATATTGTATATAGGTACGATGTTTAGGTTATTCAGATCATATTATAATATTCCTTCAGATAAGACTCGGTTTATTTGGTCGTGGTAAGATAGTCTAGGTCTTCCCCGGTACCTGCATCCTTCCACTTTCACATTGTATATCAGTCTTGTCATTCTTTCCTCTGGCATTCTTTCTATATGCCCGAACCAACGGAGTCTCCGTAACCGGCGAGCGTGTATGAGACGAACTATGAGAGTCGAGGAAGCCAGAAAGGTATTAAAGGAAAGAACCTGTTGGAACTCTGTACTCTCTGCCTACCCTGCAAGGGATCTGGCGTGATGTTATAGATAGATAGATTATAATATTTTCACTTAAAATGCGTACTGTGACAGTACTTAGTGTCAAAGGAAATGTATCTTTAAGTCAATGGTGTTAAGGCATAACCATAGTTAATTATAGAAACGGGTCATGCCTCTTATTGCATTGGAATAAAGTATATTTTGACACTTAGAACTGTCACATTACCCATCTTACATGAAAAATACTATAATTTAACGTACTCACTATAAAACAAATGCGGTACATTGAACTCTTAGAACTGAAAGGTTCCCTTCATAAGTGCGCCAAACGAAGGTCTTAAAATTACGCCACAATAAAATTAATATTAATAAACAAGGAATTTTTACTAATATTTATGCTTTAAACTGAAAATTCCTTATCACTCTTCTAATTATTTAAATCTTTGCAGAACATTTCTAAGTTTTCTATCCCCGAACAATTTGGGTTACGTAAAACACACTCGACCACACAACAACTAGCCAAAGTAGTGGAGCACATTACTAGTGGCCTAAATAAGGGTGAAACTACTGGCATAGTTCTTCTCGACGTAGAGAAGGCTTTCGATACTGTTTGGCATGAAGGCCTTTTGCATAAACTATTTGTTAACAAAATACCAATATACTTAAATTAAATCATCCAAAATTATCTTACTGACCGCACTTTTACTGTTTTTATTGGTTCCGAATCATCTACGCCTAAATTTATACCTGCCGGAGTACCACAAGGCTCTATACTCGGTCCCTCTATTTTTCTTCTTTATCTTAACGATATTCCCAAACAACTGCACACCCACTTGGCTATTTACGCCGACGACACAGCTACTTACACAACCTCTAAAGATATTGATATAGTTATTTGGCATCTCCAATTCTCGCTCAGCCTCCTTCATGACTTCTTTTTGAAATGGAAACTAAAACTAAATAACTCTAAAACCGAAGGTATTCTTTTTAATCGTAAACGTTCCATTCCTCGTAGACGGATCAATTTTGATGGGTTTTTAATTCCTTGGAGTCAATCCATTAAATACCTTGGCGTCACACTTGACAGGAAAGTCACCTGGAATAATAATATCAACAATTTTCCAGATAAGGGCCTTAAAGCTTTGAACTCCCTTTCCCCGATTCTAAATCGTAAATCCAACCTTAGTCCTGCAACTAAACTCCGTATTTACTCCTGCCTTGTAAGACCTTGCATGACTTATGCAGCCCCAGCGTGGTGCAGCGTTGCGGAATCCCAATATCCATAACTTCAAATTGTCCAAGATAAGGCTATTAAAATTTCATATAATACTCCGTTTCGAACTAATTTAAAAGGATTGCAAAAGTGCATAAAATTTCCTTCTTTATAAGAATATATACTAAAACTATCGCGTAAATTTTACTTACATAAAAACCCATTGCATAAAAATCTACTGGTGTCTAAAATTGGACAAAGTAGAACCACACGTCTCGTAACTTAAAAACACATGATCGATATCGCTTGCCCCATCACTACTTTCTGGGCGCATAACAATAGCTACCAGACCGACGACCGGCCCTCGCGGCTATTATAAATCTACCCCCTCATTGTTTTTGTAATTGTAATTTATTGGTACGTCCGTAATCTTTTTATACGCAAATTACTACATTAAATAATCTTCACATGTCTCACATCATGGTCATGGTTTGATACCTGTATACTTGTTATTCGTAACCATATGGTGATTTGTTGTAAGCTCATACAAAAGCCAGCATAATTGTATTTTTGATTTTTTGGTTATTTAGTATCATATTGTAGTAACTTTTTAATTAAATATGTATTATGTTCAAAAAGGCGACCGAGCCTCAGTAACTATGTTATTTTTCTTAAGCTCAGTGTACAATTAGAATAAGATCTTCTCTGTACTGTTTATAAGTTTATTGACTTAAATAAAGAATAATAAAAAAATAAAAATAAATAATTTCGAAGTTTGGACTAAATAAATTGCATTGCTCCCGAGTCAAGGGGTAGGGGGCGGGGGCTTCAATGTTACTTATTGCCTGTGATCTTTATGTTCTACTAGTGTTATTAACAAGTACACGAGGTGAATACTATGTTGAATTTGCAGTTAATATGTAGAGTTTAAATAAAAATTAATAATGTCCATCATAATAACTCATGTGGGAGAAACATAAAAGGACATTGTTCTGCGCCTATACATGATTTGCCCTAGAACCAACAGCAATGAAAAATTACTTTTATTATTTTAAATTACCCATAAATTCTCTTGATGCATTTATTATTGAGCGAACAAGCGGGGGAATCGCGATATTGCACAAAAAGTATTAGATTTTGAGGTTATAATTCAGTAGCCTTTAATACGTATGAGGTTATATTGTGTGTGTTGACATTCAGTAAAGATGTCGGCGACTTCGATATATGTAATATATATTATATAGATATATATTAGATAGATTGCAAATTGTCCGTTAGGTACGGATATTTACCAATATTTTAATAAAATAGATAAATAATGATGGCATGGGTCAAATGTTTGTTGGTTCTGGGGCAATTTGTGACAATGTCCTTTAATTAAGGTACATTGAATACAGTCTACGACAACAACTTATTATTTGCCGTTAGAATTCATATTCCTGTTCTATCGCTTTGAAAATTAATTGATTTATTTATTTACTTTTTAAATCTTTCCAGGACGCAGGCGCGACCCAGCCAACAGTTCAACGTGATCAGAAGAGTATACCAACAAGAAACCCTCAACAAAGATGCCGACTACCACATGCCTGAGAAACCATGTAAGTAAAAATATAGATTAAACCCCGTCAGCCCTATATTCACTTAAGTGTCAGAGGTGTACTGTGTACACCTACTTTTCGCCGGAAAATGTTAGGTCCCAGTGTAATACGGGGCGACCCTATTACCATTATACCGGGCACAATGCCAGACTCCGAAATTTACTAAGATTTATTCTTTCAAAACATTACACTTTGTTAGTCATTACCTAAGATTTGGCCCACAACGTCGCGGTCGCTACGCGCATTATTCACCACTAAATATTATTGTTCATTACTCAGTAATCAACAATAATAGCTTTTTCATGTGAAAAATAAATACAAAATCTCTTTCATCTTTATATGCGCCTATAGCCAATTTGACAATCTACAGTCGTTAACGCTAATAGAAAGCTGAAAATGTATCGGAATGACATTTTGCAACGAAAAGTCACGTGGTCTAAACAATGAGCTATCGATTGCGACAAGAGAATAGAAACAAAACGCTTGCAACTTGTCTAGGCCCTCTGTTGTGTGCAAAAGATGACGTATCAAGGCGATAATTTGTATCAATTTGGTTGTGCCTCAACCTATGTGGTACTCCACTCGTCAAATACATAAATCTTTGTCCAATGTAACTTTGAATGACCATAAAGTGGAAATGCCCGTTTGAACAAATGTTCCTCACTAAGGGTACTTCAAATCAAATCAGATTATTTATTTGCACAAAACTATTATACAATTATTTCAGCATGTTTTGTCAATTAAAGAAAATACAAATATTAAGCTGGTCATTATTAATTAAATACATACATTACATTATTTATCATTTCCATTTCATTCATCATATACTTATTGATTAATTACCTATGTTTTATTTAATATAATTTAATGTCATACTGAATAAAGCATTTTTTCTAAAAGCCATATATTTAAACTTACTTACATACTTAAATTGGACTCCTGGGAGATCTTTGATCAAGAGAGGTAAGTTATTAAAGATCCTAATACACATAGCAAAACAGTTTTTATGGAATAGTGCAGTCTTAGGAGTACAATTTAGTACAAGCCTATCTCCATTTCGGGTGATCCGTGGAAACCCATCCTGTGATTTTTTAAAGAGATCGTCATTGATCCTAACGATTTGTGCTCCACGGTTCGAATCAAGTGTGTTTGACGGCCAAATCGACCGTTATTCGCTATGATGAATTTGTGAATAGGTCGAGTAATATTCTGTAGGCCACTAGCGAACCATTAAACGATCATTTCACGAAGTTATTGTAACACGTCGCGTTATGTGTGCAAGGGCCTTACTCATTATGGTTTCTCATTTTGACGAAGTACCCATAACGACTCTTTTACATGATGTTTCTCGCTTAACTACAATGTTTCTGCGCAGTGGGCCAGCGTTGCAAGAAGGCAGTCAAAAGCTGTGGCTTCGGGGACTGTCTGCTGAACTCAGTACCAATAGTCCGATGGCTGCCGAAGTACAACATCAAGGAGCACCTGGTCGGAGACATCGTCGCCGGCGCCACCACCGCTGTCATGCATATACCACAAGGTATGATTATGACTTTACGAGGACTTAATGTAGGTTAAATGCGTATCCCAAAGGAGGACGGCAACGCGGTGTGGCCCACGCTGCCGTGAACACCGTATCGGTGCAGGGGGGAGCGTGTTATCAAGTTACTCCTCATGGCGAGCTCTTCAGGGCGCGGCACAAGAGGAGCACCGGTGAGTTCCATACGGAGATCCCGGAGCCCCTCCAAAGTGCTAATGTCAGCCACCCTAGGGTTTTTAGTTGGTAAGACTCCGACACGCCCCGTGAGCTTTTCCCGAGGCTGGCGAAAATCCACGAGGATTTACCCACGTAAAAAAAGGTTACAGCGTATGCTGCTCCACTCACTGTATCGAGTAGTCCGCGCGAAACAAATCTCTGTGTGACCCATGTTTCGGTCTAGGTTTTTGCGTATGTGAATTTCATATTTGTAAACGCATCCATGATACAGGAAAATATTTCCTAGTTTGAGGCTAAGTCTTTTTAAAAAAAGACAAAGAAAACCTAAATCAAAATCAAATAAAAAACCTAATCGAAAAGTAATGTTGTCAATTTGTGTAAATTTTCAAAACTTGTGTTATTTCGAATAATAATGTGTAATGTCGCTGGAGTGCGTGAGTGAAGGTAATTGAAACAAAGTAATAAAACGTGCCTTTTCGATTTCCCTCAAAACGGGCGTCGCAATTGGTATGTAAAGTATCCATCGCTTTACTATCCAGGGCGGGGCACTTCATCAATTTTTTATTATCATCAATGTCATCAAGTTCATCGGGGAGTTGAATTAATTTAAACAAACACGGTTATGCATCTCACTGGACACTGGAAAAATACACACAAAATTAGTGTGAAGCCAAAGAATTTAAAGAAGAAGAAGAAACTAAGCCGGAGACGGCTTGGTCCAGTGGTTAAGAACTTGAGCCGCCCGCCGGATAAAATAGTCGCGAATCGATCCCTGCGCGAAACAATTATTCAGGTATCTGTCTGGATGTTTATATATATATATATATATATATATATATATATATATATATATATATATATATATATATATATATATATATATATATATATATATATCATCATCATCATCATCTCAGCCCATACTTGTCCACTGTTGTACATAGGCCTCCCCAATCGCTTTCCAGCGTAACCGGTCCGATGCCATCTGCATCCAACGACTTCCTGCGATTTTCACAAGATCGTCTGTCCATCTGGCAGGCGGTCGTCCCACGCTGCGCTTGCCAATACGTGGTCGCCACTCTAGAATCTTTCTGCCCCAACGCCCGTCCGATCTACGCGCTATGTGGCCCGCCCATTGCCACTTCAGCTTGCTAATCTTAAGGGCTATGTCGGTAACCTTGGTTCTTCTACGAATCTCCTCATTCCTGATTCGATCGCGTAGAGAAACGCCGAGCATAGCTCTCTCCATAGCTCGCTGAGCAACTCTGAGCTTTTTTATTAGACCTATTGTAAGAGACCACGTCTCTGATCCATATATCATCACTGGTAACACACATTGACTCAAAACTTTAGTCTTAAGGCACTGAGGTATTTTGGATGAGAAGATATTGCGCAGTTTCCCGAACGCTGCCCAGCCGAGTTGGATTCGTCGATTGACCTCTCTCTCAAAGTTGGACCTACCTAACCGGACTACCTGTCCCAGGTAAATGTATTCGTCGACAACTTCAAGAGTAGAGTTCCCAACGATGAGTGCGGTGGGTACGACATGGACGTTACACATTATTTTCGTTTTGTCCATGTTCATTTTAAGACCCACTTGTTGAGATACTCTGTTGAGGTCACCGAGCATTCGTCCTAGATCTTCCAGCGACTCCGCCACGACCACAATGTCGTCGGCAAATCGAAGGTGAGTGATGTATTCGCCATTGATGTTGATGCCAAGTCCTTGCCATTCCAAGAGCTTGAAGGCGTCCTCTAAGGTGGCCGTAAACAGTTTCGGAGAAATGACGTCTCCCTGTCTTACTCCTCTTTTTATGGGGATTGCCTTCGTGCACTGACATGGTGGCGTTATTATACAAGCACTTCAACACTTCGATGTACCGATAGTCAATGCGGCATCGCTGGAGAGATCTAAGAACCGCCCAAGTCTCGATCGAATCGAAGGCTTTCTCATAGTCCACAAACGCCAAGCATAGTGGCCGATTATACTCCTCGGTCTTCTGTATAATCTGCCGCAGCGTATGTATGTGGTCTATGGTACTAAAGCCTTTCCGGAAACCGGCTTGTTCGGGAGGCTGGAAGTCATCAAACCTGCGTTCGAGACGATTCGTAATGACTCTCGAAAACAACTTATAAACATGGCTCAGCAGTGTGATGGGCCTATAATTCTTCAGTAAAGTGTTATCACCTTTCTTGAAAAACAGTACCACCACACCCCTGTTCCATGCTTCCGGCGTTTTCTCTTCGAGCAAGACGGAATTAAACAGCCTCTGAAGGACTTTAAGTACTGGCGTTCCGCCCGCTTTCAGAAGCTCTACGGTAATTCCGTCTTCGCCCGGCGCTTTGTTATTTCTGAGTTGTTTGAGAGCCATCCTAATCTCGTACAGGCTGGTGTCCGGGATATCTTCAGTGTAGTGTCGGGTTAGCTTGGCTCTTGGGTCTTTTACCAAGTCAACAACAGGTTCAGCTACTGAGGTGTACAACTGCCCATAGAACCTCTCTATCTCCCTGAGCACCTCCGACCTATTCGACGTTACGTTTCCGTCCTCCATCTTCAGCTTCGTCAACTGGTTTTGCCCAATAGACGCGTCTCTTGCGAACACTTTAGAGCCCTTGTTCTGTGCTATGGTCTCCTCAATACGCCTTGTATTGAAGGACCGTAAGTCTTGTCGCAAGGACTTCAATATCTGTCCATTGAGCTGCCTATAGGACTTAGCATCATCGGAGGTTTGGAGCGTCATGGAACGTCGCTCAGCCATGAGGTTTCGGGTGTAGTTGGCTAGTTTTTGAGGTCTATTTTTACGGTGGGGCTTAAAATACTTGGACCCGACCGTATGGACAGTCTCTACCAGCCTGTTGTTGATTTCGTCCACTGATGCGCTGCTGTCTAGCAATTCGAAGCGGTTTGACAATTCGAGTTGAAAGTTCTCGGGGTTTTGGATAAGTGCATTACAAGGTCGGAGCGTAGACTTCATCAGACGCGATCTTTCCATTTTGACATTAATATTTAATGTGCCTCTGACCATTCGGTGATCACTGCCGGTTTTTACCCTGTGGATCACGGAGACATCATTAAATATTTGTCGCTTGGTGCTCATTATGAAGTCTATTTCGTTTTTGGTGGAACCATCAGGCTTCTGGAAGAAAGCGTTCATCATAAAGAGTCCCTCCTTCTCCAGGAATTCGGCCAGCCTCTGACCCCTGGGGTTGCGCTGCCCATATCCAAATTGCCCCACCCTCAACTCATCATCGCCCCGTTTGCCCAGCCGCGCATTGAAGTCACCCATAACCATTGTAAAGTGTGTTTTGGAAGTATGTATGGCTCTACTAATGTCCTCATACATAACTTCGACATCATCATCTGAGTATGTCGAGGTCGGTGCGTAGACCTGTATGACCTTCAGCGAATATCTTTTGGATATTCTGAGTATCAGGTACGCTACCCTGCTCGACACACTAGTGATGGACACAACGTTGTCTATGAGTGACTTGTGGACGATAAATCCGACACCACCTTGGGACTGCTGTTCGCCCTCCCGGTAGTAAAACAAGTTGCCGGATTTTAAGGTTATCGTGTCCTCGCCCTCTCTTCGGACCTCCGATAAACCAACAATATTCCACCGCAACTTGTTTATCTCTTCTTCCAGCTCAACAAGCTTCTCATCTGTCTTCAAAGTGCGTGCGTTGTATGTCACCAGGGCCAATTTTCGTTTTTAGTGGTAGCCGAATCTCTGCCGGATATTCTTAGCACCCCTTGTCCTGTCGTTACCATGGCTGCTACCATGGCCAGGACGATCAGGACCGCCGGGGACTAGGGGCCTGGTTTTCTTCTTTTCTTCCATAATAGTGATTGGGGGGGATTTGCCATACTCGCAAACATAATACCAAATATGTAAATTTCACCTTTATAAATGCACCAACAACATAGGAATATAATTTCTACTATGGGGCTAAGCTTTTTAAAGAAAGACTCACAAAAACTGATTATTTAATGGCGTCTACAAACTAAGCCGTCGAGGTTTCCGGCATTATGCCAACCAAAAAAACACAAGACATTTATATGCATTTATTTATCTATCTACGCAGATCTATAGATATCTAGAGCAGCGGCAGAGAGTACAGAGTTCCAACGCGTTCTTTCCTTACAAACCTCTCTAGCTTCCTCCACCCTCATAGTTCGCCTCATACACGCTCGCCGTATATGCATTTAAACTGGCAATTTCATGATTGTAGAGTGTCCTCTAAATTGTAATATCTGTTCCATAGGTATGGCATATGCGCTACTCGCGGAGGTTCCTCCAATCGTGGGTCTATATATGGCGTTCTTCCCAGTGCTGATCTATGTAATATTCGGCACATCACCTCACGTCTCCATGGGGACCTTCGCTGTGGCTTGTCTTATGGCTGGAAAGGTGAGTTTTCAATTATTTTATAGTAGTTGATGACTTTTTATGTGCTTGTGGGAATGGTTATGTTGGCAGAGGGGCCTTTACAGCTTTACTGGGCAAGAAGGCGAGCGAACAACTGCGCTGCAACCGGAAGGGCAATGGGGCAGCTAGCTCAAGGGCACCACATGTAGGTTCAATCTCGGCTTGGGCTATCGCTATGGGAAAAGGCGTATACTAAATGTCTCGCCGAAGTGCTCTGCACCGGCCGGCGTCCGAGAGATTCGTCGACCTCGCCAGCGAGGACGGTGTCTGATCCTTTAGTAGGTGAAGACATATGACCGTAGGAACGTAGACCGGCCCACCTCACTGGATAGTACATTAAAAGTCTGGATTCTTTAAGAAGCCTAAAATAATCTCGAACTACTCATTGTAATTGAGTAGGTGTGTGTGTGAATGATCTACGCTGTTGGCCGCGAGGCCTTTACAGCTTCACCGGACAAGAGGGCGAGCATGCAATCACTCGAGCTAGAAGGGAAAGGGGGCAACTAGCTGAAGGGTCGGTGTCTGATCCTGTGTGCGGTATCTGTATCCGAAAAAAGGGATGTAAGGGCTTCGGGAGGGTCTGTGAGAACATACCGCGGACGGCGGTAGCGGTTGATAGGAGGGAAGTTGGGTTCGTAGTCGGCGGCGGCTACGATTAGCGGATTACTATGATTGGACGCATTCGCAAAATATCGGGTTGTCGCCTTTTTAATGAAGGCGCGAATAAGTTCGAGACCGAGATCGGATTGGAGATCGACATTCCTATGAATGTGATGTTCCACCTACTTATTATGTATCCCTTATACACATAGGTCCAAGAAACCCGAAATAAAGGATTTATTATTATTATAAATATGACACACCTATTTTGTTAAATGAAAACTGAAACCAATATCTGTCGATCCCTTCTCGTGTCCAATTCTTCCGTGCGTGAATCGAATCAGCAATTTTTAATCCAGTGACTCAAGGTTGGCCTTTCGTGAACCACTAGAAGATGCGGACATGAACATAATCACAATTATGAGTTGTTTGGAAATTGTGAACATTTGGAATATGCGTCTCTGTTTGCGCACATTTTCATAAGCTAAATTTATTTTATTATCTTCCAGGTGGTGACACAACACGCAACGCATTCAGACTTAATACATTTGAACACGACTAATTCAACAAGTAAGTATTGGGCCCAATTTTACAAAAAAAATTCATCGCGGTTTATTTTTGATTTTTAAGTTCCCGACGTTTCGAGTGCTTTGCAGCACCAATGGTCACGAGAGAGACTGAGGTGTTAGACGTCCAAAAGGCAGTCTATAAACATGTCCTTGACCGCACCCGCCATAACATCAGATTTGATAGACCACAAATCCTCGTGAAAGAACACCGATTCCTACCAAGGATGGATTGCGAGGCTATTGAAATTAAAAAACATCCTAATTTCAATAGAGAAGATGGCTGGGTGCTTCTATCGACTTGGGATCCGGAAATTAATATACTCAAATCCAAAACCAAGCATAACACTCCAACACCTCAAGATACCGTGAGCTCATTCTACGTAAATCGGTACAACAAAAATAATTAAGAAGTTTGAGGGTACCCTGGAACAACTTTGCCTTTTGGACGTCTCACACCTCAGTCCTTTCCGTGACCATGGGTGCTGCAAAGCACTCGAAACGTCGGGAACTTAAAAACTAAAAATACCCCGCGTAAAAATCCGATAAATAGTTTTATTTCATGTGAAGTATTGGCGTAAATCTAAGAACTCAATATAAAAAATTCATAAAAAACCACTAACCACCCTATTGATTGGCGGCTGTTAAGATTTGTTTTAGTTCAGGACGATAGTAAAACTGATGTCCTGAGATTGTAGACAAGATGACGTTCTACAGTCGTTAACGCTTATAGAAAACGGAAAATTCCGGGAATGTTTTGTTAGACGGACGATTTAGCGAAGTGGTAAAGAGCTTAAACCGCTCCGCCCACTGTGTTTAATAGTCGTGGGTTCGATTCCCGCACGGGATAAATCTTGACCCACCATCATTTGTTTCGGTGTTGGTATTTGTATATGTGAATTTTCATGTTTGAAAACGACGTAGGAATAAATCCTAGTGCGGCTACGTTTTTTTAACAGAAGAAAAATGAATTTTACAAGGAAAAGTCACGTCGTCAGAACAAGGCGCTATCGTTTGCAGAAAGAAAATAGGAACAAAAGCTTGCAACTTGTCTGAGGGAATTATCTCGCTCACTTGATTCATCTCCTACAAATCCCATTATAAAAGCTTATTTTGTTCGCAGTACCGGATATAGAAGCAGTACATTACACCCCCATACAAGTGTTAAGTGTAGTGTGCTTCACGGTTGGAATGTTTCAGGTAAGTTCGCAAGGTGCAGCTCAATAGGGATTGCGTTGTAGGTATTGTCCGGTCGAAGATCGATTTTTGACCTAAACCAAAGCCGATTAATAGGCCATTGCCAAAACCTTCGCTTGTACTTTATTCAATAGCAATAACAGGCATGACCCTTTTCTATACTACTTTATGCCTTAATACCATTGAATTAAATATTAATTCGTTTGGCCCTGTAACTACCCAACTTATATGAAAAATATTATAACAATAGTCCGTTCCTCGTCGCTCAATGTTTTTAAGATTAGTATGAGCGTCTGTTCACGCATCGGATATACACCCGTCGTATACAGCAAACAGGTGATTGCCCGGTGCCAATAATGTGGTGTTCGTTAAGGTATGCCTACCTTATAGACGGCTTGGTGAGTTGCAATAACAGATAGCTACAAACCTGCCTCCACTAATCCGCGCTAGATCGGCGTGTTTGAGTATGACCTAATCTCTTATCTCCTCGATTTGTGAGAAAAGCCTTTACTTAATAATGGGACAATACTCAAACTCAAACCTGGGAACAATGAGGGGCATTTAGATTGTCGTTTCTTCATTTTTTAAATCTAATCTACTTAGTAATCTACCATCTGATCGGCTTGCCGGGCTTTTCCTTATATCTTTAATTCTCTTTTTTTTAGTCACAAAATTAAGTTAACCTACCACCTCCAGTGTGATGCCTTTCAATTATGACTGTGATATGAGACTAATAATAGTATTTTTAAAGAGTAAATTTTTAAGACTTCTGACCATAAATTGAGGAGGGATACGGCGATTTTTAGACTGCGTTGCAGAAAAAGCGGAGTAATGTACAATCATCTCATTGACGCAGCTAATGAAAAAAAATAATTTAAAGGATTCTTGGTGAAGCAGTCCCCACAAGTAGCACCTGCTCACGAATATGACTTTTTAGCATCCATCAGTACAGCGTGATTTCAAAGTCAAAGTCAAAAATCATTCATTTGTATAGGCCAATAAAAAGCACTTCAAGGCCTAAACCCTCTCCGAGAGGAGGCCTGTGCCCAACGGTGTGACAGTTTCTTAACAGGGGTAATATTATAATAAAAAGCACTTACAAACTATTTTATACGAACAGCGACCTTCACTGAGAAGATCCGGCGAGAAACTTAGCGGGCTAGTCTTTTATTATGTTTGTGGCATCACGACGACGCGTACTTTGTCAATGTCAAGTATTACGAATATTCATTTCAAAATTAATTCAACTACCCGATGAACTTGATGACAAAGATGACTATGAAATTGATGAACTACCCCACCCTGGATAGTATAGCGATGGATACTTTACATACCAATTGCGACGGCCGTTTTGAGGGAAATCGAAACGGCACGTTTTATCACTTTGTTACAATTACTTTCACTTTACACATATAAGAATACATAATGGTTAATATTCCACCAACATTACACATTTTGATTCGAAATAACACAAGTTTTGGGAATTAAAACAAATTGACGACATCACTCTTCAATTTCCGGCCAAAACTCGTCCTTTTATTTCTTAAATTGTTTTATTAGTGGTCTTTTTGCTTATCATGAGTGGTGTCCCCCCAGTTGTTGATGTGGATGATGCGCCTGGGTGCGGTTTCGACTCTGTTATCGGAGCCGCTGGTATCAGGGTTCACGACGGCCGCCTCCTTCCACGTGCTCGCCTCACAGCTGAAGGACCTGTTCGGAGTCAAGATCATCAAACTACCGAGCAACTACAAAGTCATATTTGTGAGTATAGCTCTTGCTTGGATGATCTTCTGTTTTATTTGTTCCCAGGTATATAGGTTTTTTCCACTTTAATCACCTGGGTGATATCCACTGGGCGATAAAAAGCGTCTAATTAGTGTCCAATGATCACCCCAGCGGCATTCACCCAGGTGATTAATTTCCACTCACTTTTTTCTTCGTTTTATGTATCATGACACCTATGAGAAAAATACCCAGGTGATTAAATCCCACTCCCTTTTTTATTTTTTTTTGGTATACTATAATACCCCAACGCCTATTCATCCAGGTGATTATGTTTCACTCGTTTTTTTCCTGGTTTTTGGTATCCTGTAATCACCTATAAGAAAAATACCCACGTGATTAAATTAGATGTTTAGAGGCGAAAAATTCTTAAAATATATTCCTAGCCTGTCGCGTACAAGATTTTTTTATACAAGCTTTTATTTAACTTTGTCCGTATGTTCATATGTCTGTCTGTCTTTCCAGTTAAAATTTTATGATCCGTTTTGTGTGTGTGTGAATAATCTACGCTGTTGGCCGCCGGGCCTTTAGGGGGCAACTAGCTCAAGGGCGCTTCAAGGAAGAACGGCCTCGGCTTGGGCACTCGCTATGGGGGAGGGCGTATACTAGGTGTCTCGCCGTGGTGCTCTGCACCGGCCGGCGGGCAAGATATTCTTCGACCTCGCCGGCGAGGTCGGTGTCTGATCCTGTGTGCGGTATCTGTAACTGAAAGAAGGGATGTAAGGGCAACGGGCGGGTCGGTAAGAACATGCCGCGGACGGCTTTAGCGGCTGATAGGAGGGGAGTTAGGTTCGTAGTCGGCGGCGGCTACGATTAACGGATTTCTATAATTAGACGCGTTCGCGAAATATCGGGTTGTCGCCTTTTTAATAAAGGCGCAAATAGATCCATTTTTTAATCACTTGTGGGCATTCGATTGAGCTGAAATGTAGCATACGTAAGTTTAGTGACAATACAATAAGATGGTAACATAGATCTGGTTTGATGATGGAGTCGGAAGGTGGCCATAGGAACATGGCAACAGGTCTGACACACTCGTGTTTGGGCTCGTTTAGATTTGTCTACAGACTCAGTGAAATTGTTCAGGGTCGGATGATGGAGCTGGATAGTGGCCATAGGAACTCCCCAATTACTCAATATAACCCCGACGTATGTTATTGGGGCATGATTTTTTTCCTTCTAATTTTAAATCGAAACTCCTGTCAAGGTCTTTATCGGCCGTGCGCTAGTTGTGGCATAAACAATAGGCGCGCCAGTATGTTCATAATAGACTTTAATATCGTTTGCAGACCGTGATAGAAGTGGCGAAGAACCTGCCCAACCTCAACTGGGCTGCTTTCATCATATCTCTGGTCACTTGCTTCATTATAGCCTTCAACAATGAAGTATTGAAGGTTTGTGCATTTTTTATCAGATCATTACAAGACATAAAAAATATTGCTATTTTTAATTAATTTATCACTTAGTAACTTCACACGTAAATTTTCACAGTTCAATAGTGTCGTACTCGGTTTGCTATTAAAGTGAAGTATGAATTTATCAGTAGTGATAGTTACTTTCTCTCTGCAACTTTATTTCATTGATGATAAGCGATGATAACCGAACAATATGGGATTTCTTATGCTGTATGATTTTAGCAGCAATTGTAAAAAAATAGCAGGTGCTTGAACAGGACGATTAATACGTCGTGCGTCCTGTTGCTGCTGTGGCTGGTATGCGTCGTGAAGGAGAATTCAATGAAAGCCGAAATAGTCTTGAAACAGTGCTCCACCCACCAGTTGTGACCCTCTTCGCGCAGAGTTTCTTCCTAAATCTTCCTATGTCCAGTCGCTCGAACGTGTCTGGCGCGGTTTTTCGCGCTCTTAAGTACTATTTGTTGTGTCACAACTAGTGGGCTTTGTACCGAGTTTATTAATCCAATAAACCAATCATAATAAATTATTCCTGTCCCTTTCCGGGGTTACACTCTTCTTACTATTCCTATCCCTTTCAGGGTTACACTCTTCTATTATTCCTATCCCTTTCAGGGTTACACTCTTCTATTATTCCTATCCCTTTCAGGGTTACACTCTTCTATCTTTATACTAATACTTATGCGCTAGGATTCTATGACATTATCTTTCTAACTTAACTACATAATGTACTACAGTAACTTAATCTATTATATACAAATTATACAGACGTCGTTCTGTACATTTCTCCCGCCGTGAACTGTCGGCTTCACTGACGGTTCATAAGTCTTCGTGGAGGGACGACGTCGGCAACACTATCAATTTCTTCGCTGGCCTCCGAAGAACTCCTCCCTTGGTGCGGACGTCCACCGCACGCACAATTCCATCTTCTCCAGGGAAGGTCCTTATTATCCTCCCAAGAGGCCACATGTTCCTGGGGAGTACGTTGTCAACAATGAGGACGATGTCCTCCTCCTTCAGGGCGGCGCCGCGTCCATGGGGCTCCCGCCGGTACTGAAGTCCAGGTAAGTACTCCCTTATCCATCGTTCCCAGAACATGTCCGCGAGTCTCTGTGCCGCTCTCCAATGGGTGCGGCCGATGAGGTCAGTGTCAGTGAAGGTCCCCGGTGTCGGGTTGCGCGCTGGGCCGTAGAGCAGAAAGTGGTTCGGTGTCAGCGCCTCTGGGTCCTCAGGGTCGACGGGTACATGAGTGAGCGGTCGGTTGTTTAATGTAAACTCGACCTCCGCCAGCAGTGTGGTGAGAACCTCTTCTGTCGGGTGCCTCTCCGTCAGGATCGCGTATAGGGCCGTCTTCACACTGCGCACCAGTCTTTCCCATGCGCCACCCATGAACGGGGCGCCGGGGGGAATAAAGCGCCAGCTGATGGTTTTTCTCGTGGCCTCTTCTCGGGTGGCGTTGTCCCGCGCCTCCCGTAGCTCTCTGTCGGCGCCGCGGAGATTGGTCCCGTTGTCCGACCATATTTCAGTCGGGCAGCCGCGGCGGGCGATGAACCGTCGTAGGGCCATCACAGCTGACTCGGTGCTGAGTGATGCGGCGACTTCCAGGTGTACGGCGCGTGAAGTCAGGCAGGTGAAGAGGGCTACGTAGCGTTTCTGTGTGCCCCGACCCACTGTCACAGTCAGAGGTCCGAAATAGTCGATGCCGGTGTACGTGAAGGCCCTCTGATGGTGAGCCAGTCTGCAGGGCGGCAAGTTCCCGGTGCTCGGCTCTGGAGGCGCGTCTCTTCTTCGGCGACAGCTGTAGCACTTGTGTATGACCATCCGGGCTACTGTACGTAATCGAGTTATCCAGTACCTTGCTCGACACTCGTTGATGGTCGCCTCTACTCCGGCGTGGTGCAGCTGTCGGTGTACGTGCTCGATGTACAGGCGGGTGACGCGATGATCTCCGTCCAGCACTGCGGGGCACCGTAGCTCGTCGCTGATGTCCGGCGTCGCACTTATTCGCGACTTGATCCTTATCACTCCACTGATAATCTGCGCTGATAAGGGGCGGAGGCGACCCTTCGATAGCCTATCACTATTACTCAGTTCGCTATAATACGAGTCGTGTTGTACTACACGCACTAACAACGCCTCCGCTCTTATCAATAGTTCTGCACTGAGCGGTAAACACTTAACACTGTCCTTATCACTAAACTTAATTCTACACTTATCGCTACACTTATTCCTATTCTTAACACTATTCCACTGTGGGTCCTTTTCGCGATTCCTAGCCTGTCTCTTATAGTTCACTAATTGTCTATTCACACTGCACAGGTCGATGAACTGCAGCACGCGCGCCGTCGCTCGTAGCAGGCGCTCCCACGTAGAGAAGCGCGCTGGATCCGGAACAGCTGATCGCGGTGAGACGGGCCGTTGCTCGGTGATAGTGTGTGTCCGTTCCTCGCCCGTCGCTGCGTCGAGTGTCGGTCGCTCCGCCGGCCATGTTGATGGGTGCTCGCGCAGGAACTCGGGCCCAAGGAACCATCGGTGATGAGAGCCGATGTCCCTGGGTACTTCGCGCGTCGCGTCGTCAGCCACGTTTAGTTTCGTGGGCACCCACCTCCAATCACTTATGGCGCTGTTTTCCTCTATCGCGGCGATGCGATGTGCGACGAACGGGCGGTAGGATCGCGCGCCCGTCTTCAGCCACGTCATGACGGTACGGCTGTCCGTCCAGTAGGTCACTGCGCTTGGCTTCTTATCATGTTCGGCGATGATAGTCGCGCCCAGGCGACTACCCAGTACGGCGGCTTGCAGTTCGAGTCTCGGGATCGATGTGAGCTTGAGCGGTGCCACCTTCGCCTTCGCCGCCACGAGGGTTATATGTACCTCGCCATCGCTCGTGGTGGCTCTCCAGTACGCCGCTGTCGCGTAGGCTGACTCGCTCGCGTCCACGAACACGTGCAACTCGAGCGTCTCGGCGTGCGTGTACCCGTGGTAGCATCGTGGTATCTTCAGGTCCCGCAGACTCCGCAGGTGTTGGGTCCACTCGACCCACTGTTGTGCTAGGTCATCGTCGATGTTGTCGTCCCATCCTGTGCCGCGCCGCCATATCTCCTGCAGTATCTGCTTGGCCCGTATGGTGATGGGCGAAGCGATTCCGAGCGGGTCAAACAGAGACATCAGTATGCGGAGTGTCTCCCGCTTCGTCGGCGTCGGCTTTTCGAGTATGCCCGGGCGGAGGCGTGCGTCGATGTTGAACCCGATGTCGTCGGTGTCCGGCCTCCACTCCAGTCCGAGTACTCGTTCCGTCTATTTTTCCTCGCTGAGCCCGATCATCCGTCTGTCGTGTCTGATCTATTTTATTTGCACGGGCTCGGCGTTTTCTTTTGGGACGAGGGCGTCGATTTATTATCTGTATTTTCTTTTCTTCAATTTTTAATCGCGGTCGATCTTCTGTTCTATTATCCTTCTGTTCAGTTTCGAATCGCGGTCGATCTTCTCTATGTACTGTGGGCGCTTCAGTCTGTTTCGTGCGTCGTGAGCGCGCACCGTGTACGACCCAGCCGAGAGGGGTCCGGGAGGCAACGGGTTGATGTCGCTGCCCCCGGCGTACCTCTGACGTCAGCAGTAGGTGCCAATTGTCTTGGCCGATGAGTATCTGGGGTTTCGCTCTTCTGTAGGTGATATCGCTTTCTATGTCCCGCAGATGCTTGCAATCGGCGATGTCTTGCACGGTGACGGCTTGTGGCGTCGACTTCAAGTTGTCTATGGTGCGCGCTTGAATACGATGTGCGCGCTGGGACGTACCTCTCAACGTCAGCTGGACCCGACGGGAGTTCGATGACCGGACGTTACAATCGCCGATCGCCTCGATGTGCAGTGACTCGCGGGGGCCGCGCGCGCCTGTCTGGTTGGCGAGCTCGGCGTCGATGAGCGTCACCGTTGACCCGTCGTCGAGGAGGGCGTACGTGTCTACTCCTCCCGCCGGTCCGGAAATGTGTACCGGCACTATCTTGAGATACGATGCGAAGCCTCTTGTCCACGTTGACGCGACTGTCTGCTTCTCCGCGTTGTCGTCTTCGGCGACCCTTTCGCTTTTGACGTGGTGAAGCAGTCTGTGGTGCGAGTATTTGCACCCGTCGGTGTCGCAAGTGCGCTTCTTGCAATGATGACTATTTGTTCTGAAGCGTAGACACGCGAAGCATAGTCTTCGTGCCTTCGCGATATCCCATCTGTCGTTGACCGTCGACTCAATGAATTTCTTGCACTTGGTTACCTCGTGCTCTGTGTCGTGACACGCCGCGCATTTTTCTTTCCTCGGGCTCGATACAGCTGTGCTATAAGTCTTGTTCGTCTGTCTTCTGTTTGCTGTATGTTCCCGTTCGGGTGTCACGTGTTCGGGAGGTGCGTAGCGCCCGCACCTGTCGGCCTCCCTACTGAGGAAATCAGAGAGCCTCAGTAGGTCGGGTTCTTCTGTCTGTTCTTCCGCTGCGTAGTCGAACCATCTATACTTGAGCGCCGGTGTGAACTTGTCGATGGTCATTTTGACAGCCTCCGGGTTGTACAGGTACGCCACGCGGTTGAGTGCGCGTAGCGTCGCGACGATGTTCATCACCCGCGTGGCGAACACGCAGATGTCTCTCGGGTTGTCGCTGAGTCGGGGCAGCGCGCGCAGGCGTTCTAGTTCGCCCAGCGCGATGCAATCTGGTCGGCCGAAGCGTGCTTCGAGCGCCCGGAGTATGTCAGCTGTCTTGGCGTTGTATATGAGTAAGTTCTCGACGGCTTCTTTAGCTTTACCTTTTAGCGCTCTTCGTAGTCTCGCGACGTTCTCTGTGTCCGTGAAGCTCGGCGCAGATTCTTCATAAGCAGCTTTGAAGGTGAGCCACTCTTGGTGTGACCCACTGAAGTACGGCAATTCAGTAGCGAAGCGGTGGTGCGGGGCGCTCCCGGACCGGGCGGCGAGGGTGATTGCGGACGCCAGCTCACGCAAGTCGATTTGCTGTGGCGGCGTCGCGACTGTCGTTTCTTCATTCTTCGACACGGCGATGGGTGGTGGCTGGATCGGTGCAGGGGGCAACGGCGTTGTCGCCCGCGGCGCTGCATCGATGGTGCGCCCCACGTCTATGTCGTGTGGCCTGTCGGCGATGGCCAGGACGTGAGGTCGCGAGTCGTTCAGCCAGCTCCCGACTCTTTTCTCTGTTTCTTGTTCATCTGATATGCACGTGTCTGCGTCACTCTCGCTTTCTTCTTCTTCGGCTTCGATTCGTGATATCTTCGCGGCTGCTAATTGGACTTGCAATTCTAGTAGCTCCTCCTTGGCGCGGGCGAGCTTCAATCTTCGCGTCTTCGTTGAGAGCGTCTTCTTTGTGCCAGTCCTCTTGGACACTGGCTTCTTCGTTTTCTCCGTCGCGGAAGTGTCTGCCGTGGCGGTTGTTTCCGTCACGACAGTAGATTCTGTCGTGGCGGTCGACTCTGACGTGGCGGTCGACTCTGTCGCTGTAGTCGACCCCGACGATTCGGCGACTGGGGCCGATGCTGCTGGTCTACTGGTGGTGGAGCGTGTGACTGGCATGTTTCTTTTTTCTATTTTCTTCCTTTTTCAGCTTGATTCTTCTATATTCTCTTGCGTCTTCTATATTCTCTTGACGACGATAATCCGGCTTCCGAAGGACCAAATGAACAGGACGATTAATACGTCGTGCGTCCTGTTGCTGCTGTGGCTGGTATGCGTCGTGAAGGAGAATTCAATGAAAGCCGAAATAGTCTTGAAACAGTGCTCCACCCACCAGTTGTGACCCTCTTCGCGCAGAGTTTCTTCCTAAATCTTCCTATGTCCAGTCGCTCGAACGTGTCTGGCGCGGTTTTTCGCGCTCTTAAGTACTATTTGTTGTGTCACAACTAGTGGGCTTTGTACCGAGTTTATTAATCCAATAAACCAATCATAATAAATTATTCCTGTCCCTTTCCGGGGTTACACTCTTCTTACTATTCCTATCCCTTTCAGGGTTACACTCTTCTATTATTCCTATCCCTTTCAGGGTTACACTCTTCTATTATTCCTATCCCTTTCAGGGTTACACTCTTCTATCTTTATACTAATACTTATGCGCTAGGATTCTATGACATTATCTTTCTAACTTAACTACATAATGTACTACAGTAACTTAATCTATTATATACAAATTATACAGACGTCGTTCTGTACAGTGCTAATAATAAAAATAGCATCATATGGTTTAATGCATGTCATAATATTTTCCGTTTCCGTGACCCTGTCTTATCTGAAGGGGCAAGTCAAGAGTCTCCGTAACCGGCGAGCATGTATGAGACGAACTATGAGAGTTGAGGAAGCCGGAGAGGTCTATAAGGAAAAAAAAGTGTTGGAACTCTGTACTCTCGCCTTACCCCGCAAGGAATCTGGCGTGATGATATAGATAGATAGACATAATATTTTCCAAGTCTGATCATTACGTCTGGTTTCAAATAAGTCTACTGCGGTGTTTGATATCTATGGTATGTTACTTGTCAACAGCCGTGGGTAGGCAAGAGGTCTCGAGTGCCAGTACCCATAGAATTGCTCGCTATCGTCATCGGGACCCTGGTGTCTAAGTTTATCGGCCTTAAAGAGAAGTACGGCATCGGTTTGGTCGGGACTATACCAACTGGGTAAGTGGCTTTGTACTTAATAGCACTGTTTGTAGGTTATGTATAGAAATATTGTTTGGGTCATCTAGACAAGTATCTTTTAAGTCGCGGCCAAAATCGGAACTAACGCTGTCATCAAGTGAAATGTCACTTCATGACAGTCGCAGAGTTGCCGTTTACTATGAAAGTTTTTATGATTATGATTTTTTTTTTCTTCTTTTTTTTAAAAAAAAACGTTGCCCCACACTATGATTAAATCCTGTGTCGTGGGTGCGTTTACAAACATGAAAATTCACATACACAAATACCCCAGACCAGAACAAATAATTGTGGATCACACAAAGATTTGTCCCGTGCGGGAATCGAACCCGCGACTATAAGACACAGTGGGCGGGGCGGGCTAAGCCCTTAACCGCTGCGCTAAATCGTCCGTCCCAATTTACTCAATTTCTTTTTTTATTTAATAACCGTGCAGACCCACCAGTTCTAATATTTCCCTGAAAATCCTGGAAGCACGAAAATTTTACTAAATGGTGGCGCTAATTTCACTCCAACGTCTGTCAATGTCATCCACGGGCTAAAAAATTCTTATCACACTATAACGGACCACTCAAGAAATCCCTTTTATTATATATATTTATTGAAACTCCCCCAAACGATTACGAATGAAAGAAAGGCACTACAATTAAGATAATAACAAAAACCGTCATTATTAACAGTCCTGAATTTATTAAAGTTGTGTCCCTATATATCGTGCTTTCTAAATGTTTTTGCGAAGTGTCGTAACAAACAATGTGGCACCTTTAAATGAGAAGCTTCTTTGGTTATTACCATTAATACACTGAACGCAAAGACGTCTGCTTACGGCAGCAACCAACAAATGAACGCCGCAACACCATCATCCGCTATCCGATTCGTCCGCACATACAACAGAGTTAAAGTTTCGCCGTCACTCGCAAGTACTCTCTTTCTCATGTTATGTGTGAAGTATAGATTTGTAACTAGTTGTCGCGTCATTCTGTGATATAAATGTATGGTGATGAAGCGTAATGGTTTTGTCACATTGCCGACGCAGAGTGACGGTGGCGCAACCTGGGGAGTTATAAAGTACTGAAATTTACGGGAGACGACGCGCAGCCGCGCACGGCGCAATGGCAAACGTTGCGACCCGCCGTCGTGGCGCTACCAGTGACTACAAAGAAGCCCAGGCGGGAGCGAGACGCAAATACGCGTGCGAGCGGGACGCGAGTGTCGTCGCTAGTGACGTCAAGCCCGCTTTGTGACGTGCGCGCCGCGCTGCCGACCACCAGCCGAGCGGCTCCCGAGCGCGTCCGGAGCTACAGCCAAGCCTTTCCGTATTGCTAAATCAGTTACCGTGTATATAATAACCAAGCTTTTACTCATTATCACCACACATTTATACGCCACACATAGCATAAGAAATGTAAGGTGAACCTTGGTTAGAGACTACTGGTCCGTATACGAATGGCGGGTAGAGGCTGATTGATTAAGATGAACTTGCTCTAATTCTTCTTTGTTCCCCAGTCTTCCAGTACCAGAAGTACCGCCGCTGGAGTTACTACCGGATGTAGCAATAGACGCGTTCACCATCACCATGGTTACGTACACCATCTCCATGTCGATGGCTCTCATCTTCGCCGCCAAGGACAAGTACGAGATCGATGCCAACCAGGAGCTGCTCGCTTTAGTGAGTACCGATTTTTATCGCGCATCGGCCATCTAGATGTTCGTGTCCGCCATCTTAAATTTCAAAATGGACGCTTTCTTTCTAATTTTAAAATTTAGGAGTGTTTTTTTGGCGGGAAATCGAAGAGTGATATTGTCAATTTGTTTTAATCTCCAAAACTTGTGTTATTTCGAATTATAATGTGTAATGTTGGTAGAATATTAACCATTATGTATTCCTATATGTGCATGAGTGAAGGTAATTGTAACAAAGTGATAAAACGTGCCTTTTCGATTTCCCTCAAAACGGCCGTCGCAATTGGTATGTAAAGTATCCATCACTTTACTATCCAGGGTGGGGGCACTTCATCAATTTCATTATCATCAAGTTCATTGGGGAGTTAAATTAATTTAGAAATGAATATTCGTAAACTTTGTACAATGGCATAAAGTAAACGCAATTGCAAAAAAAAAAAATTTGGAGTGACTTTTCAGAAATACTTATTTGGACTTTTTTCTTGTCCCTGACTGACCACTCGTTGATATTTGTGTTATTCTAGCTAGTATTATAACCCTCTGCCATTAGATGTGATTGAACAAAAATATTTAAAGATGCCTAATTATATTCGTGTTACTTCTTGCTACTTCCAAGTACTAATATGTATAATAATATCTTTTCAGGGTACAAGTAACATGTTTGCGTCGTTCTTCGGATGCGCGCCATTCTGCGCCAGTCTATCTCGATCATACATACAGTACCAAGTAAGTGATATTTAAATACAATTATGATTGCTTTCTCAAGGGGCTCCGTAACCGACAACCGTATATGATACGACTATGAAAGTGGAGGAAGCCAGAGGGGTATGCAAGGAAAGAGCCTCTTGGAATTCTGTACTCTCTGCCTACCCCGCAAGGAATTTGGCGTGATGATATAGATGATGATATGTAATGTATTTCCATGCAGTTTTGCAAAATAGGAGTACTTTTTTTGCATTGGATATATTTAACCAAAGTCATCGACTTAAATAGCCAAACTGAGGAGTTTTGGCGGGATGTCGTCAATTTGTTTTAATTTCCAAAACTTGTGTTATTTCGAATAATAATGTGTGTGTGTGTGTCGAAATGTTGGTCGAATATTAACCATTATGTATTCCTATATGTGCATTAGTGAAAGTAATCGTAACAAAGTGATAAAACGTGCCTTTTCGATTTCCCTCAAAACAGTTGGCTGTCTTTGGTACTACATCAATTTCATTACCATCGTTGTCATCAAGTTCATCGGGGAGTTGAATTAATTTCCATTTTTTATTTTTATTTTAATTAGCATATCATTATGATAAACTTTTGTCGAATTAATATAAACTGTTTGCTTAAGGCGATATTTAAATGAGCGACAAATAATATGACGCTACAATCAATTTTGTACCTTAGAATTGTTGTGTATATAGGTTTATTAGGAAATCTGTCACACCTTCGGGTATCATTGCCGAACCGAGCGCCCCCCGAGCTCCAGCCGAGCGCTAAGTCATTTATGTGACTAAGTCTTTACTCATCATAACCACACATCTATATTATCATTGGAGAATCTCTATTCGTATCTGTACTATCAAATATTCCCGAGGTGTCATATAAAAGTTATATCTTTATTTCCAGGCTGGTAGTAAGACTGGTATAACATCAGTAGTGAGTCCTCTGCTGATCCTCTGCGTGCTGCTGTGGATCGGGCCGTTCTTCGAGCAGCTGCCCCGATGCGTACTGGCTTCTATTATCGTAGTCTCACTCAAAGGCATGTTCATGCAAGTTAAAGAACTCGGCAAGTAAGTATTGAGAACTGTTTTGATTTTGGTGTACTTATTTGCGGTTGTGATCTACTCATTTTACGTGTGAGGATCGAAGGCGGGGAGGGGGTCCAAAAAAAATCGCGAAATATCACACAGAGGGAGGGGGAGGTGTAATGTATTTATGAGGGGCGAAAAGCGGCGCGTTACCTTGACTCGCCTTGAAAATTTTTAAGATGAGTTATTGTACCAATAAAATAAATCCAATATTGGCCTGCTGCGGGGGGTTAGTCTAAAACCTCGCCAGCTGGTTAAAAAGTTCCTAAAAGACATCACGTGATTAATGGACGACCTCTTATTGCTTATATGTTATTCTGACGTATAAGCTATCTTACTGTAAAGTTTCATCAGTTAAGTAGTTTTTGCGTGAAAGAGTAACAAACATCCATCCATCCTCAGAAACTTACGCGTTTTTTAATATTATTTAGTAGAATTTGGTACCTATACCTATTTGTGGTGAGGCCTACTTATTTAAGGCGTGTTATACTAAATTTTGTTTTCCATCACAAGTATACATATACATTCCAAATTAAATATGAACTATAATAATTTAAATAATGTCAAAACAGATGTTCAATGCGAAATTGAAAGTATGTAGGTACCGAGAAAGACCTAGACCATCTTACCATGACCAAATAGACCGTGTCCTATCTGAAGCGCAAGTTAAGAGACTTCACAATAAACATTCTCGTGTCGATTCTCTCAATTCCATAAACAATTTCTTTGCCAATGTTGGTAAAAACTTAGCTAACCACATACTAAACAATGCTCTTTTAGAAACAGACCCCCAAGAAGTTAGTAACATAATTACAAACCTCAAAACTGACAGTGCCCCTGGCTGGGACAACATTCCAATCAAATTTCTTAAAACTTGCAGCTCTTTAGTTGCCCCTATTATTAGTCACTTAGCTAACTTATGCTTTTCATTAGGTGTGTTTCCGGTGCCGCTTAAAAAATCAATTATCATTCCTGTGCACAAGGGTGGAGAAAAAGGTGACATAAATAATTATAGACCGATTTCTATCTTACCTGCTATCTCAAAAATTCTTGAAAAATTAATAAATTAATAAGACTCTTGAACTATCTTGAAAAATTTAACATTATATCTAATTCACAATACGGATTTAGACGTGGCCTTTCTACAGAAGATGCAATCTTTGCTTTAACGTCTAATATTACTAACCAGCTTGACAAAGGACAAAAATGTTTGACAATATTTCTAGACTTAAAAAAAGCATTCGATACCGTATCCATCCCCACTTTTGTGAACAAACTGGAGAACATTGGTATTCGAGGAACACCATTAAACTTGATTAGAGATTATTTAAATGAACGAACCCAACGTGTAAAAATTGGAAATTATACGAGTCAAGACCTAGATATAACGTTTGGTGTTCCTCAAGGGAGCGTTCTGGGTCCGAGCCTTTTTTTAATATACATAAATGAACTGACTAATCTCGATATTGAGGGCGGTGGAGTATACTCTTATGCAGATGATACGGCTATTGTTATTTCAGGTTAGACCTGGAACTCAGTATATGAGAAGGCTGAAACAGAATTGGCTAGGGTTTCTAACTGGCTAAGAATCAACTTATTAACTTTGAATACTAATAAAACAAATTACATGTGTTTTAGTATTAATGAAAAATCGCAACCTAGGCAAAATCTATCATTAAAGCTACATACATGTGACAAACTGGATTGCTTAAACTGCCAATGTAAAGTTATAGGAAAAGTAACATCAACTAAATATCTTGGAGTGGTACTAGACAATAAACTGACCTGGCATGATCAAATCGATTACGTGAATGATAGAACTCGAAAGCTTATCTGGATTTTTAAATCTCTAAGACACATTGCATCCCATAAACTTATACGACAAATTTATATCTCTCTAGTCCAACCTGTTCTGACCTATTGCATTCCTATTTGGGGAGGTTCATCAAAAACAAAATTCTTGGAAGCTGAACGCGCACAACGTTTTTTACTCAAAATTATGTACTTCAAACCACGCCTATTCCCCACCTCAGATCTTTTCAAAATATGTAACTTACTAACCGTGAGACAATTATATATTGTATAAGCCACTATAAAACTTCACAAGAACCTTCCGTTTGACCCCGACTTACTACTAAAGAGAACGGTAGGCAACGTCGTTACTAATTATCACACTAGAACTTCTTTTGCTGAAAGGCAATTCTATGCAAAGTCTGCGATTATATACAATAAACTAAATAAACTACATAATATACACAAACTGACCCACCATGAGCTTAAGAAAACTATTACAAACCGGATAAAAACTTTAAATTACGATGAGACGGAGGCACTTCTAAACATTTGTCATACAACTTAACACTTACAATATAAAATTATGACCAAATTAGGCTAGTTATGCACAACACACATACACACACTAACATGCACACACACAAGCACGCAAGCGCTCACACACACACACACACACACACACATACACACACACACACACACACAAACGCACGCACACACATACATTTTAGATTACTAGTTAATTAATTTACCTTATTTACTTACCTTTTTGATTTGTAATTAATTTCAAATATTTATATCTATATTTGTTAGAGATATAGAAGAGCGGGGACTTCTGACACAAGTTTTTTATAAAACTTACTAGAAGAACCCATGTACTGTTAATATGTTTGTAACACATTTATAGAAATAAACAATTTTTGATTTTTTTTTTTTTAAAGAGTCTCCGAAACCGGCTAGCGTGTATGAGACGAACTATAAGAGTGGAGGAAGCCAAAGAGGAATGTAAAGAAACAATATGTTGGAATTTTGTACTTTCTGCCTACCCCGCAAGGGAGTTAACGTGATGATATATAAAATTTTTCTTTTTATTCTAGATTTTGGAAACTCAGCAAACTGGACGCGATGGTTTGGCTCGTCACCTTCCTGACAACAATGTTGATCAATATTGATATTGGGTTAGTATTCACCTAAGATAAAGTACTTATCCTAAGTATCTATTATTCTCTATACAGCCTCGGAATTATTCCTGTGTCGTGGATGCGTTTACAAACATGGAATTAACATATTAACGCCCAGACCGTAACAAATATTTGTGGGACACACAAACATGTTCCTAAATATGGATAATAATATTAGCCCTGTTAAGAAACTGTCCCACCGTTTGGCACGGGCCTCTTCTCAAACTGAGAGGGTTTAGGCCATAGTCCACCACGCTGGCCCAATGCTGGTTGGTGAACTTCACACACCTTCGAGAAACTCTTAGGCATGCAGGTTTCCTCACGATGTTTTCCTTCACCGTTAAAACAAGTGATCATTAATTTTTAATACGCACATGCTTACGAAAAGACAGAGGTGCGTGCCTGGGTTTGAACCCGAGACCTCTGACTTTGCGGTCCAACGGTCTAACCACTAGGCTATCACTGCTGTATGGATAATAATATGGATGATATGGAGAGAATTTGTCGATTTAATTTGGGGAATCTGTGCATTGTGGCGATGTATAGGGGTCGGTACAAGACGAATGATTATTCTTTTAGACTCGGCGCTGGTCTCCTAGCAAGTGTGGGCGCTCTGTTCTGCCGCTCCCAAAAGCCTTACACGTGCCTCCTAGGACGTGTACTGGAGACGGACTTGTACCTGGACATCAAGAGATATAGGGCTGTGAGTATTATAGAAATTCTATACATATATCCTGGTACATGTTAATACCCAGTTGTGTCATGGAGGATAAACGCCACAGACCACTACAGCCGGTTTCAACATTATACATTTTTATTTAGTCTCAAATTGTGGCAGTTAAAATAGTATTAAATTCGCCCCCTTCACACCGGGACCTAACATTGTCTGCGAAATAAAGGTGTACATAGTACCCCTCTGCCACACTCGCTTGGGGAATATAGGCGTGATGTGGGGATTTGTGTAACAAATTGTATCCAGATGTCTTTTAAAAATAGCAACAGATTTTGCATATTTTTTTTTTCAAACAGCGCATCACTGGAAACGAAAATACAAATTATTGAACACAACCTTCAGTCATCTCCAGAGCATATTTTTGCTGGCTATTTATAAGTTCACAAATTCACATTTTAGAGAGGTCCATTTAAAAAAAGTTTCTAAAAAAAAAGGTATCATCACGCCAGATCCCTTACGGGGTAGGTAGAGAGTACAGAGTTCCAACAGGTTCTTTCCTTACATACCTCTCTGGCTTCCTCTACTCTCATAGTTCGTCTCATACACGCTCGCCGGTTACGGAGACTCCTGACTTGTCCTTCAGATAAGACCCGGTCTATTTTGTCATAGTAAGATAGTCTAGGTTTTCCCCGGTACCTACATCCTTCCACTTTCGCATTGTATATCAGTTTGGTCATTCTTTCTTCGGACATTTTTTCTATATGCCCGAACCAACGGAGTATACCCTTTCTCATCTTTACACCGATACTATCTTTCATACCTATTCGCTTTCTTTCTACGCTGTTGCGAATACGGTCGGTCAGATTTACTCCGCACTTCTTCCGCAGAGTAGCATTTCCACCGCATTTATCCTACTTTCATTCTTCTTCTTACATACCCAGCTCTCGCTGCCAAGGTAATAAGCTTTATATAATTACTGACATTTATTCTTACGTTATTAAGTTTCAAATTCCAATTTAGATTAGTCTATTTTTCTTAGAACTTTCTTCAAAATGATTTAAGATTCAATATCCAATTTAGAGTAGTCCATTATTCTTAGAACTTCCTTCAAAATGATTTAAGTTTCAAATTCCAATTTAGATTAGAAGAACTTTCTTCAAAATTATGTAAGTTTCAAATTCCAATTATATTTCTTAGAACTTCCTTCAAAATGATTTGTTTTAAATTCCAATTTAGATTAGTCTATATTTCTTAGAACTTTCTTCAAAATGATTTAAGTTTCAAATTCCAATTTAGATAAGTCTTTTTTTTTAGAACTTCCTTCAAAATGATTTGAGTTTTAAATTCCAATTTAGATAAGTCTATTTTTCTTCAATTTAGGTAAGTCTTTTTTTCTTAAACTCTTTAGATTAGTCTATATTTCTTGCAATATCTATTATCGTTTCTTTCCCAACCACATCACTGAAAGACATGCAGTGGGCAGGCCACCCACAAAGTGAACCTATGACTTGGTGAAAGTCGTAGATAAATGCTGGATTCTGATAGCGCAAGGATGGTTGTCGTGGCGATTTTTAAGGGAGGCCTTTGTCTCTCAGTGGACCTCGGTCGGCTGATGATGTTATCAATACGCTGTAATCAAAAGCCCTCGGCTTGCCATGTCCAATTCGTTATCGTTATGGTTAATTAGAATGAAGAACTGTACCGCACACATGAAAATAATGTACGCCATCGTAAAGATGGTCCAGTACATTATGTCGAGTACACTTATCTCGTAATTTAGAGAGTATGGGTACAGCTTTCTTGGGAATATCCTCATTTTTACGCTTTAGATTTTTCTTTATCAATATACTCAATAGGTTTAAATAGTAGTTGTTTGATCACACTGGAGCAAAAGATCGAATATTAGGATTGTTTGTATCAAACGCTTCCTCAACTCTCAGACCACGCGGTCACAGGGTTTTCTTTGGCATTATGAACCTTCCAATAAGTGGTCGCCAATGGGAAGTTAACTATTTCTTATTGTTGCGGAAATTTTCTGTAAATCATTTTGTAGGTCGATACGAGCTACTTTTTAAAATTTTATTTTTTTAAATTGACGTTGACACACGTCAGTGTCAGTTTCGTCTCATAGATATAGTATTAGTTTCGTCGCCTACAGTTTTTTTAAGAAGTTTTTATTCTTAGGTGTCAGATTGATTTGGGGGCCAGTTTTAATCATAGATATATTATAATGGATTGAGTACTGTCAAAATATTGCTTAAGAAAATTAAACTTTTACTCACAGACACAACATTGAATTTTCTATGTTTTAAACAACTCGAGAAACCATGATGAGTGAGAGCAATAACCTGGAGCCCGGTGTCACGCTCGCACCCATTACGATCTAGATCGTAACGGTGACCATAAGGTAGAACTAATAAGGACTATACCTATTTATGATATGGTTTAAATACGCTGTAAACCATTTATTATCGAGATCAAAACGAACAAGGTTCTCAATTCGTCTTAATATACAGGATGGATTAAGATGGGACAGTAACGGCAGCTATCGCAACCGTTGTAATCAATCAAAAACGTTGACTACAACTCATTTAAGATGTGGCATACGCGTAGAAAGAAAGAATTACGGCAATAAACAGTGCCCGAGAATCATACGTTAATTATATGTCAACAAGTCCATAATAGTACCAATGTTTGTTAACCCTACTTAGAAAGAGACGTAGGGCTCTAAGTGAGTATCCTTGTCGTCACGTTTATTTCGCAGAGTGCTCAATCCATTATGCTATATTCATGGTTTTAATGATTATAATATACCTTTGTAATATACTCTTTGGTCAGTTTGTCAAATCACTTGCACACTTTTGTTGTGCATGAAATCCATTATTTTCTCGATCTAAATTATAAAAAAAATATTCGTGCTTATATTGTCCGGGGGTCGGATGTGTAAATCCACATTTCGCCGACAATGTTGATTCCAATGTGATAGCGGGCTTGCCACCTGCTATCATACCAGGCACAATTCCAGACTATAGTATTTTTCACATAGGATGGGTGAGTTCTAATTGCCAAACGAAATTATACTTTATTCAATTGCAATAACTTTGCAATTGCTTTGACGACGATTTAGCGCAGTGGTTAAGAGCTTGAGCTGCCCACTGTGTCTAATAGTCGCGGGTTCGATTCCCGCACGGGACAAATCTTTGTGTGATCCACAATTATTTGTTCCGGTCTGGGTATTTGGGTTTGTGAATTTTCATGTTTGTAAACGCACCTACGACACAGGAATAAATCCTAGTGTGAGGCTACGATTTTTAAAAAACAAAAAACAAATAAGAAGCATGACGTTCCTATACTTATGGTTTTATGCCTTAACACCATTGAATTAAATATTAATTTCGTTTGACAATTAGAACTGTCACTACCCATCCTATGTGAAAAATACTAAAGTTTGCTTAATATTTTCCGACTTCTCCGACTTAAGACATACTCAAGACCTGGCGATCGCTAGCCGCAGCATATATCACTAGACCAACGAAGCCGCTATTTTCATCCGAATTCTACTTAGAAAGCCGAACTTACTCCATGTTCCTACGGTCCACTGTGCTTACAGGCAAAACGCATACATAGTCCGGTCAAGCAGATGCTTTGTCTCATATAGTAGATATTGATCCATTTACTACGAGTACTATTAAATTGAAAAAGACTCTGTGTAACCATTTCTTCGGCTCAGGTGTTTAGAGATTGCTGGTATAACTATAATCCTTGCGTTAGAGCGTTCTTGCGTTATTAGAATTCTATAAGTGGAAACTTTTAATTGGCCTTAATCTATTTATTGTTATGTACTTACTCACTGTATTAGCTGTAAGTTTTCTCAATTATTAAAATAAAATAAAATAAAAAATAGCTAAATGAAAAAAAAAAGAAAGGCGTCCACTGCAGAACAAAAGGCTCCCACCTCGAAGTTCGTCACGACGAGCGGTTTCGTATCGTACGCAGCCACCTTTTACCCCCGACCTTCACCAGCCGGCTATAATATAATTTTTATACCTAGCTACTATACCTCTGACTGATTGACTGCCTCGTTGCGTGTCGTGTTATACGAGCTCGAAGTACTACTCCTTTTGTAGACATTTTCTGACTGCACTCTGGGGTCTGGGATTGGTCATGCTCACTAAAAAGTCTATGCTTGCAGTGGCTATAGGGTGCGAGCCACTTCCTTCCCTCTAATATGGTAGAAGGAGGTGAGGGCTGGTCAAGTAGTCGTACTCGTGAACGGGTGCTGCTTGTAGAGAATGGTCCACCCAGAATCCTCTAGCTTTTTATTATAACATATTTTAAAAAATATTAATAATAGTCTTATATATCAGTCGTAAGGCATCACACTGGAGCTGGATCGCATAAATGATATGTATAGTAAAAAAATGTACGTATCTATACAAAAAATGATGAAAAAATGAATGGAGAATTAGACAAAAAAGACACGCTCGCTGGGTTTCTCGCCGGATCTTCTCAGTGGAGGCCGCGTTCCAATCCGGTAGCAGATTAGTAAGTTTAAAAAAAATGTAAATATGACAATTTGTAATCATCCCCGCAGAGTTTATGCAAAATAAAACAATTTGAGTTTGAGTTGGTCTATTGGCAAAGCGCATCGCTTTGTAATCACGAGTCCACGATTAGTCCGACCTACGATTTGAACGCGGGACAGGTTCAAATCCTAGATCGGACTAATGTAGTTTTTCTTAGAAAAACTTCCCAGTATGATTCTGAAATTGTGGCTCGCCCCCTATTACATGGGACCTAACACCGTCGGCGAAAAGTGGGTGTGCTTGGTCCACCTCTGCCACCTCCGCTTGGGGTATATAGGCGTTACTGTATATACTATGCCTGTCTCCTTAGAATCCTTCGATCGAATAAATTAATTTCTTTTCTTTTCTTTCGATGATTTTTTCTAGATGGAGCATCGGGCGCGCGGAAACGGCATAAAATGTATCAAGCCATATGGATCACTTTTCAACTTTTGACCAAATGGAACACTGGGCTCACACCTAGACACACAGACATATACTGCGTAACTGAGGCTTCTTTTTGGGCCATTTACGTCAGCAATGCTCAGTTAACAAGTTTTAGTCTAAGGCCCGTATTACAGAACGAAAATCATTTGTGAACCTAGTTTTAAAACTAACATTTCAGTACAAAAATCTGATTTTTAAACTAGATTCACGACAGATTTACATTTTGTAATACCGACTTAGGCCTCTCTCCATGTCTTCCCCAGGCTGAAGAGTTACCAGGCATCAAGATCTTCCACTACTGCGGCGGCCTGAACTTCGCCAGCAGAAACCTATTCCGTTCCACCTTGTTCCGCAAAATCGGGTACATGAAGCCGTCGGAACCCACACACGAGGAGCACAACGACCTCACCAAAAGCGACACGTATGAATGGGACCCGAATCTCAGCAGTAGGGTAAGTTTTTACAGGTCAAAAGATTTGACTTAGCACAACTTTCTCCTATCCAACGGAGTTGAAATTTGACATGTTGGTTCAGTTCTAGTGACTGCATTTTTGTGGTAAGCATGACTTGATTTTACATCCAGGATTGGCTCCAGACGGTAGAACTCCTGGACGGCCAACAGCATAAACACGAAATTTTGTATACACGTTTTATTACGATTGGCCGTTTTAAATTGCACCGTAGCGCTGTGCGACCGCGGTGTTCTTACCGATTACCAAGGTTAAGCAGCGTTCGACTCGGTTGGCCCGAGATGGGTGACCGTTTGTGGCATTTTTGTGGAATGTGAAGCGAGGTTTCCCCCCATTTATAAGTAGAGTAAGTATCTGCAGTTCCATATCCAGTAAAGTACGACGTAATGGGTATGAAGTAAGTGAAGAATAGATGTGATGAACAGAAAGGAGTGGAGAAGAGTGACGTAGAGGGCTGGGCTATGACGAAACGCGACGTGTTAAGATAACTTCGTGAAATGATCGTTTATTTAGTATTCTGTATGCCACTAGTTAGACCGTTGGATTGCAAAGTCAGAGGTCTCGGGTTCAAACCCAGGCACGCACCTCTGTCTTTTCGAAAGCATGTGCGTATTATATATATGTATATAGCGAATGAGGCCACGGGTTGTTTCACCAAGGGTACTAACTCCATCACGCGTACGTAATTTGATGAAGCTTGGGGGGCTTGTTTTCCCTTATTGTTATTTAGTAAGCAATTGACAATTATAATGTTAATTAAAAATTATTTTAAAAACATAAAAAACATATGCGGCTATCTACAAACTCCTTGCATTAAATTTCAGTGAAATAGCCACCCGGGCTCGTCCGGGATTTGAACCCGGGACCTCTCGCACCCGAAGCGAGAATCATACCTCTAGACCAACGAGCCATGTTAAGGGTAGTAGAAAACATTCACCCTATGGACTTAATAAATAAGTAAATTTTAGAGGACGCTAAAATTGTTTTTTGCCGTAGAACATTAAATAATTAATAAGGTTGCCCAGATAGGCTCGAACTAATAATCATTGATGAAATATCACTTTGGAAATCACGTGATGGCGTATACATGTGTATGTGTTTATTTTTTATTCACGACAGCGATTGACCTCTATCTAACCTGATGGAAACTTACTATTAGACCAAAGGCGTGGATCACTGACTCAGCAAAAGCCTATTCTCAGTGGATTTGACGATACCTATGTTATATCTACGAGGCATGCCTTTTAAGTTTTGTCGTTTGAAGAAAAGAACAACTAGAACCTTATAGTACTTTTTATTGTTTTTCAAAGTATTCACCACGTAGCTTAATACACTTTTCCATTCGCTCAAACCAGTTATTATAACATTTATTCCACTCTATAGTGGGGGTGTTCAAAATGGCTGACTTGAAAGCGTCGACTGCTTCTTCACCGGACTAGAACCTTTGACCACGAAGACTTTTCTTAATTTAAGGAAATGTAAAGAAATCGTTAGGGCTTAGGTCAGAACTGTATGGAGGATGGTCAAGAATTTCTACTTTTTCCTGCTTCAAATACTCAATCGTTTGACGAGCGCTGTGTGAGCTTGCGTTGTCGTGGTGCAGGATGATGCGTCGCTTTGAATTAGATTTTCGAAGTTCGGCGATGACTTGTGGTAAACAAACTGTGGTATACCACTCTGCGTTAACCGTTCTACGATCTTCAAGTGCAATAGTCGCAACATGGCCGGTTTTTCCAACCAACGTGGCCACAATCTTCTTTGAAGTGCTTCGAGAACGAACAACTTTAGTCGGCTTTGGCTCGTCTTGAAAGACCCAGATTTGTAGATTGTTGTTTGGAATCAGGATCGTAGGCATAGATCCAAGATTCGTCACCGCTGATGATGTCGTAGACGTGATTTGACTCTCCTCGGTTGAACCTTTGCAGAGTTTTCTTACACCATCTGACGCGGGCCGCCTTGTGATCGTCGGATAGCAGATGCGGTATCCAACGGCAAACTAGCTTTCTCACACCAAGCGCTTCATGCAAGAGCTTCTGAATGGTTGTCCCTGAGATGCCTAATAGCGCCTCTATCTCTCGATACTCGAATAAGTTGTCTCACAGCAATGATGTTATCTTCAGTGAAGGCGGATTTTAGGCGTCCTTCGCGAGATTTGTCACTAACACTAGTATGTCCAGGCTGGAATTCTAAATACCAGCGTTCGGCAGTCCGCAGACATGGGGCTTCATACCTGAACACAGATGTTAGCTCTTCAAAACACTGAAGCCGTGTCAGGCCTCTTCTAAAATTGTAGAAAATTATTGCACGAACATTTTCGTACGTAACCTGACAGATTCCAATCGACGCTGTGACTAAACAATAGCATTAATCCTAATACTTTAAACTGTTTTGAGATTCAAAATTTAAACACATTCGAATGTAGAACAGTTCCAAATTCAAAATTGCCGGGAAATATGGAAACGACAAAACTTAAAAGGCATGCCTAGTATCAACATATATCATCACATCAGACCCTTGCGGGGTACCTATCTCCAGAAATCATGAAATTCGTGTGACATAATTGTGTGGATGACTACATAAATGAAATAATATTAATCTTTGTGTGTGTGTGTGTCTGTGAATGATCTACGCTGTTGGCCGCGGGACCTTTACAGCTTCACCGGACAAGAGGGCGAGCGTGCAACCACTATGCTCGAGCCAGAAGGGCAAGGGGGCAACTGGCTCAAGGGCGCCTCAAGGAGGAACGGACTCGGCTTGGGCAGACGCTATGTATACTAGGTGTCTTGCCGTGGTGCTCTGCACCGGCCGGCGGGCAAGGGATTCTTCGACCTCGCCGGCGAGGTCGGTGTCTGATCCTGTGTGCGGTATCCGAAAGAAGGGATATAAGGCCATCGGGAGGGTCGGTGAGAACATGCCGCGGATGGCGGTAGCGGCTGATAGGAGGGGAGTTAGGTTCGTAGTCGGCGGCGGCTACGATTAGCGGATTTCTATGATGGGACGCCTTTGCGAAATATCGGGTTCTCGCCTTTTTAATAAAGGCGCGAATAGGTTTGAGACCGAGATAGGAATGGAGATCTACATTCCGTATGAACCACGGGGCTCCGACGGCTTTGAGGAGGAAACGGGATTGAACCGTTTGGAGTCTATGATGTGAGAGCGGGCGGCTTGCCCGAACACCTCACAAGCGTACGTCATGATGGGCCATATACAAGTTTTGTAAAGTGTCACCTTATTCCTAAGGGACATTATACTCCGCTTGCAGATTATCGGGTAAAGACGACCGCGCACAAAGGCTGCTCGGTTACGGACTCGCTTGATGTGCGGTCCGAAGGTCATGGTTTTATTTAGGGTGACCCCTAGATATTTGACCTGTCTGACCCAGGGAATAGGTAGGTCGAACATGGTCACTTGACCGAGATTACTTCTGGGGTGGCGCAGGGAGGGGCGCGGGGTGGCACCTCTGGAGAAGAACACCGCAGCGCTCTTGTCCGGGTTCATCTCAACACGCCACTTCCTGAACCAATCCCCTAGGGTATTGGCGGCTGCCTGAAGGTTTCTAGTAATGAAGCCCTTATTCCTATGTGAGACATAGAGAGCGGTATCATCCGCGAATAGGGCTAGATGCACCTTACTCGAACAGGGAATATCGTTCGTGTAAAGGCTGAATAGGAGGGGGGAGAGAGCTGAGCCTTGTGGGACACCAGCTTGTGTGGAGTGAGGGGTAGAGCGCGTCATTTCGCCGCGATACCGAAAGGATTCGACAGGAAGTCTCGTAAGATGAGCACGAGTCTGTCCGGCACACTCATTTGGTAAAGCTTGTAGATCAAGCCGTTGTACCAGACTTTGTCGAACGCCTTCGCGACATCGAAGAAAAGGGCACCCGTGTAGACGGGTTTGGATTTGTTAAGGCCAGTGAGGATGTGTTCCGTGATGCGGTGCACTTGATGGACGCAAGAGTGTTTGGCTCGAAAACCAAACTGCTCATTAATGAGAATACCCCTGGACGATACAAAGTCGTGCCAGGAGCAGGCGCTCGTAGATCTTTGCCAGGAAGTTGAGGAGACTGATGGGGCGGTAACTCGTGGGAAGGTCACGAGGTTTACCGGGCTTAGGGATGCTTATGACGTCGGCCTCCTTCCACTGAGTAGGGAAGGTGCAGTTCGTCATGGCATTCGCATTAAGGATGGCCACTAAGAGGCAGATGAGTTGGGCGGGTAAGCATTTGAGTACGCGTTCAGAAATGCCGTCAGAGCCGGGGGCCTTTTTCGGTCTAAGACCTTTAATCAGGTCCTCGTCCTCAGTCTGGGTAATAGGGGATAAGAAATCGGTGTGGGGGACGGACGCCCTGCGCTCGACTTCCCTGTCGATCGAATCGACATGAGTCGGGTCAACGGAAAGAGAGCTGGGAGTGCATTGGCTCTCGAGGGTGTCGGCGAGAAGCTCGGCCTTTTCGTCGTCATCGAAAGCTGGGGTTGCGCCTGAGGGGCGGGTTAGCGGGGGCATGTCAGACATGGGGTCGGATTTCAGGGTAAGCGCCAGTTTCCAGTAGGCCAGATGCGATGGCGTGTGGCCCTCTAAGAACGATCGCTCAAGTCACTCCAGCGACTATCCCGGACCTCCGCGACACGACGCTTTACATCACGTTGTAAGGCGCGCATCCGGGCCCGGTTGGCTTCGATGGGATAGGAGTCGTACGCTCCTTACTCAGATAATCACTGGTCACGGTTGCTTCGGTGATTATCTGAGGAAGATTGGACGCGAGGCGACGACGACCTGTCACCGCTGCGGTAGGGACCAGGATTCCGCCCAGCACACGCTCGAAGAGTGCCCAGCGTGGGCCTCCGAGCGGTGGATCCTGGTCGACCGGATCGGACCGGACCTCTCCCTGCCGGCAGTAATAGCGGCTATGCTGGCAGGGGAATCGGCGTGGGCGGCCGTATCCTCCTTCTGCGAGACTGTGATGTCCCAGAAGGAGGAGGCCGAGCGGGATCGGAGAGGGCCGATCGTGCTCGACGAAGGCGACGGCGCCGGGGCCGCCCAGGCCCCCCAGCCCAATAGCCCGGGGCTTAAGAATACGGGCTAACCCGCGTAATATCTAGCGGGGGACCCCCCCCCCCCCCCTGCTACAACATCAGCAGGGGGGCCTTAAGGGTCGCGGACGCAAGAGGCGGGGGCCCTGAGCGTCCTTCACGAGCAACCCCGAGGAGGACGGCGGCGTGGTGTGGCCCACGTCGCCGTGAGCACCGCGTCGGTGCGGGGGGGAGCATGTCATCAAGTCTCCCTCCGATGGCGGGCTCGTCAGAGCGAGGCACAAGTGGGGCACCGGTGCGTTCCATACGGAGATCCCGGAGCCCCTCCAAAGTGCTGATGTCGGTCAGTTTTAGTCGGTAGGAATCCGACGCGCCCCGCGAGCTTCCCCCGAGGCTCGCGGAAGTCCTACGCAGGATTTACCCCAGGTAAAAAAAAAAAAGAGTCTCACGCTCGAACTGATGCATTTTAGCCCGAATAAGTTCCCTAACATCATCTGACAATCTAAAGCGGTTGAGATCCTCCGCCTCGACTTGCTTTGATGATCGACTGACAGCTGATTGGGATTGGATATGGGCAGTGAAGGCATTTACAGCCTGATCGGTGTCCTGAGGGGACGGGGTGGAGTCCGAGCTGAAAGGAAGGGGGAGTGGGTCGGCATCCGCTAAGGCTGCACTCAGCGCATGCCAATCCACCACCGTCTTCGTCTTCGAAAGACCGAGTCTCATGACTACAGGTCGGTGGTCAGAGTCAAGCTCATGGACTATCACCAACGAACGCAACCGTAAGGTCACACCCTTCAGAAGCGCCATGTCCAGGACATCAGGGCGGTGGTCGATGTTGTCCGGATAGTGAGTGGGGTACATAGGCGCGATGACGTCAAAGTCGAGTTGGTCGACCAGGGCGTCAAGGCTCCTACCGTTAGGGGAAGTGGTGAGGCAATTCCAAACCACGTGCTTGCAATTGAAGTCACCCGCCAGAATGACGGCGCTTCCTAGATTAAAGAGTGCTTCGAAATCACTCCTGAGGACAAGTTTAGTGGGAGGAAGATAGACGGAGGCGATCACAATGGGTTGATACCCAGTGAGGGAAATACGACAGACCGAGGCTTCGATGTTGGTGAGCGCAGGGGGGTCCAGAGGAATACAGGGCAGGGACCTCCTGTAGTAAATGAGAGTACCGCCTCTACGGGAGCCGATTCAGTCATTACGCAAGAGGTTGTAGTTTGCGAGCCTAGGATCGCGATGGGCGGGCTTGAGGAAGGTTTCCTGCACCAGAAGGATGTCCAGTTGATGATCCCGGAGGAAATCACCAACCTGGTCACGTTGGAAGCGGAGGCCGTCGGCGCTAAAGAACGCCAGGGATAGGCTATGGGGCTTAAGGTGGGAAGGTCTTAAATCCATTATGGATTGTAGGGGCGGTTGGTTTTAAGGGAGGCCATGGCGTCGTGAACGTCCATGTATATCATAAGCAGGGTGAATTGCTCTTCCCAGCTAGTAGCGGCGCGGAGCTTTTGGGCCAGCTCGCGAATCCTGTTGACGCATACCGTGCCATACATCTTGTCCAGCATAATAAAGTCCGCGATGGCGTCGGCTGGCGGAGGAGGCGCAACCAACCGTGTGGGTTTGGGGAGATGAGCGGGGTCCATAGGTGGGTGAGGGGCCGCGGTGTAAGGGAGCGGCTTCGCCCACGCGTTGGCGCCGAGTGCCGGCCTAAGCGGAGGCGTAGATGTCAGCGCCTGGGACGTGGAAACGCGGGAGGCTAAAGTCGCTAGGGGGAGGGGCGCTGAGGGCGCCGGGTGAGGATGCGCTGAAGGCGCGGGAGGGTGATGCGCTGAAGGCGGTGGGGGGCGAACGGGCGCACGAGGACGGCATCGACCGCGCCTTGTCCGGCGCTTCCCCTTTGGGGCTCTGGGGCAACCGCCACAGTTCGCGGTATGCCCCTTGGTCCCGCAGAGGACGCAGCTGGGCGGCTCAGTCGCCATCTCCCTCGAGCGGGAGCATTGCGAGGTCGCGTGGTCCCCGACACATTTGACGCATCGAGGGCGCGCGTTGCAGTTACGGGCAGAGTGCCCGTACATCTGACAGTTATGGCACTGTCTGGGCGTGCGTCCTTTCGCCAAACTTGTGTGCGAAAGGGTGTGTGCCTATCACTAACTGCTCCGGGGTGAAGAGAACCGCCGCACGGACAATAGGATTTCGGGAAGGGAAAAGGTAGGTCCTGCTGTAAGGATGAGCTCTGACTAGGGTAGTGCCCAAGGACAGAACTCAAACCCTTCCGAGTTAGCCGCCCTCTGAAGGAGGGAGGCGAGCGCACTGGTCTCGCTTAAGACTCGCTTAGTTGTCACCATTAGGTATCCACCAGTCTTACTACGAACGAAAAAAATGTCGTGGTTTCAATAACAAACTGCGACTAGTCGTCGAACACTAGGAAAAGGTCGACAGCGCCTTCAAAACGGCGCGTCGTGCCTACCGAACGTACGAAAATACGTACGCGCGAGCGGGAGGGCGGACTACGTCGCGGGGGGAACGGCGCGGTAAGTGGTGACGCGACTGAACGCGGCGAGCGACACAGTCGGAATCACAGAACAAATATACTCGTCGGAATGTCATTATACGCACTAAAGTATAAAAAATAATAACGTACGCCTACATTCTGTATATTATACTGAGGTAGTCACTGCTTAATTGCCGATATGCAATGAACGCCCCTACTGAATGGCCCCTACCAAAGTTAAGCAACAATTAATTGTGAAATATTTAAATTATTAATTCGAAATATTTTTATTTCGGAAAAACACAAAAATTCGAAATTATATTTCGGATTTTGTCACGCTTTATTTTGGTTTTTACGTTCCCGGTTATTCGAGTCCCCGTGACGTCACGGGGACTCGAAGGGACTGAGGCGTTGGACGTTCAAAAGTCATTGCTATTCTGAAGTACCTTAGGGGGATTATTATTATTTATTTATTTTATTAATTGCAATTGAAATATCAATTGATTGATCCTAGAATAAATAATTTTATTTAAAAATCTCTTTTTAAAAAAATCTTTTAAAAAAAAGGTAAACAGACTTCAAAAAGCAAAAAATAAATATTTGAAGTCGGGGCTGGTTGGTGCAGTCGGTTACTTGGCACCGACTTCAAATATTTATTTTTTGCTTTTTGAAGTCGGTTTACCTTTTTTTTAAAAGATTTTTATTTTACAATTTTAAGTGACGAGTGAATTATTTAGTAATATTTATATACCGATATTATATTATTTTGCTAAGTTGTAAAGTAAGGTACCTACAGGATTAATATAATGACTATAATAACGGAATCAATACATTCGTGCTGTTCGCCATTAAGGAGTTCCCTCTTCTATCTTCAAAGTCCAAGGTCCAATACCAATAACAATAAAATAGGACCACCTCAAAACTATACTGAACCAAATGCAAAAAGAATCATCAAAATCGGTTCATAAGCAAAGGAGTTATAAAAAAGGACGAATTGTGAACCTCCTTTTTTGAAGTTGGCTAATATACTGCTTAGTTCTATAGTAGGGTACCTATAGGATTGACGAAATACTCATATTATCTCAATTTACACATGCCTATTATTTGTCGTTAAGGAGTTCCCTGGTGTATCTTTTAAGTCCAAGGTCCAATGCCAATGAAATTAAAATGGGACCACCGCGGAGATATACTGAACGCAAGGCAAAAAATAAATCATCAAAATCGGTCCACAATTGACAGAAAAATCGCTGAACCTACATAAAAAAAAAGCATACATACAACCGAACATAGAACCTCCTCCTTTTTGAAGTCGGTTAAAAACAAGCTTTCATAGCAGACACAAGGAAGATATGTTGCTTAGTTGAGGAGTTCCTATGATAGATTATCTTTCCGGCTCCGTCATGAGACCTTGGACCCCATACGGGTCGAAAGTACTCGTCAAGACAAATCCAACGGGCGGGGTTATATTGAGTGGTTAGGTAGTTCTATTGGCCACCTTTCGGCTTCATCATCAGACCCTGAACACTATCTGATTCTATAGCACGTGTCAATACCAATCTAACAAGCCTAAACACGAGATGGTTAAGTTGTATATTGCATATGTTCCTATGGCCACGTTCCGACTTCATCATCAGACCAGCTCCATGGTACCATATTATTGCATTGTCACCAAACTTACGTACAGGTATGCCAAATTTTACCCCAAGATATGAACCGGAAAGACAGACAGACATAGCGACATTTCAAGTTAAATAAAAGCTTGTAAAAAAATGATTGAAAAATGCCCACACTGCTCCCTACAATGACATGTTCGTCCCCAGGTGCAGTGTGTGATAGTCGACGCTACGGCACTTTCGTACGTGGACGCGCCGGGGATCAAAACTCTGGTCGCAGTGGAGAGAGAACTAGTCGCTAGTCATATCACTGTACTACTTGCCGGAGCCAACGGTAAGTGCAAAAACACAATATTTTTTCTAATTTCCCATAAAAAGGTTGCCTGTACAGATACATTAGATAGTGCGTAGTCAGATTATGTCTAGGTTTTTTCAACAGTAATCGAAAATCGGTTTCAACCCCAGTTTCAGCTGTAACTGTATCTTATATTCTTCTGTGTATTTTTTGCGTTATTTATGATCATATTCTAGCACGCTTCGGAAGCTCTACATCTCTATAGAATTAAAGAATCTTTTATATTGTGTAAGAAAGTGCATATTTACTTACGTAATTCTATCTATCTATATCAACACGCCAGCTCCCTCGCGGGGTCGGCAGAGAGTACAGAGTTCCAACAGGTTCTTTCCTTACATACCTCTCTGGCTTCCTCCACTCTCATAGTTCGTCTCATACACGCTCGCCGGTTACGGAGACTCTTGACTTGTCCATCAGATAAGACTGAACTGTACTCTCTGCCTTCCCCGCAAGGGATCTGGCGTGATGATATTGATAGATAGAATAATATCAGGCTATAATGTCCCACTGCTGGGCAAAGGCCTTCCTTCACAAATCGAGGTGAGAGAGATTAGATCATACTCTACCACGCGGACCCAGTGCGGATTGGTGAAGGCAGGTTTGTAGCCACCTGCTATTAGAACTTATCAAGTCGCCTAAAAGGCTTCCAACTCGGCTTAACGACTACCACATTAAGTGGTAACAGGGACCAACGGCTTAACGCGCCTTCCGAAGCACGGATACGCTCGAATATTAAAAAAAGCCACAACGGTCACCGATCTCAGGCCGACCGAGTCGAACGCTACTTAACCGTGGTGGTAAGAAATCCGCGGGTCGCACAGCACTACGAGACCCTTAATTATTTTTTTTATTTTGTTTTCTTTGTTTAAAAACTTCCACGCGTGCGCCCCTTTGTAACCTCGGGCCCCTAAGCACGTGCCTAGTTTGCTTTAGGGATGATACGCCTTTGCCATTGGCTCGCTCCTTTTTACATGCATTAAGACAAAACGTGTACACAGTTCACCCCACCAGGCCCGCTTGACGTATATAGATATGATGGTGTTTTTTTTATCCCCAGGTCCAGTCCTCGAGATGATAGAAAGGTACAACTCACTAGAGCCGGACAGGCTCCAACTGACGACTTTCCCTACAGTCCACGATGCAGTTGTGTACTACAACGTGCTTGAAGCAAAGAAACAGCAGTCTATGGCCATCACGATGACTTCATGAGCCACGCCCAGTACGTAAGGGAATAGCAACTGAGTGCCTATAAGATTACTTATTGTTATCCGCGACTGTTATTCATTTTGCTCCTTAATTAGAGGTGATAAAGTTCAGTATGTAATATGAAAGTTGATCTCCAGTTCAATGTGGTTTGAATCTTCATAATCGTCACTTCGGTGCATGGTTCTGATCGTTGACGTTTTTAAGTAACGTCTGAAATTATTATACTACTTTGTCTTGTATAGACTTGATTTCTTGAATATAAGCGTAACTTAAGTACAATACTTGATTTCTTCAATATTACTTATGTTGCCAATTGAGAAGGGAAATGTCAATTATGCAACCTATTCGACAGAAATGACATTTTAATGGCCGCTCAGTTGTCTATTTCTTTCCTGTTCACTCTAATGTACTTATTAATGGGCTACCATAAAATTTGCTTTGTTTTATGGTTGTGATTTTAAATTCGCGAATTCAAGGAACATTGGCAGCGCAATGATGAAAAATATGGTCAAATTTTATTAACTGTTGGGATCACTCCTAATCTAGTTACACATACTACAAGCTTTGCTTAACTTAACAATGCACCGTCATCGCTCAAATAAAGGTAGATAAACGCTCGCCGCACGAAAAATGGCACCATCAAAAGGCAGGCAAAAGTGGACGGTACTAAAAATTAACAGGCTTCCGCTTTTTCGCAAATACAATTTTAAGTGATGCGAGTAAGGTACAATATGCCTACCATGTGGATTTGGAGACTTTTTTTAACATTTGAATGGGGCTATAGTCGTGTTATGAATAAAGGAGGTTCAGCTAATCCTAGGTTAATTACTGGATTTGTTGAAAAATCCAATAATTATCTTGGGTCTGATCCTTGTTTAATGATAACATAATAGTTGTATTTGTTTGGTGATACCTATTACATACTTTTAGTATGCGTAGGAAGAACAGATTTCATAATTTGTCATATGTTTGTCATATACTGAAATGTTTATTTTGCCCACAATATCGGCTATACCATTGGCCTATATTTAATAAGAAAATGTCAAAACAAGTGTCCCTTAAGTATGTATACTGAAGGAACCCGTAAATTTTTATAATAATTATTTGAAATGTGGGTTTAAGTAAGAATTATGTTTCAGACCCAAGTCAGAAATGGGCCAAAAAAATCCTATTATTAAAATAACATTGTTATAATATAGAAATCTCTTGAGTTCGCGAATTCTCATTACAATTCGTCCTATTTTATTCGCCATACATTTTCACTTACACTTGTTATACGCGCAATTTATTATTGCATTTTTTATATTTAAACATAATCATATTAGTTCCATTAATATACGGCTTATTAAAGCAAGGATAATAACTTATTGTGTGTACAATACAATACAACAAGCATGTTATATATATTTTCGCAAGTAAATATATACTAAAACTTACGTTAGTAGGTCTTTACATATTTATATTAAAGATTTGGTCAAATAGCCGACGGAGTGCGACGGGAGCGCGACGGAAGCGCTTGGTCGTGACGTTTGCCGTCGCGCCGGGCGGAGCTGCGCTTGTGTGGCGTCTCCCGTACATTTCAGTACATTACAACTCTCCAGGTCGCACCACCGTCGCGCTCTCGTCGCGCGGCGTCGGCTATGTGGCGAAACCTTTATAATTCCATCACTGGTTTGATTTCTACAATATTACTACAGCTTACGTAAATTTATTTTAAGCCAATAATCAAGCCCTTGTAAAATTTTAGAAATTACTATTATGTTCCTAATATATTTTTATATTCTAAAAGATAAATTACTCATAATACAGGGACGTTATATTATGCTACTGATATAAATTATTTACTAAAAACCCAGAACTCTGTAACGTCTCTACCTTTACAAATATTGTAAATTAAGAAATATATAACACAGGAAAGTAGAACATATAAACAGATATTTGCAGGATGGTCACTGAAGGAGTATTCTTAACCCGTCCACGCAAAACTTGTAAATTAAATAAGTACAAAAAATATGTTTTCTCGAATTTCATCGCATTCTATTTTTTTACATTGTCCCATTATTTGTTTCACTCTCGTTACATTAAATAAATAAAAATAATTTCGAAATGCATTGCAATCCATTTTTTTACATTGTAGCATTATTTGTTTCACTCTCGTTACATTAAATGAATACAAAAAAGATCTCGAATTGCATTGCAATCTATTTTTTTACATTGCCCCATTATTTGTTTCACTCTCGTTACATTAAATGAATAAAAAAAAGTCTCGAATTGCATTGCAATCCATTTGTTTACATTGTCGCATTATTTGTTTCACTCTCGTTACATTAAATGAATACAAAAAAGATCTCGAATTGCATTGCAATCTATTTTTTTACATTGTCCCATTATTTGTTTCACTCTCGTTACATTAAATGAATAAAAAAATGTCTCGAATTGCATTGCAATCTATTTTTTTACATTTTCCCATTATTTGTTCCACTCTCGTTACATTAAATGAATACAAAAAAATCTTGAATTGCATTGCATTCTATTTTTTTACAGCGTCCCATTATTTGTTTCACTCTCGTTACATTAAATGAATACAAAAAAATCTCGAATTGCATTGCAATCTATTTTTTTACATTTTTCCATTATTTGTTCCACTCTCGTTACATTAAATGAATACAAAAAAATCTTGAATTGCATTGCAATCTATTTTTTTACATTTTCCCATTATTTGTTCCACTCTCGTTACATTAAATGAATACAAAAAAAATCTCGAATTGCATTGCAATCTATTTTTTTACATTTTCCCATTATTTGTTTCACCCTCTTTACATTAAATTAATAAAAAAAAAACTCGAATTGCATTGTAATCTATTTTTTTACATCGTCCCATTATTTGTTTCACCCTCTTTACATTAAATGAATACAAAAAAAAAACTCGAATTGCATTGTTATCTATTTTTTTACATCGTCCCATTATTTGTTTCGCCCTCTTTACATTAAATGAATACAAAAAAAAACTCGAATTGCATTGTAATCTATTTTTTACATCGTTCCATTATTTGTTTCACTCTCGCTAAGCCGTTACCTTTAAGTCATTTTATTTTCCTCCATCTCATTAGAATTTCCTTCAACTCATTGTATTTCGCCTGCTACTCATTAGATTTCCCTTCAATTCATTATCATTTTCCTCCCGCTCATAATATTATCTGTTAACTAATAATATTTCTTTGGACATATCATGTCCATCAACCCGCTATACGGGGTGTTAGAGGCGTGGATAAGTAAAGGAAACTAAACTCTTCTTCCTCATCTCCTTATAATTTATTTTATATTAAGACCCTTATGTTAGGCCAGAATGAAATCAGTCCAGACGTCAAGTACTTATACGTACTTAAAACGCTTTAATCGTTAGAACATATTTATTTGCTACAGCTCATTTTAAATAATATTTTTAATATTACTATTGCTGTATTACTATTGTACAACAAATGAAAGTGTCATTTTTTTAAGTAAACTAATTGCCCTCGCTTGATGAATACTGCACATACTTATGTAAAAATAGTATATTTTTCGATGTTCGTCTATGTCTGGTGCATCGTAAATAACGCAAGACCTCAGACACCTCGATTAGATAATTGCTTCACAAATTCAATAAGAGAACCAAATAACCATATTTAACATTTTTAACTCTTTTTTGAGCACTTATATACCTCACTAAACAAAGAAACTTGTACATGTATGTGAGCATATTGAGAAATACGTTTTAGAAAAGCATTTGAAATCTCCGTATTGCTTTGAATCAAGAATAAAATAACATTTTTATAGCGAACTTAAAGAGTAACAGCATTTTTTGCAAATAAAAAAAACGTTATTATTTACATTAAAAATTCTCGTAATCAATTCAGTTACCGATTTAAAACAAACTACTTTCAGGTCTCGCGTTAGTTATGTTACACCTTGTACATAAACCCTTTAAAAACTATATCAAAGTAATTTACTCTAGTCTATTCAAAACTTCTTTTTTATATCCCTGAAATACTGAATCAGATCGCAAATTAATACCTTGAAGGAAAGTTTTTTTGAATAAAAAATAATTATCCAAAAACATCAGTAAATTTCAATTATATAAAGAAAAAAATGTACTAAAAGAGTTTTTCATTTTTAAAACTCGGATATTTTAACACAAAGGGTGTTAAAATAAATTCATTTTTCGAGTCAACAATAAACTCGATTGGTTTCGGGAGACTTCGAATTAATTATTTATGAAATCAGAGTAATTTTTTTTTAAATATCATCGTTGAATATGCTTTGCTCAAGTAAAGTTTAAGTTGGTAGCTGTCAAATTAACACTCTTATAACTGATAGTACACAGCACACAACTTCAATTCAAATTACAGCGTAGGTTGTGAAAAGTGGTCGAAAAGATAACTTATACAGTGATTTACTATTAAATTATAGTGTGCAGTATTCTGTTTGTGAGTGTCAATTTTATTGCTAAGTCTATTGTGATATTTAGTTTGTAGAGAATGACTAGTTTGTACTTACTCGACAATACAATGTTGATTATATTTTGTACAGTTGTTTGTTTTATACCCTTCTATACCTACAACGTGAATATGACTTGTTGTATCGGGACCCCTAAGTCAGGGTTGCCAACTGAACTCTACTGCTCTATTGAGTAAACTTTATAATTTAAAAAACTAATAGAGAACTCTAAAATATTTACTCTGGTGGCCACACAAAAGAAAACTGTTTTTTATTTTAAAAAGCCCCAAAAACAAGGACCGTTCAAATATGAATCATCATCTCAGCCTATACTTGTCTACTGCTGAACTTAGGCCACTCCAATCGCTCTCCAGCGCAACCGGTTCGATGCCACCGGCATCCAACGATTTTTTGCGATCCTCACAAGATCGTCAGCCCATTTGGTAGGCGGCCGTCCGACGCTGCGCTTGCCAATACGTGGTCTCCACTCTAGAATCTTTCTACCCCAACGGCCGTCCGATGTTCGCGCTATGTGAACCGCCCATTGCCATTTCAGCTTACTAATCCTATGAGCTATGTCGGTGACCTTAGTTCTTCAACAGATCTCCTCATTCCTGGATCGATCACGTAGAGAAACGCCAAGCATAACTCTTTTTTTCATAGCTCGCTGAGCAACTCGGAGCTTTTATGAGACTGATTTTTATTTTAAAATCAGTCTCACCACACACAAGAAACCACAACTCTGATCCGTATGTCATTACTGGCAACGCACATTGACTACTATCACAAGAACATTAGTCTTGAGGCATTGAGGCACAAATATGTATAAATAATACTTTTTATGAGTAGGTACTCTGTTTATTCACCATCTGTAAAATCAGATATATATACGTTATTTCTTTTTAAAAAGTGAGTAGCCAGTATTTTTTGTGTATCGCCGGAAAAAATCTTCGAAAGATTCTTAGATCTCTAGACAAAGGTCTAATAGTCTAAAATTTTCCCGTATATTTAGAATTATCTCAGATTATTCAAATTCGATCCAACAGTACTAATCTAATTCATTTCACTGAAACTCTGGTCAAAACAATCGACTCGGGCTATCAAGCTGACGTTATTTACGCAGATTTTAGCAAGGCCTTTGACAAAATTTCGCACAAAATACTCGTTTCCAAATTACGCGCCTACGGTATATCAGGATCCTTGCTAAAATGGCCAAATTCGTACTTAATGGACAGATCCTTCTTTATAGTAGTAATCGGTTTTCAATCCACACTCCGTAGCATAGCATCTGGTGTCACCCAGGGTTCATATTTGGGACCAATTCTTTTTAGTTTCTTTATAAATGATATTCCCTATTGTTTCCCATGTTCCGAAGTCTTCATGGTTGCGGATGATTTAAAGTTTCTCAAGAACGATCAAATCGTATGAAGATACCACACTGCTTCAGAAGGATCTATATAAGCTAATCAAATGGTTAAAAGGTTAATAAAATGCATTTAACTAAAAAAAATGCTACTAAATTCTCACGAAATCATAATTTAATCCAATTTGAGTACCATATTGGCACTGATAAAATTGCAGAAGTAGATAATATAAGTGATCTTGGTATAAGTATGACAAAAAACTAACATTTACTTCACATTTTACATACATCACATTATTAAAAAAGGGTCTAAAATGTTAGGATTTGAATTGAATTGAATAAGAACATGTAAACTATTACGCTAGTAAAATAAAAATCTTGCTCTATAACAGCTTAGTCCGAAGTATTTTAGAGTACTGCAGCGTAGTCTGGCGGCCAGACTATGCTACACATTCATTGCGCCTGGAGCGCGTACAGAAACGATTTTTATGACACTTATTATTCTCCCTGGGAAAATCTAATAAGCTACAGGGAAATATAGCATAGCTTGTCTGACGTTAGGTCACAACTTATGTGTTTTTTTTTTTCATTTATATTAATAGCATTTCGTTTCCTTACTTCTTACCTTTAATTTAGTTATACAAACTTTGGAGTTTAGTTAGTTTCTGTACCTATTATGTTTAATTCATTATTAGTTTTGCTGTGCAAGCGGTGTTTGCCTATAAGTAATTTTTACACTTAGATCTTATTTAACACATGTTTTTTCTACTGTCCAATTGTGTAAACAATTGTTGGTAAACATAATAAAGAAAATAAAAATAAAATCTCTATGGGGAAAACTGAGGTATATGGAACATTTCCCACACGGGTTAACACGGTAGGGGGACTGTGGGATCTCAAAGCTGATCGCACAGTGCCCCCTTCTAGTGCCTCGCTCCATTGAGCACATCTTGTGAGAAGCGGAATCGTTCCCCGCATATTGAGCTACGTCATAGATCACGGCGCACGCGGCGGTGGCTAAGTGGCCGGCTGCACCGCTCCCTCCACACTCGGACAGCGCGGCGGTGTGACGTCAAAAGGGCTCGTCAACACACATTTTAAGAATTAAATTCATCTATAATAGTGTTATTGTCCGCTAGTTTCATTTGAGCATCAACAACAACACCGCACCCTGGCGTTGCTTATGTAGGCGTGGTGTGTGTCTGTCAATGATCTACGCTGTTGGTCGCGGGGCCTTTACAGCTTCACCGGACAAGAGGCGAGCGTGCAACCACTACGCTCGACCCAGAAGGGCAAGGCGGCAACTAGCTCAAGGGCGCCTCAAAGAGGAACGGCCTCGGCTTGGGCAGTCGCTATAGGGGAGGGCGTATACTAGGTATCTCGTCGTGGTGCTCTACACCGGCCGGGGGGCAAGGGATTTCATCGACCTCGCCGTTGAGGTCGGTGTCTGATCCTGTGTGCGGTATCTGTATCCGACAAAAGGATGTAGGCATCGGGAGGGTCGGTGAGAACATGCCGCGGACGGCGGTAGCGGCTGATAGGAGGGGAGTTGGTTCGTATCGGCTACGATTAGTGGATTTCTATGATAGGACGCATTCGCGAAATATCGGGTTGTCGCCTTTTTAATTCGTCGTCGAATAGGTTCGAGACCGAGATCGGAATGGAGATCGACATTCCGTATGAACCACGGGGCTCCGACGGCTTTGCGCAGGAAACGCGATTGAACCGTTTGGGAGTCTTATCGATGTGAGAGCGGGCGGCGTGCCCGAACACCTCACAAGCGTACGTCATGATGGGCCGTATACAAGTTTTGTAAAGTGTCACCTTATTCCTAAGGGATATTTTACTCCGCTTGCAGATCATCGGGTAAAATGTAGGCGTGGTGCCACCTACACCGCCGTTATCCTAGGGGTCGCTGCGTCACTGACAACCGGGAGCTTAGGACCCTTAATAATGTTAGCAGGTTTCACGCGGATCGCGCACCCCAAACGGAAAGACATTCACGCCATGTCGTTCAACCATATAAAATATAATATTACGTGAGTAGCATTGGCCTTCTGAACCGAAGCCTTTTCTGATGAAGCTGTAAAGGCCCTTTAAGCAACAATATAACTATTAACAAACAAACGATCTAAATCCTCTGTAACTTGGTCTACACATGTAGGTACTTAACGATACATAAACAGATGATAAATAACAATATTGTTAGCAGTGACTGAATTGTAACAAATAAGTTGTTCATAATTTTTAATCTCGAACCAAAGATAATGGGACTTTATTAATCCAATAGATTAGATTATTTCCCAAGTGGGCTGTGAACTGCCAGATTTTAATCTTCCTTCAGTTAGTTACATCTATCTACTGACATTCAAATATAATAGCTAGGATGAAAATCCGGAACACCGGAGGTATATACCAGTCAGCTGAGGAGCCCCCCCCCCCCCCCAATAACATTTTGCGCCTCGTGTTTTTTACGGCACTAAATTAGTATTGTTATGGTGATATTACTTACTGAAGTGTTCTTTTTTCATTTTTTTTAGTAAAAGTTGTGATAGCTTATTGGTTAGACCGTTGGACTGCAAAGTCAGAGGTCTCGGGTTCAAACCCAGGCACGCATCTCTGTCTTTTCGAAAACATGTGCGTATTAAAAATTAATGATCACTTGCTTTAACGGTGAAGGAAAACATCGTGGGGAAACCTGCATGCCTAAGAGTTTCTCGAAGGTGTGTGAAGTTCGCCAACCCGCACTGGACCAGCGTGGTGGACTATGGCCTAAACCCCCTCAGTTTGAGAGGAGGCCTAACGGTGGGATAGTTTCTTAACAGGGCTAATATTATTATTATATTTAGTACGAGTGAACAGTAGGCATTGGATACATCACCTGGGCTTTCACTCCAGGATGACTAATATTACATCGTGTATGTATAAAATCGAGGAGATGTAAACAAAAATACTTATTTTAGGGGCCTGGGGTAATAGCCTTATAGATACCATATTAGTTTTATGCAATGATAGTTTAATGGTTCTCCAGTAACAGATCTCCACTACATGATCGTTTCACGAATTCAACGTAACGCTACGCGATTTTTTATTGCGAATAAGGGCCCAGCACTGTAATTCGGTTATGCTTACTAAAATGGTTTCGCTTGTGACGACTGTTTTGGTCCGGGGACTCATTTCCTTTCATATAGCTGATTTTTTATGTGAATATTCACAAAACCGAAAGGTCTTTACAGCTTTATTGGGAAAGAGAGTCAAGGTTCAGCAACTACGGTCTAGTCAAAAAGGCAAGGAAAGTGACTTGTAGAGGGCGCCTCACGAAGAAACTGCCTCAACTTGGGGATGGCTTATACTAGGTGTCTTACTCATGAACGGGTGCTGCTTGTGAATACAGGTTCACTTTTTACCCTTTGGACTTGCTATTGCTGTACTGACTGACTGACTACCCTTTGATTTTGCTGTACCTATAGTTTTGTATCTATGTGTCTATATCATCACGCCAGATCCCTTGCAGGCAGATAGTACTGAGTTCCAACAGGTTCTTTCCTTACATACCTCTCTGGCTTCCTCCACTCTCATAGTTCGTCTCATATACGCTCGCGGGTTACGGAGACTCTTAACTTGTAATTCAGATAAGACTCGGTCTATTTGGTCTTGGTAAGATAGTCTAGGTCTTCCCCGATATCTACATCCTTCCACTTTCGCATTGTATATCTGTTATCTCATTCTTTCTTCTGATATTCTTTCTATACGCCCGAACCAACGGAGCATACCCTTTCTCATCTTTACAACGATACTATCCTTCATACCTACTCGCTTTTTTAATAGGCTGTTGGAGATACGGTCGGTCCGCTTCACTTTGCACATCTTTCGCATTTCGACCGCATTTATCCTACTTTTATTCTCTTTATTACATACCAAGTTCTCGCGGCCATATAACAGCGTTGAGACAAGCACTCCGTTATGTATGGCCAGCTGCGCCTTTTGGCTTAAGTGCCGGCTCCTAAGTAGCTTTACCATCGCACCCTTCATTCTGCTCTCTGCCCTCACTGAAGACGCATCCAACTCATTCACTTGCTCCGCCACATCGTTACCAACCACAGTTCTTGGATTTTGAACAGTTGTTGTTGTTGTAACTAACTGTTGATTTATATATACGGTCGTGATGTTTTACTTTCAAATAATTAAAATAATTTCCAAATAATTAAAATAAACAAAATACATATTACATACAACATATTATAGGACCTGACCCATAGCTAACTATTATTACATTAGGCTCATATTAAAATAACCTCAAAATATGAAATTGTAATATAACATTAAGGTCAATATATCCTATAATAATTTCTAATGATTACCGTTGAGTCTTTTAAAAGCCTTTGAAGTTATAAATAGCCCATGATTTCTAACTATTAAATGTCATTTTATAATGACATAATCTAAAAACTTAAAATGATAATATCTTAATTTTCTCAGTATCTCAAACAAAAATTCTCAGTCTTTATGTTTAAATAACAAAAACCCTATGGTTTTCACATTTTTTCATATATTGACGGTTGAAACTGTTCTCAGGGATAATCATGTATGGGAACTTGCCTTTGCCCTTTGGCTAAATTATTTGACTATCATAGTTTTCTGTCTTTTTATCTATCCACAAAGTGAACTTATTTGTTAGGTACCTACCTACACTCGATTCCAAATGAGGCGTAACCGATATACATAATTAACTCGATAATCATTATCTAATAAGCCAGATAACGTGAAAAGGATTATACGCCGAATAAATATAGCTACGCTTACATGAGTTTTGCAGACCCATTAGAAGTCTACAAACAAAATGGCGCCCATATACCTAATAGGTGTTTTATTTGTGTTTGGATTCGCACAGGTATGTATAATGAATACATTTTTTCTACCTATCTCTCGTGCCCCTTTGCCCCTTAATCCATGAATGAATCAATATACTTCATAAAGTTCTACAGGAGTAGTTGGTCAGTTCAGTTGGTCGGAATGGAACTACAGGAAATATACTCAACCTATATGAGAATATATAGCCATAAAACCGACAAGCAGTTAGACTATCTTTTTTTGTTTGTTGTTGTTTGAGTGATCTACAATATTGGCCGCAAGGCATTTACCGTGCCGGCGACCGTCCTACCACAACACTCGAGACAGTCCCCGGATTTCTCCTTGTGTCTGGAGACTTAAATATAGACTATTGATAAAACACAAATCACCGCGGTCCTTTCGGTATTATTACAAATTTCACGTTTCTATGTATCTTGTGATAAGCAGAGAGGTAGATTTGATTGTTTCAATTAGATGAAAAGAAATATTAAAGGGGTCCGGCTAATAATACATATCTTACCCAAGTATCCAGGCTTTTGTCACTCTTTGTCCAGTGTTAATCGGTTATCGGTCGGTTATATTCAGTCGATTACTTTCAATAATGATCGATTGGATTATTGCTAGTGTAATTTTACATAAAGATTTTCCAAATGTATCGTTGGCTACTAAATTGTAACCTCAAAATCTAATACTTTTTTGCAATAATGAAATTCCCCCGCTTGTCCGTTTAATAATAAATGCATGGAGATGATTTGCAGGTAACTTGAAATAATATACGCATTTTTACATTGCTGTTGGTTCTGGGGCAAATTATGTATGGACGCAGAACAATGTCCTTTACGTTCTAGTTTCACATGAAACATCTAGACCGAAATAAACTTGCGCCACACACAAAAATGTGACCCTGGTGATATGACCTACGATCAAACCACTAGGCCAAGTGGTCGTTATTATTACCTATAAGATTCTCGTGCCTGCCCAGTTACGTAATAACAAGTGTTTGAAATAATTAATTTTAATTTTAGGCTGGTCCCGACATCGTGAACACAGAAATCCAGCGAAGCTGTAAGTACCTAAGAGTCAAACTTGCAATATTTAACGCTAAAAACACAAACGAAGGAAGCGTCAGGCAAGGAAGGTGATGGAGATAGCGAATTAAAAACCGCTACTTCAATAAAAACAATGGAAGTAGATAGTTTAAGTCTTTCTTTGCATTGACGAGAAAAGGAATTAAGAAATACGCACCAAGCTCACCCTAATGTCAAATGACTCGCTCATTATTTGTAGGAGTGTTCGCAACGGCTATATATTAAAAACGCGTTATAACGATACGCTACTTTTAAAACGCCTAATATTTTTTGCGCTTTTAATAATAGTTATTACTTCGCTTCGTTGAACGACGCCTTTTGATTATTGTCGCAAAACACGCCGCGCCGCCGCCGTGAGCTGTTAAACGATAAAAATGAAATATATATTTAATAACTTTTATTTACAGTTATTACAATATTATTTTACAGTTATTTCATCATTATTATTTAGTATTTTCTTTTTTCTATTTCTCCCAATTTCCTTACTTTTAGTTTTTTTTTTATATTATTTAATTTTTTATACTAAATGAACATTTGTAAAACTATGGAGCTCTGTGTCTGCAATAAAAATTTATTAATATTATAAACAAACCAACGATTTATTTGCAAACAATTAGACACGCGACGCCGCAATTCCTCACTAACCCACGATAAATGCATAAGTACGTCATCCAAGATCACTCAAGTGATCCGCACTGATTTTATTAAAAAAATAATCTAACGTAGTAACCAACACGTTATAAAGTAACGCTTAAAAAATAACGCTTGCCAAAGTTAATAAATAATAGGTGATTTGATTATATATTAATAATAGATTATTTTTTCGGTTATATAATATAACGATCACTCCTAATTATTTGTCGATAATCATAGTGTTGTAAAAATGAGCGCTGAAGTCGAGCGTTTAGCGCTGAGTCGACGCTTACGAGCGTTGAAACACGTAGAAGACGCGTGCGTTTTAAACGCTGACTCGACCGTTTTTTCAACACTAGTTTCAGTCCATATTTTTTTCGTAGTTCTTCACATCATACATCAGTTAATCACAATAGCTTTACATAACGGAATAAGGATTTTTTTTCAAGCCGTCCAGCTTTTAAACTGTTATAATGTTCTACCAGCATCTAGGATTGTCAGCGGATGGGTAGCCGATGAGGGCCAGTTCCCCCACATCGTGAGCCTGCGGATGGTGGGTCCCGCCGGCGGCGTTGGCGCATGCGGCGGCAGCATCCTCACCAACCAATGGATACTTACTGCTGCTCACTGTCTAGCTCGGTATGTTTTTATTCAACCCCACCCTAGGAATTATTCCTGTGTCGTAGTTTCCTGTCCTGCGTTTAGAAACATGAAATACACATACAAAAACATCCTGCGGAGAGCGACCTCAATACAGTGGGTGGAGCGGCTAAGCTCTTAATCACTGGACGTCAGAATTTAGGCTCGGTACAGTCCCACATGACAGCGTTAGTCCCATTTTGGCCCGCGGCCAAAGTTGGAACTAACGCTGTCATCAAGTGAAAAGTCACTTCACACAGTCGCAGAGTTGCCACTTGCTATGAAATTTACCAAAGTTCTCTTTTTAAATAATAACCGTGCGACCCATCTGTTGAAATATCTCCTTGTAAGTAGGTACATTTTACTAAAAGGTAATCCTAATTTCACACCAACACGGTACATCGGCTTTGCTACGCCCCCCTATTTATGCCATCCATGAGCCAGAATATCTTTGTCACACTTCATGTCGAAAGTTAACGCCGGGTGACCACAGCGGGTGACAAAGGCGTGCGAAATTTTAGCCCCGACCACTTGGTTGTTAGAAAAAAAACAACATACTTGCTTGACACTATTTAATTTTATTTTTCCGTCGACAATTCGCTAATCTTTTTCTTAAATTCGTTGAAGAATAATAGAATTATCTCTCTAAAGAAAAATTCTGGTGACCATGTAACGAGAAACATGGAGTAGGCAGGCTCCTCACAAGATGCCCGATGACCGATGTCACTGATAGAAACTGGATGTGTACCTACAGCACAAAGCCACTGGTCGAGGTGGTCTTTGCGGAATAGACGTCTTTCAGCTAAAGATAGTTAGTCTACAATTCTCACATAATTACACTTAATATAATGTACCTATATTTTGTCGTTCACACGCGAGACATCCTGAAGGTCTTGTAGCGACCCCTATACATCGCTACATAGTTGCGCCTTCACCAATAGATGGTGCTGACGATTCGCCATACATGTCTAGAGCGCGATATTAGAGTGCGCACGCCGTGTAACATATATACAAGCCCCCGACAACAACTCTCGGGGAGAGTGGCAGGCCCCGCCAGACACAACCTCCGTCTGGCTGGAAGATCTTCCCTTTGACAAATCCTGCCATAACGTCTCTCACACAGTCTTTATCGAAATTCAGACCCTTTGGTAGTTTACTGTCATTAGAACCAGATCCGCAGTGCTTTGTGGGGAAGACAGACTAGAATTTAATAGGTACACCCTGAAGTAGTGAGATTTTTAAAAGCGTTTATTTAGCTTGCAATGTTTATTTAGGTCAAATCTTGCAATCTAAATTATTGTTGATTCAGTTTTACTGATTCAACCTAAGGTAATCATAGGGATAAGAATTGGCTCCAGACCAAGAAACTCCTCAACTGGCAATAGCATAGACACAAAATTTTTGTTGGCCGTTTTAAATTGCACCATTACCTGGCTGTATTAAAGCTTGTTCAAAAATGTATTTCTATTAAGTTATTCTATCTTTATCATCACGCCAGATCCCTTATGGGGTGGGTATCGAGCACACAGTTCCAACAGGTTATTTTCTTACAGACCTCTCTGGCTGCTTCTTTCCTTCTCCACTCTCGTAGTTCGTCTCATATATGTTCGCCGGTTACGTAGACTATTGACTTGACCTTCAAATAAGACACGGTCTATCTGTTCATGATAAGATAGTCTAGGTCCTACATCCTTTCACTCACGTAAGGGATCTGGCGTTTCTCTCTGGCTCTGGATATAGATAGATAGATAAGAAACTCTTGTACATTTCATGCTTCTTTAAACTGTGTGTTGTCTGTGGAGCGGCGGTGTGTGTCTCACAGCGGGCTATGGAGCGAGCTATGCTCGGCGTCTCTTTGAAGGATAAAATTCGTAACGAGGTAATCCGACAAAGAACCAAAGTTTCCGACATAGCTCGCAGACTCAGTAAGCTAAAGTGGCAATGGGCTGGGCAGAAGGACCGACGGCCGATGGAGCAAGCATGTCCTAGAATGGAGACCGCGGCTTGGTAAGCGTAAGGTAGGACGGCCCCCAGCTAGATGGACCGACGACCTCAAAAAAGTCGCTGGGACAGACTGGATGCGGAAGGCGGAGGACCGTGTGCAATGGCGCTTGTTAGGAGAGGCCTATGTCCAGCAGTGGACTGCGATAGGCTGATTGATTGATTGATTGATTGTTGTCTGTAAGTCAGTCAGTTGTACTTTTATTTTGCTAACGTAACTCTGTTATTAATTATTGATATTAATCATTAACGTATAGGTAGTGGAGATTGCTCTCTAATTTTTCCATTTCTGCATCGCCTCCAGCCGTTTCACGTGGGTGGTGCGTTTCGGCGTGACCAACCTGACCCGCCCGGAGTACATCGTGGACGCCTCGGAGCGGTACATCCACGAGGGTTACGATCAAGCCGACAGCACTGTGCAGACACACGACATCGGCCTCCTGAAAGTGCCTATTGAAATACCTTATGGACGTAAGTTGATATGTCTAATAGGATGAAGTTGCCAGGTGGTATATCTATGTGATAATCATGGTAGGAATTAAATTCCTGTTTCGTAAGTGTGAAATTCACATACACAAACTAATACTAATATTAGCCCTGTTAAGAAACTGTCCCACCGTTGGGCACGGGCCTCCTCTCAAACTAAGAGGGTTTAGGCCATAGTCCACCACGCTGGCCCAGTGCGGATTGGCGAACTTCACACACCTTCGAGAAACTCTTAGGCATGCAGGTTTCCTCACGATGGTTTCCTTCACCGTTAAAACAAGTGATAGTTAATTTTTAAAACGCACATACTTTTGATAATCCAGAGGTGTGTGCCTGGGTTCGAACCCGAGACCTCTGACTTTGCAGTCCAACGGTCTAACCAATAGGCTATCACTGCTTACACACAAACATCCAGACTAAAATATATAGTTGTGGGTAACACAAAGATTTGTTTCGTATGGGAATCAAACTCACTACTCCAATGAATGGAGCGGCATACGCTGAAAGATGACCACTCCATGAACAAATTATTGTATTAAGATAGGGTTAGTGCCGGTTAAACGTGATCATCATATTATCATTCTTGTTTATCAGAAAATTTATGACGCGCAACGGAAAACCTTCCGCACACCCTACCTATTTATTAGAATCTTTAGTTCCGACGTTCCGGCGCTTAGGCGCCGGAAAGGTTCCCAGCCCATTCGATATTTAGATATCGAATGGGCTGGGAACCTTTGTTTGGGTTCTAGTACAAGAATTCTACCTCGATAGTCTAGTGGCATATAATGAGTGTACGATCACGAGGAATCCTGGGCTGGAAGAAGTGTAGTTTTTCTATTGAAAAATTCCTATTATCAGTTCGGAGTCTGAGATTCTACCACGTAAATTGGCAGTGGGCTCACATTACATGGGATCTAGCAACGTCTACGAAAAGTGGGTGTACGCATAACACCTCTGCCACCCCCGCTTGGGGAATATAGGCGTAATGTTGTATATTTTTTTTTACCAAAATTACATATTGAGGGACTAAGGGCTTTTCGACATTCTGATTCGGTAAATTCCGATGCGCGTGCATCCGGCGAACGTCAGGTATTTATTCATCATCATTAATAGCATTAGCATATCGCTTCCTACCCCGCGAGGAAGCTGGCATGATGATTTAGATAGATAGATAGATTAATAGCAACATTTTCTTCCAGCCAACATTCAGCCCATTAGGATTCAAAGCAGCGAACGAAAATACGACGAGTTCCCCGGCGAGATCCTTACACTGAGCGGATTTGGACGCACCAATGACTGGTGGAATGGTAAGTTTGAGCAAACTAAACACTACCTTACGAGTTATCTATACTTCTATATCTATTATTATAAAAAGGAAAGATTTGTATTTTTTTATGTTTGTAACGAATAAACTTAAAAAGTAAGGGACCGATTTCAAAAATTCTTTCACCATTAGAATGCTACCTTATGCAGAAGTAACATAAGCTATATAACATAGACCTGGTAGAAAGCGCTGTTATTGACCGGGTACGAAGTCACGGGAAACTGCTAGTCATAAATAAATATCTATCCTTCAAATGAAGGAAGGTGACGTATCTGATTAGTAGCAAACGTATCGGGACTTGATGTTTCCAGTTTATCCTTTCTACTCGCCACAAACACATGCAAGCTATAGATACGAAACGCATACCCGAATCGCATATAAGGTTTTTTAAACCTATGAATGTAGTTGTTTTTATCCTCAAAATTAACAATATGGTTCCTTAGGACATCATAAAAATGCCTCTTAAAATACTTTCCATCTCTTCTATGACTGCCTCGTTGGTCTAGTGGGAAAGCGCATCGCTTTGTACTCAGGAGGTCCTGGAGTCAAATCCTAGATTAGACAAATGTAGTTTTTCTAACGAAAATTTTCCAGTATGAGTCCGGAATCTCGAATTGTGCCCGGTATATGGCAATAGGCTCGGCCCCTATTACAAGAGACCTAACATTGTCTGCGAAAAGTGGGTGTACACAGTACACCTCTGCCACCCCCGCTTGGGGAATATAGGCGTGACGGTGTTATCTCTTCTAGTTTTGCATATCGCCATACCGACCCTTCTGGATTTTACAGCCCGTATACAAGGTTTAACATAATTAACGCAAGCCCTGGAATTAGATTGTTTTAAATCAACTGATTTGATTCCAACTATTTTAAATATAAATAAAAAAAAAACATAACACATTTTTTTTAATTATCAAAAATTACTGTTATTCGTTCAGACCGCAGTAATAAACAAAATTTAATAATTATTCTAAGCAATACGGCTATTTTAAATGCATTCCTATTACACACACATATTGATATGCCCACAAAAGTTAATTAAATATTAAATTTCGTGGTTAATTAGGGTACCGAGGAGCTTAAAAAAATGGTAGAAAACACCTAAAAATTGGAAGTTTGATTTTCGTATTGAATTCGTAAATCAATAATCTAATTGGGGTGGTCTTACATTATATATGTTACACCTTGTATATACCGTAAGTTCTGTTCAGGTGGCTACCTTCCTGATATCTTGTACTGGGTGTTCCTGCGCGGCGTCACGCAGGAAGAGTGCTTCCGCTGGTACCCGTACAGCCAGGTCATTAAAGAGCAGACCATATGCACCATGTCCTACAACGTCACCAACCAGGGCGCTTGCTCGGTATGTAATTATAATTATAATGCAACTAGCAACCCGCCCCGGCTTCGCACGGGTGACTATAATTCACATAAACGTTCCTCTTGAATCACTCCGTCCATTGGTGAAAACCGTATGAAAATCCGTTCATCAGAAAAGTTATTGAGTTTATCGTGTTCAGACAGACAGACAGACATGGCCGGAGGACGATGTTTTATAATAATAATAATAAATCATTTATTTCAGGCAACTGAATTTTCACAAAAGTAATTTTGTGCTTCTTACAGGCCCATAGAATATATACCTTACAGACTAACATACATTTATATATTGTTACGTTTGCGGGGTAATTAAATGCCGAATAACGTGCGAAGTACTAATGCAAATACACACGCGAACTAATCACACACTAGTACTACTCTCGTTAGTACCCAACTACTGCTTTCAAGTTGCTGAGTCACTTGTAGTATCCGTATATCGATGCTAAGGTCGCCGGTGTATTCCACTTAGATCGCTTGTTCTCCGATTTGATCATTATCACTTCCGAGAAGAGACTGTGTCCGTCCCCGCGCTCTGTGTTCCTTTTATACTCGTATGAAAGTTCTAGAACGGACGCAAACCCTCTAAGTACATCGATAGAAGTACATCGAACAATAGCCGACGCGGCCCACAAAGCGCTATTATTATTACATACCTATTTGTACGTGAACAAATAGGAATTTGTATTGTTGTGTACCGCAACCGCGCGCCGGCTATAATTAAAAGGGTGGAACCTTCTAGACGTTTCAGCACTTAAGTGCGGATTCTAGATCTTTCTAGACATACATTTCTACATCCTTAGTGTGTGTAATGCATTTTAAAATAAACATTCCCCGGTAAGGGGTTTACGAGATATCGAGGTGTATTCAAGTCGTAACAATATAAAAACTTATAAACTAAGACACATGTGTTGACGGCGACATGTTGCGCTGTGCAGGGGCGTCTCGTAGTTTCCACCAAATCTCCTGAAGATGACACCCTTCGGCCAGGACTCCTCACTCATGAAGGTCTCCAGCTTGGTGGTGGGAACTCGCACAACAAAGGAATTGAATGCGAATAAATATGTAGTGATAGTGATTTATAACTGTTGAAGGCCGGCTTGGCACACAGGTTAAGGGCTTAAGCCACTCCATCCACTGATTCAAGTAACCCCGCATCTTTCGCGACAAGATTGCCTCGTTGGTCTAGTGGTGAATAATACGCGTTGCAATCACGAGGCCTTGGGTTCAAATCCTAGGTCGGACAAATGTAGTTTTTTATCGAAAAATTCCCAGTATCCGTCCGGAGTCTGGAATCGTGTCCAGTATATGGCAAAAGGCTTGCCCCTTATTACATGGGTCCTAATATCGTCTGCGAAAAGTAGGTCTACATAGTAAACCTCTGTCACCCCCGCTTGGGGATGGTTGGAAGCCTGACGGTTTTAATGAATAAAAATTAGCCGACGTTGAAAATGGGGAAAATTAGTATGTCACCGGTTTTAGACCGCATTCGCATTTGTCAACGTGAGCTTTTGAAGCGCTGTAAGCGTATTTAAAAAAATGTACTTTACGCACTTGTATTATTCCAGCGCTTTACTAACGCGGGTTGACAAAGCGCTGGTGCGAATGAGGGGTTACGGCGAGACACATCACAAAATCGTCATCTCACGACTTACTTGCTTATTTCAGTGATATTCTTTAATTGGCGAAGAATGATAATATTACGTAAACTTTATACTCTGTAGTTAGTAAGATGTTGGACGACCAAATAAAAATGTTGACGTTAGCGTGACGCTAGCGAGTTGATATGCCATCCTTATCATACTACAAACTCACTAAATAAATATGAACGTGACAGCACGATTACTCACTAACGTCACGTTAACGATAAAACTATCGTGCTAAACCTTGGCTAAAACACTGATGACAATATTATGTACCGGTATCATACATTATTTTTTCTATTCCCAGGGCGACAGTGGCGGTGCTCTGACCAAAGTGGACATTGATGGCCGAGTGACTCAAATCGGTATTATGAGTTTTGGCGCGGCCGCCGGCTGCAACACCGCGCACCCTTCGGGTATCTATCCCTATCTATCTATCTATATCATCACGCCAGATCCCTTGCGGGGTAGACAGCTGTGCAAAGGCCTTCTCTCACAAATCCAGGTGAAAGAGATTAGATCATACTCATCATACTCCACCACGCACACAGTGCGGATTGGTGGAAGCAGTTGGCTACACCTGCTGTTGGAACTTATCAAGCCGCCTATTCCTTCCAACACGGTTATACCGTTATTATTAATATTTAATGCTTACAAATAGGCCCTGTTATTATTCGTATCCGTGGTGCTTTACAACTGAGCTTATCTTAGTGGTAGTCTCCTTCTCCATGGCTGATCTGCCATTTTTTTGTGTCTTCTTTGTGTCAGTTAATTATGTGTATAAATTTTTGTAGTATATGTCTCTAACATATTGTATTTTGTAGTATGTGTTTACATTTTTATATTATATTTAAGTATAAGTATTTATTACTATAGGTAAGTTAAAACTTCTGTGTAATAAGTGCACCCCCGTTTATTCCACAACCTAATCGTTTTCTCCATCCCAAGGTTGCCTGGAAGAGATGGCTTTTTAGCGATAAGGCCACCCATTGTGTAACTTTTAGTTCTTTTTATTGTATCGATTTGATATCTATGTAATTGGTGCATACTAAAAAGTTATCTATCTATCTCCCGCTTTACAAAGGAGGGAAGGGGATTTTTTATTTTGCCTATTCCTCCTGTGTTCCTTTCTAATTAAATTTGTTGCGGGTTCCAAGACAATTCAAGCGCTTCCCGGGACACCCCAAGGTTCAAACTTTGGCGTCATCTGAGGTGACCATTGTGGATCCTGGCTTGCAGGAGTTACAATGGCGGAAATGTGTGGCGGGCTTAGTCCCAAAAGAAAATTTTCACTAACGTTAAAGTAAAGAGTAATACGGACTTGAAAAGCTAACTGCAACTCACAGATACACAGCTGCATCGGCTATATTCAGACCGGCCATAAAGATTGGCGCGAACTATATCGACGGTTCCATAGAACAACATATATATACACCGTCACGCCTATATTCCCCAAGCGGGTGTGGCAGAGGTATACTCAGTAGACCCACGTTCCGCCGACGATGTTAGGTCCCATGAAATAGGGGGCGAGCCAATTGCCATATACCGGCACAATAACAGACTCCGGACTTGTACTGGGAAGTTTTCGTTAGAAAAACTTCACTTGTCCGACCTCCCAGGACCTCGTGATCACAAAGCGATGCGCTTTGCCACTAGACCAACGAGGCACTTACACAAAAGTTACATATGCCATACAAAATAAATGGCATTTGCAACTTTCGTGCCCGTCGATAAGGTTATTTATGCTAAATATAAATACTGGATTATACGACTTTCTTCGTTGGACACGTCGATTTATCGTTGATACCCGCGCAGATCAAGGATAGGATTAGAAATGGCGTCGCCTCTATTCACCTCCCCCACACACATTTCTTCTTCTTCAAGTTATGGCTTCACACTAATATATTTTGCCAATGTCCAGTGAGATATATAATCGTCTTTGTTTAAATTAATTCAACTCCCCGATGAACTTGATGACAACGATGATAATGAAATTAATGAAATACCCCACCCTGGATAATAAAGCGGTGGATACTTTACATACCAATTGCAACGGCCGTTTTGAGGGAAGTCGAAAAGGCACGTTTTATCACTTTGTTACAATTACCTTCACTTATGCACATATAAGAACACATAATGGTTAATATTCCACCAACATTACACATTATTAGTCGAAATAACACGAGTTTTGGAAATTAAAACAAATTGGCAACATCACTCTTCGACTTCCCGCCAAAATTCCCCCACACACATTTGTCATTTCTTTTGTGTACTTTTTTTTGTAAATCTGGTGACCATGTTGGCATTCTCATAAATACCGTACTCATAGTATAATTTGCTTTTTTAACTTAGACTCACCTGATGACCAACCTACATTGTTCTCCCATACCCCACAACAAAATGTAGATGAAAAAGTTTGTAAAATTGTTATTTTAAAATAGTAACCGTGGAGTTTCTTGCCCTTCTTCTCCACAGGAATGACATTCCGAAGTGGCGTTAGAGTCTTTGTTACTTTTCTGACGATTCATAAATACTGTAATGGTTTACATGAATAAAAATATTCTGATTCTGATTCTATACACTATCGCTGTACAAAAATGGCTCACGTGTTGCGTTATGCGTTTTTTATGCTTCTCAGTTTTAGTTCGGTGTTATTATGTATTCTTATTTTAATAATTAGATTGTTTTATTTTGTACCTAGTCTAATGATTAAATAACTTTGTACCTTCCTATAAAACATAATTCATAAAATTGCAGGTTACGTTCGTCCCGAATGGTACCACTACTGGATCGAGGAAGTCTTGGGCTTCAGCCTCGATTGGAAAGTGGAGGACCTCCTAAATTAATAAATAAATTGTAAAAATGAATATAATATTGTATTTACCATTGTGTTTTATTTATACTATCGCTACATGCGTCCAAGTTGGATCTTAAAGTTTATGACTATATAGTGTCATCAATGGTGTATGTGAAATCTTGAGTCTATGGTCATCCCACAAGGATTTTTTGGCCCGTGGATGACATTGACAGAGGGGCGTTGGTGTGAAATCTGGGTAACCATTTAAGGAAAGATTTCAATAGATGGATCCGCATGGTTACTGATAAAAAAAAGAACTTGCGTATATTTCATAGCAAACGGCAACTCTGCGACAGTCATGAAGAAACATTTTACTTGACAGCGTTAGTTCCCATTTTAGCTGCAGGCCAAATGATCCTTGTGGGACTCTACAAATATTTCTTCTTTATTTTGACAATGCCAATCAGAGAGCTTAGTACGAAAAGATTGTCATTAGCGTTAAGCTAGCGAGTTGCTATGCCATCCTAGTCACACTAAAAACTTACTAAATCTACATAAACGTGACGGCACGATTATTCGCTAGCGTCACTCTAAAGTCAAAATTTTCGTGCTAAGCCCTCAGCTAAGACCTGAACGTTTTCACATAGATGTAATGCGTTTTTACCAGTAGCGAGTAGCATAATATATCAAATCAAAGAATTAATATATATCCCAATCCCGAAGATATTCCGGACATCAGCCTGTACGAGATTAGGATAGCTCTCAAACAACTTAAAAACAACAAAGCCCCGGGCGTAGGCGGCATTACCGCAGAGCTTCTGAAAGCGGGCGGATCGCCGGTACTTAAAGTCCTTCAGAGGCTGTTTAATACCGTCTTGCTCGAAAGGAAAACGCCGGAAGCTTGAAACAGGGGTGTGGTGGTGTTTTTTTCCAAGAAAGGTGATAACACCATATTTAAGAACTATAGGCCAATAACACTGCTGAGCCATGTTTATAAGTTGTTTTCGAAAGTCATCACGAATCGTCTCGAACGCAGGCTTGATGACTTCCAGTCTCTCAAACAAGCCAATTTCCGAAAGGCTTTAGTATCATAGACTACATACTAGGAGGGATCAAAAAGTAGTGAGAACGACATACTCCTAGGTAAAAAAAAAATACTGGCAGGCATAGCTCAGATACATATTTGTAATATTAATTTAAAAAAATCTTCGATTCTCTTTTGTTTTTTTCTGAATGTAGTCATTTCTTTGCTGCGTGTCGGAACGTATTCTCGAAAATGGAGAAAAACAAAGTGCGAGCCGTTATTAAAACCTCTGTTTAAAAAGTTAACGAAGCAAGAGATTCATTGCGATTTGGAGGCAACATTAGGAGAGTCTGCTCCGCCGTATTCCACTGTCGCAAGGTGGCCTTCTCAATTTTGAGTAGGGAGAACACGAACATCGTTGCGGCCGTCCATCGACGTCAGTCACCCAAGAAAATGTTGCGAAAGTCGAGAAAATTGTATTGAGCGATCGAAGAGTTACCATCCGATACTTAATTCAATAAACGGGCATTTCATATGGAAGTATTCAATCCATATTGAAACAATCTTTGGATATGAGAAAAGTCGCTAGCCAAGATGGGTGCCGAGAACGGACAGTCAGAAACAAAATCGACTTGACATTTCAAAGATATTGTTGGACAAGTTTCAAGAAGATTCTGAAATTTTTTTGTCTCATTTCGTAACAATGGACGAAACATGGGTCCATCATTATGATCCCGAGACAAAACAGCAATTTTCGCAATGAAAACGGCCATCATCACCGACCCCGAAGAAGTTTCGTGTCGTGGCATCGGCTGGCAAGGTTATGGCCTCAAAATTTTGGGACTCAGAAGGAATATTGTTGATTGATTACCTGGAGCGTGAAACCACTATTACAGGCCAATATTGTGCAGCTTTAATTCCCAAGGTGAGGAATGCCATCAAAGAGAAAAGGAGAGGGAAACTACGAAGGGGCGTGCTGTTTCATCACGACAACGCACCCGCGCACAGGTCGGCAGTTGCGATGGCTGCCATTCAGCAAGCTGGCTTCGAATTGGTTGACCACCCCCCTTATTCACCAGATCTGGCCGCTAGCAATTTTTATCTGTTCCCCAAATTGAAAAAATACTTAAGGGGAAACAGGTACGAAGACGATAACCGGATGCCGTGGAGAGCTTTTTGCAGGACCAAGACAAAACTTTTTTGTGAAAGGGATTGAAGCCTTGGAAAAGCGCTGGACTCGGTGTGTAGAGAGACTCGGAAACTATGTAGAAAAATAAATTATTAAATTATCAATAGTCATTATATTCTATCTCATTCTCACTACTTTTTGATCCCTCCTCGTACATACGCTGCGGCAGATTATACAGAAGACTGAGGAGTATAATCGGCCCCTATGATTGGCGTTTGTGGACTATACGAATGCTTTCTATTCGATTCAATTGAGACTTGGGCAGTTCTTAGATCTCTCCAGCTATGCCGCATTGACTATCGGTACATCGAAGTGTTGAAGTGCTTGTATAATAACCCCTCACCATGTCAGTCCGAGTACAGGGGCAGTGCACGAAGGCGATCCCCATAAAAAGACGAGAAAGACAGAGAAACTTCATTTCTCCAAAACTGTTTACAGCCACCTTAGAGGACGCCTTCAAGCTCTTGGAATGGCGAGGACTTGGCATTAACAAAAATGGCGAATACATAACTCACTTTCGATTTGCTGACGACATTGGGGTCATGGCGGAATCGCTGGAAGATCTAGGACGAATGCTCGGTGACCTCAACAGAAAATCCCAACAAGTGGGTTTAAAATGAAAATGGACATAACGAAAATAATGTTTAATGTCCATGTCGTACCCACCGCACTCACCGTTGGGAACTCTACTCTTAAAGCTGTCGACGAATACATGTACCTGGGACAGGCAATCCGGTTAGGTAGGTCCAACTTTGAGACAGAGGTCAATCGACAAATCCAACTCGGCTGGGCAGCATTCGGGAAACTGCGCAACAAGCACAACATCCAAAATACCTCAGTGCCTCAAGACTAAAGTTTTTAGTCAATGTGTGTTGCCAGTGGTCTCTTACAATAGGTCTCATAAAAAAAGCTCAGAGTTACTCAGCGAGCTATGGAAAGAGCTCGGGGTTTTTCTACGTGATCGAATCAGGTATGAGGATATTCGTAGAAGAACCAAGGTCCCCGACGTAGCTCTCAGGATTAGCAAGCTGAAGTGGCAATGGGCGGGCCACATAGCGCAAAGATCGGATAGGCGTTGGGGCAGAAAGATTATAGAGTGGATACCACGTATTGGGAAACGCAGCACGACCGCCTGCCAAATGGACCGACGATCTTGTGAAAATCGCAGGAAGTCGTTGGATGCAGGTGGCATCGGACTGGTTACGCTGGAAAGCGATTGGGGAGGCCTATGTTTAGCAGTGGACAAGTATAGGCTTATATTATGATGATGAATACAATAACGCCGTTTCACCTATATTCCCAAAGCGGGGGTGGCGGAGATGTACCGTCCACACCCACGTCTTGCCGCCGATAGTAGGTCCCAATGCAATACGGCTGTTTGTTATTAATATAATATACAGATTACAATCAAAATATAAATTGCCATTGCTTTATTGTACCGGGCACAATTCAAGACTCGGGACTGATATTGAGGATATTTCGATAAAAAAAGCACCTCTGTCCAACCCAGGTTTCGAACCTAGGACCAAGTGAGGGCTGCCGGCATTACACGCTATAGACTTTTTCACGAGCCATGGGTACGGCGACGTTTGGAATTTTACATTTCTAGACATGTGGTGACAACAAAATTGGATGAAATAGAACCGATTGAATATCGTATGGAGATAATTTATTGTCTGGTGAAGCTGTAAAGGCCCCGCGGCCAACAGCGTAGATCATTCACACACACACGCACACGAATTATAATAGATTATTCGTTCATATTTATATCCTTTTTATTTTTATGGAAACTTTATCTATCTCTATCTATATCATGACGCCAGATCCCTTGCGGGGTAGGCAGAAAGTACATAGTTCCAACAGGTTCTTTCCTTAAATGCCTCTCTGGCTTCCTTCACTCTCATAGTTCGTAGATAAAGTATATCTATCTCTATCTATATCATGACGCCAGATCCCTTGCGGGGTAGGTTAGGTTAAGTTAGGTTAGTAGAGAGTGCGCGGATGATAGCGTCGGGGGCCATCACCCGCATTGCACTCGCGCCCGCGAGGTGGAGGGGTGTGCTTGTGTTCCAGCGCGCCCCCCTACATGAGAGAACAATGCGTCAAAAGAGACCGCACAAGAAGTGGGTCCTGAAAGGACAACCGCTGGAGAGGCCGTGGAAGTAGTCCCCGTGCCTGCAGCCCTCCACTATGGCGGGGAGAAGGAACACCATGGAGGTTTAGTCGGTATGCTGCTGCGGTCCCCGCGCCACACAAAGTGGGGCGAATACCGCATCAGAGAGTCCGACACTCCCCCGTTTGCCCACCTAAAGGCAGATGGGGGGTCAGGCTATAAAAGATTTCCTCCATGAAAAAAAAAAACCGTTAGTCGAGAGTACAGAGTTCCAACAGATTCTTTCCTTACATGCCTCTCTGGCTTCCTCCCCTCTCATAGTTCGTCTCATGCACGCTCGCCGGTTTTATTTTAAGACGTGTTCAAGTATAAATATTTAAACGTGAAATGGGATTTGATCAAACGTCACCGTACCATGTCTCGTGAAAAAGACTATATTAGATCAACGAGGCAGTCTCCTGGGATAGAAAGTAGCTAGAGAAAACAATTAAAAAGTGTAGCCCCACACTTCCTTTGTCATGGGTGCGTTTACAAACATGAAATTCACATACACAAACACCCACACCGAAACAAACGTTTGTGAGTACCACAAAGATTTGTATCATGCGATCGAACCCGCGACTACCTACTTGATTCAGTGGGCGGAGCGGCTTAAGCTCTATATCATTACGCCTGCCATTCCAACTGATTCTTTCCTTACCCCTCTGGCTTCCTCCACTCTCATAGTTCTCTCCTCTCATAGACTCTTGGTCAAATTATGGATATCAAAATGTTTTCTAAAAATTTAATTCCCTAATGGAGTTGACGATTATAACAATGAATTGATATAATACTTACTCGTCAGCCAATATGGTAACCTGGAGATATTGAAGCGTGACTTTTTCATAACTAGCGTCAGTAATGTGTATAGGTATAAAATACTTTTTCAAACTCAAATTACAGGCTACCTACCTAAATGTACATTTTAAACAATTTATAGGATATTTACTATTAGTAACGAAGCTTACAGCCCAACCAATGTATGGAAAGTCATGAAAATTCTTCGAGTGGTTCAGTATACGCTTAAAAATCATTTAATATTTTTTAAGATGTAGGTATGCATCCAGATTTTTCTTGCGACCTTCAGCAGGTCATCGCTTCCTTTTGCAGGCTCTCCACGACTTTCGGTATGCGGTCGTCACCTGAGAACCTTTCTTCCCAAACGGTAATCAGTTCTGCGAGCGATGTGCTCCACCCACTGTAAATTAAGTTTGACAAGTATAAGCGCTATGTCGGTGACTTTAGTTCTCGTTTCTTATTTTCTACGTAGAAAAACTCCGAGCTTAAGCAAATTTTTTAACTTAAATAAAACAAACAGTGTCCCTATAAAATTCCGTTTTTACCTCTTGAGGTACGAAACCCTAAAAACAAAATATGGCAATATTTAATTTACTGAAGAGATAAAGATGCCCACTCCGGCAAAGTTTTTTTTTACATTAAACTTATAAAGGTTTTGGTATTATATATAAAATAATAAACAAACACCGTCACGCCTATATTTTCCAAGCGGGGGTGGCGGAGGTGCACTGTGTACACCCAATTTTCGCCGACGATGTTAGGTCAACGTTGCCGACCATACTAGGTATTATATGTGTGCACATTCTGGTTAGTTGTTGTTGGTGTGCAAATATGAATGTGACAGCACGATTACTCGCTAGCGTCACGCTAACGGCAAAGCTTTCCTGCTAAGCCTTCTGGTGTCAAGACAGTCGGCTACTTTACCGGCAGTGGACGTGGTCGAAACACTGATGACAATATTATGTACCAGTATCATACTTTATTTTTTTCCCAGGGCGACAGTGGCGGTGCTCTGACCAAAGTGGACATTGATGGCCGAGTGACTCAAATCGGTATTATGAGTTTTGGTGCGGCCGCCGGCTGCAACACCGCGCACCCTTCGGGTATCTATTTCTACCTACCTATATCATCACCTCGCAAGGGATCTGCCTTGCGAGGTAGGCAGAGAGTACAGAGTTCCAACAGGTTCTTTCCTTACATACCTCTCTGGCTTCCTCCACTCTAATATTTCGTCTCATATACGCTCGCCGGTCACGGTGACTCTTGACTTGTCCTTCAGGTAAGACCCGGTCATCCTCGGTACTTACATCCTTCCACTTTCGCATTGTATATCTGTTTTGTCATTCTTTTCTATCTATATATCTATTTGTACCTTTATATTAAAATAATATTAGTCTATACTGGCGCACAGCTGGGCAAAGGCCTTCTCTCACAAATCGAGGTGAGAGAGATTAGATCATACTCCGGACCCAGTGCGGACTGGTGAAAGCAGTTAGCCACACCTGCTGTTGTAAACTTATCAAGCCGCATATTCCCTCCAACACGGTTATACGGTTATTATTCATATTTAATTCGTTTTGTCAATCTTCACTAACACACAACGAGCATACCATTATGTTAAACAGTCTGCGAAATACGTCCGGGGTAATCTACTACACGGATCTTGTAGAAACTAAGAATAATTTCCGTGCGTTCAAGCGTTTTTGCCATACCTTTTACTGGAATCAAACATGAGGCTAATAGGCCCTGGTATTATTCGTATCCGTGGTGCTTTACAACTGGGCTTATCCTAGTTGTAGTCTCCTTCTATGGCTGATCTGCCATTTATTTTGTGTCTCCCGCTTTGCAAAGGAGGGAAGTGGATTTTTAATTTTGCCTACTCCGCCTGTGTTCCTTTCTAATTAAATTTGTTGCGGGTTCCAAGACAATTCAAGCGCCCGGGACACCCCAAGGTTCTATCTACTACATACTAGGTATTATATGTTTGCACATTCTGGTCAGTTTTATCATTTATTAAATTACTTGTAAATGCTTTCTTTATAATATCAGCCTATACTGCCCACTGCTGGCCAAAGGCCTCCTCTCACAAATCGAGGTGAGAGAGATTAGGTCATACTCCACCACGCGGACCCAGTGCGGATTGGTGGGAGGCAGGTTTGTGGCCACCTGCTGTTGAAACTTATCAAGCCGCCTTTAAGGCTTCCAACTCGGCTCAACGACTACCACATTAAGTGGTAACCGGGAGCAACGGCTTAACGTGCCTTCCGAAGCACGGAGACGCTCGAATGTGAAAAATGCCTCAAACGGTCACCCATCTCAGGCCGACCGTGTCGAACGCTGCTTAACCTTGGTGATCGGCAAGAACACCGCGGTCGCACAGCGCTACGAGAATGCTTTCTTTATACCTATTAATATAAAATACTCCCTTATCGTGAAAATATTTTATGTACACCGGATACGTAAACATTTAAGAAGATTATTTGCTTGTATCTAATAATAAATCAATCAATCAATCAATCAGCCTATCGTAGTCCACTGCTGGACATAGGCCTCTCCTAACACGCGCCATTGCACACGGTCCCCCGCCTTCCGCATCCAGTCCGTCCCAGCGACCTTCTTGAGGTCGTCGGTCCATCTAGCTGGGGGCCGTCCTACCTTACGCTTACCAAGTCGCGGTCTCCACTCTAGGACACGCTTGCTCCATCGGCCGTCGGTCCTTCTGCAGATGTGACCAGCCCATTGCCACTTTAGCTTACTGAGTCTGCGAGCTATGTCGGTAACTTTGGTTCTTTGTCGGATTACCTCGTTACGAATTTTATCCTTCAAAGAGACGCCGATCATAGCTCGCTCCATAGCCCGCTGTGCGACTTTGAGTTTGTGGACTAGTCCCACTGTGAGTGTCCACGTCTCGGCCCCGTAAGTCATAACAGGTAGAACGCATTGGTTAAAGACTTTAGTCTTCAGGCATTGCGGTATAGGCGAAGCGAAAACGTGACGTAGTTTGCCAAATGCTGCCCAACCCAATTGGATCCTGCGGTTGATTTCTTTCTCGAAGTTGTTCCTACCAAATTGGACAACTTGTCCAAGGTAGACATACTCCCGAACAACTTCGAGCATCGAACCATCGACGTAGATCGGTCCCGGCGTGACATGCTCATTAAACATGATCTTGGTTTTATCCAAGTTCATGCCGAGACCGACACCTCGAGAGGCTCCATTTAGGCTATGCAGCATTCCGCTCAACTGTTCCAGTGACTCTGCCACGATGACGATATCATCGGCAAACCGAAGGTGTGAGATGTATTCGCCGTTGATGTTAATGCCCCGCCCAGTCCAGTCCAGCGTCTTGAAGACGTCTTCGAGTGCATTGGTGAAGAGCTTGGGGGATATTACATCCCCCTGTCTTACCCCTCGATGCAGCTCGATCGGGTTGGTATTTTGGTCCTGGAGCTGGACGGTCATTGTGGCGGTATCATACAGACATCTCAACACCTCGATATAGCGCCAATCGATGCCACATCGCTGCAGAGCATCCAAAACCGCCCAGGTTTCGATGGAGTCGAAGGCTTTCTCGTAGTCCACGAAAGCCATACACAGCGGCTGATTGTACTCTTCGGTCTTCTGTACAATCTGCCGAACAGTATGGATGTGGTCTACGGTGCTGTAGCCTTTTCGAAACCCGGCTTGTTCCGGTGGCTGGAACTCGTCAAGTCTTCTGGCGAGGCGGTTTGTGAGTACTCTCGAGAACAACTTGTAGACGTGGCTCAGGAGTGAGATGGGTCTGTAGTTCTTCAGCAAGGTTTTGTCACCTTTTTTGAAGAACAGAACCACCGCACTCCCGCTCCACGCTTGAGGTGTTAAGCCCTGGTGGATGACGGAATTAAAGAGACTCGCTAGCTTTTTCAGGATTGGAGTCCCGCCTGCTTTTAGGAGCTCAGTGGTGATTCCGTCATCGCCTGGCGACTTGTTGTTTTTGAGCTGCTCGAGAGCCACTCTGACCTCGTCCTGGTTGACATCAGGGATGTCTTCCGTATCGTGGCGTGCTAGTGGGGCTCTGTGGTCGTCAGCGCTGGGTCTCGAGGGTTTAGCCATCCGTGATGCGTACAGGTCTTTGTAGAAACTCTCAATTTCCTCGAGTATCTCGAACTTGGAGGTCACGGTTTTGCCATCCGCTGTATTAAGTTTCGTCAGATGGGATCTACCTAGCTGGCGAGCGAAGACTTTGGTGCCTCTGTTCTGTTCAATCGCAGCCGCGATGGCGCGGGTGTTGGAACATCGGAGGTCACGTCGCACCCGCTTCCGGATCTTCCGGTTGAGGTTCCTCCCATCCGGCGAAGACGCCTGCGTGGATGACATTTCCCGTCTCTGCCTCATAAGTTCGAGAGTCTCGAGCGAGAGTTTAGACTCTCTGTTACCGCTTTTGCCGGGAAACACCCTTCGAGACACATCCTGTAGCGTTTTGACCACTGTGTCGGTTTTCTCGTCAACATTGCCTTCGGTTTCCAGCAGGTCGAAACGATTTTGAAGCTCCAGTTGGAACTTTTCGGACCCTAAAGCTATTTGAGGCGCAGTAGGTCTGAGAGTAGACCTCATCATGCGACGTCTTTCGGCCTTGAAGTCTATATTTAGAGCGCCTCGGACAAGTCGGTGATCGCTGCCGGTATTAAACCTGTTGATCACGGAGACGTCTCTAAATATAGACTTCCTGTCAGTCATGATGAAGTCTATCTCGTTCCTCGTCACAGTGTCGGGGCTTCGCCATGTCCACTTTCTATGAGGCTTCTTCTTAAAGAACGAATTCATCAAGAAGAGCCCCTGCGACTCCAGAAAGTTGACCAGCATCTGCCCCCTGTGGTTTCGGCGCCCCACGCCGTGGGGTCCGATTATCGTTTCGCCGCGTTCTTGTACTCCCACTTTGGCATTGAAGTCCCCCATAACAACGTTGTAGTGAACCTTGGTGGTGCCATGTAATGCCTTGGCTATGTCTTCATACATGGCTTCCGCTATGTCGTCGCAGTATGTCGAGGTCGGCGCATATACCTGTACCACCTTCAGGGTGTACCTGTTGGTGATTTTAATTATGAGGTACGCTACCCGTGTCGACACACTGCTGACTTCCACAACGTTGTTAGTGAGAGCTTTGTTGACCAGGAAACCGACACCGCCCTGAGAGGGCCGATCACCTTCCCGAAAGTAAAACAGGTGGCCTGACTCAAGGGTTATCGTGTCCTCGCCCTGTCTTCGGACTTCGGATAACCCCAATATGTGCCAGTTTATGCGACCTAGTTCTACCTCGAGTTCAGCGAGGTGTTGGTCCAGCCGTAGAGAGCGTCCATTGTACGTAGCCAGGGTCAGGTGTTTTTGGTAGCCTTGTGTCGTAGCCCGGAGATTCTTCGCACCCCCTGCCCCGCTGTTACCGCGACCGCTACCGTGGCAGCGGACAGCGGGACTACCGGGAACTGGGGGCCTTTGCGTTTGGTGTCTTAACATATTAAGAGGTTTTTGGCCTACTATACCACGCTGGCCAGACGGGTTGGTATAGGGTTTGTTTCAAATTTTCCTTTTCTGGTCGTTGATCGGATGACGTTACTACCTTTGGTGGACTCTTACCACCAGCCAAGCAAAAGTATGGCTACTGGGGCATTCTAAGTTTTTCTTTCGCTTCCAGCCCAGTAAGGAAGACACGAATAATAAATGGTAAACCAAAATTATCTCGATATCGGAAATTAATTTCGATACCTACATACGCACAAACGGTGTTAAAGTGACCATGTCAGTCTTTCTTTTTTGGAAATATCCCAAATGTAAAAAGCATCCCTTACAAACGTCATTCAAACTACTATACGGCCAAATGATTTTTCATTTTGAATTTGTTGTAAAACTTTTTGGTGGTTTGGTTTATTGTTTTTTATGAAAAAAAAAAGTAACACTAGCTCCTAACAGATAAGCGAGGATGGAAAAAGAGCGGGAAACGTGAAACTTGATGGGCGCGTTTGTTTGAAAATTTTCTTTTTTCCACTTTTATTCATTATTAATTAAAATTTATCAGTGAAGTAGCGTAGCCACAATATATATTTGTATTTATTTACGTCTTATTATAATTTATTAGTGTAGAAGTCTGTTTTCCTCTTCACATCTGGTAAGTCAGCTCATTTTTCTTTAATGTCTTCGGAGCCCCCTGATCCGGGGGGCTCGGCTCCCCCGGTAGCTTGCTTTGTTACTATACCTGGTAATTGTAAAGTCCAAGAACAAAGATTAAACGACACGGATATGTCTGGAATGGACACGGATTGCTCATCCCGCAGCCGTTCTGGTGCAGTTAAACGTACTCGCTTACATAAAAAATGTAAGCATTGTAACAAAAGAAAGAGGAGAAATATCACCAGTCCACTTGCAGCATCTGACTGTGTTTGTTTAGATGATTCTGGCTTAAAACAAATAATTCCGGATGAAAATTCAAAATCTAATATTAAATCTTTCACGCCTCAAAAGCCTGATTTACCCGTGCCCACAAGGGTCTCACGCGAAATTTACCTAGCCTCTGATAACGCACCTTACATAGTCCATGTACAGAGGGAACAATTGTCACCAAATGATAGGACAATTTTCCATCCCGTCACATTTGGAAATTTTTTAAAAAATAACAATATTCAGAATATTATAAACGGCAGTGTTAAAAAAATTGGTAGGAACAGAATTTTTCTTGGCATTCTCTAATTACAATGATGCTAATTCTTTTATAAATAATAGCAATCTAGAAATTAGCCATCTAAAAGCTTTCATTCCAACCTTCTCTGTTACACGGATGGGGCTTATAAAAGGAATTCCTGCAGAGTGGTCACCAGAAGAAATTATTAGTAATGTGTCTGTTCCTATTGGTTGTGGCCCTATTTTAAAAGTTAGAAGAATTAATTATAAAGTTATTATAGAGGGAACTCCTTCTTGGAAACCGACCCAGACTATAGTTCTAACTTTTGATGGTCAGATATTACCAAAAAGGATATTTGTTTGGCACAATTCTTTACCTGTGCAGTTATACACTTATCCCACTATTCAATGTTACAATTGCTGCCGGTTTGGGCATACCAAGGTACAGTGTAGATCTACACCTCGCTGTTTTAAATGTGGCCTTAGTCACTCAGGTGACACTTGCAATGTGGAAGAAGATGAAGCATCTTGCTGTCTTTGCCAGGGTTCACATTATGCCTACAGTAAGAACTGCCCTGAATTTTTCAGACAGAAAAACATAAAAACTTCTATGGCCGAGAATTGCTTATCTTATTCTGAAGCTTCCAAAATGCGTCCTCCAATTACTAAGTCTTATGCCAATGTTTTTAATACCTCATTACGTAATCCAGTGATACAAGAAAACAAAATATTGCAATCTCCTCTTTCTTATAAAAAACGGTATTTTTAAAACCTCGTGCCCCTCCCACCCTCAGCAAAGAATACAATAAAGCAGAACATAATGCCATTATTCAGGGATACAATGTATCATCTTCATCTAAAGGGTGTGCCCTTAATAAGGACAAAAACAGTGATAAAGAATCATCTGAATCCTGTACTCAATTAATAAAAACGATTTTGGATCTATTAATAAAATCATCTTTGATACCGTCCCACGCTGCCTATTAAGTCCTGAACTTTAGTAAAACACCAACTTAATGTAAATCATGTATTTTGCTAGGTAGCCATTGTACAAAAGTGCGTATGTCATTATCTTATTTTCCTACCCACTTAATCCACATTATTAATTAACAAAGTAGAAAAGTACCCTATTCTAATTCACATAAATCCATGTAAACAAATCAACAATATAACATACCTCCCCCCTAAGTATAATAAATAAAACAAATGAACAACGATTATGTGACCAAATGCCAATACATAATTAAGCTGTCACAAAAGGCATCTATGACATATAGTGATTATCTCTATGTCTGTCATATGGAGTTTTAGAATGCAGATCTATTTTATTTTTTACTTTTCCTGGTGCCGATGAAACTAAGGGGCTATCTGATGGAGGTATACCCAATATCTCTGCCCATTTATCCGCATCCGGAATCTCAATAATTTTATCCAAATCCTGAGAGTCTGGATTCTCTGTTCGTACCGGTTCATAACTCGCTAAATCATCAGCTACTCTCTCTCCCTCCTCTGGCCCGGATTTTGTAGATGTTTTTTTTATTAACTGATCAATGTGACGGGTGATTAGAGCTCCATTCTCAGTACAAATCTTGTAGTTAGATGGACCGTTCTTATCATATATCTGACCTGGTAACCATCTTGGGCCCATAGCATTATAGTTGCGGTACATAATGTTCTGACCTACATTTGTTTCTCTCGTTTTATTCTCCCTGTTGACATCAATCTGTTTCTCAGTCCGTTTATGTTGTAGATTATCTGGGTGTATAGTATCCAATAAAGTACGTAGCCGTCTATTCATGAGCAGTTCTGCAGGTGTCTTCTTTGTTGTAGTGCATGGTGTGACCCGAAGTCCTAGCAGTAGATTTGGAATTCTACTGTCCCATGCCAAGTCATCCATTTTCCTTAATTTATCCTTAATTGTCTGTATCATTCGTTCGGCCAACCCATTTGTAGCTGGGTGATATGGGGCTGTAGTCACATGACGAATGTTATTAGCAGTGAAAAATTTATCTATTTCATTAGATACGAAACATGTGCCGTTATCCGACACTATTGTATCACATAGCCCATGTGTAGCAAATACCGTCCTTAATAGTTTAATGACTGTAGCCGAAGTGGTGTTATTGACCATAAATAGTTCAGGCCATCGGGAGTAAGCATCCACGATAATCAAGAAATACTTATTGTAAAATGGTCCAGCGAAATCCATATGTATTCTGGACCAAGGCCTTGACGGTGTAATTCACTTATGATAGGTCTTTGGTGGCATGTGTCGATGTTCCAAACATTTAGTACACGTGCTGACTAGGTCTTCGATGTCTTCATTGAGGCGTGGCCACCAAACATAGCTTCTAGCTAGAGCTTTCGTTTGTACGATTCCTGAATGTGTTTTGTGCAACGCTTTCAACACTGCTTGGCGAATGGACTTTGGTACGACCACTCGACAACCCAACAATATGCAGTCGTCCTGAAGCGACAATTCTAAACGATTCAACCAGAATGGACGTAAATTGTTGTCATTGACTCTAACGGGCCAACCGCGTTGTATATAGTAGATGACTCGTGACAATGTGTTATCACGTCTCGTTTCCGACGCTATCTGCTCAACATCATAGGGAAAATCTTCTGGTGACTCGGCCATCAACAATATTTCACCGAGCTGTTGTTCCGGTGCCTCTGGAACTGGTTGTGGCCAACGACTTAAATTGTCTGCGAATCCAATTTGCGCACCTGGTTTATAAACTATTTCATAGCTGTGAGACGTTAAAGCGATGGCAATCCTAGTTAATCGAGGTGACAACATATTAGGCATAGGTTTCTTTGGATCAAATAAACCCAGTAGCGGTTTGTGATCAGTCACTAATCGAAAATGTCTTCCCATCAGGTAATTATGGAACTTGGTGATACCAAACATTATAGATGCCGCCTCTTTGTCCAGTTGCGAATAACGTCTTTCATGTGAATGTAATGTTCTTGACGCCATAGCTATGGGACGTTCCTGTCCATTATGAGTCTCATGAGACAATACTGCACCAACACCGTATTCTGAGCTATCACACGTAAGTACAAGTGGTTTTCGTAAGTCATAGTGCTCCAGTGTTAAGTCAAAGGTAATAAGACGTTTCGCTGTGTCGAATGCGTCTTGCTCACGCTCTGTCCACCTCCATGCCTGCTATTTTTCCAATAACCTATGTAGTGGCTCTAGTATAGTAGCCTTGCGTGGTATAAATCTTTCATAAAAGTTGTATAGACCGAGAAATGCCTGCAGTTCCTGCTTGTTCTTAGGCTTCGGAGTGTTTACGATTGCCTCTACTTTACTTTTTGCGGGATGTATTCCCTCCGCATCTACGACAAATCCAAGGAATTCGACCCTTTCTTGAAAGAATTTGCACTTATTCTTATTAAGGCGAAGGCCAGCTCGATCTATCCGTCCCAAAACAGTGTCCAGTCTGTCCTGCAATTCTTGTTTAGACCTGCCACTAATAATAATATCGTCAATTAGGACAGCTATTCCCGGAATATCAGCCAGCAAAGATGTCATCAAACGCTGAAAAATCCCCGGACTTGCCTTGACGCCAAAAGCCAATCGATGTACAGTGTAAAGACCTTTACAGGTATTCAAAGTTAACAGTTTCGAGGTGTCTTCGTTGACAACCACCTGTGTATATGCACGGTCCAGATCTATAGTTGAAAAAATTTTTCCACCTGCAACAGTGGCGAAAATTTCATTTGCGGTAGGCAAAGGATACGTATCTGATTCAGTTGCTTCGTTGACTGTGCTGCGATAGTCACCACACAATCTTATTTCTCCGGTTTTCTTTATTATCGGAACAACGGGCGTAGCCCATTCAGAATAGGACGTCGGTTGTAGTACTCCTTCTTCTACTAGTCTGTCTATCTCTTGTTCTACCCTCTCCTTGATTGCAAATGGAACAGGTCTGGCTTTTAAAAATTTAGGTACAGCGTTCGCTTTGAGATGTATTGTCACTTGCTGTCCACGGTAGGTACCGAGTCCATCCTGAAATACTTCTTTGTGTTTATTCATTAATCTATCGATTTCAACACCATCTTCAATAAAGTTAATATTTAGTGAGATGTTTAGCGGGCTAAACCAATCACGACCTAGAAGATTTGGTCCAGTTCCTCTAGCGACGATGACGCAAAGATCTCGGATCACCTCATTGTATTGTACTGGCAACCAAACTTGTCCCAAAAGACGTACGGGAGTCTCTGTCCATGTTCGAAGCGACAGTTCGATAGGATGCAGAGCATCACGTGGTAGACGAAAGCGAATCGAGTGCCATGTGCGTTCATTAATGATCGAACAACTAGCACCCGTGTCCACCTGCATGTTGACCGATACCCCCGCAAGAGCTACCGCCACTTCGTAGGGCGGTATGCGGCTGGTTCGATGGGTGATTACACCCGGTACCCAATAAATTTCATTTAAACGATCATCCGCATCTGCAGCGTATTTGACGTCTCTGTTTACGTTCTTCTTCTTGCTTAAACATATTTTTTCCAAGTGTCCCTTCTTTTTACAATAGCGACATATAGTATTTGCAAAACGACACTCTCCGCCGTGTCGATTCCCGCAACGGTAGCATAAACGACTATAAAAATTCTTCGTTTGAACAGCATTAACATCCAAGGGCTCGATATCTGCGGGCGGTCCCGTATTAGTACACCCCGATAAGAACGGCTGTGATAGCCCCGACGGCAACCCGCCGGCCGCTTGCTGGATCATACGAACATCCCGCCCCGCACTTTCAGCTGACAACATAGCGTCCACGACGTCTTGATACGTTATACGGTCCCTCTTCAACAGTTCGTACTGTAGTCTTTCGTCCCTCATACCACAAACTAATCGGTCACGTAACATTCGCTCTAAGTCTATAAAATTGCAACCGGAAGTTAACTTTCGGAGTTGTGCTATATAGTCCGTTGCACACTCGTCACGTTTTTGATCTCGTTTATAAAACTGAAAGGACACTGATATTTCATTTGGCTTTGGGCTAAAATGTTTTGTAAGAATCTTATGTATTTCATTAAATGTCACTTCACTAGCTTTCTTTGGTGTAATTAATGCAAGGAATGTTTCGAATACTCGCGATCCACACACTGTAAAGAAATTGGCTCGCTTGTCAGCATCCAAAACGACGCCATTTGCCTCAAAACAAAATTGTAAACGATCGAAATAAATGTCCCAATTGTCCGTTTGCGGATTAAACTCATCAAATTTCACTGCTTTACTGTTCATTTTGACCACTTTTACCAAACGTCGCCACTATTAAGTCCTGAACTTTAGTAAAACACCAACTCAATGTAAATCATGTATTTTGCTAGGTAGCCATTGTACAAAAGTGCGTATGTCATTATCTTATTTTCCTACCCACTTAATCCACATTATTAATTAACAAAGTAGAAAAGTACCCTATTCTAATTCACATAAATCCATGTAAACAACAATATAACACTGCCCCAGTTATAAATACACTAATTCTACTTTTCAATAATGGATTCAATAATTCAGTGGAATTGCAGGAGTGTAATTAATAAAAAACATGATATAATGCACTTAACGAATAAATATAATCCACTTGCTTTTGCTCTTTCAGAAACCTGGTTAAAATCTAATTATAATTTCAATATATCTGGTTATTCTTGCATCAGGGAGGACAGGCTGATGGGTATGGTGGTGTCGCCATCCTAATTAAGAAGTTAATTCCTTACTCCATACTTAATATTCCTCCTCATAGTGAGGACTTTTCTATTGTAGGGATTAGATTGAATAATATTTGTATAGTTTCTTTATATATTCCAAAACCAACAATGCTTATATTAAATGATATTAAAAATACTCTGTCTTCTATTCAGCAACCTTGTATTATTTTAGGAGACTTTAAATGTCAACATACAATGTGGGGAAGTAGCTTATCTAACTGCTATGGCGAAGAATTATTAGAGATTATTGACAATCTTAATCTATGTATTTTAAATACTGGAGCTCCTACCCGTCGCACTTCACCTACTGAAAGGACGAGTGTCGTGGATTTGTCTCTGTGTTCCCCCAATGTAGCATCTTCACTCTCTTGGTCCGTCCTTCCTTATACATATGGCAGTGATCACTTTCCTGTTTTGATTTCCTTTCCAAGTACAAATCCACAATACAGTAAGCCTTTATCTCGTATGAAATACAGGATAGCAGAAGATAAATGGGATTTATTCAAGTTATTTATTGAGAATAGTATTCCTTCATTACCTCATCCTTCCAGGAATGAAATAGACAGTGTCAGTATGTTTACACAAACTCTAATTGCTGCTGCAGATAATACATTTCTTATTAAAAACTATTCTTCTAAGAAACCTCTTCGTCCTCCCTGGTGGGATAATGAATGTACTGAAGCTATTAAAAAAAGAAAAATTGCAGAAAAAAATTATAATGACAATATGTCTTCAAAGAACTTCAGCATTCTTTCAGAGGACATCTCATCCACTCAGAAGTTATTAAAAAAGAAAAAGTTAGATGGCTGGAGAAACTTCTGTAGCTCGATTTCTCCTGATACACCTTGTTCTACAGTTTGGACTAATATTAAACGTTTTAAAACAGCATGTGCAATGCCTGTAAGTCATCCTCTTTCTTCCTCCTTAGCAGACAGTTTTCTGGATCAAATAGCTCCACCGTTTGTCCCTCAAGAGATTCCTTGTCCTCTTCCTGTAATCCTTGTTAGTGGCCCTACTGATCTTAATGCCCCATTTTTGCTATAACAGAACTTCTTAACATTCTCTCCCTTGTGAAGGACTCTGCTCCAGGGGATGATGGTATTCCATACTCATTTATTCACATCTTGGGGAGAAGGCCCTTGACTATTTATTGTGTACCATAAACTCTATCATGTTTACGGGTAATGTTCCCTCATCTTGGACAACACAAATAGTGTTGCCATTTTTAAAACCTAATAAAGATCCGTCCAGTTTTTCTTCCTACCGACCAATTGCCCTATCGTCTGTCATGTGTAAAATAGCAGAACATTTAGTTAAAAATCGATTGGAGTGGTTTGTTGAAAAGAGAAACTTGTTGTCTTCTAGTCAAAACGGTTTCCGAAAGGGAAGAAGCACTATGGACAGCCTAAGTATATTTGTTTCGGATATTCGCTTGGCTTTATCTCGGAACCATTCCATCGTTGCAGCATTTTTAGACGACTCTGCTCTCTAAAATTAATTGTAGACGCTTATGGAAAGGACTACCACAAGGATCTGTTCTTAATCCTTTACTTTATAGTATTTACACTCATGATTGAGAAAATTCACTAAATAATTCAGTTAGTATTTTACAATATGCTGATGATTTGCTTCTTTATTGTTCTGATGATTCAATTTCTAAAGTATCTTCACAAATATCTTTATCTCTCTCACTACTTGAAAAATGGATGGATGATAATGGCCTACAGATATCTGCTCTAAAAAGCTCTGTTGTTTTATTTAACAGACAAAGACATCCTCCTCCTATTAATATATCCTATAGTGGTCATACAATCCCAGTAAAAAACCATGTAAAATTTCTAGGTCTAATTTTAGACTCTAAGCTAACTGGTGTTCCGCATTGTGAGTATGTAGGTCCCTTATTCCCTAAAACTGGTTTACAATGCTTTGATAAGAAGCATCCTAGACTATGGATCTTTCCTCTTAGAGCCGTGTAGCGCTGCTGCTCTAAAGAAGTTGGATAGCGTTCAATCTAAAGCTTTACGGATAATATCTGGAGCCATGAAATCGAGTCCTATCAATGCTTTACAAGTTGAGTGCGGCGACCCTCCCCTGAAGTTACGACGTCAATATTTGTCTGATAGATTCCTCGCAAGAGCTTTTCAGTTTTCCTTTCATCCCCTTCGCTTTCCTCTTTACTAGAACAGATTTGTTATTCTGGGTATTGGTCCCACAAAAACACACCATGTTTAGTTAAAAGCTATCAGAAATTTATTAATGTGAATGCTCCCTCTCATTGCTCTACCCAACTTCCTTTATTTGAATGTAAATATTTTGAGTCACTAATATTAAATCCGAATATTTGCTATAATCTTACAATTCCTAAAAAAAATAATTGTTATTCAACTTCCTTTATTTCTTTAGTGGAAAATAAGTGGCCAGATTATCATTTCATTTATTGTGATGCTTCGAAAAGTCCCTCTTCTTGTGTTAGTGTTGGTGTGTTCCATTAACAATACCAAATAATCCAGAAGATTAAATTACCCCCAGAAGCATCCGTTTTTACGGGCGAATGCTTTGGAATATTAAAATCTTTAGAATATGTTTTAATAGCAAAGTTAAGAAAAACAGTAATATTTACAGACAGTAAAAGTGCTTTACAGGCCCTGGATCGCAATCCGTTCAAATCAGCTCACGGCAATATTATTATCGAATCTCAAGAACAGTTATTTAAATGTATTAGTAGGGGAATAGACGTCACTTTTGCGTGGTCCTAGCCACAAAAACATTGAAGGAAATAATAAAGCAGACTTGCTGGCCAAAGAGGCGGTTACATCGGGCGATGTTTACCCATATAAAAATTACACTCATGATCTAATGGCGCTGTCCAAAAATCATCTCCAGATTTCCTGGAGTGATTGTTGGACAGATGATATAAGTAAGGGGAAATTCTACCATTCCATCCAACCAAATATACCCAGCAAACCCTGGTTTGCCAAGGCGGGCTTCTGTAAATGGACTACATCCATCATTATTAGAATGCGTTTAGGTCATGTTTGTACACCAGAACATTTAGCGAGGCTTGGTATACTCGGTTCTGACCTATGTGATTGCGGCGAAGTTGGAGATTTAAACCATATATTTTTTGCTTGCCCCCTGAATGACTCTTTAGTCTTTTATTCACAACTTCACCAACTTAAAATTCCTTGTCCATTCTCCATTCCTTCTCTATTGTCATTTAATAATATTGATATTTATTCTACCATAAATATGTTCATCCTACACAACAACATCCACATATAATCATTTCCTTCCTTTGCAACTTTCCTGATAAATATTTCCAAATTTCCTTGTTACCATTCCTTTTTTTTCCTTCGTTTCCCTAACTTTGAACAATGGCATAATGTAAACGCAATTGCCAATAAAAAAAAGCGAGGATGGTTTTTGGCGGGAAGTTGAAGAGCGATGTCTTCTTTTTGTCTTAATTTCCAAAAGTTGTGTTTAGTCGAATAATAATGTAATGTTGGTGGAATATTAACCATTATGTATTCGTATATGTGCATGAGTGAAGGTAATTGTAACAAAATGATAAAACGTGTCTTTTCGATTTCCCTCAAAATAGCCGTCGCGATTGGTATGTAAAGTATCAATCGCTTTACTATCCAGGGTGGGGTACTTCATCAATTCCATTATCACCATTTTTTCCAGTTCATCGAGGAGCTGAATTAATTTAGAAAAATACAATTATGCATCTCACTGGACATTGGCAAAATACACTTAAATTAGTGTGAAGCCATAACTTAAAGAAGAATGAGAAGAAGATAGTTAAGAGAGAGTCTGAAAATATGTTTTCTATAATGACAATAGGCTCGCCCCCTATTTTACATTGGGACCTTAACATCGTCGGCGATATATGCATGTACTAGCGAACGAAACGACAATTGCGATTTGCAATTAATTTAATTTACGAAATTTCACTTCATTGAATTATCTAATATTTAAACGAGTATTTGCATGCTAAAATTAATGTGATTACTAATGTATGTAACACAAAATATATAGTCTCACAAGACCTTGTCACCCTACTTCGGAAAAAACGAGATTTTAATAAAATTCCCAATAAACCATATCGTGATACAATCCAAGATAATATACATTATCAAATAATCCGAGGATACGACGCGTCATTGTGTCATTTATTGGTCTTATCCATATATATTATAAAATGTCTATGACTGTCTTTATGTCTCTGGTACTGGTAAAGTTCATGACCTCTTGCATGCGTGTGACATGAAATCTTACTAGGTAGAGTTAATAACTTCTTGCATGGCGTATGAGATTGAAGCTTACTGGGTAGAGTTGACATCCTCTTGCATGGCGTGTGAGATGGAAGTTTTCCGGGTAGAGTAGGTATGAAATTGAAGCTTGATACTCTCTTGCATGGCGTGTAAAATCGAAGCTGACTGGGTAGAGTTGATGACCTCTTGCATGGCGTGTAAATAAGAAGATTACTCAGTAGGATTGGTGACTCTACCCAGTAAAATGAGACATGACATGTGAGAGGCAAGCTTACTGGATAAAAATGATGACCTTTTGCCGAGGGTATGAGATTGAAGCTTACTTTGTAGAGTTGATGCACCCTTGCATGGAGTGTAAGCTGAATAGTTACTGGGTAGAGTTGATCCCCTCTTGCTTGGCGTGTAAAATGGAAGCTAACTGGATAGAGTTGATGAATTCTTGCTGGGCGAACGAATGAGGCAAACTATATTTTATAAATAATCAAATAACACCTCGCTACACTACAATAGGCCACAAAAACCCAAAAACTGAATCAATCATTGAAATCGTACTAGTCCCACGTTATCACTGAACACTTATCAGTTAATCCGAGACTCGAGATATTCGGTACTAATTACAATAAGACGAGAAATTGTAATTAGTCGTGATCGTGGTGCAAAGATGACAGCATTGTATCTAGTAGGACTACTTTTTATTCTCGGGTCCGCCCAGGTATGTTAATTAAACTTTTTAATAAGTATATTTTTATATGTACATACTCGTATCACCACAACTGAGGAGGGGTAGACAGAAGCGAATAAAATACGATCCGCATTCAGTAAAAAAAAAACAAAATTCTTGACCATAACTCACGTACTAACACAGGGTGTACATTAGGAAGAGTCAAAAACATTTAACATTTTCACTTCTTCCAATCAGCAATACTCTTTATTTTACAAACGTTAGTATACACTGTCAAAACTTTTATCTTCTAACCAGTTAAATTTATTAACAATGAAATATCAGCCATAAGTTTATTAAAATCGCGTCGTACTTCAGTAACTATTTTCTATTTCCTTTTATGTGGTAACATGAGGATAACGTGGTGGGTTGCACATTTAATTAATATTTTCTGTACCAACACTGTATACTAAATCATCATTGTGCAACTGTTTGCTATCCCCACGAAATAAATAAAAAAATAAAACCAAATTATTAGCAAATAATTTAAATATATTTACTTTATTAGACTAACATGCTGATCCTACGAGTGGTACAGTTGCCCTAAGCCTGAAATATGTAATGGTAGTACTTATTAATAATAATAAAATTTGTACCATGGCGATATTAATCGTAAATGAACGAAAAATAGCACTTTCATACAAAAAGTTCATACCCAACCTACCAAAATTTATGAAACTGCTGTTTTTTTTATAATATCCGGCCATAGTAAAATACATGTTTTTACAATTACTATCTCTATCACCTGTTTTAGGTTTTGTACACCTATCCCTAAAGTGTATATTTTGTTAAAAAGTAGAATTGTATTCTTATCAACGTTGAACTAAACTATCCGGAGGCCATCTCCGCGTTCAGTTTTCAAATTAAATTACTCAAATAATCGTCGATTAAGAAAGTAAGCAGTGATAGCCTAGTGGTTAGACCGTTGGACTGCAAAGTCAGAGGTCTCGGGTTCAAACCCAGGCACGCACCTCTGTCTTTTCGAAAACATGTACGTGTTAAAAGTTAACTATCATTTCCTTTAACGGTGAAGAAAAAAAAGTCGTGAGGAAACTGCACGCCCTAAGAGTTTCTCGAAGGTGTGTGCCAACCCGCACTGGGCCAGCGTGGTGGACTATGGCCTAAGCCCTCTCAGTTTGAGAGGAGGCCAGTGCCCAACGGTGGGACAGTTTCTTAACAGGGCTAATATTATTATTATTTATATAAGAAAGTCTTCAAAGACTGTATGCGATGACTGAAGAGGTAAAAATGGGTGATCTAGTGATAAACCACCTATTGTATGCAGATGACGCGGTTTTGATAGCGCCAACAGCCACTGATCTGCAAACACTAGTCAGAGTTATGAGAGACGACTGCATGAACAATGGCTTACATTTGAATGTGAAGAAAACCAAAATTATGGTCTTTGAACGGGAAGAAACCAGAACGAATGCAAGGATTGTGGTTGGTAACGATGTGCTGGAGCAAGTGAATGAGTTTGTATATCTTGAATGCGCCTTCAGTAAGGATGAGAAATACACCGCTGATATAGAGAGAAGAGTGAATGCAGGTAATAGAGTGAATGGTGCGATGGGAAGGCTACTTGGGAGCCGGCACTTAAGCCAAAAGGCGCAGCTGGCCATGCATAACGGAGTGCTTGTCCCAACGCTGTTATATGGCAGTGAGAGTTGGGTATGTAAGAAGGAGAACGAAAGCAGGATAAATGCGGTCGAAATACGATCTCTGCGGAAGATGTGCGGAGTCACGCTGACCGACCGTATTCGCAACAGCGTAGTAAGAAAGCGAGTAGGTATGAAAGATAGTATCGGTGTAAAGATGAGAAAGGGTATGCTCCGTTGGTTCGGGCATATAGAAAGGATGCCAGAAGAAAGAATGACATAACAGATATACAATGCGAAAGTGGAAGGATGTAGGTGCCGGGGAAGACCTAGACTATCTTACCATGACCAAATAGACCGTGTCTTAGCTGAAGGGCAAGTCAAGAGTCTCCGTAACCGGCGAGTGTGTATGAGACGAACTATGAGAGTGGAGGAAGCCAGATAGGTATGTAAGGAAAGAACCTGTTGGAACTCTGTACTCTCTGCCTACCCCGCGAGGCAGCTGGCGTGATGATATAGATATAGATAGATAGATAGAAGAAAATAAATCCTAAGTAGAAAGTAGGTACAATTTGGATTTCCTTAGTAAAGTGTTTACGTATCCGACCTGTCTGGCTTTTGTAAAGCTTTGACTTACTTGAACTTTAATAACCTACAAATAATCCTATTACAGAGTGACCCGCTCTACAGGACTGGCGAACCGACCTTCATCGAGGATTTGAGAAATGGTAAATTCAATTAATTTGCATTTTGATAAGACTTTATCATCATCATGAGCTTTCTACAACCCACTGCAGGACATAAGCCTCCTCCCTCTTGTGCCATACTTCGCGGTCCTATGCCAAGTTGTTTCTCCAACTCTCGATATTTCATCTACCCACCGAGTCATTGGTCTGCCCGTCGTTTGCCTGTTCTAGGCCACCATTCTATCAATATCTTATTCCACCTATTGTCATTTCTCTAGCAACATGCCCTGCACATTTCCACTTCAATGAAGAGATGCGTTTGACAATGTCTAGGACACTTTTCCGTCGTCTAATCTCTAAGAATTCATCAACTTACGTCTCGATCGATCATCGAGCGTCTCAGTACTTCGAAAGGCATGCTAAGCCGTTGGTCTTAGAAGCGGCTTTAAGTTCCAACTCGCGGTGGCCACAAACCTGCCTCCACCAATCTGCTCCAGCTCCGCGTGGTGGCGTAAGCCCTAATCTGTCACCTCGATCTGCGGCTGATTTATTTACTTGTGCCTCAGCTGCTGAATCTAGGATCGTAGGCGGATGGCCGGCGGAGGACCCCGCCCAAATCCCGTACCAGATCAGTCTGCGGATGGTGAGCACGGAAGGCGGTGTCAACTCCTGCGGTGGTTCCCTCATTCATCACGAGTGGGTCCTTACTGCAGCCCACTGCCTCGCCAAGTTAGTATATATCATGAGCCCCAATTCTAAAAACATAGCTTCGCTAAACCTAAACGGATCAATAACGTTGAAATAGCTGTTTTCTTAACGATAAAATCCGAAAAACAGTATTATTTCATGTGTAATATTCGCGTTAATCTAAGAATTCATTATATGTAGATTAAGAAAACATAAATCAATGGTAGTTAAATACAGGCTACGCTCATACCAGCGGTCAAGGCTTGCAGCGTCTTGCCATGCGATTTTGCCATCATTTCAAATGCCATGCCGCGCTTGGTATGCATAGTAGGTATGCCGCAGGCATTTTTTTTATATTTCTATCTATCTCTCTATATCATCACGCCAGATCCCTTACGGGGTAGGCGTAGAGAGTACAGAGTTCCAACGGGTTCTTTCCTTACATACCTCTCTGGCTTCCTATACTCTCATAGTTCGTTTCATATACGCTCGCCGGTTACGGAGACTCCTGACTTATCCTTCTGATAAAACCCGGTCTATTTGGTCATGGTGAGATAGTCTAGGTCTTTCCTGGTACCTACATCCTTCCACTTTCGCATTGTATATCAGTTTTATATTTCACTCGATGTATCTACTTGTGATTTCGTTCGCATGGTTTTCAGACATGTACCTATTTGGTAGAGGACGATACTTAAAAAGCTGGAATACTTAATTCTTATCAAAAGCCTATATATGAATTCTCATATCCGTAACTTGAGAAATGATGGGTTCCCCATACAAACTTTCATCCCCTATATTTGTCCATCTTGATTTTTTTGTGACCACTAGAGTCATGAATCTCTTTACCAAATTTTATTAAAATCTATTCGACTGTTTAAGCGTGAAAAACTGATAGACAGAGGTACTTTTAATTATCTTATAATATTATAGTATGGATAATTTGTCTTGCTCCACAGCCGCATCACGTTCGTGGTAAGCCTTGGTCTTACGAACCTGACACGTCCGGAGTATCTCGTAGAGTCAGATAAGAAGTTCATCCACCCCGAGTACAATGAAATCCAAGCTGGAGTACAGACCGCCGACATTGCGCTACTTGGACTCGACCACTACATACCTTACTCTGGTATGTTATTCAGTAAACTTGCAAAAATGGAAACCAGCTTCCTCGCTATGTAGTCATGAGATCCATGATTAAAACAAAATCTTGCACCAATTTTTAGAAATCTAAATGCGAATCAATTCTCTACGCCCGAGACTACTTACGTTAGAAATGCATGTGTACACGTGACCGAAGATTGGTGACAGACTCGCTATTATGACTTAGTCATATGCAATTCCAATTGCATCCACTCGGGGCTGGCAATGATATACTTACTAAGAATGGAAATGATTACTAATTCTAATGAAATTACAATTTTATTTCACAGCGATTTTCAGAAATGTGAAATTATACAACATTTTTAATTCGTTAAGAGCTATTGTTAAGTAGCATCGCACTTGCTACTGCAAGCTACTAAAGTAAAGAATTAATTATGATCGATCTGTTAAACGATGCTACCTAAACAATGTGCGATTTCATATCAAGTCTACAATATGTCTACAATTAAATTTATAAAACTAAAAAAACTAAACTAATATTAGCCCTGTTAAGAAACTGTCCCACTGTTGGGCACGGGCCTCCTCTCAAACTGAGAGGGTTTAGGCCATAGTCCACCACGCTGGCCTAGTGCGGGTTGGCGAACTTCACACACCTTCAAGAAACTTTTAGGCATGCAGGTTTCCTCACGATGTTTTCCTTCACCGTTAAAGCAAGTGATAATTAATTTTTAATACGCACATGCTTTGGAAAAGACAGAGGTGCGTGCCTGAGTTTGAATTTATACATGACATTAATTCAATTGTAGACAGAGCATACAAAAACCTAGGCTTCGTAATGAGAGTCTGTAAACCCTTTAAAGATCTATCTTGTCTTAAAAATGTGTACTACGCTTACGTACGAGATCTTTTAGAGTTCGGTAGTGTCCTTTGGAACCCCAGTTACGACATGCATGTTAACAAGATTGAACAGATGCAATAACTTTTCATTAATCATTTAAACTTTTAATTCAACAACTATTTTAAAGATTACTGAGCAGCAGGTCAGCACTACAAGTGGGTACCACTCAGTGACAGACGAGATTACTTGGACATGGCTTTCTTACACGACATTGTCTATGTTTACATTGACTGTCCCTCGCTCATCCTATCATTACACCTAAATGTGCCTGTTCATAGCCCTCGCCACTCGTTGCATAAAGTCTTCCATATTCCGACATCTAAAACTAACTACTGTAACAACGAATTCTTTTCTCGGGCTACATCCTCCTATAATAAGAACTTTAGTGACTTAGATATATACTCCCTCCCTAAACCCACCCGTCTTCAAGTCCCGCATACTCCACAAGTTTACAACCGAATTAAACCAATTAGTACTCCACTACCTACTAATTACCTTATAATTTATTAATAACGTTACCGCATACTTAACCCTAAAATATAATTTATATGTTTAATCCTTACTTTATTGCACACCTGTCTTTTTATTTTTAAGAGTAATTAAAAATAATAATGTTGTAATTTTAAGTGTGTTTTTGTTTTTATTGTTAAGTGTTTTTAAGTGTGAAAGATGCTACTACGTGCGATGAATGAAAAATAGTTTCATACGATTTTTCACATTTATTTTTTCTCTTCTTAAGACACCATCCAGCCCTGTCGTCTGCAGAGTAGTGCCCAGAAGAACATCAATTATGACGGAGTCAGGATGATTGTCAGCGGGTACGGTCGTACCGATGACACGTGGAATGGTAAGCATGTGGATAACTTAGCCAAGTTGATACATAAATCTTATATATAATTGACTGCCCAAGTCAAGGCTATTCTTGCTTATGGCGAACTTGAGCTAGTTGCACCCTTCCTTTTATCGCTGGAGTGTAGCTGTTGCACGCTCGCTTACCCGGTAAAGTAATAAAGACTTCTCGGCCAACACTGTGTACATAACAAAAAAATCCTATACCAAAATAGCACCATTCTATAATCTAAACACAACGCGGGACAAGTAACTACATAGCCACTGCAAACCCGCTTATTTGAAAAGACGCTTCATCATCATTATCATCTCAGCCTTTACTTGTCCATTGCTGAACATAGACCTCCCCAATCGCTCTCCAGCGCAGCCGGTCCGATGCCACCTGCATCCAATGACTTCCTGCGATCCTCACAAGTTCGTCCGTCCATCTGGTAGGCGGCCGTCCGACGCAGCGCTTGTCAAAACGTGGTCTCCACTTTAGAATCTTTCTGCCCCAATTCCCGTCCGACTTTCACGCTATGTGGCCCGCCCATTGCCACTTTACAGCTTACTAATCCTATGGGCTATGTCGGTGACCTTGGTTGTTCTACGAATCTCCTCATTCCTGATTCTATTACGTAGAGAAACGCCGAGCATAGCTCTTTCCATAGCTCGCTGAGCAACTCTGAGCTTTTTTATGAGACCTATTGTAAGAGACCACGTCTCTGATCGATATGTCATCACAACACAGATTGACTAAAAACTTGTCATGAGGCACTGAGGTATTTTAGATGAGAAGACGTTGCGCAGGCGTTGAAAAGACGCTTATTGTTTTATTAATCTTCTCTCTCGTACAGGTGGCACTGCTTCCGAGATTCTTCTGTGGGTGTACCTACAAGGCATCACCAACGAGGAGTGCCTGAGGTGGTACCCCAACAGCCAGATCGTCCGGGAACAGACCATCTGCGCTGCCTCATACAACGAAAGCTCACAGTCATCTTGCCAGGTTCGTAGAAAAAACACCGTGGCTAGCTACTAAAATTTGTTTACAGCAAATTATTGGTAGGGCCAAAGCTATTCCCTTTAGGAAACTATCAGCATCGTGAACCACTATTTAATAAAACACACCGTCACGCCTATATTCCCCAAGCGGGGTGGCAAGGTGTACTGAGTACACGCACGTTTCGCCGACGATGTTAGGTCCCATATGATAGGGGGCGATCCTATTGCCTTATACCGGGCACAATTCCAGACTCCGGACTCGTACTGGGAAGTGTTCGTTAGAAAACTACACTTGTCCGACCTAGGATTTGTGCCCAGGACCCCGTGATCACAAAGCGAAGCGCTTTGCCACTTTTTTTATGGAGTCACCGAATGGCTTAGCTATAGTTGGACGCGGTAGATGGTGCTGTTGTCGACCGGGTACGATTCTTTGTACCCGGTCGACGAACGAACACAAGGCTCGACCATTATGTTACAGTCGCTCAACTTCGCTGAGATAGTTGCTGGATTCCGCCATTTGTAGTCGCTGGATTCCGCTATTTAATAATTATGTGCAAATGGTACTTCGATATGTGTGATGTACATGTGCATAAAGTAACTTGACTAAGACGTTGTGAGCCGAGCTACCTAAATCTAATATCGTTTTATATTTTATCTTCTCTACAGGGTGACAGCGGTGGTCCTCTAACGGTGATAGACTACGATGGAAAACCAACCATGGTCGGTGTGGTCAGCTTTGGATCATCCGCGGGTTGCAACAGTCCTTTCCCAGGAGGTACGTACTTCACGAGGAAGTTCATAATTGCTTGAAAAGAATTCATCTTAAGAGAAAACAAACATAAGCAAACGCGTATAGTACGTATTCTTAGGGTCCCATACCTCAATCGGTAAAACGGAACCCTTATCACAGATTAGTTTGGTGTCCGTCTGTCCGACGGTTAGGAAGTCCGTTTTTCTCAGGAACGGGTGTAGTATCAAGTTCGTGACAAAGATCTGCAATCCCCGAACGGTGTAAATTGAAGCTTCTAAATCCGTGCAATCGAAAGATGACTATAGTACGTCAAGAATCTTTTGTACCATGGATTACACTGACAGGGGGGTTGGTGAGAAATGAGCATTAACATTTAGGAAAATTTTCATAATTCCAAGGAGATATTTCAACAGGTGGGTGCGCACAGATACTTATTAAAAAAAGACTTGGGTAAATTTCATAGCAAACTGCAAGTCTGCGACTGTCATGAAGTGCCATTTCACTTGATGACAACTTTAGTTCCAATTTTAGCCGCGGGCCAAAATATCCTTGTACGACTGTATTTAAACTTACTCAAAACCATGAGGGTATAACTTTACTTCCCGTTAACATGGAATCATGAAAATTGGTCAGCAGTATAGATGAGTCGTATTTATTAGAACGGATCCGAAGAACAGGTATTTTACGTGAATAGGCGGCACCTACTCCAATTCTGAGAATACCTAATCCACCTTATATTCATATTCAACAAAAACAAGTGTTTAGCCATTGAGTTAAATAAATAGAGAAGCAAACGTCACTTCGGCGCGTCGAAAAAGTGTAACGACTTAAAAGTATGCCGACGTAGCTTTGAATCCAATAAATAATTTGGAGTAAACATATATCCATCTCTTTTACTCTTGTTCCCCACCATACCGACATTACGTCGATCCGATAGAGGTAGCAATACTACTAGTAGTAGGAGGCTCAGTGTTGCTTACTATATGATTATTTCCCACAATTTAAATGCAAAATGAATATAAATTTGTAATGATGTTATGAATATAATTTTTTTATTATGTATTTTTTTAATTGTCTTCGTTACATTTTAGATTCTATCTAATTACATGAATTAATAAAATATATTATTATACAAGGTGTAACATAATAAACGCAAGACCTGAAAGTAGTTTGTTCTAAATCGGTAACTGAATTGATTCCAACAATTTTTAATGTAACTTACTTTTTTTTTAAATTTGCAAAAATTGCTTTTACTCCTTCAGTGCGCTATAAAAAAACTAAATTTATTCTTTCATTCATAGCAATAAGGAGATAACAATTTTTTTTTTAACGTAGCCCCACACTAGGATTTATTCCTGTGTCGTGGGTGCGTTTACAAACATGAAAATTCACAAACAAATACCCAGACCGGAACAAATAATTGTGGATCACACAAAGATTTGTCCCGTGCGGGAATCGAACCCGCGACACAGTGGGCGGAGCATCTCAAGCTCTTAACCACTGCGCTTAATCGTCCGTCTTGCACATGCACTCCTAACCCGTATTTCTCAAAATGCACACATACACGTACAAGTTTCATTGTTAATTGGGGTATAAAATTGCTTAAAAAGGGGGTAAAAACCTTTAAATTTGCAAATTTGGTTTTCGATTTAAATTTATGAAGCAATTCTCTAATCGGGGTGTCTGACGTCTAGCGTTTATTATGTTACACCTTGTAGTACCTAATTCATTTTATTCTATATAAAATTAGAATTGTTATACAGATTATTTGGATATTAGTTAATAGTGTCTATGAGGGTATGTGGTCAAACTATGATAATATTATTCAATGAGTAATAAACAAAACACACCTAATGTTATCTTTTGAATTGTTTTTAAAATATTCAGGTTGATGGTTGCAGTCTATTTAGAGCGGGTAAAATAAATACAAATTTACAAAATGCGTATCTCTTCAACAAACTCAGTAAAACGCTGTTGCATATTTCCTGTTTCCACTGACGACTACTTTGTCTTTAAGAACGGTAGGCCGCTCCGGTTACTAGACTGAATAGTTGCGGGTTCGATTCCCACATAGTACAAATTTTTGTGTGACTCACACATTTTGTTTACATCTAGGTATTTGTTTGTGTGATTTTCATGTTTGTAAACGTACCCACGACATTGAATAATTACCAGTGGGGCTTTTTTTTAAAAAAAAGGAGTCTTGGTTAATTTCCCAATTGCTTTCTACGACATGCGTGAGAACAAATAGGATTTACCGGACCCATTAGGCAATTATGTAACAAAGAATTGTGTACAATATTCGCTTTGAGAAAATAGCTTATTTATTTTCATAATATTCTAATGAAATTTTTGGAACTCTGTACTTTCTGTCTACCCCGCAATAGATCTGGCGTGATACAAATTGCACCCATTAGATCCAAAAAAATTAACAAAATAGGTATTCGAATAGTACATAATTGACACAATCATTCAACATTTTCCCATAAAGACGAGAACACCAAATGGTGCTTTAATTGGCAACACTGCATCTCAAATTAATTTTTGTAACTTGAAATCGGTTTTTTATTTTATTTACTAGTAAATATATGAAAAAGCAATATACTTATATATGGAAAGTAGTTCCGTTTGCGGTATAGTGATTTTGTGACCTCAAATCACGTTCTTACACCACGCATTTACCTATTTTGTGATTTGTTATTAATACGTGTTACTCGAGAGACGTCAGGCAGGCCAATGAATGGCAGAAGCTTGAAACTTGGCTGCGGGCTTATTCTTAGCCGACATACATTTACGCCGTTACTGCTGATCTAGTGTTATGTATATCAATGTGTTTATCCGTTTAGAGCGCTCACTCACACCTGATCCCACGCTATCTCACTCACTCATATGCTATAACGTCTTCGCGGGAGCGAGACAGCGCCATACAACGCGTATTCATATAAAACAAATGTAAATATAATGAATTGAAATCTTTTAAATACGCCATCTTGCGAACGCTAAACGTTTGCGGAATATTTAATTTCGCAAGACTCAAAACATCATACATTCGTAAGATAACATTCTTAAGCCTGTAAAAAGTATGAAGGGAAGATAATTCATCACTAATATATCATTGAATGATAAAATAGAAAACAAGTATTAGTTTAATCAACCAATTTCGTGCAAAAATATCGCTAATAAAAATAAAATACTTTTTGATTATAACTTCCGTTCCGTAACTTCCATTTTCTTAAAAGTGTGATTATGACTGTACCCGTCCTTAACTAACAAAACAATTTAACATTCAATTAATTCAAATATCGATAATGCGATATCAGGATTTGATTAAGAATAGGCGGATTGAGATCACCAGATAACTGTATGTGTATAAAATCATTGAGATGAAGTGGATTAAGTGGAATAGGTATTTGGATCAGGTATTTATGCAGACTAGGAACACGTGTAATTAGTACCTGATTTACCTAATACGACACATCTCTAGTCAGGAGCAAGGTTTCAGTAAAAAGCGGTAAAAGAAAAAACAAAAAAAAAAAAATGTAATTATCACATAATTTTTTTTTTAATTCATTGAAAAATTGAATAGTGCCGTCTAGTGGCATGGAACCCTCAGAGCCCGAGCCGTATTCGCACTTGTCCGGTGTTTTCTCTATTCCGGATCTTTCGGTTAACTATTTACTGTGGCATCACATTGATTTGACTTCGCTGTGTGTAGTTTAAAGATATCCTATTATTCCAGGCTACGTACGGCCCGGTCATTACCACGACTGGTATGTCGACGTGACCGGCATCGACTTCGACTGGACTGAGAGCGAGGAACCGCAGCCAGAAGCCCCTGAAGAACCGGAAGACTCCTTCCAAGACAAGGTGCTTGTTGCCGACATATAGTTCGCACTTATACCACGTTACCCATACGGGTTATAAATAAAACACATTAAACAATTTGTATTGTTTTTTATTACTGTTATTATATAAATGCTGTATACAATCCAACAGGCCCAGCACAGGCGGTGCGACCAGACATTGTCACGGATTTTATAGCCCTAGAGGTGAGATAACCCTTTTAGCTAGCGCACGTATCATAACAAGAGTGTGACACGATAAAAACTCGTTGCAAGAATCGTATTATATTGAGGTATAGACTGCCTCGTTAGTCTAGTGGCAAAACGCATCGCTTTGTGATCACGAAGTCCTGGTTTCAAATCCTAAGTTAGACAAATGTAGTTTTTCTAACGAAAAATACCCAATATGAGTCTAGAGTCTAGAATTGTGCCCAGTATATGGCAATAGGCTGGCCCCCTATTAAATGGCACTTAAGATCGTCGGCGAAAAGTGAATGTACTCACTACACCTCTGCCACCCTTGCTTAGGGAATATAGGATATATAAGTTAGTACAGACAAAGACTATTTGACTGTTTTACAAGAGTCGAATCACGGGTCGACAAAGTTTTGTCCGGTGCGAGAAAAATATTGCCACTCGTGCTAATCCTGCTGAGTGAGTTAGACATTTTTTACAATACAGATTGTAGGTTTCTCTAATTAATCACTGAACTATTAAAAATAAAGATCCACAGATTGCTGGCTGAGTTGTTAATGCCAAAACTCAGAATTTAATTATGCGAGTAAGCACTCTAATATATTAACAAGTAAAAGCTTGACTTTTCCTGTACTAGTTATTTTATTTCTCACTATTGAGTAAGCAACACGTATTTTGGAAATGCATGGTGTGAGTCAGCTCAAAAGGAACCATCAATCACCTTCAAATCACCATTCAACGAAGCCACCACAGCATAACTCAAGTACAAAGCACACACTCTCCACGTCTGCTAAAATGCAGTCAAATCCACACATTCTGGACACAACTATCTATCAGCTACTTCGTCAACCAAATCTACTGATGGACACCTCTGAAGAATCCTCAGTAGCTCTTGACAGTACTCTTTCTCCTCTTGATATGTATCATCAACTAGATCAGGGTGTTTCAGATGATCTTCAAGAGTTTTCCTAAAGTTGACACCAGGATGTAATGCGTTTATACCAGTAGCGAGTAGCATAATATATCAAATAAAAGAATTAATACATATCCCAATCCCGAAGATATCCCGGACATCAGCCTGTACGAGATTAGAATGGCTCTCAAACAACTCAAAACAACAAAGCCCCGGGCGTAGGCGGAATTACCGCAGAGCTTCTGAAAGCGGGCGGAACGCCGGTACTTAAAGTCCTTCAGAGGCTGTTTAATACCGTCTTGCTCGAAAGGAAAACGCCGGAGGCTTGAAACAGGGGTGTGGTGGTGCTTTTTTCCAAGAAAGATGATAACACCTTATATAAGAACTATAGGCCCATCACACTGCTGAGCCATGTTTATAAGTTGTTTTCGAAAGTCATCACGAATCGTCTCGAACGCAGGCTTGATGACTTCCAGCCTCCCGAACAAGCCAGTTTCCGGAAAGGCTTTAGTATCATAGACCAAATACATACGTTGCGGCAGATTATACAGAAGACTGAGGAGTATACTCGGTCACTATGCTTGGCGTTCGTGGACTATGAGAAAGCATTCGATTCGATTGATACTTGGGCAGTTCTTAGATCTCTCCAGCCATGCCGCATTGACTATCGGTACATCGAAGTGTTAAAGTGCTTGTATAATAACGCCACCATGTCAGTCCGAGTACAGGGGCAGTGCACGAAGGCAATCCCCATAAAAGGGAGACGTCATTTCTCCAAAACTGTTTACGGCCACCTTAGAGGACGCCTTCATGCTCTTGGGATGGCGAGGACTTGGCATCAACATCAATGGCGAATACATAACTCACCTTCGATTTGCTAACGACATTGGGGTCACATTGGGGGACATTGGGGTTGGCGGAATCGCTGGAAGATCTAGGACAAATGCTCGGACGAACCTCAACAGAGTATCCTAACAAGTGGGTTTAAAATGAACATGGACATAACGAAAATAATGTTTAATGTCCATGTCGTAACCACCGCGCTCACCGTTGGGAACTCTACTCTTGAAGCTGTCGACGAATACATGTACCTGGGACAGGCAGTCCGGTTAGGTAGGTCCAACTTTGAGCGAGAGGTCAATCGACAAATCCAGCTCGGCTGGGCAGCGTTCGGGAAACTGCGCAACAAGCACAACATCCAAAATACCTCAGTGCCTCAAGTTTTTAGTCAGTGTGTGTTGCCAGTGGTCTCTTACAATAGGTCTCATAAAAAAATCTCAGAGTTACTCAGCGAGCTATGGAAAGAGCTCGGGGTTTTTCTACGTGATCGAATCAGGTATGAGGATATTCGTAGAAGAACCAAGGTCCCCGACGTAGCTCTCAGGATTAGCAAGCTGAAGTGGCAATGGGCGGGCCACATAGCGCGAAGACCGGATAGGCGTTGGAGCAGAGAGATTATATGAGTGAAGACCACGTATTGGCAAGCGCAGCACGGCCGCCTGCCAAATGGACCGACGATCTTGTGAAAATCGCAGGAGGTCGTTGGATGCAGGTGGCATCGGAATGGTTACGCTGGAAAGCGATTGGGGAGGCCTATGTTTAGCAGTGGACAAGTATAGGCTGATATGGTCATGATGAATACATAATCGCCGTTTCACCTATATTCCCTAAACGGGAGTGGCAGAGATGTATTGTCCACACCCACGTCTCGCCGACGATAGTTGGTCCCAATGCAATAGGTGGGCGGCTGTTTGTTATTAATATAATATACAGATTACAATCAAAATATAAATTGCCATTGCTTTATTATACCGGGCACAATTCCAGACTCTGGGCTGATATTGAGGATATTTCGGTAAAAAAGCACCTCTATCCAACCAAGGATTCGAACCTAGTGAGGGCTGCCGGCATTACACGCTATAGACTTTTTCAAGAGCCATAGGTACGGTGACGTTTGGAATTTTACGTTTCTAGAAATATGGTGACAACAAAATTGAATGAAATAGAACCGATTGAATATCGTATGGAGATAATTTATTGTCTGGTGAAGCTGTAAAGGCCCCGCGGCCAACAGCGTAGATCATTCACACACACACACAAATTAAAATAGATTTCTCGTTTATATTTATATCCTTTTTATTTTATGGATACTTTATCTATCTCCATCTATATCATGACGCCAGATCCCTTGCGGGGTAGGCAGAAAGTACATAGTTCCAACAGGTTCTTTCCTTAAATGCCTCTCTGGCTTCCTCCACTCTCATAGTTCGTCTCAAACACGCTCGCCGGTTACGGAGACTCCTGACTTGACTTAGATACTTTATTTCAAATACAATTGTATTTAAGATGTATTCAAGTATAATTATTTAAACGTGAAATTGGATTTGATCAAACGTCACCGTACCATGTCTCGTAAAAAAGACTATATTAAATCAACGAGGCAGTCTCCTGGGATAGAAAGTAGATAGAGAAGACAATTAAAAAGTATAGCCCCACACGTCCTATGTCATGGGTGCGTTTACAAACATGAAATTCACATGCACAAACACCCAGACCGAAACAAACGTCTGTGAGTCACAAAATTGACACAACAGATTTGTTTCATGCGATCGAACCCGCGACCACTTACTCGACGCAGTGGGCGGAGCGGCTTAAGCTCTATATCATCACGCCAGAGATTGCAACTGATTCTTTCCTTACCCCTCTGGCTTCCTCCACTCTCATTGCTCTCCTCTCATAGACTCTTGGTCAAATTATGGATATCTATTGTATTCTAAAAATTTAGTTCCCTAATGGAATTGACGATTATAACAATGAATTGATATAATACTCATCAGCCACTCTGGTAACCTGGAGATATTGAAGCGTGACTTTTTCATCACTACCGTCACTTATGTGTATAGGTATGAAATAATTTTTCAAACTCAAATTACAGGCTACCTACCTAAATGTACATTTTAAACAATTTATAGGAAATTTACTATTAATAATGAAGCTTACAGCCCAACCAATGTATGGAAAATCATGAAAATTCTTCGAGTGGTTCAGTATACGCTTAAAAATCATTTTAGATTTTTTAAGATGTAGGTATGCATCCAGATTTTTCTTGCGACCTTCAGCAGGTCATCGCTTCCTTTTGTAGGTTCTCCACGACTTTCGGTATGCGGTCGTCACTTGAGAACCTTTCTGCCCCAACGGTAATCAGTTCTGCGAGCGATGTGCTCCACCTACTGTAAATTAAGTTTGACAAGTCTGAGCGCTATGTCGGTGACTTTAGTTCTCGTTTCTTATTTTCTACGTAGACAAACTCCGAGCTTAAACAATTTTTTTAAATTGAATAAAACAAACAGTGTCCCTATAAAATTTCGTTTTTACCTCTTGAGGTACGAAACCCTAAAAACAAAATATGGCAATATTTAATTTACTGAAGAGATAGAGATGCCGACTCTGGCAAAGTTTTTTTACATTTAACTATTTTGGTATTATATATAAAATAATAAACAAACACCGTCACGCCTATATTCTCCAAGCGGGGGTGGCGGAGGTGCACTGTGTACACCCACTTTTCGCCGACGATGTTAGGTCAACGTTGCTGACCATACTAGGTATTATATGTGTGCACATTCTGGTTAGTTTTATCATTTATTAAATTACTTGTAAATCCTTTCTTGATACCTATTAATATAAAATGCTCTCTTATCGTAAAAATATTTTATGTACACCGGATACGTAAACATTTAAGAAGATTATTTGCTTGTATCTAATAATAAACGGTAAACCAAATTATCTCCATATCGGAAATTAATTTCGATACCTGCATACGCACAAACGGTGTTAAAGTGGCCATGTTAGTCTTTCTTTTTTGGAAATATCGCAAATGTAAAAAACATCCGTTACAAACGTCATTCAAACTACTATACAGCCAAATGCTTTTTCATTTTGAATTTGTTGTTAATTTTTTTGGTGGATTGGTTTATTGTTTTTATGAAAAAAAAAGTAACGGTAGCTCCTAACCATGGACATAAAACAATGGATTGAGCACTCTGCGAAAAAACGGGATGATAAGGATACTCACTGAGAGCCTTACGTCTCTTTCTAAGTCGGGTGACCAAACATTGGTACGATTATGGACTTGTTGACATATAATTAACGTATAATTCTCGGGCACTATTCGTTGCTGTAATTCTTACTTTCTACGCATATGCCACATCAATTTGGGATAGGCCCCTAGAGCCGTTTTTCTTTAGATACAGAAAAAACGGAAGAACCCGTTGGAACTCTGTACTCTCTACCTACCCCGCAAGGGATCTGGCGTGAGGTTATAGATAGATAGATAGATAGAAAAAACGGCTTATAGGCTGTAGATACAGAACAAGGGTTGAGATAGCTGCCCTTACTGCCCCATCTTAATCTATTCTGTATATAAAGACGAATTGAGAACCTTGTTCATTTTGAACTCGGTAATAAATGGTTTACAGCGTATTTAAACCACATGATAAATACTAGGAGGGATCAAAAAGTAGTGAGAACGACATACTCCTTGGTAAAAAAAAAAAATACTGGCAGGCATAACTCAGACACATATTTGTAATATTAATAAAAAAAAATCTTCGATTCTCTTTTGTTTTTTCTGAATGTAGTCATTTGTTTGCTTCGTGTCGGAACGTGTTCTCGAAAATGGCGAAAAACGAAGTGCGAGCCGTTATTAAATACCTCTGTTTAAAAAAGTTAACGACGCAAGAGATTCATTCCGATTTGGAGGCAACATTAGGAGAGTCTGCTCCGCCGTATTCCACTGTCGCAAGGTGGGCTTCTCAATTTCGATTAGGGAGAACGAGCACGGAAGACGAGCATCGTTGCGGCCGTCCATCGACGTCAGTCACCCAAGAAAATGTTGCGAAAGTCGAGAAAATTGTATTGAGCGATCGAAGAGTTACCATCCGATACTTAATTCAAGAAACGGGCATTTCATATGGAAGTATTCAATCCATATTGAAACAATCTTTGAATATGAGAAAAGTCTCCGCAAGATGGGTGCCGAGAATGTTAACCGACAGTCAGAAACAAAATCGACTTGACATTTCGAAGATATTGTTGGACAAGTTTCAAAAAGATTCTGAAAACTTTTTGTCTCGTTTCGTAACAATGGACGAAACATGGGTCCATCATTTTGATCCCGAGACAAAACAGCAATCTTCGCAATGGAAACGGCCATCATCACCGACCCCGAAGAAGTTTCGTGTCGTGGCATCGGCTGGCAAGGTTATGGCCTCAATATTTTGGGACTCAGAAGGAATATTGTTGATTGATTACCTGGAGCATGGAACCACTATTACAGGCCAATATTATGCAGCTTTAATTCCCAAGTTGAGGAATGCCATCAAAGAGAAAAGGAAACTTCGAAGGGTCGTGCTGTTTCATCACGACAACGCACCCGCGCACAGGTCAGCAGTTGCGATGGCTCCCATTCAGCAAGCTGGCTTCGAATTGGTTGACCACCCCCCTTATTCACCAGATCTGGCGGCTAGCGATTTTTATCTGTTCCCCAAATTGAAAAAATACTTAAGGGGAAACAGGTACGAAGACGATAACGAGGTGATGGATGCCGTGGAGAGCTTTTTGCAGGACCAAGACAAAACTTTTTTTGTGAAAGGGATTGAACACTCGGAAACTATGTAGAAAAATAAATTATTAAGTTATCAATAGTCATTATATTCTATCTCATTCTCACTACTTTTTGATCCCTCCTCGTAGGTATAGTCCGTATTAGTTCTACCCTTCTTATGGTCACCGTACTGCATCGTAATGGGTGCGAGCGTGACACCGGGCTACTGGTTATTGCTCACTCATCATGGTTTCTCGAGTTGTTTAAATCATAGAAAATTCAATGTTGTTTTTATAAGTAAGAGTTTAATTTTACTTGGCAATTTTTTGACAGTACTCAATCCTTTGTTTTAAATCCATGCTCCTAACAGATAGGCGAGGATGGTTTTTGTGTTATTTCGAATAATAATGTGTAATGTTGGTGGAATATGGTTAACATGTATTCTTATATATGCATGAGTGAAGGTATTTGTAACAAAACGATAAGACGTGTCTTTTCGATTTCCCTCAAAACAGCCGTCGCAATTGGTCTGTAAAGTATCAATCGCTTTACTATCCAGGGTGGGGTAATTCATCAATTCCATTATCACCGTTCTCATCAAGTTCATCGAGGAGCTGAATTAATTTAGAAAAATACGATTATACATCTCACTGGACATTGGCAATATACACTTAAATTCGTGTGAAGCCATAACGTAAAGAAGAATAAGAAGAAGATAGGCGAGAGAGAGTCTGAAATTGTGTGTGATGTAATGACAATAGGCTTGCCCCCTATTTTACATTGGGACCTTAACATCGTCGGCGATATGTGGATGTACTAGCGAACGAAACGACAATTGCGAGTTGCAATTAATTTAACTCACAAAATTCCACTTCATTTAATTATCTAATATTTAAACGAGTATTTGCATGCTAAAATTAATGTGATTACTAATTTATGTAACACAAAATATATAGTCTCACAAGACCTTGTCACCCTACTTACGGAAAAACGAGATTTAGTAAAATTCCCAATAAATCATATCGTGATACAATCCAAGATAATATACATTATCAAATAATCCCAGGATACAACGCGTCATTGCGTCATTTATTGTTCATAATTATCCATATATATTATAAAACGTATATGGCTGACTGTCTTTATGTCACTGGTGCTGGTTGATGACCTCTTGCATGCGTGTGACATGAAAGCTTACTAGGTAGAGTTGATAACTTCTTGCATGGAGTCTGAGATTGAAGCTTCCTGGGTAGAGTTGATACCCTCTCGCATGGCGTGTAAGATAGAAGCTTAATGTGTAGAGTTGATGACCTCTTGCACGGCGTGTGAGATGGTAGATTACTCGGTAGAATTGATGACCTCTTGTCTGGGGTATGAGATTGAAGATCACTGGGTAGAAATTATGCCATCTTGCATAGTGTTTGAGGTAGAAGCTTACTGGGTAGAGTTGATCACCACTTGCATTGGGTATGATACTGAAGCTTACTGGGTAAATTTGATGACCTTTTGCCTAAAGTATGAGATAGAAGCTTACCAGGTAGAATTGATGACCTCCTGCCTAGGGTATGAAACTGATTCTTACTGGAGAGAGTTGGTCACTAGATTTTGAGCTGGGACCTCACTGTGTAGAGTTGATGACCTCTTGCAAGGCATATGAGATGGAAGCTTACTGGGTAGAGTTGATGACCACTTCCATGGCGTGTGAGATGGAAGTCCACTGGGTAAAGTTGTTGACCTCTAGCGACCATAGCGAACGAATGAGGCAGTCTATATTTTATAAATAAACAAGTAACACGTTGCCACGCTACAATAGGCCACAAAACCCAAAAAAATTATACATACCTAATTAGTTATTGAACTGAATCAATCATTGAAATCGTATTAATCCTACGTTATCACTGAACACTTATCAGTTAATCCTCAACGCGAGATATTCGGTACTAATTACAATAAGACGATAAATTGTAATTAGTCGTGGTCGTGGTGCAAAGATGGCAGCAGTGTATCTAGTAGGACTACTTTTTATCCTCGGGTCCGCCCAGGTATGTGAATTAAACTTTTATAAGTAAAATTTATATGCACATATCACCACAACTGAGGAGGGGTAGACAGAAGCGAATAAAATACGCAACGCATTCAGTAAAAAAAAAAACCAAAATTTTTGACCATAACTCACGTACTTATATAACTTATATAACACAGGGTGTACATTGGGTAGAGTCAGCATTTAACATTCTCACTTTTTCCAATCAGCGATACTCTTTATTTTACGAACGTTGGTATACACTGTCAAAGTCAAATTATTAGCAAATAATTTAAATATATTCACGGTTTTTTTTGCCGTAATAGCTACAAGAAGCCAATTTTTATAATTTACTGTTATACTCTATTACTACTTGACATTGGCGAAATACACTGTTAAAGTGTGCGGCCATTAATTAAAATAAGAAGAAGAAGAAATATGAAGTTCTTAGATTTACGCGAATATTACACATGAAATAAAACTATTTTACGGATTTTATCGCGGTTTAATTTTTTTTTTTTAGTCCCTCCCGTGACCATGGGTGCTGCAAAGCACTCGAAACGGAAACTAAAAAAAAAAAAAAAAAAAATTAAAAAAATAAAAAACCGCGATAAAATCCGTGAAGTCCGATGGAATGTTGTGCGAGGCACAAGGGGGTTTCAGGTCTGGAAGAGGATGTTCGGATCAAGTCTTCTCACTCCGCAACATCGTAGAGAAGCATCTGGCAGTGGGCCGGAAGGTTTTCTGCGGTTTTGTAGATCTGGAGAAGGCATTTGACAGAGTTGTGCGAAAGAGACTTTGGGACATTTTGCCAGAGTATGGTATAGATGGCACTCTGTTGCGAGCCGTCCAGTCCACTTATGTGTCCACTGCAAGGCATGCGTACGGGTGGGTGGTAACAGGTCACCCTGGTTTGACGTTAAAATCGGCGTCAAGCAGGGTTGCGTGTTGTCTGCTAGACTGTTTATAATATATCTGGACAAAAGTCTTCAAAGACTGAAAACGATGAATGAAGGTGTACAAATGGGTGACTTAGTGGTAAACCATCTACTTTATGCAGATGACGCGGTTTTAATAGCGCCAACAGCCACTGATCTGCAAACACTAGTCACAGTTATGAAAGACGACTGCATGATCAATGGCTTACACTTGAATGTGAAGAAAACCAAGATTATGGTTTTTGAAAGGGAAGAAACCAGAACGAATGTAAGGATTGTGTTTGGTAACGATGTGCTGGAGCAAGTGAATGAGTTTGTATATCTTGGATGCGCCTTCAGTAAGGATGGGAAATACACCGCTGACATAGAGAGAAGAGTGAGTGCAGGGAACAGAGTGAATGGTGCGATGGGAAAGCTACTCGGGAGCCGGCACTTAAGCCATAAGGCGCAGCTGGCCATACATAACGGAGTTCTTGTCCCAACGCTGTTATATGGTAGCGAGAGCTGGGTATGTAAGAAGGAGAATGAAAGTAGGATAAATGCAGTAGAAATGCGAGCTCTGCGGAAGATGTGCGAAGTGAAGCTGACCGACCGCATTAGCAACAGCATAGTAAGACAGCGAGTAGGTATGAAAGATAGTATCGGTGTAAAGATGAGAAAGGGCATGCTCCGTTGGTTCCGGCATATAGAAAGAATGCCAGAGGAAAGAATGACAAAACAGATATACAATGTGAAAGTGGAAGGATGCAGGTACCGGGGAAGACCTAGACTATCTTACCACGACCAAATAAACCGAGTCTTATCTGATGGAAAAGTCAAGAGTCTCCGTAACCGGCGAGCGTGTATGAGACGAACTATGAGAGTCGAGGAAGCCAGAGAGGTATGTAAGGAAAGAACCTGTTGGAACTCTGTACTCTCTGCCTACCCCGCAAGGGATCTGGCGTGAGGTTATAGATAGATAGATAGATAAAATCCGTAAAATAGTTTTATTTCATGTGTAATATTCGCGTAAATCTAAGAACTCAATAAAGAGAAATATATTCACTTCATTAGACTAACATTGCTGATCCTACGAGTGGTACAGGTGCCCCATGCCTAAATGGGTAATGGTAGGTACTTATTAATACCATGGCGACGTTAATTGTAAATGTATGAAAAATAGCATTTTCATACAAAAAGTTCATACCTATTGTACCTACCAAAATTTATGAATGTGCTGATATTTTTATAATGTCCAACCACAGTAAGATACATTCGTATTTACAAATACTATCTCTATCACCTGTTTCAGGTTTTCTACACCTGTCCATAAAGTGTGTATTTAGTTCAAAAGTACACTTATCAACGTTGAACTAAACCATCCTGAGGAAATCTCCACGTTCAATAGTTTTATCAAATTAAATTACTAAAAGAATCGTAAATTAACAAAATACATCCTAAGTAGGAAGTAGATTAAATTTGGATTTCCTTTGCAAAGTGTTTTACATTGTCCGATCTGTCCGACTAAGTAGTTGGACCACACGATCACAGGGACGTCAAGGTGTCCGGCTTCAGTCCGTTTTTAACGGAACCGCGTCCGGCCAAATATTTTCATCCCACCTGCCTAGCTTTTGTAAAGCTTTGATCTACTTGAGCTTAAATTACCTACAAATAATCCTATTACAGAGTGACCCGCTCTACAGGACTGGCGAACCGACCTTCATCGAGGATTTGAGAAATGGTAAATTCAATTAATTTGCATATCGATAAGACTTTATCATCATCATCATCATTAGCTTTCTACAACCCACTGCAGGGCATAAGCCTCCTCCCTCTTGTGCCATTCTTCGCGGTCCTGTGCCAATTTACAACAAGTTCTTTCTCCAACTCTCGATATGTCATCTACCCACCGAGTCATTGGTCTGCCCACTCGTCGTTTGCCTGTTCTAGGCCACCATTCTGTCAATATCTTACTCCATCTATTGTTATTTCCCTAGCAACATGCCCTGCCCGTTTCCACTTCAATGAAGAGATGCGTTTGATAATGTCTTGGACTTTTTTCCGTCATCTTATCTCTAAAAATCCATCAACTTACTCGAACTAGGTACTTAGCGACTGAGGTAAGTAACAGTCTCAATGAATTACTCTTTACGAACTAATGAGACATACTTAAGAAATAAGTAACTTTAGATTATTCAATTGGCAAAGACGCGCCCCACCCATACTTCTAATTGCTAACAGTGCCAATGTGCAACATTATCTTAAAGTGTTGATTAACCGTTACACAAATCGTTACATTATCATTACATGTATGTAGCGATATAACTATTCGTCCAAAGCTGCACTCTTGCACTGTATGTCATTGGAAGAAGGTATTATGTAATAACCTGGTGCTTGTAGTATCGCTGTGGTATAGCGGTAAATGTATTTATCACCAAGGTAAGTATCGTTCTGCTAGGACGGGGGTTACTATTTGTGGCATTTCCATTTTCGGACGTCTCAGTACTTCGAAAGGCATGCTAAGCCGTTGGTCATAGAAGCGGCTTTAAGTACCAAATTGCGGTAGCCACAAACCTGCCTCCACCAATCTGCTCCAGGTCCGCGTGGTAGCGTAAGCCCTAATCTGTCACCTCGATCTGCGACTGATTCATTTACTTGTGCCTCAGCTGCAGAATCTAGGATCGTAGGCGGATGGCCGGCAGAGGACGCCGCCCAAATCCCGTACCAGATCAGTTTGCGGATGGTGAGCACGGCTGGCGCTGTGAGCTCCTGTGGTGGTTCCCTCATCCATCACGAGTGGGTCCTTACTGCGGCCCATTGCCTCGCCAAGTTAGTATTAATCATAAACCCCAATTCTGAAAACAAAGCTTCGCTTGAACTCATCTACTCATTCTGCATAGATCGGACCAAAAAAACTAATTAAAAAGTTTGAGGGTACCCCGGGACAACTATGCCTCTTGGAATAAAACCTCATAAAACCCTGTCCGTGACATGGTCCGAAACATGGTCCGTCCCGTGACCATGGGTACTGCAAAACATTTGAAACGTTGAGAACTTAAAAATCACAAATAAACCGCGATAAATTGTGGTCTAGTGGCAAAGCGCATCGCTTTGTGATCACGAGGTCCTGGGTCCAAATCCTAGGACCGACAACGTCTCTTAAAAAGCTCGAATACTTAATTCTTATCAAAAGCCTAAATATGAACTTTCATATCCGTTACTTAAGAAATGATGGGTTCCCCATACAAACTTTCATCCCCTATTTATCCATCTTGATTTTTTTGAGACAAAAGGAGTCATAAATCTAATTGCCAAATTTTATCAAAATCTGTTCCACTGTTGAAGCGTGAAAAAGTGACAGACAGAGTTACGTTCACATATTTTATAATAGTATAGTATGGATAATTTATCTTGCTCCACAGCCGCATCACGTTCGTGGTGCGCCTTGGTCTTACGAACCTGACACGTCCGGAGTATCTCGTAGAGTCTGATAAGAAGTTCATCCACCCCGAGTACAATGAGATCCAAGCTGGAGTACAGACCGCCGACATTGCGCTACTTGGACTCGACCACAACATACCTTACTCTGGTATGTTATTCAGTAAACTTGCAAAAATGTAAACCTGCTTCCTCGCCATGTAGTCATGAGATCCATTATTAAAACAAAGTCTTGCACCAATTTTTAGAAATCTAAATGCGAATCAATTCTCTACGCCCGAGACTACTTACTACTTATGTTAGAAATACAGGTGTACACGTGACCGAAGATTGGTGACAGACTCGCTATTATGACTTAGTCATATGCAATTCCAATTGCATCCACTCAGGGCTGGCAATGATATACTTATTAAGCATGGAAATGATTGCTTTTTTAATGAAATTACAATTTTATTTCACAGCGATTTTCGCAAATGTGATAGTATAGTCTACAGCATTTTTAATTCGTTAAAAACTATTGTTAAGAAGCATCGCACTTGCTACTGCTACTAAAGTAAAGAATGAATTATGATCGATGTGCCAAACGATGCAACCCAAACAATGTGCGATTTCATATCAAGTGTGAAAGGAGCTATTGTAAAAAAGTACTACGAACAGGTGAAATGAACGCAAAGTAATTTCATACAATTTTTCACATGTATGTTTTTTTTCTCAAGACACCGTCCAGCCTTGTCGTCTGCAAAGCAGTGTCCAGAAGAACAATAACTACGATGGAGTCAGGATGATTGTCAGCGGGTACGGCCGTACCGATGACTTGTGGAATGGTGAGCATGCGAGAAGTTATTCTTTGCCTCGTTGATGCATAAACCTGTTTAGACGCCCTTTCTTTGCTTATTGTTAACTAGTTTTTGCCCGCGTCTCCGCCTGCGTTGACTTTAGACAGGAACCTAACATTTTTCCGGAATAAAAAGTATCCTATGAGTTAGCCCAAGTAATAAGACTATCTTTGTGCCAAATTGCATGTAAATCCGTTCAGCCGTTTTTGCCTCATGTGTAACAAATATCTTAACTTACAAACTTTCATATTTAATATTAGTAGGATGGCCAACGTTTCGTCAAGCCGTCCTAACTCACGACTTAGTTTAATAACTACTGTTTAAGTACGCCAGCCTAGACCGACGATTTACGCCTATCTCGCCGGCGAAGTCGAAGTAACCCGTGCCCGCCCGCCGGTGAAGAGCACCATGACGAGAACTAATATATCTCGTCCCCTATAGCGCCTGTCCAAGCCGAGGTCACTCTGTCTTAAGGCGCCCTTGAACGTGTTGCTCCCTTGTCCTTCCGGCTGGAGGGTAGCTGTAGCACGCTCGCCCCCTTACCCGTCGAAGCTGTAAAGGCCTTTCGACCAATGCCGTAGTCATTCACACACACAAATAAATCCTATACCAAAATAACAACATTTTACCTAGTAATCACGCGAACCTAATAAGCACACGGACACTGTAAACACGCTTATTTAAAAAGAAGCTATTGTTTTATTAATCTTCTCTCCCGCAGGTGGTACTGCTTCCGAGATCCTTCTGTGGGTGTACCTACAAGGCATCACCAACGAGGAGTGCCTGAGGTGGTACCCCAACAGCCAGGTCATCCGGGAACAGACCATCTGCGCTGCCTCATACAACGAAAGCTCACAGTCATCTTGCCAGGTTCGTAAAACCATGACACCGTGACTAGCTACTAAAATTTGTTTACAGCAAATTATTGGTTGGACCAAAGCTATTCCCTTTAGGAAACTTATCATCATCATGAACCACTATTTGTATCTTCATAGGAGTCACCTGGATGGCTTAGCTATGTTGTTGTCGACCGGGTACGATTCTTCGTACCCGGTCGACGAACGAACACAGGACCCACGAACGAAATCACGAACCCTGTGGAACCTTAATAATCGACCATTATGTTATAGTCACTCAGCTATGCTGAGATAGTCGCTGGATTCCGCCATTTGTAGAGGAACTCATTCAATAATCATGTGCAATTGGTACGTGGAGTACATAAAGTAACTTGGCTAAGTACTCAGATGGTGCCAGGATGTTGTGATCCGACCTACCTAAGTCTAATGTCGTTTTGTATTTTATCTTCTCTACAGGGTGACAGCGGTGGTCCTCTAACGGTGATAGACTACGATGGAAAACCAACCATGGTCGGTGTGGTCAGCTTTGGATCATCCGCCGGTTGCAATAGTCCTTTCCCAGGAGGTACGTACTTCACGAGGAAGTTCATAATTGCTTGAAAAGAATTCATCTTAAGAAAGGACAAACATAAGCATACGCGTATTGTACGTATTTTTAGGGTTCCATACCTCAATCGGTAAAACGGAACCCTTATCACAGATCACTTTGTTGTCCGTCTGTCCGACCGGTTAGGAAGTCTGTTTTTCTCAGGAACGGGTATAGTATCAAGTTCGTGTCCAAGGCCTGCAATCCCCGAACATTGTAAATTGAAACATCTAAATCCGTGCAATCGAAAGACGGCTATAGTACGTCAAGAATCTTTAGGCCCATGGATGACACTATCAGGGGGGGTTGGTGAGAAATTAGCATTAACATTTAGGAAAATTTTCATAAAGAAAGAACTTCAATTTTCTTCATACTTCATACTTCCAAGGAGATATTTCAACAGGTGGGTGCGCACAGATACTTATTAAAAAAAGAACTTGGGTAAATTTCATAGCAAACTGCAACTCTGCAACTGTCATGAAGTGTCATTTCACTTGATGACAACTTTTTGAATTCGATGAAAAATTAGAATAGTGCCGTCTAGTAGCACGGAACCCTCAAAGCCCGAGTCATATTCGCACTTGTCCGGTGTTTTCCCTATTCCGGATCTTTCGGTTAACTATTTTCTGTGGCATCCATCATATCGATTTATCTTCTTTGTGTGTAGTTTAAAGATATCCTATTCTTCCAGGCTACGTACGGCCCGGTCATTACCACGACTGGTATGTCGACGTGACCGGCATCGACTTCGACTGGACTGAGAGCGAGGAACCGCAGCCAGAAGCCCCTGAAGAACCGCAGCCAGAAGCCCCTGAAGAACCGCAGCCAGAAGCCCCTGAAGAACCGCAGCCAGAAGCCCCTGAAGAACCGGAAGACTCCTTCCAAGACAAGGTGCTTGTTGCCGACATATAGTTCGCACTTATACCACATTACCCATACGGGTTTATAAATAAAACACATTAAATAATTTGTATTGTTTTTATTATTGTTATTATATAAATGCTATACACAATCCAGCAGGCCTAGCACAGGCGGTGCGACAAGACATTGTCGCGGATTTTTTCGCCCTAGAGGCGAGATAACCCTTTTCGCTAGCGCACGTATCATAACAAGAGTGTGACACGATAAAAACTCGTTTAAGAATCGTATTATATTGAGGTATAGACTGCCTCGTTAGTCTAGTAGCAAAACGCATCGCTTTGTGATCACGAAGTCCTGGTTTCAAATCCTAAGTTAGACAAATGTAGTTTTTCTAACGAAAAATACCCAATATGAGTCTGGAGTCTAGAATTGTGCCCAGTATATGGCAATAGGCTGGCCCCCTATTAAACGGCACTTAAGATCGTCGGCGAAAAGTGAATGTACTCAGTGCACCTCTGCCACCCTTGCTTAGGGAATATAGGCGTGACGGTGTAAGTAAGTATAGACAAGACTATTTGACTTGTGTACAAGACTCGAATCACGGGCCGACAAAGTTTTGTCCTGTGCGAGCAAAGAATTTCCGTACTGATCCTGCCGAGTGATTTATTAAGACATTTTTTACAATACAGATAGTAGGTTTTTATTTCACTGAACATATTAGAAATAAAGATCCGCAAATGGCTGGCTGAATTGTTAATGACAAAACCCAGAATTAAATTATGCGAGTAAGCACTTTAAAATATTAACAAGTAAAAGCGTGGTTTTTCCTGTACTAGTTATTTTATTTGTCACTATTGAGTAAGCAACACGTATTTTGGAAATGCATGGTGTGAGCCAGCTCAAAAGGAACCATCAATCACCTTCAAATCACCATTCAACAAAGCCACCACAGCATAACTCAAGTACAAAGCACACACTCTCCACGACTGCTAAAATGCAGTCAAATCCACACATTCTGGACACAACTATCTATCGGCTACTTCGTCAACCAAATCTACTGATGGACACCTCTGAAGAATCCTCAGTAACTCTTGACAGTACTCTTTCTCCTCTCGATATGTATTATCAACTAGATCAGGGTGTTTCAGATGATCTTCAAGGGTTTTCCTCAAGTTGACACCAGGATCTGAACATTGTCTTAACACGGTGGAGTCCAGATTGTTCAGTAGCGAAAGGAGAATGCTTAGAAGATGCTCTGAGGTTTCATCTCGTCCAGATTTAATTTGATCTGTTATTATTCGCACTAGATTTAATTTTATTAATTGCTCTGAAAATAATAAGAAAACAAAATTGTTAATTACTGCTAACATAACTAATATTACTTGTAGTCATGAAGATTTATTTAAACAATCAAAATATGCTATCGCTCAAAACCACGAGTCACACACTTTCTGTTTTGCAATGTTGAATTTCTCCAGTGTAGTATACATATACGGGTATTTATGATATGTTTAAAATATTAATTGTCCCAGTTAAAAAAAGTCAAGTACTCTCTATGCACTGGGACCAAAAGATGCGAAATCGTGCGGAGCTGAATTTTGTTCTGATTCTATTAGTTAATGTTTTCCTAGCTATGCATCACTGTCTCTTCATTAAAATGGACGAGTAAATATAAATTACATATTACCCTTAGCGTCATTATAGTGGTGGCACAGGTATCTGATGAGGAACGCCGCCTTAGTCCGCGCGGCGGGCTCGGTGTCGCCCAACAGTTGCGCGAGTGTCTCGCAACCGCCCTGCGCAGTCAGCTCACGACAGGCCGGCTCGTACTCACGACTAGCACCTGTTGATAAGAGTAATCACGGTAACAACTGACCACCTAGTGCGGATTTTACCTCCATTTATTACTAACCATCATCAATTACTCATGATTACACTGCACCTCTATCTTACCACCATTACATTAACATATTAGTTCCTATAACAAACCTAGACTTCGCATTAATGGGTACTCCAGGAGTTCTAATCTAAACATGTCAATAAACAAAGTGATAATATTGTCATTTTCCCCGCACCTCGACAAAATCTGACAATTGCAAGATTTTCTTTCGTTGCAGTGGTCTGAGATCATGATTAATCATAAATGCTACTGTAATAAGGACTCGCGCCATATTATTATGACGAGACACTTGAACAATCCTACACATTCTAAATTATTTTACACGAATTTCATGATTTTTTGAGCCCTCCCTGTCCTTGTCATAGGTGGTTTAGCCCTACTTTTTTTTATTGGGTCTAAGCCCGCCACACATTCCCACCATTGTAACTGCTGTAGGCCAGGATCAACAATGGTCTCCTTTTAAGGAGACCTATATCTAAGAAATATGTATGTGCTTTTACCTGGTGGAATAAATATTATTATTAATAGATTACCCCAGACATATTGCGCAGACTGTTTAGCATAATAGGAAGCTTGTTGTGCCAGAGACTGCACTCCCTAAGAACGTGTTGTGCTGATTGTTCATACTCGAAGTTATACGTGGAACGCTGACATAGCGGTGAAGGTACCAGTTAAAAAGAGAACAATTTACTCTTAAATTTGCCATGTCCGGTGAGAACTTGAGAGACACAGTGGTCAACCTCCAGCCATGTTCTCGCCAAACGCTCACGTACGGCCGGAAAGAACAAGTAGAGGTGACGGCCCTTTACTGTTGTATCCCATCTTTCCTGCCATTTGGTCAGGAGATTTTCATAGGCAATTGATTACTGTTTGAATAATCTAGTGATTTTACAACGGTCTCGAGGCAAAAGAAACCCGGTGTTCAAGTTTTCTCGAGTGGAATAGTACATCGACGCGCGTCTCTGAATCTCAATATCGACTGGAAGCACACCCGCACGTACCGGTGGGGCTTCAGTACTGACCGTCCTGTATGCCTTACACAAAAATATCAGTGCCAAGCGTTCACTCTGAAGCAATTTACGCCCCACTAGTGGTTGGGCCCCTCTAGTGGTTGGGCCCCACTAGAGTGATGACACATATTTTTCAACTTTAAATTTGAAATAAATAAAACAGCCCTTCGTCCCTTATTTATAAATACTAGCTGAACCGACAACTTCGTTTGCGTTATTTTCAGGCGTGAATTTCACACCGTTAAGGGTTTTTTGACACAAAAAGTAACCTATGTTCTTCCAATGTATAAAATCTATTTCCTTGCCGAATATGATCAAAATCTGTTTAGCGGTTTGGGCGTGAGAAGGCAACATACAGAAAGACTGACAGCCGGACAAAATTTATTTCGAATTTATAATATTAGTATGGATTTCTAAAGTTTTCCGTTAGAGTTGAAGTTTAAAGTTTTAATACTTTAGATTTATCATGAAACTCATAGGTTTATATATAGAATATATATAAACCTATGAGTTTATATATATTCTATGACGGGACAAGTTATGACTTGTCCCGTCGTGATATCACACTTTTTTGACCCTAACACCCCTTAAGGTGTAACGGACGGATTATGGAGGCCCCTTGGGTTTCGGTCTCATAAACCTGCACAAATAACAATTTTCATCATATTCAGAATAGAGTTGTATATTGATAGAAGATTTAGTTATACATTTCACAACTTTTTTAAGAGCCTTGTACACAGTGTGAAACATTTAAAGCAGCCGACCGGCAACCCTGTTCGCGACTGAACAGCTGACTTACTTCGAACTGCGGTCTTAGTAAAAAAAAACAAACACTTTTTGATGTTCGAGCTCCCTAAACCAGTCCTCTACCCTTCGTTCGAACGGCCGCTTTTTCAATACGGGGTGCTGAAGCCCTGTAAGCGCTTTTAAAAAATATATGCCGGTTAGTTGATTGTATTATTCCAGCGCCTTATTACGGCGGGTTGAAAAAGCACTCGTGCGAACATAAGGGTTAACATTCCTATTATATACTCACAGGACACCGCATATATACACTTCGCGAGCGCATCACCCCGCTCTGACTGCATTAGAGTGAGCAGTACATTAAGCAGACCACAGTCAAGCGCACGTGCTTGACAGAACGGGTTGTTCTGACACAGCTCGCCCAGCACCCAACTGGCTCGTGCCCGCACCTCCTCATTCTCGCTGCCATAGCAGATCGGGAACATTGCAAACCCACCCATCTTGTAGAAATCTGTAAAACAAAAGCAGCATAATAAAACTAATTTATTTACACCCACATACACCTGGGGAGAAGAAGAAGGAAGGAAGGGGAAGAGGGATATTGAGGTTAATAGGAGCTAAAAACTAGACAACTTCTGTGGCATAAAGTCATCAGCCCAAAAGATATCTTCTGCAGGACACAGGTCTCCCTGAAAAATTCCCGTCGTAGCACACACCGTCACGCCTATATACCCCAAGCGGGGGTGTCAGAGGTGTACTGAGTACACCTCCTTTTCGCCGACGATGTTTGGTTCCATGTAATAGGGGGCGTGACTATTACCATTTACCTGGCACAATTCCAGACTTCGGCCTCATACTGGGAAATATTTGTTAGAAAAACTTCATTTGTCCAACCTAGGATTTGAACCCAGGACCTCGTGATCACCAAGCGATGCGCTTTGCCACTAAACCAACGAAGCAGTCACTAGACCAACGAGGCATTCTAATTTAGGGTTTTTGATATTGCTTCTAATATGAGAATTCTCAGTTTGAGAGGAGGCCTGTGCCCAACGGTGGAACAGTTTCTTAACAGGGCTAATATAATAATAATATATGAATTCTCTTGAGTTTGGCAGTATGGCCGGCCGGTACTGTAACATCTATTATTCCCCAAGAATGTGTAATCTCAATTTTCAAATATTTTTCTAATACATATATTTTCTTAAATAGCCTTACAAAAGTAATATGTCTTTTGATACTTACCATTAGCCACATCAATATCATCAATGTAATCTAGGATGTTACTGAAGGAAGTCTTCACATCTTCGGGTAAAGGGTCTCCGAGCTGGATGCTCTGCATCTTTTCTGGGTCGGTCAATACTTTAATAGCATTTTGTAAAACCTGCGCCACATTTACTGTGAGGCTCTTCAGGGCTTCCTCGAGGAATTTACGTCTCTGTAAATATGTTGATATAATTATGTTGATGAAGAGAAATACAAGTATATTATGTAACAACAGGTAACTGTACCTGTTACCTGTAACCTGAAGATGTATCAGGATTGTTTCCTCATGAGAAAATTGATGTCATATTCTTTATAAGAGCATACAAATGTTTATTTTGATACACCTGTAAATGTTTTCTTACTATTAATAGTTAAATAGATGTTTAAATTATATGCGTTTTAAAACGCATATAATCTAAACATCTACTTCGCATTTTCTTTATTCGAAATTACAATTATCTAATTATTGATTTATAAAAGTCTCCCAAATTAATGCAATAAATGGGACACTTTCATCATCCACTTTTTATCTACACTAAAATACATATGCACACAGTAACATCAGGTTCATAAAGACCAGAGATTTAAATACAGTTGAAATAGAACTATTTTTCAGTATTTTTGATCACAGTTTGTTTTTTATTTTAAAGTTCCCGATGTTTCAAAAATGAACCATGATAAAAATATTTTTTTGTGTTTTGCTTTTGTTTGTTTTTTAAAAAACGTAGGCCCACACTAGGATTTATTCCAGTGTCGTGGGTGCATTTACAAACATGAAAGTTCACACACACGAATACCCAGACTGAAACAAATAATTGTGGATCACCCAAAGATTTGTCCCGTGCGGGAATCGAACCCGCGACTATTAGACACAGTGCTCTTAACCACTGCGCTAAATCGTCCGTTCGAGAAATATTTTTATTTCATGTGTAAAATTCACATAAATCTAAAAGCTCAATATTTAATACAGTTGTCAGTATGACAAAGTACCATACTCATGACTGTACCATATTCTATAATTGTCTATAATACCTGTTCATCCATGGGACCTAATTCTGAATTCCCTGGTGCATCCTCAGCTTTAGTTGCTTCCATTGCAAACCTTAGCAAGCCCTGTAATTTAAAAATATTATATGCACAATATGAAAAATCACAAGTGTAAGTATTATTATAAGTGTAATGTAAACAAGTGTAATTATGGAAGGATCTTCCGCAGACACCAAACAAAGCAATTGCAATGTAAATGTAATCAGATTAATGAGTAACCACTCCCACTTGGAGCATACAGGCATTGTGGTGTAATAATGATTAACATTTACGATTACATTTTGTAATCTTCTACGTTTACGATTTTTAATCTTGATATAAATAAATCTTGATGAAATATTACAAAATACAATTGTAATCATTAATCTGATTACATTTTGCCTATCTCTGTGTATAATGCCCTAGGATGCAGTACTTCCGAATATTGTAGTGTAGTGTGGAGACCACACTACGCTACCCACTCACTGCGCATTGAGTGGATTCTGAAGCTATTTCTGTGGCATCTGGAGCACTCTTCCAAAAAATGTACAAAAGGTCACTTGAATTTGGATAGACTCAAGCATTTTAGAATGCACTCACTTGAAAAGCGTAGAGATATAAATGCTTTGGTTTGCCTATTTAAAATTCTCACAAACGAAATAAACTGTCCCCAGCAGCTTCTCAGCGGTTAAAGATTTACAGTTCCTAGAAAATACCCTCGTTTTCCTTTGGTACCACTGTTTCGTAGGACTGTTTTGGGATCCAACTCTCCAGTGGCCAGAATAAGCAAATTATACAGTAAATATAGCAGTAACACCGACAATCACAAGGTCTCTTCGCATAGTTTCCATAAATATTTGTTGGATGCAATATCAAATTAAGAATATTTTATTGATTTTTTTATGCACTGTTATCTACAATATGTACCAAATTAATTATTTTTTTCGTCACACTTACTTTCTAGTACCAATTTCTTTTTTTTTATTTAATTGTTATATTTTGTATTAGATATGCAGTGTTTGCCTGTAAGTGATCGTGCATTAACTGTAAAACCATACTTAACTAACTTTTTTGAACTTGTATTGTTGTAACAACTGGGGGCCTATTCTCGTAATTAAAAATGTTCAAAATGCAGTTTCGATCTAATCTCAATGTCATAAATTTCACAAATGGTATTCTCATACAATATCAATATCTACCAAATCGAAATTGAACCGAAAGTTAAACAAAATGTAAACGGTATTTCAATAAAATTTTGTACTGACATTAACTACAAATATACAAAACATCGTCAAATTAAAGACTTCAGTTAGAATGTTTTTAATTAGAAGTGGCAGCTGCGATTAACCTGTAATCAACAAATGATTAACAATATATTTTAATTTAACAACTTCACATTATAACGAAATTACACTGAGATGATACTGAAATCGGATCGATACTTTAGTGGAGCAGAATACCAAATGTAAGTCAATTCATAATTCAATCTCGATTCAGTCAAGATTCAATCTGGTTCAATCAAATACGAGAATTGGCCTTCTGTTGGCAGACCTTTACATTATTGTATATATTTATTTATATAAATAAATAAAAATGAGTTCTCACATTTACTTATTTTTAACTGACCTTGATAATATTGTTATTCGTTAAATAATGAGGAGAATAAGAATTATCTAAACCTACAGAATAATTATATCGCTGGATCTATACTTTAATAAATGTACCTAATTTCGAAATCAGTCATAAATAAATGTATCGTACCTGCAGATTTCTAGGTTGTCTCGGTTGTTGGGGCGATGGTTGCGCATTTTCACTGTTTCCAGCTGGATACGTGAGAGCACCAGCTATAGAATTACTATTTTCAGGATTATTTGAATCCATTTTTGATTTACACTTCACACACTCAGACGCTACGTTAGGTTACACTCAAATGTGTAATTTAACACAAAACAACACAGTTTTATTCAGAACGATGATTCACCTATACTAGCGTTTTCTAGAACTAAAGAAGTATCCAGAAGAAAACGAATAAGGTTGAATGAAATAAAACTGCTAGTCTTATGTCAATAAGACATAAGACTGACAGATGACGTTAGAACTGACAGCTAGGAATGTTCTTAAGCGATTCGATATTGGATATGATGCAGAAAAATAAAAATTCGCGTTATAATTAAAATCTATACAATGATTTAAGGAATTATTTTCCCTGTTTTAAAAATCATTCCATACAGCTGATAAATAATCGACATGCCACTGCTCGCTTCCTGCATACAGCAGAGCAGTTCTGTTATACTGTCACTAGCCGGTTGACCCATTCATACTTGACTTAGATACGTGCCTTTTTCGAATTTGAATTGCTTGGCAATGAAGGTGAGAAATAATGAAAGTACCTAATTAACAACTTTACATGCCTAAACTCTTCGTACGCGAGTCTATTAAATTAAATAATATTAGTTTTTATTATGAATCTTAAGACAAAATGCGTCTCAAATGCTATTGCAAAACTCACGCTGAGAGTAAATAACGAGTTTTTTCACAAACCTTGCTTAACATAACATATGGATATGCCATGTTAAGCAAGATTTGCAAAGCGATTTTGCTTTATCATTGACCCATTTGCTGATGCTATCCCTAATTGTGAAACTAATATACAAATAAGAATCGATTTTAAATAATTGTTATCGTAGCAGCAGTTACAACCCTTCTACCCATAGATATTTGTATTTTTTATATACCATAATCTAAGTCTAACCCCTTATTCACATGTACCTCACGTATAGGGCAGTAAGAAGTATACAAGAAACTAGCAGCACGTTACAGTAAACATATAGATAGTGTTTACAGTTTCATATTTACTCTTCTGCTCACTGCTGCTTGTGGTGGCTGAATGTTATCACAAGCATAACAAAATATCTTCAAGCATGTATAGGCCTGCCGCATGGTTAGGTTACAAACAGAGGTGTCATTTACAAACATGAAATTCACGTGCAAAAATACCCAGGTAGAAACAAATATTTGTAAGTCATACAAAAAATTGGCCCGTGCGGAGATCTACTTAATTCAGAGATTGGACTGGCTTACCCTCTAACTAATAACCACCAAGCGATCGTCAATAAATAATTAAAAATAAAAAAAGAATATACCTTCCTATTGATCATCATCACAGCCATTACGTAACTAAAATGAGGTGATCAGACATGTTTGTGATCTGAAATATCCACATTAAACTGAAAGATTCTGTGATAAGCTGTTTCACTTAAGGCCCTTATTCGCTTTGACCAACTAAACACGTAACGCGGAGCGTTACGACTACTTGGTGAAATGGTTATTGAATGGGTTTACAGCAGGGTAGTGTGTCCAGGTACTCCAGTACTCCATTACACAATAAATTCACGAAATTATAGTAACGCGCCTTGTTTGCCTCTTCAACTAGTGAAAGTTGGCTATTAATTTTTGGAGTTCGTCCTTATCCTGTGCGACACGAAAACGTTGTGCCGCGCTAGCAATTTCTGTCCACTCCCCGGTGTTACGAAGCTAAGACTTCTTTCTGCGACCTACGCGCCTTTTACCGGCAACTTTGCCAATCATAATGACCTGTAGAAGATGATATATATCGTGCCTGAGCACGGGGCCGAGGTTTGCCGATGGTCGTCTTTTTATGATGGTCCCAAGTTTCCGTTCTTGATTGGCTTTTCGCAGAACTTCTTGGTTAGTGACTTTTTGAGTCCAACTTATTATTAGCATTCGTCTGTATGTCCTCATTTAAAATGCTTCAATACGTTTCCTGAGGTTCTCCACGACTCACATCCGTATTGAAATATGGGCCAGATGCAACTGTGAAGAAAACTGATGTGTAATTCGATGTTTAAGTTCCGGTTGCCAAGCATAACTCGCATAGTAATTAAAGGCTATTCGGGCAATTACTACGCGGCACTTCATCTCTAAATCACTGTCTCATTGTTCTGTTAACCATGTGCCTAAATATTAGAATTGACGTAATTACACGTTCCACCATTTGCCCAGGAACCCTAATGTCGATGTTAACTTCGAAGTTCTCCGGAGTCGGACGTATGTCATCCTTGGACCGGTTCTCTCACTGTACTCATTCACTCTGTCGGCTATTATTTCGAGGTCTGCAGCAGATGACGCTATCACGACAGTATTGTCAGCATTTCGAATATTATTAATGATATAGCCTTTGATGTTGACACCACAGTCAAGTTCTTCTAGTGCTTCAGTCATTATTGTCTATGAATATAAGTTTAACAGAGTAGGTGACAATATGCAACCTTGTCGAACTGTTCCATTATCTCAACTTCCTGAGTGCACTCCCCATCAACTCGAATAGTCGCCCTTTGTTTCCAGTAAGTAAAGATTTTGCACAATGCTGACATCATTGCTGTCTAATCCTACAGTACATAGAGATTTAATAAGTCATAGAAACCCCAATCAAACGGTTTTTTTGTAGTCAATAAAGCAGACGAATATGTCCTGTTGCATATCTCTGCACTTTTGTATCAAAACTTGAGCCACAAACAAGGCTCTGTCGTTCCAACTCTGGATCGGAAGTCAAACTAATTCCCACCAAACAGTTCATCCAATCTTCCTCTGATTCGCTCATGTATGGTTGTAAGGATGAGCTTCAAAACTTGACTCATCAAACTTATAGTTCAGTGCTCTTCAGTCTTTTTAGAGTTTCTCTTTTTTGGAAGAGAAATAAAGGTCGATGTAAGCCAGTCTTCTGTTATTCCAGTGATTTAAAAGTTGCAATATGATGTCGATACGCTCTTCAATTAGTAGCTTTAGCACTTCAATCCGAATTTTGTGCGGACCTTCCGATCTTCCAGTCTTAGCTCTTTGAAACGCTTTCCAACATCGGTATTCAATATACTAGGACCATTTATATCAGTAACGCTTAAGCGACTGATACATGTCCGAGAGTTACCTGCAAACATTCGTTTAATATAAAGTTCCCATACTTCCTTTCTTCTTTCAGGATGAAGAATCGGAAAGTTGTTCTCATCCACACATGCACTAATTGGTAGGAGGGGTTAAGGACCAACCATAGCTTTTATCTCTTAATGAAGGCACGTTGAAAGAGTCATGTGTATGTACAGACTTTCCATATATTCACGCTTTCTTTGGTACCAAGAGTCACGAGCAAATCTTACGTCTCGCCGTATCTCCTTGTCTAGGTTGTTATATTGAGATGGATCTTTATCTTGGAGGATCACCTTTTTTACATAAATTAGTACATTCTAGTTGTCATCCAAGCTTGTTTGGGCTCGCTTAATCGAACTCCAGTAGCATATAGAACAACCTTACACGGATTGAAGTGCTAAAGCTGAATTTCACAAAATTACCGTAACGTGCCGCGTTGATCATAGCGAATAAAGGGCCGGGCTTAGACCAAGGCTTGTAATTCATCTAACATGCCAGGTGTTCTCTCCATTTGCACTTATTTCCTTAGCTCTTAGATACTTTTACTCCTTGAATCGCTTTTTACGAAAATCGTACATAAGGTATAGCGCTATTTTACTACGATTCCTATTTACTTAATAAAAAAGTTAAAAATGAAAAGGCGCTAGTAGTAACGTTAGGATAATAATCACGAAATTACTATTGGTTGGTGCCCACCAACTGCCATGGCCGGTGTGGAAATCATTAAATCGGATCCGCACTCAGATAGATGCAGGCAGTATCTGTGTACATAGGATCCAACTCCAACAGCCTGTGATTGTAGTAGTGCGATCGCACAGAATATGTTGCAGTTACTGGTCTGCCCTTTGGGCCCCACCATCTGTACAAAGGAAGAGCTGAGCGCGGTCACGGACGGCGCGATTGTGCTAACCACTCACTTAGCGGGACAAATATGAACCATTGACACGACAGGAAGTAAATTTCCCTCGTATAAGATTTTCAATCTGTTCAGATTTTGATGTGGCGATCTTCGGTATATACCCAGTATTGACCTAGATGAAAATCTAGTCATCGACAACGCACCTTCTCTCCCTGTTCATGTTGACTGTATTGTATATTTTTTGGAAGTCGTGGGAATTCAAAAATATAAGTCATGGAAGTGGTGGGAATAAAATTTTGGAAGTCTGGGAACAATCCAAATATTAGTGTGACCCACAAATATTTGTTTCGAGTGTTTGTAAACGCACCTTCATCACAGGAATAATTCTGTGGGGCTACGTTTTTTTTTTAATTTCAGGCGAACGTAAAGGCGTATTTTCCTTATATTCCATCGTACTTCAACGTTTTCACTAAACGTATCGTGATAAATAATAAAATGAAGGATTAGATACACATTGATAAGTATCATTCTAGATACGTTATCGTGTCTGATAGCGCTCGAGGGAAATAATGTGTCCACAATAACATCCCACGCAGTGCCAGATCTGAATAATCGCGTAATTTATTTTGGTTAAAAGTTTATTTCAAAGTGGAAGTTGAATACTGTGGTATTTATTTTTATAACAAAAGCTATAGAAACAAATAAAAAAACTGAATAGTCTTATTTAAGTTGAGGTAAGTTTTGCCATAGTTAAAATATTGTATATTTATTTTTATCGTGATAAATGGGTCCATTTAATGATAAACAAAGACTATCTTCTTTTACCAGTCTTTCTTTACGAGTATTAACAGTATAAAATCGCAAGAGGGATGGTCAAGAATGCATATTCTAACTTTTAGCTTTTGTTATTCATTCATGGTTTTACCAAATATATCTGATGTAGCCCACATAATAGAGATTACGACTATTGTCATGTTGGCATATCTTTTCTATTTACTTATAATATAAAAAGATTAATACATGAATCGTCAACTCCAAAAAAAATATGAATTATAATAAAATATATACTTTTTATTGTTAGTCAATCATAAAGTTGTTTTATCACGATAAATAGCAATAAATGTTAGGTATTATACAATACTTAATGCTAACGTTATATACAAGGTGTAACATAATAAACGCAAGACCTCAGACACCCCGATTAGAGAATTGCTACATAAATTCAAAACGAAACCCAAATTTCCAAATTTATAACTTTATATCCCAATTAACAACGAAACTTCTACGTGTATGTGTTCGTTTTCAGAAATACGTTTTAGGAATGCATTTGAAATCTCCATATTACTTTGAATCAATAATACATATTATTAGCACTGTTAAGAAACTGTCCCACTGTTGGGCACGGGCCTCCTCTCAAACTAAGAGGGTTAAGGCCATAGTCCACCACGCTGGCCTAGTGCGGGTTGGCGAAGAATCAATAATAAATTTAGTTTATTATAGCGCACTGAAGGAGCAAAAGCATATTTTGCAAATTTATAAAAAATATAAGATACATTAAACATGGTTGGAATCTATTCAGTTACCGATTTAGAACAAACTACTTTCAGGTCTTGTGCGTTTATTGTGTAACAGCTTGTATAAAAAGAATAATATAGAAAGGAAACCTGAAAGGTACATTATGGTATCAAATAATTTTAATAACTATGACTTTGATCATTTACAAGTATATAATTAAAGTTGGTCTAGTGGCAAAGCGCATCTCTTGGTAATCACGAGGCAGGGTTGAAATCCTAGGTCGGACAAATGAAGTTTTTCTAACGAAATCTTGTATGAGTCTAGAGTTTGGAATTGTGCCCGGTATATGGCAATAGGCTCGCCCCATATTTTTTTTATAATTGATAGCCCCACACTAGGATTAATTCCTGCGTCTTGGGTGCGTATACAAACATGCAAATTCACATACACAAATACCCAGACCGAAACAAATAATTATGGATCACACAAAGATTTGTCCCGTGCGGGAATCTTTCTTAACCACTGCGCTAAATCGTCCGTCAAACATGGGTCCATGTTAGGTCCCATGTTAGTCGGCTATAAGTGGGTGTACTCTGTACACCTCTGCCACCCCCGCTTGGGGAATATAAGCGTTTCGGTCTTTTTCTTTTGTCAAGAGTCTCCGTAACCGGCGAGCGTGTATAAGACGAACTATGAGAAGGAAGAAGCCAGAGAGGTATGTAAGGAAAGAACCTGTTGGAACTCTGTACTCTCTGCCTACCCTGCAAGGGATCTAGCGTGATGATACGATGGCTATAAATATAAATCTCCTTTTAATAATATGTTGATTGCTAAAGTTATTATTGTTACACAGATGCCCAAATCTTTAGTACTTAAACCACCTTAAAAATACGAACCTATCGTTTAGCAATATTTGAACTTATTGAGTTCTTAGATTTACGCGCATATTACACATGAAATAAAACTATTTTTGTTAGTTAAGTTATTTTTGTAGTTATAGTTTCGAGTGCTTTGCACCACCCATGGTTGATCACGGGTGCTGCAAGCACTCGAAACGTCTCGGGAACTAAAAATCATAAATAAACCGCGATAAAATCCGTAAAATATTTGAACTGGTTTTATTTTAGTTTTCAACTTTTTTTTTGTTTGTATAATTAACTTAACAAGCTAAGAAAACAACGTTCTTACGGTAATTTCAAATCGAAAGTATTTAGACCACATCATGTCAGAATTTCTTATCGGATATAAGTAGGTATCTTACATCACTTTTAATTTGATAAAGAGCAAGTAAACAATTCTCTTAATTCCAGGCATTCCAGTGCTGATTTTTAAATGCTTGTTTATCAGCTCTATCTTCCCTCTTTTATAATGGTAATCGGTTACAAAATTAAACCAATTTTGCCAGTGTCGAGTACTATATGAAAATCTTGACTGAAATGACGTGAAATTTTTCTTTTTTTTTAATCTTCTATATGTACAAGGTGCATCGAAAATAACGCATGACCTGAGACAGCCCGATTAGATAATTGCTTCACAAATTTAATATGGAGACCACATTTTCAAAATTAACGTTTTTTACACTTTTTTAAGCACTTTTACACCCCAATTATCAATGAAACTTGTACGTGTATGTGTGCGCGATTAGAAATGTATTTGAAATCTCTTTATTGCTTTGAATCAAGAATAAATTTATTATTTATAGCGCGCGGGAGGAGTAAAAGCATTATATGCAAATTTAAAAAAATATGTAAATGTAAATTAAATATTGTTGGAATCAATTCAGTTACTGACTTAAAACAAACTACTTTCAAGTCTTGTGCTTTGCTTGTGCTTGTGCAAATATGTCCCTCCTTGTATATAAAAATCAATTGCCGTGGCGTGCCGTTAGTCTCGCAAAAACTCGAAAATATCTCGACCGATTTTAATATATATTTTTTTGTATTATTCGCTTTAATACTGGGGTGGTTAAGGTAAAAAGAAATTACGAAAAACCCAAAGAAACAGTGAAAATATCAACACTGGTAATTTTGTATGTGAATTGTCATTTCGAATTATTTTCAATAGATGGCGTTTGTGGTGGTACAAAGTTCACTGGGTCATCTAGTTTTTATAAAAACGTAGCCCCATTCTAGGAATTATTCCTGTATCGTAGGTGGGTTTACAAACATCAAATTCACACACACAAACACCAAGACCGAAACAAACATTTGCGAATCACACAAGGTTTTGTCCCATGCGAGGATCGAACTCGCGACTGCTTGATATTTTTTTACCTTTACTCGTGCATGTGCACGTCCACACAGTGGTTGCCTACCTAATATTCCACCAACATCACATATAACTATGATAAAAAGCTATTGCCTTATACACGGTGTAGTTTTAGTCGTCCTGGAGTGAAAACCCAGGAAATGTATCCAAAGCCTATAGTTGGTTGGTAAAAAAAAATAATTATGTAACACCTCAATAAGTAACGTCTACCTACAGACTTCTCCGAACATTACAGATAGGGTGAAAATCCGGAACACCGAAGGTATCTACCGGGCAGCTCATTGTCATTTTGAGCTTGGTATAGGTGTTTAATGCACTTAATTTATATTCTTATGGAGGTGTTACTTATTAAAGTGATAATTTTTACTAGTACCAGTGAACAGTATGTGGGCATTGAATACAACACCTAGGTTTTTCGCCATGACGACTAAAATTGCATCCTGTATCCTACTACCACCACTCAATCTCCAAGGATGTACCTGGTCAAAAACATGTAGAACCCTGAATTTCATGAGCCTTTCTCAGTTTTAGAACAGTAAGAAACATGTAGGTCTTTAAAAATTCACAGAAGTCGCGCTATTTTTAACAACTTCCCGAAACCACACGGGGTTTCGACTTATACTTGTGTAAACTACCTCATTATTAAATGTCTTTGACAAGAGAGGCACCTAATTTAATAAAAAAAATCGATACCAAATCAACAAAATATTAAATACAATACCTCTACATCATACTACGTCTACATCATTGAAGCCCATGTCATACCAACATTAAAAGTAAAACTGAACTTAAAAGTTTAATCCAGGGATTTTAGGTTACGGTATATGTTTTAATTGGTGCATATATCGATTTCCAGCGATGCCGCCTCGCCAGGACATCGTGGCCCAGCCGCAGCCGATCAGGGTTGAGCCAGTCAGGCCGCCGCCACCCCCGCCCGCCCCCGGCCGCTTCCAGAGGCCCCCACACGACAACCCAACCGTCTACATAAACAGGCCAACCAATATAACGCGTAGCAATGTCAACAGGAGCTAAATAAATACCACGCACGATCTGTATACGCGTTTGGATAAAAAAATATTTTGGGTAATGACGTTTCGTTACATAATACTTACCTGATACCAAATTGAATTACTTAGGGAAATTACAATTTCTGTTGTATTTTTATGTGTGGTGAAAATCGACCTATAGCCAAGGCTAGACTTTATTCAAAGTTAAGCTAAATTCTATAAATATTTTTTATTTTATTTTATCTACTACGTAGTGCTTATAAAAAAACTGTTCGATTTCGTGCAGTAAAAAAGTTTGCATATTCACTCCACTCAAACCTGCATTCACCTCCACTCGAGCCAACGCCCTGACTCAAAAAAAAAACAATGAAATAGTTTTTAATCTTCATCGTAACTCAAACCTGCAGCAGAAGGCTCAAAATCTGTTTTAGATAACCCAATCAAATTTGAAATTTCATGTACAATTTTAAATTGCAAATCTGCAATAAATTGGTCAGAATCCACCTCTTATCATGAGGTAGGCTCAAGGGATTAGTTGAAGGCCCGAATTGTAGAATATTTGCATAAACAAACGTTACCTATACAGTTGTAGTCTTCTTTGTTATGTGTATACATCTGTACCAAAATATTGTTAACTTTAATCTACCTATGCTATAAACATTTGATCTATTTGCAGTCCCACCTTGATCATTGCTTTGTAGACGACCATAAACAATAAATATTGCATTAAAAAAAAATTATACACTTTGTTAGACATAAAAGGTGCTTTTGTATATATTTATTTGTAACGTTACAGTGGGTATATCCTACTGAGTTTAGTTTAAATGTAGACGTTAATTAAGTGATAATTAATATAAATTATGTTTAATATCAGTTGAAGTTTATTTTTTCCCCGCGTTTATGTTTTAATAATGGAGGCGCCCGTGAATTTCTGGTTCGTGTGAACAGAAGTTGGTCTAAGGTGTAATGACCTGCCGAATTCGGAATGCTTTAAAATAAAAACCTTAATTTATATTTTATGCAGTTATTAACATTAAGCTATTAACATAATGGAATTAAGTACGTAATAAATAAGAACTTGGAAGCTGCCAAAATTACATTTTCATTAGATTAAGTGGACCTGAATTGATGTTAAGAATTACCTCATACACGAATTCCATATTCAGTCAATTAAAAAAAAATGTCTTATTTACTAATTGGAGTTATAAATCCGTTTTGTGATGCTCACATCATTTTTATGTTGCAAGCTTTGTATCAGCACTCACGTGCAAGACATACTTTAATAAAACTTAACCACTTTTACAGACACTAAGAATGCAGGTACCTATTCTGCTACAATACGTGACAATATTGGTTACCTATTTATGTTTTAGGTAATATTTGACAGCCTTGTTGATCTAGCGCTAGAAAGTGCAGCTGACGATCTCAAGGGTCTCGGTCCGACAAAGTGTAACTTTTCTATCACAAAAATCACAGTGGCATTCCGGATACTGGAATTGTACCTGATAGGGCCTAATATTATAATGGCAATAGACTTGCCCCGTGTTACGACCTTTCATTGATGGCGATACACAGCAACGCAGCGTGTTCATGTTCTTCTTTTGTTTTTATATATACATTATGTACAAGGTGGAATTCGATAAGTCCAGTATGTTAAAGCGACTGCCGTGTAAAACAGTGGCAAGATGAAGCCAACCTGACATACACGAATTTACCCCAACGCACCTTATATTGGATGTAGATAGGTACCTATTTAAATTTAGGTACTTACCTTAATTCATCTTAGTATTTAGCCATAGCCCATCACAAAATTTACCTATTCATCAAGGCATTGTTAAACTCCTTGTTTCAGCTAGTAGCTTAACCAAGTATAAAACAACCCACCCTGCCTCTGAATAACAATACCGTAACAAATAGGCACCAACTACCTACTTACCTACATATTGTACGCAGTAACCCTGAAATTCTGGAAATTGAATGTCAAGGATAAACGAAAATAAGTTTAACTCGCATCACGAAAACTAAATGCAATATTTACACGAATTATCTGCGGCCTTGATCCCAGGCTGCAAAGTATGTAGACAAAGTAGCGTGCAGGTGTCATTCTTCCCCCATAATAATTGATTGACAACAATAAAAATAAACAGTGAAGTGCGCGGGGGACGACGGGCCGCGCGGAGCGGCAACGTGGCGTTATCGATCCAGCTCCGCGTGTTCGGCCGCCAAGAGTTTCGCCGTACGTAAGTAGTTGAGCTTTCTTTTATATTTTGCACACACTACGAATGATCTAAAAGTAATTTAGTACGTATACTTATGAGGAACACACAAGAAAAATGTACTCGGAAAAAATCTAATAAAATAAATATCTATCTATCTATCTATAACCTCACGCCAGATCCCTTGCGGGGTAGGCAAAGAGTACAGAGTTCCAACAGGTTCTTTCCTTACATACCTCTCTGGCTTCCTCGACTCTCATAGTTTGTCTCATACACGCTCGCCGGTTACGGAGACTCTTGACTTTTCCATCAGATAAGACTCGGTTTATTTGGTCGTGGTAAGATAGTCTAGGTCTTCCCCGGTACCTGCATCCTTCCACTTTCACATTGTATATCTGTTTTGTCATTCTTTCCTCTGGCATTCTATCTATATGCCCGAACCAACGGAGCATGCCCTTTCTCATCTTTACACCGATACTATCTTTCATACCTACTCGCTGTCTTACTATGCTGTTGCTAATGCGGTCGGTCAGCTTCACTCCGCACAAAATAAATATCAGTGTACACTTATTCCATTAAATAATATTATGACAACACTTGTACGAAATTCCTAACTTATAAGTAAATTAATAAACTAACCGTTAGTTTGCTCATCGTAACGCGGGTGTAGCTATTTTAAGCATGTGGGTTTCGTACTTATGGAAAAGACATTTCTTTAGATCCCATTTATATGAAACCAATTCGTTGAAAAGCTATTTAAAAGCCGGGTTACTTGGTCGATGGGACATTTCACCGAATAGCAACGTCTACAGCTACAAACTCCCATACTTAGCATAAATTATATTTATTATTAGCTCGCATAATATCACGCACGGGTTCACCTATGTACTTATTAGTTTTATTAAGTATTTTCGTTTACTGAAAGTTATAACTTATTTATTTTAATTAAATGATTTATATGTTAGGTGAAAGACAGACTCCAATTTGTCTATCTACTAAATATTAGGCCTATCGTCAATGGTTACAATTGAGAAATTTTACAAGCAATTGGTTCAATTTAGTCCACATAATGTGTTCTCAATTGATGTGCCGGTGTATACTCATTTATTAAGAACAAAGACTTTGAAAACAAACTATAAATCATTATAAAAATAAAAGAAAATATTAGTCTCTACAAAATGTTATTGATCAAAGGAAACTGCTTATTACTAAAGCGTTCTTGTAAATAGTATAAAATATACGAGACTATAGGAACAGCTCTCACACCTGCAGAGTAGAGAGAGCTTAAATTCACCGAGCTTATTTAACCTAAAAGAGCGAACTGACGTTATATTGACCCGTGTACTTGATTGCTAAGCAGGAATCGTACTTAATAGGCTAGGCAGTTAATATGTGGACAGGGCGCCGACTGCAAAAGTAAATAATAGGAGCAGAGCACCCAGAGCAATTGGAAAGAAGCTCTTTCCTTCAAATATCTGTGGAAGCACTCAAGACCATTGGCATCAAAATTGAACTCTATATTTATTAAATGCAGCATTTTTTGTCTTCTTGCCTGTCAGTTCGCTTATAACTCGAGTTCTACTGGTCGGATTAAGTGCGATTTTCACGCATTTTTGTTTGTTGAAGGGTATGAATTTCTCTTTCTCGCTTTTCACCAGTCCTTTGCAATTAATCATTAAATGAACACAAGCACACACGGGATATTCTACCCATGTTACCATTCTACGAGTAAACTTACAAAACCTCTATAACAAAAAAAATGGCTAGTAATAGCTGCGATAACGGCTCTATTATGTGACGAGCGACGTCGAAGGAATCCATCATTCATTATTCTGTCTTACTTATAAATAATAATAACTCGCCACGGCTACAAGACGTTCATTCAATTACTTGGATGTAAGAAAATTACATTTTTATCGACTAAATGTCGGATATCCAGGGCGCGCGGTTGGCACCGCTTGACGTTTTATGGAATACTGGTAAAATATACGGATGAGTCAGCCATTTCCATGGAAAATGTTATACAACGTTAATAGTATGCTTTCAAAAGAGACCTTTTTATTCCTACGAAAGAAGAGGTTCCTACTTAATTATCTTTATATATCACATTAATATTTGGCTGCTGGATCGCTCACACTGTAACATTAATTCCAAACTCCTGTAGTCAAGTTGCCTTTCGAGAGTCGTTAACTAAACTAAGAGACAACGAGAAAATGAACGGGAACTACATTTTACAACGACGAGACATGTGGTCAGAACATAGCGCTATCAATTGCGGAAAGAGAATAGAAACCAAATGCTTGCAACTTAGCAAGAGCCGCAGGACTGAAATGCCCGCAATCACCATTTTACGAAATCATTACATGGAGTATCAGTTACGATAATAAACAACATCATTGGACGATTTTGCGCAGTGGTTAAGAGCTTAAGCAGCTCCGTCCACTGTGTCTAATAGTCGCAGGTTCGATTCTCGTACGGAACAAATCTTTGTATGACTCACAATTATTTTTTTTGGTCTGGGGATATGTGTATATGAATTTTCATATTCATAAACGCACCAACGACACCGGAATACAATATGTGTGGTGCAATGCTTTTTTTAAGCATACTTACTTTTAAAACCCTCTCAGTTTGAGAGGAGGCCCGTGCCCAACGGTGGGACAGTTTTCTAACAGAGCTAATATTATTATACTTACTTTAAAGTAAAGTAAATCTCGAGAAAAACTAGATATCTCACGGAACAATAAAACGAATGACACAAATATAACACACATAATGAAGACTATTATTTTCTCTCATATTGGGACCAAACTCGTGTGCCATCAACCTCAGTAAAATGTCAGTATCCCATGTAGCTCTGGCTACCCCATAGGGATAATGACAATAATCATAATAATCTAAGGATCCTATAATAAGAGGTAAGTCAAAATTAAAAACAGAATTTATTAAAATTTCACTCACTCAGAAAAAATGTGTGTTTGGAATTAATGTAGTTCAATGGATATTCACATTTGCATACTCCTAAATAGAAAGAAAAAGATATAATCATTTCGTTTCCCACTCGAACGATACATATGTGTTCTCTTTTTCTGTAAAGAATCACTATTCAATGTCTATATCAGTCTTCGATTCGGATTGATGACTTTGCGTGGAGGTGGACGCTTCTGATGGCGACTGCACTACATCAGGCCTAATGAAACTGCTCTGAGATTGGCATTGATATGTATAATCCGTATCTAGCGACCAATCAATGTAAGGCTGTGTTCGCTTAATGGACCGTATAAGGTTTATAACTCCAGACTGGAATTCTAACGTTTGATCATCATTGAAAACTTTTAAAGATGGCAAGAGGCTTTTAAAAAACGTCAAATGCCTTTCTTCATTTTCATCCTCATTACAAATCACTTCATATACTTTTTTTTTCTTCGTAAGAGGACTTAGGCGTACTTCTTGATTATTTAGAGCTTTAGTTTTTTCACAGCTACTTTCTTCCAATATTTTATCATCTTCTCTATTGCCAATTCCTGCTGCATATGATTCGATGACGACTTTTTTTAAAAATCTCAGTTCTTTGTCATATTTGTATGGTCTACTGGGATTGTTATTTGAAGATTTCCTTGATGATCTACTGGGCCTCAAAGATTTCAGCCACGCATCTCTTATTTGTGTCCATCTTTTGTGCACGCATTTACCTGAAACAAATCGGGTAGTGAAAATAATGATACAAACTACATATGAGATCTAACAAGAGTTAAGATTGATTTCTCGCCATAATATTACTTACTTGAATTTTTTTTTAAATATATTTAGAGCTTTGATACTTTTTATAATGGTACAACACAATTAAACAATGTCGTTAAAAACAATATATGAGTCAAATTATTTTTTTGGCAAACCCAGTTTTTTTTTTATATATATAATTAGACACTGCGGGCCCGGTTTGTCCCGCACCTTTTTTTGTGTAATTTATGTGTTGTTAGTAGTTGCTTTTATATGCACTTGTATGGTACATGCCGCTTATTTTTTATTTATTTTTTTGGTTTTGTTGTTACAGTGCTTGGTATTTGTTTGTAGCGGTAATTCAGTAGTTTTTTTTTCCTAAATTTTTTTTTTTTTTTTTAATTTATATTAATGATTTTGTAAGTGAATGAAGCTTTCTGTTTTGGCTTGCCTTTGAGCGAGAATGCCTCAGTTGTGTAGGTGTTTGGCTGCTTGTGAGGGTTTCCTTTAGGCCTCCGCCTCCAGCAGCTTTTTAACAACTACCATGTCTCGACTGCGAATAGCCATCTTTATGTTGTATTCTTTTATTTTTTTGGTCGCAGCTGCCCTCGCCCTGCTTATTAGTGTAGCCGTTGCGTCCCCTTCACAGCTGTCTGTGTAGTAGATGCAACTTCCAGTGTGGCGAGATATAGCTACGACCGCGTGTGGATAGCTTCCGTGGAGCTTTAGTCTCTTGGGGACCGCTCGCACTATCACCACGTTTTCACTCGTTAGTCCCTGAGACTCATGCACGGTGAGGATGCGCGACCCGTTTCCCGATGCATAGCCCTGGCCGAGGAGGATTTCCTTCTCGGCCTGGGTGTGCACCAGAAACAGGGTGTTCTCCTGGTGTTTTCGAATTTGCGCTGCCGTGTACTTACTGAGGCTCAAGGACCTCACGAGGGATTTGGACGAGTATATGCCCCCATATATCTCGTTGAGGGCATACGCTACGTTCATTGGGTTTCTGTGAGTGCAGAGCAGCTCCCTGTTGACACGCGCCACGGAGTCTGGGCGGTTGTAACGCAGTCGAAACAGGTTCTCCCTATCAATGAACGGCAGTTGGTTGCAGTCGCCGACGAGAAGAGCCTCTCTCGCGCCAGTTATCTTGATCGCCATCACTACGGCTCCAAAGTGGTTCATGAGTGCCTCGTCGATGATAATACGTGTGCACTCTTCACCTTCTTTCAATCCGTTGACCAGCATTGAAGCCATAGTGAGGACCCTCCTCTTGGTGTTTGTTTTAACTTTTTGCGCGAGTCTCTCCCTTAAGTCATTCGCTGCCTCGGTTGTAGATGTTATTAGGATATCGCTTTCGATGTTGTAATTTGCGATTATCCATGTTGTTTTTCCGCATCCAGGAACCACGTTGACCCATGTTATTTTGGGTACGGTCCAGTGCTCGATTGCAGGCCCCCGACCCCGGCCACTTGAGACAGTTTCTGCCATCTCAAGTATCCGGTCGTCGAGCACCACCCTCGTGCACTTCGCCGCAACCACTATTGGGTCGTTAGGGGGGGTTCTGAACTTGTGTTTGCCGGTCCGCCGGGACCCCTCCTCATCGTATTCGACGAAACCGCTGGTTCCACTATAGGCCGCCATGTACTTCCCCGACATTTCTCCTCTTAACGTGGTGGAGTTGTCGTTGTCGTACACCGCCGCTTCTGCCTCCTCGAGCTTCACCTCTAGCAATCCTTCATTGCCCAGGTGATAGGTTTGCAGGATGGATCTACAGGTCTCACTATTGACCCTTCTTGTTGCTTTGGTGATTGCTTTGAACTCGAGGAACGCGTTTTTTGTGTGTTGCAGCGGCTCCGTCGCCTCGCTGAGCTCCGGCGGATCGACAAGCCCCATCTGGGCTCTTGTTCGAGCCTTTTCCGGCTGCTTATGACTTTTGGGAGGGGGCTCCCTCAAGAACGCTTCGGCGGCGACTGCCACCCCCTCCGCCCGTTGGTTCCCCCTGATTTTTTTCCCCCTGATTTTTTGGTATGCCGAGGACCGCCTTCCCGAGCGCCGTTGTGAAAGACGCGAGTTTTTTGGCACCTGTAGTGCCCTTTGGCTTCTGCTTCGCTGTGCTCTCCTCGAGAGCTGCTCTCATTTGTAGGCGTTCAGACCCGCTGAGCCCGTCTTGAGTCGCTATGGGGTGTCCCCAAATGTCAGTTGGGGTTTTTGTGGTGAGGTTTTCTGGCTGTCGTGGCCGTAGGAAGTCGAGGTTTTGTCCTCTATCCTCATAGGCCACTACCTCGTGGTGTTTTGAGGCTTCTACTATCCCGATGTGGTCGGCGGCCTCACCTTCCTCAAATTCCACCACCATCGTCTACGCTTACTTTTGTTAGCTTGTCACCCTTCCCCGCTAGGCTGATCAGAGAACTGCATGCTTGGGCGAATTGGGAGGTGTTCTCGCCCGCTTAGAATAGTGCCACGGTCTTGTTCTTGGTTTGCACTATTCTGCACGCTGTGTTTCCGATCCCCGCGTTCTGCAGCTCGTTGAACTTCTTACGCTTCATTGTGTTCTTAAACGAGCTGCCATGAAGAAGGGAGGCAAGCCCGGGCGAGATTGTTACCCGTTTGGGGCCGCTTGCGTTGCAGTAGCCGATGCCAATGCGCTCGGAATTATTGTTCATAAACAGGGCGACTGATTTTATTTGAATACCGGCTTCCCACGTTCGCCTCTCCCAAGAAAATTTATGCTTTTGGGAATGGCGACTGCCAGAGGTGACGTAGGGTTTTGTGTTGGTGTGTAAGTGTTGTTGGTGGCTGTGTTTGTATCTCTTGGGGAAGTTTTTGATGCCAGAGTGCTGTTCCTTCTGAGGCAGATGCGGATAACCTTATCTGCAAACTTCAGGAAGTGCGGTCTCGCATCGTCGTCTGCCATGATGGCCGCCAGTTTGGTCCTGCTGAGGTTTTCGTTCGCTGGCTGTTCAAATCACAGTTAGCAGATCAAAGTCTTTGATTCCTTTTCTTAATTCAATCACATAGTACAGGTTTCACGTACAATCTAATATCTAGTTCTATCCAAATTAACCACTCCAAATTAACTGACGGGTGATATTGCGACGTAACAGGAGAAAAAATGATTTATTAGTATGCTTTTAAACAAGAATAAATTACTAAAAAAAACATAAAAAACACACACCGTCACGCCTATTGGGGAATCCCAAGCGGGGGTGGCAGAGGTGTACTGAGTACACCCACGTTTCGAGGACGATGTTAGGTCCCATGTAATAGGGGGCGAGCCTATTGCCATATACCGGACACAATTCCAGACTCCGGACTCATACTGGGAATTTTTCATTAGAAAAACTATATTTGTCCGACCTAGGATTTGAACCCAGGACCTCGACCCATAAAAACACGACTATGTAAAAATTAAATAAAAATGAAAATATTTTATTAATTGCAGCTTGTGTCAAAAATTTAAACCCATTATTTTATTTTTTATTTACGCCATATTTGAATGTCGTCACTACGCCATCGTCATTCCTCAAATTAAGATTAACCTATACTCTGTATCGTTACCTCATATTGTATTAAAACCTATTAAGCCGTTTAGTTAAAGAACTTGCTAAATAAATCGACATCGACGTACACATATACCTTCAATAAACATTGCCCTTCTTCTGTGACACTTGGGTAAGTAATAAATAAAAATAAATAATATAATAAATTCATATGAACCACGAGGCGCTCGTAGCGCTGTGCGACCGCGGTGTGCTTACCGATTACCAAGGTTAAGTAGCGTTCGACTCGGTTGGCCCGAGATGGGTGACCGTTTGTGGCATTTTCATATTCGAGCGTCTCCGTGCTTCGGAAGGCACGTTAAGCCGTTGGTCCCGGCTACCACTTAGTGTGGTAGTCGTTAAGCCGAGTTGGAAGCCTTAAAGGCGGCTTGATAAGTTCCAACAGCAGGTGGCCACAAACCTGTCTCCAGCAATCCGCACTGGGTCCGCGTGTGGGAGTATGACCTAATCTCTCTCACCTCGATTTGTGAGAGAAGGCCTTTGTCCAGCAGTGGGCAGTATAGGCTGATATTATTTATATAGTATATGAACCACACCACTGACTTTAATTCTGAATAAGTAGAAATGTTTATTTTATTGACGTATGTACCTATCTACTTACTTATCACAAAGGCCGATACCTTTATCGTATTCATTTCGATTTATACAGCATAATTTTAATTGTTGTTAATACTATCGCATGCCAATCCAGAATAATACCCTAAGAGATGTAAATAATAGTATCGTGTAATCTCAGCTCCGTTTATATCAGTGCTTACTTACTTATTGCAGGCGTAACCTCACTTCGAATGATCGGGTTGTTCCCAAACTTCCAAAACCCATCGTTTTCAAAAAATTATTCATTCATATCTGAATTACTTTCCACGACTTCCATGACAGTATATTTTCTTTCCCAATAATAAGTTTTAAAGTACGGTCAGCTAGAAAATATATTTTTAAGAAGTAGCAATCTTCTACGAGATATGTTTTTTAACTACCAAGATTATGTGTATTTATTTTACTGGCGATTATCATAAAGAATTGAATTATGAATATTAAGAAAAATGGCTACCTCCTCCAAATATACCCACTAACTTACAACAAGTTTTCGACAATGCATCTTCTCTCTCTGTTCATGTTGACTGTACTGCATATTTACTATACTATATGTACTGTATTTGGAAGTCGTGGGGGTCAAAAATATAAATCACGGAAGTTGTGGAAATATAATTTTGGGAGTCTGGGACCAACCCGAACGTATTTTATATTTGATTATTTTTCTTGCAATATTTTTACATACTAGTTTTTTGAACCGAATAATGTACTTAAAATACCCTTTAATATTGGCCATGTATTCAATATTAACCATCTTTAAAAATCATGGAGTACAACACTTATAAAGAAAACATAAATAAACAAAACACTTGCCGAAAATCTGCCTGTCTTTTTTATTCATTCTGTCAAAATCCTTCATTAAAATCAGATATATTTCTCGCCAAGCTGCCTCTTTGGCTACCATATCTTTATAAGATTTCAGATAGTTGTCCCATATCACCGGTCTCTGTTCTACAGACTTGATAAGAAGGCTTCTATTTATTAAAATATCAAAACTCTTTTCTTTTACCGCGTCAGACATAGCGAACGAATCACGAATACGTGTTCTTTGCCGGATAGAGACCGAGGTACTGAGTCACGTTCCGTCGCGACCAGTTCCGACGGATGCAATCACGAACCAAATACGAAGCTTCGAGGTTTTGTGACGTATCGTCATCCACGCTTCGCCATACTAGAGGCATTTTACAAACTTTATTTGACTTACTTTGTTCGTATCTCCATCTTTCTGTATTTCCAGATCAAAATTCGTTATCCTACCCGCAAGGGATCTGGTGTGATGATATAAATAGAAAAGTTATAATCAATTTTTCTTATAATCTATTTTTAATTCATAATCTATTATAATCTATGACTGCCTCGTTGGTCTAGTGGCAAAGCGCATCGCTTCGTGATCACGAGGTCCTGGGTTCAAATCCTAGGTCTAGTCCTAGGGAAAACTTCCCAGTATGAGTCCGGAGTCTGGAATCGTGCCCGGTATATGGCAATAGGCTCGCCCCCTATTACATGGGACCTAACATCGTCGGTGAAACGTGGGTGTACTCAGTACACCTCTGCCACCCCCGCTTGGGGAATATAGGCGTGACGGTGTGTGTTATAATCTATTTTTAAGCACTCGCTGGTGTCAGATCGAGCTGAATTTTGGCATATATATGTATGTAACTTTGGTGCCAGTGTAATAATGAAATACCACGGAGCTCGTCTAATTATGACGCCGGAAAGGGGCCATAGGAACTTCTAAAAAAGATAGTTCTGTCGCGATAGGGCAATCAAAGCTTGTATTTAAAAAAGCTCTTTAATTTATAATTTAAACAATAAAGTTAAGATAATACGATAAAAGTAAAAGATAAGCCAAGCTACGGCAGCGCCGACTTCTACAAAAATTCCATATTTATGTGAAAATAGATTTCTTATGATTTATTTTTAATGGCAACAGAAACGCACCCGTTACTAAGAATAATCCAAATGGGCTACTTTTACGACTGCACAGAATCGTGGGAGGGTGAGAAGTGAGATCGATCCGCACACGAGAACATAGATTTACCAAACACAACTAGATTCTGTGAAAACATCGTAAGAAAATCTGTACCTATGTCAGAGAAAATCTCATATGCTTAAACATTTTTAGGTACTACTCATAATGGTAAGTGAATGATTTATACACTGAACCAAAATAGAGTAAGTCTAATGAAAGTTAGGAGTGGAAAGTAGCGGCAAATTTAAATAAATTAGGTTGTGTGACTCTGGATAAACTGGGAATAAATGGATTTGATACATACGCAAGGTGTATCGAAATAACGCAAGACCTCAGACACCCCGATAAGATAATTGCTTCACAAATTCAATGCATTTGGAATCTCCGTTTTGCTTTGTATCAAGAATAAATTTAGTTTATTATAGCGCACAAAAAATACCAGCATTGTTTGAAAATTAAAAAAAATGGTGTATACATTTAAAATATTTGGAATCAATTCAGTTATCGATTTAGAACAAACTACTTTCAGGTCTTGCGTTAATTATATTACACCTTGTATTAAAAAAAGTAAATCACAAAACATATTTATACACACAAGAGAGTGTAGGAACAAAGGAGGAGAAGGAGTAGGAAAAGAGTTACATAGAAATTATAGTATTTTGACATATAACATTCTGTGGTAATAATGTTTTATCAGTCATTGGTTTTCTACTATAAGAACCTGATACTTATCGGGTTTCAAATATTAAATAAACAACTAAAAAGAAAAGAAAACTTAAAAACGATTATTACAACTTAAAATCTAGGTATTAAATAAAACAAAAAAAAACTAAATAATTATGCCAAAAATAATAAATTAAATATAAATTAAAATCTTGTAAGTCATTTCGTTTTTTAATTAATATATGGATTGTTTAAAGACTGAAAGTATCACCTATACAATCTATCAACGCAATGCCACGAAATTTACGAAGATTTCACATTCCGAGATGTTAAATTTAAATCATGTAGAATTTTATGGAATGATAACATAAAATTAAATACATCTAGCGTGTATCCAAACCACTTTATCTATGTCTATGGTTCGCTGGAACAAAAGGTACCATTAGTTTCAGTATAGCCAGCTTATGAAAACGTTAAAAAGTCACTTTCAAGTTTCATTAGACAGACTTCCTAAGCCTACTATTTATGTACCTACTGTTTATATTATTCTGCTCATCCTTCGTGGACAGCACAATCGACATAAGTACTTTGTTACAAATGCATACCTGCCTAGCTAGCTGCTTACTTATACACTAAACCCCTAGGAAAATGGCCTATTTGAACCCCACTCAAGAGCTAGGCCAGTGTCATCAAGTAGGTAAATCTTTAAGACTTTGACATAAATGAAAAACGCCTGTCAGACTAAAAATTGTCATGTCAGCCATTTTGACACAGCGTTACAGAGAGTAAACAGTAGGAGCGGCATGCAGCGGTACATATAGCATATTGTAAAAGAAAATTATGACTCAAACTGCCGATACTTCGTCTAGCTGACTAAATTCGCACACCGCATCAAATTCAGTTGATTATTCTGCCGTTCAAATCATAAACACAGTAACAGTGTTCTAGTGTAGAACATAGTTATGCTAAGAACAAAGTTACTGCGTTTATGGTTTGGTCAGCCCTATTAAATTGCTGTTACGTGCGCAGTCTGTAGAGTAAGCCAGCTGTCTTAGGCTGTGGTTATGCTGCGTCTGGCACCTATTTATACTGCGTCGTGTCGTCGCGACGTTGCCAGCTCGCGCCCGCTGCCGATCACTTTGAATTTCGAGCGTGAACCGGTAGTGTGGACGATGAGAATATTCTCCCTTAATTGTGGGAGATTGATGGAAATATTACATACTATCTATCTATATATATATATCATCACGCCAGATCCCTTGCGGGGTAGGCAGAGTGTACAGAGTTCGAACAGGTTATAGTATTACATGACTACTACTATTCATAGTTACACTAGTCTTCGACTTTATTAATGACAAAAAGCGAAAAATAAATAGGTACTAGATACATTGTTCATGTTTTAATATCTGGAATACGGAGTTCCAAATAAACTAAATATATTAAGAATGTTAGATTTGTACGAACGAAAGCTACGAAAATAGCATCAGTTAATGTCTTAAAACGCATACAGATTATATTTTTAATAGCCAAACTGCGATAATATTTTGATTGTTAGTGAAGGTGGACACCACATTTTTATTATAAAAATTAACAGCAATAACTAGCAACAATATATAATCAGTACTAACATCCTATTAGTACTTTTCATCTCCTGAAACGAGTTAAATAAAAAAAAGTTAAGTAAAAAAGCCGGACAGGTCATGGATGGATATTTGGCCGGATAAAAACGTAAAAAGACAAACTTATTCGACTAAGCCTGGACGCCTAAACACAGATCAATAAAAATCATACCAGACGGTCCAAAATTCTGATAATATTCTGTGTATCAAAATTTAAGGAGACTTGAGATTAATAGATCCATTGAGAAGAGCGCATATCGCGGTGGATGATCAAATTATTTGTCAAATACTATATTTGACAAATCATTTAACGGTTAATGCACACTTTAAAAACCGAACAAAATAAACACATCGTAAATAATAAAATTAAATTGTAAAATTGATTTTGGCAACACCGGCATCGCAAGTGAACAAGCTGAACGCAAAACGCTCGCTGCCGGCACTGCGTGGCAGCGGCCCATGGGTGCGCGCGTCTGCCGCTCGCCTCAGCTGGCCTCAGCGAGTTTGTTTACGATACATCTTCGACTGTTGTTTTTTAACACCAGTGTTTTACGCATCCCGATCGTTCATTTTTCAAGATTACAGAGATGAATATCAGATTTTTCGTATGTTTCAATGTTATTTATGTTTGGATTTATGCTAAAATGGGAACGATGACAACCTGATTTTCGATGTAGGTTACCGTTGAAGAAATTTTTTTTTATAATATCTTGATCATGGATACTTTATACGGTCATGTTATTGATTCTGAGTCGCTTGATGGAATATAACTTGTGAAATAGCCGAAAGGGATCTAAACCCCGCGATCTCGATATAGATCACGATCGCTATCTTACCAATTTCGGTCTATAGGTGTGCAAATTCGTTTTAACGAAATTTGGTGCATGTGATAGTCTTTACTTTGGAGTTATTATAAATCGATATAACTTTAACAGCAGAGAGAGACTGACTACTGGTACAGTAGTCTCTGATACCGTTTTAAACCGTCCAGTGAAATGGATTATAATCATTTTGTCGATTTTGACGACATACACAGAAAATACTTGTGGCGCTATTGACTGCGCCTTGGCAACTACACGTGTTTATTACACAAGCAGAAAAAATATATTGTGTTTGTGTAATAAATAGAGATTTACCTAATTTTTTATAATGGGTTCTTTAATGAAAATGCTCATATACTGTGTTGTATAATATTGAATAGAAATAGTTTCTATATCCGTTTTCATTGAAAGCATTCTAATTTAAACTCAATTGCTTTCCAATGTCGTATTGGAATAGGGTTGTCAATACAGAAATCTTAATCGTAAGAACTATTATTATTAATATTTCTGTGGGTGTGACTGTTACCTAATACCAAATATTTTCATTAAACCATTTAAGACTTACATATATATTTGTTCTAAAGAATATATTTGGTTAAATTTTAAATGCTGCAAACACTTTTACCCGATTGCCCCTGGAGGAGGATAATATTTTTAAGTATATACATATCAGAACCATATTAGAATAAGCTGTTACAGGCGTAATACTATATCAATACTAGAAAAAACTTGTTGTTCAGAACGATACTAGTAGTTCTAAATCAGTAGTCGACAAACTCAATTGATATGGTAAAGCTATAACAAAAGTACAGCGAGGTTTCTTGTGAGGGATGAATTTAAACTTACATAGTCAATAAATAATATATAAATATTATAAAAAAAAATATTTATATATTATTTATTTTTGTATATTTCACATGTTCCTATGGCCACCTTCGACTCCACCATCAGACTAGTTCCATGGTACATATTATTGCATTGTCACAGAATTCACATACAAATGCCATATATCAGTTTAATCGGATACCCGCAAGTGCTTAGAACATAGGTCACAAGATTTGAACCGGAAAGACAGACAGACATACTACGAACATTGCAAGTTAAATAAAAGCTTGTAAAAATAGTGGCAAACAGAATTCAGGTTCACCTTAGATTTAATTAAATCACGCCCATATTTTTATCTGGCAACCCTACCATTCTTAATTTTATGTCAGGGCGCTTTGCCTTTACTACTGTGCTACTGTTTAATGATTCTTGAAACAATTCTGTACGCGAAACAGCCTTAAGTGTGTCGTTTACTTCAATAGGTACCTATGTAGACTTCCAGACGTTAATTCTTCAACTTAGCACGCTTGACTTCTTGAAGGAAAGTCAAGACTTTATGTTGTTGCTTTTAACTCTGTATAGTCCTTAGGCGATATCTAGTGATATAAGATCAATGATCATACATTCCTAGGTAAACTAACCGACCGTATTCGCAACAGCGTAGTAAAAAAGCGTGTAGGTATGAAAGATAGTATCGTTGATAGATAGTAAAGATGAGAAAGAGTATGCTCTGTTGGTTCGGACATATAGAATGACAAAACTGATATGTAGTGCGAAAGTGGAAGGATTTAGATACCGGGGTAAACCTAGACTATAAAACCAAGACCAAATAGACCGTGTCTTATCTGAAGGGCAAATCAAGAGTCTCCGTAATCGGCGAGCGTGTATGTGACGGACTATAAGAGTGGAGGAAGCCAGAGAGGTCTGTAAGCCTACCCCGCAAGGGATTTGGCGTGATGATAATATCATCACGCCAGATCTCTTGCGGGATCATCATGATATGTATAGTAGGTACAAAAATATGTAAATGAAGGTATACCATGCACCATACCATAGACCACATATGTCGTTAAAGGCTATTTGGGTTGCCAACAATACTCTAAGTAAAACTAAAAAAAACGTAGATTTTGAAAATTAAAATAAATTATAATTTAAAGTTTTTAGTTGTCTCGCTTTATTTACCCTCTGAAATTAGATATATTCTGTTTCTTTTAAACTAAGTTGGATACCCTAGAGGCCAAACGAGACGGCTAGATCTGACTAGATTAGACTATTCGGCCCACTGGATACGTTGGGTACTGTCCCTTCAAGAACAAATCTTTATCTAGATGTTTTTCCATGTTAAATTTGTGTCTATAAACACAAACACACGTTAGATAGATCTTAGTGTGGGGCAACATTTTTATAATGCAAAAAGTAAAGTACAGTCCGACAATGATCATTTGGCGTACACTCCGACAAGGATCTTTTAGCGTGGCCAGAATCGTCACTAAAGCTGTCATCAACTGAAATGTCAGTAATCGACAGTCGCAGAGTTGCCGTTTACTATGAAATTTACCCAAAGTTCTTTTTAGGGTTTCCTACCTAAAACGAAACCCTTATAGGATCACTTCGTTGTCCGTCTGTCCGACGGTTTATTACACGATCACCTTTTTTAGGGCTTTTTTCTCAGGAACGGCTAGAGGTATTAAGTTGGAATTTATACCAAATACGAAGATCCCCTACTAGTGTAAAAAATAAAGGTTCTAAGTAAACCCAAAGAAAAGATATGGCCATATAAAGTCACTCATTAGAAATTATATAGCACTTCCCGTTGACCTACAATCGTTGAATTTGGCAAGAAGCAAGGTTTTAAAGTACAAGTAAAGGAATAAATCCGGTATTTGTCAATTAATAACTACATATACAAAATTATTATTTTCCCTCAAATCTAATGAAAAATTAAAATAGCACTGTCTAGTGAGTACCTCTCACACTACAACAATACTTTTTTTTATATGTTCTATCAGTGACATTTTTGGAACTATTTTGATTTGTGGTGAATAAATATCCGGACGCTGTCCAGGGTCTGATGATGTTGCCGGGAGATGGCCAACGGAACTACCCAACTACTTAACATAGGTCCGCCGTTTTTGGGCTCATTGGTCATTTGTCATCATTGTCTTGACGAGTTCTCTAGACCCGACTAGACCGATAAATAAGTTTTAGTTGTATAAGAATAATTTTATTTTTATTTCTATTACAAACAAAGAATATATTGTGATACATCACTATTTAAAAGTGTCAAATCTTGATAAATCTATAGTTATACAAAGATCTAGTGGCCCGCAGTTAAAATCGGAAGTAACGCTATCATCTAGTGAAATGTCACTTCATGACAAGTCACCGACTTGCCGTTTGCTATGAAATTTACCCTAGTTCTTTTTCTAATTACTCACCGTGCGGACCCACCTATTAAAATATTTCCCTGGATGAAGGAAAATTTTATTAAATGATAACCCTAATTTCACACCAACGTCAATGTTATCTACGGGCCAAAATATCCTTGTCGCACTATATAAACGTCAAATTATCCGTGGATATGTGAACAGGACGATAGATATTATAATTTTATTTTTTCTTTAAAATGAATCGCTTTAAAGGCCTCACAAACGGAACTCAGTAAGGCCTGTACAGACATTCCTGTCTGATGTGTGTGTTAAACACACCGCTGGCAACACACAGCGCAAACATTGCCAAGCTTTGCACTTTGCTAGCTCAACAAAAGAAATATTAAATGTAAGAGTTAAAAACTATTATTTTCGTTTTGTGTTGAAGCCAAACGTCTGTTCGTCGAGAACTTTCGATGCTCTGTTCTGTTACCTTTCTTTTTTGTAATTCCAAGTCTGTCTGCTGGACTCATAACTTTATGTATACGTACAAGAAAACCTGAATCAGTAAGAAGAAACGTATCGTAGCAATACTGGACTGTCACCTTCCGGCAATTACTCATCTTGTCAATTTTTCTTTTGAGTCCGGCATATTCCCTTCTCTCTGGCAAAAAGCCTTTGTCCGCCCCTTGCCAAATGTTTCCAAACCAGGGACTTTCTAGCCACTTTCATCCAATTTCCATTCTTCCTTTTCTCTCAAAAGTGCTTGAGGCCTGCGCTCATAAACAACTCTCTCAATTCATTTATACCAACAATTTAATTAATCCTCTCCAATCTGGGTTCAGGCCTGCCCATAGTACCGTTTCTGCCCTTCTTAAAGTGACTGGCGATATTCGATCAGGCATGGAAGATACCAAAGTTACAGTCCTTGTGTTAATTGATTTTTCCAACGCCTTTAATACCGTTAGTCATGATATCCTCCTGTCTATTCTCTCCTACATTTTGTGCTCTCAAGAGTCGCTGGACTGGTTTTCTTCTTATCTTCGGGAACGCCAGCAGTCGGTTTTGTGTGATGAAACGTCGTCTGCTTGGCGCTGCCTCGATACTGGCGTTCCTCAAGGCGGTATACTTTCTCCCCTTTTATTTTCAATTTTCATTGATATGATAACTCAAGAACTTCAGTGTACGTATCATCTGTACGCTGATGACTTGCAATTATACTCGCAAGACAGTGCTGATCGAATCCCTGATATTATCAGCAAAGTTAATCAGGATCTTGGGGCAATTGAGAATTGGTCCAAAAGGTTCGGTCGCACGGTGAATCCTACCAAGTGTCAAGCGATTCTTGTGGGGAGCTCTAGATGGATATGCAGGGTGAATATTGGAACTTTACCTCCACTTGAATTCAACGGGACAGTTATTCCTCTAATTTCTAGTGTCAAAGACCTTGGTCTGCACATTGACACGACGCTAAGCTGGCAGACTCAAGTTACGGCCGTTGGTCAAAAGGTAACTGGTGTATTGCGATACTTATATCGATTAAAAAATTTGCTCCCTTCCAATACTAAAGCAATGCTTGTACAGTCCCTGATCTTCCCTATCATCGACTATGGTGATGTGTGCTACTTCGACCTGAATGCAGATCACCTCAACAAACTAGACCGCCTTCTCAATTTGCCACCGCCATTGCCTCAGGAACTCAGGATGGTAACAAACCGTCTCTCTTTTTTAAAAAAACTACACGAGTACCTACTCGAAATGATAAGTTTAACGTCATTATGTATATGTATATATATATATATATATATATATATATATATATATATATATATATATATATATATATATATATATACATATATATGTTATATCTTTATATGTTATTATGTATAACATTATTATTAGTTTTATATAGTATTATTATTATTTTATTTTATATTTATTTTCTTATAATTTTTAGCCTCGTATTTTCGCACCTACCACACATGTTTCCACACCACCCTAAGGTAGACTGGGAGAAAATGCCTCAGGCATTAAGTCCGCCTTTGTACATACATATGCGCATAAAGAATAAATAAATAAATAAAGAAACAAATAGAGTTCCCAATACCTATTGTCACAGCCACGAATTCAATACAAAGTATAGTACTACTAAGTCCTATAAAAATTTGTATAAAATATATTTCGTAGTCAAAGCCCTATCCATGACTGGACAAGGATTATTTTTCCTACTTAAATAAATAAATAAATAAATAAAATACTTATATTATTTTTCCCAGGTACAACAAATTTAAATCATAATACGTTAGAGTCTGTCTAATGAAAGCTGGGAGTGATTTATTTAACATTTTTATAAACTGGCAATACTGAGACTAATTTTACCTATTGTTCTAGTGAACCATAGACATAGACGAACTAGTTTCGATACACGCTGGATTTATTTAATGTTATGTTGATGTTATGTTATCATTCCATAAAATTTGACACCTTTGAATGTAAAATCTTTTTAAATTCCATGGCAGCACATTGATGAATTGCATATAAGTATCATACTTTGAGTCTTCAGACAATCTGTTCTTTACTAAAAAAAATTAAAGACTTACAGTAATATTAATTTCAAAGCCAAAACTGAATACTCTTGTTCTTGCATATTTAGTCGTGTCACTGTTTCATTCGGCTAGCGAATAGACACACAAACAAACGAGCAAGAACAGGAGAAATTAAGTTTATTATTGTTAAAATTAAAATTATTAACTATTTACTCAAATACTCAATCCATTTTTATTTTCTTATTCTATTCTTTATTTCTATGAATATACTGTTTTTATATCAAACTCCGGATACTGTTTTTTAAATTAATTGTTATTTTTTTAGGTAGATAAGCGGCTGTTGGGCCCGCCATTTCCCAGAAGCGGGGCGCGAGATATTGTTGGTCTAAAAAAATATACTTTTAAAACTTCGCCGGCTCGGGTGCGTTCCGTAAATTCTAAAGGACAGCTATTCGTTTGTTTATTTTAGAAATAAAAGCACCTTACCCGCTGGGAATAGCACCACCACGCTTTGGTATTCTTGAGGATATTTCTTTTTTCGTTACGCACTTTATTGAGAGTTTAATATTTGTTAAAGGGGGTAAAAGGGGTATTGGTTGCTGTGGATATGAAATAACAGTGCCTCACCGCAACGATGACGGATCTATAATAAAATATTATTGGCGATGTTTAAATTGGTACATAATCGATAAATGGTTAAGATTAAACTGTAAGACACAAAAAAACGACATATTCTGCATGCTCTGTATCTGTGATGCGGTCTTTGATAGATAAATGCTCCAGCTGTTTCCCGTCGTTAATTTTGAGTCAATCTCACACCACCTAATGCCACGCTTTTATGTACACCTTACGTATTATTATATGATTATGAATAGCACTATCACCAACTACGTTTATGAACAAATGATTCCTCCATCCATCTTTCTAGATCGTTACAAACATAGCTTGAACAGGACGTCTGCAAATACCCCAAGTTTCAGGTAGATTAACTTCAAAGGTGGTGATTCTAGCGGGGTGGCGGATGGGTCGTGGGTGGATCAGCGTTTCTGGGGAATGGGTAGAGAGGAGGGGAGGCAAGTGTCGAGCTGCCGACCTTCACGGAAGTCCTACTCGGTACTATAATTACAGAAACGGGCCCACCACTCTACCTACTCAATTTTCTCTGGGCTACATTGATTTTTTGTACAATTTTTATTTTTTATTTTTTTATTGTCTGTGACGAACTACACTGACACTTGTGGCTTGAAATTTCTCGCCAGTGTATTCAGTTTTCTAATTAGCAGTCGCCTATTAAAACTCCGATTAAAATCCACCAACAGGAAGCGAGTAATCGAGCAATAACAATATTGCGAATCTGTTACCGGATCTGACGATTGCTGTTACTGCTATTACTTGTGGTGTAATTTTAGGTTAAAAGCTAAGTTGTCAATAATATTTTAATATCCTTAATAATTAAGATTGAATTTGATACATCTTAATTTACATTAAAATGTAAAAATTGCCTTTATCAAACAACAACTAAACGTGCCCTTCTTCGTCCGTTTATAAGGTACCTTCTAACGTTTTTTACTTCTTCTGTAAAATTAGGTCAATAGAGAATATGCATGTAATTCAAATAAGTGTCAAATATTTTTTTTACCAACTTTATCGCATCAGAATGATGTCTATACCAATATTTTATTAATATAAATACTTTTTGATTAAGAAAATAATTATTGAAAGTACAAAAAATTTGTGGGAAATTCAAAGTAGCTGGAACGCCACGCTGTTGGTCAGATCGAATGTGACGTCAAAGTCTAGAATACAAATGTTAACAAGTGCATATTTGTTGGATGCTTGCTATTGAGTTAATGTTATTGTGTTATTTTTTGTTGTTGATTTACACACAGACAAAATTTTAGTTTAAATTGTTTAAGTTAATACTTACGTTAAAGTGATCTTCGCAGCAATATCAACAAGTTGAAGGAGATACCGTGTCTCTTTTCCTGATTTTACACCACTTTCTCGTTATGTCCTCACCTCTCGGGACAAAAAAACACTTTGGGGTGCATTCCTTATTGTATTTTTATACCTAGGCACAATACAGTGTTGTTCCGTTGTATAATAGTCGCAAAATACAAAATAATAATAAATTACAGAATACAATACTTCCAAAGCTGTTCACTAGTTGATTGTTATTATAGACTTTGACGTCACGCCAAGCGCGCCAAAATGGCGGGCGTTTAAAGTGCTCTTATCTGTTTGCTATCTTCAACATTTTTTTTAGCCCTTTACACTTTGTTTTTGACGCTTAAATTTTTTTGGTAATTACATATTGATGTAATTTATCGAATAAAAATTTAAAAAAATACACGTATATTCCCTATTGTATGTACAATTGACCTGATTTTATAGAAGGAGTAAATAGCATTGGAGTAGATACTCCACGAGGTATTGCAGTTCCACAGACAATTTGTAGGTTTGTATGTTGTGCGCTAAATTTGACCTAGTACCTTAGCATGAAGAAGATAAAAATTATGATATTCTACTGCCAAAATCTCTCTCGTTCTAAACCTTTTTTTTTCGTGGAGAAAATCCTGCATAGGACTTCCGCGAGCCTGCATGCATGGCATGTCGTATTCCTAACGACTAAAAACCTCAGAGTGGCCGACATCAGCAGTATGGAAGGGCTCCGGGATCTCCATATGGAACGCACCGGTGCCCCTGTTGTGCCACGCTCCGAAGAGCCCGCTCTCGTTCTAAATTAATCGTCAGCGTGCTGTTTCTTTAACCCATTCCCAGATTTTCACTTACGCTAAAAACATTGTAAGAAAACGTCATTTTGTAAGAACGTAAGAAATACCCGATAAATAATAACACGCTCATCACTTGTGTCGTTAGAATCAAGAATACCTCGGCAAAATTTGAAGGCAAATCTTTGTGTGATCCACAATTATTTGTTCCGGTCTGTGTATTTGTGTATGTAAATTTTCATGTGTGTAAACGCACCCACGACACAGGAATTACGAGTATGGGGCTGCGTTTTACAAAATAAAGAAAAAAAAAAGAAAATAGAAGGAGTGTTGTGCAGTAGAATTAACTTCATATAAGGTTATTATTGTCTGTCTGTATAGAGTACCGAAGTCCAGTAACTTAAATCTATTCTTCTCAAAACTAGAACAACTATTATTAAAGCTTAACAAAACTCATCATCATGTTGTAATAGCAGGTGATTTTAATATTGACCTAATGAAATGCAATACATTAGTATTAGAATTTGAATGTTTACTATTAAACTATGGGCTAAAGCTGGCAATCAGACGACCCACTAGGCTAAGTAGTCAATCTTGTATTGACAACTTTGCACATAATTATAAAAAACATTGCAAGACAGAAGTGATTGAATTCGGTTTATCGGATCAATTATCGTAAAAGGCAAATCGGATATTGGCGTAAAAGGCAACGCGATTATTGTCCAGGAAACGTTGAAAAATTTAAATCCTGTTTAAGGACATTTCAATTCATAGAAATATATAGGATTCAACGAAGCCTATAACTATTTCATTGAACATTTTAAACTGTTTTATGAATTATGCTTTCCCTACAAAATGATTTTGATAACAGCATTTAAGAAGAATAAATGGATATCAAAGGGGATAAAAATATGTAGTAGAAAAAAACGGCAATTATTATGGAAGTACAGGGCCAACCCGACACATACAAATAAAAATAAATATTTATATTATTCTAAATTATTTAAGCATGTTATAATTTCAACGCGACGTGCACAAAACAACTATAGTATTCAAATATCCGATAATAAAGCAAGAGCTACATGGCAAATAATAAATAAATTAAATCAGAACAAACCAACAAATATGATTGCAAGATTAAATATCAGTAATAATATGATTTCTAGTCCAAAAGAAATAGCAAATAAATTTAATGACTTTTTTGTCGTTAAAGTTACTCCTATACCAAATTCGGGCAAAAAAGTTAGTGCACAAATCACAGCATGTAAAAATTCATTGTTCATGGCTCCCAGTTCACCTAATGACATTTTAAAAATAATAAATTCTAAAAGAAAAAATCAGTGTAGGTCATGATGAAATTTCTACAAAAATAATAAACGCTGCAGGTGTTTTAATTTCCACTCATTTGAGTCATATTCTTAATCTCTGTATTAGTAACGGCACATTTCCAGACGATTTAAAAAGTATAGTTAAGCCATTATTCAAAAAAGGTGATTGAGAACTTATCCAAAATTATACACCCATTGCGCCTGTACCTATAATTGCAAAATTTTTTGAAAAACTTATCTATAGTTAGGTTTATAATTATTTGGAAAAGAAAAATATTTTATACGATGAGCAAAAAGGTTTCAGAAGAGAAAAAACAATAAGTATGGCCATATATGATTTGCTAAAGACGATTATGGTTAACGTAGACAATAGAATACATGTATGTGCTCTTTACTGTGACATGGCGCAAGCCTTTGATTATGTCAATCACAGCACCTTGCTTGATAAACAACAACATTTTAAATTTATTTCAGTCATACTTATCCAACAGGAAACAAATTACCACAATTACAGAAATAGATAAAAGCAGTAAACAGGTAATCACGCATTACTCTAAAGAACGGCTCATAAAGTACGGAGTACCGCAGGGGAGTGTTCTAGGACCTTTACTTTTTATTATATACATTAATGACATGCCAAAATCTGTAGAACATCCTTTGACTTTATTCGCCGATGACAACACAGTGACAATTTCTTGTAAAAATTCTGACAATTATAAAAGTGACATAAACAATACATTGACATCTTTAATTAAGTGGTTAGATAATATTAATTTAAAAATCAATCTAAATAAAACACAAATAATGCATTTCAGTCAAAGAATAATTAATCATAATATCGAAATATATTTTCTTAATAATAAAGTAACAAACGTAGATAATGCCAAATTTCTTGGAATAATTATTGATAACAAACTTAATTGGAAACCACACATTGAAGAACTCAGTAAAAAATAAGCAGTTCGGTATATGCACTGCACAAACTAGCCCCCCTAGTCAATAAAGATACCTTATTAACGGCCTATCATAGTTTAGTTGCGTCAAGACTAAGGTATGGGATCATATTTTGGGGAAATTCCACCAACAAGGAAATACCTTTCAAAGTTCAAAAGCGCTACATCAGAGCTATGTTTGGTCTCATTGCTACTGACAGTTGTAAATCTTACTTTATTCATAACAGAATTCTAACACTTCCTTGCCTTCATATTTTAGAAATAGCGTCATTTGTAAAAGGTAATCCTCATTTATTTAGTCGCTTAACAAATATTGTACAACGCAGCCGCCGCGATGAAAGTAAACTTTGTTTGCAAACGTTTCGGACTGCACTTATGAATAAAAGTGTATTTTGCATGGCACCGAAAATTTACAATAAGATACCAAATAAATACAAAGACTATAATTATAAGTTATTTAGGAAACATTTAAAAGACATTCTTATATCAAAGTGTTACAATAATTTAAATGACTTTTTTAATAATCCCACTTTTACATAAATTTTTCTCAACTTCGTGTGTAGTTGAATTAAGAATTATTAAATGTTTTATTTTTTTCTTTTCTCGTTAATTAATTTATTAACGAGATTAATAATTATTGATTTAACTGGCGCACTTTTGACTGAACAACAGTTATAATAAATAATAATATTTTATGTTTGTACCAACTTTGATCTCATTGACATTTATTTCATTTTACTGGATTCATTGACTTTATTGGTACTGTTAAAAAAAAATTCATTTATTATTTGTACGCCTGATTTGGCAAAAACATGTTGATTCTATTATCGATGTTTACTTAGCTAGACATGTTTTGACAAATAAAAATACTTTGACTTTGACTTTGGCGCAGTGGTTAAGATCTTATGTCGCTCCGCCCACAGGGTCGAATAGTCGCAGGTTCGATCCCACACGGGCCAAATCTTTGTGTGACCCACAATTATTTACTTCGGTCTGGGTAGTTGTGTATGTGAATTTGTAAACGCGCCAACGACACAGAAATATATCCTAGAGTGGGTCTACGTTTTAATAAAAAACTAATGTGATTGTACGATGCACACCACACACCTTAGAATAGACTTAGTGTATTTATTTACTTCTTTCAAGGTTTTTCTATCTTATCATCAGCTCAGAATAAACACAAGAAAACAATACTTTATGTACGTACTCAGTCTTTGTCCGTCTGATAAAATCTCACTTGCCAGCACTGCCTATGTACTTATATGCAGGCATGTATAATTTACAACACAGTACCGCAAGCAACGTGGCGTGAAGATGCGATAACCATTATGTTAATTGGCATTGCAGTTACCTACTTGCAAAGATTTTCTAGATACTTGGTAAGTATAGGATTTTCTATCTATCTATCTATCTATAACCTCACGCCAGATCCCTTGCGGGGTAGGCAGAGAGTACAGAGTTCCAACAGGTTCTTTCCTTACATACCTCTCTGGCTTCCTCGACTCTCATAGTTCGTCTCATACACGCTCGTCGGTTACGGAGACTCTTGACTTTTCCATCAGATAATAGGATAGGATAGGATAGGATAGGATAGGTGTATAGGATTATTTACTCTTTTATTAGTTATACGTCGACTTACGTATAAGATTGAGGGCTTAGCAGGAAAATATGACGTTAGTGATGAATTAGAACTGTCACTACCCATCCTATGTAAAAAATACTATAATCGTGGCCATCTCGTGAGACCTTTGCCTTGCAATGGACGTCTTTCGGCTAATACGGACGGATGGACGATTTGGCGCAGTGGTTAAGGGCTTAGCCCGCCCCGCCCACTGTGTCTAATAGTCGCGGGTTCGATTCCCGCACGGGACAAGTCTTTGTGTGATCCACAATTATTTGTTCCGGTCTGGGTATTTGTGTATGTGAATTTTCATGTTTGTAAACGCACCCACGACACAGGAATTAATTCTAGTGTGGGGCAACGTTTTTGGCCAAAAAATAGATAAACTGTTTCATATAAATATTATACACACACGTACCTCCCCCCACGACAGTATCCAGAAAGAAGTAGTTAGAATATTCCAGGGCTCCAATTCTATTAATAAATTATTTAAATTTAAAAACACCGTCACGCCTATATTCCCCAGAGGGGGTGGCAGAGGTGTACTGAGTACACACACGTTTCGCCGACGATGTTAGTTCCCATGTAACAGGGGGCGAGCCTATTACCATATACCGGGCACAATTCCAGACTCCGGACTCGTACTGGGAATTTTTCGTTAGAAAAACTACATTTGTCCGACCTAGGATTTGAACCCAGGACCTCGTGATCACAAAGCGATGCGCTTTGCCACCAGACCAACGAGGCAGTCGTGACGTTTCTATATTTAAATTTATAAAGCCTTTTTATAAACAAGCTTTTATAGCAAACACACTCTTGCTTAGTTGAGGAGTTCCTATAGCTTCCTTCCGACTTCATCATCAGACCTTGGACACCATACGGGTCTTAAGTGCTCGTCAAGACAAATCCAACGAGCCCAAACATAGTGAGGTTATATTGAGTATAGTTGGGTGGCTATATTGGCCACGTTTCGGCTTAATCATCAGACCCGGAACACTATCTAGTTGTAAAGTTCTCGTCAATACCACTCTAACAAGCCTAAATATGAAGGCGTTACGTTGTATAGTTTACATGTTCCCATGGCCACGTTCCGACTCCATCATCAGACCAGCTGGACCTGTTAATATTTTTTTGTGACCGTTGTGTTTTACAACTGGGCTTATCCTAGTTGTAGTCTCCTTCTCTATGGCTGATCTGCCTATTTTTATTTTTTTGTGTTTCCCGCTTCGCAAAGGAGGGAAGTGGAATTTTTATTTTTCTTTCTAATTAAATTTGTTGCGGGTTCCAAGACAATTAAAGTGCTTCCCGGGACACCCCAAGGTTCAAACCTTGGCGTCATCTAAGGAGACTATTGTGGATCCCGGCTTACAGGAGTTACAATGGTGGGAATGAGTGGCGGCCTTATTCCCAAAAAAAAGACCAGCTCTATGGTACCATATTAATGCATTTTCATCGGATCAACCGGATACCCGCAAGTGCTTTAAAAAATGGATCACAAAATTTTACATGCAAATGCTTTTATTCTATATCATCGCGATCCCTTGCGGGGTAGGCAGAGAGTACAGAGTTCCAACAGGTTCTTTCCTTACATACCTCTCTGGCTTCTTCCACTGTCATAGTGCTCAATGGTTTTAAACCTCCCAGTCCCCTGCCGCCACCGCCGGCCGCGACATGTTCTCACCGATCCCCCCGATGCTTTGTCATCCATTTTTTCCGCTCAGAATACGGGCGACGACGACGTAGTCGTTGATCCCCTCCCATAGCCGGCGGTTGACCGGTGCGCTTAGTAGTGCACCCCGTCCTCCCACAGCGACTGTCCCAACCGAGGGCGCCTCTTCAAGGCGCCCTCGAGTATGTTGCCCCTTGCCCTTATGGCTCGAGCGTAATGGTTGCACGCTCGCCCTTAAGTCCGGTGAAGCTGTAAAGGCCTCGCGGCCGACAGCGTACATCACTCACACACACACAATAGTTTTATATTTTCTAATAGCTAGTTAAGTTAGTATAGCATTTGCTATTGTTTACTCCTGAAGTGAAGAATGAAATGATCTTACTTAACCATGACATCCAACCTAACAATAAGCGATTCTATAATCATTTGGAAAAAATCCTCAATAACAGTCCGGAGTTTCGAGTTGAGCCAAGTATAATAGCAATGGGTTTGCTCCCTACATCAGAACCTAACGTCGTCAAAGAAACGTGCATGTATGTATGCAGAGACCGTTCCCACCTCTGCTTAGGGAATATAGGCGTGATACGTGAGTGTATACAGTACACCTCTGCAACCCCTGAAATTAGAATATAGGCGTGACGTATCTATATTGCTCAGATTATACACGTTAAGTCCAATGAAGCTCCATGACGAGTTTATCGACGCATTTCCAGGTTAGCCATCAAAATGAGGACACCGGCATCGACCCCGCTGACCTACATTGTAATGGCTCCGTGAAAACCACTGATACATAACTACTCACGTCAGTTGAAGCTGCTTACGCCATAAAGCCACATTATTTGGGTTCGATTTTCCATACGATCTGTACATTTATTTGTGAGTGTGAATGATCTACGCTGTTGGCCACGAGGCCTTTACAGCGTCACCGGACAAGAGGGCGAGCGTGCAACTACTACGCTCGAGTCAGACGGGCGGGGAGGCAAATAGCTTAAGAACCCCTCAAGGAGAAATGCCCTTGGCTTGGGGAGTCGCTATGCGGGATATACTAGGTGTCTCGCCGCGGTACTCTGCACCGGCCGGCGTGCAAGGGATTCTTCGACCTCGCCGGCGAGGTAGGTGTCTGATCCTGTGGTATCTGTATCCAAAAGAAGGGAAGGAAGGACATCGGGAGGATCGGTGAGAATATGCCACGGGCGCCGGTAGCGGCTAATAGGAAGGTAGTCTGGCCTGTAGTCGGCAGCAGCTACGATTAGGCGGTTCTGCTGATTCATCGCATTCGCGAAGTAGCCAAATGAAAAGCAGCCAAATGTGTTATTTATTATTTTCATCACCTGTTCCTTACACACTGTTAAAAGCCCCTTGTATTTGTGTCAAGTCCTGAGGGCCTAAACAAGTGGCAACATAGATATAGTATTAGTATCTAATACTATACCTAAGAGTTCTGACCACGTGGCTTTTCGTGGCAAAATATAATTTCCATACATTTCTTCGTTTTCTAAACTCAAACCCAAATAATTTCTATCTATTTATCTATCTATATCATCACGCCAGCTCCCTCGCGGGGTAGGCAGAGAGTACAGAGTTCCAACAGGATCTTTCCTTACATACCTCTCTGGCTTCCTCCACTCTCATAGTTCGTCTCATACACACTCGCCGGTTACGGAGACTCTTGACTTGCCCTTCAGCTAATAATTTATTTTGTATAAACCCTGCGGGAGCACTTACAAATGGTCAATTTTCATTTTTTTTTAACTTAACTACTAATCTTCTATCGGATCAGAACGCGGCCTCCACTGAAAAGATCCAGTGAAGAAACTCAGTGGGCTTGTGTTTTTTATTAAATTCTCTTTTTTTCATTTCAATTTTTTTCAATCATATTGTGTATATACAATGTTTAGGTTACAATTAAATAGTTTACGATATAGCTCCAATGTAATGTCTTACAACCGAGATATAAGACTAATGATGTTATATATAAAGAGTGTCTAAAGGATTTCAGATGGGCCAGTCCCCACAAGCAGGACCCGTTCCAGAGTATGACTACTCGAACAGCAATCACTTCCCTCGAACATATTGGATAGAAGAAAGTGACCCGCGCCAGACAACCACCGAAAGCAAAGACATTATAGTGAGCATGACCAAATTGGAACCCCAAAGACGGTGGTCAGATTATGCCTACATCTATCTATTCTATTAGCGTTAACGACGATAAAAAGTTCACTTGGCTACCGGTACTGGTATCACAAATAAACTAGCAAGTAGAATTCTCGCCTTGTAAATTACAATGTACAATGCTCAACCCTCCAGCACCTTTGGAATTTTCGAACCTCCTATGTGATTGTGACTTGCTAGGTGTGTGTGTGTGTGTGAATGATCTACGCTGTTGGCCGCGGGGATTTTACAGCTTTACCGGACAAGGACTTGCTAGGTGTAGGAAACCCTTGTGGTTCACAACGATGTTTTGCTTCATTACTCACAAAAAGTGGATAAACTTCCATGACCGAGAGTACCTACCTCGAAAAAATAATATTATGTTTGTGACATTTCATATTCGGCCATCTCTGCGCCCTAAAAGGCATGTTAAGTTGGTCCCGGTCACCATTTAATGTGGTGTTAAGCCAAGTTGGAAGCATTATAGGTGGCTTGATAAGTACCAACAGCAGGCCACAAACCTGCCTCCACCAAACCGCACGGGATCCGCGTGTTTGAGTACGACGTAATACGTCTCTCGCCTCGATTTGCGAGAGAAGGACTTTGCTTAACAATAATAAATTAGCCAATACTTAATTTATTATTATAATAAAACGAAAGAATCAATGACTTAACATATATACAATGCGAAAGTGGAAGGATGTAGGTACCGGGGAAGACCTAGACTATCTTACCACGACCAAATAGACTAAGTCTTATCTGAAGGACAACTCAAGAGTCTCCGTAACCGGCGAGCGTGTATGAGACGAACTATGAGAGTGGAGGTAGCCAGAGAGATATGTAAAGAAAGAACCTGTTGGAACTCTGTACTCTCTGCCTTACCCCGCAAGGGATCTGGCGTGATGATATAGAATAATAAATGTTGTGCCAGAAGAATGACACCTAACTCAGCCTCTGTTTTTTATATGTTACCGGAAATGTATGTAATCTGTCATTATATACATGGCCTAGGAAATGTATAAAATGCCCAAAATCGCCAGGAGATAAACACCGTCACGCCTATATCCCCCAAGCGGGGGTGACAGTGTACTGAGTACACCTACTTTTCGCTGACCCATAACCATGTTGGGTCCCATGTTATAGGAGGCGAGCTTATTGCTATATACCAGGCACAATTTCAGACACCGGGCTCATACTTTCGTTAGAAAAACTACGTTTGTCCGACCTAGGATTTGAGCCCAGGACATCGTGATCACAAAGCGATCCGCTTTGCCACTAGTCCAACGAGGCAGTCTGGACACACACGCCAGGATACGTATTAAATAATTGTAAATTTATTATACACATTTCCTAGGAATTCTACAAATTTCTTTAACAGCAACCGAAAATGTGTAAATTCAAGATGTTACCGACATTACAGCATGGTAAAGGAGTGTCAGGGAGTATGCTAACCTAGTTTTTCTGAAGTGTAGCTGTTGGGGGCAACCTCGGACCTGGCGTTTGTCACAGTTCTAACCTAAACCATACTACATTTTATGGCATTCATAGTTTAATAATATCAGTCTCCACTGTCACACTACTGGACAAAAGCCTTCTCCGACAAATCGAAGTGAGAGAGATTAGATTATATATACTCCACCACGCGGACCCAGTACGAATTGGTAGATATTGCGTTCGTAGTAATCTAACCCAACTTACTTTTTTATTATTTACATGAATGGGGGTTAAAGTTTCTACATGACTGGTCCTCTTTATGATGATTAATAATACACTTTCTAGTACCGTTCTGGGAATTGTATACAGTGCCAAGAAAATATATACCCTTCCTAGGCAATGTATGAATTAATAAACCTTTATTTTACACATTTCCTAAATAGGTTCGGCGTTGTTTACATTTTCTAGGAATTGTATACGATTTCTTAATAACATACATTTCTGGTAACATATACATCGTCTATGCCTTGGAGGATTATTGGCTGACACTTTTTTAGCTCTGCCAGTATTATTGGACTCATATACATAAGTTATACATACAGAAGACATTCCGTCCGACTATTTGTAGTATCACCGGCGTCTGTTTTGATAAAACAATAAAACACGATTGAATGCTTGTCTATAAACAGCCCAGATGACTAACAGTGCACGCGCTACGTCAGAAGTAAACAAAAGAGTAAGTAATATTACGAGAAACTAGCAGGTAAACACAGTTCTGTCTACAAATGGTGCTAATTTCAATAGGTGGCAGTTTGGAACTGTGTACTGTCTGCCTACCCCGTAACGGTAGTGACGTAGCGTGACGATAGTTACTACTTACTACTGTACTAGTTTGTTAATTTAGTCGATTTCATTTTATTAAAAGGTTAAAAACTAAATTAAAACTCATTTTTTTAATTTTAGAACTCTCAGAAGTAGGTATAGAGGTTTTTTCAAAGAACAAAGATACTACAATCAAAGATTTGTAAAACTTTTCAACAGAAATTCTTGTAGGTGGTGGCAGCGTTCCTTTGCAGTGGTAGATAAGCAGGATGGCAGGTGATAGATGAGTTAAAAATATAAAAACATAAAAATTCAGCTCTTATACAAAATAAATTATCTGATTTTTTTTATAGACATGGCTCCATTGAAAGATATATTAATTTCTAAGTATGACGATATGTCGACGAGAAGGACGCCAAAGAACGAAGACTTTTGTGCACATATTCTTAAAAATATAACCAGCTTTCATTAGTTAACAGATATTACGTAATACTACTCCACGCATTAAGGCAGATGGAAAGAAATCATTTATTTTTACAATCTTTGCTTCTGACATGACATACACAACAGTTTTGTTCATCGTACGTAGAAATATACAAAACAAGCTGGAACGCTGCCAACTTGTTTGAATTGTATTAGAAATGGTTTTATTACGTTTGTAATTAATGTTTATCGTGAATGTACGTCATATTTCGCCAGTGTAAATATGATAATGGTTACACTATTTTCTCCGATAGATGGCTCTTGTTGGGCCAGATGTTTTTTACAACATACCTCATTGACCGTATCGTAATCTCAGAAAGGGTAGCCAGAGACTTTAAGAAAACAACAATATTCTTCAAATCCACATTTTACCTAAATGAACTTGAACAGATCACGTTATACTTTTGTTTAACTGTGGCGCCATATTCCTTATTTATTGGTTGACTGGTTGACCCATATTTTTTATTAGCACACAGATTGTTTGAAATAAGGAAATCGTTTATTAACAGCAAACCCGCATATGAATAAACATGCCAGGGAGGAAATACACAAATAAAAGTATTAAAAAAAACTAACTAACGGCATTACTTCTACTTACTAAAAGTATCACTTTTGATATTATCTACTGCGTTGAACAAATAATACCAATCGAAGTGATTTCATCGTACCTACATCACATTATGAAATAACTTTGAATGTACATCAGTATTCTTCTTCTTTAAGTTATGGCTTCATACTAATTTTAAGTGTATTTTACCAGTGTCCAGTGAGATGCATAATCGTGTTTGTTTAAATTAATTCAACTCCCTGATGAACTTGATGACCCCATTGCGACGGCCGTTTTGAGGGAAATCTAGGCTAGGAAAGGGCTCTATCGAAAGCTTTAGATACAAACAAACGACCCCATTGCGACGGCCGTTTTGAGGGAAATCTAGGCTAGGAAAGGGCTCTATCGAAAGTTTTAGATACAAACAAACAAGTTGACTTTAGCAAAGCTTTCGATAGAGTATCTCAACCTATACTGTTGCAGAAATTACAGGCTTACGGATTTTCAAACGCTATGCTCGCGTGGTTGAAATCATATCTAAATGGACGTGAGTTTTATGTAGTAGTGAAGGGATATAAATCTGAGAGTCGACCCATCACGTCAGGCGTCCCACAGGGCTGCCACCTGGGTCCAATACTCTTTAGCATTTTTATTAACGACGTACCGATCGTGTTTAAATATTCTTGTTCCCTACTTTTTGCTGACGATCTCAAATTTAGTAGAATAGTTGATTCAATCAAAGACGCCCACTGCCTTCAATCGGACCTGGATTCACTTGAAGAATGGTGCAATAACAATCACATGCTTCTTAATCCTAACAAATGTAAACACGTGTACCAGAAAAAATAATGTTATTTCCTCGTCATATCGAATAGGATCACACACCATACAAGAGGTTAAAAATGTCAATGATCTCGGGGTCATCTTTGACAGCAAGCTGACTTTCATTCCTCACACAGACAACATAATTAAAAAGTCTTCTAAACTACTAGGTTTTGTTATTCGAAATACTAAAGGCTTGAAAAATGCCAGCACGAAAATATTATTGTATACAACACTCGTTAGGAGTGTACTCGAATACGGCACCATCGTGTGGCGACCGCACTTCGCTACGCATTCTCTGAGAATAGAGCCTACAGAAAAACGGTTTCTTTATCACCTCTCATTTGACTTTGGTATAGCTAAAAGAATAACATCTGTGTTCTGTAAAAGAATAACAATGTTCTTATATAAGCTTCTGCGGAACAAAATAAATTCCGCGCAATTAATACAAAAAATCAACTTTCGTGTGCCTGGGATACCTCCCATGCTGTGTTCACCTTAATAGGTTACATTCCTGGTATAAGTACCTAAATACACTGTATTGCAAATTTATGTAAATGTATTGTTGTGTAATCAATGGTGAGCCTTAAATAAATAAATAAATCGCGTTTTATCACTTTGTTTCAATTACCTTCACTCATGCATATATAAGAATACATAATGGTTAATATTCCACCAACAGTACACATTATTATTCGAAATAACACAAATTTTGGAAATAAAGACAAATTGACAAAATCACTCTTCGACTTTCCACCAAAACTCATCACATAAGTATTCATTTTCTAGTATAACCCATTAAAAATAAAACAATATACACGTCATTCTATTCAAACATTTAGTGTTGTGCCCTCGGAAATCAAAAAGCTAGTGATGTCCATCACCATGCCAGTCAGCATATCCAGCGAACGCTTGTCACGTGGCAACCCTCCTCAGCGTCATGTCAAAATGAACTTTGTAGTTTCATACAGAGTTATTTTCTTAATGACAATCTTGTAATTAATGACTTTGTACTGCGTTTACATCATTCATGTTTTCAGTTCAGTTAATGTTCCAATATGAGAGATACTTAGCGGAATGGTGCATATTACCCCTCGTTCGCACGGACGCTTTTCCACGCGCGTGGCCAAAAAAATGTACTATTAGCCATTTATTTCATTCCAGCGCTTTCCTAATGCGCGTGTTAAAAAGGTGCTCGTGCGTTCCTAGGGTAAGGATTAAAAAAATGCCATGAAGACTGCTAACATTAGCAAGGTCTACATAAATTAAAAAATAAGATATTAATAGCGTCTTTTTATTACAATCTCAATCGCAAGGTCTTATATATTTGTAACGATTCCGGATCCTTGGGCTTAACACTAATTCTGGCAACTCTCTATGCCTGTATGTACTGTCAGCTACAATTATATGTAATTAAACACTTTGCATGCACACAGCTTAAATTTAATGTGATTTAAGGGTAAATAGCGATACCTATACTTTCGTAATAAGTTTAAAAAGGTCGTATTTTAAATACTGTAGAAACAAAAAAACATTCTTGCATCTTTATATAATACTAGCGAGCCGCCCCAGCAGCGCACGGGTGAATTATTCGCAAAAACTTTCCTCTTGAAACACTCCGTCCATTGGTGAAAATCGTATGAAAATCCGTTCAGTAGTTATTGAGTTTTTTTTTAAATTTAATATGTAATGAAAATCAATTACAGTAGGTACCATTCACTGCTGGGCAAAGATCTCCTCCCTTTCTCTAACATGTGCGCATGATGCTAGGTCAGCGTGTAATGGTTACGTTTTACTCGCGAGTATATCGAGTAATCGATTACTCCGAGGCCTTAGATTTTCTTACATGATCTGAGCTTAGACTAGTCGAGGCCGTCTTGACCTACCGCGGGTCTCGTCACCACGTCAGGCCAATGACCAATGGTCCATGCTTTGTACGGGTTTGGAAACTCGATTCTCAGTTTGGGCACGGTAAAAAATGACTAGTCGTCGGGACTTAGTCGGCCGACTCCTTCGAAGTTGCGGTCGTGAAGGTACCTACCAGATTGTTAAAGTCATATTTATTGTAATCCGCGTTACTTATACTTTTATTACTACCCACTAAGTAATATGTTAATTATGTAAGTATAAGAGTGTAAATTGTTTATAGCTATAAAAATATGATTTTATTTTTTTCTTAATAATTCGGGCCCTAGTTTTATAGTAATTGCTCATAATATTATGGCGCGACGCCATAAACAAAGGTGAATAATGTCGCTAAAACGTTACAGACCTGTCTAAATACGTGTTTGTACTTCGCAGCTCGCACCTATGAGCACGACACTAAGTTAATGTTAATGGCTAGGTGCGACCCAGGAGAGACCTAAATACATCTAACCATGCTTAACAAGCACGGACTGCAACATTGAAACTACCTAATTCCTCCCCGGGGTGCCCTATTTCACAAAAATTGTGAAACCTGGAACGGCGCCATAGGGGGCAAGCCATCGTAATAACTCTCATTTTGCACCATTCGCATGAAACTTACAATGTAACGTTCAACTGACTTTGTTGTGTAACTCGCTATGTTTAGGTGCCTATATCTAGGTTAGCGCATGGTCTCGCGTGTCTAGGGCTAGGTTCGTTAGGCAGGTATCAAAGGGCCACGGGGATTTCGCCGACTTTCGTAATCTGTGGAAACGTGGGCTCGAATGCCGCGGCGAGCTGGCAACGTCGCGCGCTCGACCGACGACCTCGCGTTATCGCCACCCGCGGTGACGCGATACATCGAAAAGGTCACCAGTCGCCGCTCCGCTCGCCACCATCCGCTAATGTCTTCGCCATCTAAACAATCGCAGTTTCGACATAGAATCCCATAAGTACACCGTAAAAAGAATATTGTTTCGACGTGGCGTCGCGGTGCGTAGCGGCGTCTCGCTTGCGCGCGCCCGCCGCGTCCCGCTCGGCTCCGCCCCCCGCCGACCGCAGCGCCGCGTAGCGGCCGCGCCGCGAAATGTACACGTCGCCTATACAGCGTTGCCATTCCGTACCTATAATTTCGCTGGACGTAAATTTCAACCGAAACAGTTCAATGGACTTTTCGAAAACTCTATACGTATTATTTTACTTAAAAAGTCCCGTGTCACATAGGGTACTGTAGGGAGTGCTGTGCGATCGTTTGTTTTGTTATATTGTGTTATCCAAGTGTGAGTTTCGTGTCCGTGGATTACAAATCCGTGAACAAAGTCCCGTTGGGAGCTAAAACGTCTGTTTTCTGCTAAAAGGTGAGTACCAGAAGGTTATTTTTATTATAAAAAGTGTTAGACGGTCGTAGGTGAGCCGTTAGGAGAGTTAGAATGTTGAAAACTATCTATAGAGTTCCCCCTACTTTCCTGTTCCGTCTACGAAATACGAGTTTCTAGCGAACTGCGCAAATGAGCGCGGTGTCGGTTTCTCTCGAAATACTGAAATATGTAAAAGCATGTGGCCACGCTGTGTGCCATGGCGTAGCACGTGCTGTCTCCAGCTTATGTAAGGCGTGATAAGCTTATCATGTGGCGACGAAGAACGGTGGTCGCGCATCGTTATTTTCGTCTCGGTGCCCTTTGGCCAGGCATTAAAATAACCGTGTGCATCCGACACCCGGTGTCGGGCTGTGGTGGTATGCACTAGGACGTGGTGTGAACGGCCAACCTCGGCCGGGGTGTCAGCTTTACCCATGCTTGCGCTTGATACCTATGGGAAACGGGAAAAGCTATACGGAAAGATAAACCTCTTTATGATGTCATAATATTATTCTTAAATTGACCTCAACGGTCATGGCTGCCAGTAATCAATGTTATAAAATGTACGTAGTTACACTTAGATACTCTCATTTATACGAGTACCAATCTACCTATATTAAATTGTCGTTAAACTAGACTGCTTTCATAACCAAGTCTAGACTTAACTATTTTCCTCTCCATTCAAAAAACGCAACACACAATTGGATTAGAATGAAGTACCTACCTAACAATGTTTTTTTTCAACAAACATCGGATCACGTAATAATCATGGCAAAAAATCGATGCCAAGGTGAACGACATTTTGTTTCGGGCCCTTAGCTTGCACCTTTGCGTAAACAAAACCTGGCATTTATGATTGCAACCAAAATTTTTTCGTAACAGTAATTAAACTACTAATGACGACGGAAAATGGCCCCTTTTTGGTATTTTGCCGTCAAAACAATGTGGTTTTACGCAATTTATAGCTCTCTCTTCCTGATGTAGAAGTAAGATTACAATATTACTACTAAAATTTGTGGTAACCTCACAGGACAAATAACAAAAAAAACTATAAGGTGCCCCACTTGAATACAATATCCATTTTCTTCGAATCAATGATGCGCCATCTTGTCCATTTTTTTCTTTTTTTATAAAAACTGTAAGTACCTACCTACGTAAGTATGATGTTATTGAATAAAACCTCGTAAGTTTCGTCACATAATTCCTATTTAGATAATACAGCCCAGTTATCAACGTGATAATATTGTACAAAAGCAACATTGGATATTGGAAAGTTTATCAATACATTTCTACGCACATACCTACCTATCGACTCATAATCAGGTGATATAAAAGATATTACGTTAGTCGTCATGTTGAAAAACATTTAACCGTTTGAAGCATCTACTAATACTAATGGTTTGAAGCGTAGAAAGTATAATATTTCTATCTATCTATATCATTACGTCAGATCCCTTGGCAGGCAGAGAGTACAGAGTTCCAACAGGTACTTTCCTTACATACCTCTCTGACTTCCTCCACTCTCATTGTTCGTCTCTTACACGCTCGCCGGTTACGGAGACTCTCGACTTGTCCATCAGATAAGACTTGGTCAATTTGGTCATGGTAGGATAGTCTAGATCTTCCTCGGTACCTACATCCTTTCGCATTGTATATCTGTTTATAATATTTGTAGAAATACCTATGATTTTATACATTAACTAGGGATCCGCCCCGGCTTCGCACGAATGAGTTATAGACATAAACCTTTCTTTTGAATCACTCCATCCATTGGTAAAAACCGTATGAAAATCCGTTCGATAGAAATCGAGTTTATCGCATTCAGACAGACAAACAGACGCGGCGGGGGGACTTTGTTTTATAATATGTAGTGAAAGTGATACTCGTAAATGCCATTCCAAGGATTTGTCCAGCACACAGGATCAGACACCGACCTCGCGAGGTCGATGAATCCCTTGCCCGCCGGCCGGTGCAGAGCACCTCGGCGAGACATCTAGTATACGCCCTCCCCCATAGCGACTGCCCAAGCCGAGGCCGTTCCTTCTTGAGGCGCCCTTGAGCTAGTTGCTCCTTTGCCCTTCTGGCTCGAGCGTAGTGGTTGCACGCTCGCACTCTTGTCCCAATGAGGCTGTTAAGGCCCCGCGGCCAACAGCGTAGATCATTCACACACACACAAAGGGGTTTTACCCATAATGGAGGGTTTGGCAAACGTAGTGCAGTGTGTGGACTTGGAGGCTAGGTGGAGCGATGAACTTCAGAAGGCGGCTTGTAGGAATTGGATGAGAGTAGCCAAGGATCGTATTCAGTGGCGTGCAGGAGGCGAGGTTAGAAATGCCCATGTTCAGGAATGGACTGCTGTCCAAAGGCTAATGATGATGATTTGTAATTGATCTTATCTTTTCTCAGTACTGACTAATTGTCATCTCCATTAAACACCATCATAAAATAATGAATTCTAGAATGTTTAGTTTACAATGCTTATGTATTTCACATTTTTATATACCATGAACCTACCTATCGACTCATAATCAGGTGATATAAAAGATATTACGTTAGTCGTCATGTTGAAAAACATTTAACCGTTTGAAGCATCTACTAATACTAATGGTTTGAAGCGTAGAAAGTATAATATTTCTATCTATCTATATCATTACGTCAGATCCCTTGGCAGGCAGAGAGTACAGAGTTCCAACAGGTTCTTTCCTTACATACCTCTCTGACTTCCTCCACTCTCATTGTTCGTCTCTTACACGCTCGCCGGTTACGGAGACTCTCGACTTGTCCATCAGATAAGACTTGGTCAATTTGGTCATGGTAGCATAGTCTAGATCTTCCCCGGTACCTACATCCTTTCGCATTGTATATCTGTTTATAATATTTGTAGAAATACCTATGATTTTATACATTAACTAGGGATCCGCCCCGGCTTCGCACGAAAGAGTTATAGACATAAATAAACCTTTCTTTTGAATCACTCCATCCATTGGTAAAAACCGTATGAAAATCCGTTCGATAGAAATCGAGTTAATCGCATTCAGACAGACAAAAAGACGCGGCGGGGGGACTTTGTTTTATAATATGTAGTGAGAGTGATACTCGTAAATGCCATTCCAAGGATTTGTCCAGCACACAGGGTCAGACACCGACCTCGCCGGCGAGGTCGATGAATCCGCCGGCCGGTGCAGAGCACCTCGGCGAGACATCTAGTATACGCCCTCCCCCATAGCGACTGCCCAAGCCGAGGCCGTTCCTTCTTGAGGCGCCCTTGAGCTAGTTGCTCCTTTGCCCTTCTGGCTCGAGCGTAGTGGTTGCACGCTCGCACTCTTGTCCCAATGAGGCTGTTAAGGCCCCGCGGCCAACAGCGTAGATCATTCACACACACACAAAGGGGTTTTACCCATAATGGAGGGTTTGGCAAACGTAGTGCAGCGTGTGTACCTTGAGGCTAGGTGGAGCGATGAACTTCAGAAGGCGGCTTGTAGGAATTGGATGAGAGTAGCCAAGGATCGTATTCAGTGGCGTGCAGGAGGCGAGGTTAGAAATGCCCATGTTCAGGAATGGACTGCTTTTCAAAGGCTAATGATGATGATTTGTAATTGATCTCATCTTTTCTCAGTACTGACTAATTGTCATCTCCATTAAACACCATCATAAAACAATGAATTCTTGAATGTTTAGTTTACAATGCTTATGTATTTCACATTTTTACATACCATAAACTTGGTCATGGTACTTTTAAGGTTTTTTTTTGGTGCCATTTTCCGACACTCACTAACATTTGCTCAATCTCAATAAAATTCCGCCTACATCTATTCAAATATCATTCTAACCACTAGAGTGGAGGAAGCAAGAGAGTTCTGTAAGGAAAGAACGGACGATTTAGCGCAGTGGTTAAGAGCTTGAGCTGCTCCGCCCACTGTGTCGAATAGTCGCGGGTTCGATTCCCGCACGGGACAAATCTTTGTGTGATCCACAATTATTTGTTCCGGTCTGGGTATTTGTTTGTGAATTTCCATGTTTGTAAATGCACCCACGACACAGGAATAAATCCTAGTGTGGGGCTACGTTTTAAAAAAAAAAAAAAAAGAACCTGTTAGAATTCTGTACCCTCTGCCTACCCTCCAATAAATCTAGCGTGATCCTGATCATATAGATAGAAAGAAATACCGCTTTCTACATTAGTCATGGCATTATTCATCAACTTACATGAAAATCTTATTATACTCCTCATCCGGACAGCAGTGGTGACCTTCGTAAAAAGCGCATTTTGGCATTCAGTCGACTTTTAAACGTCTTTTGCCATCCTTAACATTCACCGCCATAAGATATCTACGTTGTCAGTTCAAAAAGTCGTATATAATTAAAGGTATTTTTTGGAAGACGCAAATACAGTTTTTAGTTGTGTAAGGATTTTAATTAATTTAGTGGCTAGTGTTTGCATGCATGAATGTAAAAAGGTGATGAAATAAAACTATTTTTCGGATTGTCCGATCTACACAGAATATTTTTCCTGCCTAGATCGAACCAACAAAAATATTAAGAAGTTCAAGAGTACCCCGGGATAACTATGCCTTTTGGACGTCTAACACCTCAGTCCTTCCCGTGCCCATAGGTGCTGCAAAGCATTCTAAACGACGGAAACTTAAAAAAAAAATATCAAAAATAAACCGCGATAAAATCCGAAAAATAGTTTTATTTTGTGTGTAATATTCGCGTAAATCTAAGAACTCAGTATGTAAAAAGATGATATTGAAGTGTGTGATTTTTGACATACAGGATGGATTTTTGAGATAGAATAGTAAAGGCTACCTTAACCGTTGTAGCTACAGTAAAACGGTCTTAGGAGACTGTCCTTAATTTTTTTGCGATAATTTGAACTGCATTTACAGATTTTGAAAAAAATGTACATTTTAGCATGAAAACGGGCAGTTTACTCAAAAAACTTTTTTTGATGGCAATCGATTCTGTTTCTAATAGGGATCAAAAACCTCTATTGTACCAACTGAGGGTGGACACTAGAAAAGTCAGAAATCGCATCAAAAAAGTTTTTGTGTAAATTGCCCATTTTCTTGCTGACTGTAATTTTTTTTTCAAAATCTGTAAATGCAGTTCAAAATGTAAAATAACTGGGATTTTAATCAATTTGTATGATTCCAAGTGTACTCTTAAAATGTATACATAGCAAAACTCGATTATAATTAGGGTTGCCACCCGTACTTTATTATAAAGTATTTTAGGGCAGTTATTTAGGGCAAGTATACTTTATACTTTATGAGACCTATGAGGTACGCGAAAATACTTTATTTCGCATAGGATTCATTTTACATGATTCAAAATGATTGTAATTTTACGTATTGAAAGCAAGGTGGCTGATGTCTGGTGTTAATTTCCGAATCCAAGGTAAGTTAGATTTAGGAAAAAATCATTGTTACATTTAACCTCACTAACTTAAAGAAAATGGTAAATACTATAAACACATCCAAATTACTACTATCTTCCTCCAATCTATTCAAGTTATCATAGACTGTAAAGATCCTGTGAAGCTGCTTGGCGGTAATAAAAGTGATTAAAAATTGCTACAAGTAATAAAAAACATGTTTTCAAAGAAGTAAAGTGGAATAAATAATACTTTATTTTGATACAATGTACTTTTTTTCATACCTTCAAAAACCAATGTACTTTATTTGCACAAATAAAAGGTGGCAACCCTAATTATAATTAATATCGTCTCTTATAAGCTTAGATAAGGAATTAAGAGCGTGGTTGTCTACACCCTTAAGCACCTTACTTCGATAGATGACCGCTTAAGGTTAGTAATCAGACATTGTGTGCAAGGCAACCGCAGTTTTTAAGCTAAGACAGTAACTTAACCGGCTTAAACAATGCCAGAATGATCTAATTGTAACCATGTCTATGCTTGCTACATTTACGTCTGGAACAATATCGATGTAATTTCTTTTTTAAAAAACAACTAATTCACCTCACCCTATCCATAAAAACAATATCAGTTTTTTTTTCCTCTTAAAAAACGGAGCCCCACACTAGGATTTAATCCTGTGTCGTGGGTGCGTTTACAAATATGAAAATTCACATACACAAATACCCAGACCGGCACAAATAATTGTGGATCACACAAAGATTTGTCCCGTGCGGGACTCGAACCCGCGACTATTAAATGCAGTGGGCAGAGCGGCTTAAGCTCTTGACCACTGCGCTAAATCGTCGTCGTGTAAAGTTACAAAAGCCACTCCACTAAGTGACTCGCGAGAATCATCTAATATGTATGAAGCACAAGGTGGCGGCTTGCTTTTAGCTATTAAAGCTAAAAGCAAGCCGCCACCTTGTGTCCACATTGTAGCGACTTACTTAGACTTACTATGTACCATACCATTACGAACATCATACCTAAACGGGTGGTTAGGGACTGTTCGAAATGTTTTTAGACCATTCCGTCTCCGTCATATCTTCTTTTTTTTATTAAGGACTGGTCAGCAACTGACCCCTATGTTACCTGATGAAGAGTGATGATGTAACTGAAGGTGCGGCTCACTGACTCAGTAATAGCCAGCCAATATGAAACGGCTACGGTCTACCACCGGTGAAGTTGCTGCTCGTTTAGCACTGCCTAGGGATCACGTGTAGCGAGTCGAGAGTAAATCTTACGGACACGTCAGGACGGGAGCATCTTTAGCCCCCAAAAAATTATGTCCAACTGAGTTAAAACAACAGCTCCGTAGACAGATTGCTTGATTGATGATAATTAATTAATTTGACGGCGATTTAGCGCAGTTGTTAAGAGCTTAAGCCGCTTCGCCCAGTGTCTAATAATCGCGGGTTCGATTCCCGCCCGGGATAAATCCGGTCTGGGTATTTGTGTATGTGAATGTTCATGTTTGTAAACGCACCCACGACACAGGAATAAATCCTAGTGTAGGGAGAGGTTTTTTCTTTAAATATAAAAAAAAAAAATATTTTCCTCCTAGGTGAGCTCTTTTCCAGGCCTTACAACCTGGGACTTTAATAAACTCGCAGCCGTCTGAAGGTCTAAGCCCTTACAGTCTAGTTGACGAAGCGATCTGTAGAAGGACGGTGGCGTGAATGACTTTTTGCCTCCGTGAGGGTGAGGGAGAAGCGATTCTATTTCCCCGAAATGTCCTTGATTGAGCCGGGCGCAAAGGGGCACCGGTGCGTGTGCTGTCATAGTGGCATCGACTACCTGTCACGTATCAAAAGGGGAACCAAAAGGTTTAGCATGATCACATTGCTGTTAACGTGACGCTATCGAGTTGATATGCCATTCCTTTCACACTAAATCTGCGGGTCCAGTATAATAACACATTCAGGGGTCTGTTGAGGCTTCCTCGCTTCTGTAGTATATTAGGCATATTTGCGGATGCTGGTATAGATGACTTTAATGTTAAAATGCTCAAAACATCAGTCTCGATTGTGAGAAGTTTGCGGGGAACACCAATTGAGTTCTAACGATGATAGAATGGATGCAGATGCCCTCCATAGATATGCCGATCTTCATGGCAATACTAACAAAGTTCATATAATGAGATAGTAAGCTTTCTCGACACCGTCGCACTAACGTAAGTATAGAAATTCCATAACCTTTATCCAAACAATTTTCTTTGACTACCTCTTCGGTGATTATGGTCGTGTATTTATGTGGTCAGTGGTCGACCTCGAAGTCTAGTTGATGGAATTTATTAATGTTCGTTATTTTCTAATCCTTCATTTTTCTAATAGGCGCACGGTACTTATTAACGACTCACAATATAGTTCGAAACGGTAGATGAACGCAGGGTTGGCAATTTTAATAATTATATGTTCTCGTTTAGAGTTCCCTTATACAATTTCTGAGGTTATTAGAAATGCCGTGCCTTTTGCATTTTAAATTTTGTATGTCGATAACAGCTGCCAATGCAATAAATATTATATTTTTAGTTTTATTACTTACAACCTCGAGATTGTATTGTTAGTTGGATTTCCGGAAGCAGACGCATCCATTTCATTATTTAATTATTCGCAGTAGATTTTTTTTATTTTAGTCATAAATAAGGGTAATTATGATCGCCACAGAAATCTGAAATAAAGTTAACATCGTTGCCAACCTTAGGCAGCTAGAATAGTCGAGACCAATAACTGTTTATTTTTTACATTTATACAGAAGACTAAAAAAAACAACAGACGGCGTGCACTGCAAACTGTCGCAGCCAATACCAATACCACAAAAAAGCAATCAAACAACCGATTATTGCCAGCTACAGAACGTTTCACGTGTTTTATGAGTCATAGATAACATCCGTTCCACTTCGTTCCTTTCGCTCGCTTCGTCTGTTTTTCTTTTAATGGTGACTGCAATGCAACATTGTTGAGTGAAAGGTGGCACTATCGCGTATAAGCAGTAATCCAATTATTCTTGTATAGATCCTGTCTTGAGTTATCTAGTAGACTAAACGTTGATCGATTAGCGTACAGAGGGATTAATATGAACGGGTTTAGCACGGAAAAATGCTTTAAGCCGCTCCGCCCATTGGTACGAGTAGTCGCGGGTTCGATTCCTGCACGGGACAAACTTTGTGTGACTCACAAATATTGGTTTCGATCTGGGTGTTTTCATGTTTGTTAACGCAACCAAGACACAGAAATAATTCCTAGTGTAGGGCTACGTTTAAAAACAAAAATATATATAAAAAATGAACGTTAGCGTGACGCTTGCAAATTGATGTCATCCTTGTCACACTATACATTTACTAAATAAAAAAGAACGTGACAGCAATCTTACTCGCTGGCGTCGCGCTAATTTCAATATTTTCCTGCTAAGCCCTCAGCTTGAAGTTTAACGTCATTGAGACAGCGTGCTGTCCCGTTCCTCTTTATTTAGTAAATTTGATGTGTGAAAAAGATGCCATATGAACTCGATAACGTTACCTAACTTCTATCTGTTCGTCCTAAGCCCTATGTGTTGAGTGGTCAAAACCTTGCCTGTAACGTATCTATTTGAGATCATTTTGGCGATTATGAGAACATATAAAAACAGCCCATATAAAAGGTGCTGGGCTACACACAACCAGTCACAAAGAATTCCACTTATCATCATCATCGTAATGTCGTGTCAAAGACATCGATTACAAGACAAAGGCTTCCCTTAAAGATCGCTACAACGATTGGCTTCGTGCTGTATACATCCAGCTTTCACCTGCGACATTCACCAGGTCATCAGTCTACCTTGTAAGATGTTTAGACTACATTAGTATTCTAAATTTCTTAAGGTTTCGCCACATAGCCGACGCAGTGCAAAAGGAGCGCGACGGTGGCGCGAGCTGGAAAGTTGTAATGTACTGAAATGAACGGGAGACGCGACACAGCGCATTCACGTTCGGTTCAACGGTAAACGTCATGTCCCGCCGCCGTCGCGCGTCCGACGCGCTTACAAAAGGAGCACGGCGAGAGTGATATGCCAATACGCGTGCGAGCGAGACGCTAGTATTGAGCGGCCGCTTGGCCGGCGTGACGTCGTTTTGTTAGGTTAGAAATTAGATTAGGTTATTAATTAAATAACCGTGTGTTCGAATTGTGTCACTATGGCGATATATTATTATTACCGATGTGTAATGTAGTCTGTTAATGATAATTATAATAACATTCATAATGCGTGTTATACTCATATCAAACTGCTCTGTTTTCTATGTAAAACACGATTATCACGCGATGCAATGACGTGTCGCTTCAATAATAGTTCATCGTGACATGTGGGCCTACCTCGACCGTCCATTTTATCTACCGGGAGAGAGAGTGATGCAATTACTTTACAAAAGAATAGTAAGGGACGGATATATTGCGCTCGGAAATAAACGACGTATGTGCAAAGATTAAAATCGTCTTTTAAAACCTATACTATGTAATAAAAAACTGCTTTACAAGAATTTGCTGCAATTGTTTGCTATGTTTTTTAAGTAAATTTTATTGATTAGCTCTCAAGAATTTCGCGTTGGATCGGAAAATGTCAAGGAATAGATAGATGACTTTAGATATTTCTTTCTGTCGAGAAAATTTCTTTTCATCGTGTTTTCCTTTTACCAAATTCTTAATTATATAGACGAAAATCATATTTCGAAATATTATGTCCCTAATCCATATACTTGTTGAAGTGCATGGGGAGCAAAAATCTTTTTTCACGGCAGCCCCTTATGCCGCTTCGTCCTTTCCGCTCCGAATACGGGCGACGACGACGACGAAGTCGTAGATCCCCTCCCCTAGCCGGCGGTTGAACGGTGCACTTAGTAGTGCACCCCCTCACCCCGCAGTGACTGTCCCAACCGAAGCCGCCTCTTCAAGGCGCCCTCGAGTATGTCGCCTCTTGCCCTTCTGGCTCGAGCGTAGTGGTTGCACGCTCGCCCTTGAGTCCGGTGAAGCTGTAAAGGCCTCGCGGCCAACAGCGTACATCATTTACGCACACACACACACGCCGCTTCGTCCAACTGGATCAAGTAATCGCGGGTTCGTCCCGTACGGGACAAATTGTGGCCCATAAATATCTGTTTATGTCTGGGTGTTTGTGTATGTAAATTTCAGGTTTGTAAACGCACTCAGCACAGAACGGACGATTTACCGCAGTGGTTAAGAGCTTAAGCCGCTCCGCCCACTGTGTTTAATAGTCGCAGGTTCGATTCCGGCACGGGACAAATCTGTGTGTGATCCACAATTATTTGTTTCGGTCTGGGTATTTGTGTATGTTTAATTTCATGTTTGTAAACGCACCCACGACACAGAAATAAATCATAGAGCTGTTTTAAAAAAAAAACTTTTGTTTTTGAAAGTTGAAAAAATAACAATAAAAGAAATCAAGACTTTTGGTTTTGAAATTAGACTGACTTAACTAAATTTGTGAGTTGTGTTATTATTACATCTGAGGACTTTGTATTGACCTGAGCACGAAAAGAAAAACGTTAGCGTAACGCTAGCGAGTAGGCGTGCTGTCACGATCATGTTTATTTACTGAATTTGCAGTGTGACAAGGATAGTATATCAGCGTCACGCTAACGTCTAACTTTTCGTGCTATAATGTCCTACTTTTAGATTAGGTCATTCTCCACCACGCTGACCCAGTGCGGATTGGCGGAGTCAGGTTTGTGGCCACCTGCTGTTGGAACTTATCAAGCCTTCCAATCTTCCAACTTGACTTGATGACTTCCAAATTACGCGGTAACCGGGACCAACGGCTATACGTGCCTTCCGAAGCACGAAGACGCTCGAATATGAAAATGCCACAAACGGTCACCCATCTCAGGTCGACCGAATCGAACGCTGCTTAACCTCGGTAATCGCTAAGAACAGCGTTCCCATAGCGCTACGAACGCCTTTTCACAAATCAATTGTATTTTGCCCAAATGATAAACGCCAAAAAAGAAGCAAGACGAAAACACTTTGTTGGCATTGTTCCGAAAGATTTATTTGGCATGCATATAGATTTAGTTAAATTGTGGCGATCACTATAATAAACACAATTCTTGTTTCAAGCTAGCTCAGTCTACAATCTGCATCGCCCATCTTCAGTTAAGACTAGCTCTATGCAGATGGGGCCGGGTGCCAAAATACACGATCGTTAACAGTAAAAACTATTATCTTCTGGAATTATCTGAGTTCTGTACCCCTTGGAAGATCTGCACTATTTGTATCTCACTATAACCTAGTTAAGGAAGATGGTGTTTAGTTTCCACAATATTAAAATATCAACGTATCTCGTAAGGAAGCAATATAAATAAATTATTATTATCTATCTATCTATCTATCTATAACCTCACGCCAGATCCCTTGCGGGGTAGGCAGAGAGTACAGAGTTCCAACAGGTTCTTTCCTTACATACCTCTCTGGCTTCCTCGACTCTCATAGTTCGTCTCATATACGCTCGCCGGTTACGGAGACACTTGACTTTTCCATCAGATAAGACTCGGTTTATTTGGTCGTGGTAAGATAGTTAAGGTCTTCCCCGGTATATTATTATTATATATGTAATACTGCATCTAAGAGCCTTCCGACTTATGTTATTAGTCTTCTATTTTTCTTATTTACTACGCCAAGGACTTAACGTGAAGGGAGGCATTTCTGTGCATATTAAATCTAATGGAATCATTGATGCCTATATTATCCTTACGAGATTACGGATAACTAATTAAATGACAGCCAAATAACTTAAATAGCTGTAGAAATACCGGCGAGCGTGTATGAGACGAACTATGAGAGTCGAGGAAGCCAGAGAGGTATGTAAGGAAAGAACCTGTTGGAACTCTGTACTCTCTGCCTACCCCGCATGGGATCTGGCGTGAGGTTATAGATAGATAGATAGATAGAAATTAGTTTTACATAACTCATGACTACCTTATAATGGTAGTTTTGGATGGACGCGTTGGGTAGTTTTGGATCGAACTAATTCAAAAATAAGACCACACCCATAATCGTGCTCATATATTTCGGAAGGTTTTACTGACTGAAATTTTTTTATCTACAAGGAATGTCGGAAGAAAGAATGAAAAAAACAGATATACCATGAAAAACTGGAAAGATGTAGGTACCGGGAAAGACTTAGATGATCTTACCATGACCGAATAGACCGTATCTTATCGGAAGGGCAAGCGAGCGTGTATGAGACAAACTATTAGCGTGTAGGGAGCCAGGTCTGTAAGAAAAGATTCTGTCGGAACTCTGTACTCTCCGCCTACACCCCAAAGGGATAGAGGCTAGTATAAATAAATATATCGATGAATGCAATCAAGGAGTGGTGGGTTAAGTAACGCTGCATTCTTCACCCTCCCTCATTGCAAAACTCGATCAAAATACAGAGCGTCGCGCGCCATACACCTATAGTACGCTATTGTTCCAGTGAACCACGGGTTTTGAATACGTCTTGCGTCGGTTGCGCTATCAATCGTAACTGCACAAAATGGCCAACACGAGCCATTGTATTTCGAGACGGCTACAACCACAATGCGGTTGCAATACTTATGGTTATTGATATAGTCTTGCTGGAAAGCTAGTCTGCAGTGCAACAGAGTAGCGCGAAGCTTGAAAATAAGGCTATATTAGGTATGAGAACAGTAGATGCACCCACGATTCTGTCAGCTTGAATATTATCTAGACTATGTAGTAAAGGATATTATAAAATTTTAGAATATATTGCCGCGTGGTTCCCGGCTTAGAATAGGACCAACCCATCTCATCCCATCGGGTGTCGTACAAGGCGACTAAGGGAAAACTAGGGAATGGGCAGCAGCGTTCCTTTAACACTTCGACGACCAATAACTGCGCTCGCCAACCCGCCTGCCAAGCGTGGCGAGTATGGCAAACACCCCCAATTATGGAAGAAAGTAGAAAAACCAGGCCCCTAGTCCCCGGCGGTCCTGTTCGTCCTGGCCACGGTAGCAGCCATGGTAACGACAGGACAAGGGGTGCTAAGAATCTCCGGCAGAGATTCGGCTACCACCAAAACCGAAAATTGGCCCTGGTGACATACAACGCACGCACATTGAGGACAGATGAGAAGCTAGTTGAGCTGGAAGAAGAGTTAAACAAGTTGCGGTGGAGTATTGTTGGTTTATCGGAGGTCCGAAGAGAGGGCGAGGACACGATAACCTTAAAATCCGGCAACTTGTTTTACTACCGGGAGGGCGAACAGCAGTCCCAAGGTGGTGTCGGATTTATCGTCCACAAGTCACTCATAAACAACGTTGTGTCCATCACTAGTGTGTCGAGCAGGGTAGCGTACCTGATACTCAGAATATCCAAAAGATATTCGCTGAAGGTCATACAGGTCTACGCACCGACCTCGGCATACTCAGATGATGACGTCGAAGTTATGTATGAGGACATTAGTAGAGCCATACATACTTCCAAAACACACTTTACAGTGGTTATGGGTGACTTCAATGCGCGGCTGGGCAAACGGGGCGATGATGAGTTGAGAGTGGGGCAATTTGGATATGGGCAGCGCAACCCCAGGGGTCAGAGGCTGGCCGAATTTCTGGAGAAAGAGGGACTCTTTATGATGAACTCTTTCTTCCAGAAGCCGCCTCATAGGAAATGGACCTGGATGAGCCCTGATGGTTCCACAAAAAATGAGATAGACTTCATCATGAGCACCAAGCGACAAATATTTAATGATGTCTCCGTGATTCATAGGGTAAAAACCGGCAGTGATCACCGAATGGTCAGAGGCACATTAAATATTAATGTCAAAATGGAAAGATCGCGTCTGATGAAGTCTACGCTCCGACCTACTCATGCATATATCCAAAACCCCGAGAACTTTCAACTCGAATTGTCAAACCGCTTCGAATTGCTAGACAGCAGCGCATCAGTGGACGAAATCAACAACAGGCTGGTAGAGACTGTTCATACGGTCGGGTCCAAGTATTTTAAGACCCACCGTAAAAATAGGCCTCAAAAACTATCTGACTACACCCGAAACCTCATGGCTGAGCGACGTTCCATGACGCTCCTAACCTCCGATGATGCTAAGTCCTATAGGCAGCTTAATGGACAGATATTGAAGTCCTTGCGACACGACTTACGGTCCTTCAATGCAAGGCGTATTGAGGAGACCATAGAGCAGAACAAGGGCTCTAAAGTGTTCGCAAGAGACGCGTCTATTGGGCAGAGCCAGTTGACGAAGCTGAAGACGGAGGACGGAAACGTAACGTCAAATAGGTCAGAGGTGCTCAGGGAGATAGAGAGGTTCTATGGACAGTTATATACCTCAGTAGCTAAACCTGTTGTTGACTTGGTAAAAGACCCAAGAGCCAAGCTAACCCGACACTGCACTGAAGATATCCCGGACATCAGCCTGTGCGAGATTAGGATGGCTCTCAAACAACTAAAAAACAACAAAGCGCCGGGTGAAGACGGAATTACTGCAGAACTTCTGAAGGCGGGCGGATCGCCGGTACTTAAAGTCCTTCAGAGGCTATTTAAGTCCGTCTTGCTTGAAGGGAAAACGCCGGAAGCATGGAACAGGGGTGTGGTGGTGCTGTTTTTCAAGAAAGGTGATAACACCTTATTGAAGAACTATAGGCCCATCACACTGCTGAGCCATGTTTATAAGTTGTTTTCGAGAGTCATTACGAATCGTCTCGAACGAAGGCTTGATGACTTCCAGCCTCCCGAACAAGCCGGTTTCCGGAAAGGTTTTAGTACCATAGACCACATACATACGCTGCGGCAGGTTATACAGAAGACTGAGGAGTATAATCGGCCACTATGCTTGGCGTTTGTGGACTATGAGAAAGCCTTTGATTCTATCGAGACTTGGGCGGTTCTTAGATCTCTCCAGCGATGCCGCATTGACTATAGGTACATCGAAGTGTTGAAGTGCTTGTATAATAACGCCACCATGTCAGTCCGAGTACAGGGGCAGTGCACGAAGGTGATCCCCGTAAAAAGAGGAGTAAGACAGGGAGACGTCATTTCTCCGAAACTGTTTACGGCCACCTTAGAGGACGCCTTCAAGCTCTTGGAATGGCAAGGACTTGGCATCAACATCAATGGCGAATACATCACTCACCTTCGATTTGCCGACGACATTGTTGTCATGGCGGAGTCGCTGGAAGATCTAGGACGAATGCTCGGTGACCTCAATAGAGTATCCCAACAAGTGGGTCTTAAAATGAATATGGACAAAACAAAAATAATGTCTAACGTCCATGTCGTACCCACCGCACTCACCGTTGGGAACTCTACTCTTGAAGTTGTCGACGAATACATTTACCTGGGACAGGCAGTCCGGTTAGGTAGGTCCAACTTTGAGAGAGAGGTCAATCGACGAATCCAACTCGGCTGGGCAGCGTTCGGGAAACTGCGCAACATCTTCTCATCCAAAATACCTCAGTGCCTAAAGACTAAAGTGTTTAGTCAATGTGTGTTACCAGTGATGACATATGGATCAGAGACGTGGTCTCTTACAATAGGTCTCATAAAAAAGCTCAAGGTTGCTCAGCGAGCTATGGAAAGAGCTATGCTCGGCGTTTCTCTACGTGATCGAATCAGGAATGAGGAGATTCGTAGAAGAACCAAGGTCACCGACATAGCCCTCAGGATTAGCATGCTGAAGTGGCAATGGGCTGGCCACATAGCGCGAAGATCGGACGGGCGTTGGGGCAGAAAGATTCTAGAGTGGAGACCACGTATTGGCAAGCGCAGCGTAGGACGACCGCCTGCCAGATGGACCGACGATCTTGTGAAAATCGCAGGAAATCGTTGGATGCAGGTGGCATCGGACCGGTTACGCTGGAAAGCGATTGGGGAGGCCTATGTTCAGCAGTGGACAAGTATAGGCTGAAATGATGATGATGATGAGAATATATTGACGATAAAACTGATTGGGTTTGAGCAGTTCCTTTTAGTGTCCCACCGAACTCTCAATTTCGGTTTCGGTCCAAAACTAGAGTTTCGGTTTCGGCAGAAAATCGGGCGAAACCGAAACTTCTTTCGTGAATTTTCGGGTGCCCTTCAGGAACAATCGACGAGAGTCAAAGCGACTCAGCTACGGTCGATAATTATAATTTATTATGTATTTTAATAAATGTAAATTATTATTAAATAAGACAACATTTTACATATCGATAAATAAAATTAAAAAAGCACATAGCACGACAGTAAAAAATAAAAAAAATAAAAAGTAAATTAAACATACAGTACGACCAAAAAGAGTAGAAATTAAATGAGAACGCAACTATCTTTTAGCGGGTCACACTGGTTACTTGACTACAACGTTTTAGTAATTGAACGTTATGAGTGAGTAAGAACTTCTTTAGGCAAGCTCAAAAGGTGTAATTAGAGGCTATTAATGTACTTATATATGTAATTTAAATATTGCGATATAGTTTGTTACTAAATAAAACAATAATACAAAAGTCTAAATATAAAAAAAAAAAAAAAAAAAAAAAAAAAAATATATATATTATAAGTTACTGTTAATATGATTTTAATTATAAATATCCGACTCCCATTTCTTTAGAATAATTTTCTCTACATCATTGACTACGTATCCTACGTAGTCAATGCTGTAGAGAAAACTCATTCATCTTCTATTAAGCAGCATATCATCAGCACTCAGGGTCTATTCCTATTTATATTATTTAAACTTTGTTGCATTAAGTGTACTCTATCACCTTCGTCGACACATGCAACGACGTACGTACCCATACATTACCCGTAACCAGTCCATAGCGATTACTGGCGGCGAGAGTGACGAGCCCCGAGGACGGTGCAAACCGCCATTAGAATAATTGAACGTGAACACGATCGCACTCTGTCGTAACCTATAGTGCCCCTAGCTAAGTTGCAAGAGTTTGTTGCTATAGTAATGTAATCGTTTCTACCCACGACTTCGAACGCATTCCTAAAGGAACCTATCATTTTTCCAGGATAAAAAGTAGCCTATGGGTTAATCCCGGTAATAAAACATACAGATTTTATTTAAATCTGTTCGGTCGTTTTTGCGTGATTGTGTAACGAACATCCAAATATCTTACCCCCCCCGACCCCTGCCGCGACATGTTCTCTCCGATCCCCCCGATGCTTTGTCATCCATTCTTTCCGCTCAGAATACGGGCGACGACGACGTAGTCGTAGATCCCCTCCCATAGCCGGCGGTTGACCGGTGCACTTAGTAGTGCACCCCGTCCCCCCACAGTGACTGTCCCAACCGAGGGCGCCTCCGCCCTCGAGTATGTCGCCCCTTGCCCTTCTGGCTCGAGCGTAGTGGTTGCACGCTCGCCTTAAGTCCGGTGAAGCTGTAAAGGCCTCGCGGCCAACAGCGTACATCACTCACACACACACACATCCAAATATCTTGATGGTGTGGAACTCAAACTGCATGCGGACGATTAAGAAAAAAGAATCAATTTAAAATAATTGGAACTGTGCTTGATGTAATCAAATTTTTATTACTATTAAATATTTGTCTGTCTAATTCAGTGCTGTCTCATTAGATTAATATGTATCCACTCCTTCACAGCTAAACGTCAAAACATAGATTTTAACATACAAACTTTCACATTATAATATTAGTTGGTTCGGACCGAGACTGCGCCGGGCGAAGTTCGCATTTTGTAATGTTTGGTTATAAATATATAATAATATCAGCCTATACTGCCCACTGCTGGGCAAAGGCCTTCTCTCACAAATCGAGGTGAGAGAGATTAGGTCATACTCCACCACGCGGAAGCAGTGCGGATTGGTGGAGGCAGGTTTTTGGCCACCTGCTGTTGGAACTTATCAAACCGCCTTTAAGGCGTCCAACTTGGCTTAACGACTACCACATTAAGTGGTAACCGGGACCAACGGCTTATCGTGCCTTCCGAAGCACGGAGACGCTCGAATATGAAAATGTCACAATCGGGCACCCATCTCAGGACGACCGAGCCGAAAGCTGCTTAACCTTGGTGATCGGTAAGAACACCGCGGTCGCACAGCGCTACGAGCGTGTTTGGTTACTATCACAGAAGTATATTCGTAATCACACACGCACACCTACGCACCCTCGCACACCCACACACATGGACGCACACGCACACACCCACCCAGTCACGCGTCGCAAGCCCTTTCAACCAATACTATAATTATAGTATTGGTTGAAAGGGCTCTGTACTCTGCCTACCCCGCAAGGGATCTAGCGTATTGTGGAATATTTAAAATCGGGAATCCAGAAAATAAACAAGAATATGCAAATTAAAATAGATTTTTGGTGTATCTTTACACCAAAATTCTATTTAATTTGCATTTATAACATATACTGTTTATAAATTTGCGTAATTACTTAAAAAATTATAACTTTATATAACTCTATTTCTTAATTATGCCAATACGTACACCACGTTTTAGGGACTGACTTAATGCTATCGTTGTAATCGATTAATTGTTTTTAAAAGTGTACAAAATCGATTGCTGATTTCTTTATGATATTATTATATGTATCCGATTAAATTACATGGTATGCTCAAAGTGAAGGAATTAATAAAAAATAAGGGAATGCGTGTCGGACACTACTCAAATTGCCTGAGTCTTACACCTCTTGAATTCAGTTCGCTATGTTTGTTCATTTTCAGTAATTAATCACAGCTAATGACTTAAACAACATTAACTTCTCGCAAAAATCAGGACTGGGAAACTCCGTAACTCTTTAAAGAGATGCGAGTATACAGTAGTAATGTTTATTTCCGAACAAAATTAACGTAAGCCTTAAATAGTTATGTTGAATACAGAAATATATCTTAAACTATTTATTAGCTAGGCTCAGTCTGTATCTTGGAATACCGATTACAATGACATACATGCACACATACTATGTTTATAATACTCATAGTGTATCAAAGGACATTTCTGCGCCCATACATGATTTGCCCCAGAACCAACAGCAATGAAAAAATACTTGTATGATTTCAAATCACCCATAAATTCTCTTAAGGTATTTATTATTAAACGGACAAGGGGGGAATCGCAATATTGCACAAAAAGTATTAGATTTTGAGGTTATAATTCAGTAGCCATTAATACATATGAGGGGGAGGGGTGTTGACACTCAGTAATGATGTCGGCGACTTCGATATAAGAACTTACAATACTTTGAAATATTCGTTTTAGATTGCAAATTGTCCGTTAGATACGGATATTTGCCATTATTTTAATAAAATAGATAAATAATGATGGCATGGGTCAGATTTTTGTTGGCTCTGTGGCAATTTTCGACTATGTCCTTTTGTGACAAGATAGATTACAAAACTACCCATGTAACATATTATTCCTAAGTTTTGATTTACCGCATGCGATGATTCCAATCGTACATGTTTTTATTTCTATGCTTTTTGACAGAGACAAAACTTACCATATTTATTGGTGCGATTCGACCACGAATCGAGTTCAATGACCGGATCTCATTTAAATTAATGATTTTATGCTAATACGGTGTGGTATTAAAAACAAGATTTAGCATAGCATCCCACACCCTCTGGATAACAGAAATCCCTTGAAATACACAGCTGCTCTTAAAATTGTAAGGGTTGTCACACACAATTGTCGTTGGGTGCTAAAAAGTTTTAAATAACACATAAAGGCGAAACACATCTCGTATTATTATTTACTTTTTCTTTTGGATTTTGTCCCGTTTTTATTTCGTTTCTTGTTTAAAGAATATTCATACCTGACAAAGATCTCTGGAACGGCAGGGTACCAGAATTTCAACAGGATCCATTTTTTTTCCGTCTAACTTCTCTTTTGAACAGCATACTTCGTTGTTTTTATCATATAGTTCTTCCCATACACCTTTGCCGATTACGGAGACTCACTTTTTTTTTCACTGGGTGTGCTACCTGCGGCTACGCTAACGTTTATTTTGTTATAGTTTTATAAATTATAGCGTATGCGTTATTCTGATGTAAAAGCTGTATTACTGTTAAGTTTTATCAAAATCTATTCAATAGTTTTTGCGTGAAATCTTATCCTCACAATATTACTTCGCGTTTATAATATTAGTAGGATTAATAATTGAAATTATGAAGATTTTACGAATTAATGTGATATTGTATTGTCGGCAGGTTATCGGTGCAGTGTCGTTGGTCGTGTCGCGCGTGTGCAGTGTGTGTGTGCGGTGTGTGTGTGCGCGACATGGCGCGCAGCTAGCGAGCCGCGCCCGCCGCGGCATGCGCGCCGCCTAGCCATGCCAGCTGCGCGACTCGCGACATGGCGCAGTACTCACAACGGTCACAGCCAATGCACAGGTCTGTTATTTTACCATATACTCTGTATAACGATTCACGAGCTCGAACGATAATAAGTAAGCATTTTTGTACTTTGCCATACTAACGTCTGTATTAAAAATCCACAAAGGCGACGTGACATGATATGTGGATTTTGTCGGCCTAGGCGTGCGAGCATGGTGTGCCGTGACAAAAGTTTGTCCCAAGAAAACTCTTTATATGTATATAGTATTGGCGTATAGATAAGACTATTTTGACTTTCGAACACAATTTTTTCGCTCATACTGTCCTTGCAGGTCCTTAAAAGTATGATTTCACTGTGATAAAGCACTATAGGTTAATATCCATTACCCATGACTGTTATTTCAAGTAACTCCACTGATACCATAACGTGTCATCAAGATATGTTTTTGTCATTTGAACTTTTAAAGTTGTACTGAAAATATAAATTGAAATTTGTTATTGATTAGAGTTGAAAACTCAACAACATCATTCCAATTACATCAAATTATAGTGTTTTTTTTAAGTTTTAAGTTGGAGATTTTATCATAATTTATATCTGTTTAAAACTCTTCTTAGAGAATTTCTTCAATTTAATTAAAAAGCTACATCGGACTCTTAGTTATTTATTCAAAACGACCAATAAAACTCCGGACAATTTTCTCTCTACGACAGTTTTACGTCTGTAAATTACAAGTTTGAATGGAAGAAACTAATGTATATGTGTTAATTACTATATTCACCGGTCAGAGCCAAGACGTCATGTTTAATGTACATGTCAAACAATATTAGTTTAGCAATCCATCAGGCGCAGGGTTTACTGCCCAGACGTGCGCTAGAACGAGCGAACGGTAAAAGGCGAGGTTAGAGATGGGTAACACTGCGATATGTCGCGTGTTTGCGCTAACTCACTTCAGTGCGCCGACTGTGTCAACACACTTAGAATACGCCGTCATTCACAAGTCACACCACGCTTGTGGACACAGGTTTAGCAGTTACGTTACTACTGGAAATCTATAGAGCTTGCATGCAGTGAGAGATTCACTTCTGCTCCAAACTGCGCGTAAGCTTGCGAAGCGTTGCTTCATCGACACTTTTTATGAAAAGCCCGCCATACATTTCCACCGCCATTACTCCGCTAAGCCAGGATCTATAACGATCTTCAGTAATATCACCGAAGTTTGAACCTCAAAGAGCGCTTTAGTTGCCTTGGGACCCACAACATTATCAAAGAAGAAAACTGAAGGAATCGAAATACTATTCTATGGCACAGTGCCGCTATGGCGCAATTTAGTGAACTCAGTGCGTTAACACTTTGTTACGCCTGTTACTGAGCAATAAATTTTGTTGGAACCCAACTCTAGACGAGGTAACGCGGCCCAAGCAACTTCGGTTGCGACACACGCCCACGCACGCCACACCAGTTTTCAGATTGGCATTCTTATATTTCTAATAGAAATACAATAGGTAGTTTGGCCATATATTTTGCCAGAAAATATATAGCTCCATTTGAATTCTTTGCTACTTACTTGGATATAAATTTTTAATAGTCTTTCCAGACACGGGGCAATATTGTATCGAATGAAAATTAAAAAAATATTGGAAGTTGTAGTAACCGACATATAAAGCATTGTGATGTCGGTTACTGCGATTTTCGATATTTTTTAATGTTGCAAGACTTACATAATTAATAATATATAGCTAGATGATAGATTGATAGGAAGATGTGCCCACTGATTGAGTGACTTAATTTTTGGCTCGTCGTATTGTAGTTTTCTAACGAGCTTAAGCTACAATTACATGTCATCTTCCACTTATCTATATTTCTCTAGAATTAAAAAACGTAATATTTAATTTTAGCAATATTAACCTTTTTCTGCTTTCTTCCAGATAACCTTAAACCTGAAAATCCTATCCTCAAACCTGAAGGTTCCATCCTTCAAACTCGCTTAAAACAAGCCTCAAACACGATGCATACTTTTCTTTCCTTACTTTTTTGTAGGACATATTATTTAGAAAGCGTTCTCTCTCTAACACTTACTAACTTCGGGCTTAAAACAAGGACGATAGGATGTCCGATTGTAATTATAATAAAGTTAGGACGATTGTGCTTCCCATTGTCCGATTTAGGAGTTAAGATGAGTTACGATAGGAAGGTCTGGTGCGTGTTTAAGGTTATCGGAATCTCCTACTTCATTCACCATGATGCCTCTAACTAAAACATAGTTAGAGGCATCATGGTGAAACAAAAAGGTTAATCAGCAATACTTACATACACAAATAAAATACCTACTATTCATGTTTATCCAATTATGTTTTTAATGATTAAATGTGGATGACTTATAAAGAATTTTAATGTGTTAAAAAGTTTCGCATGTAATTAGTTTGGACATGATAAGCCAGAAATTCGTGTTTCTAGTGCCTCGTTGTTGTATTTGTACGAAATGGTATTAATACTCTTACGTCTAAGTTTTAGTAATTATTTTGAATGTAGTAAAAATATGGTATTTTATAAGTTAAAATTATCCCAGAAAGTGTCAAAATCAAAATCAAAAGATTATCTATACATTCGTGCTGTTCGCCGTTAAGGAGTCCCCTGGTATATCCTCAAAGTCTAAAGTTCAATACCGAGTTTATTAAAATGGGACCACCTCGAAACTATTTTAAACCTAACGCAAAAAGAATCATCAAAATCGGTTGATATATAAAGACGTTATAAAAAACACAGACGAATTGTAGACCTTTCCTTTTTTGAAGTCGGTTAATATTCTGATTAGTTCTATGGCAGGGTACCTATAGGATTGACGTAATACCCATAATATCTCAATCTACGCATTCGTATTTTTTGTCGTTAAGGAGTTCCCTGGTGTATCTTCCAAATCCAAGGTCCAATACCAATGAAATTAAAATGGGTCCACCTTGGAGCTATACTGAACCCAATGGAAAAAGAATTTTTAAATTCGATTTATAATTGGCGGAATGATCACGTAACATACATACAAAAAAAAACATACAGTCGAATTGAGAACCTCCTCCTTTTTAGAAGTCGGTTAAAAATGAGAGATTTTCAATTCTTTTTGTATACATCGCATTCATGGGGTGTGAGAGAACATAACAGAACGAGCTAAATAGATGTGCTTAAGTATTTTAACCATAGGTGTACTGGGATTCAAGGTATTAGTCAGTGTCTCTAAAGTCCTCTCATTAAGTGTGGAAAAAATAGTAATCCCTTGATTCGATAATAAGGTAGTCTGGGTGCTCAATTTAATACCTATAATTACGAAAATGTACTAGTTCCAATTACAATCTACTTATAAATTAATATTATCTGTCAAAAATTAACGAACATAATTATTTTCTCCATTATTAATTTTAAATTCAAGTAAATTTTAATATTCGGCTTTATTTTACCCTACATGTTAATTTTCATACATCATCGTGCACCTGTCAACGTTACAACCTGTTTATAACGTACTGGGCCATTATTCGCTATGACCAACTGAACACGTAACGTGGCGCGTTACGATAACTTCGTGAAATGATCATTTAATGGTACTCCAGCGGCTTACAAAATACCTTTGTGTGTGTGTGTGTGTGTGTGTGTGTGTAATCTACGCTGTTGGCCGCGGGGCCTTCACAGCTTTACAGGACAAGAGGCCAAGCATGCAACCACTACGCTCGAGCCATAAGGACAAGGCGGCAACTAGCTGAAGGGCGCCTTAAGGAGGAATGGCCGCGGCTTGGGCAGTCGCTATGGGGGAGGGCGTGTAATTGGTGTCACGCCGTGGTGCTCTGCACCGGCCGGCGGGCAAGGGATTTTTCGACATCGCCGGCGACGTCGGTGTCTGATCCTGTTTGCAGTATCTGTATTCGTAAGAAGGGAAGTAAGGGCAACCGGAGGGTCGGTGTGAATATGCCGCGGGCGGCTGTAGCGGCTGATAGGAGGGGAGTCAGGTGCGTAGTCGGCGGCGGCTACGATTTGGGGGTTCCGATGGTTGTACGCGTTCGCTTTGTACGGGGTTATCACCTTTTTAATATAGGCGCGAATAGGTTCGAAACCGAGATCGGAATACAGGATATCATTACACGATAATTTCTCGAAGTTATGAGAACGCGCCGCATTTGATCATAGCGAATAACACTGCATTGTAATAACTGAAGTTTATTGGTAATTTTTAACTGTCTTCATAGTATTGGTACCTCGCAAAAAGCAGATGTGTAGTGACTCGTGCTGTCATATGCTATGACATGCAAACCGTGTGTAAACTAAGTTTTTTTAGCAATTATCGAGTTTGTTGAGTGACTGCCGCTATTAAAGGTGCTACAGAAAAATTATAAACTAACGGCCTTACTAATAAACCTGGTATAGCAGGTGAATAGTTACGAATTTATTTCTCTCTTTTTGTCATCTGTCATTTGACATTTGAAAGAAGAAAACAAAGAATTGTATAAATATTCCGCCGTTATAGTATGGGAGTTAGAATGTAAGATACTAGCGAACTAGCAACACATGTTAGCTATATTTTCCCGTTTGTCTGGTCCTAGTGACATCATTAAACCACAATTTCCTCTGTAGAGTATACATGTGTAGAAGATGATATCACCTATAAACAGACGATTTAGCGCAGTGGTTAAGAGCTTAAGTCACTCCACCCACTGTGTCTAATAGTCGCGGGTTCGATTCTCGCACGGAACCAATCCCACAATTATTTGTTTCAGTCTGGAAATTTGTGTATGTGAATTTTCATGTTTGTAAACGCACTCAAGATACAGGAATAAATCCTAGTATGGGGCTACGTTTATAAAAAAAATATTATTTATTCATCTGAAATCGATTAAATTGATATATTATCTAGTTTAGTGTGAGTCTAATTCACTCTAGTTTCCAGAATCATACTGCTTAGTCCAGTGGTTGAGAGCTTAAGTTACACTGGATTAAGTAGTCGCGGGTTCGAACCTCACACAGGACAAACATTTGTGAGACAAATAATTTATCATTCTAGGTATTTGAATACGTGAATTTCATGTTTGTAAACGAACCTACTACACAGAAATAATTTCTAGTGTGGGGCTATGTTTAAAGAAACAAAAAAAAATACTTATACAGGCTGTAAGAGACAGGTGCTTAATACCTTGAACAGGTGATAGTAACCGGAAATTAAAAAAAAAACAATATACAAAATAGTTGCTATCTATATCATCCCACAAAAACTTCATTCATTCCCAAAATTTCATTTTCGCTCAATAGTTTAGTCCTTTGTCGCTATGACCAAATGCTGTGCGTTTTGATAACTTCGGAAAATGATATTCTAATGGTGTTCAGTATGCCATTGGAGTGCCATAAAACCATCATTTCACTAAATTATCATAACGCACCGCGTTACGTGTTTAATTGGTCATAACAAATAGGGTCCAGTTAAAAGTTTTAAGATATTAAAATGTAAGCAACCGTACGTTATCGTCACTTAATTCTAGGATTAATTAAGGCTTATAGGAATCTATAAATTTTTAACGGAGTGAAGCGGACCGACCGCATTAGCAACAGCATAGTAAGACAGCGAGTAGGTATGAAAGATAGTATCGGTGTAAAGATGAGAAAGGGCATGCTCCGTTGGTTCGGGCATATAGAAAGAATGCCAGAGGAAAGAATGACAAAACAGATATACAATGTGAAAGTGGAAGGATGCAGGCACCGGGGAAGACCTAGACTATCTTACCACGACCAAATAAACCGAGTCTTATCTGATGGAAAAGTCAAGAGTCTCCGTAACCGGCGAGCGTGTATGAGACGAACTATGAGAGTCGAGGAAGCCAGAGAGGTATGTAGGGAAAGAACCTGTTGGAACTCTGTACTCTCTGCCTACCCCGCAAGGGATCTGGCGTGAGGTTATAGATAGATAGATAAATTTAAAACTTAATCCTATCGCTAATTACCAAATCTTGTATTAAATTTGGTACTAGGCTTTTGAAAATTAGACTCGACTTCCATTTCATAAAACTGAAACTCAAACCTCAAGTTGTCAGTACTGGAACTAGGATATCTGTTATCAATTCAGCCATATTAAAAATCATGAAGCTAATGCGTTTTGATCTACGGCCCGCTATACCGCAGTATATTAATGAAATTAATTATCCTTGCAATTGAAAGCAATTCGGTTTGAAAATAAATATCTGAATTTGATTACATTTTACAGGTAAATGATATGATAAATGTATTATTAGTAAGCGTGTGTGTGAATGACCTACGCTGTAAGTCGCGGGGCCTTTACAGCTTCACCGAAAAAGAGGGCGAGCGTGCGTTAATTACACCTTCGGTACAGAGGGCTTAGCATAAAAACATTGAAGTAACCGTGACGCTTTCAAGTTGATGTGCCAACCTTTTCATACAAAAAGTAACACAACTAAATAAAGATGAACGTGACAGCACGCTTGCTCGATAGCGTTACGTTAACGTCAATGTCTTCATACTACGCCCTCTATATATAATGTTTATGGCTTTACTCTTCAAGTACACAATGAACACAACGACGGTCCCATCTAAGGGGCCCATAGAACAAAGTTACATATGCCAAACAAAATTAATGGAATTTGCAACTTTTGTTCCCGTCGATAAGGTTATTTATGCCAAATATATATACTGGAATATAGGACTTTGTTCGTTGGACACGCCGACATTTATGTACTTCTATAGCTTGTAATTTATATTTGCATTTTACCTCTTTACCTTTCTCCAAAATAATTTCAAACAACCTCGTTATACGACCCTCTGTTACCACGTAACCAGTTAGCAACCACGTGTTACAGAACATTTGTAATGGACGCATACATTTTGCTTCAAAATTCTTTGCATACAATCCATAACACATGTTTATCTGTCATGCGCACTACTGCTAGGTTGGAGAACAGATAAAATGTCCTTTGTAAGACTGAAAATAACACTCATATCAGTAGGTATTATGGTACTGTTCTTACAGTAATTTCTTTCCCTGATATACCAGTTACAGATTGACCGGTTGTTATATCCAGCAAAATCTTTCTTGTAAAGCTATACGAAGCGAGTTTTGGAAAACGAATTCAAGTTTTTCTTGTCAGAGCACACTCGCCGGCTACCCAAACGCTTTTTTTTATTTAATTAAAAATTCAATCGTGAATCATGACGATCAAGGCAGCCCTTCACTTCAACTTTCGTTCCAAAAATCGATTCCGTCATCCAATTTCTATTTGGAAAAAAATATTGCAACATTTTTATCTCGGGATTTTTTGGTAAACATACTACTTAGTAATGTCTGTCTAAGGTAAACATTCGGTCGTTAGCCTCGACGTGACGACATATGCGTCGCGTGCCATGACGGGCGGCCATGTTGAAAATTTTCGCTTGTAAAAAGATAAGATTAGGATTTTTTGTGTTTTTACATTAACTGGTATATTTTTATTTGTGTATGATTGTTTTGGATGTGGGCCAATTTGAAGTTGATAGTCACGGAGTATGGCATGCTTTGAAAATGTAAGTAGTTCGAACGAGATTACGTGACCTTGCCGCATTTTTCACGACTGTTGTTTATTGTATTGTTTCCGTTGAACTTCTTAACGATTTATTATGTTAAATAATTGTTCGTTAACAAATTGACTTTGGTTTTATTCTAAGGTTTCAGTAAATAGTATCTTGGAATGAAGACCTAGTCATCTACCACCCAGTCAAAAGAAAGAGCCTCGCTACCATACTCCAAGGGGTCATCAAACATAGATATTACTATGAATATTCCGAATGTTTATGTCCATTTTCATGTCCACTTCCCCGCACACTTTCGCGAATGGGCTGCTGAATGTAATCCAGGTTTAGGAACGATTGTCGTAATGACGTTTGACGTATACGAGTATTTTTTTCTTTCCTATTTTTTAACTGAGCCTTTCTATATATAGCCTTTCAACATACAGATGGATTGGACATCCAATTTCTTTAAAATATCAACTATGTAATTGTTCAATTATTGCAAAACTGCGCTTAAAGAATTGTCATACGAAGAAAGAATAGCGCTACCTCAATACATAACAACGACTTACCCGAATTAAAATATGTACATAATTGCAAATCGACCTTAATGTTATATTTACATGAATTACAATGAAACATTTCGGCCACATGTGTGACGTTCGAGTTAACCCGCGGTATATTCCACTATTTTACATGTAACGGAATTGAACCGCGCGCCCGTACCGTTACTGCACAACAAATCCACCGATGAATTATTAATTGCTGTTCATTTTATACGTTTCACGGTGGAATTGGGACGAGATGTACTCATATGAAACTATAGTTATGTTTGGTTTGATAACCAAATAACATTTTGTTTTATTGGCTACAAAAAGTTTTATGCCCGGTTATTTTCTATTGCTCATACCTCAGCATCCCAGCGTCTTCGTATAAGAGGAAAGTCAGAATCGATTCTCAATCGATGGCTTAAATGTTTTACACCTAATAAAGGTTATTCAACTATCTATGTAGAAAAAAAATGAACGCTTACATTCTCACATATCGCCGACGATGCTAGGTCATACTGTTATGTGTGATGCTAGGGCGAGCCTATTGCCAATAAAGAATCTTCCATCAATAAAGAATCCGGACTCGTGATCACCAGCTGAACTATGGCACTACATTATAATAATAATAGCCCACAGGGCAACTTACTTACTTAACAGAACCGTAAAAACGGTTCTGTTAAAAGTTGACTGTATTTTTTTCGATTTCATTGTTTCACATCGTTATCGAAAATTTTGTATTTTTTTGTGAGCATAAATAAATGCGAAATCCGAATGAAAACTATAGCTACATGAATGGACATAAAAGGTTCCACGTAAGTATTTGTAAGTACAAATATAGGATAGTTAGCAATTGTACTCAAAAGATATAAGTTGTGTAAAGCACACGAACGGTGTCAACAGGCACCTCACAAGAAATTTCATTTTAATTCAGTGTAATAACACCTGGATTGTAAAACACGTCTGGCTGTACTATTTGACAGTCATGTCAGTCCAGGCTGTGGGTAGGTAATTGCTCGCAAGTCGCCCGCAGCGGCCGAAATGCTCATAAATAACTCGGACGTTTGACTTATGCTAACCTTAGATCACGTGGCGAACCGCCGCGGACCGGATTACTCCAGATTTGAACGCTAATAATAGCTAGTACATAATCCACGTCTGCGTTCCAGTGTACAGTATGCGGCCGACGAATACCAAAAAAGATTTAATGGAAATAGAATAAAAAGCATAGGACACACGGTCCTAACTTAAAAACAACTTTTATAATTTTGTTTTTAATAATGGAATCCAGCAGAGGCGATATTACACTGATCCATTCACCTCTACTGGGTATACCCACTATTGTGTCTAAAACTAAGCAATAGCTGTAAATTACGACCTATCAATAAATAACCAGTAATTTTTAAATTTAGTAATTTTATTAAGAACAATATTTTTCAGTAAGTTAAAATAAGTACATTACTTGAATGATTACAGAATTGATCTATTCTCAATTGTCATTGCCTATTATTTATTTTAAATGGACACTTTTTAGGTATCTTTGCCAAAAGTAAGCCTTTTGACGATAAAAAAAACATGGCACAGTACTCGCAACCTTCGTGGATTACAGAAACCTCAGCCGCTTCGCAAAAAATGCCTTAAAATAAATTATGTTCACGAATCTGAAATCACTAAAATCTAGATCAATTTTACGAGCGAACAGGAATGTTTATCAGTTACACAACAGCGATTTCTATTAGCCAGTATGGCCGTGACTCCGACGATTGTCAAGGTCCACCTCATTGAAACTTTTGCTTAAGATTCAAAGTACCACGCGTGTTTTCGACGATTTGTTGGGTATTTTCCTCTACGATAGCTTTCTGGAAACATTCATAAATGTTTACGTAAACGTTTAGCCTGGCAGTCGAGCTACAGTTTCTTTTTGGCTCGATCTAATTTGGGAAATAGTAACTTTGATTAATTGCACAAATTTTAACAGTAGTTTTACGTCGATATAATAGGAAAGAAAGTACATAGTTAATATCCTAATTTTTACACTCACAGAAGCTCTACTTAGAATGATATTTTCACACATAATTTAGTTTTCTTTTTTAAAAATATAATTCCTAGTTCACAACAGAAATAATTCCTAGATACAAACAAGTTTTCGTTCTGTTCTTAAAGTGACGATTTTGAAAAAAATAAATGTTTAGCGATTTATTTTTCACTAAATCAGTCCACAGATCTTACTTATACTTCCTGGTGTAATGAAATAGTTCCAGGTAATATGCGTGACGTCTACTCGTGACATTTTGTCGGCTGCGAGACGAGACGAGAGTTTTTTGTTGTGATTTGGCATTGCGGGCATGGCATGGCGCCCGGAGAGCGAGCCAAAGCCGCCGCTCGATTACAATGTTGATACAAAATTGCTTTATTAAACTGCCTATACGTGTCGTCTAGGTATATCTAAGAAGGGGTGGCCAGAGACGTTAGTAAAAAAATCTGTTTACAAAAGTGTGACAAACAGCTAGAGCTGGGTTTCCTCGGATTTGACCTAGTTTGAAGGGCGTCCGGAATGAAATAAAAATGAAATGAATACATATTGTATTACGTCTGGGTATGGGTAAGACATGGACCCGGGGTGTCTGGGCAAACAAATTATCAATTAATACTCGATTAATTTAAATATTATAAGACTCTAGATTTAGACCATGGAAAACGTACTTACGTATCGCTTGGCTCATTCACTATTACATACTATGAATTTACATAATACAAAGGGTATTCGTTATTTCTAGAAAGAAAATCATCATGATAGACAAAGAGACAAAACCCGGCTCACACTTCAGAGGTACAGTTAAATGTTTTTTTTTTCATAGTGGTCTATGCAAAGATCCACAATATACCCAAATGTCTGGTTTTGTCTTTGTCCGGTAAGCGGTGACAATTTCTCCAGCTCTTCCTACGTACCCTTTAGCCTTCACCTCCCCTCTCTGTTTCCATAGGCTACGATCTATTTATCTTGTACATGAAGCCAGATTGATTTTTCATTTAGGCAGCGGAAAGCTACAAATACTGGCACCACAATTAAGTTACATTGTAAGCATAGAGTGTTGACCTGCCGGCCTGGCCTCGTTTCGGTTCCGTGCTAAAGCGCGAGTCACTGCGACCCGCCTGTGACCTGGCGAGCGCTGCTACAGATTTTTCAAACTAGCTACATTTTATTTCTAACCTTTTGGTATTAAATATTTTATCGACGAAATTTTGAAGCTGTATCTGTTCACGAGAGGCATTCGTAATTTACATAGGAAATCGTGATTTGATCGTTATTTACGTAGAAATTGCCACAATGCAAGACGGAACAGCGTTTTAACGTACACATTATAGTGTCATTAACGTGGCTTAAGTCGTCGCCATATAATGGAATCATATAGTTTCATTATTTACAACAATAAACTGTTCTGTTCTTTCATGGACCTACTTCTGTACTAAGAAACTATAAAAATATAATATCGACGATCTATTTTGTAATAAAAGCGTCAAGTCTAGACCCGCCTAGCAGGTCACAACTATTTAGGGAAAAACAGTCGACGTAGAGCTCATATCGATTTTGAATTAAAATAAACCGAGTCGATATCGTTCGGGCTTAGACCGCCCGTGGCCCAAAAAATGGGGCAACCTGACGCAAAACCACCCTTTCGAAAAGGGGTTTTGTTAAGTCCTCGAGATAAGTTTTCGTCTTGAATTCTAGCTATATGGTAAGGTTTACTGGTAGAGAAATTATCGGACATATGTCTGCATCTTATTCTTTAATTGGGTTGAAAGGAACCGCCTTACGCTCCGGTTCTCTCCTCAAAAAACACACCAACTCTTATTAAAAGGTAATTTACAATCAGCGCCACGTATTAAACTCAACAATCAAACAGCCTAAAGAAAAGAATCGGTTTGTTATCTTGCTTTAGTTCTGGAAATAAATTTATGATTCATTGAATATATAAAAACTGTAGGCGATAAAGCTAAACGAAACTTTTATGTTCTCCTGGTGAGGGCAATCAAAGTGTTGACTTTGATTTGGCTTGGGGGCTTTGTTTTAATTCTCTTAAAATCATATACGGAGCAACATACTTAGGCTGTATGCTTTACGGAGCACCTGTCTGGGCCCACAGGCCCACGTAGGGACAGCACGGCGTGCTTCAGAGTCAACGCTTGGCATTGATATTTTTGTGTAAGGCATACATAACGATCAATACAGAAGCCCTCCCGGTACGGGCGACTTTCCAGTCGATCTTGAGATTCAGAGACGTGCGTCGATGTACTATTCTATTCGAGAAAACTTGAACACCAGTTCTATTGCCTAGAGACCGTTGTAAAATCACTAGATTAATCAATCTGCAATCAATTGTCTACGAAGAACTCCTGACCGAATGTATGGCAGGAAAGATGGATTAAAACAACAGAGGGCCGATAACTCTAGCTGTTATTTCCGTCTGTACGTGAGCCTTTGGCGACAACATGGCTGGAGGTTAACTGCTGTCGGGCTCAATTTGTCACCGGACATTACGAGCAACTCTAAGAGTAAATTATTCTCTTTTCAACTGGTCCTTTAGTACGCTATGTCAGTGCCCCACGTGTAACTGTTCACACCACGTTCTTTGGGAGTAAAGTTTCTGCGAGCGTACCATTATGAATTGGCCCTGTTTTTTTCGTATCCGTAGTGCTTTACAACTGGGCTTATCCTAGTTTGAGGTGCTCGTAGCGCTGTGCGACCGCGGTGTTCTTACCGATCACCAAGGTTGAGCAGCGTTCGACTCGGTCGGCCTGAGATGGGTGACCGTTTGTGGCATTTCATATTCGAGCGTCTCCGTGCTTCGGAAGGCACGTTAAGCCGTTGGTCCCGGTTACCACTTAATGTGGTAGTCGTTAAGCCGAGTTGGAAGCCTTAAAAGGCGGCTTGATAAGTTCCAACAGCAGGTGGCCACAGACCTGCCTCCACCAATCCGCACTTGGTCCGCGTGGTGGAGTATGACCTAATCTCTCTCACCTCGATTTGTGAGAGAAGGCCTTTGCCCAGCAGTGGGCAGTATAGGCTGATATTATATCCTAGTTGTAGTCTCCTCTATGGATGATCTGCCAATTTTTATGTCCCGCTTTGCGGGAAGTGGAATTTTATTTATCCTATTACTCCTGTTTTTCTTTCTAATTGGTTGCGGGTTCCAAGCCAATTAAAGACACCCCAAGGTTCAAACCTTGGTGTCATCTAAGGAGATCATTGTGGATCCTGGCCCACAGGAGTCACAATGGTTGGAATGTGTGACGTGCTTAGTCCTAAAAAAAAGTGAACTGGTCTGAGGTAAATATTTCGATTTTAAGTCAAAGTCAAACATATTCAGAATAGTACCTATATACACATATGCGACTGACCATAGGCAAACCCAAGTTAACTAGATACTGATTTGACGATCTTAAATACTCTTATAGTCGCTCTCTATATACTATTTATATGTACAAATATTCTAACTATCTAACGAAGACCACGCTTTATATTATAAAAATTTAACTTCAAATTCATCGCATAAACAAGAACTAAACAATTATTTTCTATGTCTGTCAAGGCTTCAACTTAAGTTTTAATTATTCTTGCCATTACCGGGATGAGTGAAATAATTTTAATTTAAAAAGTATTTGTAAAAACACGCTTCTATAGCAAACACACAGCAAAAATATCTTGCTAAGTTGAGGAGTTCCATATTAATGCATTGTCAACGACATTACATTCGTATGCCAAATTTCAGCTCAATCTGATACCCACCCGCAAGTGCTCGAAAAATGGATCAAAAGATTTGAACTGGAAAGACAACAGACATACGAACATTCCGAGTTAAATAAAAGCTTGTAAAAAAGGATGGTACGCCTTTGCCGTGTAGTGGGCAAATTTATAGGCTTTGTAATAATAATAAATTAGCATGTCATTGATATTTTTATTGATATGCCCAATTATGGATTTTTAGAATCACGGAAAAACAAGAAAATTAAATTCAAGGAACATACTTTGTAATCTTACATTTTAAGCTTATTTTAAGTTTGTCTGCGCATAACTCTTTCGTCTGAAACACATCACCTTATGTTTTTCTCTTCAATATATTCTTGTTTTATTGTAACATTCGTGTCATCTAATTCGTCTTCTTCACATTTGATATTGTATGTGCTAATTGAGGGAGTTGAAATTTGTGTAATAGCACTACTTGAAAATGCAATAACTGCTATTGTGTCTTCTGTTTGTGTACATGCTTCATTGAATTCCGGAATTTCTGTTTGCGTCATCGCATCTATTCTTTGTGAACATGGCAGTCGAAGACATGGCAATGATTTCTTTTTTAACAATTTGCGCTTGGATCCCGGTAAAATATCCTCGGTGGTAAAATGTACCTCACAAACGAAGTAACAGCTGTGAGACTTGCCCATTAAATCTTCACGGGATATTAGGTGAAGCCATTTGGCACATCTGAAAATACAATAGTTCACTAATTTTAACTAATCAAATTACACTGACTAAATCGCAGATACTTTGAGAAACCGCTCAGGTATCCATTTTGAAAGCGTTTGGTCTAATACACAAAAGTTAAAAATGGCGGCTATTTTTCTTTACATCTATAAGTAAGTCTTGGGAAACCACATGCGCCCTCAATTATGGATTTAGAAACCGATTAATCTAGTCCCTCTCAACTAAAAAAAATGGCGGCCAACAAAAGATATTACTATATTAATAGGTTACTTTTACAAAGAAGCTTCATTAAAGCTTATTCAAATATGTACTCTATTATTTAAAACAATGAAATTGAATTAATCAGACCTTGTAGGATCAGCAGGTAGTCTAAAAAAAGTAATATTTTTTAAAATTGACGAGTTCAAGCAGCCGTAAACAGCACAATACACCCGTGGCATGGTCGTCGCTCACCGCAGTCGACACAAGAAGCAGCCATTCGTCTGCGACGTGGCACCGCGACTGACTGCATGCTGAAACTAGCTGAGACGCAGCGGACAACTGGCGCACAGTGTAAATGATATATTATACAGTGAAACATCTTACTTAGTATTTACGCTTAGAACATAAATAAACTATTTAAATGTTTATTCTAAGTATTTACAGTCCGAATCAAACTCACGCACACAGACGCGCGCTCTATACGGCCTCTTGCCCGTTTTCAGCCGGGAATGAGCTGCAGTGTCACGCACGTCCGCGACGAACGCTTATTGTTTTATATGAATAATAAATATTATTTCGAAGAATTTTTAACAACTCTATTCTATTAGCGCCATTTTTAATGTTCTTTTGTGCTAGGCCATATTTTAATATATTAGTGTCATTTTAAACTTTTTAATTACTGCACTAATTGCTATCAAAATCGATATCTGAGGACTCGGGCGGTTATACAATATGTATAATTAAAAAAAGTGCCCGCCAAAATGAACTATTTAGTTTCTGTGGTTCTTCAATATGTATATTTACATGTATTATATGTATTAGAATTAGAAAAATGGCCGCAATTTTGAACTTTTTAGTTATTCCTTTCAAAATCGATTATTTGGTGACTCGTGTGGTTTCTCATACTTATATACAATTTCCTTGTAATATATCATAAAAATATCAATAAGTATGAGATTTTTAACATAATTTAATTTGGTAAAAAGAAATTTATAATACTTATTCGTTAAATTTTTTTTTCTAGGAACAATTTGTAATAAAGGTAAGTATATTTGTTAGCTAAGGAGCCTAAAGGATTAGCACGAAAACTTTGACGTGAGCGGAACGCTAGCGAGTAATCGGGCTGTCACGTTCCTGTTTATTTAGTAAATGTATAGTGTGACAAGGAAGGCATATTAACTCGCTAACGTCAATCTTTTCGTGCTAAGCTTTCTGATGTGCCTTCCTAATTTGAAACCACTGTGAAATAAAAATATAGTTTCATTAAAGGAAAATGAATTAAAGTATCTATATATTCCCAATTATAATTTTGAACTTTTCGTCGGGAATGTAAACTGCAGTAGCGAGCAGGGAGTGAAGATAAATCTGAGCCGCGCGATCATGTAAAATTTACATACTCTCATTTCCAGAACTACCCTCCATACTGACACGCAAGTTAGTAGAATATCTAGGGGAAAGATGTTTTACTGTTTGATATATTGCCTTCTGTGAAATAAGTAATAAGAAGTAAGTAATAAATAGTACATACCTACTACCTAGCGCGTTACCCTGTATTCTTTTAACATTAGAAATATCTCAAAGTTCACGTGTTTTACTCATCGATATTGCCTACATAAATAGCGAGAGCAGAATCCTTCAAAACAGTCCTTTACTACCCAGCTGCACGCACACACGCCCATCCTCCAGTGTACACACACGCAGTAGTAAACACTCACAGACCTACACGTACCAGCTGATCTCGCCCGATCACTTCGAGACTGTTAGCGAAATGACGCTGCGACGTTGCCACACCGCCCGCTACGTTGCCGTTCCTCCGCGCCGCAAGTAAATACACCAAATTCGAACTTGTTTGGCATTGCGAATTGGATAACGCGTAGGTACGTATGTATGTTTTCAATAACGGTTCCCGCCAATTAAATGAGGTCGAAACAGGTTTCAAATTTCGTCCGCTTGTTAATTGACGGTTAAGAGAAAAACATAAGACGTGAATGCATTTTAATGCGCTTTTTTATCGATATCTTGTTGCAACTCGCTGGGTTTGGTTTGGAGAGATTCGGTTGCTTTGTACTGTCGTAAGTGGTACTTGGGTGAAATCTTTATTTAAGGTTAAAAATTAAATACCGATACCCAGGTCCATATCAATATGACGGGATTTCCTTACATACTTGATTAATTTCAAGTTAACGGATATGTAACAAAACAAATCTTCTCAAAGTTTTTCTCACGTCAAGTCAAAGCAGACTTTATTAGAAACATATTGTCGGCGAGCACGATCCAGTTAAAAAGAAAATAACATACTACTTAGTATCCACACACGCCACTGACTGCCCACCACCGAAACCTGCTAACAGATAATCTAAACTGTGGCAGCGTGCAGGGAAGAGATGAAAATAAGCAACGCGGCCATTGTAAAGTCAGGCAAGGAAACCCACGCGGCTTATTTTTAGCACTAGTTAAAAATGAGCAGTGGGTTATGTTAACATGCCCGTCGTGCTCTTTTGACCGACCATGGGTAAGGAGTCTCGATGAAAAAAATATAGACTAATATCGAGGCTGTGATATTTTCTACAAATTTTTCAATCAGAAATACATCTTTCAATCGAGTTCGCGAATCAGCTGTATTTTATTCCTATTTATATTCCTTCCATTTTCTCGTGTTTTCTGTCAATCACTCGTACCACTTTCAAATGGTTCTTGATGCAATCCGTGCGGGTGGTAGTTCTACTGACCCCATAAAGCACTGTGTGAATGATATGGTAACGTCAACAAAGTTCAGAACCAGACGAACGTGGCTCGATCGATCCGCGGCGTTGCCGCTCCGCACAGCGCTCCATTGCCGCGTTGCCGCTCCGCGTACCATTATTTATTATGTTACGCGCCGGCCGCTGCATGGTTTGCGTCATTCGTGCAATGCCCGGGCATTCTTGTTCGCCCTGCCAAGCCCCTGTGGGTCTGGCGGGATGATAGTGATAGCGGTCTGAACGCAATGTCTTTAGTTAGAAAGTATGGGTTGGATTCCCCGTGACTGAGTTAATTTAGGAAATTCTATTTTTGTTTCTGTTATTTGAACAACATACTACCTATCTAAAATGTTTCATGTTCAGGCTCGAGCGTAGTGGTTGCACGCTCGCCCTCTTGTCCGGTGAAGCTGTAACGGCCCCGCGGCCAACAGCGTAGATCATTCACACACACATACACACACGTTTCAAGTTCAATGAATGGGAACGGTGATAAATCATTTTTTTTAAGTAAATATAGCTTTCCTTATTTACCCGTTCGCCCCGCGTTTTCGTCCTTTGTTATTTAAAAGCGTTTTTCGCCCCTTTTTACAGTACCCGTTCGCCCCTCGTACAATAGAGGCATTTTTTTTTCAAAATAAATATATATTGTAATCTGAATTTTATTTCAATGTGACTACAATTTATTTTGAGTTGAATCCAAAACTGTATTTAGAAATAGACTACTGGAGGGGCGAACGGTCCCAATTTATCTTTCATGGGTTCATTTAGGCAATCAGGGGTGAACGGGCTCGAGAGCTTTTTGAAGGGGGGGGGGGGGGGGTATGGGCTGGGCGGTGCTTAAAAAATGTGACCAGGTGAAATCAATCGAGCGTTTGCCCGAACACTGTACTAGGACTTAATTAATTTGTAAATAGTCGATAAATTGAAACAATTTCACGCTTCTTAGTGATATCGACAACCAAGATAACGATTTCAAGTCGTAGCAGACTGAGATACAGGTAGACAAAACTTTTTTTAATGTTGTGGAACTATTTGCGTGGGCGCGACTCACACTTGATCGGTCCTTTTTAATTTATTTTTGTCTAAGGCGTCTGCGAAACAAAAAGCAAATGTCACCTGAATTCATCGCTTCCAATTTAAAAACTTAGTCACACTACACATTTTATTTCTATTTAGCGACTTTCCTGGCTTAGTACATAAGATATTTAATAGATATGATATCTATATCCCCTTTGTGTGTGTGAATGATCTACGCTGTTGGCCGCGGGGCCTTTACAACTTTTATCTATATCATGCGGGGTATATTATTAGGGTTTTAGGGATAGCACCTATTGGAACTCTGTTACACTGCCTACCTGCAAGATAGAGAGATAGATAATACTTTATTGTTCCACCAGGAATACCAAGAGGAAATAAAAAGATACAATATTTCAATCGAAAGGTAGTGATCTCTTCCAGGCAACCATTGCAAGGGTATAGACGTAATGATGGAGATAGACAGATAGATGTAGCCTGACTTTGTATAAACGCGCTTTCCATACCAAACTAAGGCCTACTTGCATGATCCAGGGTTATCGTTACCTGTTGACTAACTCGAGAATATAACGTGAAATTAATTGCCTTTAACTTTATAACCTCGAGTTAGACAATATGTATCTTACGCTAACGGTTCGTGGAAGTTTACCTAAGTATTGTAGTGACAACTAGGGTATACGGGAAAATTAAATCATTTTGAACCTACTATCTAGCGCATAACGACATGCTGTAGAAGAGTTCACAACACAGTCAGTCAGTCAATTTCCGGTGCCATTCCGATCTCGGTCTCGAACCTATTCGCGCCTTTATTAAAAAGGCGACAACTCGATATTTCGCGAACACGTCCAATCATAGAAATGCGGTAATCGTAGCCGCCGCCGACTATGAACCTATCTCTCTTCCTATCAGCCGCTACTGCCGTCCGCGGCATGTTCTCACCGACCCTCCCGATACGGGTATCGGGAGGGTCGGCGGGCAAGGAATTTTTCGACTTCGCCGGCGTGCGGTATCTGTTTACGAAAGAAGAGATGTCGCCGGCCGGTGCTAAGCACTACGGCGAGACACCTAGTAGAAGCCCCCCATAGCGACTACCCAAGCCGAGGCCGTTTCTCCTTGAGGCGCCCTTGAGCTAGTTGCCCCCTTGCACTTTTGGCTCGAGCGCAGTGGTTGCACGCTCGCCCTCTTGTCCGGTGAAGCTGTAAAGGCCCCGCGGCCAACAGCGTAGATCATTCACACACACAAAACAATTTCCGCTGTTTTTGGATTTTTTGCTAAACTGCTAATTTTGGTGATGGCAACCCTGATTACAAAATGATCTCATCGGCTGATTAGTTATTAATGATTCGTCGTGTTACATCATTTCGGCATCAATCAAGCGTGTGTCTGTTTGCCTGTCTGAATCATCGCCGGTCTAGAGATGGCGTTTTGATTACTTTGTGTAAGTAAAAGTAATTATTAAATACATACATACCATTAAGGCTAAAATACGAGATAGGATATTTAGAAGTGTTCGAAAGAATATAGTCCACTATAGTTAGTATTTTTCACATAGGATGGATAGTGACAGTTCTAATTGCCAAAGAAAATTATACTTTATTCAATGGCAATAAGAGGCATGACCCGAAAATGAAAGAATTAAATATTAATTTCGTTTGGCAATTAGAACTGTCACTACCTATCCAATGTAATAAATACTATAGCTGTTACCCGCGGCTGCGTATTTATTTTGTAATATCTGTTTAAGTTATAGCTAGTGTCCGACTGAAACCAATTCAATTTGGGCCAAAATTTCGGTTTCGGTTAAAATGGGCCAAAGTTTTGGCAGAAGCTGAAGGTTTCTAGCAAGCATCGAAATTAAACGATCTGTTACGATTTATGACTTAGGAATGCGCAAGAGCGCGGCGGAAGAGACGACGCGCGGGGGGCAAGGGTCACATTGCGTTACGCCGGCCGGCTGCCATTGTCAGTAAATAACCAAATGAAAAGAAAACAAGTTCGTTAACGAACATTTATTATTTTTCTTTTATGTTTATGGCATCACGACGTCATCATAACTTATTAAAAATTTAGCCAATCTTGAGGAGTTTTAGCGGGAAGTTGAAGAGTAATATCGCCAATTTAGTTTATTTTCCAAAACTTGTATTACTTCGAGTAATAATGTGTATTGTTGGTGGAGTATTAACCATTATGTATTCTTATATGTGCATGAGTGAATGTAATTGTAACAAAGTGATAAAACGTGCCTTTTTGATTTCCCACAAAACGGCTTTCACAATTGGTATGTAAAGTATTCATCGCTTTACCATCCAGGGTGGAGTAATCATCAATTTCAGTATCATCGTTCTCATCAATTCAACGTATCTATAAAGAATACCACTTATGACTAGGCTGTATGGGCTAGATCCCTTTGTCTTCCCCAGAAGAGGGAAATTTGAAAAACAGCAACAACAATCTTAAACCAAATTTTTAGGGTTACTATACCTTCGGCTTAATCGGCTTTGGCTTCAGCCACAAATCGACCATCAATCGGACACTAGTTATAGCCTATGTGTTATTCTGATGTATAAGCTATGTTACTGCAGTTTCATCATATTTTTTTCCGTAGATTTTGCAAAAAAGAGTAACAAATATCCATATATGAGGATAGATGCCTCACAAACTTCGCGTTTATGATATTAGTGGGGTTATAAACTAAAATTAGGATGTTTGTCCTAAGTCTAAACACATTTCTGTAAAAAAAATAGAAAAACAGTCAATAAAGTCCTCAACAAGTTACAAACAAAACCAGCCCACTGAGTGACTCCCAGGATCATTTCGGTAGAGGCCGTGTTCGCATCCCATGGCCGATGCATATGATTTTGACGTTCGTAAAGTGGGGTCCACCTTCCTTTACCCGCGTCTTCGCCCGCGTGGAATGTAACAAAATATCTTTTTCTAAAATGAATGTACCCTAAGTTACTCCTCTTAACTGATGTTAAGAGCTATCTGCTAGTGAAAGTCCCGTCAAAATCGGTCGAATAGACAGACAAATAAAATTAAAAAATGAGGGGAGATTGAGTAAGGATAGGAAGGTCTGGATCTTGCTTAGGTGCTTTTCTTGGCCTGTACAAATAAATGCGTCGTTGTTCCTCCGTTAATACACAGACAGATGGCATAATCGGTTCTATTTGAGAACACGCCTAAAGCTTATTGATCGCCGCTGCTCACGCGATGTAGACATCAGGCTATGTGACTCATGGGAATTTATCGAGTTCTTTGCCATTGTGATGTGAAACGCCTTTTTGTAGGGCAGAAAACACACCCTGGGCCATTATTTGCTAAAACCAAACGCGGCGCGTTACGATAACTTTGTGAAACGATCGTGCAATAGTTGTTGCTGCCAGAGATGGGTAATTTTTTTTTCAACTTACGTGTGTTGTGTAATGCGTTTACAAACATGAAAATGTACATACGCACATACCCAGACTGGAACAAATATTGTGGGTCACACAAAGATTTGTCCCGTGCGGGAATCGAACCCGCGACTATTAGACACACTGGGCGGGCTTAAGCTCTTAACCACTGCGTTAAATCGTCCCTCAAAATGTAATCAGATTATTGATTACAATTGTATTTTGTAATATTCAATCATGATTCAAGATTAAAAATGTAATCGTGATCGTTGAAGATTAAAAATCACGCCTATATTCCCCAAGCGGGGGTGCTTAATCATTAATCTGATTACATTTTGCCCATCTCTGCTTGTTGTATATTAAGTTATCGTAACTCAACGCGTTACAGTTTAATTGGTTATACTGAACAAAGGCCCTGTTCGATCTATTTCAACTGTGAAAATCAAAATAAGCGGGTACGAGTTTTGTACCGTAATGCTAAATGATATACGATAAACGTAAAGATGTACTGCAATAGGCTCACCCCCTATCACATGGGACCTAACATAGTCGGCAAAACGTGGGTGTACTCACTAAACCTCTGCCACCCCCTCTGGGGAAAATAGGCGTGACGGTGATGTACTGCAATAAGATGTAAACACTGCTAATTTCAGTTATGATGTTTAGGGTAAATACTTATCAACACACCTTTTAGTTTTACAAATGAAGTGTTCTTAAGAGTACATAGGTCCTCTGTATATTATTTGAAATAATATTTCCCCTAAAAATCACTTTAAGTTTAACAAAGTGTTAAGTGTATTCTATTGCAGCTGACTATACATGTACTCTAGATCGTGAGGCATCGGCCGTATTTTTAAATACATACCGGAAGTCTTATTAAAAATCAACATCCTTCTCTGTATCATTTTTCTTAGAAATCGTATGATTTGGTTGCTCCAAGTATAGTGACGCGAAGGGAGATCTTTTCAGACTTGACAGATTCGGTCAAAGGTTCTCATATTTTTGATCTTTTTGATCACTGGCCCGTGGATGACATTGACAAGGAGGCGTTGGTGTGCAATTAGGGTTATCAGTTAGTAAAAGTTTCCTACTCCCAGGCAGAGATGGTCAAAATGTAATCAGATCACGGTTACATTTTGTAATCTTCAATCATGACTAAAGATTAAAAATGTAATATGAATAATAAATAAAAGTGTTACAAAATGTAATCCTAATCATTAATCTGATTACATTTTGCCCATCTCTGTTCCCAGGGAAATATTTTATCTCTGCGACTATCATGAATTGACATTTCACTTGATGACAGCGGCAGTTCCGATTTTGCCCGCGGGCCAATAGGTCCTTGTATGGGTGTAATTACCATTGTTATTAAATTCCAAGAAACAAAAGTAAAACACTTTTTAATCTGTGACCTTTCCCCAACAATAGACAACATTCGATGGGCATATTTTAATTTTCGTCCTTTTCTTTTTATCAAAACATCTATTGTTATAAGGTAGGTAAAATTGAGGACTTTTGTGGGAAAATTAATTATGTTTAGAGGTACCTTACACGACGTATTGTTGTTTCTGAAGCTTGCCTAGGGTGGTACAAAGACGGTCGTAACATCGTTAAAATATTATGTAATATAAATGTAATATTCCTATCTACATACAAGAAAGCCCTCTAGCAGTCCTATTTCAGCTCGTTTTTGATATCGTAATAAAAAAGCATAGAATGACATCTGACTAAAAAAATATTCTTATTTACTGCCATGCACTTCAAGAGATGTATATGGATTAGAGACTTAATATTATGAAATATGATTTTAGACTGTAGAATCAGGTAAAACTAATACACGACTAAAATAAATTTTCTAGGTAGAAAAAAAATCTAGTCATCTATTGCTTTACATCTTCCGATTCCAACGCGAAATGCTTAAGAACTAATCGATAAAATTTACTTAAAACATAGCAAATAATTTTAGTAACGTTTTTGTTTTTTCTTTATTGCACTGCCTCGTTGGTCTGGTGCACACTTTATTTGACTGCCTCGTTGATCTGGTGGCAAAGCGGATCGCTTTGTGATCACGAGGCCCGGGGTTCAAATCCTAGGTCGGAATAATGTAGTTTTTCTAACGAAAAATTCCCAATATGAGTTCGGAGTCTGGAATTGTGCCCGGTATATGGCAATAGGCTCGCCCCCTATTACATGGGACCTAACATCGTCGGCGAAACGTGAGTGTACTCAGTACACCTCTGCCACCCCCTCTGGGGAATATAGGTGTGACGGTGTTTTTTTATTTTATTTTGCAGTATAGTTTTTTTTTAGAAAATGTTAATGTTTGTTATTGCATATACGTCGTTTATTTCCAAGAGCGCGTTCAATATGTCGCGCGTCCCTTATTATTCTTTTAAAAAGTAATACCATCACTGTCACTCTCCTGGTCGATCGCGGTAGGCCCTTCATAACGCCAGGTCGTATGATTGCGTAGAGCTAAAAATCTGTGAGGTATTAATAGACCAATTTCTGCACTCGATATTTCACCCTGCCCCTTGTGAGGAAAACCTCACAAGGGGCAGGGTCTGTAAAAACAGACCTAATAACTAACTAAACCAATAGTTAGTTTGTAGTTCGTAGTACATACATTATATATCTATGAAATAAACCTATTTTACGGATTTTATCGCGGTTTATTATTGATTTTTAGTTCCCGAGACGTTTCAAGTGCTTTGCAGCACCCTCCCGTGACCGTAAAATAGTTTTATTTCATGTGGAATATTCGCGTAAATCTAAAAACTCAGTAATATATATCTATATATTAATACGTGAAGCAAAAACTTTGTACATCTTTTTACGAAAATTGCGCGGACGGAGGAGTATGAAATTTCCCACACTTATAGTTTATATAGAGAAGGAGTGCAGAATGATAATATTTTTTTTTTAAATTATGCATAAAACATACATTAAATCAATGAAAACAACATTATACACACTACCATGTATTTGACACAATACACGTCAAATTGATGTTTGTCTTTAATATTATTTTTCTATAGTCTTACTAAATGTCAAACATAACCAGCAAGCGATGAAAGAGTAGGTGAATGAAAGAATATCGACCTATGGGCGACCACTAGTCTATATAATTACGCCGGATCCCTTGCGAGCCAGGTAGAGAGAACAGAGTTCCAACAGATTTTTTCCTTACAGACCGCGCTGGCTTTATCTACTTGTTTAATAACTCGACGTATATATTGTTATGAGGCTTACCGTACGTTCAAATGAATGAACTATAATGTATTTCAGTATACCGTACAGTCGCCTCCACTAAGATGAATACGTACCATGACGTCAAATGATGTAACCATCAACTGTCATGATCATGTAAAAATTTTCAATAATGTTACTTTAGTGTAACTTACATGACTATTGCAAAAGTCGGTAGTTACATCATTCTATTCATGCTTAAGTCATAAATCTCTGTCAAGGTATGAAATACATGAAAATATGTTATTTTTTGTTGCTATTATTGCTTTTATATATTCATGAATATTTGATATACATAGAGCAATGTATACATTGTTTCTCTACTCTAACTTTCTCTATCCAGCATGATATAAAATCATCCCTTTCTGCATGACACAAAATTGTTCGTCACAAAAGAGTATAACAATTGAGCCTGTTAGCACTTCCTTTAATCCCTTTCGCTTATGTACCTTACGAGGCATCACTGTATTGACATATGAAATAAAACACACGCCCGCCCCGCGCTAGTCCCTAGCAGCTACTACACGAATTTTCATTTCTTAATATATAATTGAGTCACAAGGAAGGTTTATGTATCCAATATCATTTATGAATATCTAGTACACATTTTCCGAACTGCTGTGATATTTAGTCCGCACTAACTGTATGAAGCCAGACCAGTTCGTTACTACACAATAAATATACACAGTCATATAATCAGTGCAATAAATGCCTTCTTTCTTAAACATTAGAACATAGTACATCGCTATCTATGTTATATCTCAATAACCTTTACTTATACATATATTTGTTTGATGTCATAATGTATGAATAAATTTTAATGAACTGTACTTACCTATTACCAGTTTTTGCATGTCATGCAATATGACAAAACATGTTAATTTTTTATGTCTGATCAGTTTTTATATACATAGAGAGTCAAGTAGGTCAAAAAATTTAGTGCTTGCCTATTATCCTGTGGTCTAGTAGGAATCCATTTAAATTCTACAAAACGGCATCGAAGCAATTTGCTTTTCATTTCAAAATACTCAATCGATATCAGAATCGATTAAGCGCTTTCGTTTACGCTAATCACTTACCAGGTAGAATCAGTTTCTTCGAATTTACGGACAAGAATTTTTCGATATTCGTTAACTAACTACTTCATTTTTAATTAGGGCTGCGATGTGTCCGAATATCCCCAGACTTGTCCTATTTTGGATGGCGTCCCACTACGTTATTTTGGAAATCATGAGTGTCAACGAGGTCCATATTTATAACAAATATCAGGCTTCTACGTAATACCGCTTTTCAGATAAACCGTATTGATGAGTGAAAAGACTGATAAACGAATGGTTGAGCTATACTTGACTGGTCCAGTTTCTTTTGCCTCTTTTTAAAGAGTTCGAAGTAAAGATGCCGAAATGGGCTTATCCATGGTGACTGCATGGCTGGAGGACAGTCTATTATCGTTAAACATACAGAAAACTATATTTCTCTGCTTCAAGAAAACAAATGCCGTATCTCTACCAACCGATTTTAAGCTCCACGTACATACACACCAATGTAATCGAATATCCAGTTACAATGAGTGTACTTGTGACGTGCTTGCCAGCAGCAATAGTATCAGGTATTAAGGAGTGACTCAGAGATGGGCAAAATGTAATCAGATAAATGATTAACCCCCGCTTGGGGAATATAGGCGTGATGGTAAATTAATGATTAACGATTACAATAATATTTTGTAATCTTCGACAATTACGATTACACTTTTAATAGTGAATCATAATTGAATATTACAAAATGCAATTGTAATCATTAATCTATCTATCTATATCATCACGCCAGCTCCCTCGCGGGGTAGGCAGAGAGTACAGAGTTCCAACAGGTTTTTTCCTTACATACCTCTCTGGCTTCCTCCACTCTCATAGTTCGTCTCATACATACTCGCCGGTTACGGAGACTCTTGACTTGCCCTTCAGATAAGACACGGTCTATTTGGTCATGGTAAGATAGTCTAGGTCTTCCCCGGTACCTACATCCTTCCACTTTCGCATTGTGTATCTGTTTTGTCATTCTTTCTTCTGGCATTCTTTCTGTATGCCCGAACCAACGGAACATACCCTTTCTCATCATTACACCGATACTATCTTTCATTAATCTGATTACATTTTGCCCATCTCTGGGAGTGACAATAGACGACACGCTGACTTGGAACACCCATATAAAAAATATTGCTAAGCGCGTCCGAAAACTCATACATGTTTTTAAAAAATTTCGGCTAGTGGCAGACAATAGACTTTTAAGACAAACCTATTAAGCGCTAGGGGAATGTATTATTAATTATTGTATATGTATTTGGGGCGGAGCTGTAATGACGTACATGATAGAGTTGGGGCGGGGACAGAGAGTTAAAAGTAATAATGAAATTACCATTCAGTTACCGTACAACGCCATTGTACCAATAATGCAATGTTTTATCAGTCATAAAGCTCTTCATTTATCATATTCTATGTTAATACCATACTGTTACCGTACCAAAGTTACCTATATCCACAAAAAGAATTGATAATTGCCTCATACCGGCTTATAAGAGTGTACTTGCCAGAAGAAATTATAACTACTTAGCTCCTCGTTTATACAATAAAATTGGACTGAAGAACGTAAGGAATTATAACATGCCACAATTTAAGAGACATATATCCGAATGGCTGTGTGCATACGACTATGACGCCACAGAAAAATTATTGCAAATCCCCTTGTAAGTAAAATATTGCTTGATCTCAAAACACCCATCTATTGATAGGTGTTTTTAAAATACCATCACAGACACACTCACACGCAAACACACACACACGCACTCACACGCGCACATACACTTTAACGCGAACATATAGTACTGTTTTTTGTTTTCTCATTTTCTTTATAATTACATTAGTTCAGAATGTTAAATTGTGTAATTGGGACGACACTGTCGTCTCTTGTAACACAGTTTATACTAGCACAGCAGGCAGAGTTATTACTAACCTGAACACACTGTATTACGTTAGCAATAAATTGATTTTTATTTTTGAGAGAACTAATTTTATCAAATTTCCAGTTTCGACGACTTTTTTATTTATTTAGAAAACAACACGTGTTTTGTACGGTGTTGAAAATTTACATGACTGCAAACTTACAATTAGTTCTTTTATGGAGTACAAAAAATACAAGACTAACTCCTAGCCTACTTTCACGGCAATAACGATCATACCATTTCCTAAATATTCTTCAACAAAATAATCTTTTGACCTATTTTTGCATTTTACCGAACTTTCCGTAGCATTATCTAGTACTATAATCACCAATGTTTTGTATATTCACGATGTTTATCTGAATACAACTTGTTTACAAAGTGACATTCAAATATCATTGAAACATGTAGAAGTGTTTTTAACAGGTCGAAATTCGTTTCGAAATGATTCGAAAGTTGTTTCGAGAGTCAACGCGAGTTTTGCTTGACTGACTCCTATCACAATGTCGAATTGTAAAAATAGTCGATTGAGAATCGATTTCGATTAGCCTTTATTGAACTCTCGAAATGGGCGAAAAGGGCTACCAATATAGATAAATGTGAATACTGTGCCTTCTATGAACTTAAAAAATTAAATGTCTTGGGTTGCCACCTTTTTATATGAATTATAAATAAACTGTCATATGAAAAAAAAAATCTTGTTGATTTTTGTGTTTTCTTTTTTCTATGGAATAATTATCAGTAACAGAGGGGTAGTCTGAAATTATGCTCGGTGCGTGCTTTATTGCGAACATTTGGTGATCCCTATCTAACGTCGTTGGCAATGTGCGAGTACACAGTACACCTCTGCCATCTCGTATGGGAACATGTGCTGCATTTTAGCAACACGTATCATAAACAGAGAAAAACACAAATAAAAATCAATGAACAGCTTAACAATCAACCTCGACCACTTTCTGCAAGTGGTCAAGGTAGATGCTGTACATTTCCATCTTTAACTGAAATCTAACAGTGATAGTCTCTTGTGCTTTGTACATACTGTACGGTGTACTTTACTGAAACTGACATATTATAGTTTCAAAGTCCTATCTACTTAGTTGCTGCATGCAAATAGAATGTATAACAAACATCGCAAGTAATACTGCATTCTGCTCCCATGATAACCTGCCCCACGCACGTCCGATGTCAGGCCAACACGTGCGTTTCTCCTTGTAGTGATGGACATACACAGGACACTGCGTATGTGCCTATAAAATAGTTGTAATCGGAAGGGTCAGCCGCCCCGCGTCCCGCGAACACCGCCGCGTTCTATCGATCGCGCCGCGTTGCCGCTCCGCTACTTTCGCCGCGGCGTTGCCATTCCTCGTTATTATTTAGACAGATTACTGTAACAAGACCGACTGGTGTATCATTACTTGTTGCCGCCTTGTACTAACACTGCAGTTATATAGGTCTGTTGTTAAAAATGTTCATAAGACTAGTTAAAATGTACTTAGAAATGACGTTTACCTAAGCCTGGAGTAAGCGCGAAATAGTAAATATTTACTTAACCTCGGATGCTCCAGAAACATTTGATGAAAAGCGTTACAGTAATGTATGTCCAGTGTGTATTTTAGATTCACATTAAAGTACACATATGAAATAGTTTTGAACCCAATCATATTCCAAATTTTACGCATTCCACCAAAATTATCTTAATCATCCTACAACGAAGAGTTGAGACTTAACAGGCTCCATGATCGATTTAACATGCACTAAGCAAGGACTTCATTGCCCAAGTCGCCTGTTACATACAACGTCCACTCAAAGGAATTAGAAGGGTTGGACCCGTTTCGTGGAGACTTACCTAATAATATATTATAATTCCTAGTCTTACACGTTTAAGTGCTTTCAAAAATAAATTCTAAAGCAACCTACCAAACTAGACGGTTTAAAGCGAGGGACAGGAATCTTGAAAGAGGTGATAAATTTTTTCAATAAAAACAACTTAATATCGCGACACTTACCGCAAATGAAAAGAAGCTGGCAATTGACAGGCTGTAGAGAAGAATTATAGTCTACGGGAAGAAACTTAAAAACATCTCTGATTCGTGGATGACATAGGTTCTCAACAGATGCTTTAGGAGCATATAAGTACAGCAAGCTGTGAGGTCGAACTTTATATAATTCTCAAAAACCAAACTCATGAAAACAAGACGAGATCAACTAGAACGTACACAGAATACATAAGTCTGCCTATTTTCAGAGAATAGATAGTACGCATATTTCCAGGCGAGTCAAGACAACAAAATCGCACTTCATGAAGAAAACTCTAGAAAAAGTCATTGATCTATGAAAGATCTAATAAAGAGCAATCGAGTTAGTAAGACAAATTCTACTAATATTTATTAAAAAAATAACACTTGCTCTAAGAATGGATCATGAGTCTGGGTCAGGCACCTTCAGTCTTGCTTCTATCTGGTATCGGAGCAGGATTGGATGCGGCTAAATGTCACTATGTAGTAGCTTTTTATCTCAGAAGAAGTACGTTGAGCGAGACTAGGAAAGGGCCACATTGCGCTGTAGTTGTCCCTCTTTAACAAGTTACTCCTCGTTATCAATTAATTATTAATATATCCAAGCTCGTCAAAAAAAGAATTAAAAAAATACACACATTTGACTAGAAACACGCTATGTAGTCGGGGTGCATATCCGTAAATATTCACACTGTTGCCAACTCGCTGCGGCTAGTATTCAATAAGTACCTTTTATTAGGCAGGTGGAGTGAGTAAGTCTCTGACCGAATGGTGGCTACGGAAGTATTCGAAAGAAGGGAAGGAGGGTCGGTGAAAATATGCCGGGTGGCGACAGCGGCTGATAGGAGGGGAGTCAGGTGCGTAGTCGAAACTTTCCGTTGGACGCGTTCGCGAAATAGCGGGTTGTCGCCTTTTTAATATAGGCACGAATAGGTTCGAGATCGGAATGGACTTTTATATTTACTGCCCCGTAGCTTGGTCAGCTGGAAATCAGAAAGCGAGGTTTTGATTTCAAAACCTAGGTCCTCAGACACTGATCGTGATACTAAATAATATCTGCAGCAATCTTAAATTGCCCTAAAAATGGCAATGGCACGCGTTCACGTTACAAGTTAACATTGTCTCGCCGATTTGTGGGTGTACACTGCACATCCTTGGCCTATATATCCCGCTTGGGATATATAGGCGTAGCAGTGTGTGTATTATATTTTGCCAGTAGCTAAAAAAATTATATAGTCCCATATTTTACCGAGCTAGTTTTACCAACGTACCAGGTAATGGATAAGCACCACATCCTAATTAAATCGATGATGATTGTGGCTAAAAAATCAGAACCACTGAAGAGAAGTGTATAAAATAATTTTAATTTAATATGACGGACGATTTAGCGCAGTGGTTAAGAGCTTAAGCCGCTCTGCCCATTGTGTCTAATAGTCGCGGGTTCGATTCCCGCACGGGACAAATCTTTGTATGATCCATAATTATTTGTTCCGGTCTGGGTATTTGTGTATGTGATTTTTCATATTTGTAAACGCACCCACGACACAGGAATAAATCCTACATTAAATATGATGGTTAAGGATAAGTACTTAAGTTTTCTACATGCTGGTCGTCTCTGACCACCGTTCCAGACTCGGAATGATAATTCATGTCGGTGAAACATTTTTGGAATATGGTTTTACTATCATGTTTGTTTGCTGCAATAAGGACATTGATTGTGAACACTCCACATTTCGTACAGGGATATAACTCGCTCCTACGCGATCCAGTAGGCTCCTAACCCTAGGATTAATTCGTCATCAAGTAATTATAATCATGAATTTGTTGTGCTCCAACCAGGATTGTCTCCACACAAGATAACTTCTGATCGGTTAATAGTATATCTACCTATATCATCACGCCAGATCCCTTGCGGGGTAGGCAGAGAATACAGGTTCTTTCCTTACATACCTCTCCGGTATCCTGGTTAATAGTATCGTTTTAGATTATTTTATAATTTGAAGTTCATATTAATTTAACTTTACCTCTAACGCTCGTTTAACCATAAGCAGTCGCAGCCGTGACTCATACCAATTTAACATACCTATTTTAATCCTAGTCACTACATCATCTTTCAACGTAGGTTTCTTATCACTATTCCTTATTCGGTCAGCAGTGGGTACTCCACATATACTCTGTAAAGAGCGAATTTCTACATCACTACTTTCATGTTTGTAGATGCACCCATAACACAGGAATGAATCCTAGTGTGGGGCTACGTTATTTAAAAGAAAAGAACGTATTCATTGTTACATAGTTATCAAAAAGTCGTATTTGCTATATATTACGTAAGCGAACCAGAAATACTTATATACTTACTTATGTTTTGCTAACATAATTATAATATACAGGCTCATAAAATATGAAATAGTACCTATCGTTGCGGTAATCTGCAAATAGTAAACTTAAAAATAATTAACATTTATTAACAGTAAAAATTGGAATGATACAAAATTCGTAGTTTCGTGAAACACTAATTGGATCTGGTTTCAGGATCCAATTTTATGAAGTTCCTTTTTTCTCCAGCGGACCTAATATTCTTAATTAACCGTAACACTTCCCATCGGAATTCCAACTTCTGATCCATATTGAATATTCGAACTGCGGGTAATAATGATTCAAAGAAAGATTTATCTTCATCTACTGGTGAAGTGTATGTGCTAGTTGCGTCTTGGGATGCTGCTTCAACGAATTCTAGGTTAAGGTCTTGTTTATCACGCCGTCTTCTCTTTAAATTCTCTATGGTTGAAGTTGAGTCTTCAACATCGCTCCCCCAAACAGAATCATTCACTAACTCAAATGTTTTATTTTTTAAATCTAGACTCTTTATTTTGGCGTCGTCTTCTTCGTCGCTTCGCTCGTAGTTGTCGCTATCCGCTTCACTCCCAGACTGGCTGTTTTGTTTGTATAAATTGTTTAGAAACGTTAAATGTTTTGCGTACAAGTAGCCTCTTTTGCTGTATTTCCGTTTCTGGTGACGAACGAAGGAATCGCGAATATTACGCCATTTCCCGTGTAGTTTACGATCTGAAATAGGTACATAATTGTGTTTATTAAATGTTATCTATAATCTTTTAACTAATTTATTAACTTTTAACCTCAAGTTCGTTTTAACTCTTGAAACCGGACCCATAATTCATGTTTGAATTTGAAAACGCTTAATAAATAGTGTTGTCTAGTTTTTGGAATCCGTTAATCAGATAGGATAATGTTAAATCACTACTAACTTTTACTATTTACTAATCATATTAGTGACAGCAAGGAATAAATACCCTGGATTTCTCTGTTAAACTATGATCATTAAGTATAATTTCTAATAGTATAGAAATCGAATAATTTTATTATAATTTGCGTCTTTAAAAAATCGTTAGTCTTATCATATAAAAAGTCGAGAAATGCACATTAGATAATGTACCTATAAATCTATATAATCACGCCAGATCCTTTGCGGGGTAGGCAGAGAGTAAAGAGTTCCAACAGGTTTTTTAATTATGCCGTATATTACATAGGTTCAAAATTTGGGTATAGTTACCTAGAACACAATGTAACGTTACTAAGGTCTGGCTCAAAGGCTCTCAAAACCCTGGAGGCACTTTTGGATTCGTAACCACTAATAAGGTCTAAAATGTAATACGCAATCATGTAATGTTGCCATATATGTATATATCATCAGCCAAATGATGTCTTCCTTAGGAAAAACTCCTTCCACAATGATTACGTAGACGACCCGCTTTGTGCTGTATGCATCCAGCCCTTACCTTTACCGGGACATCGATCCACCTATTGGTGGGGGGAGGCTGGCCTCAGCCTTGTAAGAAGGCTCACTGTCACCAAAGGGCTGTAGAAAGAGCTATGCCCGGAGTTTCCCTATGTCGAAACAGAAACGAGAGCATCCGCAAGGAGGGCCAAAGCTACCGATATGGCCCTCAGAAGTTGCACTAAACATGACATGGCATGGATGTAGAACTGACGCCCGTTGGGGGTGAAAGGTTCTGGAGTGGCTGCCTCGGACCGGAAGACAATGTCATAGTAAATGTGTTTAGCTATTTATTCGTATATCGTTATGTATTGTACCTATAAATGTATCGTTATGATTATTTGTATACACTTTTTAGTCATTAACATTTATAACATTATATCACTGTCTCGTTCGTGTAATAGCGAAATATGCGCGTAGCGACCACGAGGTCCTGCCATTTTTCAATAGGAGTTTAAAATATCTGTCCGGAATGAGATTGTGCCCGGATTAATGGCAAATGGCTAGCTCCCGTTACATGCGACCTAACATCGTCAGCGAAAAGTGGGTATGCACTCTCTGTCGCCCCCGCTTTGGGAATACAAGCGTGACATCGTATTATTGTTAATAAGTATATCCTTTTTTTATTAACTAGTACTTATGTCAATTTTAATACTGTTAAATTTATAATATACACGATTTAATTGTCAGTATTGTATATTCCGCATTATTAATATCTGTGTATGTACTATGACGTGTGAAACTTAATATTCCTTTTATGCAAAAAGGATTATACTTACGAACTTCAATTTTTTCAAGAGTAGACATATCGTCAAAGTCCGTAATAAATAACCTAGCTATTTCAGTCCAGGCATTTTGTTTTTTTGACTTCAACCTGTAGTCCTCACTCTGTAAATCCCATAATTCTGGATACTTTTTCACTTCACTTATAAACATTTCTACATCCAGGGAGTAAGAGTTCATATTTGGCACTTAAAAACGTCGCGATTTAGATATTATAACGATGAGAACGCGAGCGAGGACGCGCGCGGTCGACGTGCGAGTGACGCAGCGGGGTCGCTGCGGCCCGCCAGTCCCGCCACCGCGTCGCCGCTGCGTTTTGTGCACGACTTGGCAACGTCGCACGAGCGATCGCTAGCTTCGTCCGTTCATATTTGTGCACTTGTACAATCAACAATGTAATTTATTTGTTTACAATTTTATTTATTATTAGTTTGTATTGTTCTTTGTGGTATCTATTAAGTCCATGACCTTTAAGGTGAAGTAATAAAATTAGAATGATGAAGTGATTATAATTTTAATAGTGTTAAAGAATTTTTCAATGCCTGCGTAATGCTTGCCAATTGACTACTATTGTTTTAACGATTCGTATTAGTGGGAAACTTTCTAGACTTTCTATTTAGCCTGCCACCCAGAGTAAATTGTTGAAGCGAGATGTTGCCGCCCGCACCGGTCCACCCGCCTGTCTGATAAACCTTTTGGTTTTGAGTGCTTTACTCTTAGACCTTAGTATTAGAATAAGTATTTTAAGGCTTTGCTACAGTTTCCGGGTTTTTCGTTTTTATCTTCAATTCCTTGGGTATTAGGCATCGATATATTATATATTATATATATATATATATATATATATATATATATCCATATATTGATGATATTCAGTAAGTATTTTATAATTCGTGTAGCCGAAACAGTAATAATTGGAAAACGATAGATTGATTTATTCATAGAAGTGTTGCTGTTTTTCTTAAGTCGTCGCTCACTTATGAACTCCACACCCGGCCACCATCGCCTCGTCACACTGCGTCTCTCGCGGTGATGTCACGCGGCCGACTATAGTGTAGTAGGTGCCCCGTTGTTAACGGATAAATGCCGCCCAGGCGAATGTCAACGAATTGATGGACGATAAATCGATCCATCGATGCATTCGAGAACTCGCAGGCGACACGCGGTCCACTTGGGAAATAGGCTCTTATTCGCTATGACCAATTCAACACGTATCGCCGCAAATTGTGTGAGTGTGTGAATGATCTACGCTGTTGGCCGCGGGGCCTTTACAGCTTCACCGGAAAAAAGGGGGAGCGTGCAACCACTACGCTCGAGCCAGAAGGGCAAGGGGGCAACTAGCTCAAGGGCACCTCAAGGAGGAACTGCCTCGGCTTGGGCAGTCGCTATGGGGGAGGGCGTATACTAAGTGTCACGCCATGGTGCCCTGCACCGGGCGGCGGGCAAGGGATTCTTCGACGTCGCCGGCGAGGTGGGTGTCTGATCCTGTGTGCGGTATCTGTATCCGAAAGAAGGCATGAAAGGGCATCGGGAGGGTCGGTGAGAACATGCCGCAGACAGCGGCGGCGGCTACGATTAACGGATTTCTATGATTGGAAGCGTTCGCGAATTATCGGGTTGTCGCCTTTTTTATAAAGGCAGTTTCGCCGCGAGTCACGACCACTGTAGAATGATATTTTTTTGTGCTCCAGTGACATACAGAATACTAGTACACGATCAGTTCAGGAAGTTTTCGTAACGCGCTTGCGAGTTGCGCTCTGCGCATTGGCAACGCGCAGTTAACGCGCGGTAAGCGAGCGAACAACGGGTTATCACAAAGTGGTTTACCCTCCGTCCCCTTACGGACAGCTTGCGAGTGAACGATCCGGTGTTGTTACGAAGTTTGAGTAAGCGCAAATAATAATTATTTTTTTTTTTTTTTTAAAAAAACGTAGCCCCACAGTAGGATCTATTCCTGTGTCGTGGGTGCGTTTACAAACATGAAAATTCACATACACAAATACCCAGACCGAAACAAATAATTGTGGATCACACAAAGATTTGTCCCGTGCGGGAATCGAACCCGCGACTATTAGACACAGTGGGCGGAGCGGCTTAAGCTCTTAACCACTGCGCTAAATCGTCCGTCAAACTAGGAGTCTAAGGAAGGACTGACAGCACACGCTCAGTGAGTGTTGCTGATTAAAAGGTCTTTTTGCAATTATGGGGAAGAAAATAATATTCAAAAACACTTGAAGATAAGAATCTCAAAAAAAAAGAACAAAAAAGTGAGGTTGATGCATTAGAAAAAGCGTGGGAGCTAGTATAAACATATTATGTGTATATTTTTGAAATACGTAGTTATGGGAATAAATAAGCTGATGTGGAGAATTTTCACAAACTTCAAGAGAAACTCAAAGTCACGAACGAAATAAATAGTTATGTCGACGTTGTCAGAATACATGCTCCGTGCGGGAAGTAGCAGATGTGACAAAATATAAATTCGATATTTCGTTTGGAATAACACTGACCGTCCGCCTGTAAAAATGTATGGTTTCGTAGCGACTGTCCCAACCGAGGATGATTATGTCGCCTCTTGCCCTTCTGGCTGGCTAGAGCGTAGTGGTTGCACGCTCGCCTTTAAGTCCGGTGAAGCTGTAAAGGCCTCGCGGCCAACAGCGTACATCATTCACACACACACACACACGTATGGTTTCGCGTAAGTACGCGTATTAAAAAAACTGTTCATGGAAATGGTAAATAATAAAATTAATTTTATCACCATTAAATTCTTATGCTAATAGAAATTATTTTAAGTAATAATGTCAATTATACATTCGGTGAAGTTGTAAAGGCCCCGCGGCTAACAGCGTAGATCATTCACACACACATACCTAATTATTTTATTGATTCAACTTCGTACTTTCCGAGACTCTAGCTAATAGATAGATGATACTATGGTAAACTTTGTTGTTTTATTTAGTATTTCAGTATCCAAGTATTAGGCTAAGGTGTATTAGGTAAATAGAATTGTTGATTATGACATTAGCCGCAGACAGCGCGTAGGAAACGATAATTTCCCACTAATGCATACCCCGAAACGTTGAAACTTCCGAGAATTATTGCAAAACTTTAGAATAATCGCGAAACTTCACAATTTAGGGCGCGAACTTCCCGCCGCGGCGAATTCTGCTGCGAGCGAAATTTTGCATTTGTTGAATGAAAGATATTATGGCAGAAACAGAAAAAAATCGTGCCGTTTTATGAATTCTTTTTCCAACTGCCAAAAAGTTCACTGCATATTTTTCAAATCTCGTAATGCAATTGAAATGCGCTTACACTGTATAGTTACGTTCATTAATTTCTCAGTCTCGTATTATTCGCATAATAAAATGGAACAAGAAAATATTTTGTGCATCAAGTAAGAATATCTATAGATAGGTACAGGATATTAGGCTTCGGGCCAATGATCCACCAACCACAGCCACCTGTGACTAGTGACAACGATGATTTTTCATACGCTTTCTTATAGACTCGCCGCATACGTGTAGAGAGTAGCTACTACTCGCGACTTGTCCGCGACACGACACAGGTGGCGTCCATTCGCTACAAAACGTGTACAGCAGAAAGAGTGTTAAAAATTGTGACAGCCACCGACCACTCCTGGTGGCCACCGACCATTTTCGTTTGCGCGGTATCGAAGGAGGTGGCGCGCATCAGCCACCGGTGGCTGTAGTCGGTGGCTCATTTGCGTAGAACCTAACAAAGTTTCGAATTATCTTGACGATAAAACTGATAGGCAACTGAGCGACGCCTCAATCAGCATTTTCAAACGTGACGCTTTGGACTGTCATCGATTCCTCAAGCGGAGCGGGCAGTGGTGCATTGTGGGTAACTAGGCACTAGGATTTGATTACACTTTGTATGACCGAGGATTCCAACCAAGGATCTTCTTATCGCCACTGGACCAGTTTAATAGTCGGGCATATTATATTTTCGAAAAACAAAGTTGAGAGTTGGGCATGCACCCTGCGTTTTGTTGTTTCAAGAGCAAGGAGAAGGTCATTCTTCTAGACGGGCATTGTAAATTATTGTCACTGTAAGTAGCAATTGTCAAAAAACGTGGGCTTAGTTGGCTTAGAACGCACAGATTGACGTTAACATAACGCTATGGAGCTCTTTTCACAATACTTACTAAATAAAAATGAATATGATTGCACGCTTCCTCGATAGCTTTACTATCTATCTATATCATCACGCCAGATCCCTTGCAGGGTAGGCAGAGAGTACAGAGTTCCAACAGGTTCTTTTCTTACATACCTCTCTGGCTACTACGCCCATCCTGCAGCTTTACATAGCGTTACTAGTTTTATCAAATTGTATGTGCTAAAAAAATAACGCCCATGCACACATGGTCGATCGCTGTTTGTCTGACAAGGCCTTATTTGTTTGCCTCCACAAAAAATATGATCAGAAAGTAAATAAATAAACAATTAATAAATAACTCATTTATTTTTGTTACAGGTAACAATTCAATTGATGATATCATCCGTGAGTAACACACTTGGTGGAATTACTGCATAACCATAATTATTATTGCTATAAACAGGAAATATTTTAAACATACAAAAATGATAATATTGCTATGTAACATACATATCGTATTTGTTTCTATTAGGTATAATTTGAAGTATGTATCGTCAGAGACCATAAGTCGGTGAACAATCTCAATTGCCATTCGGTAATACACCTTTTACAAATGTCGATGAACATTATCAAAACTAAATTGATTCGAACGCGTCCAATCATAGTAATCCGCTAATCGTAACCGTCGCCGACTACGAACCTGACTCGCTTTCTATCAGCCGCTACCGCCGTGCGCGGCATTTTCTCACTTACCCTCCCGATGCCCTTACATCTCTTCTTTCGGATACAGATACCGCACACAGGGTCAGACACCTACCGAAGGTCGAAGAAGCCCTTACCCGCCGGCCGGTGCAGAGCACCACGGCGAGACACCTAGTATACACACTCCCCCATAGCGACTGCTCAAGCTCGAGCGTAGTGGTTGCACGCTCTCTCTTTTGACCGGTGAAGCTGTAAAGGCCCCGCGGTCAACAGCGTAGATCATACACACACACACATACACGCAAAGCTTTTAATGAGATAGTTCAGCTACTTAAGTTGCTGACCGTACTTACTTTCATGTCGTAACACCGTATCGCCTATATTCCCCAAGCGGGGGTGGAAAAGGTGTACAGTTTACACCCACTTAACCCAATGTAGTAACGCAGACTAAATATCGGAGCGCGGATAACATACCATAATATACATATAACACAGATGTAGTCTATTCCAATCAAACTTAAAAGTTTGTGAACAAACCATCACCATTTATAGATGTTTAAGTTGTGATTGCAATCTATAACAAGTGAAATATGAAGGCGACAGTATTTCCGAAGACATCAAAATGAAAATGCTGTTAGCAATAAAACGACGTTTTCAAGTTAAGAAAAAAAAAAGTTTTAAGGTTTGATTGGAATAGACTGTATATATGTTGGATTATTTGATGGTTTTACGTTTAAATTACAAAGAAAATCGACCCTGATATTATAAATGGGGTATTTATAGATATGTTTGAAATGATTCCTTAAAAAGAGCTAAAGAATATATACATTTTAATCTCAAAACGGAACAACTTCGATAGCTTATAATACTTGCGTTTTTAACAAAAACAAGTCTTTTATATTCTACTGGTTGGTTAAGAAATTAACATTAACATTAATTGTCAAATAAATTAAATAAAAATTCTTAATTCAACACAACTAAAATTCAACATAGTCAGGATACGTATTCACTGTAACTTTAGAGGCATAGAACACAAAAGGGAATTGTGAAAAAATGTTTCTGTTCTGTGTTTAGAGGCGATATAATATAAGATTTTGTAGGTTTTCTTCACAATAATAAACTAAAATATCATATAAGTAAATAACTACTTGCAGTATTCATTTTAACTGCTTTAAAAAAAAAATAAGCGGGGCTAAGTAACCTAAAAACTAAGGTAAAAACGATGATTTTCTTTCATTACATAACAAAAACTAATTGCATTACCGTAAAAAACCGCTTATTTTTTTAGGAAAAAACTTAGCATCACAAAGATAACAAAAATAAAAGAGTCTATATAGAAATAAATAATAATGTACCTAAATATTTAATACCAGTTAAATTCGCGCTACTATACTATATAATAGTATTATATATACTATACTATAATGTTGTTAAACATTATTTAGTTTACTCTTTAGTTTCTATGGTTTTCATTGCTTTATATTGGGTTCCTTTAAAAGGTATTCAAGTATGTACAGTAAGTTCCGTCGTTTGATTTTACATTCATCCGTAATAAAAAACGTAATTCGGTAACTCAAGACAATATTTCGTTTGGTAGAATTGGAATCGAAGCCAAAAATCTTAAGTAAAAACACCGTCACGCCTATATTCCCCAGAGGGGGTGGCAGAGGTGTACTGAGTACACCCACGTTTCGCCGACGATGTTAGGTCCCATGTAATAGGGGGCGAGCCTATTGCCATATACCGGGCACAATTCCAAACTCCGGACTCACACTGGGAATTTTCCGTTAGAAAAACTACATTTGTCCGACCTAGGATTTGAACCCAGGACCCCGTGATCACAAAGCGATGCGCTTTGCCACCAAATAATAATATCTAATGTACTAAACAATTATTCTTCTTAACATAACTGCATATTGCTTTCATTAAACAATTTATAACTTGATCACTTCCTAGATTTATACTTAAATCCAAATAAAATTAGCCCTGTTAAGAAACTGTCCCACCGTTGGGCACGGGCCTCCTCTCAAAGTGAGAGGGTTTAGGCCATAGTCCACCACGCTGGCCCAGTGCGGGTTGGCGAACTTCACACACCTTCGAGAAACTCTTGCATGCAGGTTTCCTCACGATGTTTCCTTTACGGTTAAAGCAAGTGATAGTTAATTTTATTACGCATATGCTTTCGAAGCGACAGAGGTGTGTGCCTGGCTTTGGACCCGAGACCTCTGACTTTGCAATCCACTAGGCTACCACTGCGTTACTTAAATCAATATCCGATCAAAATTTAAAGCATTCACTATGCACTCAATAACTCCAGAATCAGAAGTATTAAAACATCGTTATAAAATATATAAAAAAACTTAAACGACGAAAACTATAATAGTAATCCACGAGCACCACCATCAATAAGAGAAAACACTATTCAGTACTGTCCTGTCTTTGTCTCTTCACGTCGACACAAGATTTGTTTGACGTCGAAGTACCTGGCATTGTATTATTGTAATGGCAAGACACAGCTTCTTGCATTACATTAGCGATCTGTGCCCTCACCCACATCTTTATATTAATCGGCAGTTGCCTCATCTCGGGAAGAAATGAGAGTAAAAACAGCCTATCACTGTCTGTTTCGTTATCTACTATATTTTCAACTGGAAACATGGGTATCTCCATTTCTTCGGGAGGCTGGTGGCTGTCTTCACTGGGCGGACGTTTCCGTTTTCTCCTTTTAATCTTTTTTACTTTAACTGGTTCTATGGTGTGGTCGTCTTCTGCGATAGGCGCACATTCTAGGATCATGTTGTCGTCTAGATCTGGCCTGAAACATAGAGTAATGCAGTGAGAAGATCAGAGCGCTATTTATGAATGGGTAAGGAAGTGGGCTATGTTAGTCATTCTTGGACTTACATTGGAGCCAAGCGCACTGTCGTTTCCTTTTCATACAAACTTCTGTCGTTTGAAATGCCAGAGGAAAGAATGACAAAACAGATATACAATGTGAAAGTGTAAGGATGCAGGTACCGGGGAAGAGTAGACTATCTTACCACGACCAAATAAACCGAGTCTTGTCTGATGGAAAAGTCAAGAGTCTCCGTAACCGGCGAGCGTGTATGAGACGAACTATGAGAGTCGAGGAAACCAGAGAGGTATGTAAGGAAAGAACCTGTTGGAACTCTGTACTCTCTGCCTACCCCGCAAGGGATCTGGCGTGAGGTTATAGATAGATAGATAGATAGATAGATTCTGTCGTTTGTTTACGCAATGTTCTTCCTATAAAAGGCTTACATACTAATAACGATTTATCCTGTGTTCCATACGAACTCATTCATACGTATTCATACGAGCAATTTTCGTACAAAAATGCAAGTGTGACCGGCTTAAAGGTACTAAGTTTCTTGGGGTACAGACAATCATTTGTATTTATTTTTTTCATACGTACTCGTCATCTTCACTTAAGTTCCCTTCGAACCCTCCAAGGAAGCTCATCGTCTTAAAGTAACGGTATACCCGTCTATTAATCCTTATCCCGGAACGGCGCGCGCGCAGCTCCCGGTTGTATGCGTCACGTAACGACCGCCATTTTCGTTGCAATAGTAGAACTAAAAATTTAGTAGTATAGTAAATAAGTTAGCTCATGATCATTAAACTCTAATTTTAATTTTACTTATAAATAAAGAACTAAAGAAAACTTTATTTCTGTCTGATCTACGTGACTCCTCTTGTATTCTTTAAAAGAGGTGACATGAAAATTGTTACATATTAATCATAGCCAAGCCTTAGACACAATTTAAATGTCATCGTAAAACTAAGCAGACGAATTAAACGGGAATTTAGAAAATCATCGAAAACCGCATGATTTATGTGCCTCGGAAGTGGGTTCAGGTCAATGCTCTTATAGGAATCGAACTCGCAACCATTGCGAGATTGGCGCTTAAATCGATATTTAGGTCACGCGAATATTTTGGCAGCAAATAACGGCTATACTGGAATGTATAATAATGTCTCTATTAATAGGCTAGACGTACATTTCTGGCATCTATATTGGTTATTGTTTAATAAGTGCTAAAAATTATTGTAATTATTTTCTTTGTATTGTAATAAGCACCCAGTGTTCTTTAGAAACAATCTAAATTGATCATAGTTTATGGCCTAGATTATACAACGTCCATGGATCTTTGAAACTGTCTCAAAACTGCCTACGTAACAACTATGAGATCAGCTTATTGAGGTCATTGTCAAATAATTATAACTTCTGAAACTTTGTCTTAAAATTACTTTTAATGACATACAAAACAGGCCTTTTTCCGGACTTATTTTTATTCAGAATACATAGACATTCATTTTTTTTTATTTAATAATTTATTTTGCAGCACCGTGCGGCATTACGACGATTGATTTCGAAGCTGTCATACTAACCTCTATCGTAAGCCGTCGCCTTATTAAAAGTGTCCCAATCATGGTAAATAACCGATCCTATTTCTTTCCATAGCGCTAATTTCTCTTCCCGATCCGCAGGATGGTCGGCTTTATACAATCCCGGACGCTTTTTTACTTCCTCTATCAACTGAAGCGGAATGAACATGGACATTTTGACAGTTCACTTGAAACGCGGGACGTGTAGATTTGATTGCGACGAGAAAAAACGCGCCACCTCCGCACTGGGGCGCGCTGCGACTGACGCATTATCGCGCGTTTGTGCGCACGCTCGACGTTCATGATTGGCCGTGTTGCGACTGGCGACCGACCGAATGCCCGCCCACTGCGACTGGCGTGTCGTAGTGTCGTAAACTTTGTCGAATCGATTAATTTTAAGTTTTACATGTTAAAAACTCATGTTATTTTCGTGTATATAATATGTATTGTTATTCACGGTATTGGGATTTTTGCTTTCGATGATGATATTTATGTTAAAAAAATACCTTATATGGATGGGTAGAGGATTTTTACCTGTATGGTCTCATAGATTTGAGCACCTAATTTTCACAATGGGCCACGTTTTATAAGAAATCTCTCGGGTTTTTTCGGCACAGTGAGAAATCTCTTTCAAGATCTTTACAAAAGAGTCTTATACCATCCATTGTATTTCCGTGCATTCTACTACGATGTTATGTCGTGTTAGTTGGAAACCGGACCCTATCGACGCTTACTTGCCCCTTAGGGCCGACGCAAGCTTGGCGAAGGACAGCGTTTTTATTTATTGTCAATTTTATAAACATAGCTACTGATTTTCAGAAGTTACGGACGGCAAAGGAATTTCATGAAAGTGTTTCGTTAATACGGACGTGGATTACGTGTTACTATAATCTATATTATTTCAACCTTAGCGTATAGCTCTCCGTCTACGTCTACAGGAAAAAGGGGTGCTACTATAACTTTGGAAGTATACTCAGCATGTTCATGGGCTAAGTTAGGTACTGTACTTCTATGTATTCGGAAAACGATCAAAATAGTCCTTTGTGACACGAGTCGACCGCAACGTGTCTCGTGTCCGCACGCCGCAGAGCAGACAACGTGCAATGCCACCGCGCGACGTTGCCAAACCGTGCACTAACCAAATACCCCTTTCTATACATTGTATCTAGTTATTTTCTTGCTTTTATGCAAATATACAGAACCTTTCATGAGATTATTTGAGATATGTTATGGAAAATCATAGATAGCTCTTTAGAACAGAGTATTAGAAACAATAATGTTGTACAAACTATAAAAGACCTGTCCTGTCAAGATTTCCGGTTGCATATTATTTATTTTAAGTTTAAGAGTATGTAGCTTACTGACTTAAAATTGTTAAAGAAAATATTAAGTATAATAAGTGATCAAACGAACTTACCTGAAGTGAAGTTCGATCATTATTATACGAAGTCCTTCGTTCGAAGATATAAACATGCAGCTCTCTCTACTCGCTTGGCAAGCCGCTAAATTTTTTAGAAACGTCAACGCCTCCTCTATGGTATCTGTGGACATAACCTCTGCGACCATTCCTTTTAGAAGTAGTACATTTCAACTTTACCAACGGGCAGGGCGGGTTGGGTACTTATATCTTCGAACGAAGGACTTCGTATAATAATGATCGAACTTCACTTCAGGTAAGTTCGTTTGATCACTTATTATACTGTGTCCTTCGTTCTCGATATAAACATGCAGCTGTTTAGAGCTATAAGGGTAAAGTTGAAGTATACCACATGAATGTCATTTTTAAGCGTGAGCTCTAAAACATAATATGTCATGAGTACATTTGTATAACACATTCCCGTTGTTTGCATTGCTATACAACACAAATACAACATATATATATATATATATATATATATATATATATATATATATATATATATATATATATATATATATATACACCTATATTGTTTCTTACAACCAGTCTGTCTAACTTATTCAAAATAAATTTATTTAATCAAATTCTATAACATGTTATGTTATATAGCGTAGATCCATCCCAACAAAATTCTTTAAAGCACCTGTTATAGCACACCTGTTGTCCTTAACTCATTACTACCGGGTAATAATAATCAATCATTACTTATCAAGATATCAGTGCATTCTCCATCTGTTGTCTTCCATATAAAGATTTTTTTTTTTTTTTTTTATAGATGTCCCTTTATATAACGAGAGTTGAGGGATTACCGATCCAGAACTTTGTTTATATGAAATTAATCCCTTTATAATAATTCTTGTATCATAGAAAACCCTTCCGAAACGAACTATGAGAGTGGAGGAAGCCAGTAAGTAAAGAACCTGTTGGAACCCCGCACCCCCCCGCCTACCCCGCAAGGGGTCTGGCGTGACGATATAGATAGAGATCGATAGAAACTCTTACTGTGTACTAGATCTAGAAACAAACTATATTAGTACCCAATCTATAACCATATAAGACAAATAAGACAGGGAAACCTGTTTCCCCACTAACGTGTCTTCCAAGTGGCATGTGGGGCTTTATGTGTTTTTTTTTTTTTTTTTTGTCAAATGTTCTCTTTTGTGAGTACAGTACCAGACAAAGGCTACCAATTCTATTGGTGATTATAAGGATGCTTTGCTATAATTACTTATTTCATTTATGATAAAGTATTTTCCTTTATGTCAAAGTTCGGTTATATTTAATGTTAGTTATATTTATAATCTTTAAAGATGCACATATACCAAAATTTAACATTTTTGTACTAGAGGCCTTTGTACTAATGTCCTTATCTAGAGCTATTCCTCACATAAGGCTATGTACCTTAACTATATGATCTCGCCCCCCCCCCCCCCCCTCCCCCATTTTTGGGTTTGGAACGAAGGGCAGTTCTGATGTGTGGTAACCTAATTTAACCTGCCCCACTATACTACTATTATTATTATATATTCCGAAACTATCTCGGATATCATTTTTATGTCCACCTAAATATTTATGTATCACTTAACAATTCGTTCTTGCGCAATAACGCCCGCGAACATTCATTTTTGGCAATACGATCGGGCCACCCCTGACCCGTTATATTGCTGATGAAAATTACACTCAAATTTACTAATTTAGTAATGACTTAAGTAGCGAATAAGTCACAGGCAACTAGACCAAACCACGGACTATAACTTTATGATATTGGGAATCCTATTCATAACTTAACTTTTTCATACCCTTAAATGCCACACTTCCTCTGCTTCTTTGTATGTGGTTGTTTTTTATAAGTAGCAACTGTAGTGAGTAACTTTTTAGTTAGTTCTAGATTTCCAACCGTGAGGATTGAGTGTCACTTAACTTATACATGTAGTACCTACATATCATTCATATTTCATTTAATATCATAATAATATGTTTTGCGCCCTCGCCTACCCACTTGGGATCTGGCGTGGTCTTATAATTATTAATAAATAAATAATATCAAGTTCCCTAAGACTAAGGTTATTGCTGATACTACCTAATATTTATCATACCTGTGATAAAAATATACTTTTGATTATTCTTGTTTAAGATAATCTATACTTTTAAATATTGTAACTCAATATTTCATCAACTTCATCAACAATTTTTAAATAGGTATTATTATTAAGTCATTTGCATGACTTTATTTTCTTTTTATATATAGATACATTAATAAGATACATGTAACATGTGGATGTAATAATTTAAATGTAACAATATGAAAAATGCAAATTTTTTGTATGACATTTCCAATTCAATACTTTTACACTGAACCACCTTTAAATAAATTACAGCATGTATAGTGCTCTAAAACCACCTGTTTCCATAATAGTAGCAGGTTGTGTTTGTGTCATATCTCCGATATCCTAACTGTACCAGAAACATCACTGGTGCTCAATATAAATGTGCACATTCAAAACTAAACACAAACCTATTTTTTATAGTTATTAATTACTTGAATAATTTTATTTGATTATATATTATTAATTGATTAAAATATTATCAAACAAAAGTACAATAAAAACATCTAATTCTTCAATTCATGAATTGATGTATAATCTTTCCTCTGTGTGTCTCAAATTTCTAATGTATTAATTACACTATAAATGATGCAGGACGCAACCAAAAACCAAAACTATTGGACTCATTACCCAATAGAAAGCTGAATAGCTCCTAATAAATTTTTTATTAGTATATTTAATATGACTCTAATGTCTATTATTAGCATTGAGTTTCTTTGTGGGATAAGGATTATAGCACAGTTGTGATCATCCATCTTTAATTAAATTCTAATGAGAATGGCTATAAATTGTATATCAATTATTAAAAATTATGTTTCTAATAATAATGTTTCTATACATAATGTAAATATATGTAGGACCAGATTTATTTAACCTTCACTTGTCTGGATTACTTGCAGTATTTGCACAAAACCCATAAAGTTATGTTTGCCGTTGAAGGCAGACAGACACACATTTTTATTAGTGTCATAGATACATTGTTACATACCAAAGTCAGTGAATACCTTTAGCCTCCAATATTATGGTTTATTTGTAACAGCCATGTTGTATTCCTGAATGTTTAACTGATTTTTTCAGTAACATAAAAAAAACAAAACAAGCCTTTATGTAAAAAGCCTAGCAAGCTTTTCTTACCTCACATTCTCTGGTAGGAGACTTCCAATGTCCATTGTGATTTGTTTTTGGTGGGCTGATAGGTACACTGTAGGTACATTTATACATACATTTGTGGATAGATGTACATTTTTACACACCGGATGAGGATTGTTGTTCCATATTGGTTACAACACTGGTGGTTTCTTGAAATTTAAACTACTGCTTATGAATAGCTAGTTATAATTCCATCTTGGTACTCCACTATATTAACCTTATTTAATACAAAATATATACTGCTGACCACAAAGGTTCTTATCCCAATCAATGTTTCATGACTGTATTGTTAGGACTCATCTTCCCTGGCTACCCTGCAAGGGGTCTGGGCTGATAATATTGATAATTATTAGTTTTATGTTAACTGGATAGACCAGGTATTTTATATTATATTTTAAGGATGTATGTGTGTAACACAAATTATTGTACAACTTGCCTGTCTCAGCATCGGTAGACTGTGATATTATATTTGGAATATTTCCACAATTCTGTTGCTTGTCAGTTATAACAGGCATTGTTATAAGTAGAGACTACTTTGGCTCATCTGTTTATAAACCCTGTTCAGGGATAAATATTGCAAGGTTTACCTTTTTAATACAAGTGCTCATAATATTGCACAATTCTTTGTGTAATAAGCTCCACTTTGGCTATTTTATGATTATTATACAAGTATGTCTAATAATGAAATCAATGCAAAACATTATGTTTCTGCAAAGGGGTGGCTTATATTATGGTGGTTATTAATAATGTATTGTTATTCATAAATTCATAAACAATGTCCCTTTAGTTACCCTTTCAGAAAATCTCCTTTAGGAGATATAATATCACAAATTGCTTATAGTTTATAGCAATAGTCTTTGTATTTACTGTTTAAGGTATGTATGTTGGGTAACATTTTAGTTTCTTACCATTGTAGAAATGTGAACTGCACAGGAGCACCTCATGGGTGAAACCTATGAGTAGTATGACCTTCAGCACATATCTCGTATGGGCCCCAAGTCTTGCGGATCACGCCGATGCATCTCGTACACCGCTCGTGTCCTTGAATTACCGTTAAGTCTTGCGGACCACGTCGATGCATCTCGTACATCGCCCGTGTCCTTAAATTGGCATCGATCCTTAACAATCATTATTGATTAATGTCCCCGCTAATTTCTCTCATTAGAGGTTTTACCTTGCCAATTTATAGACGGTTAATAATTGTTTGCAGGTATATTGCGTGTTAAACTGTTTTTACACGAAGAGGGACATGAGACTTCGTAAGTTTACTTTTCGAGTGAAGACTTTACTTTATAATAAAACTCACGTCTCCAAATATTCGATATTATTATACATAAACATGTTAGGCTGAAAACGCCACAATTAAACAACTATCAGTTGATCTTTTTGGAATGTACTTTTTTGTCAAGACGTAAATTATTTCTGAATTTGCCTATACGATGTTTTAAATTTATTTCACAACATCACTTGAGTATATAAAAACCTTTTGTTATATAATTTCACTGCTACGATTATTTGATTAAATTAAATGTCGACCAAAACTTTATTACAAGGCATCGGCTGCCACGCTAAAAGAAAGAATGGTCGCAGAGGTTATGTCCACAGATACCATAGAGGAGGCGTTGACGTTTCTAAAAAATTTAGCGGCTTGCCAAGCGAGTAGAGAGAGCTGCATGTTTATATCGAGAACGAAGGACACAGTATAATATTATACTTTATTTGTTTTGTTGTTTTAACAGAAACGCTGAATTTAAATGGTATCTAATTTGACTCAACTACAAAGACTACGTTTCATAAGCTGGCCATTTTTAAGTTTGATCGGAGCCCTAAATCGTGAAGACGTAGGAAACAGGAAACCCGCATTTTTTTAAAAGTGTAGGGTGTACCCCACGGCATTAAGGTTCCAGATTTCAAGGTATTTTGATAACAATATGTTAAAGGTGTTTTATTTGTTTTGTTCCAGTTACAAATTAAGCTTAATTTATTATGAATTGTTGGTAACAAACGTTAACGCCTACTTTATTCTGAATAGAAATTCATGTAAACGCTGTCACGAAACTGCGCAACGCTCTGAACGGGACGTGACGGCAGTGGCATAATATAAAGTCGGCTTATACCTGTGGCATAGTAGCTTTGGGACACCTCATTTCTTTATTTTTTTCCTTTAGTCTTTATCCTGCCGCTTTTGTATATGATTCGTATGACTATCTATAGTAGGTATTTACTAACTCCGAATATCATAACGAGCCTTTAGAAAGGACATTGTAACTTTCAAGAGACAATGTTTTTATATTAAATTATATTATGATAATAGTGGTAGCAATAACCGTTTGTCATTTTAGACGATTTTTTTTAATTGTCTTCCAATACCACTGCTCGATTCATCGTAGGATTTCACAGCCTTCAAGAGTTCAAACTCTACAGCCGTGTGTAGAGTGTACGAATCCTGCTGTGTGTAAGTGATCAATTGATCAAACCTACATTTTCGTAAATGATGCATAGCATGTCAGTGTGTATGCATCGTAATGGGGCAGCGATAGTAGTCCCCTATAGGGTTGTCGACCATACTATATAGTATGGTAGTATAATATTATACTACTTTTGTTAGGTTATCCTACGTAACTTCATCACTGTCAGTACATATTATAAACCAAAGCCGCTTCTGTCTGTCTGTCTGAACGCGGTGAACTCAATAAGTTCAATATTTACCGAAAGGATTTTACTACCAATGGACGGAGTGATTCAAGAGGTGTACATGTATAACTAGCTGATTCCCGCGACTTCGTACCCGGTCGACAACAGCGCCACCTACCGGGTCTACTTCCGGATAAGGTAGCTTTATAATGGTGAAAGAATTTTTTAAATCGGTCCTGTAGTTTTTGAGTTTATTCTTTACAAACATACAAATCGTTTCTCTGTATTATATTAGTATAGATTCACCCGTGCGTAGCCAGGGCGCGTCGCTAGTTATAATACAATTAATTCATCTATACTTTGACTATGACGATGGATCCGGTCCAGTGGTACCTTAAGCTCGATTGGCACCTGTCAAGCGTTAATTCATACGCATTCCGAGACTTAGACCTTAAACCGCTTCGCCCACTGGATCGAGTCGTCGCGGGTTTAAGCATTGCACGAGACAAATATTTGATACACCGACCTCGCCGGCGAGGTCGAAGAATCCCTTGCCCGTCGCCCGGTGCAGGGCGCCATGGTGAGACACTTAGTATACGCCGTCCTCCATAGCGACTGCCCAAGCCGAGGCAGTTCCTCCTTGAGGCGCCCTTGAGCTAGTTGCCCCGTTGCCCTTCTGGCTCGAGCATAGTAGTTGCACGCTCGCCCTCACGTCTGGTGAAGCTGTAAAGGTCCCGCGGCCAACAGCGTAGATCATTCACACACAAATACTAATCTTTGAGCGACCCACAAATGTTTGTTTCGGTTTGAGTGTGTTCGTGTGTATGTTACACTTCACTAATCAATTTGAAAAATAATACTCCCGCATTCTGTATAAATTAGAACTTAATTATTGGGGAAGCAGCTGAAGCTATTGATGTCGGAATATTGTGTTTCTAAACGCACCCACAACACATGAATGAATACTAGTGTAGGACTATGGTTTTTGTAATAAACAAAAAAAAAAAAATTAATTTTATACTTTTGATAAAAAAGTATCGAAAATACTCTATTTCTAACGTACTATGCATGAATTGTAATAGAAAATAAGTTACTTATTTATTTCACTTAAACTTTGACAGTATGAATCAACTACCACCAGAATAGGGCAAAAAATAATAATGAAAAAATTAGGTGCAAGTATAATATTTCGAATATCGTCGCGTCTTTTTTAGTTTTTAAGTTCCTGATGTTCCACCACCCATAGTTACGGGAGGGACTGAGGCGTTTGACGTCCAAAAGTCATTGTTATTCCGGAGTACCTCAGGGGGATTCATTTAATTGTAATTGGAATTTTAATTGATTGGCCCTGCAATTGTAAAATGCCTAACACAAATAAATAACAAATAGAAATATTAAATTTTCCCATAAGTACTTTGGGTGATTCGTCTTCGCATTATTTTAAAATTAGAGATATGTATATTCCAAAGAAAATAGTTGGGAATCCTATCAGCATCATTTTCGACAGCAGCATCCGCATTGATCGATGCTGGTTTGCTAATGGTCGGGTCGCGCTGTTGCCAAAGGTGGTGGAGATAATGGCATTTTGTGTGTGTGTGTGTGTGTGTGTGTGAATGATTATTAATAGAAAATGAAAAAATTAAGCAGTATATTCAGAATCAGTACATTTTCCCAGTATAAAGAAATAATTAAAATCAGAATCTGCTGATGCCAACTCCGAAAAATCGGCATCAGCATCCGCCGATGTGTAAATAAACCTGCGTCAGTAATAACCCTGCTTCCGACAACACATTTTGATACAATGGAAGATTTCCATAGACTAAATTTCATTTGAGTCTTACCATTTTATGGTCGAATAAATCTTTATTGGATTAACGTGCACGTGTCCTTCGAATCTCAATTTTTACGACTACTCCAGTTACTAGTTTATCATGCCGTTAAGGTCAGAAACTTAGAAGGCTTACGAAATACTGAATAATTTAAATCCCTTAATTTCCGAGTTTTCTTTGTTGTTAGTCCAGTTCTATAATTATAAATGTGATTGTATTGACAAATAACGCTATACTGTTTCATATCGGTCAGTCTGAGATGAGACCATTTGTGACATTTTCATTTTCATCGCCTCCGAGCTTCGAAAGGCATGTTAAGCTATTGGTCCCGGTTACCACTTCAAATAGTACTCGTTAATTCAAGTTGTCAGCTTAGTGGGTGGATGCCTAAACATACCAATCCGCACTGAAGCCGGGTGGTAGAATTCCCTAATTCGATCTGTGCGAGAACACCTTTGCTTATTTTGGTTTATAAGGACTTGATATCTCGTCGACAACTAGGGTCTACCTCTGCACCATAATTACTCGGATCGCATAGCCAAATGAAATCCAGTACATACACATGGTTCGAGAATTATAAATTATGCTCGGTTCGTTGGTGTATTTTATCGCTTAGAACTAATAGGTTAGCTATAAGCGCTAATTTCAATGATTTGTTGCGACGTAAATTGCCTAGGTAATTTGTGGCTGAAGATAACCTATATTCAAATCAGTGTAGTAAAAATCTAATATTAATGTTACGACTTCAATGCACTCCGATATTCGTAAACCCCTTATCGGGGAACGTGAATTTTAAAATGCATTACACACACTTAGGTCCTCAAGCGATCTGTCTAGAAAGATCTAGAATCCGCGCTTAAGTGATGAAACGTCTAGAAGGTTCCACCCCTTTTTTTATAGCCGGCGCGCGGTCGCGGTATACAAGTACCTATTCGGTGTAATAATAATACCGCTTTGTGTGCAGCGCCGGCTATTGTTCGATGTACTTCTATCGATGTACTTAGAGGGTTCGCGTCCGTTCTAGAACTTTCATACGCGTATAAAAGAAAGACAGAGCGCGGGGACGGACACAGTCTTTTCTCGGAAGCGATAGTGGTCAAATCGGAGAACAAGCGATCTAAGTGGAATACACCGGCGACAGCATCGGAGGCAGTATTTGGGTACTAACGAGAGTGTGATTAGTTCGCGTGTGTATTTGCATACGACGTACTGTTTTGTGTGTACAGCGCCTTAATAAAGTTCTTCGCACGTTATTCGGCATTTAATTACCCCGCAAACCTAACATTAATAATGGATAGATTATCCTTATGTACCATTCATATTTTGAATGATATATCATAATATTCTATATTGTTTATCAATAATGTCTTGCGTGAATTAGAGCGCTCTACGTCAGCGTCACGCTTCCAATTATACAAGCGAGAGTGGCAGAGGAGTCCTTTGTACACCACATATCGCCAACAATGTCACGACCTTATCATAGAGTACATTATTCAATAGTGAGCGGGCCTATCGCCTTTTTAAGACACCGACGCCTTAGACATTTTTGATAGAAAAAGCTAATTTTCTCCGGCATAGGGTTCAAAAATAAGTCGCGCCATTAGACTAACTATAACCAAGCCAGTCATAGCGCACGCTGTCTATATCTTGGTCCAGTGACGTTGGGTTGGGTCTAGCGCTCCTATAGCCGGTTCCTGTATCTATGAAACGATAGGTTTTAGTAGATTAGGTGTTCCTATAAAGAAGTAAACATTAGTGGACTGCCAAATTTACCATCTGTTATTAGACTTATGCGTCGTAGACAACTCAACGGACGAAGCGAGGTAAGCGAGACGGGTCGTTTGTGAAAACTGGATCCGATGGGGCATGAATCATAGAAGATGTAGTGAGATGGCAACTGTTATATTTAAAAAAATCCTAAATTTATCTTTCTCCGGTATTAAAAAAAACGAAATCGAAAAAAAAACACGTGCACGGAGTATGTATTGGTAGTACCCACACGCCCACTAAACAAAACATGTAAGAACAGTAGGCATTATACCGAACTGATAAATCTTTAAGCCATTATAAAAAATGACATTGAAACGTACAGAATTATCGATTAACATCAGTCGTACGATAAAAAAAATCGCAACAATGTAAATTAATGGGTGTCTTTACTCAGAATGTGTGAGGTTCGAACGATGTGGCGCCCGGCGACGTTGCCGCTCTTACCGGTACCGCTATGCGACGTTGCCGTCTCGACCCACTTCCAAGGCGGCAACAGGCGCGCTTTTTTCGCTTAGACAAAATCATGCCGAATGTCGGAGTTTGTTTATAGCCATAATTGCTCTTGATATCTAGGATATTAAAGTTCTACCTATAAAAATAACAGCATTTCGTAATAATAGCGTTGATTCCATGACCTTTACCTTTATTTATTGTAAATACAGGTTAGGTTCGTACCACGTATTGAGTATATGTAAAACTTAGAACATTAGGTAGGTTCTAAGTTTTACATATAGGTGTTTGATATATTGTTATTAAAATTGTTGCAAGCCTTCATCAAGCCTATATTCCCAAAGGGGACGAGTAACACTGTAATTTTTCCACTGCGTGTACTATGTAGTCTGTACACAGTACCCACACAGTGAAGATTCACATTTCGCCATGACATCGTTGGTTTCAAGTTAATAGGGGAACAACCAATTGTCGTCATACCGAATGCAATTTTAGATATCCGACTGGATTTGACAATTTTTGATAGAAATATCAATACTTTTAGTCTCTATACCAACTTGGCAGTGCCTTATTAATATACCTAATTTAAGTCTTAGGACTTGGTTAAGAGCTTGAGCTGCTCCGCCCACTGTGTCGAATAGTCGCGTGTTCGATTCCCGCACGGGACAAATCTTTGTGTGATCCACAATTATTTGTTCCGTACCGGTCTGGGTATTTGTTTGTGAATTTTCATGTTTGTAAACGCACCCACGACACAGGAATAAATCCTAGTGTGGGGCTACGTTTTATAAAAAAAAAAAAGCTATAGCTATAGCCGTACTTAATGATTAACTTATCTTAATAACTTTTAATTATTTAAGTATTTATTTTTTTATTAAAAATGGACGAAATGACCGTGTCTTAGCTGAAGGGCAAGTCAAGAGTCTCCGTAACCGGCGAGTGTGTATGAGACGAACTATGAGAGTGGAAGAAGCCAGAGAGGTATGTAAGGAAAGAACCTGTTGGAACTCTGTACTCTCTGCCTACCCCGCGAGGGAGCTGGCGTGATGATATAGATAGATAGACGAAATTACGTCGTCGTGAGGTCCAAGACAAGTTGTGTTGAATTGCCTGACCTGTGAATATTTGCTGTAAAACGTCATTTTTGTACATTTCTCCTTGTTCTATAGCGTTAACGACTGCAGAAAGTTAAAAGTATTTCCGTAAAGATGTGATGGCGCATGCTCCGGTGATACGAACCACTGATGTTCCTGATACGGCAATTGCGGTAACATAGGACATTCAATTGATAAACTCTTAAGTCGGCACGCTCTAAGTATCACGTATTTATAGATACGTCTTAACCTGTAGAGTGTAAAACCTAAGGTAATAGTATTTTCGTACATTACGGTTTTTTCATCTGACGATTAAAAATACGACTATTTAGGCTTCAAACTATAGCAACACTACATTACTGAGGAACAACACATATGCGAATACGTAGAAATAATTTTAGAAGAAATAATGACAAAACATATACAATGCGTCAGTGAAAGGTAAAGCATACAGGAGACCTAGATTATCTTCATTATTCAAATAGAGCGTATGATAACTGATGAACAAGATCTATGTTCGGTGGGCATGTATAAGACGACGTTTAAACAAATAAAACAAAAATATTATTTTTTTAAGTCCGTGTTTTTTCCATACCTTATCCAAAAAATCAAAGTGGCCGCAGTGCTTTTTTTATGCACAAAGTTAATGTGGCACTCGAAAGTGTCAAAAAGTGAGCGCGAAGGTGAACAGCTTAATTACGAATCTTACCTTAATGCAGCGGAAGTGTAGGATATTATGTGGTCACTATAAGTAGTTGTGTAAGTGCATAGCATTCGTGAGACCAGCCAGCCATATTATAATCATTTCATTCGCTGATTGTACAAGTCTAAATGTATAAAGGACAGTAGAGTTAAATTACGTAGAGAAGTAGAGTTAGCGAACGTTGCGCTATAATCACTTACAGAACGCCTCCATGCGTTTTCAAAGGTCATTACAGAGTTGTTATTCTGTTCTAATAGCTACAGACTGGCGCTGGTGCACGTAACAATAATAATAAAAATATTTGCCTTGTTAAGAAACTGTCGCACTGTTGGGCACAGGCCTCTCAACGGAACTCTCAAACTGAGAGAGTTTAAGCCATAGTCCACCACGATGGCCCAGTGCGGGTTAGCGAACTTCACACACCTTCGAGAAACTCTTAGGGCATGCAGGTTTCCTCACGATGTTTTCCTTCACCGTTAAAGCAAGTCATAGTTAATTTTTAATACGCACATGTTTTCGAAAAGACAGGTGCGTGCCTGAACCCGAGACCTCTAACTTTGCAGTCCAACGGTCTAACCACTAGGCTATCACTCCTTACAACTAACAAAGATATACAAAATATAAATTATGGAGACAATGACATGTTAAATTCCAATAAAAATCTATGCTTATATTATTTTACTCCACTGCTTCGGTAAGCTATTTAAAATTATATATATTAAAATATATAAATCCGTCGTCATATCGGGGTGGTAAATTAGAGTAACAAAATTAACTTAATCTTTTACTAACTTTTGTGAACCATCCTTTACAAATCTGGTAAACATATATATATATATATATATCTCTCTCCATACTCCAGTGATATACAGAAAACCATTGTCGATTATTTCACGAAGTTAGCGGAACGCCCCGCGATTTGTCATTGCGAATAAGGGCTGTGTGTATTTTTCATCATGTTTTTATTTTGGTATGATTCACGTGCACAATGCACATCCGGCGCGTTGTCGCCCGACAGATCTACATCTTCATGCCTCCAGCATTATGCATATGGGTGCCCTGCCCACATGCATAATGCTGTAGGCATGACCATTTGCGGTATTTGCGCCGATAGTGCAGCCGTTGGCGGTGTTGGAAAAACAACGAAACAATTATGAGCTGAAACCAATTTGAAACCATTGTCACGTGAAAGGCAACGAAGTCACCATTGACCAGTATATCTATCTATGTGTCTATATAATCACGCCAGATTCCTTAGGATGTAGGCAGGGAGTACAGAGTTCCAACAGACATCCAAACATAGATAGGACTATTAATTTTACCAACCACCAACTTATGTACCTATGTTTGCAAATAAGACACGGGCTATTTGGTCATGCAAAGATTGTCTAGGTCTTTCCCGGTACCTACATCCTCCCTTCCTATTAATCGACCATCGGATCGGAATGCGGCCTCTACTGAGAAGATTCGGCGAAGAAACTCAGCAGGCTTGTCTTTTTTATTTAATTCTCTTTCTCTTCTTCCTTTCTTTTTTTTCAATTATATTGTGTAGATTACAATTAAATAGTTTATCTGGCTCTAGTGTGATACCTACGACCGAGATATGAGGCGAATGATGTTATTTATAAAGAGTGTCTTAAGTTTTCCAGATTGACCAGTTTCCACAAGCAGCACCTATTCACGAGTATGACTACTGGAACAGCCACTCCCCTCGGCCATATTGGAGGGAAGAGAGTGACCCGGGCAAGACAGCCACCGAAAGCAAAGGCATTATAGTGAGCATGACCAAACCAGAACGCCAAAGAAGGTGGACAAATTGTGTTTGTAAAGCAGCAATACCCCAAGATCGTCAGGCACAACAAGCTACGCTTTAACTTTGATGTAATTCCAAGATAAAAATAAATAGCATCATTATTATTAACATGGCACTTCAATCCCACGCGGTCTTATCTTTATATAATCCGAGATTTTATAATAGGATTTCTAACATAATTAAGCATTACAGTATTTAAATTTACTAATTGGTAAATCCCGAATATCGTGGGGAAGTTTGTTATAAAAACGTATGCACTGGCCCATGCTCGAATTGCTGAATCTGTGGAGACGCGTGACATGTACAACAAGATTATTTTGATTCCGAGTATTTCCAATAAGGCTAATAACGACTATATACTAATGATTAATAGTCTATCACAGTGTATACTATTATATCTCCAGCACCACGTATTATATGAGCTAGCATGACAGGCATAGGTTGCCCAGGTCAAAGAACAGTCACACCGGCCACTAATCGGATTAGTAACTTCGCTAATTGGATTGAAGTAGCATTGGTATTCGCGTATTTAGTGGTATACTTAGCGGTCGGGACTTGTAAAGCTTCAAATCAGTTGTTTGTTTTTGTTTAATTGTAGGAATTGCATTGTCAAAGCTGAGGTCCAACACGAAGCTTTCGTCAGTGTCACACTACTATGTTATATAAACCTCACAAATGTGACAATACGCTTACTCGCTAGCGTCACGCCAACGTCCATCTTTTCTTGCTAAGCCTTCTGCAATCAACTAATTTGTTAAACGCCATTTATAACATTGGTTAGCAACCATAATTTTTGTAACATTCAATTAATAAGTTAAATAAATAGCGCAAAGCGCGTAACTGAGTTTGGAAGATACCGCGTACCTTAAATCAAATTAATTTTATAGCAGAAGCGAAAAAGACTTCTTCACAACATGTCTCATTTTGTTATTTAACTGCCTGCTGGATTTTGTACTTGTAATGACCGTTTAATAAAAGTGTAGTTTATTTAATTTAACATGTTAGGTTTTTACCAAAAATGATTATTGTTTAAAAGCACTTTCTCGATATTCTAATAAAATGTATCTGAGGGCTTAGCACGAAAAGATTGACGTGAGCGTGACGCTAGCGAGTAAGCGCTCTGTCTCGTTCATGCATATTTAGTAAATTTGTATGTGACTCGGATGGCATATCGTTTCGCTAGCGTCACGCTAACGTCAAGCTTTTCCTGCTAAGCCCTTAATTTTTTATTATAATTTTGTTTGACGGTTTGCAATTGCTTTTTACCCAAAATCACAAATTATAGAATACATTATATAGTATGACACGGGGAACAATATTTAAAAAATATTATGTAACGATCTTGGAAGTAATAATTTTCGTACATAAGATTTTAAGAACTCAAATTATGGAGCTGTCTCAATTTAGGACTTGTTTGTCCGAGGAGTGAACGGTAGCCGCTTCCTCTCTCACAGAATGCATAATTCATTTGTGCTCCGGAGATATATGATACATGAGATGTAACTACATGAGATGTAACTACGTAATACATGAGATATAAGTAATCCTCACAATTCAAATTTTGAAGGTAAGTTGCTCAGATTAGGGCTCTCTTTCCTATATCATGTGTTTATACATATTTTTGTACCAAAATGATAGTTTTAAAACTAGATTCACGACTGATTTTCGTTCTGTAATACAGGCCTAAGTTTGTTAGTTCGTAGTTTTCTTTAGGATATTTACAGATATTACATAGATAAGGTAGATAGGTGCGTGTTGCATATTAGAATAATTACTGTACTTATAATCCCGGTTATGCGAATCCAATGCACCATACATAATGTTTGTACGTAGATGAGATAAAAAATAAAACATCAATCAGTTTTATGAGTTTTATTACGTTCAAAATAAAATTGTTATCTAAAAGTCGGTGCCGACATGTTTACCGAGTAAGCGGCAATGACCTTGTACCCACAAGAATGTCTGCTGCCTACGTATTGGACTTTTTATCGTGATAGGTCCGCTCTGAAGACTGGCTAATTTTACCTACTGGTACTTATGTACGCTTAAATTTTAAAGCCAGTCGTCGTAACGTCCTGGCAACTTCGGCGGAGGCCTTTCCCCATAATGAACGTCTCTCGACTGATGATAAAAATTTCAAACTTTAGGACTAATTTAAATCTTCTGTTCTTTTTAATTTCTATTGCTGAGAATGTTAAGCTACTTAAATCATTATCATCATCACCAGAGGCTGCTGGATTTTAGAAAGCGGTGCACTGGACACGTGGGTAACTGTAAAACTTAAAATATAATAATCTTAAAATTTATTTTCAAGAGTTCTAAGTATTTTTCATCAGGCCAGTCTTAACATATGGTAGCGAAACGTGGGCCGTAACGCAGCGCCAAGTCCATTCGATTCAAGTCACTGAAATGTAGATGCTTCGGTGGATGTGCGAGGTGACGAGACTCGATAAAATTCGCAACGAGCACGTTTGCGGGAGTCTCGGTGTTCGCGACATCGCTGATAAGCTACAAGAAAGTAGACTCCGTTGGTATGGCCACATAAAGAGAAGACCTTCCAGTTATGAGGGTAATATTACGGCCTATCTAAACCTATCAAGGCCCAGACCCAGAGGGCGGCCGAAAACAAGATGGGCAGATGTGGTCAAGAAGGACCTATGTATCTGCAATGCCTCCGAACACGACACGTCTGACAGAGCGAAGTTTTTTTTTTTTTTTGTTTTTTAAAATAAAACAGTCCCACATTAGGATTTATTCCTGTGTCGTGGGTGCGTTTACAAACATGAAAATTCACAAACACAAATACAAATACCCAGACCGGAACAAATAATTGTGGATCACACAACGATTTGTCCCGTGCGGGAATCGAACCCGCGACTATTAGACACAGTGGGCGGAGCAGCTCAAGCTCTTAACCACTGCGCTAAATAGTCCGTCCGAAGTGGAAAAAGAACATTATAATATTCTTCTCATGAGATGGGTAGTGACAGTTGTAAGTGCCAAACGAAATTAATATTTAATTCAATAGTATTAAGGCATATAACCATAAGTATAGAAACAGATCATGCCTCTTATTGCCATTGAATAAAGTATAATTTCCTTTGACAATTACAACTGTCACAGTACCATTCCTTCATGAAAAATACTATAGAAAGGCAGACCCACCATCAGATGAGAATAATAGTTGCCAAGGAGAGAGAGAGAGAGAGAGTATTTTTATGGGTTCTGTAGTTTTGACATTTGGTTTATGTTATTAAGTTTCTACAGGTAGGAAGAAAAATGCCATTGGCGTATACCCTGCAATGGGTAATGAAGTAAACAGCTGCCGACCTTAATGGCAAAGTGAATGTGAATCTTGAACCCCAACTCAGTTGTCGTGTCATTAAGTCCATAGCACTACGAATAGTATTAGTAAGTATATTATAGTGGATTTCTTATGCGTTATTAGAAATCATTTTACTGCTTAGATCTTATCTGAAATTCCAGTAACTCTAGATTAAATAAGAGCGCAGAGAAATTTTAGACGTCAACTTTGAGCTACAATTTACGTTTGTTAATTGTCGGATGATTTGGCTGAGTGGTTAAGATATTAAGGCACTCCGCCCACTGGGTCGAATAGACGCCGGTTCGACTCCCAAAAATAGTTTATTTCGATCTGAGTATTTGTGCATGTGAATTTTCATATTTGTAAACGCGTCCACGACACAGGAATCAATCCTAGTGTGGCTACGTTTCTTTTTTAAACAAAAAAAAAGGTTAGGTACCAGGTTAAATAAATGCAGTCGGGTTTTATGTCGTAAAACCGGCCGCAAGTGTAAGAAATAGAAAGAAAATCGTTAACATATGTATTCACAATAACAGTTAAGCACGTCATCTCGACTTCCACGCAACCGTTTTATTTTAACACGATTCTTCTAACAGGTTCAGAATTGTTGAATTGTAATCTTAGAATTAAACGACGGTCTGATGCACAGAAATCAAACAAAGTTCCTTTATAAAAATATATTTGGATTTATATTCTTTTCCCAAGTATTTACTTAGTATGTATAACATTTTTATTCTATACTTGAGAAACTCTCAATAGTTAGTTTTCTTAGCCGAGTAATAGTCACCATTTTTATTTAATTAAGTAATGAGCATTACTTGCAACGGTGCATAATTTTGTAGTTCCTGTGTACTTTTGCTATGTTTTCATTAAAAAACAAAACGTAAGACGTAATATTGCCAGTTCTAAAAGATTCTGAAGTAGCAGTGCGTGCATGGAATGCTTACATAACCACTCTACTCAATTGCATGTCCCTTTCTCGTAGTTTTCATTTGCAATCTGGCTAGTTTCATCTGGCATATATATTTCTCCGCGTACAGCAACTTGAGAGGGCTGAATGTATCTAGGGGTTAGACTTTCATATTTAAGGCTTTTACCTTAAAGTAATTCATCTAACTCTTATTTAATTTACCACAAATAAGATACTTTACGATACGAAAAACTCTACTATGTCTAATTTTCAAAGTCATTAATTTGGTCTTGGGAAAACATGTTATGCAGCGTGTAAAAATGACGTACTATTTATTTATTAGTAACTTCTTATAAATATATTTTAGAAACATTACGAGGCATGCCTTTTAAGTTTTGTCGTTTGAAGAAAAAAACACAACTAGAACCTTATAGTACTTTTTATTGTTTTTCAAAGTATTCACCACGTAGCTTAATACACTTTTCCATTCGCTCAAACCAGTTATTATAACATTTATTCCACTCTAAAGTGGGGGTGTTCAAAATGGCTGAATTGAAAGCGTCGACTGCTTCTTCACCGGACTGGAACCTTTGACCACGAAGACTTTTCTTAATTTTAGGAAATGTAAAGAAATCGTTAGGGCTTAGGTCGGGACTGTATGGATGATGGTCAAAAATTTCTACTTTTTCCTGCTTAAAATACTCAATCGTTTGACGAGCGCTGTGTGAGCTTGCGTTGTCGTGGTGCAGGATGATGCGTCGCTTTCAGTTAGATTTTCGAAGTTCGGCGATGACTTGTGGTATAGAAACTGTGGTATACCACTCTGCGTTAATCGTTCTACGATCTTCAAGTGCAATAGTCGCAACATGGCCGGTTTTTCCAACGAACGTGGCCACCATCTTCTTTGAAGTGCTTCGAGAACGAACAACTTTAGTCGGCTTTGGCTCGTCTTGAAAGACCCAGATTGTAGATTGTTGTTTGGAATCAGGATCGTAGGCATAGATCCAAGATTCGTCACCACTGATGATGTCGTAGACGTGATTAGACTCTCCTCGGTTGAACTTTTGCAGAGTTTTCTTACACCATCTGACGCGGGCCGCTTGTGATCGTCGGAAAGCAGATGCGGTATCCAACGGCAAACTAGCTTTCTCATACCAAGCGCTTCATGCAAGATCTTCTGAATGGTTGTCCCTGAGATGCCTAATAGAGCCTCTATCTCTCGATACGTCACATGACGATCTTCGAGAATTAGTTGTCTCACAGCAATGATGTTATCTTCAGTGAAGGCGGATTTTGAGCGTCCTTCGCGAGATTTGTCACTAACACTATGTCCACGCTGGAATTCTAAATACCAAGGTTCGACAGTCCGCAGACATGGGGCTTCATCACTGAACACAGATGTTAGCTCTTCAAAACACTGAAACCGTGTCAGGCCACTTCTAAAGTTGTTGAAAATTATTGCACGAACAGTTTTCTTAGAACGATTCATTTTCGTATGTAACCTGACAGATTCCAATCGACGCTGTGACTAAACAATAGCATTAATCCTAATACTTTCAACTGTTTTGAGATTCAAAATTTAAACACACTCGAATATAGAACAGTTCCAAATTAAAAATTGCCGGGAAATATGGAAACGACAGAACTTAAAAGGCATGCCTCGTACCACAACGAGGAAAAACATGCACGACGAACAAAAAAATCACCTCGACAATATCACCGTTGAAAATTTGCAACTGAAATCTGACAGTTGACAGCAAAACAATGATAAATTACTGTAAGTGTGATCCTAACTTACTAAGTTATACTAATAGTTCCAGTAACTAACGTGACTAACAAAAATAAGGTAAGTTAGTAAAATGGAGTATTTCGTTCAAAGCCTAGCCCCAGAAACGCAAAATACCAGATGCGCAAACGCGTGAAAATACGATATCTTATGCACACTGAAAGTGCATACGATCGAAATTGAGTGCACAATGAAATACATGTTTTACAGTACGGTTGGCAACGGTGAGCGAGGCAAATCATACGTAGGTATACTACCTGGTCTTTTGAGAAAGAGATTCAGGTCAGTTGCGTATCTGGTATAGGTAATTTGCAATATGGGACTGTCGTCACATACATATGTGGTATTTTGCGTTTCTGGAGTCATGTGACGTACGCGTTCCTAACTACTAGGTGAATTGATCCCTTTGCCTATCATTTCCCTAATGAACGCTTACCGAGAACATCGATAACCCAAAAAGCAATAACTATAACCTTCAATTCCCTTGAAATTAAAAGTACAATCAAGAACAACTTCTCTAATCGATGTTATCTCCGTTGAATGTAAACTGCTGAATCAGTGCGCTACGTTGCCGCTTCGCGGCAAACGTTGCCGCTCCGACGGATACGAGTCGCGACGTTGCCAGCTCGCGCAGTGCGGGCGGGCGCCACGCACGGTTGCCGCTCCGCGCGGTATAAACCGTAAAATACCATTCATTCAATTAGTGTGTAGCAGCATCAAAACTTTTAATGAATTCACAAAAGTTACATGCAAAATATTATAACGCGTTATGTTAATGCAATCAAGTGCTTTGGTTAATCCTGATTTATTAATGCAATGACAGGATTTAAAAAAAACATTATTACTAGAGCGCAGCGCACAGTAGAGCGCAGCGGACTCCCCATGATCTCTTATTTTCAATCGCTTCTTTGAAAGTTCATATTTCAATCTATAGTATAGATGCGTTGTAATGTATAAATTGTATAATGCTTAAAACCAAAGTAACCTCATCTTTTTACCTAAGTTTTTGTACAGTGTTTCTAAATCACACAAGTAAGATAGACAGATCGTAGAGTTGTTGAAAACGTAAATAGACTAAAGTAAGGCCCGCCTGGTGATTGTAGACCGGTCCCAGGGATAATGGGGCGGAATTTCGTTGATTGCACGATTTCCGTACCCTTCGAGCCCGTTTTATCTTCATTCGAAATCCTTTCATCCCTATGTACGGCGATTCCAGATTCCAGCCTTTCAAAACCCGTTTTTAGCTGGATTATTCCTATTTGTGCCGACTGAGGGGTTTATGCCTATTCCAGAATCCATTCAGCCAGCCCTCTCGACGGTTGGCGCTATCACAAAGTGATATTACCACACAGATATTTACCTACTTTTAGCTTATGGCTTTTTGTTGTCGAATGTCGTCGATCGTTTTCTGTCCGTCTGTGCTTCTGAGAAAAACATACCTAACTAAGATTTTTTTACGGCGTTACGGCATACATATTTCATTTTTTCTTGCGCTGGTACATGATATAATAACTATGCGAGAGAGCCTAAACCTTAATAAAGTGCCTACAGTGGCAATTTATGATGTAATTCTGAATATACCATGATACGCCCGCTCCCTGGGCGAATGGTTCTCTCATATTTCTGTGTTATTTTAGTATGTATTCCTACATATTTTAGTGTTATAGTATTTTTCATGTAAGATGGGTACTGACTGGGACAGTTGTAAGTGTCAAAGAAAATTATACTTTGTTCAATAGCAAGAAGAGGCATGACTCGTTTCTATACTTATGGTTTTATGCCTTCATACCATTGAATGAAATATTAATTTCGATTGGCACTTAGAACTGTCACTACCCATTTTATGGCGTTAAAGAAATTTATTAGATTTCCTAATGTAATCTAACACAAACGGATTACTAAGCTTTTTGCATTAACTTTAAGTAAGTATTGAATTGGTGACTTGATGGAAAATTTATGTTAAGTTAATACAACAAAACCTTAATTACCTACAGCGTTAGGCATTATTCAAACATTTTTTTAATTGTAGGATTAATCAATTGAAATTAAAATTGCATTTAAATTAATCCCCTTACGGTACTCCAGAATAACAATTACTTTTGGACGTCAAACGCCTCAGTCCCTCCCATGACTATAGATGCTGTAAAGCACTCGGAACTTCGAGAACTTAAAACCAAAAATAAACCGCGATAAAATCCCAAATATTTGATTTGCAACTTAATTTTTTCATAATTATTTATTGCCCAGCTCTGCGTGTAAGCCTTCATGCTTAAGAATATTTACGTCATCCTTGCTAATAAAAATTAGAAGTAACATCTTCATTGTTATTCTTGCATAATATGTCTTTTACTCTTCCCATTGATAAAATGTAGAAATTGAGCAAAGTATAAGACTTACTCAGGTTAAATTTTGACAGGTATATCTACGTATATCCCTTTTTTTTGTGGCAATTGCGTTTACTTTATGCCATTGTACAGAGTTTCCGAAAATATTCATTTCTAAATTAATTTAACTCCCCAATGAACTTGATGACAAAGATGATAATGAAATTGATGAAGTGCCCCACCCTGGATAGTAAAGTGATGGATACTTTACATACCAATCGCGACGGCCGTTTTGAGGCAAATCGAAAAGGCACGTTTTATCACTTTGTTGCAATTACCTTCACTCATGCACATATTGGAATACATAATGGTTAATATTCCACCAACATTACACATTATAATTCGAAATAACACAAGTTTTGGAAATTAAAACAAATTGACAACATCACCCTTCGACTTCCCGCCAAAACTCACGTTTAAACCACTAACACTACTGGCCGGTTTCAATATTCAACTCGGGGATAGATTTGCTTACTGTCAATAGAATTTTGTCAGATTTTCCATTCCAATACGTCAAACTTCTATCCGTAGTAGGCACATCTATCCTTGTGTTAAATATTAAAACCGGCCGTAAATCAGCCGGTTTTTGGGAACTGACATTAGTTCTCAGACTATAACAATATTTTTTATCATAATGAGTTTTAGTTCTTCCCTCAGATCCAAATTTTGTTCCATTCCTAATGCTTCTGATTCATCGGAGATTTATAATTTTTACTATTTAGTTCAGTGCTTAACTGTCGAAATCAATCAGTGTTCTTTTTACACGTAACTGTAATTGCGACTGTGCCAAAGTACAAAAATTACGAAAATCGGTTCACATCAGTCTTGGCAGAGACTCCATATTTACGGTTTACTTATTCCTGGCACATATCCACCGTCGCTTTACTATGCCGTTGATCTATTTTAATATTTCCGCTTCATTCAGTTTTACGTATTATAGCTTCATGAAATATTTTTTATACGATGACATGATTATAAAGTTCGTGTTATTAAAATATGCCACTCCTCTCTTCTTGTAAATATTCGTAATAATTTAACATAAGCAAACGAATGTAATTGAGGACGTAAGTCACTCAACATTGTCAAGCCGCATTTATTTATAACAGTAACTTCACTCAGTTATTTGAAGTTATTATAGTATGTATTCCTGCATATGTAAGTATAACAATTTGTATAACACTATACAAAAAAGATATTGAATCAAGTGTAAACTGCCGATTATACTTGTATTAACTTAAGTTACACACGATGACTGTTACCGCATACAATAATAAAATTATTTGTTTATTTTCGGAATTGTTCCAGTTAACATTGTTTTAAATCCAGTTAACATTATTATAGTCCTTTTCAACAGTCATGGGTACGCTGACGTTTAGAATTTGACGTTTCTAGACATGTGGTGAGTGTGAAATACAATCGATTGAACATCGTACCGAGAAAATTTATAACGAAGAATGAATCGATATTAATAAAAATAATTTAGGAAGAAAAAGAGAACGAGCCGTTCAATAGTCATAAATCAAGCCATTCTTCAGAATAATCGCTTGATTCGTCGCTTACGTGTATTGTTATTAAAAAGTCTATAAAACTCTCTGTTTTTTAATATGTCAAGTGCATCCACCTTTATTTATTAATTTCTAGACCATGAGAATATTAAATATTTCAGTTAGATATATAGAATAATATATTCGTAAAAAACTCAGCAATCGATTTTGTACATTTTAAAAACAACATATCTTTTATAACGATTTCATTGTGTCAGTCCCTGAAACGCAACCCGTTACAATTTACATAATTGAGTAATAGAGTTTTATTTAGTTTTAAGTTTTTTGAATAATTATGCAAACTTATGAACAATATATGATTTAAATGAAAACTAAAGTAGAATTTTGATGTATTTTTATATTCCTGTTTATATTTTGTATTTTATATTTTCAATATTATTAAATACAATAAGCGTGAAATGGAACATAATCAAACGTCACCGTACCCATGTCTCGTGAAAAAGACTATAAACGAAAGGCACGCTGTAATTAATAAGCTCGCTATTAAGAAAAGGTTATCATGAATTTAATGATAACTTATTATTTCTATCTGGTATAGGTATATGAGGTCTTTTTTTTTAAATCCGTTTAGGGTGTTTTGCAAAGTATTCATTCTGTTGCTGTAAGTTTATGAGACTCTACATCATCTAAAATTTACTCGGCACCCATAAGCAAAGAGACTATAAGACTTACTCATGTTAAATTTTTAAGGTGAGCTTAAAAATCGAAGACAGTTTAGTAAATGCACTTAAAGATTCGCACGGCTTCGTGAAAGTCTATACGTCCGTTGAAGCCAGAAACTTGATCAGGTTGTCGCGACTAGCATGACATGACCCAAGTAAACAAGTGAGCACCTACCTATACATATAAACTCGTAACTTTATAATTAACTATTTATTGTGGTGATGTTCAATATAACAAAGCTATGACGTATACAAAAGCAGCGAATGATCAAAATTCATGTCAAATTTTAGAATCTAAGAGCATAGCAAAACAATTAATTTAGTTTACTTTTCTTTTAAGTCCTAACGAAACTACGTATTTAATGAAAATGTGAAAATCCTGTTGAAACATTAAAAGGAATAGTAATTCAGTACGAAATGCTTCGGTGCAACTGATGTGTGAACTTTTGGCTTTAGCAACACAATTGCGTATTGCGTAAACGGAAGCTTGCGAATTGTTCACACGTTTTAAAGGTTAAAACGATGTCTTTTGTGTCCGCGCCGCATTCAAAGAACACTTCGCGAACAAAGAAATTTCGTAGGTAATAGGTTCTCCACAGCTTCACATTAGGCCTCCCGTCATCTAAATCGTCAAGACCGGACAATGATTGCAAAAATCCCGGAAATTTAGATAACATGGTCCGGTCCGGTCCAGTTTTGTTTTCGTAAAATTTAACCAGTCCAATGTAAAATAGTAAGCCACTCAGCTGCAACGCTAACATGGAGCTGGGTCGGACATGTCTGCCGTATGTCGGATGCGCTTTGTAGCAAAAGTAACCATTCCATCTGGCAGGAAACGACAGCGCGGCAGACTTAGAAAGAGCTGGCGATACAACTTGAACTCCTATCATAAGGACTAACAACAGCTTGCTTGCACTAAACCTGCACATTTTAAAAACGAAGGATTGGTATCACCTATTAGTATTGCATTTTACGCAGCCTACATTTATATAATATAGGTATTAATGCAACTTTATTAAATAGGCATCCTAAATAGACTTATATGATAAACATCAAGTGCAATGACGCGAGTCTGATTGTGTTAGCAACACATTAGATCCACCATAATTTATAACTAAAACATTGTTTTTATTTTGAGAGTGTGTGTGGCGTAACAACTGACTAGCTCTCATCTGAATTGCAAATGGCCGCCGACGCGGAGGCGCGGCAACGTTGCGGCTATGAAGAGCGGCAACGTCGCACCGTGCGTATTTTTATCAAAACAACAATCGCAGAGTTATCTGTTATCAAAAGATACTGCATTCGTCTCGCTCTGTCGGGTGTGTGTTGAACCGCGATCATGCCTTATATTCATACCTACGATACCTATGTTTCCCGATTATTCTTGGTACAGTTTCTTTCACCTAGAGAAGAATCATCTGGCTTATCACCACAGTGTATGATATCTTGTCTTTCTATAGACGTAATTTCTTTATTTAAAACTAGCACTAATTTTATGTGCGTAACGAATCTAGAAAACAAAAGCTAAATTATTTTAGAAAGTTGCACATTTTTTTTAGTATGTACATAACAGTATACATTCAAAAAAAATCTGATTATGATGTAGGACGGTGATACCGGGTAAACTTGACCCGAAATACTATTCCTTTGTGCTCACACTTGCTATGATCAAAATTTCAGTGAAACTGTTTTCTGTGACTTGGTTTCGTCATAACAAGGAAATTTTCGTATATTAGGTATACAAGGTGTAACAGAATTAAAGCAAGACCTAAAAGCAGTTTGTTTTTAATCGGTAGCTGAATTGATTCCAACAATTTTTAATGATTTTTAATTTTTTTTTTGTAATTTGCAAAAAAATGCTGTTACTACTTCAATGCGCTCTAACAAATCGCTCTACGTATACATGTACGTAAAGAGTCAATTGTTAATTGGGGTGTGGGGGCTTAAAAAATGTAAAAGTTTAAGAATTTACACGTAACTATCGATTTTGCCTCACCATAAGTTTGGCGGGGCATCATTGGCATGCCGGCGCGAGACGGTCGGGGTTCGGGGGACGGGTGTGAAATTAGATTTCACCCGGGGGTCGCCTCCCCGGGACCTTGGGCGACTCGCGGAATCAGCTGTTCGTGTTGTCGTATTAAGTGCCTATGCTGTTACACTTTATTCTAATGAAAAAGTATGTATGCTCCTCGTGTTGTGATTACCTAGTTCAGAATTCTGTGTACTTATTATAAAACTTACCGTAAGAAAATTACTAACTCAATTCAAAACTAAGACATTTGCTATCTCAAGTCAAACTTCATCATACGAAACTTTCTGTAATCTACAATTTTTTGTATTTGAGATCCCATAATATTGAGGAAAAAGGATTGTTTTTTTTGCTTGTTGCGAATTGGCAACTTTATTTTGTAGTTTCTTTCGTATAGCGTCTATTCGGCAATTACCCTCATTTCAACAACCGGATTCGTCATTGGTCAAATGTAGTTCATTAACCGTTCAAACAGATAAAACAAAACATTTCTATCGTACTAATTCTGAAACCGGATTTTCTTTTTGCACTAACCCGAGACACATGTGTACTGTTTACGTAATTCCTTTATAACTTCAATTCGTGTTTACTTTTCATTCTACAGTGTATACTTGCTAAGTAATATGTGGTAACATGGAATTCGGCGTAAAGAGTTCCATCTTGTCATTAAAAAGGTTGTCACTAACTTGAGAACATGTAAACTTATCGTAAAACTAGCCTTGTAGTATTTGGAAAATCATATATGTAAATCATATGAAAGGCAATAATACATAAATGTGCAAGTCTAAAGCCTATCCCACAACCTACAAAAAATGTAGTTAGGGAACGTTGTTTTAAACAACGAGACTAATGTTTTTGCACCAAGTGTGTTGTTGTTGGTCGCGGGGCCTTTACAGCTTCACCTGACAAGGTTTTTTGCACCACGTGCATCGTTACCTACTTAGGAGTAAGTACATGTCACCTTGAGTTTTTGATCGCGATCCCAAATTTTAGTTTCTTATTGTGATACGAATCTCAGAATACGACTTTAACGTAACAGTGGTTTATTCATAATTAGATTTAACTATTTGAAATACTTACCAAGGTATTACATGGTTCGAATTTCAAACTCCAGCGCGCACCACTAGTTTTTTGATGTCTATTTGTGATTTTTCGTTTGGTAACGTGAACTCAATAAGTTTTCAAAAAGATAATTTTCTTGAATCATGGCAACACGATCACTAACTGTATAAAGAAACACTTCAGTAATCATACTGTGTACACCTCGGCCTACTTTACAGTCTTTCTACTCTACAGAAGAATATTGGTACCTATAAGGTTGTATAAGTTCATAGATGTTGATGATATCTGTTACCCCCGACCCTCCGGGAGACGCCCTCCCAAAGTACTCCCAACGCAATTAATTACCAAGCCCCTCCAGGAATATCGGGGCCGACCTTGCTTATCCTGCTGATTTCATTTTAGGACGTTATTTGTCTGGGACACGAGAGTTTCCCCACTGAAATTTGATTACATGAGAGATTTTGGGCTTCAGTGCGATGGAGGCAATTTTTATTTGTGATGAAAGATTTTATAAATAAATACTCATATGTATTTTACTCCTGTTATCCCATAAGAAATATATAGAAATTTATTAAGGATAGAATCAGGTATGTCGTAAGTGATGAGTCTGAGAGATTGAAAATAATTGTGTCTCTAACATTATCATTCGTTACAGTCTTCGTTTTTATATCATTGTCTGTTTTCTCTATCAATCTATATCATCACGTCAGTTCCCTTGCGGGGTAGGTAGAGAATACTGAGTTCCAACAGGTTCATTCCTTAGATACCTCTCTGTCTTCCTCCACTCTCATAGTTTGTCTCATACACGCTCGCCGGTCACGGAGACTCTTGACTGTTTTAAGTCTACCTACCATCATCATCAGCCGGAATACGATCACTGCAATATATATATATAGCTTTTTTTTTAACGTCGTGTCGTCGATTTGTGTTACTAGGATTTTACCCACGACTTTTACCAGGTCATTGGGCATTCTTGTAGGGGGCTGGACCACTCCATAAGACATGAGATTACTACATACTGCTAAGAGATCTCAGAAAATCATGTTATTCCATTGATGACATGTCGGTTGAAATAAGTACATCATAAATCACAATAAACGAAATAGGCCAAAATTTGAAGATTCCAACACGATACAGGAAAAATACTTCGCTTAGCATTAGCACCGAGCAATGGCTCTAACAAGTTTGTTTTGCATCGACACGATCAGGCCACGGTGCGGGTGCAGCATGCGCATGTGTGCGTGCGCACTTTCGTTTTACGGCTGTGTGCGCGGGCAGCCGAGCGCCCGCGCACGCCAGACGCTCACATTATCTCGCATTCCAAAGATACTATACACCTACATTGTAACCACCCACACATACATATACTTACATGTTATTGTAACCCAAATAGATATATTTTAATATGTTCATTTTGTAGGTGTATTTGTGTGCGCGCTGCGTGTTTTGTAGGTACCTGCACTCAAGGGCGTCCTTTAAAAGGGGAGCAGGGAGATGGGTCGCGGAGAAGTTAGGTTTAAAATTGACGGTATAAATGCACAGAAATATGCACTTATGTGTCAGTCTAATTATTCTGACTGATTTATCATTAGGGTAGACTTGCACTAGTTAACGTAAACGTCACATAACCCGTAAAATAATGTAACTTCTAACAACCTCTTCCCAGTTAACGTTACCTATGATTGGTGCAACTGAGCCTAAATTCTAATACGGTTGTCATTTTTGACATGACTAAAATGCTTTTGGTTTAGTACTTCTCCAAGTAAATTTCCACTAACAAGCTCACTCCGTTTGTATGCATATTTTCGCACCTGTCCTCGTACAAGGACATGCTATGTTGTGCTAAGGAACGGTTTTTATAGTTTAGAACATCTAAACAAAAGCTTTTAGATATTATTCTCTACTTGGCAATTGTTTTCTCTTTTCTTGTCTATAATTACCATTTTGCTGGATCGATGATTTTCTGCCCTCGCACAGCAAAATCCTAATTCTCGTAATTGTCATTAATTTCTTTGACATAGGTCACATTCTAAACCAACAAAACCCACATATTAAAGCAAAGAAACTAAATAAAAATATATAAAAAAATATGCTGTCTTTAGTTAAATAAATAATGCTTGGTGCTTTTTGGCCAGGCAATCTAAAGAAATCCTAGCGTTCATTGTGCACACTTTTGCTGCATCCTCTATTTCATTATTTCGATTCGTATACTCACGCATTCCGGACTACATATGGATCGGACTAGTCGTCGAAACCTGGATTACCTCTCATACTAAAACTGCGTATTCCTAGATAAAAAAAAGATAAATTTTTTGTCGATTTTATTACAAGACGAAGTCTTTAGTACGGCAACACGTTTCTAGTTCAACGTCGAAAGGAATGTTGCTAGGCAGGAAAAAAAGGAAAATCATTATCATATTTGCAGTCATCCCACAATCCATGCGTGCAATTTGTAAAATTGATCTAAATGTTATTTTTCTTCTATATAAATTAAAAAGTATGTTGACGGTATGGTCTTACACAGGTATTTAATTAATGTCTTGCCAGTCTCAAATAACGTTATGAGTTGGTGTTTCTAAAATCTTAATAGAAAAAGGAGTCGTCGTCATTACAATGTAATAACAATAAATGACCTTAATGAAAGATTTTCTAATATATTATTATAAAAATCCGCTGAGTCAAAAAAGAAAACACTCAGATAATGTTTTTTTCGATCTGTATAATCATTTTCATTTTGCGGTTAAAGACAATATCTCGAGTAGGAGGCAGGAAAGCTATTTTGGTTGAATCGCCTTGAAAAAAAAACGAAGCTTTAATGTCTCTATCATGGTATTTGCTATGACCATTGCTTTGACTTGTTTTTTGTTTGGTGCTTCGATCGAGAGAAATAGGTAACCTAAACAAGATGCTTGTTCATGGTTAAGATTGAACAAAAAAAAAACTAAATCATTTTCTATACTTATTTTTTCCATCTACTAATTCTATATTTCAACATACTTACACTCAAAATAGATTATAATTATTTAATCCTAATGGGTGGTTATCTTTGATTGCGATCAGGTTTTTTTACTATCCAATTTTTTTATCACCTTAAATTGACATTTAAATAATGATTTAACCTAAAATTTTCTTTGTTTCAGGTAAAAGAAAAAGACTTCGCATTTTCATTCACCGATACGCACTAGTTAGTGGTGGATTTACCACGTGACCTATTGAGATAAGACTGTTACAACCAATACACATTTTCAATCACATCGGTTTAATCACTATCTCCTATAATCACGTTGGTTTTATTTTATTTAGACTTTAATTTAATATCGTTTTTTGACTCCCCTTTACTTTAAGCATGCTGCACTACCTTCTTATTTGTAGCGTTTCATGAATTTAATTAACCTTCGAAGAAGTCACTAGACACTTCGGTCACATCCTCGTGTGCTTGATTTGCCAATCATCCTTTTCTGTATCGTATTGTACACGTATTTCACCCTCGACGTTTGCAGCACGACTGCCGCGAAATCCATTCAACAGGCCGACAGGATGTGGGCGGGGCGTGCGGGACGCGGTGTTATTGGGCGAGCGCACGGCGCACAGTGATGGCCGCCGTTGCATTCGGCCAATGAGCGGCGCGCAGGCCGAACGCGCGTCCGTCCGGTAAACGCGCGACGTTGCCAGCTTTTACCAGAAAAAAAATACCAGATTCGACCTTCTTAGGACCCCAGGTTTTTTTTTGTTTGGCCGCGTTATCATTCGGGAACGTATATTGAGGTCCTTATCCGTCCGTGAGATGGTTCTGCGCAGGTGGATGTGTGGTGTTGTGTTATAGTGTATTATGGTGTGGTCCACGCAAACCGGGGAGGTGTTGATTGACATCGTAAAGAGGTATCGTACATACACAATTCGTTATATTTTTAATGTGTACTCGACTGAGTCATGTGACATTACAATTACCTCATTCACTAAACTGCGTGCACATTATCACGGCTAGCGACTGTTTATCGCATAATGTGAATAAATACAACGTTCCGATATCGTTTTATTTAGCGTGTATTTTAAGGTTATCGATGTTTGTTTAGCAATCTACTCTCTTTGTATTTCGGGTATTACGGATGTGCCCTGATATTGTGTTCATCAGACAGAGGTCATTGACACGATCGGTTTACTTCGTCTCAATGTTACGTGGGCTGTAAAGTCTGGATATGGTGTAGGAAGCTCCAGCAGCTAGTTCATATTTTCATGTTGGCGTCACAACACGTCAGGCCCACGTGATTTTCATTCCGATTGAATTCAAAATCTTGGTTATAGACTTAATCCGACCACATGTTTGGATATGTCTCAGATGATTTCTACATTCTGATTTCTGATATTTTATGGCAATAGTACCTAACTCGGGAGTATGATCATCATTAAATATTTCCTGATATGTAGTCAAATTTCAGAAACAAACAAGCAGCTGTAGGTGGTTATAAAATAACAATAGGATATATGATGTATATATGTCTATATCATCATGGCAGATCCCTTGCGGGGTAGGCTGAGTGTACAGAACACTAACAAGTTCTTCCCTTACAGACCTCTCTGGCTTGCTCTACTCTAATAATGGGACTTGCCTGATGTGACACATTTATAAACCTTATGATGGCTAGTGATGATTAATTTAGTTTCTAGACCTTGACCTGGGCACACAACAAAATTCACAACAATTAATGTAAACCTGGAAATTTACACATTTAGTCTAGATCATGGGGTTCCAAGTATCCCTATTTCCAAGCCAGATGAGAATATAAGCAGGATTCTCTAAGTTGTTGTCGTGCAAGCAAAGAAGTGAAGATAATTTAGACTTATCTGGATTATCAATTAAGTCTTCCCATCTGCTGCTTCTTCATTCCTATTTTAATCTGATTCTGTCATCTTATTTGTCACACTTTTCACAATCATCAAAATCTTTCTTCATACTTAAGCGAGTTTTGTCATAAAGAATTTGGAGAAAGTAAAGCATAAGGTAATTCTAATTATCAAAGTGTCGTAACAACATTTGTCAATTTTAAATCTATACATTTCAGCTGTTGACTTGGCCTCAATTTTACGACATGTTTTGAGATAAGCTACTGAGTTCCTGACACATGGTTTCTTTTATTGTAAAGTAGGCTTTATACTTATCTATGCAAATGTTTCCGAGAAGTTTGTCTCGAGATTATGAAGTAATTACTCTAGCATTTGTTTTGTAGATTGTGGTGTAGATTTAACTGTTACGTCATATTGTCTTACCCTTATTGTTCTTTTTGTATCCTTCATAAAGCCAGGATGACGATATTCGTTCTATGTAACAGCTTGTACATACAATCAACTTAACCTCTATAATCAATGGTAAACTAAGACAAAATCGGTTGGTCTAGTTCATTAATATATTAATCTTTCTACTCTTATAAGCCTTTCCTGCTACAGACAGATGTCTTTGTGTCTTTAAAACTGGTTTACAAGTGTGACACGATGGTGAAAGTTAACGAAGCTAGAGAAGTGAATAACTTTGTATAGTGCATTACTACCTACGTTAGATGAGACCCGGCAATACATACAGCCTTTATATTATGATCATCAGTTAAACTTTAAGGTAAAGACCAGGTAAAACTGGACGAGTAACCAAAATATTTTTATATTACATCGTGTTTTCGTGCAAATCGTTAAAAGTTATCAAAGGTGACCCCGCCTAATTCTACCTGATTACAGAGCCAAGCCGTTCAGGGGTCATTTCGAACTAAGCGACATGAGACTCGATCCATAATAAATTAATCATAATAAACTTAACCAATTTTTATGTTCATTAGTCATGGCAAACAAGTTTTAAATAGAATACGATATGGCTAAACTTATTAAAATAAAGAATACAGTTCTTCAAGCATTTGAAAACAAAGACGATAAAAAAGTAGCATTAAACAACATTCAGACACCGCGTATCGTATCAATTGCTACAGGACAATGAGCCAGATTTTGGAACGAATGAGATGTGAGCCTGCAGCTTAGGTAAATAGTTTTCTTTATGCTAGGCTAGTCTAATATTAGACCTTATTTTGGAAAGCAAATAATCGCTTCTGAACTACTTTTAAAGCTGATCCAAAATCTGAAATGTTGTGTTAAACGTCTCTGCTATTACAGAATGCTAGTTGGTATCTGCTTCGACTTGCTTTTGGGTGACCATTGCGAGTCATTAGATATCACGAACCTTTGGAATGAGTAGGAAACTTATTTAGTTGTTATGGATAGTTCCATCCATCATCGTTTATAATGAATACTTTCTGGCTGGCTGGCAAGCCTGGCAATGTCATAGTCAAGCTTAAAAGTTTGTTAAAGGGACCAATGGACACATTTTTAAAACTTGATTTGAGTTTTATCGGGGTCACTATGTATGCGCCTAAAGGACAAACTCCTTTTTTATATTTAAGCAGTAATTAATAATTCATTCAAACGATTAAAATTGTTTTTTTTTTTATTTAATTTTTGCTTAATTGAGGGCCATGCAATTTATCATTTTTTTTGTGGCGGTATTAAAAAGTATACTTAGCTGTACTTACCTATATCGAAAAGAATTTTTGACAAATTGTTATTCATCGCGAATAACTAAGTAGAAGACAACGCGAAGTCAATTCGTCATCCGATAAAAATAAACGATGAAGGTTAATGCCGTTTTAAAAGAAGTTTCTCGAAAATTAACACTTAACGACAGTATCTCCGCTTCAGGGGCACTTTTAAGTACGAAAGGCTTTTATTTTAGAAATTTGTAGGTATTATGTGTTATAAATGATATAGGGTAAAATTAAACCATATGTAATCGCATGCGTCTTTGCGATTAGTAATAGAGAGTTGGCAAAGAGAAAATGTCTATGTGGTAAGCAGATAAACATACTTTCTTTTTTTTTCGAGATATTTCGACGTCAGAAACCCCTGGTCGAGGGTCCAAATATAGTAAGTGTCAGTGGACCCCCCAGAGGTTTTAAATAGAAGGTTAGAACGGCGTGATTTTCTATGAACCATATTATGATTTCCAATAAATGATGCCATATCCCAAAAAAGTCGTGGGGGCAGGGGAAGTATTTAGAAGATTTTCAATCCTCTTTGAGAAAGCTCTTTGGGGAAGTACGCTGGACATTTTGGGGAAGTACGTTGGACTTTAAACAGACAAATAACCCTAGCGGTGGGCTGCCTCGATAATATAGGGCTCCGAGATGTTCAAATGAAACACACCGCTTTTGTTCCTTGCTCAATTGAGCACATTTTTAGTAGTAGTGAAATCGTGTTTTCATTACCCACGTGGTGCTCATGGCGGCGTGACTCAAACCAAAGTACCCCTCGCGATCGCTCCATCAACTGGACGCCTTATCCCCACCCTTTACTATTCGTGGGTATATGATATACAAAATTGAAGTGTTCATATCATTTTGCTTAACTAACGTGCAGGACTTTTGTGTATAAATTTTAGATAGAGAATATAACATGAGCTAATAACATTCCCTTCAATAGAAAACCACCGCAACATGTTTTAAAAAAAAATCCTAGTGTAATGTATAAAAATATTTACGAATCAAATAATGAAATAAATATTATAATTAAAAGGCAATTATCGCCCACTAATCGTAACTTAATCGTACAGGTCGAAGTCTAGCTTGCTGACGCTAATAGTGTCGATGACACACATCCATCTGACATTACGAAACTTTACTTCCTGGATCGGATAGCTTTGATTATACTTGTTATATGCATGCTAACATTCAAAAGTAACTCTGTTCTTTTTACGCCCAAACTACTGAACAGATTTTGATCAAATTCGTCAAGGAAATAGATTTTATCCAAGGGAAGGATATAGGCTACATTTTGTCTCAAAAAAAACCTTCCGGAGCCCCTCCAAAGTGCTGATGTCGGCCACCCTGGGGTTTTTAGTCGGTATTTTTCCCCAGGAAAAAAATGAGCTGTCTAACCGTAAATTATTGTCTTATGTAATGATTGTCTTATATTTCATTACAAATTGTTGAATCGTAATAGGACAAGCTAATGGTCCTTTCCGATACCGAGGGGGACGGTGGAGGGAGTGGCTACACTGCCCCGGGTACCGCATTGGTATGAGGAAGTGACTTTAATCCCCAAGATATGCTCAATCAAGCGAGGCGATGGAGGGATCCTTTGCGACCCGAAGGAAAACGGTGGCGGGAGTGGCTCTACACTGTTGTGAGCACCGAGAGGGTCTAGGGAATCGTTTATAAATCCCCAAGAAGTGCTCAATAGTGCGAGGCAATAGATGATATGGGTACGTATCGTATTGAGATCCCCTGTCTTGTTGAAGGTGGACACCCTTTTATAGTATGCTAAAAGTTAAACTACCTTACTCTTCCCCATAAAGGCCCTTGAAACAGTGGGCTAATCACAATCCATTTGACGCTATTGTGTCGTCTAAAAAGCGTGCTGTCACGCTCACATTTCTTTATTCTATTCCTGGTGTAAAAAGGATCGCATATCAACTCGACAGCGTGACGCTAACGTCTACCTGTTCGTGCTCAACATTCAGATAAGTTTTCACAATAGAATCGATTATAATCAAATTCCTTTTCACACACCTCGATATTTTAAAGTCTTATACAATTACTCTCGCAACGCCCCACCTTTATGTTAGTATGACGTTAATAAATGTTGTTGCAACCGGTGCATACACATTGGAATTTGTTTCATGTACATAAATAACTTCGTGGTAGACGGACGAGATACACTTATTATCAACAGACATCTGCTGTTGATAATCAGTGTATCCCGAGGGTAGTATCAGTGGTTTGAGGTATTTTAGATTCTTGACATAAGAAACGGGAAGTTCATGATGTGAACGGTAGCCATGTATAAATATATAGACAAAACCTGAACCTTTATTTTCCCAGTAGAAATATTGGTTGGCACAAAACATTCGGAAATAAGCAAAGCAATAATGGTTCTGAATCGACAAAGTGACGACGGCCCAAGCACTCCTCTATGACTTATGGGATAAGCATTGGGTAATTGTAGTCAGTGTACTGAAAATAAAGCGAAAACCGCTAAGTTTGTACTTAATGCCTTCAAGAAGTAAATAGATTAGACTTAATATTTAGAAATATGATTTTTGACTATATATTTTAGAATCGGGTAAAAGGAATACAGGACTAAACGAAATTTTCTCGATAGAAAAAAATTGAAAGTAATCTCTATTGCTTAACATTTTCTGTTTCTAACGCGAAATGCTTAAGAACTAATCAATATATATATATATATATATATATATATATATATATATATATATATATATAATATTAGCCCTGTTAAGAAACTGTCTCACCGTTAGGCACGGGCCTCCTCTCCTGATACGGCTTAGGCCATAGTCCACCACGCTGGCCTAGTGCGGGTTGGCGAAATTCACACACCTTCGAGAAACTCTTAGGCATGCAGGTTTCCTCACAATGTTTTCCTTCACCGTTAAAGCAAGTGATGATTAATTTTTAATACGCACATGCTTTTGAAAAGACAGAGGTTTGACCTCTGACTTTGCAGTCCAACGGTCTTAACACTAGGCTATCACTGCTGCTTTTCCGTCCCATATTATTCTTTTGTATGTAATTGCATGACACTTACTCTCCCGGTCGATAAATGGTCGACCGCGGCTGCATTGTGGGCTGTTGGGGTATCAATAAATGAAAGATAACGTGTTGCCTTCTATTACATTATGTGTAGCCCTTTATATATGGGATACCGTGAGGTAGGGGGGTCATACACTACACGGTAGGCCTTTCTGTTACAAGTATCATCATTCCTGTACAAAACTGTATGTACCTACAGAGTATTGAATCTATATCTAAATTTAAAGTTCAGGCGAGTGATCGTTGCTTACCCTATTTTTGTTCAACAAAGCAACAACTCGTCTTTTTGTTTCGGAACCTCGCAAATCTAAAGACATGGGCAAAAAATGAAAGAACTAGTCTTTTTTTTGTGTGAAATAAATAAACTGAAATGGAGTATACGACAGGTATAGGGCTGTGTTCGCGCAGTTTATTAAAGTCTGATTTTAAAAACTTAGGATATCTGGATTTTTCACTGGACGCCTTTGAATCATGCCAGTCGGTTCCAAAGAGGGAGAATCCGTACATAATCCGTAATTAAAATAAGAGGGTTTTGTCTGTTTTTGCAGACACTGAAACTGTCTAGAGTTTACCCAGACATACTTTCAAAAAACGCTTTCGGAAATCAGGAAGATGGCAGCCCTAGGTGGATATAATGGCGGGAGTTTACACGACCCCAATACAAGTCTGTAAGCATTTTTCGCATGCATTTGCATAGGACCGTTAACTAAATGAAAACGGCACAAAAGCTGTGCTATTGACTCTTAAAACATTCGATTAAGGTTGGCAAGAATCTGGATGGGATGAAATTTATATTGGCTTTAGTTAAGATTGTGTGATCTCGTGTCATGTAGCAGGCTTCGTTAAAAGTTAAACTTCGTTAAAAGAGAAAACAACTTACCTCCCTTAAACATTGCGACCGCGCCTGGTTCATAAAATAACCGGGTTTGGTTATAAATAACAGGGTGGTCCTAGATCTGATCAAATTCCATAAACTGCGCTTTCGAATTTGCGCTGTTTTGTTGTGTCATACCAAAATGGCAAATTTTATAAATGCAGCAAGTCGACATTTAAATTGCGCACTCATTTTAGCATCGGCGTTTATTTTCGATATTTTGCTGAGTGCTATTTGTAGTGTTATTTCAGTCGAAAGTTAATTTTCCCGCAATATTTAAATGCCTATCATTTTATGCTTAAAAAAGATGTCACAATAATTCGAGGCGTAGATACAATAGGCATTGATTTCGCATTTTGTGTAATCTTATAAGCATTTTTTATAAACTTCGGCATGATTATTTTCGGGCATTCGCCTCTGGTATTTCGATGTATTGACAACCCTATACAATTTCCTGTTTTTAAGACAACAAACAGACCAAAATGAAATCCTTTTGGTAACTGTTTCCGATGACTGTACGAACCAGGTAATAAAACTACATTTCGTTGTAAAGTCTCCTCCGATTTTTATCCACGAATAAAAATAAAATGAATTCCTCTCACCTATTATTCTCGAAGGGGTAAGAAGAGCTAGCAGAGTAAATTATAGGACACCCAGAGTTCACCGAGCAGTTATTGCAATGTGACAGATGGTAAATGTATCACCATCACAGAACAATAACATCCTGACGGGGGTCGGCACGTTAGCGAGGTACTTATCATATAATCTTAATATTTAGCACACCTAGAACATATTATTTTTTTCACTTTACCTTGAATGCGCCATTGAATAATACACCGTCACGCCTATAGTCCCCAGAGGGGGTGGCAGAAGTGTACTGAGTACACCCACGTTTCGCCGACGATGTTAGGTCCCATGTTTTTTCAGAATTCCAGACTCCGGACTCATACTGGGAATTCTTCGTTAGAAAAACTACATTTGTCCGACCTAGGATTTGAACCCAGGACCTCGTGATCACAAAACGATGCGATTTGCCACCAGACCAACGAGGTAGTGAATAATATTGGTTTCATTTTATTTTTAAATACAGAAAGAAAACATATTTTAATGTTGCACTACATACAATCTTGATTTGAACCCAAAAGCCAACAATAGTTATTGTTATTGAATGTAAATACTGCACCGTGTGACGTATTACATGTAATTAAATAAAGACAAGGTAACTGGTTTTATAGGTGGCGGAAAATTTTGACAACAAATATTGTTCTATTTTTAAGCCTACTAGTAGAGAAATGTAACAATAAACTGAAATAAATAAAAATAAATTTAAATTTAAATCATACAAGTCTGTGAGCCAGGTATTGCCGATCGCATAACAGGTCCTTCTGTAGCCAATTTGACTTGCTACAGTTATTAACAAAGAGATTTTCATCGCTACGTTTTATTTAATAACGCCGATAGTAAACGGAGAATTGTGCGGGAATACAAGTCACTTCGTCAGAACAAGGCGCTATCGAAAAGAGAAAATGAAACTTGGCCATTTCCGCTTATTTAAAAAAGAACAGCAGCAATTTTTGTGCTGATGATCACGAAGTTCTGGGTTTTGAATTCTGACTTGGTCAATGTATGTTTTCAATCAATCAATCAATCAGCCTATCGTAGTCTACTGCTGGACATAGGCCTCTCCTAACACGCGCCATTGCACACGGTCCTCCGCCTTCCGCATCCAGTCTGTCCCAGCGACCTTTTTGAGGTCGTCGGTCCATCTACCTGGGGGCCGTCCTACCTTACGCTTACCAAGTCGCAGTCTCCACTCTAGGACACGCTTGCTCCATCGGCCGTCGGTCCTTCTGCAGATGTGACCAGCTGTATGTATGTTTTATGTCGAAGTAATTCTCAATAATAGTCCGGAGTCTGCAATCGTGCCTAGTGATGGCAATAGGCTCGCCCCTTATTCTATGGGCACCTTACACGCACTTTACACGTCTGTCACCCCCGCTTGGAAAATTAGGCGTGACTGATTTTAACTAAAATATTGCCTTTAATAAATGTCTACCCCGCAAAGGATCTAACGTGATGATATAGATAGAGATTTTTTTATCAAACTATTCGTTATCACAGTTAGTTAGCATACTGAACGACGGACGATTTAGCACAGTGGTTAAGAGCTTAAACGCTCCGCCCACTGTGTCTAATAGTCGCGGGTTCGATTTCCGCACGGGACAAATCTTTCTGTGATCTACAATTATTTGTTTCCGTCTGGGTATTTGTGTATGTGAATTTTCATGTTTGTAAACGCACCCACGACACAGGAATAAATCTTAATGTGGGTCCTAAGTTTCAAAAAAATAAAAAAATAGTATCCTGCAAGGATAAATAAGTAATATATTATCACAGCTCGCTGGAGCTCGTTTAGACAGACTACTAAACGGAGACACGAAAAATCCGTTTGTTAAATTACTAAAAATATCCGGTTCTATCGTTAATATATTCTTTTATATGCAAATCAGGGTTACGTAATTCTTTTAATAGGGATTTTATTTTAATTATATGTTCGTAGGCATTCTGATCTTAATATAAATTAGTACGATTAATCAACAACGAACAATATTAAATGGTCGGCGATATTAAAAAACCTGTGGTCGAAAAGTGGTTTAAGTCTGATTAGGTCATGTTCATAAATCTCTGGTACATATATTGGATGTATGTGTACCTTTGTTTTTATAAACAACGCATTTGTTTTGACATTCTTATCGTTTATTACAGTAACAAGCCAGAGTAGTGGTTTCAGAATTATTTCATCAAGAGAATCTGATTTTGTTAGTTTGAAATCCATTATAGCGCTGTGCGACCGCGGTGTTCTTACCGATCACCAAGGTTAAGCAGTGTTCGACTCGGTCGGCCTGAGATGGGTGACCGTTTGTGGCATTTTCATATTCGAGCGTCTCCGTGCTTCGGATTGCCCGTTAAGCCGTTGGTCCCGGTTACCAAGTTGGAAGCCTTAAAGGCGGCTTGATAAGTTCCAACAGCAGGTGGCCACAAACCTGCCTCCACCAATCCGCACTGGGTCCGCGTGGTGGAGTATGACCTAATCTCTCCCTCCTCGATTTGTGAGAGAAGGCCTTTGCCCAGCAGTGGGCAGTATAGGCTGATATTATATGGAAAAGAAAACTGAAACTAAAAAAATGTATGTATATTTATGCTTGTTAAAAAAATAACATTGCCCAACACTACTAAGAATTAACCTGCGTTTTCTTTGTTAATTTAAAACGTAAAAATTTTTCGAAAGACATGTGGAATGATGGACTCTTTGTTACATTGGGATCAAAAATAACTCAATTAAAAATCAAAAATATAGTATAATAGTCTCTGCCCGCGACTTCGTCCGCATTGACGTTAGACAGGAACCTTACTTTTTTTCTGGGATAAAAAGTGAGATCCCATGTGTTGTTCCAGGTAATAAACCATGATGAAGAAAGTTGTGAATTTGCCTGCCTTGTTGGTCTGGTGGCAAAGCGCATCGCTTTGTGATCACGATCGTTCAAATCCTAGGTCGGACAAATGTAGTTTTTCTAACGAAAAATTCCCAGTATGAGTCCGGAGTCGGGAATTGTGCGCGGTATATGGAGATAGGCTCGCCCCCTATTACATGGGACCTAAAATCGTCGGCGAAACGTGGGTGTACTCAGTACACCTCTGCCACCCCCTCTGGGGAATATAGGCGTGACGGTGTAAGAAAGTTGTGAATTTGTGAGTTAAAATTTAGAACACCACATTGATATTAAAAAATACGTACAATTCTGTGTACTCTTTGCCCCGTGTAAGCCCCTCATGACTAGCAGGAATACCGGGAAACCCACTTGAATGATCACTCAGTGTTTTGCATATTCATCCAACCATCACGGACCCTTCAATGAGTCAGGACATTTAAAACCTAAAAATAATTGTAATTTTATCCTCATTAAGAATGCGTACTCACTGAGATCGTTAGGTAGTGAGACCTTATTTCATTTTTTTTGGACATTAAGAGAAGTACCTACATGAAGCATTTGTAGCCAAGTATCTGCAGTAAAAATGTGTACATGATCAAACGCGTAATATTTACTGGAATGCCATAAAATTATGTTCGTAAATTAAGTAAGAGTTGCCAGTGTTGTTCAATGCCAGACCGAGTACTGTAGTCAAGTATTTATAGTAAAAAAACTGTTGGAATATATGTAGGTTTAAGAAGTCTCCTCTGCTGCGTACTTCTTAGGGAACCACCCATCATATGACTCCTCGAGTAGCAAGCTCTACCTTTATGAACGATCACTTACTAGTGCTGATCGGATTTTTATTATAGCCATGATATTATCGATAGCCATAAAGATTTGTCGAACATGAGCGAGCAAGAAAACAAACTATTTATTTATAGATTAGCTTCTATTTTTTGCTTTCACTGAAAACATCATCATAATATGCTTATTACGTGATTATGTTGTAATAATCGCTGTGCCCGCCACTTTGGATGCGCAGACCAGTACATTTACCCCTAGGCAGGTAGGTGAAAAAAAAATTGGAATTTTCCTATTTCCTGTAACCATGCTTTATTGAGCCATGAGCATGAGAAGCAGTGTAAACATACAGCATGTTGTTCGCAAGCAGGTGAGATACACAAGCACGTGCAAGAAGCATCCTGTCCTTCGGCGACCCCCCGAAGCGTTTGTCACTGAGATTTGTTTATAGTTATCGCGAATCGACACTCCCAGGAAATTGTACGCTCTTAAATTAGAATGGGGAATTGTTCGGAAGAGTTATGCGCGGTATAAATATAGTCTCGCTAGCAGCACATCTCGTTAAGATTTCCACCTTAAAGGGATTCCTTTGGATTACATAACCCCGGAGGGGTTAAATTTTGATGGAGCACAATCGGAACACTGACATTCTGGGCAATAGTGGGTCCTAGATGACCGGATGCTCTCAAATAGTTCAGAGATTTTGTGCTGGCAGCGGCATCTTGGTCTAAGACGGTGTACGTAGAGGTATACACCATCTCGTCCCCTTCAAACTCAGACAGGATATGTTAATCAAAGCCACCTGTTTATTTTTGATGCACAATATTGCATGCTCTCACTCACACACCTAAGAGTTTACCTGGTGTGTGATTTGGCATAAATCATTATTTACGTTTCGAATGAACTTGTCAATGGAAGTTACTATTTTGCATGGGGACTCCTGGAGAGATATCATAGCGTCTAATTCTGGCAATATCTTCTCTTGAAACTTAAATAGCACGTTGGAAATCACTTGACTGCGTGTATTTCTCCTAAGCAATGCCCCCATGTTATGTGCTAATATACATACAAACGATACCTACCATCAATATATTATTTTAAACACCAATTCCAAACATGTCATTGTTACTCTACTGATCTAAACTAGTGTCTGTATCTGATATTGTTTCTTTTTTCTACTTAATGTACTGTACGCTTTTCAACTATTGCATTAGTATAGATTTCACACTTTTTTTGAACTTGGATGAAGCAAGGCAGTGCCCCACCCAAATTCAGATCGGAACAATCTAGTCTCCATTTATTTCCACTATAAGTACGAACACGCACTTACTTATATACATATCTTTGGTTGTTTGTGTATAATCTTTCCCAGAGTCTTTAGCTACAACATCTCGTAACCTTAATAAACAAGAACAGAGAGTGAAACCGGGCTGCTAGGATTAGCAGTTGTTATCTCAAATGTACCCTTCAATAGAGATACTGGTAATTTATATAAATGTCAGCCAGCTGCATTTCGCATCAACGGAGTTCTAAGCGCGAACGGACAGTTTTTCGTTTACTCGGAACACTGCACTTGCGCCGCTCTACAGAAATAAAAAAAATACTCAACGCTTTCTCGTCACTTCACAGCGGATTGCAACTTAACCTACAAACGCTTGGCGCTTGAGATGGAACTTTATCGTACTGTGCTAAGGTGTAAGTTTCTTCAAATTGCATTGGTTGTTATGACGTTGTGTTCGGTGCAGCTGATGCGTCACACAATGGCGGGCGCGCGGGCGGGTGGCGCACAGGTCATCGCGCTTGTGTACACGTGTATAAATAGAAATACATAGTATAACGTTGTGTGAACCGATATCTATATATAAATGTAGTTATGTGTGTACGGACGTTGGTTTTACGTTACGCTGCGTTGCCAGCCGGCTGTTTGCTAGCGAACGAAGGTCACTCGACTCGGGAGGTGATTTCGCTGTCTTGATAATATAGATACTTATATTGTGGACCTTTTGGTTAAGGGCTTGTAATTATAGATTTTTCTTGAATTTAAATGTTTGCATGTAGGTCTGTAAAGTGTAGAATGGCTTTTATCGGATATTGTTAAAAGTACTTAAATGTATTTTTTTGTTTTTATAATGGAATATCTTGATACAATATTTTAAAGAACGTTTACCGTGTAGTAAGGGTGATAGGAGTGGGTAAATTTTTTTTTCAAATTCTTAGCATTGATCACGTGATAAAACCGCCGCCATCTTGTTAGGAGCGGTTGACATTAAACTTAGTATTTCATCTTTATGATAGTGCCGCTAGTAAAAGGCACTACTTTGTTTAAGCTATCCTTATTTAGACATGTCTGCTTCGTCTTTATTTTTAGTTCTTTATTCAGTTGTATATTCTTGTATTTTGTATTCAGTTCTTTTAAGTGTACCTTACCAGGTTAAAAAAAAATTTTTAAGATAAAAAAATACAGTTTTAATACCTAAATCATTCTTAAAAGACTAAGTAGGTACCTACTTAATTTTTACTCAACCCAAGCAAAGTCACAGACGTTTTCCTACTGAATAAATGTTATTTGTATTGCATCATTCATCATGCGAGGTTCGAGATAATACATGACTCATTAGTCGTTATTTTCCGACTAATTGCAACGAAATAACATGGTTAGCTATTGTGACACGAATCAGTAGAGTTTAACCTTTATATTCGAAGAAATACAGTTCAATTTAGCAAAGTATGGTAAGTATGTTGCGATTGCCGTGTAATGTTTAAGGAAACAGATTATTGTATTGTACTTGTATTGTGTTTACATGGGAAAATGCAAATCATTCGAGTAAATAGGTTGCCAAGTCCGATGTTACGGCTAGAAAATAGTTACATCGTAACGATAATATCGCACAGTTTATCTGACATCAAAGGGTAGTATGAAATAATATATCGTAAAGTATACGCGACTAGACATCTGAGAAAAAGTATTACATGTATGAAATTGAAAGTGTGTAATTTAAATAATACGAAACGGAAACAGGGCTGTTCTGACAGCGTAAAATTTCTAGCCTGAACTGTTGAGTTTGTTAATTGCAATAATATACGATTATTTCGCCTGGATTATCAAACTGGATCCGTTTGGTAACCATTCCACCACAACCTCTTAACCTCAACCTCAAAACTATTTTGATCTTACTTTGCCGTAAAAAAGGGGCAGCGCTATAAACTGCGTATATCCACATCTCTTTCTGACAGCAAAGTAACATTATAAATACAAACAGTACTCGCTCTGGTTATTAAAACTAGTAATGAGGTGTACGAAGGAGTTAAGAAAGGCCTTTGATTAGTAGTGGCTGTATAGATGCACGAGGGCCTTAGCACCCACCCGCATCCAGAATGAGCAGTTTCCTAATGGTGATAAATCAGGTCTTCATCCGTGCGAGGGGACGTCAGGAGAGCATGCTGTCACGAGGTCACATATTAAAGTTTCTGTTAAAGTTCTATTAAAACTTGGCCTACCACAGTGTGTTCTAGTTCGTGAATCTCTTCATAAAACACGATTACCAATGTCTCATTACTAAATTATAAAACAAATTTACAAACTTGGCGTTTCACAATCTGTTAGCTTATAAATGATTTTAAAAATCCTATTTGAATCTCTCCTTAAAATAAATCAATTGTTTTTTAAAGTTTGGGCTGAGGTGTGCATACAAAAGATACCTGTTCTAGTCTCTGATGCTAAGTATTGCTTTTCTTCAGGAATAATTTACGATGGGCCTCTCCGACATGTAGTTGATTTTCACACGATGTTTTCCTTTTTTTTTTAATTTCTATGAGGAGGGGGGTTTGGCAGTTTTAAACGTCCCTCGGGACTTGAAAAAGTTGGTATGTTGATATTCATTGAGATGTTTTCATATTCAGCAAGTAATAAAATTTCTATTTACCTATATTTTTGTTGACTAAAATCCATGATATCATCTCCGCAGAATCTCATATGACTCACAGAAATGATATTTTGCTGATAAATTCAGACAAGAAGCATATCCTACATTCTGTTCTCATAAGTAATATGTTCCATTTGAGAGATATAAGAACTCCAAATCAATCACATTTTGAGCTAAAAGGAAAACGTCTCGTGATGACGTGTTGAAATATGTCAAAAGTTGACAGTCGCGGCGTCAAGGTCACGTCGACGGTGTGGGCGGCGCGCGCGCAGCTCCGCCGCCACACGTGTTGCTATGCGCCGGAGTCAGTGCAGTTTCACCGGCTTTTGTTGTAAAAATAAATAATGGACGAAGCATGAATAACATTAGAACTGTCTTGAATCTTGAAACAGGTCGGGCCAGTATACCTGCGTTTGCTTACAAGCGGTTGGCTTAGAGGTTATCTGTAATTTTCTGTAAAGCCCATGGATGAGTATATTGTTGTACTGGCTGGAGATGTATACTTTTGTGGCTGTTGGAACAATCACTGGCTCTCGCATTCAATCTTCTCACGCTCCAGAATCTGGAGAATCTCTGGTATGGCAATATTTTTCCAGTTCTTAATTACCTATTCTATTAAGTTAGCTCCTGTGGTTAGCTCATTAAATGATTCATTAGACTCGAAGGTTTGCTATATGTAAGTCAACAAAAGTGCTGCCGAATTTATGAAGATAGAAAATTTCTATTTAGCGATTAGTTTAGCGATTGATTACATTTCTAAGACTATTGATGAGTCAACCTTCAAACCTCATAAACAGTATCCTACTTTCCATGATTATGTTTGATGGTAAAACACAGAGTGTGTTTTACACTCTTTAGTACTAAAATGGACCACTTAACTATCTCTTATTCCATTAAACGTATTAACACAAGATATGATCGTGCAAACATTTACAAGTTCTATCTCAAGCATGACTCGTTGTATGCCAAATCATTTCGAACAATCGCCCTCCATTACGGTCGGTCACGACCGATTTGCGCGGGAGCGCGTCACGCACCAAGTAAACAGTGCGCGGCGCAGAATACTATCTCTTTCGCAACAAATGTTTAGCTGCAACTGACGAAATGCCGCGTTTAAGGTTGTCTGTTATTTGTGGACTACATTATCTGCTGAAAGCTTGATTTAATATGCTGGCAGTTTTAGATTCATGAAAATAAATGTCAAATATGTATGTAAAATAAATAATGTCAAATAAATATCAAGACATCGTAATCAATCAGTCGCAAACTAAACAGTGCCTGCCAGACTAAAAGTCTCATCTGGGCACTAGCGTTTTTAGAAGTTCACCTGTTATATTTACAGATAGACATCTACAAAAACCACTTGATCTAGTTCATTAAAGCTTTATTCATTTCCTTACACGCGTAACAATGTTGAATACAACTTATTTTTCATATACAACACAGACAAGTTCAACAAGTAATAAGTTCAGAGTGTGGTCAAAGATTTTTATATGTCAAAATCATTAATAGTTGTTGGTTACACTTGGTTGATAGCTATTCTTTATTCGCGTAAATTTTCTGAGGATTAAAGTAATGATTATGCTATGAATCATTTCCAGTTAGCGATTCTTAATGGTGTTGGTTGACGTTATAATACATAGCATTTAGTTGCCTTATATTGCAGCTGAAGTTAATGGGACTTTTGGATTTACATTGACAGAGGATAGTAGGTAAAGTAGTGTCGATGATTGCGCTATGAGACTTAAGCAGAGGTTCGTAAAGGAAGTCAAGAGAAGGTTCGAGATTCTACACTCGAAGTTATCGACAATGCTATATATCTGAAACTGTTTGTTGTCAGATTTATAGCATTGTTATATCTGCAGTGGACTTTCGGTTGAATGATGATTTTGACATAATACTTTCTACTAATATTATAAATGTAAAAGTTTGTATGTTTAGATGTATGGATGTTTTGATGTTTGTTACTCAATCACGCAAAAACGGCTAAATGGATGTGGATGAAATTTGGCACACAAATAGTTTATTACCTGTATTAACACATAGGATACATTTTTATCCCGAAAAAGTGTAAGGTTCCTGTCTAAAGTTGACGCAGACGACGTTGCGAGCAGAAATCTAGAAATATTAACTATGTCATCAGTTTTGCCGTAGTATACCGGAAGAACGACTCTCGTGCAAGAGTTGATAATACTTTTTTTTTTATAATACGTTTTTTATAATACACTAGGATTAATTCCTGTGTCGTGGGTGCGTTTACAAACATGAAAATTCACATACAAAAATACCCAGACCGGAACAAATAATTGTGGATCACACAAAGAATTGTCCCGTGCGGGAATCGAACCCGCGACTCTTAGACACAGTGGGCGGAGCGGGTTAAGCTCTTAACCACTGCGCTAAATCGTCGATCGAATATACTATATTTTACAACTTTAGGTATTTCTTAGTACCGAATTCGGCCGCCATCTTTTACAGAGTGATGTAGTTTATAGATCTCTCGTTTCTTAGAAATAACGATATAAATAACTTTTATAGGCATGTTTGTAACAGAAGTGCTCTGGGCTACTTTATTGAGAAAAACACATTGGAAAAATACTTTTATCGATGTTCAACAAATAAGAATGTCGGGTCCCATTTACATGTAAATAGTAATTGATTTATTTTCATAAAGTGATCTCATGCCTGCCGTTAGAACTAGTGGAATATAATTACTGGACCGACAGCTGAATTTTTGAGATAAATTTTGTATACTATATAATTAAGCATAGTTATCTATTCTGGTATTATAATAATCTGAATAGAGGTAAGCGTCTGAATGATAGATATAAAAATGTTTGGGGTCTACTAATTAGAGGTCGTAGCGCTGTGAGCGCTGTTCTTACCGATCACCAAGGTTAAGTAGCGTTCGACTCGGTCGGCCTGAGATGGGTGACCATTTGTGGCATTTTTATATTCGAGCGTCTCCGTGGTCCGGAAGGCACGTTCAGCCGTGGGTCCCGGTTACCATTTAATGTATTAATCGTTAAGCTGAGTTGGAAGTCTTATAGACGGTTTGATAAGTTCCAACAGCAGGTGGCCACATACCTGCCTCCAACAATCCGCACTGGGCCCCCGTGGTGGAGTATGACCTGATCTCTCTCACCTCGATTTGTGAGAAAAGACCTTTGCGCAGCAGTGGGCAGTATAGGCTGATATTTGAATTAGAGGTTCCTCTTCACATAGTAAAACAAACATTTTTTCTGTTTGTTCGGTCATCACGTAAAAACCACTAAACCGCGATTTTGACTCCTGACTTAGTATAATTTACCTAAAAGTGCTATAATATAATTGGAACAATACAAGCGGTAACACAGTGCCGGCGTAACTATTTCAATGTACCTAAAGCAAGAGGATGTTAGAGAGAGGTCAAGCTTATTGTTTTTTTTTCTAGCTTAAATGTCCAAAATATCACAGTTTTCGATAATATTGGTCATCAATGAATTCCTTGCGAGAAAAAATCACTGCCAAAAGCTAGGTATACTAACTGAATAGACAGACGTTCATTAATCTATGTTCACCTGTGAGACACTTTCGTCTAGTTAGTAAACACTTTCTTCTTATAAACAACATAATTTAAGTTATTCTGTCAATATTTCAATGAGCGCTGTGCTTTTATTCCATTCTGCATTCATGACTTCTTCGCATCACATGCGCATCTGATAGTGACGCACTAATCACGTCATCATCTCAGCCTATACTTGTCCACTAGGCCTCCCCAATCGCTTTCCAGCGTAACCAGTCCGATGCCACCTGCATATAACGACTTCCTGCGATTTTTACAAGATCGTCAGTCCATCTGGCAGGCGGCCGTCCTACGCTACGCTTGCCAATACGTGGTCTCCACTCTAAAATCTTTCTGCCTCAACGCCCATCTGATCTTCGCGCTATGTGGCCCGCCCATTGCCACTGCGGCTTGCTAATCCTGAGGACTATGTCGGTGACTTTGGTTCTTCTACGTATCTCCTCATTCCTGATTCGATCATGTAGAGAAACGCCGAGCATAGCTCTTTCCATAGCTCGCTGAGCAACTCTGAGCTTTTTTATGAGACCTATTGTAAGAGACCACGTCCAAAATAGAAAAGTATTTTAATTAAAAAAAATCCAACCATTTCTTCAGGCAATATGGCTAAGGTTACACCCTAAGTTAACAACAATAATATGTAAATAACGATAAATAATTAATGTCGTATCTAAAACGTGAGTTGCGCATTTATTTCTGTATTAACATGTCCATGTTAATTTAAATTATGCGTAATTATTTGTTGGTTTTCCTTAATAAATATATACTTTATTAATAATAAATATTAAATTACCTGTCTGGCTCTGGTTCACTTCTATTTTACCCCTCAAGGGAGCTTCGTGGTGTCAGGCTTCTATTAATTGGAAACCCTAGTAAAGTCTCCGGGATCTTCATACGGAATACGCCGGAGCCTCTTCGAGGTTGATATATCGTAAGTGCCCGGATAACATCGCCACACCTATTTCCTGCGGATATCATTAATGTCGAATAAAGAAATAAAAAGTAGAAATCCTTTAATGTCAATAAAACTTGTCACAGATATTGGGCCTACCGCCTATCACGAAGTTTGCTGAAGACAAATAATTTTGATGGAGCGTGGACTTTTGAGACACGTGTGCCGTTCTGACTATTTCTGGGGATAATTTAAATAATATTGTACATACAAAAATTTCAAATTATTGAAGTACAGAGAAAACAAATGTACAATGGTTAGCTTAGCTCAAAATAGAGTTTTCTAACAGCAAACCTTTCAGTGATGGAGAAACAAAACATTAGAATAAGGATGGGAATGAGTGTATAGCACGAAAAAAAGGAAAATAAGGACAAGTGTTACACAATAAAAGTAATCGTCATGAAGCTATCTATCTAAAGATATACAATATTTTTTGTAAATGTTTCATGCTAATGGACTTTCTTCAGAATAGCAAACTCTACTTAGTAGTCTTAATACCTACTTTTAACCTTAACATTTTTCCCAGTAGGTATAATTTTAATCCATGTCACTGTCTAAAACCAGTTAAAAAGGCTTTGCCATAAATGCCGTAGCGTTTCGAATGTCGGATCCGCGTCGGCCACAATCCGAGCAAGGTGCGCGTGAGTCAGTCACCTGGTTACTCACAATACCAACGTGACTCACGGCACATCTGCGGTGGCATTCATACCTAATTGTTATTTGAATACGGTAACTTGTATATTTTTTATGGTAAGCATGCTAGCGAGAAAGCATATGGCCACACTGTCGAAGTGTATATCCAAATAAAACATGTCACAATGAAAACATCGTGAAGTAACTATTTAATAAACAAGTTTTCGAAAGAGATGCGGTATTGTGCCATCCTTCGCATTTGTCACGTTGGAATTAAATTCTTGGGTAAAACGAGTGTACTATATACCTCTGAGTAATTTAGTGAGAATAAAAAGTACGACGAAAAACTTAGTTACTATATTTATAATAGATTCCCTGACAGTAGGATAACATACGTAACATTTGAAATGGTGAACATTCGAGGCATTTTTTCTATGACACGCAAAAACGAAACCAAGTACATTCTAATAAATAACAGTAGAATTTCGTATCCCGTTTGTATACCGCTAAAATCTAACACCCGACCACAACACGCGATCACCACTAAATCTGAAACTATGGTAACTCTGAACGCAGAAACGAAACGCAAAAAAGAATTTCTACTTTTTTCTTTAGACGATAAATTCTGCGTACAACGTAATAAGTGTCAGAGTAACGTATTTTTTATGGAAATCGTAGCCTTTATAGAAAAAAAATGACAGGGACAGACTGGGGTTCGGTACCTAGTGAGAAGATGAGTTATGTACAGGGTTCGTTGAATCGTTAATCTTTTAAGGTTCTAATTAGTAACTTATAAATTATTGATGGTCCACACGAAGGTCTTGTTACTGGTAGTACAGCTGGTAGTACCATGGGTAAGAAATGGAAATAAGCGATTATAGTAAAACGTAATGACTTCCTTCAGTAATCCAAAGATGATTTAGCTACTAACAGTTTTAATGATGATCCTCATACATAGCCTTCATTATCTGAAGAATTAATGACCAGAAGTGTTTTCTCAAGTTAAACCTGGTATTAATTTTGTTGACTGATCCAGCGATGACGTCACCGACAAACAAGCGTCAATATAAAACTTTCACTGCACGAACTACATCATAGAAAAAAAATGGTTTTTTGTTGCTTGAATTCGTTACATGCTATTTTATTTAGACTTTCACTGCTCTGACTAAGTTAAGGTATTTTCTATCTGAAGAAAGTACCTATTTAAAGACCATCATATAATGTTGTAAACTTTAACCCCTTATTAACTAGTTTCCTAACTGACTGAACAGCTTAAAAGCATCACGAGATCGGAAGTAAAATTGTAGGTTACCTAAACGAGATTTCATTATCATCGTTAGCCTATAGCAGTCCACTGCTGGACATAGGCTTCTCCAAGTGCACGCCACCGGGTAAGATCCTCGGCTACTCGCATTCAGTTTCTGCCAGCCGCCGTACGAAGGTCATGCGTTACGTTTGCCAGCCCGTGGTCTCCACTCAAGAACTCGTTTGTCCCAGCGGTCATCGGTTGTTCGGCTAATGTGACCGGCCCATTGCCACTTCAGTTTACTAATCCGGTGGGCTATGTCGATAACTTACGACTGCTCAATTTACCTAAACGAGAGTGGAGCGGGCACCGCACTTTTTGCGGATCTCGGAGCTCCCCTTCCGTGTCGAAGGTCATTGTGGAGGTGTTTTAGTGCGATAGAGTTCTACATTTAATGTCCTCCCGCAAAGCTACGGTCTACATGTGATAACAACTTCCACGAATTTCCTTCTAAAATTCTTCAAAGTAGTAATTTTATTTCCCCGGTCACTTTATTTATACCACTTTTAAAAATATAAAACACCTTTTTTATTGCTTCCGTTAGCGACCACCGCCATCCCGTTGCGATCGCGCATGAGATGATTGACCCTTGCGTCAGTCATTCGCGTTTGGAATATAGTAAATTCGCATAATTTATTATTATTACGCATGCGAAACGGGAAAAACTAAGCTTAGGTGTATAATTTGCAGGCTGTTAATATTTTTATAGCCGATTTAAAATTTGCATTTAAACACTTTTTTGTGTGTATTTTATTACAGTACCCACTTAAAGTATATCATCCTGCTAGATATCGGCCGGTGGTAATAGAATACAGTATGTAACAGTAACATTACGGGCCTTTTTTCTCGTTCTCTCGTATTTCGCCTCATAAATACTTAGATTTCGAAGTTGAGTCGTTATTGAGGTAAGATACAATCTATTTGTTCAAGGTAAGTTGCTTATCATTGTTTCAAGGTTTGGTGGCTTAGATGATTTACTTGTCTAGATGGAAAATCGTGCGCGGAAGCGGTATAAAATTTATTTACCTAAAGGGTAGATATATTGAAGCACGCGCATGCACACCTTGACAACTTTTAAACAAGTCGCACAGTGGCATCACGCACATATGCACGCAGTGTGTAACAAAGGCCGCTTTTGGCACCATTTTTGTCACCAATGCTCAGTCCACACAAGTCTTAGTCTGGTGGCTTGGCGTGGCCTGGCTCATGTTAAGAACTGTGTTGGCACAGACAGAAAACGCGAAGTTTTCTCTTCGAAGACATGTTTAACAAGGGAGGCCAATGAGGGGTTCAGTTTGGTATAGAAAATTTGCAGCCACTTCGAAGTGCCGGTTGACCTCCACCTTAGAACCAGCTTAACGTATGGGTCTATCTTCTACGTCCAACGTTGCTTTACAGTGGACCAGTCAGATACGGATCAGTCAATGTAAGGAGTTACGAGCGGTATGAGTCCGGTATCGCGTCATTCTTCCGAAGGTTTAGCCATACTCCAATGGATTTTCCCATGATTAAGATGGCTAAGCATGAACAGAATGACATTAGCGTAATGTTGTCTAGACAGCATGCTGCCATGTGTATCCTTATTTAATAAAATTGTTATATGTAGAGAATACCTTGAATATTCGTGCTAAGCCCTCTGAAAAGAAAAAAAATGGTTTCCCTGCTATTATCTGCTTCTTACTTAACTTTAAAATTATAATACTAATTACTCCTTTTTATTTTCCTTTTCAATAACTTTTAAAATCTGTTTTTTGGTTGTTTGCAGGCCCGGGCAGACGGATCACGGGCACGGCGGCGGCGCGCTGGCGTACGGCGGCAAGCCGGCGGCGGGGGCTGTGGTCGCGCCGCCGCAGCCCCGGCCGCCCGCGGCGCCCTACGCGCCGCAGCCCTACCCGCCCGCCCAGCTGCGACTGCACCAGCCAGGCTATGGATCCGCCGCGTTATCATATAGGTATTAATAACTTTTATCGTTGTAGGTAATCTTGTGTTGTATTGAATTGAATCCAATGTTCTCACTCATCTATAAAATATAGGTAGATACACGTTCGCCGCACGAAAAATGGCACCACTAAAAGGCAGGCAAAAGTGGACCGTACTAAAAAATTATCATGTTTTTTTAAATAATACAACTTAAACGTAATATTAGTAAGTAAGTAACAATACCAAGGTGTACGATAAAAGTATTGAACGGAGAATGCGCGAGAAGTCCGATGCAAAGTTGTGCGAGGCACAAGGGGGTTTCAGGTCCGGAAGAGGATGTTCGGATCAAGTTTTTTCCCTCCGCAACATTGTAGAAAGGCATCTGGCAGTGGGTCGGAAGGTTTTCTGTGGTGTTGTGGATCTGGAGATGGCGTTTGATAGAGTTGTGCGAAAGAGACTTTGGGACATTTTGCCTGATTATGGTATAAATGGCACTCTGTTGCGAGCCGTCCAGTCCACCTATGTGGACAGCAAGGCATGCGTACGGGTGGGTGGTAACGTCATCCTGGTTTGACGTTGAAATCGGCGTCTAACAGGGTTGCGTGTTGTCCGCTAGACTGTTTATAATATATTTGGATAAAAGTTTTCAAAGACTGAAAGCGATGAATGAAGGTGTACAAATGAGTTATCTAGTGGTAAATCATCTACTATATGCAGATGACGCGGTTTTGATAGCGCCAACAGCCACTGATCTGCAAACACTAGTCACAGTTATGAAAGACGACTGCATGAAAAATGGCTTACATTTGAATGTAAACAAAACCAAGATTATGGTTTTTGAACGGGAAGAAACCAGAACGAATACAAGGATTGTGGTTGGTAACGATGTGCTGGAGCAAGTGAATGAGTTTGTATATCATGGATGCGCATTCAGTAAGGATGGGAAAAACACCGCTGACATAGAGAGAACAGTGAGTGCAGGGAACAGAGTGAATGGCGCGATAGGAAAGCTACTTGGGAGCCGGCACTTAAGCCAAAAGGCGCAGCTAGCTATACATAATGGAGTGCTTGTCCCAACGTTGTTATATGGCAGCGAGAGCTGGGTGTGTAAGAAGGAGAATAAAAGTAGGATAAATTCGGTGGAAATGCGAGCTCTGCGGAAGATTTGAAGCTGACCGACCGTATTCGCAACAGCGTAGTAAGAAAGTGAGTAGGTATAAAAGATAGTATCGGTGTAAAAAAGAGAAAGGGTATGCTCCGTTGGTTCGCTCATATAGAAAGAATGTCCGAAGAAAGAATGACAAAACTGATATACAATGCGAACGTGGAAGGATGTAGGTACTGGGGAAGACCTAGACTTACCATGACTAAATAGACCGGGTCTTATATGAAGGACAAGTCAGGAGTCTCCGTAACCGGTTAGCGTGTATGAGACGAACTATGAGAGTGGAGGAAGCCAGAGAGCTATGTAAGGAACGAACCTGTTGGAACTCTGTACTCTCTGCCTACCCCGCAAGGGATCTGACGTGATGATATAAATAGAAGTAACAATATGCCCTAATTTATGTTTATATCATAACTATAACTACTTACGTGAATTTGGGGACGTTTCTAAGTCTAACTTTTGAACGGGACTATGGATCTTGTTATAATATATCTATGCCCTCACTAGATGATGATGCCACAGGTCATGTACACATGTATGATCACCTAAGCCTCCAATCGTAGCTGCCATGGGCTACGCATCTGATTCCTCTCTTGTCAGCCGTTATTGCTACGCGCGCGGCGTATTCTCACTGACGCTCCTATACCCCTTCGCTAATTTTCGATGCAGATACCGAACATAGGATCAGACACTGCAGTCGCCGTCAAGGTAGATGAATCCTTTGCCCGCCGCCTGCTGCAGACCACCACGGTGATACACCTGGTATAATGTCCTCCCGTAGCAACAGCTCAAGCTGAGGCCGTTCGTCTTTGAAGCGCCCATGAGCTAGTTACCCTCCTTGCCCTTCCGGCCTGAGCATAGTAGTTGCTCACTCGTGTCTGGTAAAGTTGTAGAGGCCTCTCGGCCAACAGCATAGATCATTTCCACACACAAAAAAGTAGAAAAAAATGAAGCTGTATGTTAGTAACTATAATAATTCGATCTATTATGTTCACTTTTTAACCCATGATTACGTATGTCACATAACATATAATTTGATGGTCTAGTCACAATCTAAGTATGCATCGTATATTGGTATTATCTAGATGCCTATCTATCTATATCATCACGCCAGCTCCCTCGCGGGGTAGGCACAGAGTACAGAGTTCCAACAGGTTCTTTACTTACATACCTCTCTGGATCTAATCTAGATGTGATGTGGTATAAGTTCAGTGGTGCTTAAATGAACACATGTTATAAGCAAAGCGCTATGTATTTAAGAATACCTAACATAGCAAAATAGACTGAGTATTTTACGAATACAACATGAAATGGGAGGGACACAAGCTACTATATTTTTAACTAAAATTTAGTAAGCCTTAATCATCGTAACTAACAAAATACCCCACAGATGTCATTGTTTAAGTTCGTTTCACTAGAATAGACTGAATCAATTGACAAACCACTCCCCCCCCCCCCCCCCCCCCCCCTCCCCACACCGTTCACGCTGTGATTTCTCAATTCACATTAAACGGATAGTGCGTTCAACTTATTAGCGTTGTTAGATACAATAAAATTGTCTTCTAAACTACCTTCGGTCTAATTATGACTATTAAAATGTTCCTCATAATTGACTGCACTGTAAAAAACTGTACAGAGTCGGATTTGTTGCCTCGCGGGTGCAAAGAAATACGTTTTTATTGAAAGACGATGAGATATGTAGATAATTTAGTGACCGAATGGCATAGAGATACAACTAAAAAGCAAAAACAGAGGAAATTTACCTTTATAGTTGTTAAATTTGCTTATAAAATACACTTATCATACTATTGTTATCACGTCAGATCCCTCGTGAAGTAGGTACAGAGTACAGTTTCAACAGGTTGTTTCCTTACGGACCTCTGGCTTCTCATATTATTGTGCAAATACTGATTATTCTTCATTGTTAGTACATTTGAAGCGTAGTCTATTGTATTTACGTGTTATTCGTCCAGTCACATCTCTATTTTCGTGATTTTACCTGTACCGCTGTCTCGTAAATGTTCGCCATACTTACAGTCACGTACGTCATACCAATTACCATATAAAGCGCAAATGAACGGTAATCTAACACATGTTCACGCATTCGTTTCGAGTCCAATTAATTTTCTTGTCACGTCCCTCGGCATATGACAGCGTGACGTTGCCGTGACGTGTTACGGTGTCTTGTCGTTCATAACAGTGAGGCCATGAGAACTAGAATACCATATTTTATCAAAATTAATTGCCTTACCAGTAGATAATATATTAAAGGACATAATTACTTTGAATTTGTTTTTTGAATATTGGTTAGGCCGAGAGGTTCTAAATCTCAAAGTGTTAGCTACTTGTTGGTAAAATTATTACGCTCGTCTTGGTGGTAGCTGCGGTTTCGATCCATGTACGGAAAAATCTTTGTGTCACTACAGGATATTTGTTTCGGTATATATAAACTGACCCATGGTACATAAATATTTCCAAAGTACAATATAATATCGGTACTTACCTACTTGAAGTTTTTGTCAAATAAAAGTAAAAATAAGCGTAATCCTTTTACATTAATCATATCAAATAAAACTTACGGCATGAAGTCACCTTTTCGACAGAAAGAAGGCTTAAGGTTTCGCCACATAGCCGATGCAGCCCGACGGGAGCGCGACCCTGGCGCGGCTTGGGGAGTTGTAATGTACTGCAATGTACGGAAGACGCCACTCAGCGCAGCCTCGCTCCGCGCGACAGCGAAAGTCATAACCGAACTAGCCGAGCGCTTATGTTGCGCTCCCGTCGCGCTGTCGGCTATTTGACCAAACCTTTAGGGTAATCCAGAATATACTTTATATGTGGGAAAGAAATAATATTTATCATTAGTCTATCTCAACAAAAGTACGCACACTTGGCTTAGTAAACTTATGAATGATAAATAAATATTGAAAGGCACTTGTCGTAGCTATGGAAGAACCACAGAATTCGTGTTTGTTAAGATTTCTGTGGCAGGAAACCTACGTCTACCAACCTCACACGTGGAAATAAAATCACAGTTATGTATTCTGCCTGAACATGTCCCCGTTCGTCTTTTTCCTTAAACATCCGAGCACACCGCAGACAAAACAATGTGAACCCCGTAACAACATTGCCAAGAGAGATAAAGAAACGACACCATTGTTCGTTCTAGGGTTGCCGGCGTCAAATATACCTAGAAAGTATACATTATAATATAGTCAGCACAGGGTCACCCTACCCACACACGATTATTTCATACAGGAACTAGTACATTGTGCGTCTGTATTTTGCTCAATCTTGTCACGCTATAGCATTTTATAGTAACATAATGGTTCATCTAATTGTAGTGGCTAAGCGTAGTGGTTGCACGCTCGCCCTCTTGTTCAGTGCAAAGGCCCCGCAGCCAACAGCATAGATCATTCCCACTCCACACCATGGGCTCAGCCATACATGAACTATAGTATAAAATATTTAGCATAAAATAACTGGTCCTTTTTGTATTACTAAACTCCTTTTAAGAGGGAACATAACCCTGACTCCCAAAAATAGGCTCTATTTACAGGATATTGTTAATGATTGTACTGCGTATTTGCTATAGGAATTAAATATAAAAATGAAGATGAAAAGGTGGTGAATTTAATGTATGAAGAAAAAATTCAATTTACGTATTCAATTTTTCAAAATCATCATCATTATCAGCCGAAAGACGTCCACTGCAGGACAAAGGCCTCCCCCAAAAATCGCCACAACGACCGGCTTTGTGCCGTACGCATCCAGCTTCTACCTGCGACCTTCACCAGGTCATCGCTCCACCTTGTGGGGGGCCTGCAAAATAATACTTTTAAAAACTATCTTGAATATATATATTGCAAATGTTCTATTTAATGTTAGATTGGATATGTATAAAATATACCCGAAAAAAAAAGCTTAAGATATGCTCTATAACTTGTATGGATGACATTTTAATTTTAATTTATTATACTTGTATTATTTGAAAAAAAACCCTGCATTTTGGGTCCTCCGGGCACACTGTTTCACTGTTGTCAAGGTCATCGGACAAGACAAATTTTCAAACAAAAATTATCAAGGTCATTGACGTTGGTAAGTTAGTAGGGCACAGACACGAGCTAAAAACCAGTCATTTACCCAAGCGAGGGTGGCAGAGCTTTACTGTGTATACCCTTATCGACAACGATGTTAAGTCCCAGTGTATCATTACCATTGCTATACAGGGCACAATTTTAGACTCCGGACCGATACTGGTAACTTTTTGAAAGGAAAGCTATGTTTTGGATGAAATCCACATTTAACGGCCTGTAACTTTTGAAGGATTATACTACAAAATCCAGGATTGGGCCTAAAACATCCAGCTTATTTGATATTAAGCAGAGGTTGTAACCGCGTTTAAATATTAAAAATGGCTTTAGAAACCATACTATTGTTATCAAAGTAAATTAACTAAAACACGGGTTTTGGCAACCACACCGAGTAGATGAGCCAGGGTCTTATTGTCTTGGGGCCAACATTATGATACAAAAGATCTGACTATTGTTCTTCAGAAATATCCCATTTTATATTCAAGTATATAGCCACGGTTGTTCGCAATACCCCCTGAAAATATTTTTATAAAATTATGTACTTTTATGCGCCCCTGGCGAAGTTATTTGGTAAAATATCTGTGCAGTGTTTTCTTTCTTTAATACCTTGTCTATTCTGTGTAGACAAAGGTCCTGACATTGTATGTTCTTGAATTATTTTTTTATTTAAATCTAAACGTTGATATCATTATATTACTATGAAAGGTGAGTTGATCATTTATATATCTTCCATGAGGTCATTGAATAATATTTCGATAGATATGGCATCTCCTTAATGAGCGTAGGTCATAGGTACCGCAAAATGGTCAAACTTAATGTCGAGATGTCAAAATAAACAAAAAAGATTTAGACTTTTTTAGATTATATTTTGTTCTTACTAAATTTACAATAGTGATGTGGTACAATATTCATTTTTCCCTAAGTACCTATATACATAAACATAGTACATTAAATAAATGCACAGAAAGGTGTTTTATAGAAACATTAAATAAATGCACAGAAAGGTGTTTTATAGTAACAATTATAGTGGCCATTATATTAGTGTATAACGTCTAGTTCAGATGACACTACGTTTATCATCTGATAATGTTTTATGCATAATGATGATGAACTAAATCCTTCAAATACTACCAGTCTTCTACACATCTCCTGTAGGTATTATTTATCAATGCATGAGCGTGTGTCTCATGTAACCTTAGAATATATTCTAAGCATGGAGCACACACGTCTGATCGTGATTGCGATACCAATAGTTTACCTAGAAAGGACATTGTCGAAAATTGCTCAAGAACCAACAAACATTTGACCCATGCCATCATTATTTATACATTTTATTAAAATAATGGCAAATATCCGGATCTAACGAACAATTTGCAATCACGAATCATCAAATGAATGAATCAATAAAAACGATTATTTCGAAGTATTGTAAGTACTTATATCGAATTCGCCGATATCTTTACTGAATGTCAACACACATAATATAACTTAATACGTATTAATGGCTACTAAATTATAACCTCAATCTAATACTTATTGTAGTGTTGTAAAAACGCTCGTGTCGGCGCTAAAAACGCTCGAGTTTTCTATGTGTTTCAACGCTCGTGAGCGTCGACTCAGCGCTAAACGCTTGGCTTCAGCGCTAATTTTTACAACACTAAGTTATTGTCCAATATTGCGATTCCCCCGCTTATCCGTTTAATAATAAATGCCTTTAAAGAATTTATGGGTGATTTGAAATCATACAAGTATTTTTTCATTGCTGTTGGTTCTAGGGCCAATCATGTATGGGCGCAGAACAATGTCCTTTACACAGTTTCCAACAAGGACACAGGGACAATATGTGTCGCAAGGTCCGAATTCATTCTATCCAAAAAAACACTGTCTGGATTAGGAGTTTAACCCAGTACCTCCTATCCTCACTCGCATTATGCGCCCCTAAACCAGCGAGGCACTCAGTATTCTATACAATTTCAATTGTTAAAGAAAATATGCATAACAAATAAAAACTTAATCATAAAGATCACATATCCACGTAAACTGATGGCAAGAACGCTGGCTGCGTTTTCTCGCTAAATACACAAACAATTTTTGAGCGAGGAATCGAGCCAACTTTCTTATCACTTCTTATCTATATTCTATATGATCAGATAAGGTTGTGAATAAGCTTATCTGCAAGCAGTGAGGTCAAGGAAAATCGAAAGAGAGTTCTAGTATTCATTGTACGAAGCAGGACCTAAGTGTCGGAGATATGTCTTCAGGCCTTCAGGCATGTGGCCTGATACATAGCCCTGTTGGCAGCCTAGGTCCGTGTTGGCAGGCCACTACTAATGGCTAGAGAGTTAAGCATGAAAAGATTGACTTTAGTGTGTGTCGAGTTGATATGCTGTACTTGTCACTCTTTACATTCCATTTACCAAATAATCATAAGCGTGACAGCACGATTACGCAAACTAACGTCAAAGTTTTAGTTCGAAGGCCTCTGGTTTCTAAATGTGAAGCTATTGTGAAAATATGACAGTATGCGGATCCTTAAGTTACCGTATTGGCCTTGGATCTGTTGGCTAGTGTTGGCAAAACACTATGCCAACGTCGCCAAATTTCTGGTGACCTGGTTTACAAGTAACACAGCCCTAAAGAGCATCAGCGGTACGAGACATGATACCGTCTCGCGAACGCATGGGAAACGATCACAATGTATTTGCACAATACAACTTAATAGCTGCCGTTTCATAATTCCTTTATAAGCGAAATCAACCTTTTTAACTGAAGAAATAGAAGCTGTTTTTGACCGCACGTGGTAATGGATTCAGATTTCACTATGTAAGCAATTCTTATTGTGTTTTTGTTATAAACCGCCCGTATTGCAATTTAAAGAATTGAGCATCCTGTCTGGTGGATTTTCTTAATGTTTGGACCTATCCGTTTTAACGTCAAATTTTACGTTAATAGCTATAAAAAGTAGCGTTAGCTAGACTGGTAATGAAGTAAATGAGACCTTAACCCAATAGTGAAACAAGATTCTAGTCTGTCGCCACTCTTAGGCGAAATTTTTAACAGTCCGTATGAAAATTCTAGCGCGCATCTGTATTTATATGAACGAGTTCCAAGAATTTAGGTAACTATTTTAAAATTGCATACCGTAGGGCTGATCCGTCCACTTGAACGTTCATTTTTATAGAAAACAAACATTTGGACCGGATCCAACGAGGCTGGTTATAAACCGTCAGAAATAGATTGTATAAGTGGCGTCTGGTTGCACTCAAACGGTTCAGGTTATCTTATTTTTGGCGAAGACACCTGTGATCATTGCGCTGCTTAAATTTGGGATGAACGTGGAAGATTTTTAACTGATGGCACTCGTTTGAAGGTCTGTGTCGTGCGAAAGACGTTAATTTGGCGATATGTTCCCAGTACTCGTAGAAGCTGGTTACTTTTATGGTAGTAATGTCACTACAGAACTTTATATACTAGCAATTTATTGAGCAATTTTTTTCGCCGTATACGGAGCCTCCCTCGAAGTTGTTTCTGAGTACGTATACCTAGGGCAGTTGCTCCAACTAGGTAAAAACAACTTCGACAAGGAAGTTAAGAACCGGATACAGCTGGGCTGGGCAGCATTTGAAAAACTCCGTCGAGTCTTCTTATCACCCATACCCCAATGCCTAAAAACGAAAGTTTTTAATTAGTGCGTCCTACCTGTAATGACATACGGAGCCGAAACGTGGCCACTCACTGTGTGGCTTGTCCACCAGTTTAAGGTCGCTCAGCGAGCTATGGAAAGAGCTATGCTCGGAGTTTCTCTTAGGGATCGAATCCGGAATGAAATTATTCGTCAGAGAACCAAGGTTACCGACATAGCTCAGCGAATTAGCAAGCTGAACTGGCAGTGGGCAGGTCACATATGCCGCAGAAGCGATGGCCGTTGGGGCAGACTGGTTCTTGAGTGGAGACCGCGTGTCGGCAAACGTAGGGTAGGGCGCCCTGTAGCTAGGTGGGGCGACGATATTCGTAAGGCAGCGGGCAGGGATTGGAGAAGGAGAGCTGAAGATCGAGCTCAGTGGCGTGCCATGGGAGAGGCCTACGTCCAGCAGTGGACTGACACGGGCTGATGATGATGATGAATTTATTAAGATAGCTGTTCTATGACATATGGTTTCTTTATTATTACAACGATAGAACTACTACATTGCACACTAGCACTCGTCCTTAGATGAAATACTTGACTCATCAATACAAGAAATTGACAACGAATGATTTATTGTATTGGGGCAGAAAGATTCTAGAGTGGAGACCACGTATTGGCAAGCGCAGTGTGGGACGACCGCCTGCCAGATGGACCGACGATCTTGTGAAAATCGCAGGAAGTCGTTGGATGCAGGTGGCATCGGACCGGTTACGCTGGAAAGCGATTGGGGAGGCCTATGTTCAGCAGTGGACAAGTATAGGCTGAGATGATGATGATGATGATGATGATGATTTATTGTGAATGACTGATTTCAGACTAGACAAATCTTACCCGTATCTATAGACAAAGAATTACTTTAGCCATATAATGTCATGTGTTTAGAATTCAATCAGTTGAAATACTATTCTATAGTCAAGTAATGGCCATTACTTACTTGTACATAGGTAAATTTGACTCAATACTTCAGAATCTTTCTGATCTGGCAAAATTACGTCTTAAGTTTTGTTTATATTACCTTCATTAGAAGGTAGAAAATGAGCGCAGGTACTACAAAATTATGCACCGTCACAGGTAACGCTCATTGCTTAAGTTAAGAAAATGGTGACTATTACTTGACTAAGAAATCTAACTTTTGTCATTAATTACTTTTGTAATTTTCTCAACTATAGAATAAAAAACGTATTCGCAACAGCGTAGTAAGAAAGCGTGTATTAATGAAAGATAGTATCGGTGTAAAGATGAGAAAGGGTATGCTCCGTTGGTTCGGGCATATAGAAAGAATGTCAGAATAAAGAATGACAAAACAGATATACAATGCGAAAGTGGAAGGACGTAGGTACCGGGGAAGACCTACATTTTCTTACCATGACCAAATAGACCGATGCCCTTACTTCCCTTCTATCGAATACAGATACCGCATACAGGATCAGACACCGACCACACCGACGAGGTCGAAGAAACCCTTGCCCGCCGGCCGGTGCAGAGTACCACGGCAAGCGTAGATTGTAGATCACTCACACACACGCACAACAAAGCATCTTCGTTCATGATATACGGCTTGGCGTGCTATAATCATTTTCAGTTTGGTATGAATCTGTCCAGACTGTTTATATGTATGACTGATTAGTTAATCCTTGCACATTCGTATCAATACGACCCAAGCATTATAGATAGCTAGATAGAATACTTTTTATTGTACACCAGTGATATTTACAATTAATTACATACAAAAAAAAATAGGTACAATTGGCGGTCTTATCGCTAAAAGCAATTTCTTCCAGACAACTAATGTATTGGAAGAAGCAACATACGGAATAGGGCAGTTATGGTGGCGTACACTATAAACCTCAATAAAACATACTGTCATCATTTTACTTACATATCATAGTTATAATACAACATTATATACATACATATACACACATATCATCATCATCATTTCAGCCTATACTTGTCCACTGCTGAACATAGGCCTCCCCAATCGCTTTCCAGCGTAACCGGTCCGATGCCACCTGCATCCAACGATTTCCTGCGATTTTCACAAGATCGTCGGTCCATCTGGCAGGCGGTCGTCCTACGCTGCGCTTGCCAATACGTGGTCTCCACTCTAGAATCTTTCTGCCCCAACGCCCGTCCGATCTTCGCGCTATGTGGCCAGCCCATTGCCACTTCAGCATGCTAATCCTGAGGGCTATGTCGGTGACCTTGGTTCTTCTACGAATCTCCTCATTCCTGATTCGATCACGTAGAGGAACGCCGAGCATAGCTCTTTCCATAGCTCGCTGAGCAACTTTGAGCTTTTTTATGAGACCTATTGTAAGAGACCACGTCTCTGATCCATATGTCATCACTGGTAACACACATTGACTAAAAACTTTAGTCTTTAGGCACTGAGGTATTTTGGATGAGAAGATGTTGCGCAGTTTCCCGAACGCTGCCCAGCCGAGTTGGATTCGTCGATTGACCTCTCTCTCAAAGTTGGACCTACCTAACCGGACTGCCTGTCCCAGGTAAATGTATTCGTCGACAACTTCAAGAGTAGAGTTCCCAACGGTGAGTGCGGTGGGTACGACATGGACATTAAACATTACTTTTGTTTTGTCCATATTCATTTTAAGACCCACTTGTTGGGATACTCTATTGAGGTCACCGAGCATTCGTCCTAGATCTTCCAGCGACTCCGCCATGACCACAATGTCGTCGGCAAATCGAAGGTGAGTGATGTATTCGCCATTGATGTTGATGCCAAGTCCTTGCCATTCCAAGAGCTTGAAGGCGTCCTCTAAGGTGGCCGTAAACAGTTTCGGAGAAATAACGTCTCCCTGTCTTACTCCTCTTTTTATGGGGATCACCTTCGTGCACTGCCCCTGTACTCGGACTGACATGGTGGCGTTATTATACAAGCACTTCAACACTTCGATGTACCTATAGTCAATGCGGCATCGCTGGAGAGATCTAAGAACCGCCCAAGTCTCGATCGAATCAAAGGCTTTCTCATAGTCCACAAACGCCAAGCATAGTGGCCGATTATACTCCTCAGTCTTCTGTATAACCTGCCGCAGCGTATGTATGTGGTCTATGGTACTAAAAACCTTTCCGGAAACCGGCTTGTTCGGGAGGCTGGAAGTCATCAAGCCTTCGTTCGAGACGATTCGTAATGACTCTCGAAAACAACTTATAAACATGGCTCAGCAGTGTGATGGGCCTATAGTTCTTCAATAAGGTGTTATCACCTTTCTTGAAAAACAGCACCACCACACCCCTGTTCCATGCTTCCGGCGTTTTCCCTTCAAGCAAGACGGAATCAAATAGCCTCTGAAGGACTTTAAGTACCGGCGATCCGCCCGCCTTCAGAAGTTCTGCAGTAATTCCGTCTTCACCCGGCGCTTTGTTGTTTACACACATATAATACTATGGAAATATATTAATATATCTTACACACAATACAGAGAGTGTGCAATGAAGAGTTTATAAATGAAGAAAGTGGTGGTGAACCATCTTTTAAAAGGACGCCAACGACTGTGCACGACGGACTGTTACAGGCAATGCATTCCACAAGCGAACGGCTTGATTAGAAAAGGATTTATCTACGAAGTAGTTGGTAGAATGCATTGGTGTTTTCAGCCTTAGGTTCTCCGATGACCTTAGAAACCTTGAATGTGTGTCGTGAAGGAATTCAAATCGTTCTTTGAGGTAAGTGGGAGATGTTGGATTAAATAAGATATTATAACATGTTTTATACCAATATCAGTCTATACATTGCACGACATTATTCAATATACTGCGATAACTAGTAATTTGTAGTAATTATAACGTTGATAAATTGAGTTCTGGACATTAAATCAAATCGGTATAGACTAATGAAACAAGATTATTGGTAATAATTTTATGTAGAGTGAAGTCACGGAAAGGGAATGTTGTTCTATTTTTTATGATAACCTGTTTAGCTGTAAACAATACCCATACAAAGCTCTTTTTAATCTGAATTATAGAGAACACAAAATCGCTTCGTAATGGCAACTTAATTGTAATCGTAGAAGGAAAATGATAGATTAATAACTGAAACTTTATTCTAAACTCGGTTTAATATTCGGATGAGATTCCATTGATTTTTGTGGTGAGATTTTTTGTCTCTTCAGAAGAATATAAGTGTGTTGCAATCTCGCCTTTTTGTGGTGCTTGTTTGGGAACATTTTGTAAACAATGTATCAGATGTATAATCTCAACCACAGATATTAGATGTACGATTTCTAAGATCTCTACCTATATCTTAATAACAATACACGTCTCCTATATCTTACCATACGTATTTTTTTTTTTACTTTTAAAAGAAAGTCTTAGGCATGCAGGTTTCCTTTTGATGGTTACCTTCACCGTGATAGTTAATTTTAATACGCACATGCTTTCGAAAAGACAGAGGTACGTACCTGGGTTTAAACCCGAGACCTCTGACTTTGCAATCCAACGGTCTAACCACTAGGCTATCCCAGCATACGTATTATTTATTATTATTAGGGCAAAGGTCTCCCACCACTTTTTTCACTCTCCGCTGTTGTTTGCCATTTTAGGCCAGTTCTCTAAAAATACATGCAGTTCATCCCGCCATCTCCGCCCAGGCCTACCGCGTCGCCTTCCTTGTTATGGGTTGGAAAAACATTTGAAAACCCACCATGACTCTACCAACTAGTAATTCCAACTATTTTTATTATCATCATCATCCACTGCTGGACATAGGCCTCTCTCAAGACATGCCATTGAGCCCGTCTTCGGCTATTCTCCAACCGCTGCCAGCCACCCTGCGTATATCCTCGCTCCACCTAGCTACAGGGCGTCCCCTACACTACGTACGTTTTTATGATCAACACACGGCAATTAACAATTTTCATCAACGCCGTATATTGTATTGGAACAAAAACGTGGGAAAGTTCATATTAGCTTCACCTCCTGCGAAAAACTATTTTTTTTCCGCGTAAACTATAAATATATCATCACGCGATATGGAGTTGGCAGCGCAATCACATTCGATGTGTTGCAGAGAAAGGTACACGTGTTTCGTTCCGATATACTATTTCGGTACGTATCTCGTTTGCGTGTGAAGCTGCATAATAATATAGAGTTACATAAAACTGCTCTAATGGTGGTGGATCCTTAGATAAGGACTAAGGTTAACTCACATATAAGTTGACCTCTGCCTAGTACCTACTGCCTATCTGCTATCTATAGCTAATTTAATCCAACATACCGCACCCCTGCTCAAATAGTGCCATAACTCAACATTTTTTTACTTTGTTTTTGAATGTTAGAGCAGTGATAGCCTAGTGGTCTGCAAAGTCAGAGGTCTCGGGTTCAAACCCAGCCATGCACCCCTGTCTTTTCGAAAGCATGTGCGTATTAAAAAAGTTAACTATCACTTGCTTTAACGGTGAAGGAAAACATCTTGGGGAAACCTGCATGCCTAAAAGTTTCTCGAAGGTGTGTGAAGTTCGCCAACCCGCACTGGGTCAGCGTGGTGGACTATGGCCTAAACCCTCTAAGTTTGAGAGGCGGCCCGTGCCCAACGGTGGGACAGTTCTTCAACAGGGCTAATATTATTATTATTATTTTGAATGTTAGGGAACTATGAGAGTGGAGGAAGCCAGAGAGGTATGTAAGGAAGAACCTGTTGGAACTCTGTTCGCGTGATGATAAATGTTAGGGTCCTCACTAAAAGATTTTGCTATTTTTGCAGACGGTTTTTTAATATCTATAAAATGGCATATTATACTCTCGGCCGCTTTATTACGGCGTTTTTAAGGCGATTACGCGTGTTTTCGAAACTTACAAGATAAGTAACTTGAAATGATAAAAAAAGAAACAGTTTTGAGTTGTGGCACTATTTGAGCAGAGGTTCGATAACCCACTTCTTGGGTCAGAAATATGTATGCAAAATGCAAATATCCCGCTTTGCTCTGAAGGTATGCCGAAGCAAACATGCCCGAAAAACGGCCAAATATGATTTTGCCCAAAAATGTCAAGTATAGCATGCTTTTTTTTAAATCTATCTATCTTAGGTAACTATATAAATATGCTGTGGTGGGTATACCTTAGTGTATACGCCTGTAAACCAAGATTCACAGTAGGAACACGCAACATTAATTTTAATTCAAAAATACCTTTTTAAATAAAAATAATAAAACAAATAAAATAAAAATAAAATAAAATGAAGATTTATACCAAAAACACCATCTTGCTAAGTTGAGGAGTTCCTATGGCTTCCTTCCGGCTCCATCATCAGACCTCGGACACCATCTGGGTCTAAAGTACTCGTCTAGACAAATCTAACGACGGTTGTATTGAGTAGTTGGCTGGTTCCATTGGCTACCTTTCGGATTCATCATCAGACACCTAACACTATCTGGTTGTATAGTACTTGTTAATACCAATCTTACAAGCCTAAACACGAGGGGATTATGTTGTATAGTTTACTTGTTCCAATGGACACCTTCTGACTCCATCATCAGACCTGTTCCGTGGTTCCATATTTTTGCATTGTTACAGAGGGCTACAGCAACCTCTTTAGCAATATTATTTCTAATATGACTTTGCTGTGAGAAATGAGCTATAAACTTCGTATATCTTCGTCTTTTACTCACAATAATACAATATTACTATAACCTCCTAAACCGATTGTTATAAGCTCCAAGAGGAGTAGAATAATATGAAATCCGAAATACGCAAAAGATTTAGCTACCAATAGAACATCGCTCTATATTATTTATATCCACTAGCTGTGTGTGTGAATGATCTACGCTGTTGGCCGTGGGGCCTTTACAGCTTCACCGGACAAGAGGGCGAGCGTGCAACCACTACGGTCGAGCCAGAAGGGTAAGGAGGCCACTAGCTCAAGGGCGCCTCGAGGAGGAACGGCCTCGGCTTGGGCAGTCGCTATGGGGGAAGGCGTATACTAGGTGTCACGCCGTGGTGCTCTGCACCGGCCGGCGGGCAAGGGATTTTTCGACCTCGCCGGCGAGGTCGGTGTCTGATCCTGTATCAACGAGCTGTTTTTGTGACGTTCTATATACAATCGCATAAGGATGTGTGGTGTGCACCGACATTGTAACTCATGCATTCTCGATAGTAGAACGTGGATTTAATGGTTAATCTGACACAACATTTATATTGAATTTTTGTATATTTGTAACGAAGCCAACTTTACGCAACAGCAACATCACGTTGTAAACAAATGAAAACCTAACAAAATGCGTTATACACAACCTAAAAAATCGACACGCTTAATCGGTCGCTTAGCCTACATGCCAACAATCGATCGTTGGCCCTTAACAATCGATGATTGTGAAATTTTGCCGCGAGCATCCACGGTGACGTAAGCGAGCGATACGCGGTCCCCGACAATACCGCGCGTCCGTATTTAGCGCGCCACGTTGGCCACCACGTGGTGGCGGCGAGGCGCGGACGACGCGCCACGAATAATAATAAAAAAATAAACATTGAACGCGACCGTTTGTAGGGTTGACGAGAGCAGCAATTAAAGCGGTATAATAAGTGATCAAACGAACTTACCTGAAGTGAAGTTCGATCATTATTATACGAAGTCCTTCGTTCGAAGATATAAACTATATTAGCAGCTCTCTCGAGTCGCTTGGCAACTGCGCGTCATTTAGCCAATTCAAAAGTCAACGCCGCCTCTATGGTATCTGTGGACATAACCTCTGCAAGCATTCCTTTTAGAAGTAGTACACTTCAACTTTACCAACGGGCAGGGCGGGTTGGGTACTTATATCTTCGAACGAAGGACTTCGTATAATAATGATCGAACTTCACTTCAGGTTAAGTTCGTTTGATCACTTATTATACTGTGTCCTTCGTTCTCGATATAAACTATATTAGCAGCTGTTTAGAGCTATAAGGGTAAAGTTGAAGTATACCACATAAAGGTTTTTTTTTTTTTTTTTTTTGAGCGTGACCTCTAAAAAATAACATATCATTAGTATATTTGTACTATAACACATTCCCGTTCTTTGTTTTGCCATACAACACAAACAACAAATATATACACATATATTGTTTCTTACAACCAGTCTGTCTAACTTATTTAAAATAAATTTATATAATTAAATTCTATAACATATTATGTTATGTAGTGTAGATCCATCCCAACAAAACCTTGATAGTACCTGTTATATACCTTTATACCACACCTGTTGTCCAAAATTCATTAATACCGGGTAATATTAATCAATCATTACTTATCAGATATCAGTGCAGTCTCTATCTGTTATGTCTTCTATAGAGATCTTTCTTCTATAGATATCTTCTATATAACAAGAGTTGAGGAATTGCCCATCTAGAGTTTTGTTTATATAAAATTAAATCCTTTATAATAATTCTTGTATCATTGACAACCATTATGAGACGAACTATGAGAGTGAAGAAAGCCAGGCAGGCATGCAAGTAAAGAACCCGTCGGAACCTTGCACTTTCTGCCCACCCCGCAAGAGATCTGGCCTCATAATATGGATAGAGATAGATAGATAGCTAGAAACCCTTACTGTGTACTAGACCTGAAAACAAAGTCTGTTAGTACCCAATCTATAACAATATGATACGAATATAACAGGGAAACCTATTTCCCCAATAATGTGTCTTCCAACTGTTTTTTGTCAAATGATCTCCTTTTGAGTACGGTACCAAACGAAGGCTACGAATTAACTTGGTGATTATAAGAATGGGTTTGCTATCATTACATATTTAATTTATGTTTTTTTTTTTTTTTTTTTTTTTTTTTTTAATATCAACATTCTGCTATATTTAATGTTAGTTATATTTTTAATCTTTAAAGATGTACATATATCAAAATTTAACATTTTTTGTACTAGAGGCCTTTGTACTAATGAACTTATATGGAATTAAGTCCGGTGAAGCTGTAAAGGCCTCGCGGCCATCAGCGTATATCACTCACACACACACCTTATCTGGAGATATTCCTCCCATAAGGCTATGTGCTTTACCTATATAATCTCGCGCCCCCCCCCCCCCCCCCCCAATTTTTAGAGTCTGGAACGAAGGGCAGTACTAATGCGTGGTAAACAAACATAACCTACCCCAGTGTTATTACTATACCACTATTATTAATTCAATTTAAATTTCGAAACTATCCCGGAATCATTTCCATGTTCTGAGTGTGCGCCGACAAATAAATCCTTGGCTACATAAATATTTATGTATTACTTAACGATTCGTTCCTGCGCAATAACGCCCGCGAACGTTCGTTTTGGCAATACGATTGGACCACTCCTGAACCAATTACATGACTGATACTAAAAATACTAAAAAATACACTCCTAATTTAGTAATAACTTAAGAAGCGAATAAGTTACAGTCGACTAAACCGAACCATGGGTTACAACTGTATCATATTGGGAATCCTATTCATAACTGAATTATTTCATACCATGAAATTTTCATTTCATACCACACTTCCTTTGCTTCTTTGTATGTGACTGTATTTATAAGTAAAACCAAAAATTGCAATGGGTAACTTTCTAGTTAGTTCTAGATGTCCAACCGTGAGAATTGAGTGTTACTCAACTTATTATTATGTATCCCCCATTAATAATAAATAAATAATATCAAGTTCCTTAGGACTTAGATTATTGCTGATACTACATAATATTTATCATACCTGTGATAAGAATATACTTTTGATTATTCTTGTTTAAGATAATCCATACTTTCAAATACTGTAACTCAATATTTCATCCACCGTAGCTTGTCAACATAATATCATTAAATTTTCAAATGGATATTATTATCAAGTCATTTGCATGACTTTATTTTCTTTTTATATATAGATACCTATTTATAAGATACATGTAACATGTGGATGTAATAATTTAAGTATAACAATACCAAAATTGCAAATTTTTGTATGATATCTCAATCCAATATTTTTTACTGAAACACCTTTAAATAAATTACAACATATATAATGCTCTAAAACCAACTTGTTACTTTAATGGTAGCAGTTTGTACTTGTGTTATCATAACTATACCAGAAAACATCACTGGTGTTCAAAATAACTGTACACATTCCAAACTAATTACAAAACTATTTTTTATAGTTATTAATTTCTTGAATAATCTTATTTAATTACATATTATTTATTGATTATCATATGATCAAACAAAAAAACAGTAAAAACATCTAATTCTCCAAATCATGAATTGATGTATAGCTTTCCATTGTGTGTGCCTCAAATTTCTAATATTATTAAGTACACTATAATTGATGCAGGAAATAATCAAGAACCCAAAACCATTGAACTCATTACATGATAGAAAACTGAATAGGTACTAATAAATTTTCTATTAGTATATTTATTATGACTGTAAGGTCTAACTTTAATAAAAATAGCTATAAATTATATTTCAAATTATTAAACAATAATGTTTCTAATAATAATGTTTCTATACATAATGTTAAACATATGTAGGACAAGATTCACTTGTCTGAAGTGCAAGTACTTGCACAAAAACCAATAAAATTATGTTTGTCGTTGAAGGCATTATTAGTGTCATAGATACATACCACCGTCAGTGAATACCTTTATCCTCAAATATTATGGCTTCTTTGTAAAACCCATGTTGTATTCCTGATAGTTTTTCTGAATTTTTCAGCAACTTAAAAACCAAGTCCTTGTGTAAAATGCCTATCATGCTTTTTGTACCTCACTTTCTTTGGTAGGAGATTTCCAATGTCCAACGTGATGTTGTTTTTGGTGAACTGATAGGTACAGTGTGACTTAATATTTCCATACCCAGGATGAGGATTGTTGTTCTATATTGGTTACAACGGTGGTCGATTTATGAAATTTTAACTACTGGTTATGACTAGCTAGTTAATAATTCCATATTGATAATCCACTATATTAACACTCCTTTTATGCAAAATATATACTGCTGACCTTAAAGGTTCTTATCTCAATAAAGGTTTCATGACTGTATTGTTAGGATTAATCTTTTCTGGCTACCCTGCAAGGAGTCTAGGTTGATAATATTGATAGATAATTATTAGTTCTATGTTAACTGGATAGACCAGGTATTTTATATTATCTTTTAAGTATCTTTGTGCATAACACAAATTATCCCACAACCTGCCTGCCGCAGCATCGGTAGGATAAGATATTATATTTGGAATGTATCCACAGTCCTGTTGCTTGTCAGTTACAACAGGCATTGCCATTAGTATATTACTTTGGCTTATTTGGTTATAAACCCTGTTCAGGAATAAGTATTGCTGGATTTAACTTTTTTAATACAAGTACTCATAATTTTGCACAATTCTTTGTGTAATAAGCTCCAATTTGGGCTATTTCAGTATTATTATACAAGTATGTCTAATAATGAAATCAATAAAAACACTATGTTTCTGCAAAGGAGTGACTTTTGTTATTAATAATGTATTGTTATACATAAACAATGTCACTTTAATTACCCTTTCAGTAAGTCTCCTTTTGGAGATATAATATGACAAATTGCTTATAGTTTATAGCAATAGTCTTTGTATTTACTGTTTTAGGCATGTTTAAGGTATGTATTTTAGGTAACATTTTTGATTCTTACCATTATAGAAATGTGAACTGCACAGGAACACCTCATGGATGAAACCTATGAGTAGTATGACCTTCAGCACATATCTCGTATGGGCCCCAAGTCTTGCGGATCACGCCGATGTATCTCGTACACCACTCGTGTCCTTGAATTATCGTCAAGTCTTGCGGACCACGTCGATGTATCTCGTACATCACCCGTGTCCTTAAAATGCCATCGATCCTGAACAATCATCATAATTGATGAACTTCCCCCTAATTTCTCTTATTGGAGGTATAACATTGCCAATTTATAGACGGTTAATAATCGTTTTCAGGTATATTTCGTGTTAAACTGTTTGTACACGAATAGGGACGTAGACTTCATAAGTTTATTTTTCGGACGACGAAGCTTTCCCAAATTTTAATATGACGAAACTCACGTCTCCAAATATTAGATATTATATAAATAAACAAGTTAAGCTGAAAAACACCACAAATAAACAACTATCGGTTGATATTTTTAGAATGTACTTCTTTGCCAGGACGTAAACTTTTCTAAATTTGCCTATACGATGTTTTAAATTTATTTCACAAGGTCACTTGAGTATATTACAACCTTTTTGTTATAAAATTTCAGTGCAATAACAAGTTATTAAATTAAATGTCGACCAAAAACTTTATTACAAAGCGTCAGCTGCCGCGCTTTCAAAAGAATGCTTGCAGAGGTTATGTCCACAGATACCATAGAGGCGGCGTTGACTTTTGAATTGGCTAAATGACGCGCAGTTGCCAAGCGACTCGAGAGAGCTGCTAATATAGTTTATATCGAGAACGAAGGACACAGTATAATAATCATGAATGTTGTGTACGAACAGATGTGTTCAAATCTTTTAAATTGTATGTTAAGAGCACCTGTTTAAATCTACTAGCTAAGTGCTATAATTATTATGTAATTCATCCAGAATAATGTTTCATGAAAACCAAATAAGTAACCAAATTTTTGGCTTAATTTCACATTTCTTAGCAATCAATGAATATGACCACCCGAACACATTTAATCTATCTATCTATCTATAACCTCACGCCAGATCCCTTGCGGGGTAGGCAGAGAGTACAGAGTTCCAACAGGTTCTTTCCTTACATACCTCTCTGGCTTCCTCGACTCTCATAGTTTGTCTCATACACGCTCGCCGGTTACGGAGACTCTTGACTTTTCCATCAGATAAGACTCGGTTTATTTGGTCGTGGTAAGATAGTCTAGGTCTTCCCCGGTACCTGCATCCTTCCACTTTCACATTGTATATCTGTTTTGTCATTCTTTCCTCTGGCATTCTTTCTATATGCCCGAACCCTTTCTCATCTTTACACCGATACTATCTTTCATACCTACTCGCTGTCTTACTATGCGCTGTCTAACACATTTAACACTTTATATTTTCATTCAGGCAATCCAGATACGATAATCTCAATTCTTCGTTATTTTTAAATGTTAATACAATTTTGGCACTAACAGATGCTCGGTTTATCGTGGAGGAAGAAATCCGCGGCAGCCCTATCCGGGCGCTACAGTTAGAACGACCCCCCCTTCCCCGCGCGCAACCTTGGCCTTTCGTTGCGTCTCGGCATGCGATCGACTACAGATTACTAACAATACTCGATATTTTCACATCTCTAAATAAAGTAGCCATTCGTTACGTCATTCGGCGTTAGTTATGAGGTAAAATTAGTTCCGTCCGATTAATTGCGAATTTGTTTGTAAATGGAATGGTATATTATTGGAATAGTATAGGGAAATGCGAGCTCTGCGGAAGATGTGCGGAGTGAAGCTGACCGACCGTATTCGTAACAGCGTAGTAAGAAAGCAAATAGGTATGAAAGAGAGTATCGGTGTAAAGATGAGAAAGGGTATGCTCCGTTGGTTCGGGCATATAGAAAGAATGTCCGAAGAAAGAATGACTAAACTGATATACAATGCGAAAGTGGAAGGATGTAGGTACCGGGTAAGACCTAGACTATCTTACCATGACCAAATAGACCGGGTCTTATCTGAAGGACAAGTCAGGAGTCTCCGTAACCTGTTGGAACTCTGTACTCTCTGCCTACCCCGTAAGGGATCTGGCGTGATGATATAGATGGAATGGTATAATGTGCCGGTTGGCTAGCAACTTCGGCAAACAATATTTATTTATTATAATTTTCCTCTTATTACCTACGCTGTGTGTTTGCGGTATATTTATACTAGCTAAAATAAATTAAAATTTGATTAATTTATGGTTTGTAATTATACATTCCATAAATTTAGCAAGTTTAACGAGTATTAACTCGCCAGAATTTTTATTTTGTTAGAATAACTTTAAACAGTTAACTCTGATTTATATTCAGTCCATTCGGTAGTGTAGAGAAGTGGACATGGAAATCTGTGCGCTCGTCTTTTCCCTGATCCTTATTCGGAACGCTAGTATTAAAGACTCTGTACTGTTTTCATGTGTTAACTGTGTAGGTAGGCAGGGGATGATGATGAGGTTCGGATGAAGAGATTAGGGCACACTGGCACAAAACCGTGACGAATGGCACAAAATGGAGGTTGCTTATGCACTGCTGTCGGTAATAGAGAGCTTAATGAATATGAAAATGTTGAATATTTATAGAGATAACCTTAAACCCTTACTCTACGGTGCACGAGCGCTTTTTCAAAGAGCGTTAGTAAAGCGTTGAAATGATGTTTTTTTTAAAGCGCTGTACAGCGCTTCCGCACCGAGCGTTGTAAAAGCGTCCGTGCACCGTAGGGTAAGGGTTTAAGGTTATCTCTATAAAGATTCAACATTTTCATATTCATTAAGCTCTCTATTACCGACCGAACTATGAGCGACCGGTTAAAATATATATTTTTTTTTACCACGGTTTTATTTGACATCACTTTTAGCGTTTGCCTATATGTTGTCGCTGGGTTTTCCCAAGGTTTGCTACATAGGTTTGCAATGGACCTTTGCTTACTGTTATTTTTTAAATCCAATAGGTATGTCAAAGTGACAATATGAGTAACGGCTACCTGCTGTTAAAGTATAAATAGAAAATATAAATAAAATAGAATATTATAGATATTAATAGAAATTTGAAACGAATACAAAGGAAAATCGCTCACCGGAATAGGGAGTAAATAATACTGAAGAATAAAATATGTGATACTTTAAATGCGAAATGTTTTGTAAATTTTATAACTGGATACGACAATATTACGCAGTACTGACTAGGTGGGTAATTTATATAGTTTTATGTATTTAACGGATATAATTTTATGTCTTAATAAATAGGGAAGGCCTCGATTATCTTAGCATGAATAAATATACTATCTAGACTATCTAAATTGACGGACAAGTCTCTGTTAAAGAAGAGTCTCAGTAAAAGCCAAGCGTGTGTTAGACGATCTATAGGAGTGGCGGCGTTAGAGAGGTGTGTAAGGAAATAACCTTTAGGATTTTCGTAACCTCTGCCTACCTCGCAAGAGATCTGGCGTGATATAGTATGTAAATAGAAATAAACCACGACCAAATAGACCGAGTCTTATCTGAAGGACAAGTCATGAGTCTCCGTAACCGGCGAGCATGTATGAGACGAACTATGAGAGTGGAGGAAGCCAGAGAGGTATAAGGAAAGAACCTGTTGTAATTCTGTACTCTCTGCCTACCTCCACAAGGAATCTGGCTTGATGATATAGATAGAAATAAATAGCAAGTGTTATATGCCTAGACCAAAGTAGCTACACAAATTACGAAACGGAAGCAAAACTTGAACATAAACTTTCATTATATTTTTTTAACGTTTGTAGATAAATGCGTTCTTTATATTTTGTGTTATGTTATGTTACATTTATTAATAATATATATATATATATATATTAGGTTACATTTATTGATAATAAATTTACAACGGTTTTGGTATAAAACTGGTAAAAATAGTATTGAAATGTACCACAATTTGTAAACTAAGTGCTCCGAGCGCCATCTGTCGCGCGGCACACGGAAAACACTTTTGGAATAGAGGTCGTTGACGTACCGTTGTCAGTCTGCAACATTCAGTTGTAGTCTGACAACGACAACAGTCAGTATGTGCAATGACATCTGTTGTTCGATACTCGATATTAAAATAAAACGACCTACGAATAAATTATTGCCAAACCGACACAGTGCTTGCTCTTCGCTCTTCGTTACGCCCTATGTTGAAGTCTATACTCTTCTGGATATGCTTTTAAGTAATCTCAACTAGTTAAATGACCTTGTGCGATTTACTGAAATAGTTTTAAGCGGAGACTGAGCCTCTGCGGTGCGCGCGCGCCTTATCGACATTACGAAACGGGCAGAGCCTTCTTTAGAGCGACTTATTACTCGCTTTAAAGAAGGTATTGTGCGGCATTCAGCTTAAGTCGAAGACCGAGCTCAGTCTATGTCCAGCAGTGAACTGATGTGGGCTGATAATGTTGAAGAAGGAATTCTGTTTCTTTCACATGTTATCACAGGAATTACATGGCTTAAGACCGTCCGTCAGACTGACTACCTTCAGGTATTTAATAAATAATTTTTGTGTTTGTGTGTGTGTGTGTGTGTGTGTGTGTGTGAATGATCTACATTGTTGGCCGCGGGGCCTTTACAGCTTCACCGGACAAGAGGGCGAGCGTGCAACCACTTCGCTCGAGCCAGAAGGGCAAGGGGGCAACTAGCTCAAGGGCGCCTGAAGGAGGAACGGCCTCGGCTTGGGCAGTCGCTATGGGGGAGGGCGTATACTAGGTGTCACGCCGTGGTGCTCTGCACCGGCCGGCGGGCAAGTGATCCTTCGACCTCGCTGGCGAGGTCGGTGTCTGATCCTGTGTGCGGTATCTCTAACCGAAAGAAGGAATGTAAGGGCATCGGGAGGGTCCGTGGGAAAATGGCGCGGACGGCGTTATAACTAATCATAAATCAGCCTATATTTCCCCACAGCTGGGCAAAGGCCTTCTTTCACAAATCGAGATGAGAGAGATTAGGTCGTACTCCACCACACCGACTCAGTGCGGATTAGTGAAGGCAAGTTGGTGGCCACCTGCTATTCGAACTTATCAAGCAGCCTATAAGTCTTCTAACTTGGCTTAACGGCACGGATCGGACGAACGGATCAACGGCTTAACGCGCCTTTCAAAGCACCGGGACGCTAATATGCTACAAACGGTACCATATCTCTGAGATCCACCGAGCCAAATGTTCCTTGGTGATCGTTAAGAACATCGCGGTCGCACAGCGCTGCGAGCGCCTCTCAGGTATTCGATATGAACAAAGAAGTAATCAGTCCATTTCTGTTTGCAGGGACAGCAGTTACGTGCGTGGCGGCGGCGCGGTGGGTGCCGTCGGCGGCGTGGGCGCAGTGGGCGCGGGCGCGGTGGGCGCGGGCGAGTACCGCGGCGGCGGAGCGCGCGTGTCCATGCTGGGCGCCGCCTACCTGCCGCCACCCGCGCCCGCCGCACACCACCCGCCGCCGGCAGACCCGCCACCCTTCAAGAAGATCCGACTCACAGCCGACAGGACTTCTGTACCACACCATCAGCAGCTCAGGGTTGATACTAGGGTCAGTATGCCGCTGAGCTGTTTCACTATTCTGTCCACACCTGTACCTGAAGCTTAGGCCAGTTGTCTCTCGCGCTACTCTTGGGAGTTTATAGAAATAACATAACTGTCTAAGTATTAGCCATGCTGAGGTACGGCCCATCCTAACCCTAAGTTGTAACCTACGTGCAGAGAAGCAAGGAGAAGATCCTAAGTGCTTTTTATCTGCTACTAGCTAGCTTGAGTGTTTCTGGGTGGAAAATTTTACAATTATATGCGTTCTGTATATATAATCGGGACCAGTGGTTGCTCTTAAAGGCTTTAGTTACAGGATGCCTCTCTCTGCGGTCAGCTATCTGTGGTCAATTATTGCTTGGTTTAAACTTGCATTTGTCGGTAGTCTAGCAAATTGTTGGTCATGAATTCATAGTGCTTTAATGCAGTGGTTCTACTAGTTCTATCGCAATTTACTAATGACCTATCGGGTGTACTTGTTTTTAACACAGTTCGTGATTGTTGTTTCCAGGAGCCGGTGAATACGTACAATACAGTAGAGGTGCTGTCTCCCAACCCTCCGTCTGAGCCCACAGTCGAAGACCAGAGCTTTAGAACCACCAAGGATGACTTATTACAACAAATATCCAAGGTATACTTCTTTTTCTACTCAAACCAAACTGTTATTTAGCTTAAAAGCGTTCCGAATGCAACTTTGGATGGATTTTTTTCCAGCCTAACAGTTCCTAATAATGCATTCTCGAATTGAAATTAAAAGGACATTGTTCTGCGCCCATACATGATTTGCCTCAGAACCAACAGCAATGAAAAAATGATGATTACAAATTACCCTTAAATTCTCTTAAGGCATTTATTATATAAACGGACAAGCGGGGGAATCGCAATATTGCACAAAAAGTATTAGATATTGAGGTTATAATACAGTACATATCAGGTTATGTTGTATGTATTCAATAAAGATGTCGGCGACTACGATATAAGTACTTGCAATGCTTTGAAATATTCGTTTTAGATGGCAAATTGTCCGTTAGATACCGATATTTGCCATTATTTTAATAAAATATATAAATAATGATGGCACGGGTCAAATGTTTGTTGGTTCTGGGGCAATTTTCGACAATGTTATTTGAGTTCAGGGGCGAAATATGAGTCAAATTTTGATTTCAATTTGATTTATCTTAAGAGAAACATTGCACTTCAGTTAGGGTTATCGACAATTACGATTAACAGACAGTTTCTTGACTAAGACCAAGGGTCTCCTGTTTTATTGCTCCCTCGTCAATAGATAATAATCCAACGCGTGCGTTTTATAATCATAGAGGTTGGCAAGCCGAGGGTTAGTGGTGAATCTTCCTCTCAAGTAACGTTTGATTTTTAAGCTACGTATAGGCACATTATAAATTAAATACCTATATAATATTAATGATTAAGTTCCATATCTTCCATTCGGCCTATAAGTAACGTGGTATGCTTGACAGTGACAGTATACTGTTTTATCTAGTTTAAGACTGGGGTGCGAGAATCGTCACCTGTTAGTTATTTGATCGTGACGCTTAGACATATTATCGATGAGGTGAACTAGGGAAGTTTTGAAGCTGACTTCTTCGATATTGAGTTGAAAGGAAACATGAGGACTTTGCTTGTATAGACGACTCTAGACGTTAAAGTTACCGTTTTTGTGTCGATCTGAGACACATTTTTAAAGTCAAAGCATCTCCAACATACGAATAAATAGACATGAACCATGTTTAAATGCCTCAATATCTGAATATTCTTTTGTTCTCTTCAGGTGGACCGCGAAATGGCTTTGGCGGAGTCAACGCTTCAGAAGCTAAAAAAGAAGCAAGAAGACTTGGAGCAGTCTGCGTCCAAGCCCGCGCGAGCTGAGGAGCCCGAGGAAGTGCCCTCCAGGCATCGGAGTCTCGCCCAGTGCGTCTATGCGGATAATAGAAAAAAGGTCAGCCATTCTACGGTTAGTTCTAACGTGACAGGACAGATTGTGTTAGTGCATGCTTGTTCTATAAAATTTCGTTAAGCTAGTGCCATCTGTCGGATGCTAATTACAACTTTCTAAAAATGTACTTTGCTATTTTCATAAGAGATGATGATGATTATGGTTAAATATTGTCGTGACCGCGGCTTATCTAGACAAGTCAAGAGTCTCTGTAACCTTATTTGAGACAAACTATGAATGGAAAAGGCGAGATAGGTTTAAAGAGACCTGTTGGAATTCTGTACTCTGCCTATCCCGCGAGAGATTTAGAGTAATACTATAGGTATTGAAGCGACCATACATTTAACTTAGGGCACATGTGTTCCAACTAATATCGCTATGCTTTGTCTCCACTGTAATTCCTTTATGGCAAGATAAATAAACGTGGCCCCCAATTGATGATACCAAGTAACCCTTAACTTTTTATACTAGAGAATCCTTAATGGCTTGTATAAAATAAAAATATAAAAATAAACACGTCACACCGACGTTTTTAGGTCCATGTATTAAAGGGCCAGCCTATTGTCAGTTACCAGACACAATTCTAGACTCCAGACTGATACTGGGAATTTTCCGATAGGAAAACTACATTTTTCCCATCTAGTCTAATCTATGACTTGAAACTCGTAAAAAATAGAGAGAGTAGGAAAAATCTAAAATTTTACTGCTCTCCTCCACAAAACGCATGAACAGTAAGATCACCTAATGAACCGTTTGCGTGCGTTGTTCCAGGCGACAGCAGCGCATGGGGTGCTATCCCACTTGGGCCCGCCGGTGCTGTACCCGCTGTACAACCAGCCGCAGGACACGGAGATCTACCACGAGAACATCAGGAGGCACCGCACCTTTAGGAAACGGCTAGCTGAACACATACGAAAGCTCAAACTCGTGGCTGAAAAGGTAAGCTAACTATTAGTCTATTACCCCGTACAGGGCGCGTAGCACCACCTCTTAAACAAAGCTATTATAGTCTTACTTGGCTCAGATGTGGATATCTACACTTATAGCAGTCGGTTTATTACGGCAAAGTAAGATTATAAAAGTTTCGCTAAAGAGATTATGGTAAACCCTCCTGTATTCGTCGAAGAAAATTTTGTTCTCAAAGAGGTACCATGGACAAAAGATGTTCATCCTTTCAACTTCTAATGGCCGGTTATGAAATAGCGATGCAGCTCAAGGATAGGTTTACCCAAAGAAAAATTCCAAATTCTTAGCAAACCGGTGGAGTTATGCCATATATAGAAAATCTGTCAAAATTATCATGACTAAGCAAATCTTTTCTTTAAATATTCAAAGCGGCCGTAAGGGCTGCAGTTTCAATCATCAGATAACAGTTATAAAAAAATTCGACAATAGGCTATTTGACAACATTGAAAATAAAGTATAAATTGTGGTCATCCTAATAGATAATAGGGTAAAAAAACATATTCCACTTCATTTAAAATAAAATTATGTGTATTTTTTGCAAATCACACGAAATAAAAACCTAATAATTTAAGAAATATTCTCTGTGACGGGAACGCCCTGTGATTGGTTGTAACTTTGGTGACGTCACGCGATAGTAAACGTGGCTTCATCGATTATATATAGTTCGCGTTTTATTTTTTCTGGGTGTCACATTCGATCTTTAGAGTCATTTCTGAAACAGTTTTCTTATAAACGGAGACAAATTTGATGTGAGCTGATAACAACAACTACCAAAGGTTGACGCATTAATGGTTAAGTATAACGCTGACTACTATGCTGCGGAATTTAAAAATGTAAAAACAGCAGTGTAAGGATTCTTCCTTTCTGATTAAGGTAAATTATGAGGTTAGGTATTAAAGATGTTATTTCGTTTTATAAAAACCGACGTTTTTAGCTACTATCAAGTATATGTAAAGTTAACTAGTGATCCTTACACATAAAACATTTAAATGCGATAAAATGCTGTTTTAGTCGCTTCGAGCTTTGTCATTTTTCACTTTTTGGGATTCGTTGGAACAGAAATAGTTTGTGTATACTATTAATAGACGTATTTGTACATTGTGGCATAAAACACTATTATATCCAATGAATACGAAGAAAAATTATGATATTCACTCCAGCTACACTGTTTTAAGGTACCTAAACTTGTTTACGAGCGTTTGATGTCACACATGTCATGGAACCGGCGCCATTACAGAAACAGCGTTTTTGGCGCGTATTTAAATAATTAAACTTTATCATTGATTTTTATTGATATTAAAGTCAGTCGCTGTAGGACGGGACGGGTGCACTACTAAGTGCACCGGTCAACCGCCGGCTATGGGAGGGGATCTACGACTCGACGGCTCGACCGACGGGGGTCGGTGAGAATATGTCGCGGCCGGCGGTGGCGGCAGGGGTCGGGGGGATATTAATGTAGTGTGCTTATAACGTAATATAGAATAATTTAAAACGGTTTTCCAAAATTAGGCAAATAGCCTATTTTATTCATACCCGGTATATTTTAATTTCCTTGTGTTGTATTTTATCCTAGGAAGAACTTCTCTGGTAGTTGAAAAATCAGACCTAACACGTATGTGGGACACTTCGCCTAATCTATTACGGTGCAAATGTGTTATGTTCTGCTAGTGTATCGATATTTACGCGTAATGATAATGTAACAATATGTGTAACGATAGAACTTTTTGTAGTGTGTGTGTGTAAATGATCTACGCTGTTGGCCGCGGGGCCTTTATAGCTTCACCGGACAAGAGGGCGAGCGTGCAACCACTACACTCAAGCCAGTAGGGCAAGGGGAAAACTAGCTCAAGGGCGCCTCAAGGAGGATCGGCCTCGGCTTGAGCAGTCGCTATAGAGGAGGGCGTATACTAGGCGTCTCGCTGTGGTGCTCAGCACCGGCCGGCGGGCAAGGGGTTCTTAGACCTCGCCTGCGAGGTCAGTGTCTGATCCTGTGTGCGGTATCTGTATTCGAAAGAAGGGATGTAAGGGCATCGGAAGGGTCGGTGAGAACATTCCGCGGACGGCAGTAGCGGCTGATAGGAGGGGAGTTAGGTTCGTAGTCGGCGGCGGCTACGATAAGCGGATTTCTATGATTGGAAACATTCGCGAAACATCGAGTTCTCGCCTTTTTAATAAAGGCGCGAATAACGATAGTACTGTCACGCTAGCAGAATATGGCACACTTGTACTGTAAACGAGAGGACTAAGGATAGGGTGTATCTGCGTGGATCGAATGATCTGTACCTGATGGCCGTCTAGTACTAGGACAACTGCCCAGGAGGATCGTCTTAATATCTAAAATATTATAAAGCGTTGTTCCAATGCTTGATAAAAAATACCCGGAAGATCTACACGTTCTCTTTGATGTCCGTGTTATTGCGGTGAGAAAGAGAGATACTGGTAAGAAAAAAAGACAACTTGACTCTAATAAATTGTCTCTCTTTTTTAACTTACTAGCGCCCCGTATTATTTAAATGCTAGTCAAATTAATGGTTTAACTAAGCCCTATGAGTACAATCGTTACACTATTAGACAAAGATGTATGTCCGAAGGCGACTTTGAACAGGTGGATTACACACCGTCACGCCTATATTCTCCAAGCGGGGGTGGCAGAGGTATACTGAGTACACCCACGATTCGCCGACGATGTTAGGTCCCATGTAATAGGGGGCGAGCCTATTGCCATATACCGGGCACCATTCCAGACTCCGAACTCGTACTGGGAAGTTTTTGTTAGAAAAACTACACTTGTCCGACCTAGGATTTGAACCCAGGACCTCGTGATAACAAAGCGATGCGCTTTGCCACTAGACCAACGAGACGAATTATACACGTAAAGCTTCCTCTTGAATCACTCGTTAAGACAGACAGACGCGGCGGGGGGACTTTGTTTTATAATATGTAGTGATATTTGTGGTAATAAGATAAGTTGGAAGTTATTCTTGCACCGATTGTGTCAGTTGAATGATAAATCTACCTGACATTCAGAGAAAGACGGCGTTATGTGTCTCTCTAATTCATAATCAAATTTATCTTTTAACTGCCGCTTTAATACGAAAAACGTGACGCACATGCAATACTCGTAGAGCAATAGATTGATGAATAGAATTTTATTGCACTGCGAATAATATGATAAACCAGGGTTGTTGTGCAAAAAAAAACATTTTGTTTTGATCACCGTGTTTTAAACAGTAACGACTGTTTTTGACATCTATTTAAAACAAATGGCTTACATTTGAATGTGAAGAAAACCAAAATTATGGTTTTTGAACGGGAAGAAACCAGCAACGATTGTGTGTGAAACGAATGCAAGGATTGTGGTTGGTAACGATGTGCTGGAGCAAGTGAATGAGTTTGTATATCTTGGATGCACATTCAGTAAGGATGGGAAATACACCGCTGGCATAGAGAAGAGTGAGTGCAGGGAACAGAGTGAATGGCGCGATGGGAAAGCTACTTGGGATCCGGCATTTATGCCAAAAGGCGCAGCTGGCCATACATAATGGAGTGCTTGTCCCAACGCTGTTATATGGCAGCGAGAGCTGGGTATGTAAAAAGGAGAATGAAAGTAGGATAAATGCGGTGGAAAGGCGAGCTCTGCGGAAGATGTGCGAAGTGAAGCTGACCGACTGTATTCGCAACAGCGTAGTAAGAAAGCGAATAGGTATGAAATATAGTATCGGTTTAAAGATGAGAAAGAGTATGCTCCGTTGGTTCGGGCATATAGAAAGAATGTCCGAAGAAAGAATGACAAAACTGATATACAATGCGAAAGTGGAAGGATGTATGTACCGAGGGATATCTAGACTATCTTACCATGACCGAATAGACCGGGTTTTATCTGAAGGACAAGGCAGGAGTCTCCGTAACCGGCGAGCGTGTATGAGACGAACTATAAGAGTAGAGGAAGTCAGAGAGGTATGTAAGGAAAGAACCTGTTGGAACTCTGTACTCTCTGCCTACTCCGTAAGGGATCTGGCGTGATGATATAGATAGATATTTCAAACAATGTCGTAAACACGTTTTAAATAAGTACTACATTTGCAAATAAAACTTGCTTACGTACGTATATAAAATATTTTTTATACTTTTTTATTTATTATCCTTTTAATTGCTTTGATATCAACAATGATCTTTATCAAAAATTACAGGATGGAAAAAACCTTTTTATAAATAAATCCCACTCGACGAAATAGGTTTCTTCATGGTGACGTTCCTCTAAATATAAATAATTACGATTGGCCTCTTTTTATTATGAGATTTAAAGTTATTTTCCTAAAATAATAATATAGATAGATAGATAGATAAGCTAAACATTGTTTTAAACAAATAAAACAAAAAAAACTTTTTTGTTTTAATTTCTTTTTTATATAACTCTTTTATAAACTGTTGTAGGACTTAACGAGCAAAAATTGCTGCGCAAGCAAGCAAAAACAGCAATTTGCTATCTAAATGTTGAGAAAGCGCGCGTGGCAACAACAGTGACCTGCATTGGTAGTTTGTGAAGGACACCGTCCACAGCCAATCAATACGCGATCCTTCGCTTCTATGGCATTTAACGACCATCGCTTATCAATAACAGAGAGTGCATAAACAAATTCTGGTTTCGAATTAGTTAAAAGTACATCGGCACCTCGTATATTTAAACATTCACTAATAACGAACTGTGAGCTACGACAATTATTTTTGAAGCGTGCGTGTGTGTGTGTGTGAGTGATGTGCGCTGTTGGCCGCGGGCCTTTACAGCTTCACCGGACTGAAGGGCGAGCGTGCAACCACTACGCTCGAGCCAGAAGGGCAAGGGGCGACATACTCGAGGGTGCCTTGAAGAGGCGCCCTCGGTTGGGACAGTCGCTGTGGGGGGTGCACTACTAAGTGCACCGGTCAACTGCCGGCTATGGGAGGAGATCTACGACTACGCCGACGTCACCCGTATTCTGAGCGGAAAGAATGGATGACAAAGCATTGGGGGGATCGGTGAGGACATGTCGCGGCAGGGGTCGGGGGGGGGGGCGTAGTCGGCGGCGGCTACGATCAACGGATTCGCATGGGTAGATGCGTTCGCGAAGTGTCGTGTTGTCGCCTTTTTAATATAGGCGCGAATAGGTTCGAAACCTAGATCGGAGTGGTATTTTAGAAAGCATTAATCAGGGCCCTGTTTAATAAATGTGACATAATAATAGGCCATACAAAACCGCTTCATTAAACAACACCCGTCATGGAAATGCGAAATTTTTGTCTAATTTGTCGTATTTGTTAGTTTTATTAATTTGGACCAAGATATTGGATATTTGGGGATTGTGTCATATTAACACAATGAATATTTTTATTATTGTTTGTTTACAGCGAGAGGACGCGTTAGCGGAAGCGTACAGCCGGCGGGCGGCGGAGTGGCTGCGGCGAGTGGAACGAATAGAACAGGGCCAGAAGAGGAAAGCGAAGGACGCGCGGAACCGGGAGTTCTTTGAAAAGGTCAGTACAGTCATATAAGGATCTTGTGGACCGCGGCCAAAATCGGAACTAACGCTGTCATCAAGTGAAATGTCTCTTCATGACAGTCGCAGAGTTAGCTATGAAATTTACCCAAGTTCTTTTTTTAATTAGTAACGTTGTGGGTAGTAACGTTGTTTAAGTAGTAACTCACCTGTTGAAATATTTACCTGGAAGTAGGAAAATTTATTAAAGGACAACCCTAATTTTACACTGAGGCTCCCCTGTCATTGTCATCTACAGGCCAAAATATCCTTGTCGCAATATAGATATCATCTATCTATATCATCACGCCAGCTCCCTCGCGGGGTAGGCAGAGAGTACAGAGTTCCAACAGGTTCTTTCCTTACATACCTCTCTGGCTTCCTCCACTCTCATAGTTCGTCTCATACACACTCGCCGGTTACGGAGACTCTTGACTTGCCCTTCAGCTAAGACACGGTCTATTTGGTCATGGTAAGATAGTCTAGGTCTTCCCCGGCACCTACATCCTTCCACTTTCGCATTGTATATCTGTTTTGTCATTCTTTCTTCTGGCATTCTTTCTATATGCCCGAACCAACGGAGCATACCCTTTCTCATCTTTTCTCATCTTTACACCGATACTATCTTTCATACCTACTCGCTTTCTTACTACGCTGTTGCGAATACGGTCGGTCAGCGTGACTCCGCACATCTTCCGCAGAGATCGCATTTCGACCGCATTTATCCTGCTTTCGTTCTCCTTCTTACATACCCAACTCTCACTGCCATATAACAGCGTTGGGACAAGCACTCCGTTATACATGGCCAGCTGCGCCTTTTGGCTTAAGTGCCGGCTCCCAAGTAGCCTTCCCATCGCACCATTCACTCTATTACCTGCATTCACTCTTCTCTCTATATCAGCGGTGTATTTCCCATCCTTACTGAAGGCGCATCCAAGATATACAAACTCATTCACTTGCTCCAGCACATCGTTACCAACCACAATCCTTGCATTCGTTCTGGTTTCTTCCCGTTCAAAAACCATAATTTTGGTTTTCTTCACATTCAAATGTAAGCCATTGTTCATGCAGTCGTCTCTCATAACTGTGACTAGTGTTTGCAGATCAGTGGCTGTTGGCGCTATCAAAACCGCGTCATCTGCATACAATAGGTGGTTTATCACTAGATCACCCATTTTTACCCCTTCAGTCATCGCATTCATTCTTTGAAGACTTTCATAGCATAGATATCATAGCAGGTAAAATTAAGTTATACAATAACTTAATTTTACCTATCTATCTATATTGCAAGAAAAGACGTGCCGGACGTAGGCCTCCGCCAAATATCAGGACCATATAGGTTTTGTTCTCCATCCAGTAATTATCCGCGACTTTCGTCTTTCATCGGTCCAATTGGTGTCGCTAATCGTGAATCTTTCTGCTTCAACGGCCGTCAGTCCTACACCTTCCACCTATCACTGCCACTTAAGTCAATTCTGATTGCTTAATCGGTTACTTTGGTTGCCGGGAAACTTCAAATATAACTCTCCATTGCCTTTTGGGTGACCTTGACCCGTATTAGGGTCTGAATTGGATAAAAATTCTTTAAGTGCGTACCATTTCTATCCAGGTGTTCCCAAGGAAACATTATATGCTTGCAACGACGCTCCGAACATAGATCTCCTGCATTTTGAGTGACCTTAATTTGTGACAATTGCCGTTTAAGTGACTGTATCAGCCCTAAATTGTACAAAAAATCTTAATTAAAAATGCATTTTTCATCCAGGTGTTCCTAGAACACTTTACGCTCGCAAGGAAGCTCCAAGCATAGCTATCTCCATTGCCCTTTCCGTGACCTTGAACCATATGAGGTCTGGATTGTACGTGAAAAGGTTCCTAATTAAACTGCATACCGAGCATAGCTCTCTTTATTGCCCTTGAGAGAACTTGAGCCATATCAGGCCAGAATTCTATAAAAATTCTTAGTTATAATGCCAACCATTTTCTATTCAGGTGTTTCCGGAACTCAGAAAACAGCGGGAAGAGAGAGAACGGTTCAACCGGCTCGGTGCCCGAGTCAAGTCGGAAGCGGAGCTGGAGGAGATCGCGGATGGTCTTCACGAGCAGGAGCACGAAGACAAGAAGATGCGCTCGCTTACTGTCGTGCCGCCGCTACTGCGGGACCCCAACGACGCCACGCCGATCTACGTGGACACCAACCGTAAGTACTTAGGTATAGTAGATGTTTTTTTATTTATTTATTTTGAACTTTAGTTTTATTCACGGAGGAATAGATAGAGGAACTGCCATACAGCTACCGCGCGGCAGATTAGCTAGGCACAGTCGCGCTTACTTACCCGTTAACAAACGGCATCTTCATATAAAAAGATAAATCTTATTAAGAAATGTATAACGGAAGTGTATTGCAGGGTATTGTTGAGTTTATAGTTGTTTGAGTTTGTCTGTTCCCGTACTGAGATAGTTAAGGGCACTTCTTTCGTTTTTGTTCTTGCGTGGTTTTATTAGTAAGGCTTGGGCACATATCCAAGGGGACGGGTGCCGTTTCGCTGAAATATGTTATCTGTGGTATAGTTTAGTACATTACAACTGCTCATGTCCTGTCGGCGTCGTGTCCCGCCCCGTCGGATGTGTGCCCAAGCCTTTTGGTCGCCAATTTCGTGGTGTTTCGACGGAAAACATATGGAATAATTTTATGGACTCGGTCGCCTCGCCGAGTTCTTACGCGGCTATATTGTCGGCCACGTTGGATGTATTGTCGGAGGCAGCTGTCCAGGTCCAGTTGCGAGCAGTAGTTAGGGCATGCAGAAGCACTTTATAACAATGAACATCGATGTCCTACCTTATGGGACAAGTGACGACTGAAAAAAGACTGTAAATTATATATTTAAGACCATTTACAGTGAAGTAAAAACATTTGTCAGTATCATATCGGCCCAAGAACGCCCAGTGCAAACCAAGGGTTACCCACTCAAAGAGACCGACTACGCCAATAACCACTTTTGTGTTATCCGCATCCAGCTTTCACAGAAGGCGTGTAGTGTGCAGCCGTATTCATCCTTCTTCTTATTTATATCGATTAAAAGGTCAAAAGGAGTAAACACCTTTTGATATAAAGCAGCATGTCAAAGCAGTGCTCCTAGATTTGTGAGCCGTTTGAAAACATTTTCGTCAAGTAAATCAAGTTAGATTTTCTTCTCCTTGTAGCTTAGCCATCATACTCCTTTTAGAGAAATGATAGTGTAAATAATATAAAAACTCTGTCACGCCCATATTCCCCAATCAGGAACGGCAGATGCCCCCATTCAATAAAGAGCGAGTCTATTGCATTTATACCGGGCACGATTTCAGACGCCAGACTACGAGTAAGAACTTTTCGGTAGAATATCTACTCTTGTCCGACCTAGGTTTAGGTTAGAATATGGTTGTTATAATCACCATTATAAAACAAAGTCTTTCTGCTGCGTCTGTGTGTCTGTCTGAACGGATTTTCATACGGTTTTCGGAGTGATTCAAGTGGAAGGTTTATGTGTATAATTCACCCGTGCGAAGTCTTAGCGGGTCGCTAGTGTTATGATAAACCAACAATTTTGGGTTCCGGGTACACGGTCACAAGTTGAAACTTAAAGGAATTGACGATATGGCACCACCAGGAGTGGAGCTCAATTTTACCTGCAGGCCCCGGACTGTGTCATAATAATATTATATTATGTTATTGACCTTATTTTTCTTTGTTCCAGGCCGGTGTATGGACATGGAGGCGGAACACAAAGAGCTCCAGCTCCGGAATGTATGGTCGCAGGGCGAGAGAGAAATGTTCAGAGAAAAGTACCTTCAACACCCCAAGAATTTTGGCCAGATAGCCTCGTTTCTACCTAGAAAAAGCGTCAGGGATTGTGTTAGGTAAGCATTGTTTTTATAAGTCACTAATACGTTATAGAGGCAGTCGTAGTTTTTAGCTTTTATCAAGCTCAAGCAGCGTTCGGCTTGAGATGGGTGCCTTCGGGTGGCATGTTAGACTTAACGTGATCTCGCATACCCCTTCGTGTGGTTGTAGCTAACTCAAATTAGACAGGACGCAACAAACCTTCTTTCACCAATTCGCATTGGATACGCGTCACGCTTACCATGTACCTTTGGATGGCATGTTAGATTTAACGTAATCTCGCTTACCCCTTTGTGTGGTTGTCGTTAATTCAAGTTAGACAGGACGCAACAAACCTGCCTCCACCAATCCGCACTGGATACGCGTCACGCCTACCATGTACCTTCGGATGGCATGTTAGATTTAACGTAATCTCGCTTACCCCCTCGTGTGGTTGTCGTTAATTTAAGTTAGACAGGACGCAACAAACCTGCCTCCACCAATCCGCACTGGATACGCGTCACGCTTACATGTACCTTTGGATGGCATGTTAGATTTACCGTAATCTCCCTTACCCCCTAGTGTGGTTGTCGTTAATTGAAGTTAGACAGGACGCAACAAACCTGCCTCCACCAATCCGCACTGGATACGCGTCACGCCTACCATGTACCTTCGGATGGCATGTTAGATTTAACGTAATCTCGCTTACCCCCTCGTGTGGTTGTCGTTAATTTAAGTTAGACAGGACGCAACAAACCTGCCTCCACCGATCCGCACTGAATACGCGCCACGCTTACATGTACCTTCGGATGGCATGTTAGATTTACCGTAATCTCCCTTACCCCCTAGTGTGGTTGTCGTTAATTGAAGTTAGACAGGACGCAACAAACCTGCCTCCACCAATCCGCAGTGGATACGCGTCACGCCTACCATGTACCTTCGGATGGCATGTTAGATTTAACGTAATCTCGCTTACCCCCTCGTGTGGTTGTCGTTAATTTAAGTTAGACAGGACGCAACAAACCTGCCTCCACCGATCCGCACTGAATACGCGCCACGCTTACATGTACCTTCGGATGGCATGTTAGATTTAACGTAATCTCGCTTACCCCCTCGTGTGGTTGTCGTTAATTCAAGTTAGACAGGGCGCAACAAATCTGCCTCTACCAATCCCCACTGGATATGCGACACGCTTACCATGTACCTTCGGATGGCATGTTAGATTTAACGTAATCTCGCTTACCCCCTCGTGTGGTTGTCGTTCATTCAAGTTAGACAGGACGCAACAAACCTGCCTCCACCGATCTGCACTGAATACGCGCCACACTTACATGTACCTTCGGATGGCATGTTAGATTTAACGTAATCTCGCTTACCCCCTCGTGTGGTTGTCGTTAATTTAAGTTAGACAGGACGCAACAAACCTGCCTCCACCGATCTGCACTGAATACGCGCCACGCTTACATGTACCTTCGGATGGCATGTTAGATTTAACGTAATCTCGCTTACCCCCTCGTGTGGTTGTCGTTAATTCAAGTTAGACAGGGCGCAACAAATCTGCCTCTACCAATCCCCACTGGATATGCGTCACGCTTACCATGTACCTTCGGATGGCATGTTAGATTTAACGTAATCTCGCTTACCCCCTCGTGTGGTTGTCGCTAATTCAAGTTAGACAGGATGCAACAAACCTGCCTCCACCGTTCCGCACTAGAGCGCGCCACGCTTACCATTAGAATGGGTAAATGTTTTCCTAAATGAGTGTAGGGTATCTGAGCATGTGACACAATATTTTCGTCTCATGATGAGCTCAGATCGAATATACTACCTTCGAGTGTGTCAAATCTAATAAGCTATCCTTGAACAGTCAATAACAAACTTTTTTTTTCTAAACACCGTCACGACTTCATTACCCAAGCGGTGGTTGTGGAGGTGTACTATATTAACCTATATTTCACCGACAATATTAAGTTCAAACGTGAAGGGGGGAGCTGAGTACTGAGAACTGCCACTGAACTCATATGCTCCTTCTATAATCTTCCACTTGGATCTATAATTGGGAAATTTCTGAACTATCTTTTTGAAAAAATTAAATCCCAGTATGAGTCCGGAGTCTGGAATTGTGCCCGGTATATGGCAATAGGTTCGCCCCCTATTACATGGGACCTAACATCGTCGGCGAAACGTGGGTGTACTCAGTACACCTCTGCCACCCCCGCTTGGGGAATATAGGCGTGACGGTGTGTGTGTATCTTTTTGAAAAATATTAAAGCATCGTCACGCTAAAGTGTCCCACCATTGCTTGACGACTCTAGCCCATTTCTGAGGATGTATTAGACTAATAAGGGTTCGATTCCCGCACGGGACAAATCTTTGGGTGATGCACAATTATTTGTTCCGGTCTGGGTATTTGTGTATGTGAATTTTTAATGTTCGTAAACGCACCCACGACACAGGAATAAATCCTAGTGCGGCGCTACGTTTAAAAAAAAAAACAAAACAATATGCCCTGCCCACTCTCATTTAGGCTTTACTGATATCATGCCCGTTAATAAACGAGTTAGATGTTTTTACAATATTTTATGTAACTTGCAATGTGTTTTAAGGTCAAATTTCGCAAGATGAATATAGAAGCGATTTCTCTTATCCTACCGCGTTGAAATTTGTCATCTTGGTTCAGTTAACATGGCAAAGTATTTATTTGGTAAACATACCCTGATACACCAAGAATTGGCGTCAGTCGAAGGAATTCCTCAACGGCCAGCAGCATAGACACGAAATTTTAATTGGCCGATTACCAGACTGCATAAAATCTTGTTCTAAAATGTGTGTTACAATTAATTTATGTTTTAAAACGTTTGTGTATGTTGTGTGTGCAGATTCTACTACCTTTCGAAGAAGGCGGAGAACTACAAGCAACTCCTGCGCAAGCCGCGGCAGCGCCGCTCGGCGCGCAACCCCCCGCGGCCGGCGCCCGAGCCCGAGCTCACCGCCGGCGTCACCACGCGCCTGCAGCGATCACAGGGTTAGTTATACATACTTCGACGGTCTCATCGAACAAAGTTACATATGCCAAACAAAATAAATGGCATTTGCAACTTTCGTGCTCGTCGATAAGGTTATTTATGCTAAATATAAATACTGGATTATAGGACTTTGTTTGTTGGACACGTCAAATTTATATTCATCTCGCGCCAATCTTTATGGCCGCTCTGAATTTATCCAATGCAGTCGCGTACCGAGGCGCAGAAAGTTACACAGAAATCGTGGCAATATAGCACTAGAAGTGAAATAGCGCACGATTTTATTCGGAACCCCTGTTGCCAGTTTTGGCATGCACAGTTACGAAAAGACACACTCACATACACACATTATTGCTGTAAATATATATTATTATTCGTGCAAACTTTGGAAGACTTTAATACCAGCTTTAGTCACTCTATCACATACATAGATTCACGCAGTCCATAAGGACTTATAGTGTAAACATTTTATTAATTATATAACTTATTTTTATTATCTGTGGTTCTTTTGACATAATAAACAATTGAGTCGTTGGCAGCACAGGAGTGCATAAAAAAGGTTGGCTGCTCTGGAGTGACGATTGGATTATGGCGGAATTTGAATAATAGCGTAATTACTAATATTTGATATTGTTAAGAGTAACTGGAATGTTTTTATAAAATAATACTGCTACGTTACATTTACACTTTTGAACTAGTTTTATTTTAATACTGTCTTGTTATTTCGATTTCTATGATTGTAACTATCTTTATCATCACGTCAGATATCAGAGCTTACAGAGGCCCAATAGGTTCTTTCCTTACAAACCTCTCTGGCTTCCTCCACTCCTATTAAACCTTTTTGGGGATGGATTTTTAAAATCCTTTGTCAATGCTCATCTACGGCATAATAAGTCGCCCCCCATTAAAACATTTAGGGGACGGATTTTCAAAAATACTTTCGTATTGCTTATCTATGTTATATAAGGTACTGTGCAAAATTTTGTGCTATTAGACCCACCAGTTTAAGCTGTGTGCTGTCTGTCAGTGTTAGTTTTTTTAATGGGTTAGGTGACAAGTGTATGCCTGAGGTCCTAAAAGTTAAATCTTCAGTTAAGAGTGAGCCGCTGTTCCAGCAACAATAGCTTGCCCTAGTTTAAGCGTCAGCCCCTAGGTTCGTTGGATGAGTAATCGTTGGCTTGATCGCGATAAATCGTTGTTCGACACACAGATATTTATTAAATGAATGTTGGCGTATGTGGAATTTGTTTGTCTAAACTCACTTATAATACAAGAATATAAAAAAAAATATTTTGAAGACCTTGATAGCTTGCGCAAATTCTGCTCAAAAGATCGAACATATGATGAAGAAGAAGGTGGAAGAAACGCGAATAGAATCCCTCTTAGATTAGTATTTTCTGCATGAGTACCATTAAGCACAATTGTGACGTTCATTTCATGCTCTCACCTTATTGCCACTTAGACAGACATATTCCATCCTTCTGTACGATATACGATATGCAGTTGACAGGATCATATTTTAGATGATAAATTAAATTTTTGATACTTCTATTTAGTACATTCCCTGTTAAAGTCATCATGTAAGTAATTTATAGTATAAGGGCCTCACCATCTCGAGTAAAGTCTGAAGAAGACTAATTGACAATCGAAGTTGCAAGTAAGTCTATATACGAATTTCATCCTCTCTGAGTAGCCCTATCGGACGGGTAAACTAGCGACTTTTAAGTGCTTGGTAACGCTAATCAAGAAGTATCAAATCAATACTTTCCTAGTGGGTGGTGAGAGGACCTTTGAAAATAAAAGAATTCTTTATTAGGTTAGTATATGGTATTGAAGTGTAAGAGCATTAAAAGTGACTTTTCCGGCAGGTACAACAGCGCGCGCCGTGGGCGAGGTCAAGGAGCCGAGCTTAGAGGACGCGCCGCCCGACCCCACTTGCATCCCCGTGCCTCCCGCAGCGCCTGCGCACCCGCAGAGGTATGCACACACACGGATTTATGACACTTGCACATACACACACATAGTATTCGACCAACATATCAGCTGTGAGTATCGGAAACTACGACTGATTCCGAAACTACGTTGGTAAGTTTCGACGGCATTTCGTCTAGTCGGCTGTACTACGCACATACGCTCCACCTTCACCTGTGTTAACTGTCGTGCGATGTTTAGCCGAGATTATTATCTCGTAAAACGTATACAAAATAATTGTCTTTGAAGGTAGTTTTAGTTTTGGTCGAAACTGAAGCGGAAACCAAAAACCGGTTTCGTTTTCGATGGTATAAACTAGTTTCGGTCCGACTCTACACACATGCCCATGCGTACTAATAGGTCAATAATCTGTAGCGGCGCAGTATACTTATTGACCGCGTTTTGTATGAATATGTACTAATGAATATGTATTACTTTACCACGGGGGTCCAGTGCGGATTGGTGTACACAGGTTTGTGGCCACCTGCTGTTGGAACTTATCAAGCCACCTGTAAGCCTTCCAATTTGGCTTAACTACTACTATATTAATTGGTGACCGGGACAAACAGCCAACGTGCCTTGTGAAGCACGAAGACGCTTAAATATGAAAATGCCACAAACGGTAACCCATCACAGACCGACTGAACCAAATGCTTCTTAATCTTGGTCACCGCTAAGAACACCGCGGTCATAAAGCGCTACGAGCGCCTAACATGTAATAATGTTTATTCGATATATTTTGGTAACTGTGTAAAGATCATTTAATCCACGATCATGCGCCACACACTTTCTTCTAATCGTGAGGCGGACACGTCTATGAGGACTGAAAAATCTATAGGTAGGTACCTAGAAATACCTCAATTTCTTTACAATCGATAATCAAATGACCGTTTTCTAATAATGTATGCAAGATAAGCTGATTAACCGGTACCTAATAGCCAGTATCGAGTAACTGCTTTGTAGACACAATCTGGCTACCGTCTTTAGGGTTCTGGTTTGGTCATGCTCACTATGTCTTTGCTTGCGGTGGCTGTTTGGCGCGGGTCACTCCCCTCCCTCCAATATGATCGAAAGGAGTGATGGCTGTTCCAGCAGTCAGACTCGTAAACGGGTGCTGTGGGGACTGGTCCATCTGGAATCCTTTAGACACTCTTTACACATAACATCATTAGATTCATATCTCGGTCGTAAGGCATCAAACTGCAGCTAGATATGCGTAAACTATTTAATTGTAACTTAAACATTGTATCTACTCAATATGATTGAAAAAAAAGTAAAGAGAAAGAGAAGTAAATAAAAAAGACAAGCCCGCTGAGTTTCTTCGCCGGATCTTCTCAGTGAAGGCCACGTTCTGAACCAGTGGTAGGTTAATAGTTTAATTAGATTTAAAAAAATGTAAATTGACTATTTGTAAGCGTCGCCGCAGGGCATATACAAAATAAATTTGAGTTTGAATTTGAGTTTAGCGAACTGTATATTTTTGTAAGTGTAGAACAATTTCACATTTTTTTTCAAGCCTAATTATTTTAGTAGATATGTCAAAAATTGGAATACTTTTTACTAACATATACATCTTACAGTAGCCAAGATTCGTACTTAGAAGCGTGCAATTGAAGAGACCTAGGTCTGTGATGAAACATATCATATACTTACTACTAAGAAATCTTATTCTCCATAAATTGTTATATTACAAGGCAAGTAATTCAGAGATCACATCCCTACTACAACACACCAACCAATCTCTTAAAGCATAAAAATACCAAACATCATTCAACATAAGTACACTCGCGCAAAAAACCACTCCGCCCAACCGGAGCCATCGTAATTTTTCCTTCAATATCAATACAGAGATCCGGCAGCGATTCCGCGGAGCCCGGCTTTTTAATTACACAGTGTCAACACACCGGCTCCCCGGCCAATGAATTATTCACCGATCGCTCGGGAAAGACGCTCGTTCCATTTTTTGCGTACTCTCCGTGAACGAGTACTTTTTTCCTCGATTGTACACAGTGTGTAACGGGAGGGTGTAACGGAAGATGTTTGTCTTGAGATGGTTGATGTTGGAATGTTTTGGGTGAAGGAATTAGTGATAAATGTCATTGATGTCATTTACTCATCCTTTTTGATTAAAAAGTATCTCTATAATCGCTGTAAGGAGTGTCGTCTTAGAAGAGACTTTTCACACGTGGTTTTAGGATAACGAATGTGGCTAGGTCTGTCTAATCACCGGATCTTTAAACTTCCGTCATTTTAAAAATATCATTACATATTATAAAACGCGATAAGTTCAATAACTACCGAACGGATTCATAACGTTTAACCAATAGACGAAGTGATTGCAGAGGAAGATCTATATGTATAATTCACCCGTGCGAAGTCGGGACGGGTCGCTAGTAGAATATAAGATAATAATGTTTATATATATTTCTTACTCTAAGATGCAGTCTATGCTTTATAATGGGACGACCTTATATAAAATGATTATGTATCTGAATTTATCGTAGTGACGAGTGTGTAGTGGTTACTTAAATGTTGTATGAACCAATCGGTATAGTTCCTTTAAAAACTTATTCAACATTTCTCATAAATCTAAAATAAATCTTGTAAAGTGAAAATTATTATAAAACAATACTAGGTAAATGATTTAAAAATTAAATTTCATTATATTACTCTATTTCCAAATCTAATTTCCATAAAGCGATCCAAAAATTCTATCCAAAAAGACGTATTGTTTAAGCAAAGATTCCAGCACCACCCCTGCTGTAGTCGACAACCAGGGCCGGAGTCAAAAATTAAGTAATACTAAAATAACGGAGGCCAAAGTAAAGTAAGAATAAAAGAGCGAGAGACCTAGTAACGATGTATATTTTGGTGAAATATTTAATCAGTGCCTTATAAAAACTGCGTTGAAACTAAGCAGTATGTCGAGTTGTACCACTCAGGACCCCAGTCCTACGTATCTTTAAAAAACGTACAAAAAACAAAACTAAAAATTTAAATTAGCTTGTTTCTTAAATCTTAATCCGTATCAATTATATTGCAAACCAAAATCTGGGCGTGTACTAAATCTCTTTAACAGTAATATGTATGTAATATTACTTTGCCGTTAGTTGATACGTGTCTCAGTCTCTTTTTCAGAGCAAGTTGAGATTAAAATAATACTGCCAACTTCCCCTGATCCCAACTACAAAAATAAATACAATAAAACACTAAATTATGTATAAAGAAAATTGTCGTAAAATAAATACAATAAAACACTAAATTATACATAAAGAAAATTGTCGGTGAACTCGAATCCACTCCTGTACAACTGTGTTTGCTCCGCCACTCACTTTTATGAGGTTCAGACAACGGAGGAGAACAACTCCAATGTTTCATCGACGGGATTAATCGTTTAAAATTCATACCTTTTTATTTCTCCCCAACTGGTGGTCGCGGAACTTACTGGAGTATTTCTACTTCATTGGTTATAAACTCTTTACAAGTCAAGTTATGAGATAAATTTTCTTTAGCGACGTAACAAAATGTGCAAAAACGTGCGCAGACATATTTAAAGATCAGACTCACTCAAATAATATAAATGACATCCCGAAACTTACATAAATTTAAGTTTCAAGATATACTATTCTCAAAAAAAGACGCGAAGAGAACATAGCATACATTTAAGTAAAAGTTACGATGTCGTTCGTTTACGGTTTTTTTTCCTTCCACCATTCAACGAATGCAATTAAAATGATCAATTATATATATGTATGACATGTTTTTAATAATATGCTAAGCAAGTTTTGACTTAAATGCATTAAATGATGTTACATTTTTAATGGACGAGGGTAGTTTATTGTACAGTTGTGCACCTTCAAAAGTAATCATTTTTTACCATAGTTCGTTGTAATCTTGAGTAAAACCAAAGAAATAGCAAGTTGTGTGATTCGTTTACTTATTTCCTTGGACTCTATAAAGGATATATTAGAATGGAGTGAGTTATTTAATATTTTTTAAGAATGCGTGTATTGTAGATATATAATTGTTTTATACTCATTATTTTCGTATCTTGATATGATTTGGCAGAAGGCGTTAAAAAAATGTAATGAAATAGTATTTGTTTTTGTTGCATATATTTCATCTACGTTACCCCAGATCTCAATCAGATATAGGTGGGGTTTGACTAGTGAATTGTAGATGGTACAGCGTGTCCGACGTGGAATACATCGCGCAATATTTCGAAGTGATCCAATTAGTGATGAAAGTTTAGTTTATTATGGTCTATTTATCTATCTATCTATATCATTACGCCAGATCCCTTTTGGGGTAGGCAGAGAGTACAGAGTTCCAACAGGTTCTTTCCTTACATACCTCTCTGGCTTCCTCCACTCTCATAGTTCGTCTCATACACGCTCGCCAGTTACGGAGACTCTTGACTTTTCCTTCAGATAAGACTCGGTTTATTTGGTCGTGTTAAGATAGTCTTGGTCTTCCCCGGTACCTGCATCCTTTCACTTTCACATTGTATATCTGTTTTGTCATTCTTTCCTCTGGCATTCTTTCTATATGCCCGAACCAACGGAGCATGCCCTTTCTCATTTTTACACCAATACTATCTTTCATACCCACTCGCTTTCTTACTACGCTGTTGCTAATGCGGTCGGTCAGCTTCACTCAGCACGTCTTCCGTAGAGCTCGCATTTCTACCGCATTTATCATACTTTCATTCTCCTACTTTAATATGGTCGATTTGGCCATGTCTGACAGCTGTCCATTCTTAAGCCTAAATATTTTTCATAAGTTTTTTTTTAAGAATTACTTTATTAAGTTCTAGCGCTTTATAGGGTGGAATATTTTTATCATTTGCTTTTAAAATGACAGCAGATTTTTGACGTGTTAATTGTTAAACGGTTATATTATAACGGTTATATGGTTCCACCAAGAGAATAAAGTGACATCCCATTGAGCTTTAGAAATTAAGCCATGTAATGAGGGTCCAAAGTAAAACAAACACGTGTCATCGGCATATAAAGATACGTGGCCACGTAGACATGGCTCATGAATGTTATTAATGTAAATCAAAAAGAGCAAAGGTCCCAGCATCGATCAAGAACTTTCCTTAAGACATCCTCTAAGTTTTTAATCTAATATTTCGATATATCATTACGACCACATTCCCGAAATGCTGCTCGGTCCGGAACACTACATATGCCATAATATTCATATTACACCAAAATTATTTCTAAGGCGCACCTTATATTATATAAACTCGTTGATTGATATTAAAAAAATTTTTACTTCAGTTATCTTTTTCGATACATGCAGGAAGAGGTGTTCTGTGTAATTTCATTTTGTCATACTTCATATTGAGAAATGCAAACTAGGTAACTTACGAGTGAGGGGTTCATCTTGGGCTTGAATTGCCCTTAGATAAATGCAATTTCTCTATTAATTATATTTTATTATTATTATTGAAGTTTTATTGTATAACATCAAGAGTCAGGAGTCTCCGTAACCGGCGAGCGTGTATGAGACGAACTATGAGAGTAGAGGAAGCCAGAGAGGTATGTAAGGAAAGAAATTGTTGGAATTCTGTACTCTCTGCCTACCCCGTAAGGGATCTGGCGTGATGATATAGATAGATAGATAGAATTGTATAAGATCCACTCAGTTATCAGTTTCCTTCATTATTCATGTGGTTTTACTAAAAAAAACTATTCTGACTACCCAAAAAATGTCTACCTTCTCAAGGGACCGCCCACACAGGGTAGAAAGGGATCTTTCGTATAGAAAAATATGCTATAATAACGTGTGTGTTCTGCGTGCGATTGTTGACAATCACTCCGGTGATTATTTGTACACGACTCCTGCGGGAATCAGGCCTGAGCCAATCAGCATACGCGCTGACTCGATACGAATGTATCGATAACTTGATTTCTTTCGCTATTTTTAAGAGTGAACAAATTGTAATTTCTAAATGGTCATGATGAACAGAACACGAATGTTTTGAAGTAGATACCAAAAGTGTATTTGGAGTAAATGCATTAATTTATCTCTCTAATTACAACATTTTGGCTGTCGATAGCGTGATTTCCTGCTAAAAGAATAAATGCTTCATCTTTGCTTCATGAATCGTCGTATCTATCACTGAGTGTAAATCTATCTATCTATCTATCTATAACCTCACGCCAGATCCCTTGCGGGGTAGGCAGACAGTACAGAGTTCCAACAGGTTCTTTCCTTACATACCTCTCTGGCTTCCTCGACTCTCATAGTTCGTCTCATACACGCTCGCCGGTTACGGAGACTCTTGACTTTTCCATCAGATAAGACTCGGTTTATTTGGTCGTGGTAAGATAGTCTAGGTCTTCCCCGGTACCTGCATCCTTCCACTTTCACATTGTATATCTGTTTTGTCATTCTTTCCTCTGGCATTCTTTCTATATGCCCGAACCACCGGAGCATGCCCTTTCTCATCTTTACACCGATACTATCTTTCATACCTACTCGCTGTCTTACTATGCTGTTGCTAATGCGGTCGGTCAGCTTCACTCCGCACATCTTCCGCAGAGCTCGCATTTCGACCGCTAAACCAATTATCAATCGAAATTGAAAATTAATAATGTAAACACTGTTAATTATAAATTTCGATTGATAATTAACAGTGTTTGCCCAAATGCAAATGCCCAAGGAATCCATTGGCGTGACCTTTGGGTCACGCCAATGGATTCCTTGGGCATTTGGGAATGTGTCGAGGAAATTTTCAGTGTAGGTTTTCGAGGAATATCGAAGGAAAGCAAGAGAGTAATTAATTGCTTCATGCTATTTTGTCCATTTAAATGTATCCCATTTACGGCGTGACAAAGTTAATTTGAAAAAGCTAAACATTTTAGCTTGGTATATGTTCTTCTGAAGTTATCATACGCATGTTGCATGCGCGTAATCCAGTAAGTTTATCGATATCGACAATGGTACCCCGTTTTCCCTACCGACGCCGTTTCTCCCGACACAGCTTGTTTAGATTTTTACGCAAACAGAGTACCGAGCCATCTTTCTAATTGCCTTAATTAAAAGCATCCACCAATAGGGAACGACGAACGAGGTGGCCTAAAAAATGAGAGTTGAGAGAAAAAAAGTCACAGAGAGTACATCGTCGCCAACCGTTTGATTTAATTCTGTCAATTATGTTTTTTCAGTTGATATGTTACGAATTTAATTTGAAGGGTAGTTAGGGCTGGTTTCTGGCTTTATATTATTAATGTTACTTGGTATTATTGAGGGGGCAATCATTTGATAGTCTACTTAACGGCCTGTTCGAGTTTTGCGTCATTTACTGATTTCTTTATAATAATATCAGCCTATACTGCCCACTACTGGACAAAGGCCTTCTCTCACAAATGGAGGTGACAGAGATTAGGTCATACTTCACGACGCGGATCCAGTGCGGATTGATGGAGGCAGGTTTGTGGCCACCTGCTGTTAGAACTTATCAAGCCGCCTTTAAGGCTTCCAACTCGGCTTAACGACTACCACATTATGTGGTAGCCTGGACCAACTGCTTAACGCCTTCCGAAGCACGGAGACGCTCGAATATGAAAATGCCACAACTGGTCACCCATCTCGGGTCGACCGAGTCGAACGCTGCTTAACCTTGGTAATCGGTAAGAACACAGCGGTCGCACAGCGCTACGAGCGCCTTTCTTTATAATGTGGCCAATGAAGACTGAATGATTACCTCTGGTATCTGGAATCATCGGTCCTTTGTATTGAGCGTTGACTATGTAGGAAGTATAAAATTAATGATTTCCTTGCGATATTATTGTTTACTCAGTTAATTTTCAATTGTTATTTTTATTATTGGTGGCGCACTGCAACGATTTGTATCGCAGCACGCACATAAATGAAATAACACACATATAATGCCTCGCTAAAACAAATACAGATAAAACTTGCGATCATCCTACCATGAAAATATATATAGTATATATAACTAGCAGTTTCCCGCGATTTCGTACCCGGTCGACAACAGTGCCACCTACCGGGTCTAGGTTATATAGCCTATGTTACTTCTGGATAAGGTAGCTTTCTAAAGGTGAAATAATTTTTAAAATCGGTCCAGCAGTTTTTGAGTTTATTCGTTACAACCATACAAAAATACAGATCTTTTCTCTTTATAATATTAGTATAGATAAGGTAGCTTTCTAATGGTGAAAGAATTTTTGAATTCGGTCCAGTACTTTTTGAGTTTATTCGTGACAACCATACAAAAAAACAGATCTTTCCTCTTTATAATATTAGTATAGATAAGTTAGCTTTGTAGTGGTGAAAGAATTTTTGAAATCGGTCCAGTAGTATTTGAGTTTATTCGTGACAAACACACAAAAATACAAATCTTTCCTCTTTATAATAGTATAGATGAATCGAAACGTAAATAAAAAAATAAAAGCATACATAAAAAATCGTCGCTTGGATACCGCGTACCATTCAAAAGCCGGGGATGAGATTAATTTGATTGTCGGGTTTGCCCGCCCGCTGTTTGTCGACCGGGCAGCAGCCCGCCCCGCGAACCCCGCGTTTACCCGCGGATAATTACCACCCCTTTGCAGTTCAGTATTAATTGGCCGAATTTTAATGATGTTCAAATACCAACCAGCCGTGATAGTCAATGTTGAAATTATATCTATTTTCTGTTGATTTTCGAAAATGCTGGTTTCAGATGTGGCAGATAAAACACAGACTATTTAGTAAAATAGTATAGGGATTACAGGAAGTAAGAAAATGTTGAATTAAAATTTTTAATTGAGAAACTGGTTGATAATCTTACCGGTTTTATAAAAGAGGCAATTAAAAAAAACACCTTACACATTTCATAATTATAATTTTCAAATTGCATTCGGAAAATGAGGTTTCATCATTTGAAGATTTATCTATATCATCACGCCAGATCCCTTACGGGGTAGGCAGAGAGTACAGAGTTCCTACAGGTTCTTTCCTTACATACCTCTCTGGCTTCCTCTACTCTCATAGTTCGTCTCATACACGCTCGCCAGTTACGGAGACTCCTGACTTATTAAAAATATTTTTTCAGGATAATTCACACCATTATACATATTATTATTATTATTATACGTATATCAATCGTTATACATATTAGGTGTATTTCTAATATGATTAAGAAATTTGCAATGCTAATGTTGATCTATTTCTTTCTAAATCAGTTTTATGTAGTGTTGTAAAAATGAGCGCTGAAGTCGAGCGTTTAGCGCTAAGTCGACGCTTACGAGCATTGAAACACGTAGAAGACGCGAGCGTTTTAAGCACTGACTCGAGCGTTATTACGACAATAGTTTTATGGCGGTCATCTTTTTGAAAATAATCCCAATTAGTTTATCATCACCTATATGAGGTTCTAGATGATAAGATAAAGCGCCGGGGCTGGTCTCCCTGCGGGTAATTAAAAGAGGCGAATTGCGCTAATTATGTTTGCCGTGGCACCCGCCCATCCCCCGGTCGGCCTACGCTGTGATTGTGTTTTGATTTCATGAATTATCGCGGATTTATGTATTGAGATGAGTAAAGCGATAATTAATAGTGAATAGATTACGTATTCTGTGATCATTTATTCAGGAATACTCTAAATTAATTAATTAATTAATTTACGCAGTTATTACACATAATGTCAGCCCACTGCTGGGCAAAGGCCTTCTCTCACAGATCGAGGTGAGAGAGATTAGGTCATACTCCACCACGCGGACTCAGTGCTGATTGATGGAGGCAGGTCTCTGGCCACCGGCTGTTGAAACTTATCAAGCCGCCTTTAAGGCTTCCAACTCGGCTTAACGACTACCACACATAGAAATTATTATTATCGTGTTTTTTTTTAACCTTTATCTAAGGTGACTACCTATTTATTGCACTTTTTGGGCAGTCTTAAGAAGTTATGGGCGGTCTGATAAGTTCCCACAGCAGGTGGCTACGCGCCTGTATCCACCAATCCGCACTGGTTCCATGTGTCGGGCATACCCCGTTAAAGCGAATAGGTCATAACCTATTCTCTTTAACCTTCAGTTGTGATTTATTGATAATGTAGGGACACATTCACTAAGCGCGTATAATTTTTTTATGTAATTTCTTGTAAAGTCAGTCGTCTCTATTGGGACTCGTGCTTATAGGTTAGGACGCAACTAATGAACTCGTAACATAAAGATTAGTATCGACGACGATTTAGCGCAGTGGTTAAGAGCTTGAGCTGCTCCGCCCACTGTGTCTAATAGTCGCGGGTTCGATTCCTGCACGGGACAAATCTTTGTGTGATCCAGAATTGTTTGTTCCGGTCTGGGTATTTGTGTATGTGAATTTTCATGTTTGTAAACGCACCCACGACACAGGAATAAATCCTAGTGTGGGGCTACGTTTTTTTAAAAAGAAATGAAAGGAAAGTGTTTTATTTTTAACTAGAAACAACGACTCGGAAGACAATTCGTCCCCGAATCATTAACTACGTCGTCAGTGAAGTAGCAGCTAATGTCTTCGCCCCTAAACTAATAATCTCTTCTACCTAGCAGGGCAGAGTTAATACGAACGCCCCCGCTGCCACCGTCACCGCCGCCGGCGTCGTCGGCGCCGCCCGCGCCAATCACGTCGACGTCGACGCCGCTGAGTGTTGCCAACAGTCCCGCGCCCGCGCCGACGCCGCCCGCAACGGACGTCGTCTCTGTCGCCACGACCGCAGATCTAACCATTATAACTATTACACCTGTTACGGTAAGTGTTTTACTGTTAATGTTTTTAAAATATATAAAGAACCGACCACGATCAAATTAATGGTATCTTTGAAAAGGGTTAAGTGCGCCCTAAGGCGACGGAAATGCATGAAATGATTGAATGTAAATGTAGCGAAAGAGGTGTCTTAACAGTGATGCAACGAACGAGACTCGTAGCGTTTGACGAGCTATAATCTCTGCCTAAATCTCTAGGATAGGATTGCATATCTTGTGAAATTCGATTTTTTCTCCATCCGTACTGTCCTATTACTCGGTGGATGACGACCGATATATCTAACTGTGAGATGAAAAATTGAAATTTCTACATAAAGTTGAATAAGTGCTACCAAATGAAGAAATGAAAATCTTTTTCTCGATAACCTCCTTTGGACTGGGGTGGTAGATTATGATCCTTTACCCTCTTTCGTATGTTGGTTAATTATTGTGACACAATGACAAACCTGTGTGATTTTTTTTACTGAGTAGCGTTTGAATGATATCTGCTGACGATTTTTTTTAAGACTTGATGCTAGTGGCATAGATATTTTTTACGTTCAGGCAGGACACATATAAGTCAGTTCAATTAATATAACTCAAGGACAACTCAGTAATATGTATTTTGTACCTATACATAAACAATATGTTCGCTAGACGGCGTCAACAACGAGCGAAGCGGCGACGCCGGCGACGTCAACGGTGGTGACATCGTCGACGGGGAGCGCGGCGCCGGCGGCGGTGACGGCAACGCTGACGCCCAGCAGCGGCAGCGCGCCGCCCACGCCGCAGCCCGCACAGCCGCCGACGCCGACGCAGCCCCCGCCAACGCCCGAAACAGGTATGATTGTTTACTTTAAGGTTTGGTCTAATAGCCGACGCAACGCGACGGGAGCGCGACGCAATCGTTCGGCTACGTTCGGTTGTGACGTTTGCCATCGCGCGGAGCGGGACTGCGCTGAGTGGCGTCTCGTACATATCAGTACATTACAACTGTCCAAGCCGCGCCGCCGTCGCGCTCCCGTCGCGCTGCCTCGGTTATGTGGCGAAACCTTTATTGTTTGTTGTGAGTCACTCAAAGTTTTGTCCCGTGTGAGAATGGAACCCGCGATTATTCGACCCAGTAGGCGGAGCGGCTTGAGCTTTTAACCAACGCGCCAAATCGTCCGTAAAATTAGGTTCATAGGGCACACTCTAGTCAAGGTCAACGGGAAAGGTTAAATTTTTGAAATAAACATTGTCAAGGTCATTCATTAGTAGTCATTCGTTAGTACTCTCCTTAATGCTCCTGCCCAGGTACGGAAACGTTAGTGTTAATATCTGCGTCAGACGTTCCCACATCTCAATTAACGCATTAAATATTGGCTACATCTACGTATTGTCTTAGCTAGTGTTTATTTAACGCTATATGAACCAGGTGGACGAGTACCATTAAGGCTGTAAAGTAAGCTTCCAAAAATACGTTCGATAGTCAAAAGATTCTTGAATTATTTGCTGCCTATTTGTGAATATAATGTATTGAATAAAATTTAATTGAATGTATTCAAATTCACTCGAAATAACTTCTCACAAACCCCTTTGTAAATTGTCTATTTAACGGTTAAGCGGATATGTATAAAATATACGTCAAAAGAATGCCTAAGAATTTTACTGTAAATTAATTGTATTGAAGTCGAAGTGGTAAACCCGATTTTTACATTTTACGATATGAACAATATTTTTTTTAATATGAAACAATTTCGGATAGTAATTCATATTGAATTAATTGTCCGACGTTTACTTGCCAACGGTACCTTGGCAGCGAACACGAAAATTATAACGTAAAAATAAACAGTTGTAGGCATGATAGAGCAGCTGTGGTATTAATTTTTTTTATAATATTTTGCCTAATTAAACATCTAATTCACCTATAGACCTAGAAGGATAATTTATGTAATTAAAAATATGTTTTAAAAAGTAACAATTAAAAAGAGTTCGTATAAATGGATTAACTTTACTAACTAACTTAAATTATTTCGATTTTAATAGTAAAAACTCAGAAATAGAATAATAATAGGTTTATGATGCATAATAATAATGCGTGTTTGTTGCATTGCCCCAAATTGAAAATAAAAAAAAACAACGTAGTAAGCCTTACATTTCAGTATAAAATAAAACGACACTATACCTTCAAACATTTATTATTATAACAAGGTCACAGTTGAACCTAAACACATTATAACCTACTCCACTTTAAGCTCGTCCAAGATCACTTCTATTGATATGTACCAATTCACTACTACGCAACTTCATATCGCGGCGTCGCTCACTTCGCCGCTGAGGTTGACGGCTCCGGCTGCACGTCGGTCAAGGTCACAGCGCTCTCCTCAACGTGACAACGCTTGCGATGTTTATGCACGAAGTAATAAGAAGGAAACTTTGACCCGCAAGTTTTGCACGGGTAATAGTGTACGGTTGTGCGCGTCTGGGATTTACGGTGTCGACACTGCCAGTTGCGGTCCGCCGAGGTCTCCTGCCAGGCGACGTTCAGGACGCGGCTGAAGCGTACTGGCCCGTCACAGGACGCGATGTCTAATACTGTGTTGGATTGTTGTTGTGGCGGGTCGGGTGCTTCGATGCGTTCGACGTCTAGTTCGCTGGATGTTGTTGAAGAGGGTGAAGGTGGTGGTGGCGAAGCCGGTGGGGATGGGACCCTAGCCCGGCGCGGGACGGGGCGGTGGGCCCCAGGCGGCGGCGCGGGCCGGGCCACGCACGGACTCGGGCCCAGCCACGCGCGGTATAGAGACAACATGCTCGGACCACGCTCGCTTCTCGACTGCGGCGCGCGAAATACAACCCCTTGTTTATATAGACGCTGTGGGGGGTTGGAGTTACACCGGGGTTTTTGGAAATTTATTTCACACTTGATTCCTAATACTTGTGTGGCTAATTTGGTACATAGTTTCAAGTAATATTGTTACAAATTTTGGGGATGATGTATGGCGACGATTTAATTATTCGTATTTTATAAGAACCGAGCGATATTAATCACGCCATAAATAAATAAAAAGTATTTTTAGTCGGAAAAATTATTAAGAAAGTAATGTGACGATGATATAGAAATTCATGATGTTAAATAATTATTTTAATTTAAAAAGTTTTTAAAAACAAGTCTTTATAGCAAAAAAGGTACTATAGTATTATTCAAGACAAATTTAACGCGCCCTAACACGTCAGAGTTATGTTTAGAAGTTGTGTAGTTCCGTTGGCTACACGTCGGCTCCATCATCCGAACTTGGGACATAATCCAGGTCTACAGAACTAGTCAAGACAAATCTAATGAGCCCAAGCACGGCGGGGTTATAATGAATAGTTGGGTAGTTCCGTTGGTCACCTTCCGGCTCCATCATGACACTATGGACACCATCCAGATTTACAGAACTCTTCAAATCAAATCCAACTAGCCAAAACACGGCGGGGTTATATTGAGCACTTGTGTGGTTCCATTGGCCACTTTTGCCTTCCACAGACCCTTAACAGTATCTGGTTGTGTAGTACTACTAAATACCAATCTAACGAGTCCAAATACAAGCGGGCTACGTTGTATAGCTCACATGTTATGACCACCTTCCGACTCCATCATCAGGTCAGCTCCACGGCCGTATTATTGCATTGTCATCGGAATTACATACGTATGCCAAATTTCAGCGCAATCTGACACCCGCACTTGCTTGAAAAATGGATAACAAGATTTGAATCGGACATTCAGACAGACAGACACGAACATTGCAAGTTAAATAAAAACTTGTCATAAGCTTCAATTAGGAATTTTTAGAAAATTCACTTGTCTTCGACGATTGAATAACATGATTGCCTAGTTTATCTATTTTAATATAAACTCGGTGCTACGCTAAAGTTTCTACCTTCTGTCAAGAGCTTTCCCACAAAGTGAAACATTACCACAGGTCCCCTGACGGGCGCGACTATTCTCTCGCCCGTCTGTGACTCTGCTAACAGTTAATCCACTTAATACTCCCTCGATACTGTCACAAAAACCTTTAAGACATCATCTTTTTTTTAAAAAAAAGATAAGTTCACGTCAAAAAAATATGTAAATGGCGCAAGAAATGTCAATCGTAAAAAAAAGAATTATTATTTTTATAAAGAATTACTTTTCCATCAGTGTTCTAAATTCAAATCTAAGAGCCCGTTGTAAAAGGATCTAACGTTTAGCAATATGTAACGTTTTATCCATAGCAACAGGAACATATTGCTAAAATGTACCGTTATAAAAGTTGTGATAACAGAAGTTAATGATAGATAATAGAAGGAGATTTCATCCTGTATAAACCTGGTATCGCCCATTAGTGCACGTCTTAACCCTTCTGCTCCACCCGCGACGAAAGACGATACCAGTATGCTCAATGAGGTCACGGCCGCGCGGTCAATAATTTGCCGAGGTTTATAAAAACGACGATAATTTAAAAACTACCCAATGTTTTGACTTGCAATAAAACGTATTTTCATCTATGATGTTACTGTGTCTTACTTGTGTATACATTTATTTGATACGTAAGTTTAAGAATATGAATGGCCGATTGCCACAGACAATCCATGACAAGTATTATACACCAAAATAAAGAACGTAAACTCCGCCATCTTTCGTCCGAACAAACCGTATGTCTACAAGGTCACGTGTTCATACTAGAATGGACTTTTTAAATCAGTAATATCATGAGACAAATTTGTGACTTAGTGAGTATAAGGCATGATTTTGCCCGAGACAAATTTGTCGCTTAGTGAGTTAAAAGGTTAAACTAAATTGATTTATCATTGCTCAAGCAGCTTATCAAAGCATCAGGCTCGCTTGCATTCTTATGAAGTGTGGACATATTGAGATATGAATAGTTTTCTCAACGACTCTTACGGTTATTTTAGCGATTTTGTCATGGTAAACTTTTAAAAAATTTGACGTCATGATCTTCTTGTTTTACTAAAACATAAAGCGATCCATCTCCAGGGAATCGTGGAATAGGTATTATCTGTAGGATTCCATCCGCTCAGTACACAATATGCCTTGTTTAATTTGTTCTACCGATCTCCCATGGGCAGGGGGGACTGATGACAAAAATATTTTCATACTAAATGGGCATTTATTTGTTTGTTATCTTCATTTGAAATGGCTGGTATGACTTGGATGAATTCAAATTTAGTGGAAATGGTTCTTGTGTTATCAATTAGATCGAGTAGTCATGGATTCGATCTCCTCAAGAGACACACTATCATTGTTATCTTTGGCAAATAATTAATTTATTTATTATTTATATTTTTATTATATGCCAGATCTCTTCCCAAGTTGGTAAAGAGCACAGAGTTCCAACAGGTTATTTCCTTACAGACCTCTCTGGCTTCCTCCACTCACATTGTTCGTCTCATATATGCTCGCTGGTTATGGAGATTCTTGACTTGCCCTTTTGAAAAGATGCTGCCTATTTGGCCATGCATCTTTCCCCTTTCGCATTAAATATCTGTTTCTATTATATACTAGCGACTTCGTCCGCGTGGAAATAAAAAAAAAAAAGGATTCTAAAATTAAAGTAGCCTAAGTTACTCCTTATAACATCAGCTATCTGCAAGTGAAAGTCCCGTTTAAATCGGTCCAGCCATTTCAAAGTTTAGCCGGAACAAACAGATAGCCAGACAAATTTTTTTTAAATTTTTTTTTTTTTGGTTGTAAATTACGTAATACTTTCATATCCATTTAGTAAAAAGCTGTTATTTTGACATTACAAACATACACTTTAAATTATATTTGTATAGTTTTTGTTTTCAAAATCGAGTTATCGAAACTATAGTTAATCCAGTCATATACAAATTACACGGTGCGACAGGTTAGTAATCCCTCGCAGGCTTGACAGGGTTCCACGCTCACACAGAATTGTAAATCGAGCGGCGGGTACGTCGGACACACTTTGTGAGCTTAACGGATTAAACGACCTGCGAGACATAGGCTTTATCACGAATAATTATTTCGATGCATTTAACAGTTAGGTTATTACAAATTGATAATGTAAAGATGTTGTGTGTAAATAATGTACTCTATTGGCCGCAGGGCCTTCAGAGCTTCACCGGACAAGCTAATGAAATATTCAACTAAAAACTGTTTTTTTTTTTGGGTAGTAGACTAGCGGTACTTCTTGGATGTGGCAAAATGAGGTATATTGATGATTTAATACGATATAGTTATTAAAAAAACAACCCCGTTTATTTTCCCCATGTAAGGGCGACAGAAGTGTTCAGTGTACACCTGTAAAATATAAAAGAGGGCGAGTTTATTGCCATCATAAAAATAATAGTCACTAGACTCTGTGATGATACTGAAAATGCTTCTATAAAAAACCCTAACTTCGACTGACCTAGAATTTGTAAGCAGGGCTATGAGATCGCCAGCCGCATTCTAGACGACTAGCCTAACGAGGCAAATTAATTGCTTGGATTGTCTCAAGATGATGAGAGAATGACTAAACAGATATACAATGTGAAAGTGGAAGGATGCAGGTACCGGGGAAGACCTAGACTATCTTACCACGACCAAATAAACCGAGTCTTATCTGAAGGACAAGTCAAGAGTCTCCGTAACCGGCGAGCGTGTATGAGACGAACTATGACAGTGGAGGAAGCCAGAGAGGTATGTAAGGAAAGAACTTGTTGGAACTCTGTACTCTCTGCCTACCCCGCAAGGGATCTGGCGTAATGATATAGATAGATAGATAGATAGAATTGTCTCAAAAATATATACTTTTTTTATGCGAAGAATTTTTTTTGTTTTATTACTTTTATCAACAGGAATTACAATCTTACATGCTAAACATTTATAATTATAATTCTAGGTACTTATATCTAATTGCACACCATATATAAGATAACGTACGTAGTGTATCTTAAACAGAAAAATGTGTATACATACATATAGCAGCTATAAAGTTGATAGAGATTTGCGAAATGTATAAAGGCATGATATATAATAAAATACTGTACTTCTTATATTGTTTATACATTGGTGCATAGGAGAAGAACGACCCATGACCGTTCGGAAACGCGGCATCAAGAATTTTGCTTGGATGTCATCATTTAAACTGACTTCAAAAAGGAGGAGGTTCTTTGTTCGTCTGTATTTTATACGACTTATTAAATCTATATAATAATGAACACAGTTAAAAGAAGCGTTCTATGAGTGGTACATAAATACGAAAACGTATATCTCATTTTAGTCTTAACGTTCAATGAGATTGATATAGTCACATTAAAATCAACACACCCCCCTGCGGCAATCCATTTAATCTGCAAGATGTCTCTGCCAGTGTTTGCGGCAAATAAACACGGTTGGATAGCCGGGCTCGTTAAATTCTCGCGGTACGCCGCACATCTGTCGGCAAACACGGGTGACATCCGACTCTGACTCTGCCCACCGGTGGTGTTAGCTGCTAACTGCTGGGCCCCCATTTTGCTTGTGTATCGAATATTTTTATGAATCATTTTGAAAGTCCCATGGTGGGCGCCAAACATTTTCCTTTTTATTAAATCCACTTACTGCCTTGTTGGTCTAGTGGATCTTAAAATAGCTAGTGATCTTTAGGACTTCGATTCAAATTCTAGGTTGAATAAATTGTGTGTGAATGATTTACGATGTTGGCCGTGGGATCTTTACAGCTTCACCGGAAAAGAGGGCGAGCGTGCAACCATTACGCTCAAGCCAGAAGGTCAAGGGCGCCTTAAGGAGGAACGGCCTCGGCTTGGGCGGTAGCTAAGGGGGACGGCATATACTAGGTGTCTTGCCGTGGTGCTCTGCACCGGCCGGTGGGCAAGGAATTCCTCGACCTCGCCGGCGAAATCGGTGTCTGATCCTGTGTGGTTAGACATAGTGTTACTGAGGTTATTTCCGGACCTAACATAATCTGTGAAATGTTGATGTACAGTATGCCCGCCACGCATGCTTGGAGAATATAGGCGTGATAACGCTTCATTATAATAATTAATTAGTAAACCTAATTAACGTTTAAAATTAAAGCTTAGGTTAAAACGGCTCACGTTGGGCGCCACTTCATCAAAATATCAAATGAAAGCTGCAAAAGGATAAAACGTTGAATCTGGATCCAATTAGCTCCCGTACAAATATCAGTAATTGGTTGAGATTAATCGACACTGCTGCTCGCCGATCTACGAACACTGGATGGGGTTAAATTGTAGGTCGGAAGACCTAATTATTATATTAAATTAAGTTTCAATGAAGTCACTCAACTACCGATTCGGATAATTCAATAATGAGTACTTTATGCAGATGACGCGGTTTTAATAGCGCCAACAGCCACTGATCTGCAAACACTAGTCACAGTTATGAAAGACGACTGCATGATCAATGGCTTACACTTGAATGTGAAGAAAACCAAGATTATGGTTTTTGAAAGGGAAGAAACCAGAACGAATGTAAGGATTGTGGTTGGTAACGATGTGCTGGAGCAAGTGAATGAGTTTGTATATCTTGGATGCGCCTTCAGTAAGGATGGGAAATACACCGCTGACATAGAGAGAAGAGTGAGTGCAGGGAACCGAGTGAATGGTGCGATGGGAAAGCTACTCGGGAGCCGGCACTTAAGCCATAAGGCGCAGCTGGCCATACATAACGGAGTTCTTGTCCCAACGCTGTTATATGGTAGCGAGAGCTGGGTATGTAAGAAGGAGAATGAAAGTAGGATAAATGCGGTAGAAATGCGAGCTCTGCGGAAGATGTGCGGAGTGAAGCTGACCGACCGCATTAGCAACAGCATAGTAAGACAGCGAGTAGGTATGAAAGATAGTATCGGTGTAAAGATGAGAAAGGGCATGCTCCGTTGGTTCGGGCATATAGAAAGAATGCCAGAGGAAAGAATGACAAAACAGATATACAATGTGAAAGTGGAAGGATGCAGGTACCGGGGAAGACCTAGACTATCTTACCACGACCAAATAAACCGAGTCTTATCTGATGGAAAAGTCAAGAGTCTCCGTAACCGGCGAGCGTGTATGAGACGAACTATGAGAGTCGAGGAAGCCAGAGAGGTATGTAGGGAAGGAACCTGTTGGAACTCTGTGCTCTCTGCCTGCCCCGCAGGGGATCTGGCGTGAGGTTATAGATAGATAGATAGTTTGTTTTAGTCTGAAGTCTGGCATTACATTGGGACTTAACATCGTCGGCGAAAATTAGGGAGTACACAGTACTAATTTACAACCCCTGCTTGAAGAATATAGGCGTGTCGGTGTTTTTTTATGTCCTGAATGCCACGTTTTTTGATTTCGTATGCTACAGGATAAGGCTTTAGAATGAATTGAAAATCGAGTATGCTGTATAAATTATTAGACGTTGTTATTTGGTGGATAAAAAGAAAACGAAAAATTTCAACTTAATGTCTCTGCTAAAGCGTGATATGTGATTGAATCATACGTTCTTGTTAGGTTATACTCTCGATTGTAAACACATCCACGACACAGGAATCATTATTAGAGCGGGCAACAATTTTTTTTTAAATAGAAAAATTACTTGTGGCATTTCCAGAAAGGATATTGCATCTTTGGTCTACTCGCGCAATGGCGACGTTGGGTATCTCCAAGATAAACGTTGGCGGGTTTGCTCAGAATTCGCAGCTAATTAGCACTCTACGGAATAGACGAACGATATTCAGCAACACTTATGTGAATAATTTTACCTCGATTTCATTCCCATTCAGTATTTTTTATGATTGGAAATTGCTTTATAAAAGCTTCCATTTGGACATCAGTGTATGTCCTAAGCCCGGGTTCACACTAACTAAAAATAATGCTCAGGAGATGAAAACAATGTTTATTCTACAGTTTAAAGTTAATTATTATAAGAATTTAACGCTTTGCCTCAAATAGCATGTGACTGGTCTATTGTCATGCTGATGCAAACTCTAAAAGAAGCGGCACGATTACAATTTAACCACTTCATTCCAAGCAATCAGAGTTAACTTCTGTTAGTCATTAACCCATTTTTGTCAACATAAAATTATCAAAGTTTATTAGGATTATGGAAGAACCAGATATTATGTTAGGTTTATTTATATAGAGTTTTGGTGGTGGTCGAGGAGGCCTATAGACAATAAAAGATGGACTATAGAAAGGCTGTGATGATGATATTAACAAATCGCACCAACAGCATAACATCAAACTGCCTGTTTGCATTACTGCCAGTTAGCTCAAATCCGTGCACTGTTCATCCGAACAATAGTTAATAATTAACTTGCAATGTTGCAGTTAAATTGTGCAATAGGTACCGTCGGAAAATGCATGTTTATGTTACAATATTAATTTATTTTAAACTAGCTGTTGCCTGCAGCTTCGCACGCGGTTATTTTATAAGTTGGCCACTTTTATCACAGTGAAATTGACTCTAGCACTTGGGAATAATGTAGCTACCCGACAATGAAATAATATTCGGAATCGGATCAATAGTTCTAGAGTTCACATCCTACAAATATAGCTACTGGCAACTTTATCTCTTAGTTATATATTTTTTTGAAATACTAGGAACCGACGTATTACGTATGTTATCTTAGGAATGGGTGGAATTGTTAAAATTATTCCTAATTGAGATGTCATTAAGATAACATTAACGTTAAAACACCGATGGCTTTAACGTTAATTGCTACTAAGACAAATCAAGAACGATGAAAAGATTTTATTGAAATAATACTGTGTACGAATTTCAAGATGATAATGTCAATAGGTATCAAAAAAGTTTTTATATTGCTTCCCTTTTCTTCTACTCGTATCATCTTAAGTTTTAAGACTTCGTATCCCATTTAGTTAGATCTATTTATGTACGAAAAATATTTTTAACAATACGCACTAAACAAACACAACAGCCAACAAAAACGAGCACCCACCAATCTATCGGAACGAAATCCAGGCTAATCTGTTTTGCGTTTTGAACTGGCGCCCAATGCGGGACTCTGAATATTGTACGAGCCGCCCGACGTGATTTACGAATCATCTCGCTCCGTTTTACCTCCACTTGTTAATATGCAACTACTCTCAATTATGCAACGGCTTGGAACTAGATTTAAATGACTAAATAGGGTGATGGATTAGCATTACAGGCGTTCATTAGGGTGTGTTGTTATTTCATTAATGTAGATTATTGTTTTGACAATTTGATGCTGGTTAAAATTTAAAAAGCGTTTTTCACTTTACGACTTAAATCATCTAAGCATAAATTTTTAGTTAAAATTTTGTCCAGTATTAAAAAGTTGTGTTCACATTCAGTTGTGTCACTAAATAGTTGAATAAAGAAAAGTTTAGTTCAGTTTTTGTATTACTTAACAAACACATAATAACACCTTATCCTCTATATTTCATCACATGTTCGGTCTGTTATGTTTCAAGAGAGGCCTGATCCATGTTTCAAGGGAGGCCTGATTCGTCTTCAAACTTAATTTTATGAACCTGCTCCCGAGAACTGAAATATCCTGTGTCTCAGCGAGCCAAAGTAAATCTTGGACCTTTAAACGAGAATCTACTCCATAAAACTAAAATAATTATGTATTTTTGTCATCAGCGCTAACGGAACGCATCAGCACTCCATCTTCAACGACGACAATCACCACCACCACAATCACTACGACATCTTCGAACTGTGCTGTGTGCAACATGCCAGGAGCCACTCGCACCGTCTCCCGATCGCGGGCCATCCACTACGGGCTAAAGGAGGAGGCTGTAGGGGCGAGGGTTTGCGAGCCCTGCCATTGCCGGTGCGTCAGGTCACGGTATACAAGGTGCCCGGTGCCAACCTGCCCCGGGCCCAGAGTTAGAGCGAAACGGTTGAGGCATTTACCCCCGAGATGGCACGACTTGTCGCTGGAGTTGAAGAGGCCGTTGATGGAAGAGTTTGGTGAGTAATCCACTAATCAGAAATTTAGCTATAAACTTTTCCTACATTTGTAATTTTCAAACGTGCTGTATTAATGTAGTCAATACGTTCATGTATCTAGGATCTACTTTAATAAATAAAAACTTACGTGGTTTGTCGTTGTATATGTCATTTCTTTTCAGCATCCACTAGGATAATTTAGGCATACAACGACAATTTTAATATCACACAGCTACACAAAATATTTCTCGTCAAAGACTTAAATGATGAGGCTAAAAAAGTTGTAGTAATCTTCATAAATGTGAAGCGACGATATATGCAAAGTGACTAGCAACGGTTGGAAGGAGACTGGGCGCAGTGGTGTGCCTTGGAAGAGGCTAATGTCCAGTAGTGGACTGATGCTGGCTGATGAAACTTCACATCGCCATAACATTCCTGTACGGCATCCATAAAATATATCATATTTGCCGTCGCTAAGAAGTATTCGAAATTGAAATGCCTTTGTATTATTTGCAGAAATTCCAAGCGAACTAAGCAAGTGTTGCCTGGCGTGCTTCAAGCGGATCACGCGGCGGCTGGAGACTGTGGGCGAGGGCGGGTGTGCGCCGGAGCCCAGCGAGGAGGAGGCGGCGCGGTTCCGCGCGTTACTGCGCGACCACGGCACGGCCTGGGAGCGCATCGCCGCGCTCAGTGGCCGCCCGCCCGCCAGCCTCAAGGCCTTCTACTTCACATATAGGTATTCCACACAATGTTGCACCGTGGGCTGTTGGGGTCTCTAGTGGCGACTAATTGCGTGTGTTACTTAACTGCGCTGGTACATTATGTGTAGCCCATATATGGGCTACCGTAGGTGGGTCGTACACTACAATATTACACATTGTACTAATGCGAAACTCTAAATAGCTCTCTAATAATGACAATCCTAGTACCAGAGAACCATGGTCACGGGATCCCTCCCTGAGGTGTTTGGCGTCTGAAAGTCAATGTTATTCGAAACATAATTCAAATAAAAAGTCCTATTAATCCTAGGCCGGATAAAGTATGCCTTTTAATAGAATAATTTCAATAGTAGTCAAGAATCTGGCATTGGTCCCGGTGTAATGACAACAACTCTGCCCATCGTTTGAAGAATATTAGTGTAAAAGAAAATATGGTCTATATTTTAATAATCTTGTTTTTCTTAACATATTTATACGTCTTCTTAAATTTTTAACCGTCGTTCGTCGTTACCCAAATCTCTTATCTTATTAACTATCCCTCCTCTCTCTCACACCTAGACGTCCATCCCTTTCACTCCTAATACGTTCCATTTCACTCCCCGCTTAATACGTTTCGTTCTTTGGATAAACACTCCCACATTAGCTCGATATTTATTTCTTTTGATTTTGTTTTTTTTTTGTCCAATTCTGTTGGGATTTTTTTATTCTATGGGAATGTATTACAATCGTAGTATGCCATACAAAAATGGGTCAATGATGTGGTTAAGAGCGTAGATAAGAACTGGCCACGATTGGTTCAACATAGGGATATGTAGCACAAGAGGGTGGACGCGTGATTCTTGCAGTGGGTGGAATAAGGTGCAAATGGTGATGATTTGGGAACTTAATATGCTTTTTTAATATAATCTATCTATTTATCTATATCATCACGCCAGATCCCTTGCGGGGTAGGCAGAGAGTACAGAGTTCGAACAGATTCTTTCCTTACATACCTCTCTGGCTTTCTCCACTCTCATAGTTCGTCTCATACACGCTCGCCGGTTACGGAGACGGAACTTGTCCTTCAGATAAGACTCAGTTTATTTGCTCGTGGTAAGATAGTATAGGTCTTCCCCGGTATTTTGTCATTCTTTCTATATGCCCCAACCAACAGAGCATACCATTTTCTCATCTTTGCACACGCTCGCCGGTTACGGAGACTCTAACTTTAATATAATCCTACTTTAATATTATAAATGATGAAACTTTGTATGTCTGTTACTTGATCACGCAAAAACGGCTGAACGGATTTGGATTAAATTTGGCACTAAGATAGTGTACATAATTAAAACATCCTATGTTTTAATTATGTACACTATCTTAGTACTTAGTACTCTTCCTATGTTTTAATTATGTACACTATCTTAGTGCATGTTTTAATTATGTACACTATCTAGCTTTAGCTCTCTGCCTACCCCGCAAGGGAACTGGCATGACGCTATAGATAGATAGAACACATAGGATAATTTTTATCCTGGAAAAATGTTAGTTTCCTGTCTAAGTTTAACAACAAAGCCGAACAAAGCCGTGGGAGCAACTACATAGTTATAAGCGTACTGGGTCAGCATTTTACACCATTGAGCATCATGCGTGCAGTGCGATCACAGTTGAAGCCAGGCTGTTTTGTATCGGTTTAGTATTCATAAATCACATCATTCGCGATTATTATATCATAGGCCTATCGAAGGAAATAGATAATGTTCAATCAAACTTATAATAATAATAATATCAGCCTATACTGCCCACTGCTGGACAAATCCTTCTCTCACAAATCGAGGTAAGAGAGATTTGGTCATACTCCACCACGCGGACCCAGTGCGGATTGGTGGAGGCAGGTTTGTGGCCGCCTGCTGTTTGAACTTATCAAGCCGTTTTAAGGCTTCCAACTCGGCTTATCGACTACCACATTAAGTGGTAGCCGGGACCAACGGCTCAACGTGCCTTCCGAAGCACGGAGACGCTCGAATATGAAAATGCCACAAACGGTCACCCATCTCGGGCCGACCGAGTCGAACGCTGCTTAACCTTGCTATCGATAAGGACACCGCGGTCGCACAGCGCTACGAGCGCCTCAATCAATTATCAAAACTATTATTCATCAGAAAACAATATAAAAGAAAAAATATCACTCACTGAGCGATACCCACTTACAGCTCGAGTTCCAGACTTAAAAATCTCTTCTATCCCATTATTTCTATAGAAAAAAGCTGCAACTGGACTCGCTAGTGGGCGAGCGGGCGGTGTCGCAGCCGCGGTGCAGCTCGAGCGAGGAGTCGGCGCTGTCGTCCGCGGACACGGACACGGCGAGCGGCGGCTCCCCGGCGCGGGCGCGGGCGCTCAGCCCGCACGCGCCGCCCGCGCCGCCCGGCCCGCGCACCGACGCCGTGGCGCCGCGCAGGCACCGCCGCGACGAGTACGACTCCTCGGCCACGGAGACGGCCGACGAGGAGAACGACGCGCCCGCTGCTAAGGTATTGTTTTCTTTAAAACGTACCCCGACACTAGGATTTATTCCTGTGTCGTGGGTGCGTTTACAAACATGAAAATTCACACACACAAATACCCAGACCGAAACAAATAATCGTGGATCACACAAAGATTTTATTATTTGTTCATAACCATAGAAGCGTCTATGTTTTATTTTAATTTATTTAATCCTTTTTTGTGTACAGTATATTACAGTTGTAATTTTACAGGTGATATACAAAGGCGAGCTTAACTTAACCTTTAAGTGTTAAGAGATATGTCAATAAGACGGCATTTATACAATTACACATTCAAACATACAATACGTCTTGTAGATTCTTTCTAAAAAAATGGAATCTTTGTCAAAATCTTTAAATTGAACGTGCTACCGTCGATGTAAATGTTTTTGAATCACTCTGTTTGCACCATTATATGATGATTAACAAAAACTTTTAAAGAATCCTAAAAATGTCGGTATGGTTGGTTATACTCAGTACTTCTTAACAATAAAAGTCTTAATCAATTTTAAATCAATTTATCTACCATAAACAGTTATACAAAAGCCAATTAAATTTAATAGCATGATTAAAGCATAAATTTTATTTATTCTTATATGCATATATCATCACGCTAGATCCCTTGCGGGGTAGGCAGAGCGTACAGAGTTCCAACAGATTATTTCCTTACATACCTTTCTGGCTTCCTCCACTCTCATAGTTCGTCTCATACACGCTCGCCGGTTACGGAGACTCTTAACTTGTCTATCAGATAAGGCTCGGTCTATTTGGTCGTGGTAAGATAGTCTAGGTCTTTCCCGGTATTTTGTCATTCTTTCTTCTGACATTCTTTCTATATGCCCCAACCAACAGAGCATACCCTAACTCATCTTTACACTGATACTATCTTTCATTCCTACTCGCTTTCTTACTATGCTGTTGCGAATACGGTCTGTCAGCTTCACTCCGGATATCTTCCGCAGAGCTCGCATTTCCACCAAAATTTATCCTACTTTCATTCTTCTTCTTACATACACAGCTCTCGCTACCATTTTAATAAAAATGTCAGTCAGAATTAAGTTCACGATCGATTTATAGGTTTTTTTAGGATTTGATCGGTTAGGTTGGAATGTTTATCTGAGTGTAAAATATATGCGATATATATAAAAAATTCAACTATTTCGTTGTGCAGTACATTATAATATTCCTATCACACTTTTTATCACTTACTTTACCGGCGACACAACACGTACGCTTGCCAGTGTTGCGCGGCATTATAATTTTTAATAATGTATTAATTATTAATAAGGCACTTCAAAACAGTTCTAATAAATTTTAGTCAATGGTAATATATTTTATATTTAAATATAAATCAACCTTACAATTCCTTTACTATCAATTTTCATTCCCTCACAGATATTACCTCCAACCTCAATACCCACGCCGGTGTCATCTGCGCCCGCGTCGAGTCCCAACATCACGAGCGTCGCGGGCTCGATAGCGAGCGTAGTGACGTCATCGGGCGTCGTGACGTCAACCGGCGTCGTGACGTCAACAGGCGTAGTCACTACCACGCAGCGGCCGCCTAACGCGCCGCAGACCGTTCGGGACGTCGTGTTGAACCTGATCGAGATTAGTCTCACGAGGGAAACGCAACCGCAACATCCTAGCATTAAACCTCATCAATTGAAGGTAAATACAAAGAGTAATCTTTGTTTACTTCCCTTATTATCACTGGAAAAGAGTCTGTTAAAATCGGTTCGGTGATGTTTTCCTGATACTCCAACATAGGGACAGAGAGATAAAAGTCGAAGCTGTAAAGGCCTCGCGGCCAACAGCGTACATCATTCACACACACACAGAGATAAAAGTTATTGTTAATATTGTGTTGCGTTTGGAAATCGTCAATACTCAATCATATCCAGTAGGTATTTCTGATTTAATACGTAGCCTCTTTGTAATTTTAGGATATTAATTATAATGAGTAGATAGGTTTCCCGATGTTAGAAGGGATTTTTTAGTTTTTATTTTAATTAATGTTTAATTTGGAGCTTAGTAAAACAACATCCAAATCCAGAAAAAATGTTACATTACATGCGCATATTCGCATTTAAACGTGAATACGTACAATCTCTAAATTAAAAAGGATTGTAAGAATAAATATGCATATTCGTGATGAGTGGGACTGACCCTGACTGACGATTCGGTGAAGATCGCGGGTAAAATCTGGATGCGTGGATCACAAAGCCAGTCTTTATGGCGATCTTTGGGGAGGCCTTTGTCATGCAGAGAATGTCTTTCGGCTGACGTTAGGTTCCCTATAGTCTTTTCCACGAGACACGGGTACGGTGACGTTTTATCATGTTCCATTTCACGCATAAGAATATTGAAAATATATAATCCAAAAAATAAACAGGAATATAAAAATACATCAAAAAACTACTTTTGTTTTCATTTAAATCATTTACTTTTCATAAATTTGCGTAATTATTTTAAAAAAACTTAATACTTAATAAAACTCTGTTACTTAATTATGTAAATTAATACGGTTTGCGTTTTAGGAACTGGCTCAATGAATCGTTATAACTAATGTTGTTTTTAAAATGTACAAAATCGATTGCCGTTTTTTTTACGAATCTATCTACGTATCTGAATGAAATATTTAGTATTCTCTGGGTCATGAAATAAATAAATAAACGTGGATGCGCTATCTTGACATATTAAACAGAGAGTTTTATAGATTTTTTAATAATACACGTTAGTGGCGAATCAAGCGATTTATCAGGCGATTTTTCTGACCGATGGGTTGATTCGTAAATAAATAATGAGACTGTTTTATTTTGGTTTCTTTTTGTTTCTAAATTATTTTTATTAATAACAATTCATTCTTGGTTATAAATTTTCTCGATAGGATATTCAATCGATTCTATTTCACACTCACATTTCTAGAAACGTCAAATTCTAAACGTCAGCGTACCCATGACTGGTGAAAAGAACTATAGCGAGTTTCCTCCAGTTTTGTACTGGAACTAGTGATGTGAACCGGTTCGATAAAGACCGGAGATGCATCGGTTAAGACATATACCGGTTATTCACCGGTAATTACTAAAAATTACCAAAGCTTTTTTGAATGCATCCTTAGCCCATAATTTTGTCCATAAAGGAGGAACTTTCGACAAACCCAGATATGTGTAATCAAGTATCGTTTTATTTGTCTGCCAGTTTTAATAATATAAAACTTACGTATTTCGCAAGTACTAATACGTAGTTGAATAAGAATTGTTCATTTCGTAGTTAACGTACACTTGAATGTATAAATGAAATCACCACTTTCGCTCAGAACTGTTACTTAAGTAGTGAAGATAGGTAATCAGGTAGGTATACGTACGTACTTTTATTTACCTAAGAACTATTTGATATAATAATTTTAGTTAATTATTTTAATTACGTCGTTATCAACCGGGTTTTCTCCGGAGTTTCTCCGGTTATTGTTGTAAATTCTCCGATAATCTCCGGAGACTGATTTTGCCTCCGGTACACATCACTAACTGGAACTGTGTCTACAGGTGTCGTCTTCAAGTGCGGGCGGGCGGGAAGCGTTAGCGACGCTAAGCGTCGTGAACAGTTCACACGTAGGCGCGGGGGCGGGCGCGGCCTCTCCGCAACGGGCGGCCACTATCACGCCCCTAACGCAACACGCGCACGCGCCCACGCACGCCCCTTCGCACGTGCCCGCGCACGCCCCTGCGCACCCGCCCCCTGATGACGTCATGCTACTGCATATAGAACCGCGCCACGAGCCGTTACTCGACCTCAGCGTCAAACGACCGCGACATGAACAGCCGTTTCCACATCCTACTAATAAGGCGGTAAGTTTTACATACAAATAGTACAGTCAACTGTTGAACTAAACTTCTATATTGTCTTATTGAATGATAACAGTGATGAAATATTAATCAATTATTTTAAAACAAAAAAAAGTAAAGTACTAAATACTAGATTTCACCTCCCTTCCAACGTAAACTTAAAACATGTAGGTATCTTATACAAGCTGTAACATAATAAACGCACGACCTGAAAGTAGTTTGTTCTAAATCGGTAACTGAATCGATTCCAACAATTTTTAATGTATTTTACATTTACTGAGTTCTTAGATTTACGCGAATATTACACATGAAATAAAACTATTTTACGGATTTTATCGCGGTTTATTTTTAGATTTTTAGTTCCCGACGTTTCGAGTGCTTTGCAGCACCCATGGGTGCCTCCCGTGACAATGGGTGCTGCAAAGCACTCGAAACGTCGGGAACTAAACATCAAAAAATAAACCGCGATAAAATCCGTAAAATAGTTTTATTTCATATTTTACATTTTTTTTAAATTTGCAAAAAATGCTTTTACTCCTTCAGTGCGCTATAAAAAATTAAATTTATTCTTGATTCATAGCAAGAAGAAGATTCTAAACGCATTCCTTAAATGTATTTCTCAAAACGCACACATACACGTACAAGTTTCATTGTTAATTGGGGTATAAAAGTGCTTTAAAAAAGGATAAAAAAAACCTTTAAATTTGAAAATTTGGTTTTCGTTTTGACTTTATGAAGCAATTCTCTAATTGGGGTGTCTGAGGTCTTGCGTTTATTATGTTACACCTTGTATGTTTTTACATTATTCATATTCATATTTTATTTTGCGTTCCCCAATGTTGTTTAGATGGTAACATTGATCAGCTTAAAAGCTAGGTAGCAATCATGGACCCTATCGGGCACAGCTAAGAGAGGGAGACTAGTAGGAATTTTAGATTGAAAGTAATAAATATTACTATATTTTTATATTAAAATACTTAGCTTCGAACTGTCATTGTTGGTACGAAGTCAGTAGTGATAGATTTTTTTAATAGATATATTTTCCTCCGGGATCATCAACTGGACATCCTTCTGGTGTAGGAAACCTTTCTGAAGCCTGTCTTTTACATTAGTTCTTTTTTTATAAATATATTATTATTATTATAAATGTCTATTACTACTATTATTATTTTTAAATTATAACTATTTCATCAGTAAGCAGTGATAGCGTAGTGGTTAGACCGTTGGACTGCAAAGTCAGAGGTCTCGGGTCCAAACGTCCAGGCACGCACCTATGTCTTTTCGAAAGCATGTGCGTATTAAATATTAACTATCACTTGCTTTAACGGTGAAGAAAAACATCGTGAGGAAAACTGCATGTCTAAGAGTTTCTCGAAGGTGTGTGAAGTTCGCCAACCCGCACTTGGCCAGCGTGGTGGACTATGGCCTAAACCCTCTCAGTTTGAGAGAAGGCCCGTGCCCAACAGTGGGACAGTTTCTTAACAGGGCTAATATTATTTTTATAAATTATATATAACTGTTTCATAATTCTTGGTTTTATACTCACTAGGAATAGTTAATGTAATTTGAGTCAATGCCGTAAAGAGTGAAACGTTTTCCGCTAACTTCACGGTATCACAATTTATCAATTGGACCCTTCATAACATTTCTTTCACCTTACAGCAGATCTACCGAAACTCGGAGTACTCATACCGACATCAACCAGAACCTGAACGAGAATCTCCGAACCAATACAACAGCAAACCTAAACCGGTATCCGCGCCCCCGCGGCCGTCCCTCAAACCTGCGCCGAACCCTAAAGGCTCCATAACCCTCGGCACCCCCGTGGAGTCGAGGTTCGAACCTTTAAGAACCCCTCCGGAACCCAAGACGGGGTCCATAACGGCGGGGACGCCTGTACACGGGACCCATCATATACCGGATAAGAGAACGATAGACTTTTATAAGCGGAGAAGTCCTGGAGGAGCGTATTACGGAGCGGCGACTAATCAGCCGCGGCCGCAGTCTCCTTCCTATTCACCTGTAAGTAAATATACTAGTCTATTATAGTAATCTATATTTAGCATATAAGAAACAGTGTTTGTTTATATGTTTTGAAAGAAATGAGCCTTAAGCATGTGCCATATGCATGTAAATAGTTTTCCTTATTCTAGTGGATGTTATAATAGCATACTTAATAAAGTAAGAATCATCTAACAGCCTACAAACGCCGTCACGCCTATATATCCCAAGCGGGGGTGGCAGAGGTGAACTGAGTACACCCACGTTTCGCCGACGATGTAAGGTCCCATGTTATAAGGGGCGAGCCTATTGCCATATATCGGGCACAATTCCAGACTCCGGACTCGTACTGGGAAGTTTTCGTTAGAAATACTACACTGGTCCGAACTAGGATTTGAACCCAGGACCTCGTAATCACAAAGCGTGTTGCCACTAGACCAACGAGGCAGTCTTACACATGGTATAATTACATTCGTACGCCGTTGCGTACTATTGTAATTGAGGAGTTACGTTCGTAAGGGCATACGAACGTACGGGTGTACGAAAGTATAGGCGTATGGAGGTCGGCCTTGCGAACTCTGTTGCCCTGTAAGGCTGTTTTACGTTACTTTGGGTCGGGACCTAGCCCTAGTTGGGACTCAGCTCAGTGGAGCGTAAAACATGCGATAAGCCGCGTGTTCACTAGGCGACCAATGTACTAGGACACCTGCAAAATGGTCATACAGATTGAAAGGAATCAAGAAGGCGACGTCGCCTAATATCTCGGCATGAGAATACTAATACTTCATTTTACAGACAGACGATTGAGCGCAGTGGTTAAGAGCTTTAGCCACTCCGCCAACTGTGTCTAATAGTCGCGGGTTCGATTCCCGCACGGGACAAATCGTTGTGTGATCCACAATTATTTGGTACGGTCTGGGTATTTGTGTTTGTGAATTTCCATGTTTGTTAACGCACCCACGACACAGGAATAAATCACAGTGTTGGGCTACGATTAAAAAAAAAAACAATGTTACTTAACTTAGCAGATAAAGTCGGTTAAATCGGGAACTACAGTGTGTTAAAGAGTGATATTTTTTTGGCAGACGGGCAGTTCGGGGTACTCGCGCAACCCGTACGGGCTGGAGCAGCGGCAGATCATCATGGCGGACTTCATCACGTCGCAGCAGATGCACGGCACGGCGCGGCGCGAGAGGGAGCGCGCGGGCTCCCCGCAGTACCGCCGCGACGCCGTGTCCGTCATCCAGCGGCACACGCCCGCGCACGTGTACCCGCACCCGCACCCGCACGCGCCGCACCCGCCGCCAGGTACCTACGAACCATACTTAAAGGCAGTTTTAACGAGAAATCAAAACGATGTCGTCAATTGACGGACGATTTAGCGCAGTGGTTAAGAGCTTAAGCCGCTCTGCCCGCTGTGTCTAATAGTCGCGGGTTCGACTCCCGCACGGGACAAATCTTTGTGTGATCCACAATTATTTGTTCCGGTCTGGGTATTTGTGTATGTGAATTTTCATGTTTGTAAACGCACTTACGACACAGGAATAAATCCTAGTGTGGGGCGACGTTTTTTTTTTAAAAAAAAAAAAGAATTTGTTTCAATTTCCAAAATTTGTGTTATAATATATGATATATAATAATGTGTAATGTTGGTGGAATATTAACCATTATGTGTTCTTATATGTGCATGAGTGAAGATAATTGTAACAAAGTGATATAACGTGCCTTTTCGATTTGCCTCAAAACGGCCGTCGCAATTGGTATGTAAAGTATCCGTCGCTTTACTAACCAGGGTGGGGAACTTCATCAAGTTCATCGGGGAGTTTCATTAATATAGAAATGAATAGTTATATTCGTAAAACTTGACGTTGACAAAATACGGGGCGTAATGCCATAAACAAAAAGAAAAACAATATTTACACACTGCCCATATTGCCTGCCTGCCTGAATGCTAGGGTCCCGCTCGCACTCGTATTGGCGTCTCGTTCCCGCTGTGCTTTGTTTGTGGTGGCCCGACAACGGCGGGTCGCGAAGTTGACCGATGTGCCGAGCGTGACTGCGCTGCGTGTCTTCCTTACATTTCATTGAAAATCCCAGGCCGAGTTGGCGTCATAATACGAGGAGTATTTTAACAGTCGACGCTACTGCGGTACTGGTCATTGTTCTAGGCGGGAAGTGACAGCAGTAGCAGTGGTTATACCGGGTATTACAGTATAAAACTCGCCTCATGGCCGACAGAATGCGTTGAATTCACGTTACACCGGCAGATAACATCACGGCGCGTACGTCACACTGCGAACGCAACGACGCAGCGTCAGTTGTTGTGTGCGCCAAACAACAACATTAGCATCCCACTCTCACCAATATAGGCATCTCGCTCGCGCCGTGCGTCGTTTGTAATCGCGTCAAGCATGACATTTTTGTACATTACAACTTCCTAGGTCCCGCTAGCGTCGCGCCACGGTCACACCCCACACGTAATGTTGCGAAATCTTAATGGCCTGGTCACATTTCGAGCGCGGCATGGGTGTGGCGTGACGTCGACTCGGCTTGGGGAGTTTTAAATGAGCTGAAATGTACGGGAGACACACAACGCAGCCGCTCTCGGCACAACGGTAAACTTCGTGACCTACCGTTGCCGCGTCACCAACAATTACATAAAAAAACAGCGGGAATGAGACACCAATACGGTTGCGAGCGGGACGCTAGCATTATGTTGTTCAGTGGGTAGCGCGATGTTGACGGTACCGTTGCGTCACGCAGTGTGACGTACGTGAGCGAGACGCTAGCATTGACGAGCGGGGTACTAGATCAACGGGCCAGTCAAATATAATATTTATCTAAGTCCATTCCAATAAACTAAAATCCGAAAACTATTTTTCGGGTTTTATCGCTGTTTAATTTTAATTTTTAAGTTCCCGACGTTTCGAATGCTTTGCAGCACCCATTGTCATGGGAAGGACAGGTGTTAGACGTCCAAAAGGCATAGTAGTTCCAGGGTACCCTCAAACTTCTTAATTATTTTGTTGGTCCGATCTACGCAGAACGAGCTCACGGTGTCTTGAGGTCTTGCAGTGTTATGCTTGGTCTTGGATTTAATTATATTAATTACCGGATCCCAAGTCGATGGAAGCACCCGCTCAGCGCGAAAAATAAACCGCGATAAAATCCGAAAAATAGTTTTATTTCATGTGTAATATTCGCGTAAATCCAAGAACTCAGTTTTTAAAAGTTTTTTCAGTAAACATAAAAACGTCGATTTCTTGCTTTGTATTGAATTGATTCTAACTATTGTTAATGTATAATCATTTTTTTTAACTTGTATTTAAAGCAAGCTTGATGCAAATAGGGAGATTTCAAATGCATTTCTTATACTTATTTTCTCAATTCGCACACATACACGTACAAGTTTCATCGTTAATTGGGGTATAAAAGTGCATAAAAAAGGTATTAAAAATTTAATGGGATTATATGGTTTTCGTATGTAATTCGTTTTTAATGTAAATGATCTAATCAGGGTGTCTGAGGTCTTACGTTATTTATGATACAACTTGTATATTTTTTTACTTTGGTGTCCGATATTGAATTCAAAATCCAACGCAAAATGTTACATTACCTATACATGGTCACAATTAATACGTCTCCTGATATTAAATTGTTTGGTATGTGCAGGGCACGAGGCGTTCACTTCGCTGGTGGACGTGGCATCGGCGGCGACGGCTCTGCCGGTGCCGCGCGGCGCACAGCCCGACGCCAAGCCCGAGCCCAAGCCGCCGCACCACTCCGCGCAGCACGACATCAGGTGAAAAATAAGAATATTATAATAATAATAGCCCTGTTAAGAAACTGTCCCACTGTTGGGCACGGGCCTCTTCTCAAACTGAGATGATTAAAGCCATAGTCCACTACGCTGGCACAGTGTGGGTTGGCGAACTTCACACACCTTCGAGAAACTCTTAGGAATGCAGGTTTCCTCACGATGTTGTCCTTCACCGTTAAAGCAAGTGATAGTTAATTTTAAATACGCACATGTTTTCGAAAAGACAGAGGTGCGTGCCTGGGTTTGAACCCAGGCACGCTAGTCCAACGGTCTAACCACTAGGCAAACACTGCTTCATCTGAACAACCACGGAGACAATTAATGATGCACCTGCGTATCTGCCTAATATTCACAATAACGCGAATATTAACAAAAACTGGCTAACAAAAATCTGGTGGGGTTGTGTCGGGGTACTCGGCCGTTGGTATTAACGTGAAACGCCTATGACAGCGAGTCGCTTTTAGTGTTAAAGATTGAAAGTAAGGTGAGGGAGCCTTTAGGTCATTCTACACTAGCCATGTCAAACATGTAGCCCACAGGCCGCGTACGGCCCACTGGGCATTTTCCTGCGGTCCGAATCAATTTTGAAAACAGCCAGATAAAGCGGCCCACAAGCGTGTGAAAAACAGTTTTGGAAAATTAATAAATGTACTTGTCCTATAATAGTTATTTTTTTCGTTAAGATTTTCAGTGGTTTGTCTTCTTTAAGATTAGGTTTTGCCCACTTAGTCTAGCTTTTGGCCCACCAGTGACTTTGAGCTTGACATGGCTGTTCTATGCTGTGCCCTTCCCCCGACGCCTCGCCCGGTCCCGACACAAACTCAAGTTCATAACAGCGAGCTAACTATATAAGCTAAATAATGTCACCGGATTCATGTTTCTACGACTAATAGTTCCTCCATAAAGCCGTAGGAGCCCCCCTGGTTCGTACCGAATGTCGATCTCCACTCCGATCTAGGTCTCGAACCTGTTCGCGCCTATATTAAAAAGGCGACAACACGACACTTCGCGAACGCATCTACCCATGCGAATCCGTTAATTGTAGCCGCCGCCAACTACGATCCTCCCCCCGACCCCTGCCGCCACCGCTGGCCGCGACATGTTCTCTCCGATCCCCCCGATGCTTTGTCATCCATTCTTTCCGCTCAGAATACGGGCGACGACGACGTAGTCGTAGATCCCCTCCCATAATCGGAGGTTGACCGGTGCACTTAATAGTGCACCCCGTCCCCCCACAGCGACTGTCCCAACCGAGGGCGCCTCTTCAAGGCGCCTTCGAGTATGTCGCCCCTTGCCCTTCTGGCTCGAGCGTAGTGGTTGCACGCTCGCCCTTAAGTCCGGTGAAGCTGTAAAGGCCTCGCGGCCAACAGCGTACATCACTCACACACACACACACACACACACACACACACACACACACACACACACACACGACTAATAGTTTAGTAATTATTAAGGTGAAACTGCGTTAAAGACCTTTTCGTTACGTTCCACTTTGTTCATCCATATGTGTTGACGTGATTTTAAAGAAATTTCACGTCAAAACATTACGCAGACGTGGCCATTATTTAATCTTCTTCTTCCTATACTTAAAATGAGAATCGAACATTGCTTAACTCGTTCAGTGCGGCTCCAAAAATATGCTTATTATCGAGCTTTAGAGCGTTTTTAACGCAAATAGTCTCCGCCACACCTATACGTGAAATTAATAAACGCCTATGGGCGTCTGCCGCAGCGAATGGGTGATGATCATTACAAACACCACAGTTAACTATTTAAGTAGTCGAGCATCTCATTACTAAAGGTCCAAATATGAATCATGCACACAGACTATGCGACTTTTTTTTTGTGTCACGATTTGCAAAGGAGGGAAATGGAATTTTATTTTTCCTACTCCTCCTGTTTTTCTTCCTAATTAAATTTGTCGCGGGTTCCAAGACAATTAAAGTGCTGCCCGGGACACCCCAAGGTTCAAACCTTGGCGTCATCTAAGGAGACAATTGTGGATCCTGGATTACAGGAGTTACAATGGTGTGAAAGAGTGGCGGGCTTAGTCGCAAAAAAAAGGCTTACTATTTGGCAAGTCTCAGAGGTGCCTACCCGGTGACTACCCGATGAACACTGACAAGAAGCCGTGTAGAATGCGCGTCTGTGTGCGTGTTTCTTATTCGCCCCGCTAGTGTTAAGATGCTCCACTGTTTACATATGTTAACTGCGGTACTAAAACTCAAAGAGCGTCTCTATAGTTTATTTATAAATTAATAAAGCCAACAATTTTGTTTCAGAATGGCCATGCAACAGAAGTTCCAACAAATATCACAATTTCCGGTACGTGTTTAATTAAACTATCATTTATCCTGTTTTGATAATGTTTTCAAACTGTTTCTATATTTCGTTCTCTATTAAGCCAACTTATCGCTCAGTCATAGCCGCTACGGGCGTATTACATTTTAATAAAATGTTATTTTTAATTGTGTTAATTTTTAAATAGCATTTTCCTCAACATAAGTTGACTAGCGAGAATAATAATTTTTGACGCTATATTTAATATCGAGTATTTGTGGCATAAGTATTCTCATTGCAGAAGTGTTTTATTTAGTAAATTAATAAAAATATATGTTCGTTTTTTTTCAGCAAATGATGGATAGAAGAGTACAACAAACGCAATACATGGAGAGAGATAGACAGATCGCGATGCAACGGCGAGAAACGTGAGTACCTTTATTACTAGTTGGTTTTATCGTTTACACTGCGTCGTTAGTCTAATTGCAAGGTCCTACATTCGAATGCTAGGTCAGGCAGAATATAGATATCGACATCTTTGAACCCTCATATATCTCTTTCAAGCACAGTGTCAAATTTAAAATATTTTAATGGTGTCTATTACGGTTATTTCTTATTACTTTCTGTTATCGTTCGTCGTGCATCGTTCGGCTCCGAAGTTTAGGATTGAAACTTTCATGGTAGACCTACTGTTTATGTACCAAATAAAATAAATAAATAAAAGAATGTTAGGGGTTTTCTATTAAAAGTAATTCAATGGGTAATATTCTAGAGTCTAGAAGTATACCCGGTGTAATGACAATATGTTTGCCATTCATATTGGGCCCTTACATACTCGGCAAAATGTGAGTGTCTATCGTACAATTCTACCTTCATTCGCTGTTAGACCACTAATGATAATAATTTACAATGATATAAAAATAGGATTATAATAAATAAAAAAAATAAACCCTGTCTATATTCCCCAAGCGGGGGTGGCACTTTTCGCCGATGACGTTAGGTCCCATCTAATAGGGGGTGAGCCTATTGCCATATACCGAGCATAATTCCAGACTCCGGACTCGTACTGGGAATGCTTCTTTAGAATAACTACATTTCTCCGACTTAGGATTTGTACCCAGGACCTCGTGATTACGAAGCACATTTTTCGCCATGAGACCAACAAGGCAGTCAGGATTATAATAGTTTACTCTATACTTTTTACCAATCCCGTAAGGGAATTAGCGTGATGATATATTTATAGTTAAGTCAAAAAATAAAGTGGTACAGAATGCAAGCTCTATATGTCGACATAAATGCGTGCCTTTAACTAGCTCGGAACGAGTATTTTTTTTACTAAGCCCATCACACATTCCCTCCATTGTAACGCCTGCACGCCAGGATAGACAAAGGAGTCTGAACGTGTCGGGTTGTTACACATAATCGGAACGAGTCTTGAGTTGTGGTCTCCGTAAACACATGTTATATGTTATACCAATTTATTTTGTGGTAGTGTTATGAAGCGATCTTTGGGGCAGCCCATGTCATGTTATGTGGCGATCTGTTCTGGAGGTCTATGTCATGCAGTAGACGTATTTTCTCTGATATAATAATGTCACAGTTATCATATGCAAATAATTGAGCATATTATTTCTTGCGGTCTGAGTATGACGAATAAGACGACGGACGATTTAGCGCAGTGGTTAAGAGCTTAAGCCGCTCCGCCTACTGTGTCTAATAGTCGCGCGATCGATTCCCGCTCGGGACAAATCTTTGTGTGACTCACAATTATTTGTTTCGGTCTGGGTATTGGTGTATGTGAATTTTCAAGTTTGTAAAACGCGACACAGGAATAAATCCTAATGTGGGGCTAAGTTTTATATAAAAAAAAATATCGCGTCTGTGTACACGCGCGCATTACGCGTTCTCTCGACACTCTGGGCAGTACCCTCCAAGATCGAAAGCGCGCGTGATCCTGATCAGGACCACTGGTGCTAGGATGCTTACATGCTAAGAATCAAAATATTATTATTCATGTAAACAATATATAACAAAGACTGCCACTTATTCGGAATGTCTCCATTCACGAAACTCCGCTGTGACTCTTAATTTTTTTTTCAATCTACATATTTTTTTCAATCTATTATTTTTTTAATCGACTTCTAAAAAGGAGGAGGTTCTCAATTCGACTTTCATGTTGGTTTTTTTTTTTCATCTACGTAATGTTATGGGGTATGGGATCAATAGGGTGTATTAATTGTGGTAATGTGACGAGCTAACCTTCTCCCTCGGTGGGCAGCGAGCGCGCGATGCAGGCGCTGCAGGAGCGGCACGCCATGGAGCAGCAGCAGCAGCAGCAGCAGCAGCACCACGCGCCCGCGCAGATCATGCACGAGCGCCTGCACATGCCCATCAGCATGGTGAGTACTGTACACTCTGGAAACTATAGTTGCTCATTGTTGACGGACGATTTGGTCCAGTGGGCGGAGCTTAAGCCGCTCCCCGCCCACTGGATCGATAGTCGTGGGTTCGATTTCCGCACGGGACAAATCTTTGTGTGACCTACAAATATTCGTGGTGTTTTTGTATGTGGATTTTCACGTGTGTAAAGGCAGGCACGATTCAGGAATAAATCCTAGACTACGGTTTGCAAAAAAAAATAATATTTTGATGCCCCTTCATTCCAATAAAAAAGCACATTATTTTAATAACTACAAATATTTAGCATTGTTTTTATTTTAATTCTAAGTTATACAAAATAGACTTCAAACAAATTTCAAACGTTTTTTTATCGAAATCATTTATGTTTTTCAAATACTTTCTAAACTTCTTTTGAACGACGACGTATATTATATTTAATTAACGCGTTTTTTTTTGTTTCGCCCCCCTTCATATCTCAATGCCCCCCCAGGGGGGGCGCCCCCCCCAGGTTGGGAACTTCTGCTTTAGAGGGTTAAATAGGAGATGGAAAATACCACCAGATACACGGCACTGCCTGCAAAGCCTTCTCTTAAGAGTCGTGAGTTCGGTCCCCGCATGGGACAAATTATTGTGTGATCTTCAAATGCTTGTTTTGGTCCAGGTGTTTGTGTATGTAAACATGTTTGTAAACACGACCACGTCACAGGAATACACTCCAGTGTTCGCATACGTATTTAAAAAGAAAATAATAGAATGATTTACAATGTTGACATGTGTGTCCATTGTTAGAGCGCATCATCGCAGGAAGACCGGCGGATGATGCCGGCGGCCACGTACAGCACGCCCGGCAAGCCGCGCGCGCAGACACCACACCACATCGACAGGAAAGACAAGTCAGTATTCATTCCTAGCCTTCTATACAGTGCGACAAGGATATTTTAACCCGTGGTCGAGCCGTGTGATGGCTGTAAATGGGTGCTGCTTGTGGGGACTGGTCCATCTGGAATCCTTTAGACACTCTTTACAGATAACATCATTAGATTCATATCTCGATCGTAAGGCATCACACTGGAGCTAGATCGTAAACTAATTAATTGTAATCTAAACATTGTATCTACACAGTATGATTGAAAAAAATTGAAAAGAAAAAAGAGAAAGAGAAGTAAATAAAAAAGACAAGCCCGCTGACTTTCTTCGCCGGATCTTCTCAGTGGAGACCGCGTTTCGATCCGGTGGTAGATATATATAGAATAGTTAAATTAGATAAAAAAAATTGACTTTGTAAGCGCCCCCGCAGGGCTTATACAAAATAAATTATTTGATTTCGAGTTTGTGAATGACCTTGACAGGGGGGCGTTGGTGTGTTAGGGTTATCATTTAGTCAAAATTTCCTATTTCCAGGGAAATATTTCAAAAAGATCTTGGGTAAATTTCGTAGCTAACAGCAACTCTGTCACTGTCACGAAGTAAAAATTCACCTGATGACAGCAATAGTTCCGATTTTGGCCCCAGGCCAAAATATCCTTGTGGGACTGTAGTCCTGTTCACAAATCTAGACATGTGTAACACTGCGCTACGCCGCGCAATTGCGCCAACTCAGTTCACTGCGCCGGATGTGTTAACTCACTTCTTCAAAATGTGTTAGCGCACAGCGTAGGACCGGGAAATTCGAAAGGTGTTAAGGTGTTGAGTTGTTCAGTGTCAAAACGATCGATCTCATTTATTCTCTCACTGATTCGCTGAGTGAAAAATGAGACAACGCAGTTCGCACACTGTGCGCTGTTTGTGCTAAGAACTTGTGAGCGTGGCGTGCAGATGGCGCGTGTTTCGCTGCTCACTTGGCGCGTTCCATTTTGTTGCGTCATGGCGCAATTTTGAGTTAACCCAATGAGTCGGCGCAGTAAACTGCGCCTGAGTTACTGAGTTAACGCAAGGAATTTCGCTGAGTTACCCATGTCTACACAAATCCATGGACAAATTATCATTTAGAGTGTTGCCCGGATTTGGCTCTTTTAAATAGTCACGTCAATAGTTTACTTATTTGTCGATAATTGAAATAAAAAATAATCTTGAACGACTTAAACTGATTTAAAATTAGTTTGTAATGTTCAGACAAATGCAAAAGATATTGTTATATTTTATTTACAATTTGTATTACTTAGAAAAATCTTAAGTAAAATAAATTCATTTACTGCAAAGTCAGAGGTCTCGGGTTCAAACCCAGGCACGCACCTCTGTCTTTTCGAAAGTATGTGCGTATTAAAAATTAATTATCACTTGCTTTAACGGTGAAGCAAAAACATCGTGAGTAAGCCTGCATGCCTAAGAGTTTCTCAAAGGTGTTTGAAGTTCACCAATCCGCACTGGGCCAGCGTGGTGGACTATGGCCTAAGCCTCTCAGTTCGAGAGGAGGCCCGTGCCCAACAGTGGGACAGTTTCTTAACAGGGCTAATATTATTATAAAATACTTTAATTTTACACCATTAATGAAATTTGTTTCGTATATATTTAAAAACGAGATACTATTTTGTACCGGAGACCTTTGTGCAAAGTTCTCTTATGTACAACAAATAGTTTTTTATAATTTTCATAGACTGAGAAACAGTGAAAGTTACGTTATGTTACGTGTACTTAAACGTTACTTTAATTAATAAATAGTTTAATGTGTATCTCAACTTCTTATACCGCTCCGCTTCTATTAATCGTGTATCTTATATCCCAGTCGGGTGCCGGTATCAGTGGGCGTGGGCTTGGGTGTTGGAGTGGGAGTGGGCGTGGGCGTGGGCGTGCCAGCGGCGGCTGCGGCAGCGGCCGCGGCAGGCGCGGGTGCGGACGGTCGCGCGAGACCTTCAGAGGGCACGCTAACAGCCGCCTCCCTCATCGACGCCATCATCACTCACCAGATCAGCCAGAACTCAGACCAGCGGTTTCCGGTAAGTACCCACACGCACGCGACTCTTAGACAATGAAACACTTACATATGTATGATTTAGAGAGATGGGAGGAGCTGGGGTGGTCGCGAGAGTCTTGATAATGCAATAGTAGTCTTCTTTAGCGTTTATTGCACATTTGTCTTAACTAGTGGTCGCCCATAGGTCGATATTCGACCTACTCTTTCATCGTTTGCTGGTTATGTTTGACATTCAGTAAGACTATAGACAAATAATTTTAAAGACAAACATCAATTTGACGTGTATTGTGTCAAATACATGGTAGTGTGTGTAATGTTTTTTTCATTGATTTAATGTGTTTTATGCATAATTTAAAAAAAATATTAGCATTCTGCACTCCTTCTCAATATAAACTATAAGTGTGGGAAATTTCAAAAATTGCGCGGACGGAGCGCAATTTTCGTAAAAAGGTGGACAAAGTTTTTGCTTCACGTATTAATATAACCTGATGACTGACAAAGAATCTGATGACTGACAGCCGACACCCCAGAGATCGGAGGCTGAAACGTAAAATGCCACAAGATCTACTCCAGAGTAGATAATTGCCCAAAGGGCTTGTCACTGGACCTGTTCCTCCCAAGACATTACTACATCCTAACCAATTGCTAAATGTCCCCTGCTCGTACAGACTGCAATAATAAAAGGAAAAAAAAAAAAAAAAAAACCTATTAATATATAGATAATTGAACACCTTATAAGTCGTATGAATCGTCGTTCAATCGTGAATTATACTTCTTGACATACGTCTTCCATAAATCATCTCTGTCACTCTTAATTTAAACATTTTTTACAACTTAAAAAAAAGGAAATCATCTGGAAAAAAGTCATTCATAGCCTAAAAAGTCCACATTCCACATATATTATTTCTCAAGACTTCATCCTCTTTCCAAAAATCACCCCATCACGCATGTATAGGGGGTGGCAGAGGTATTCTGTGTACACCAACATTTCGCCGACGATGTTAGGTCCCATATGATAAAAGGCGAGTCTATTGCCCATTATACGGGATACAATGCTGGTATTTTAGAAATTTTTCTATCGAAACATGGCACATTTTTGGTTTTGTTCGAAGCCGGCAAAGGAAGGATTACGGCTTGATTGAACATTTATTGTTTCGAGAGTTCTATGTCAATATCTCGTATTGTATTATTATTATAGAACATACGGGAGTCTGACAATGGCGCGGCGAACGCACCCATGCCGCAAGAGAGGCCGGACCGGGGACCCACGCCCGCCGAGCGCGAGCAGGAGCGTGAGCGCGAACGCGAGCGCGAACGGGAAGAGGCGCACGCGGTGCACACCAGGAGTATAAAACTGGGCAAACTCGCGTCCAACATCATCACCCGGGACTTCTGCAGTCCCACCACCTCGGTCATGCACCACAAGTGAGTAAAATACACATTTCAACACGCGCCCAACACAGTTCAAACATGTGTTAAGCAGGGAGTACGGAGCTCTAACAGATTCTTTCTTTGACATCTTGGGTTTCCTCCACTCGACATCGATGTATTTGTCCTTTCCTTATTTTTCTATGTTACACTGCGGTGTTCTGATCACCACGGATAAAGGTTTAGTCAAATAGCCGACGGAGCGCGACGGGAGCGTGACGGAAGCGCTCGGCTACGTTCCTTGTAACGTTTGCCGTCGCGCCGAGCGGGTCTGCGCTGCGTGGCGTGTCCCGTACATTTCAGTACATTGCAACCCTCCAAGCCGCGCCACTGTCGCGCTCCCATCGCGCTGCGTCGGCTATGTGGCGAAACCTTAAGCCTTTCGTCTAAAATGGGTGACCATTTACATTTTTGAGCGTCTCCGTGCTTTGGAAATGAAGTAAAGCTATTGACCTTGACTGGCAGCTGGAGCGTAGGTCGCACTGCTCACTAAATAGAGACGACATCTCTCTTTCTTTCTTTTTTTTATTAAAAAACGTAGCCATAAACTAGGATTTATTCCTGTGTCGTGAGTGCGTTTACAAACATGAAAATTCATATACACAAATACCCAGACCGGAACAAATAATTGTGGATCACACAAAGATTTGTCCCGTGCGGGGATCGAACCCGCGACTATTAGACACAGTGGTCGGAGCGGCTTAAGCTCATATCCACTGCGCTAGATCGTCCGTCTGGACGGCTTTGATCTCTGTACGGGACTTGTATGTAACTAATAATTATTTGTTTCGGTCTGAGCGATCGTGCGTGCGTTTGGTTTATAAAAGCACATGGGAGTGTGCTTCGTAGTGTGAGGCGCCTTTTAACAAACCATAGTTTCCAGACTTGTGCCGACTATTTTATTCCTACGTGAACTTGAGAGCTTCACCTGCACACCCGTGTGTTCACTAGACACGCAAGATTTTACGATCTGGTGCATTACCATATTCTCTATGCTGATCTGGGTGTCGAATCTATACGCGCCTATATTAAAAATGCGACAATCCTTCGCAAACGCGGCCAATCATCTGAACCCCCTAATCGTAGCCGCCGACTACGAACTTAACTCCTCTCCTATCCTATCTCCTATCTACCGCCGTCCGCGGCATGTTCTCACCGACGCTCCCGATGCCCTTACATCCCTTCTGTCGAATACAGATGCCGCGCACAGGATCAAACACCGACCTCGCAGGCGAGGTCGAAGAATCCCGCCGGCCGGTGCAGAGTACCACGGCAAGATACCTATACGCCCTTACCCAAAGCGAATGCCCAAGCCAAGGCTATTCCTCCTTGAGGCTCCCTTAAGCTAGCCCCCTTGCCCTTCTGGCTCATGCGTAATTGCACGCTCGACTTCTTATTCGGTGAAGCTATAAAGCCCTAGCGGCCAACAGCGTAGATCATTCACACACACAAATAAACATTACTATATTAAGTGTGTATGGTACATTTGGTATATAGTATGTTGGATATATGAAATAAAACTATTATTTTCGGATTTTATCGCGATTTATTTTTGAATTTTAAGTTCCCGTCATGTCGAGTGTTTTGCAGCACCTCATGGTCACGGAAGGGACTAAGGTGTTATACGTCCAAAAGGCATAGTTGTTCCGGGGTACCCTCAAACTTCTTAATTATTTTTGTTGGTCCGATCTACGCAGAATGAGCTCACGGTGTCTTGAGGTCTTGCAGTGTTATGCTTGGTTTTGGATTTGATTATATTAATTACCGGATCCCAAGTCGATGGAACCACCCAGCTATCTTCTCAATTGAAATTAGGATGTTTTTTGATTTCAATAGCCTCGCGAACTATCCTTGGTAGGAATCGGTGTTCTTTCACGAGGATTTGTGGTCTATCAAATCTGATGTTATGGCGGATGCGGTCAAGGACATGTTCACAGACTGCAGACTTCTTTGAGCGACGGTGTTTTAGGTCGGCTATGTGTTCTTTAACCCGAGTTTTTACCGGTCTTTTTGTTTGTCCTATATAACAGAGACCACTCAGTATGTTTGGTATATGTGTAGTAGAGTGTGTAGCTAACAAGGGTGACATTCCAGCAGCAACCGGTTCCCGGGCGGCGCGGAGGGCTACGGCGCGGAGGAGTGGAAGCGGCGCGAGGCGCCCAAGCACGCGCCCTACCTAGAGCCCGTGTCCCCGCCCGAAAACCACCCCGCCAACAGGTACTTCACGCACCACTACTATTTTTTATATGGCATCACGACGACGCGTATTTTTCCAGTGTCAAGTATTACGAATATAACTATTATTTTCAATGGCTTACACTTGAATGTGAAGAAAACCAAGATTATGGTTTTTGAAAGGGAAGAAACCAGAACGAATGTAAGGATTGTGGTTGGTAACGATGTGCTGGAGCAAGTGAATGAGTTTGTATATCTTGGATGCGCCTTCAGTAAGGATGGGAAATACACCGCTGACATAGAGAGAAGAGTGAGTGCAGGGAACAGAGTGAATGGTGCGATGGGAAAGCTACTCGGGAGCCGGCACTTAAGCCATAAGGCGCAGCTGGCCATACATAACGGAGTTCTTGTCCCAACGCTGTTATATGGTAGCGAGAGCTGGGTATGTAAGAAGGAGAATGAAAGTAGGATAAATGCGGTAGAAATGCGAGCTCTGCGGAAGATGTGCGGAGTGAAGCTGACCGACCGCATTAGCAACAGCATAGTAAGACAGCGAGTAGGTATGAAAGATAGTATCGGTGTAAAGATGAGAAAGGGCATGCTCCGTTGGTTCGGGCATATAGAAAGAATGCCAGAGGAAAGAATGACAAAACAGATATACAATGTGAAAGTGGAAGGATGCAGGTACCGGGGAAGACCTAGACTATCTTACCACGACCAAATAAACCGAGTCTTATCTGATGGAAAAGTCAAGAGTCTCCGTAACCGGCGAGCGTGTATGAGACGAACTATGAGAGTCGAGGAAGCCAGAGAGGTATGTAAGGAAAGAACCTGTTGGAACTCTGTACTCTCTGCCTACCCCGCAAGGGATCTGGCGTGAGGTTATAGATAGATAGATAGATTATTATTTTCTAAATTAATTCAACTCCCCGATGAACTCTTTGATAACAATGATAATGAAATTGATGAAGTTACCCCACCCTGGATAGTAAAGCGATGGATACTTTACATACCAATTGTGACGGTAGTTTTGAGGGAAATCGAAAAGGCACGTTTTATCAATTTGTTACAATTACCTTCACTCATGCACATGTAAGAATACATAATGGTTAATATGTGACAGAGGTGTACTGAGGACACCTACGTTTCGCGGACGATGTTAGGTCCCATGTAATAGGCGGCGAGCCTATTGCCATATACAGGGCACAATTCCAGACTCCGGACTCGTACTGAGAAGTTTTCGTTAGAGAAACTACACTTGTGCGACGTAGGATTTGAACCCAGGACCTCGTGATCACAACGCCACTAGACCAACGAGGCAGTCACTAGACCTGAGGCAGGTTATTTTTAATATTCTAGAATTAATGTTGAAATGCATGAAATCTAATATGCGTGAAATGGAATTTGATGAAACGTCTCCGTACCCATGGTTCGTGATAAAGACTATATAATATTTGACGGACGATTTAGCGCAGTGGTTAAGAGCCTCAACCGCTCCGCCCACTGTCTAATAGTCGCGAGTTTGATTCCCGCACGGGACCAATCTTTGTGGGACTCACAATTATTTGTCTCGGTCTCGGTCGACAAATACCCATTTGTGCATGTGAATTTTCATGTTTATAAACGCACCCACAATACAGCAATAAATCCTAGTGTGGGGCTAAGTTTAAAAAAAAGACTATAAGGTGTCGGTATGTTCCAGAAGCAACAGCAACCGTCGGTACAGCTGCGTGGGCGGCGCGGGCGGCGGCGCGGGCGTGGCGGGCGGCGGCGTGCTCACGGCCTTCGACTACGTCACCAACCGCATCGTGGAGGTCATGCGCAGCGACGCCGACGAGCGGGCCAAGCCCATCGCCTTCCCCACGGCCTACGCGTACCCGTACTCGGCGCTCAACGTCGCCACGCCGCCCGGAGACGGTGAGTACGCCCGTTAGTACACCATTCCTTTTTGTTTTTATAATGTATATGTGTATAAATCATACGTAATGATCAATAGTTTTTGGAGTTTTGCAAATACGGTTAGTTCATTAATATTTTCCTGTTTTGCTGAACGCATGCAAATGTTCATGGGAAAAGGTGAATGAATAACGTGGAAAAATTAACCTAGAAAAAAATTGTTTAGATTAATGTACAGATGCAATAACGATCAGCAATATACCCAATTCTAGGTTATGCTGTATTGAAGGATATTGCTCATGACGGAATCGTAACGCGGCACCGTCGGAAGACATCTTTATGTTTTTTTGTTATATTTACGATAATATGAACGAATTCAACTTACGTTACTAAATAACTATCTTTCTTTCTAGGTGGCGGTGTGACGACGTCGGGCACGGGCAGCACGGGCGTGGGCGCGGGCGGCGCCGCCGGCCCGCCCGCCCCCGAGCCGGCGCCGCTCATGTCGGCTCAGTACGAGCCGCTGTCCGACGAGGACTGACGCCGCCGCGCCGCGCGCCCGCACTCCGCCGGATAGCGCCGAGCCGTCATCCGCCGCGCGCCGCCCGCCCGCCCGCACCTGCTCTGCAACACACGGCACACGCAAATAGAACACCACTGACACAACAAGATGCATCCTCGGACCGTGCCGATCTGCCGCTAAGTTCCTGTGACCAGCTTTCGGAAGTCTACAATACGAGAATAATACGCGGAGTCTTCGAGTTGCACCCCGCACGACCCTCGCTCACCATTCGTCTGGACACCCGCATAGAAAATTGCGGAAACATCGATACCTGTGCTGATATGAGTGCCTATAGCTAAATGCACACTCTATAGTCGTGCGCGATACTACACGAAGATTCCGAAATGCACGACACACGCTCACCAGTCCCCAGAACACTCGCACGAAGTCTACGGAGACATTAGACGCACCCTTAACCCATGATAGACCGCTCAACCCCTGTTGATCACATAGCGCTTGACTTTCAACAGTCGTCGGCGAATTTTTCACGGAGACAACGAGACGCACCTTCAACCCGTGCTCGTCTGCCGCTCACCATCAATGACTCTCTAGAGTCTGCAGTCGTGCGCGATAGTGCACGAATTCTTGGAGATACGCCCTCAACCTGTGCTGATCTGCTCAGCTCCTGTGACCACGTATCGAGTTGTCGCTAATAGAAAACTATTAATGTAAAGTTGTGGTTAAAATAAGACGCGATCGATAACGGAAAGATCCTTACACTGTCTGCCACGAATTCAGGCATTACACACCGAATGCAGACGTACTGCTATCAACTGTCACATCAATTTTTCATAAAGAAACTGTATCCAATTATTTACCGCAGTACAGTTGAAGACAAACGAAGACAGAATGCGAGTAAAAAAACCCAGAACTAATGTATACTTCTTCATTCAACTTCTTCAATCGATAATACAGTTTCTTAATCTTAATTGATATCGAAAATGGAATAAACCGAAATATAAAAGTCAGGGGCTGTGAAGTGTGTAGTCTATCTCGACCTAAATACAGATTTGAAATGGGTCTAATCATAATCAGCATACATGTCAAAATGCATTATCTATGGAACTGGCGAACGTTTATTCTGGCAAGTGCTTATAGACTTCCGCTGCTAAGAAACGTGACGGATATTCCGTGATTGACTATTTATTATTTTAAAATGAAGAAACCGATGGAGTCTTATTTTAAATAAAGAAACACAACGAGCCATTCGAAAGTGCACTAAAGAAGTTCCTCCAAAATTGATTATGGAATTCCGAATGGATTTAACTCAAAAGTACTTTGATCACATTGTCAAAATGCCTGAAGGTGAACTTTTGGTAGAAGTAACTTTAAAATTGTGAAAGTTTGTGTTATATCCATTCAATCGTGATTAAAAGTTACTTTATGTTTATCGTTTCAACTCGATGGCATATAATGCCAGTGATACACGAATGTAATAATAACATTAGTTTTCTATATAGTGTCATGTGCATTTAACAGCGGTGTGAAAAAGACAAAAAAACAATTGACATCAAAACATTATCTGGAACATGTATTGGGGGCATTTCGTGCGATCCGGCCGTCACTTCTGTGATTACATCCTTAGGTATATTGGATCTATCTGTGTATAATATAGACGATGGTACTAAAACGTATATTTAGTGATCTTATGTTGTAATGCAGGGATAAATACCGTTCATGTGTTGTGGGAAGCTTTAAATGTCTGATATGCGCGGTTGAGCGTCGTGGCCGGCGGCCCGCGGCGGCCGCGCTGCTCGCTGCCCGGAGGAATCTGCCCGTACCCAGTTCACGATATCTATCTCGACTGACGCATACGATGTCGATAATTCTCTAGTTGGAACTCGATACGCTTATGAAAAAAAATTGCTATCGATTAGTGAGAATACGATTATGAATTGTTATTTATTTAGTGGTTCAAGTTTTTAATTTTCATTTTTTTTCTCAATCTAGTTAAAATAATAGGTGCGACGGTAAACGATGATCGTGATGATAACTCTATCGATCATCATTTAAAGTCGCGACAAACTTGCGATGGATATGAAATTAAATTGTAACTTAATTAGTAGCACTGCCGCTAAGTGATGCAAAATTACCTCAAATATATAATTTTAAGTGGCAGTTACAACGCGGACATTCGATTGAAACGATATGAAAGTAAATAATAATGTATTTTTAATCCAGTCTTCCATCGCCACTCCGCGCGGGCGCGCGCCCGGCTCTAGGATAGGATATCCGCGCGACTTCGTCCATTACTTAGCTACACTTAGGTACTTGTATATTGTGTATAGACTTCAGACTTAGTGTGTGATTGTCACTTGCCCCGGCATGCATTTCGCAGATTCCTCGATAACTTAGCCGTCGAGACCGGTTCGTGAAGGCCACACGGCGGCACGCCTGCGTTGCGTTGTTCGCCCAACTGTCGCCGTAGAAAACGGCGACTCTGTTATAGTTAAGATATTTTTTTAATGCTTCGCTTCGGATTTCGCTGTCGCTTCATTCATTAGTCTAGATTAGCTACGCGTAGTTCAATTTATCATTTCTTTTTTGTTCGTATTGTAAATATCATTCGCTCCTATTTTTATGTAAAGTTTGTGTATATCGGTCCGCCGCAGCGAAGTCCGGAACAGTTTCCGAGATAATTGAATTTGGAACTATCCTCGACTTTGGAACTGTCCAAGAACCCTTATGTATACATATAGTGAACGTTGACGGAGTAGTATAAATAATATAAATTATATACATATGTAAAAGTGTATGGTTATTATGTATATGCATTTGTAATTATACAGGTTAGTTAAGACTTTAATTAGTGATTTCATTTCGTTTTTTAGTTAGGTCGTCCGGCCGATAGGCCGGCTATAAATACGGTGGGGAGTGGGTTATGCGAGAGGACGGCAGGACGAGCGCCGCCCGCGCCGCCGCGGCCCGCCGAGGTGCATTTTGCTTTGTCATGTGTTACACTTTGTGGCCGCGCGCACGTCCGCTGCTGACGGCAGATGCGATAGTTCCCATCGTTACTTCACTGCCGAAAGCATTGCGAGTACCTTCCGACTAGCTAGCACGGTTTTGTATAGCTTCCAATGTAAACTATTTGACGATAACGCTTCATAAAATAATTGTAAAGAAAATATTATGCCCGGTAACTATATTGCAGTGGCAGCAGTGGACGGGCGCGCGACAGTTTTGTAAATGTTTTCGAGTTATGTGTAAAAAACGACTGATTAAATTTACTTTGAGCGAGTGTGTGGGCCGCGAGGCGGCGCCGGCGGGGCTATACACATTGTGATTTCTTTATAAAAGTTGTAATGTAATGTAAGTAGCCGATGAAAAAAATAATCCTTGTAAGTCCAAACATAAGCGAAAACAAAGTTTTGGGAGGACAAATCAATAAATAAGATGCAAATCTATCTTGTTGTGTTTTATTTTAACAAAGGAGAGAGAACAAACGAGCTGGAACTGTTTACGTGCTTCATAAGTGTCAAAGATCAAATATAGATAAGCATGGTGTGAAAATATTCATAGGCAGATACTTGTTTTTCAGTAGAATAAGGAAAAAAAGACACACACACACGAACGTACAATAGCCTCATAGCACAGACATGTAAAACAGAATTAGAGATAATAAAAAATCTTTAAAAAAAAAAGGTAAACCGACTTCAAAAAGCAAAAAATAAATATTTGAAGTCGGTGCTGGTTGGTGCAGTCGGTTACTTGGCACCGACTTCAAATATTTATTTTTTGCTTTTTGAAGTCGGTTTACCTTTTTTTAAAAAAGATTTTAATTTTACTATTTTTAGTGACGAGTGAATTTTTTAGTACCGATTTTATATTATTTTGCTGAGTTGTACAGTAAGGTACAGGATTAATATAATGACTATAATAAAGGAATCTATACATTCGTGCTGTTTGCCGTTAAGGAGTTCCCTCTTGTATCTTCAAAGTCCAAGGTCCAATACCAATAACATTACAATAGGACCACCTCAAAACTATACTGAACCCAATGCAAAAAGAATCATCAAAATCGGTTCATAAGCAAAGGAGTTTTTAAAAACGGACGAATTATGAACCTCCTTTTTTGAAGTTTGCTAATATACTGCTTAGTTCTATAATAGGGTACCTATAGGATTGACGTAATACCCATAATATCTCAATTTACACATGCCTATTGTTTGTCGTTAAGGAGTTCCCTGGTGTATCTTCTAAGTCCAAGGTCCAATGCCAATGAAATTAAAATGGGACCACCTTGGAGTTATACTGAATCCAATGCAAAAAAAAACATCAAAATCGGTCCAAAATTGACATGAAATATCGCTGAACATACATAAAAAAAAAATACATACAACCGAACATAGAAACTCCTCTTTTTTGAAGTCGGTTAAAAAGAACGGTGTCTGTGCCGGTGGGCTGATGCAATTTTTAGGGTCCAATTTATATTAGTATAACAAACGTGTCAAGCGTTTGTTTACGATACCTTTCAACATTATCATGGTTCATAGTCGTCAGTTTAATTCAGAAGAAATGACCAATACCTATATCCGCTTTGGTATGACCTTGGCACTACAACGAGATACGGTGGGTCGGCCTTGCAGTATAGACTTAGACTTGCAGAGTCGACGCCATTAACATTTGACCCCGTGGCTTTTTCAAGGCTCTTAACTTTAAGATGAAGCAAACCTTATAAATAGAAAAGAAGATTACAGTATTCGGAGCGCAGTTGCTATGAATTTGAACTAGTTTTTATTTTACGGATTTTATCGCGGTTTATTTTTTTTTTATTTTTAGTTCCCGACGTTTCGAGTGCTTTGCAGCACCCATGGTCACGGGAGGGACTGAGGTGTTAGACGTCCAATAGGCATAGTTGTTCCGGGGTACCCTCAAACTTCTTAATTATTTTTGTTGTTGTTGGTCCGATCTACGCAGAATGAGCTCATGGTGTCTTGAGGTCTTGCAGTGTTATGCTTGGTTTTGGATTTGATTATATTAATTACCGGATCCCAAGACGATGAAAGCACCCAGCCATCTTCTCTATTGAAATTAGGATGTTTTTTAATTTCAATAGCCTCGCGAACCATCCTTGGTAGGAATCGGTGTTCTTTCACGAGGATTTGTGGTCTATCAAATCTGATGTTATGGCGGGTGCGGTCAAGGACATGTTCACAGACTGCAGACTTCTTTGAGCGACGGTGTTTTAGGTCAGCTATGTGTTCTTTAACCCGAGTTTTTACCGGTCTTTTTGTTTGTCCTATATAAGAGAGACCACATTCACAATCAAGCTTGTAAACTCCTGCATCTTGTAGAGGGATCTGACACTTGACAGATGGTAAAAATTGACTGATCTTCTTCGGCGGCTTATAAAATGTTTTAATTGAAGCACGCTTCAAGATGTAGCCAATTTTGTCCGTGTCTTGTCCGTTGTAGTTTTTATTGCTAATTGTGGCGTAGCGTATCGTCGTTTTCGCATGATAGCGAAAAGTGACCATTGGTACCTGTGAAGCAATAGAAAGGTGTGTGTGTGTGAATGATCTACGCTGTTGGCTAGGCTGACAACTTCACCGGAACAGCGGGCGTGCGATCGAAACGCTCCAGCCAGAAGGGCAAAGGCGACTGGCTCAAGGGCGACTTAAGTCCCGTGCGGGACTCGAACTCGCGACTATTAGACGCAGAGGGCAGAGCGGCTTAAGCTCTTAACCACTGCGCTAAGTCGTCCGTCTTGTGTGCGGTATCTGTACCTGAGAGAAGGTAATTAAGGGCATTACGAGGCTAGGTAAGAATATGCTGCGACGCTGATAGGTGAAAACGTAAAATAAAAAATATTTTACTTTAAAATCACTTCATCATTATCATCATCATCATCTTAGCCTATACTTGTCCACTGCTTAACATAGGCATCCCAAATCACTTATAAAGTAACAATAGTTTTATTGCATTATATTTATGATACCTATTTCACTAGTAATTTTATTGGTAATTTATTTATTGTATTACACTGTCACGCCTTTATTTTCAAAACGGGGTTGGCTGAGTAAAATGCCCCGTCTTCCGGAAGGAGGCCCGGAACAAGACGGCAGGCACTGTGGCCATCAGTGGGAGAGAACGGAGTGAGGCCGGAAGAGGCCCCGCTCCCACTGAGCTCGCACAGACAGCCCGAGGAGCCACCTTAATGGCGCCTGCGAACGACCCTAAGGAGAGAAGATCGCAGAAGAAGAGGAGGAGGAGGAGGAGGCGCAGGACCAACCGCGCTCAGCCACCCTCCACGACCGAGACGCCCGTCGAGCAGCCCACGGTACATTTTGATGCACAGATGCCCCCGAGATCGCCAACCAGGGCCAAGGCTGCAAAGCCAGCCCAAAAGAAACCCGACTCCACCCCCCACCCAAGCAGGGGGGTGCCACATCTGCCGACCCATACAAAGAGGGAATAGACTTCCTAAAAGAGATCAGGGAGGCCCTCCGGGCAGGAGAAGATCCTCGCCCAATCTGCGAGATAACTATGGCCCGCGTCAACAAAAGAACACCCGCTCCCCAAGCCGCTACTGCCAAATCCCGGACCCGGTCCCCGTGAGGCCCGCACCGAACTGACTCCCGCCGCCCACTGCAGTTCACTCCGATGGCTCGCCGTTGAGGTTCGAGCGCGTGCGCGGCGACGACACAACATCCAGACACGGCCCGGTGGTGTTTGATCGCCCGCTCGGTTTCCCTAGCGGTGCTGTATCGCACTACCGGGCGAAGTAAGAAGAGGGGCCTCGAGAAGTCGCCGCCTCCTGCTGATCGCTTTGTCTGGCTTCCTATGGTTCGCCATAGGTTCCACCAGGCAGGGTTGGTCGCGGAGTGAGGCGTGAACACACTCTGATGGCCCCCCCCGCGGGATCCACGGGTCTCCGCCACTTCGAGGGAAGAACAATCCCAACCTTAGGACCCGGCCATGTCTATGGCCGGCGACAGCCACCTCGGCCAGGGGGCCGTTGCCCCGATGCCGATTTCCCACACCCTTGCGGGTGTGTGCGAAGACTACGCGACGGACACAGTATCTTTTGGGAAGCGACAGCGATCGAATCGATAACAAGCGATCTAAATGGAATACACCGGCGACCTTAGCAGCGATATACGAATACTACGAGTGACTCAGCGACTTGAAAGCAGTATTTGGGTACTAACGTGAGTAGTACTAGAGTGTGTTTAGTACTTGTGTGCACTTGCATTAGCCGTACTGTTTTGTGCGTACAGCGCCTAATAAAGTTTTCCGCACGTTATTCGACATTTAATTACCCCGTAACGTAACAACGTAGTAAATAACATCTCTTTGCTGCCTAACGTTACATTTTAATTACGCGTTAGGTATTAGGTTATTTTTGCCGTCGAAGTTCGTACCCATGTAATAGGGGGCAAGTCTATTGTCATTCTATCGGGCACAGGTAGTACTTGACTACAACAAATCAATAGGTGGCTTAGACTTAGATCAATTGCTGGAGACGTACTTGATCAAACGTAACAGGGAAGGGTAGTCTATCTATCTATCTATAACCTCACGCCAGATCCCTTGCGGGGTAGGCAGAGAGTACAGAGTTCCAACAGGTTCTTTCCTTACATACCTCTCTGGCTTCCTCGACTCTCATAGTTCGTCTCATACACGCTCGCCGGTTACGGAGACTCTTGACTTTTCCATCAGATAAGACTCGGTTTATTTGGTCGTGGTAAGATAGTCTAGGTCTTCCCCGGTACCTGCATCCTTCCACTTTCACATTGTATATCTGTTTTGTCATTCTTTCCTCTGGCATTCTTTCTATATGCCCGAACCAACGGAGCATGCCCTTTCTCATCTTTACACCGATACTATCTTTCATACCTACTCGCTGTCTTACTATGCTGTTGCTAATGCGGTCGGTCAGCTTCACTCCGCACATCTTCCGCAGAGCTCGCATTTCTACCGCATTTATCCTACTTTCATTCTCCTTCTTACATACCCAGCTCTCGCTACCATATAACAGCGTTGGGACAAGAACTCCGTTATGTATGGCCAGCTGCGCCTTATGGCTTAAGTGCCGGCTCCCGAGTAGGTTTCCCATCGCACCATTCACTCTGTTCCCTGCACTCACTCTTCTCTCTATGTCAGCGGTGTATTTCCCATCCTTACTGAAGGCGCATCCAAGATATACAAACTCATTCACTTGCTCCAGCACATCGTTACCAACCACAATCCTTACATTCGTTCTGGTTTCTTCCCTTTCAAAAACCATAATCTTGGTTTTCTTCACATTCAAGTAAGCCATTGATCATGCCGTCGTCTTTCATAACTGTGACTAGTGTTTGCAGATCAGTGGCTGTTGGCGCTATTAAAACCGCGTCATCTGCATAAAGTAGATGGTTTACCACTAAGTCACCCATTTGTACACCTTCATTCATCGCTTTCAGTCCTTGAAGACTTTTGTCCAGATATATTATAAACAGTCTAGCGGACAACACGCAACCCTGCTTGACGCCGATTTTAACGTCAAACCAGGGTGACCTGTTACCACCCACCCGTACGCATGCCTTGCAGTCCACATAAGTGGACTGGACGGCTCGCAACAGAGTGCCATCTATACCATACTCTGGCAAAATGTCCCAAAGTCTCTTTCGCACAACTCTGTCAAATGCCTTCTCCAGATCTACAAAACCGCAGAAAACCTTCCGGCCCACTGCCAGATGCTTCTCTACGATGTTGCGGAGTGAGAAGACTTGATCCGAACATCCTCTTCCAGACCTGAAACCCCCTTGTGCCTCGCACAACATTCCATCGGACTTCACGCGCATTCTCCGTTCAATAATTTTACCGTACACCTTGGCTGCCAAGCTGATCAAACTGATGGCTCTGTAATTGGCGCAGTCATATTGTGAACCCTTGCCTTTATACAAGGGTACTATGACTGCGCGGCGCCAATCTGTAGGGACTCTACCGGTCCTCCAGCAAAGGTTTGCAAGAGCCCGGAAAGCGTCCCGGACGCAAGTTCCACCATATTTGATCATCTCGGCAGATATCATGTCTACTCCCGCAGCTTTACCGTTTTTCATACTTCCTATCGCCCATTCAACTTCTTCCATAGTGATGTCCTCCGTTGATTCTGGTGCCGCAATCTCGCCTTTAGGCACGTCTGCGGCATCAGCATCCGGGTCATCTCCATACATTTCTCCAAAATATTCACTCCACCGGTTTAGCACAGCTTGTGTGTCTGCAAGAATGTCACCATCTTTAGATTTTATCCTTTCCATTCTGGAGCCTGACGAATCACCTCGAGCCTTTCTCACCTTGCTCCAAAAGAGTTTGGTGTTGTTCTCGAAGTTCTTCGCCAGCCTCTCCTCCTCAATCATACTGGCTCTTTCACGCTTTTCTTTCACTAAAGTTTTAGTGGCATTCTTGCATTGCCGGTATATTTCTTTCTTCATCTCTGTCATACTGGCATTCAGGTTCAAAGAAGATACATAGTCCTGCCACGCTTTCTTCTTACTTTCTACGGAGCTTTGCAACTCCGCATCCCACCATGCATCACCTTTTGCTGTAATATGCTTCTTTGAGCAACCACATACTTCTTTCGCGGATTCCACCAAACTCTCTTTCAGGCTATTCCAGCATTCATCTACATTTGAGTCCGAAGAGCCTGCTGTCAAAAGCTTGTCCCGGACTCTGTCTTCATACATTCTCCTCACGCTCTCATCTTGCAACTTTTCAACCTTTAATCTTTCAAGGTCTCCGAAGGGGATACGCTCTCGCCAGTGCCTCCACTTCCTGAACAGACCACTAAACCGCGCAACTACGAGATAGTGGTCTGATTCCAGAGTGGGGCCTCTATACGCACGCGTATCTTGTAGTTTGCTTCGGAGACGGTTATCAACCAGGATCAGATCTATCATGCTTTTTTGTTCATTCCTTCTCCACGTATACATATGTATGTCCTTATGCTGGAATATCGTATTAGACACAAGGAGACCCCTTTCCAAACAAACATCTACAATGAGCTTACCTGCATCATTCACTCTCTTATCACCATAAGGACCCAGAGCAGCGTCGCAAGTTTGCCGCCTGGTTCCTACCCATCCGTTCAGATCGCCACACAGAATCACCTTTTCGTTAGCCTCAGCCAAATCCAGAACTTCCCTGACATTATCCCAAAACTTCTCAAGGTCCTGGGGTGTCGACGAGCTTACGGGAGCATACGCTGCGACCAAAAATACTCTAGTGACACCCAGTTTTAAACGGACCCAGAGAAGTCTCGCATCGCACAGGCCATAATCTCTCACTCCAGAGGCCAGGCGACGGGACAGCAAGATACCCACCCCCATGCTGGCACGACTGTTTTGCGGTACACCAGACCACAGAGCCATCGTTCCATCAGGCAGATCACAGGTTTCACTGCCCCTCCGCTTAGTCTCTGTTACACACAGAGCATCCAGGCGTCTCTCTTTCATTACATCAATCACCTCATGCATCTTATCTTCCATACCACCTCTTACATTCCAAGTGTCTATTCGGCACTCTGCACCCCACGACTCGCCAGTTCGGGCCCGGCGTGATGGGTGGCGGCCCCCATCGCCGCTTCCACCTATATTCGTACCGACGGGGGCGGGCCGGTACGCGTCGCCTCGGGGGGACGCCCTAGCCCGCACTGCGGTACGTCTTCGGTCCAAGATTGCAGCCATAATGACTGGCAGGGGTCGCGACGAGCACGCTCTTGGACAGACCCCCAAATAGAAGGGTATTCAGCGTCATATAGTAAGGGACGGTCAAGGAGACCAAATACCTTGGCACATCCAAAACGATCATTAATGTTGACGCAAAGTTGAAATATAAATGAAGATGTGTATGTACCTAAATGAACGTACCATCTTCATTTACAAAGACCGGCTCGTAAAGCATTGGAGAGCTTGTGTGAGCTTTTTTTCTTCTACATAGATAAGAGGTCTTGGTGACCACTGATGACAAATGTATGTATACGTTAGAGATCTATTTAATAAAACTGACAATGCGACATATTTGTCACTCTGCAAAAAAAAACGGGATGACAAGGAGTATCCTTGTCATCTGAGACTGAGAGCCCTACGTCTCTTTCTAAGTGGGGTGACCAAACATTGGTACTATTTGAAATATAATTAACGTATAATTCTCGGGCACTGTTTATTGCCGTAATTCTTTCTTTCTACGTATATGCTACATCTTTAATCAGTAGTAGTCAAAGTTTTTGATTAAATTTTCAATTTTCTTGCTAACTGTACATTTTTTCAGAATCTTTACAGATTTCAGTTCAGCTCTAAATATCGCAAAAATTTAGGATAGTCCCCTATCGCCGTTTTTCTGTATCTACAAGGGTTGAGATAGCTGCCCTTACTGCCCCATCTTAATCCATTCTGTATATTAAGACGAATTGAGAACCTTGTTCGTTTTGAACTCTGTAATAAATGGTTTACAGCGTATTTAAACCACATCATAAATAGGTATAGTCCGTATTAGTTCTACTTTATGGTCACCGTACAGCATCGTAATGGGTGCGAGTGTGACACCGGGCTTCTGGTTATTTCTCTCACTCATCATGGTTTCCCGAGTTGTTAAATCATAGAAAATTCAGTGTTGTGTCTGTGGGTCAGAGTTTAATTTTCTTTGGCAATTTTTTGACAGTTTTCAATCCTTTGTTTTATATCAATAGTCACGACTGTTAATAAATTAAAAGAAAATATAATATTTCTATTTGTCTTCTCCAAGTATTTGTTTTCAAGAACGTAAAAGTTACACAGGTTGAAAGATGAAAGAATGAAAGGTTAATCTGGGATACGTGAAGAGTGCAAATCAATATTAGTTGTTATATCTAAAATTAGAATATCACATTGAGCGAATGCCAAAAAATTAGTACAGAGGACCAAGGCGAATAATTCGGCATTTAAAAACGCTATCTAGTTGACATGCCGTCCCTTTCACGCAACATGTTTGGATAATAAAGATGAGCGTAACAGCATGCTTGCTCGACAATGTAATTATAAATACATCAAATTATTGGTGTTTGGACTTTGATACAACTAACCATGGACAGAAGTCCAAGATTCAGTCACAGTAACCCAAAAACTCGCAGATGGACAGGTGTGACAGTGTTTTCTACGTACTTAGTACTTCTCATGGTGGAAATATACATTGAAATATTCGAAAACGGCACTCATTTGCGTATCTATAATAAGATTCTACGTTCTTTGACGTAGACATATCTATCTTATTTTATATACCTACTATAAATGTCTCTTCTTGAAGGGAAAAATATTTTATAAATAAGTCCTGTAAACGTTACCGATATTGTAAAGTGGCTTAGTGATGTGAAAGAAAAATCAAATAAGTTATTGTTCTTCTAAATAAATTATTTTTAAAACGTATTTAGGTGTGTATACTTTTTTAAGCCCTTTTGTATATTTCTTCCATTCACCTTCTACATTCTCCATTCCGATCTCGGTCTCGAACCTATTCGCGCCTTCATTAAAAATGCGACAACCCGATATTTTGCGATCGCGTCCAATCGTAGTAATCCGCTAATCGTAGCCGTCGCCGACTACAAACCCAACTCCTCTCCTATCAACCGCTACCGCCGTCCGCGGCATGTTGTCACCGACCCTCCCGATGCCCTTACATCCCTTCTTTCGGATACAGATACCGCACACAGGATCAGACACCGTCCTCGCCGGCGAGGTCGAAGAATCCCTTGCCCGCCGGCCGGTGCAGAGCACCATGGCGAAACACCCAGTATACGCCCTCCCCCATAGCGACTGCCCAAGCCGAGGCCGTTCCTCCTTGAGGCGCCCTCGAGCTAGTTGCTCCCTTGCCCTTCTGGCTCGAGCGTAGTGGTTGCACGCTCGCCCTCTTTTCCGGTGAAGTTGTAAAGGCCCCGCGGCCAACAGCATAGATCATTCACACACTCCTTCTACAGTAAAAGCAACACTTACACTGATGGTGGATTAAACTGTTATGAGCTCTAAAAAATTTTTACTAACAGTTGCTTTCTAAGGTCTGTTGAACCAATATTCCGCCAGTTATACATAGGCCTACTAGGTTATCGCTAGTAATACTTCGCCCTAACGCCAGCTCTGGGGTAAAGCGAGATGAACGGTCGCTCTAGGCGCCAGCTGGCAAGGGCCGCCAAAAAGCCAAATGCGAAAAACGATTTCGCCTTTTTGAAAGCTAATTCTAATTGGAGCGCCTAGACTAGCCCTGAAACTTGTTCATACACCGCATTTCTACTAAAATTATATGAATTGCTTAGCGCGTGTGTGTGAATGATGTACGCTGTTGGACGCGAGGCCTTTACAGCTTCACCGGACCTAAAGGCGAGCGTGCAACCACTACGCTCTAGCCAGCCAGAAGGGCAAGAGGCGACATACCTATCCTTATTATTGTAGATGCTTTTACCAAATATTGTCTATTGCACCCCATGATTACGAGCAACGCAGACGAACTAAAACGTCTTTTCCCTCAAGCGTTGTCATTATTCGGAATTCCTGAAATGATAGTTTGTGATCGGGGTAGGATGTATGAAAGCCACAGTTTTAAAGATTGGATATATAGTCTTGGTTGTACCAATCCTAATAACTCCCGAAATGCACAACGAAAACGGGCAAGTTGAACGTTATTGTCGTACGAACCTTAATATGTTGCGTATCGAAGCTAGTAATAAAGACACTGAATGGTCAGATTGTTTGTGGAAGATGCAGCTGGTTCTTAATAGTACAAAGCACAAAACGACACGAGCTTCACCGCTGCAACTGTTAATCAGTATTGAAGCAGCAACACCTATTATTCGTTGATCCGTGAAGTAGCGGTCGATAACGCACAACCAGGGAGTCGGGAGGCATTGCGAGAACTGACACGTCAGCACGCTTCTGATCTTCTGTGTCAGAACAGGCTCAAGCAAGACGAACGTGTTAATAAAGGACGCAAGTCACCGAAGGTTTTCAAACTCGAAGACATTGTATTTGTCGGGAATTCCCAAATGACTAGGAAATTAGACTCTGGTGTGCGTGGTCCCTACCGCATTTCCAAAGTGATATCACACAGTCGTTACGAATTACGATTGCTGGGAGAGTCTTATGGTAAGACCACCCAGGCTGCAGCAGAAAATATGGTTCTCTGGCGAGGAGAATGGACTCCGGAAACGTGTGTTTCCTATTTTACCAGTGTCGAACTTCGGCTCCGCTGGTTCAGTGTTGACCTTCGGCTCCGCTGGTTCGGACTTTGTGCCCGTTCAGTGGTGAGGATTACCTCCCCTGGTTCATTGTTCAGCTTCGGCTCCGCTGGTTCAGACTTTGTGCCGGTTCAGTGGTGAGGATTACCTCCCCTGGTTCAGTGTCGAGCTTCGGCTCCACTGGTTCAGTATTGAGCTTCGGCTCTGCTGGTTCGGGCTTTGTGCCGGTTCAGTGGTGAAGCTTACCTTCCCTGGTTCAGTGTCGAGATGATCTTCACTGGTTTGCAATGGGATCTGCTCAGTTCAGTGTTTTACGCTGGTGACCGAGGTTAGTGGGAGATGCCCCACTGTTTTCGGTCAGCGTGTGACTTTTGTCGCAAGGTTACAAAGTATGAGAGTGTCTGGGGAATCCGGTTTGTCACTCAGCGCGATGTATGACAATTCTTATTACGAAAGCGAGATGGATGTTACAGAAATACTGAAAGTATTTGTATGCAATGACGGGAGTGCACGCTTGTCATTGTATTGTACAAGAATTGTTTTGTGTTGTGATTGTTTTTCAGTGTAAAAAAAGGTGTGTCTGATCAATGATCACCAGACATATTTGATATATTTTATTTATGTCTTGCAGCTCAAGACGATGCAGGATATCTGCTCTCTAATGAAGTTCAAGCAAACGAGGACGTTTGCCCGTCAGAGGCCGAATTAGCAGAAAAATAAAACATCATTTGACATGCGGCCATTTTGTCGGACAGACTCAATATCAAGGAGGCGCGCTTGTCGATTGAATCATTTTGTCGGGAGCACTCGCGCCTTCTAGACGTGTTTAGAACCTAATTTCATTATTTTATATCATTAATTTATATCGATGTAATCATATTTTGTTAAGTTATTTATCGCATATTTTATAATTCCAATTGTTTACATCCTTTTGTTGCTTTGTTAATTTTTTATTTGTAATTTATGTGTAAAATCGAGGTGAAAGAGATTAGGTCATACTCCACCACGCGGACCCAGTGCGGATTGGCGGAGGCAAGTTTGTGGCCACCTGCTGTTGGAACTTATCAAGCAGCCTATAAGGCTTCCAACTTGGCTTAACGACTACCACATACGTGGTAGCCGAAACCAACGGCTTAGCGTGCCTTTTGAAGCATGGAGACTCTCGAATATGAAAATGCCACAAACGGTCACCCATCTCAGACCGACCGATTTGAACGCTGCTTAATCTTGGTGATCGCTATGATAATATTCATAAGGTTGTAAAAAACAAAAGTGTAAGCATAAAGTCATTTCGCGTCGCTTCGCCCCTGCGTTCAAGTTGCAAAAACTTGATCAAAAAATACGATGGATAGTCTGCAATCAAGTCTCACAAGGAATCTGTTGGCCTACGGACAATGTCACTTCATGACAGTCACAGTGTTGCCGTTTTATATGAAATTTACCCAAGTTCTATTTGAGAAAGTAACCGTGCGGATTCACCTGTTGAAATATCTCCTTGGAAGCAATAACATTTTATTAAATGATACATTCACACCAACAACTCCATGTCAATGTCATCCATGGGTCAAAACATCTTTGTCGTACTATATCGATAGTGTTAACGATATCCTTACTAATTTTCGAGGTCACGATAGTATCGATAACTTTACTCTGCGCGTGAACAGTGTGCTCAGGCATAACAGAACTGACAACATTGGCTACATATAGCGTTAGTACCTACCTGTAGATGTATTATAAATAAGCAAGTCATCCACTCCATACAAGCTGGTGTCCTACAGGGCTCAGCTCTCTCCCCCTCCTATTCAGCCTTTACACGAACGATATTCCTCGTTCAAGTTAGGTGCATAGGAAGAAGGGTTTCATTACCGGAAACTTTCAGGCAGCCGCCAATACCTCGGCTAGGGGATTGGTTCATGAAGTGGCGTATTAAAGTATACCTGGACAAGAGCGCTGCGGAGTTCTTCTCCAGAGGTGTCACCCCGCGCCTCTCTCTGCGTCACCCCAGAAGTAATCTCGGTCAAGTGACCATGATCGACCTACCTATTCCCTGGGTCAAACAGGTCAAATATCTTGGAGTCACCCTAAACAATACCATGACGTTCGGACCGCACATAAAGCGAGTCCGTAACCGAGCAGCCTTTGTGCTCGGTCGTCTTTACCCGATGATCTGCAAGCGGAGTAAAATGTCCCTTAGGAATAAGGTGACACTTTACAAAACTTGTATACGGCCCGTCATGACGTACGCTTTTGAGGAGTTCGGGCACGTCGCCCGCTCTCACATCGATAGACTCCAATCGGTTCAATCGTTTCCTCCCCAAAACCGTCGGAGCCCCGTGGTTCATACGGAATGTCGATCTCCATTCCAATCTCGGTCTCGAACCTATTCGCGCCTTTATTAAAAAGGCGACAACTCGTTATTTTGCGAACGCGTCCAATCATAGTAATCCGCTAATCGTAGCCGCCGCCGACTACGAACCCAACTCCCCTCCTATCAACCGCTACCGCCGTCCGCGGCATGTTCTCACCGACCCTCCCGATGCCCTTACATCCCTTCTTTCGGATACAGATACCGCACACAGGATCAGACACCGACCTCGCCAGCGAGGTCGAAGAGTCCCTTGCCCGCCGGCCGGTGCAGAGCACCACGGCGAGACACCTAGTATACGCCCTCGCCATAGCGACTGCCCAAGCCGAGGCCGTTCCTCCTTGAGGCGCCCTTGAGCTAGTTGCCCCCTTGCCCTTCTGGCTCCAGCGTAGTAGTTGCACGTTCGCCCTTTTGTCCGGTGAAGCTGTAAAGGCCCCGCGGCTAACAACATAGATCATTCATACACACACACACATACAAAAAGGCACTGAAGAAGACGATTACTTGAGGAACTAAGATTTTTTTCGTGATTGGAGCACAAATATTGAAATTTGGAAGTAAGATGAAAATAGAAATATAGAAAAATAGTGTTGTCAGTGCCCTTAGAGTTCTACGCTGTCGAATAGGCAACCACTTTAACTGAGAACGTTGCTCTGACACATGGTCATATTTACGTAGGTTGAACACGAATCCAATACAGTTATTGAGAAGGCGGTCAAGTTTGTCGAGGTGATCTGCATTCAGGTCGAAGTAGCACACATCACCATAGTCGAGGATAGGGAAGATCAGGGACTGTACAAGCATTGCTTTTGTATTGAAAGAGAGTTTGTTTTAAATGACCTTTTGACCGACGGCCGTAACTTGGGTCTGCCAATTAAGCGCCGTGTCAATGTGCAGACCAACATCTTTGACACTAGAGCCCTAGTGTCAACTGTCTCGTTCAATTCAATTGGAGGCAAAGTAGCCATAATCACCCTGCATATCAATCTAGAGCTCCCTACAAGGATCGCTTGGCACTTGCTAGGATTCATCTTGAGACCAAACCTGTCGACCCAATTCTTAATAGCACCGAGATCCTGATTTACTTTACTGATAATATCAGGGATTCTATCCGCACTATCTTACGAGTATAGTTGCAAGTCATCAGCGTACAAATGATACGCACACTGAAGTTCTTGAGTTATCATATCAATGAAAATGGAAAATAAAAGGGGAGAAAGTATACCGTCTTGGGGAACGCCAGTGTTGAGGCAGCGCCAAGCTGACGACGCTTCATCACTCATATCTGACTACTGGCGTTCCCGAAGATAAGAGGAAAATCAGTCCAGCGACTCTTGAGAGCACAAACGGTAGGAGAGAATAGATAAGAGGATATCGTGACTAACGGTATTAAAGGCGTTGGAAAAATCAACCAACACAAGGAATGTAACTTTGGTGTCTTATACGCCTGATCGAATATCACCAGAAACTTTAAGAAGGGAAGAAGTAACTGTACTTTGGTCAGAAACCGGATTGAAGAGGATTAATTAAATTGTTCGTATATAAATGAATTGGGAGAGTTGTTTACAAGCGCAGGCCTCGAGCACTTTTAAGAGAAAAGGAGGAATGGAAATTGGACGAAAGTGGCTAGGAACGGAAGGATTGGGAACCTTTGGCAAGGGGCGGACAAAGGCTTTTCGCTAGAGAAACGGAAAAATTAACGAGATGTGTGATTACCGTAAGGAGATAGCCCAGTACTGCTATGATCATAAATCTACATATTTTATTCACAACCAACAGCATTGGATTCAATAAACATATTAATTTTCATAACCTCAAGATTAATGTTTGGACGTCTAAGACCACCCAAACAAGTAAAGTTTTTTGTAATAACCGGTAATCGAAATTCATTTCGTTCAATTTGAAAAGGTTGTTTATTAACCGGTTAATAAAAGAACGTACGTAAGAAAGAACGTTTTAAACCGGTTCTTAAAAACCGGTTCCGACCCCTGGTATTTGTAGGTTCCTACCTATGTTGCATTTACAAACTAAAACGAGATATTTAAAAAAAAACCTTCCTTTTTTATTTCCAAAATACTCAATACCTATTGTTACAATGTGTTAACAATCGAAATAGTATGCCTTTAAAATAAATAAGGTCTCCTTAGCAGCCCGCAACCTTCTAAACACCGGTCCACCATGTAGTAAATGTAAATTTAGTTTTATTTAGCTTTTAAAAAAATATTTGGAATACTTGTATGTACATGTATACTTTACTGCAAGTGTCAGTGCAATCTATCGACCGACCTACGAAAAATTGTGGTTAGACAATTTTTTGAGTTATTTTATTTAGTATACTTGTAATCATGTTGTTCTTACTGGCTGACACAATTATGGTTGAAATATTAAAGGCACTGTATACGAATGTAAAACCCTCCTTCCATATCCTTCTCGGAAGCATGAATTTTCAAAGTACGATGAGTATATTTGTCTGTACTGTGATGACCTCCATTTTCAACTTTTTTAATATTTGATCCATGTCTTCTTTTAGTCGAGATCAGTGGATAACCTGTAAAGTTTAAAAATGTAAACATTTCTAAAATAATAAATGTGAAGTAATACTGACAGATGATAAAGGTAATGAGCTAGTAACCATCTCGTTTAACTCAGCTTTCTAATAAAAGAAACGCATTTAAATTGGTAAGAACAATACATCCGTTCGGGCAAAAAAATGCAACAGACACGCATGATACACATACACAGTAAGAAAAAGACCTTAAGTTGTGGTGGGCGATTATGAGATTTACTAATGGAATCATTCGATTATAAAAATGTCTCGAGATATCTCGATTGTAACTATTAGTAATGAATTAGTAGTCAATAGCTAATTTCGATTACGCGCCACGCGCGGCTGCATGGCCGATGCAAATGATGCGATGGCACTTGGCGCGGGCTCACTGTATGTACCTGCTGTGCCAGCGGCGTACGCTCCTGAGTAATAGTATTGTTGTAAAAGTATTTTTTACGTGTATAATTAGTTGCTGTAGTAGTGGCTTGGGCTGTACTACAGTCTCTCCAGCGGTGCCAACTTGACTACCGGTATATCGAGGTGCTGAAGAGTTTGTACGAAAACGCTACTATTGTCAGTCCGCCTTCAGGACCAGAGCTCGAAACCTATTCAACTGCAGCGTGGTGTGAGACAGGGAGACGTTATATCCCCGAAACTGTTCTCCGCCGCGCTGGAAGATGTCTTCAAGCTTCTGGACTGGAGAGGACTATGTATCAACATCAACGGCGAGTACATCTCTCACCTTCGATTTGCCGATGATATCGTGCTCATGGCGGATACCCTGGAAGACCTCAGTACCATGCTCGACGACCTCAGTAGAGTCTCTCAACAAGTAGGTCTTAAAATGAACATGGACAAGACGAAGATCATGTCAAACGTCCATGTAGTACCAACTTCTATAAAGGTTGGAGACTCTACGCTCGAAGTTGTTGACGATTATATATACCTGGGACAAAGAATCCAATTAGGTAGGTCCAACTTCGAGAAAGAGGTCAATCGTCGAATCCAGCTCGGTTGGGCGGCGTTCGGGAAGCTACGTAACATCTTCTCGTCCAAAATTCCGCAGTGTCTCAAGACAAAAGTCTTTGACCAGTGTGTGTTGCCAGTGATGACTTACGGCACTGAGACATGGTCGCTTACGATGGGCCTCATAAGAAGGCTCAAGGTCACCCAAAGGGCGATGGAGAGACCTATGCTCGGAGTTACCCTGCGGCATCGAATCAGAAACGAGGAGATCCGCAGGAGGACGAAAGTCACTGACATAGCACTCAGAATTGCTAAACTTAAGTGGTAGTGGGCGGGGCACATCGCTCGTAGAACATCGGCCGTTGGGGCAGAAAGGTTCTCGAATGGCGACCACGTACCGGAAGACGTGAAGTGGGTAGGCCCTCTACAAGATGGACCGATGACCTGGTGAAGGTCGCGGGTAGAAGTTGGATGCGTACAGCACAAAGCCGGTCGTTGTGGCGGTCTTTAGGGGAGGCCTTTGTCCTGCAGTGGACGTCTTTCGCCTGAAGAAGAAGAAGAAGTATAATTAGTTATTAAAAAAATATTAATATTCATTAACTTGCGCTTAATAGGTATCCTATAAGATATTTTATCATAGTTTTTGGTTCAATATAAATAAAAGACAATCTTTAATAAATATATTTTTGTTTTCGTTACTATAACTATTGTATTTATATAGAATGAACTTTAAAGAAAATAAAGTATTACGTGAATACTAATCAATGTTTTTTTAGTTATTTTAATGTTAGTTAGAAACAAACTAAAAATTAACAAAAAATAGAATAATTTATTTGGACGGGATTATGACTGAACTAAAATTAGTAATACTAATTCACTAATATTTTTAAATTTACGCTACTGCGTCATTCGATTATGAAAATTAGTAAGTTACTAATTTCATGATCGATTATCAATATTAGTAAATGTCTCGATTATGTGAATCATTCATAATCGCCCACCTCTAACCTTAAGTAGAAAGTAACAGCACTCTCAAATCATACCGCTCTTAATATATCATCGTCACGCCTATATTCCTCAAGCGGGGGTGGCAGAGGTGTACTGAGTACACCCACTTTTCGCCGACCATGTTAGGTCCCATGTAATAGGGGGCAAGTCTATTGCCATATACCGGGCACAATTCCAGACTCCGGAATCATACTGGGAATTTTTCGTTAAAAAAACTACATTTGTCCGATTTAGGATTTGAACCCAAGACCTCGTGATCACAAAGCGATGCACTTTGCCGCTAGACTAATGAGGCAATTAGACTCTTAATATATCGGGAGTTAAAAAAATATATCGATATCCAATATTGTTTGACTACAACACCCTGAGGTAGGTAAAATGTCTGATTAGATGTAGGTTTTTTTTTTTGTAATTACAACATATAAATAACGTTATTCTTAGGAAATATACATTTAAATAATTTATACTCTTACAAGGACTTATTTTGAGCACAGCAGTTCAAAAATGTGAAACAGTTATGTAAAATAATCATGACTTCGACTTACCGACGAAAAGAAATAGACATTTTCTAGCAAAACACAAACCTAACTAAACAACCAGGACCAATACAAGCCACAAGTATTAATTTATACAAATAAACATGCACCATCCAAATATTTTCTCAAAAACGATAGCTTTTTTTTATGTTTATGGCATCACGACGACGCGTATTTTGCCAATGTCAATTATTACGAATATTCATTTCAAAATTAATTGAACTCCCCGATGAACTTGATGACAACGATGATTATGAAATTGATGAAGTGCCCCACCCTGGATAGCGATAAGCGATGGATACTTTACATACCAATTGCGACGGCCATCCCCGCGCCACTCCCTGCGCCGCCCTAGAAGTAATCTCGGCCAAGTGACCATGTTCGACCGACCCATTCCCTGGGTCAAAGAGGTCAAATATCTAAAGGGTCACCCTAAACAGTACCATGTCCTTCGGCCCGCACATCAAGCGGGTCCGTCACCGAGCATCCTTTGTGCTCGGTCGTCTCCATTCGTTAATATGCAAGCGGAGTAAAATGTCCCTTAGAAATAAGGTGACGCTTTACAAAAATTGCGTTCGACCCATCATGACTTATGCGTGTGTTGTGCTCGGGCATTCGGCCCCCTCTCACATCGATAAACTCCAAGTGGTTCAAAACCGCTTCCTCCGTAAAGCCGTAGGAGCCCCCTGGTTCGTACGGAATGTCGATCTCCACTCCGATCTAGGTCTCGAACCTATTCGCGCTTATATTAAAAAGGCGACAACACGACACTTCGCGAACGCATCTACCCATGCGAATCCGTTAATCGTAGCCGCTGCAGACTACGACCCCCCCCCCCCCCCCGACCCCTGCCGCCACCGCCGGCCGCGACATGTTCTCTCCGATCCCCCCGATGCTTTGTCATCCATTCTTTCCGCTCAGAATACGGGCGACGACGACGTAGTCGTAGATCCCATCCCATAGCCGGCGGTTGACCGGTGCACTTAGTAGTGCACCCCGTCCCCCCACAGCGACTGTCCCAACCGAGGGCGCCTTGAAGAGGACGAGTATGTCGCCCCTTGCCCTTCTGGCTGGCTAGAGCGTAGTGGTTGCACGCTCGCCCTTAAGTCTGGTGAAGCTGTAAAGGCCGCGCGGCCAACAGCGTACATCACTCACATACACACGCGACGGCCGTTTTGAGGGAAATCGAAAAAGCACGTTTTATCACTTTGTTACAAATTACCTTCACTCGTGCACATATAAGAATACATAATGGTTAATATTCCACCAACATTACACATTATAATTCAAAATAACACAAGTTTTAGAAATTAAAACAAATTGACGATATCACTGTTCGATTTCCCGCCAAAACTCAAACAATATCTTCTAAATCATCGCAATGAATTTTGGCGGTTAAAAAAAATACAGCTGTCAGTGACTAGTAGGAGTGTTCGCAACGGCTATATATTAAAAACGCGTTATAACGATACGCTACTTTTAAAACGCCTATTATTTTTTACGCTATTAATAATAGTTATTTCTTCGTTTCGTTGAACGATGCCTTTTGATTATTGTCGCAAAACACGCCGCGCCGCCGCCGTGAATGAAATATATGAAATATAATATATATTTAATAAATTAATTATTTACACGTAACTAAAACTAACTTTTATTTACAGTTATTTCAATAAACAAACCAACGATTTATTTGCAAACTATTTGACACGCGACGCCGCAATCCCTCACAAACCCACGATAAATGCATAAGTACGTCATCCAAGATCACGCCAGTGATCCGCGCTGATATTATTAAAAAAATAATCTAACGTAGTAACCAATACGTTATAAATAACGTATAATACGAACAAATATATTGGCGCGGATCATAATAAATAACCTAATAATATATTACTTTCATTACTGGACACTCATTTAAAAATAGATCATATGTAGTTGTCTTAGAGCATAATATAACACGTGACTTTTGACAAAAATATTATACGTCTAAGTGAAATTGACCTTAAGTCCAGTCAGTCAGTGTCGCTGTGTCGCGTGGCAGGCTGGTAGGCGGTTTTGGTCGGACAATATGTATATAATCGCGTAATATAAATAACGCTTAAAAAATAACGCTTGCCTGAGGTAATAAATAATAGGTGATTTGATTATTTATTAATAATAGATTATTTTTTCAGTTATGTAATATAACGATCACTCCTAGTGACTAGAGGCGCGCGCCGGTTTGAGACGGGCGCAATTCAGTTCTGGCTGTGCCTTGCGCGCGTTCGGTCGTGTCGCTGCGCTGCCCGCCCGCTCGCTATTTTCGTAATTACGTACGTATTCGATTTCGACTTACTCTGTTGGAAACGCCTGCGCTTGCGTGGAGTGGTGATCTGGTTGGCTCATATACGTGTATACGTACACATATACGGGCTTGCGACGTTACTTCTCCGCGTCTGGCTCGCGCGTAGCAACAAGGCGAGCCGTTAGGTAGACGCGCCGTTCTGACGGCGGTCGGCCTTCCCGCGTTTTTAGTAACGGTCGTTTTCCGTGACCTACGTGGTTTGTCGCGGCTGTGCTTACGTGTTTTGTGCTTGCGTGTTTACGTAATTGCATTCGCTGTGCGTATACTTTTGCGTCTCGTGTAGGTACGGTTCGCGTATCGCCCGGTGTGACCAATCACGTGGGTTGCTAGGCAGCCGCGTCGGCTAACGGCGCGGCCGGCCCTCCCGCGGTTTTCGTTTTCTCAACGGTTAGTTTCATAACTGTTTTCGATATTAGTGTCCCTCGATTTTTTGATTCCTCGATCCCTCCTTCAGAGGGCGGCCAACTCGGAAGGGCTTGAGCTCTGGCCTTGGGGGCTTCCCTAGTCAGGGCTCTTGATTCCACCAGGACCCTACCTTAACCCATCCCACTATCCTATTCTCCGTGCGGCGGTTCTCTTCGCCCCGGAGCAGTTAGGGTTTGGTGCCGCCCGTTCGCCCCTAAGGCGAAGGGGCACACCGCGTCTCCCCGGTAGTGCCACCCCCCCCGCCGCCGCCCGGTGGGGGGATCAGGGCATCGCTCACGCCCGGGTCTTAGGGCCCTATTTTAGTTCACTCGCCCTGCCATTTCCCCTCTGGAAATGACCGAAGACTTCCATCCCGATTTTGTCCGGGACTTAACGAAGTACATCGTCCTACATTGCCCGGACATAGTCCGGGAATTCAGGGCGACGTACTCGCCCGCCTCGCCCGACGCGTCGCCCGCGCGCGCGTCGGCTCCCGGCCCCGCGCACCCCGCGCCTTCTGCGCGCCCCGCGACTCCGTTCGCCGCGCCGCGAACTGATTTAGTCGCGCCGCCCCAGACCCCCGCCGACCGCCCCGTCTCGCCATGCGGGTCCGAGCCTCTCTCGGACTCGGATATGGAGGTCGAGCGCGCGTCCGCGCGACGCGCCGCTCCCGCCCGGTCCCCGTCCCCGTCGCTCTCGTTGGAGGACGACTTCGTTCCCATAGCGAATGGGAAGCGCGCGCGCAAACCGCGCGACTCGCCGCCTCCCAAGATCCAAAAGGCCGGAAACATTTCCGTTTCTCCCGGCCCCTCCGGCCCCCGGCCGTCTCCGTCTCCCGACGCGGCCGCGAGGGCCTCCCCCCTCGCGCGCCCCTCACGTCCGAACATCACTCCCCCGCCGCTTGTCATTCAGGACAAGAGCGCCTGGGAGCGCATCTCCAAGGCGATTTATAATCGCCAAATCAACTACACGCACGCGCGTTCCACCGCGCAAGGCATAGCCGCCAAGGTGGCGTCCTCGGACGACCACCGACGGCTATCCGCGTTCCTGCGATCAAACAAGATCGCTTATCACACATACACCCTGGAGGAGGAAAGGGAGCTCAGGGTGGTAATCCGCGGTGTCCCGAGGGAGCTGGACACCGCCGTCATCAAGGCCGACCTCCAGTCCCAGGACCTTCCTGTGCGCCAGGTGCACAGAATGGTCAATGGGCGCTCCAAGGAGGCGTACGACATGGTGCTGGTCGTCCTCGACCGCACCGAGTCCGGCCGTAGGGTCTTCGACCTGAAGGCCGTGTGCCACATTTCTGGCCTCTCCGTGGAGGCCCCCCACAAACGTGGCACGCCCGGGCAGTGCCACAACTGCCAGCTGTACGGGCACTCTGCCCGTAACTGTCACGCGCGCCCTCGATGCGTTAAGTGCATCGGGGACCACGCGACGTCCCAGTGCGCCCGCTCGAAGGAGACGGCGGCCGAGCCCCCCAGCTGCGTCCTCTGCGGCACCAAGGGGCACACCGCGATCTATCGCGGTTGCCCCAAGACCCCGAAGGGGAAGCGCGGCCGGGCGAGGCGCGGCGGCCGCCGCCGCCCCCGCGCGGTTGCCCCCCCCCTCTGCGCCCTCAGCGCAACACCCCCCCGCGCCCTCAGCGCACCCTCGTCCGGTGCCTTCTGCGCCAGCGACCACGGCTCCCCGCGCTCCCGCGCCTTTGAAGCTGACCCCCCCTCCCCCGCCGCTCAGGCCGTCCCTCGGCGCCAACGCGTGGGTGAAGCCGCTGCCTTACACCGCGGCCTCCCACCCTGCGTCAGTGGGCCCTGCCCGCCCCCCGAAGCGCGCGCCGGCGATCCAGCCGGTGGCGGCTTGTCCCCCTCCGCCCTCTAACGTCAGTCAGGACGTCGACCTAATAATGAGCGTCTCGGCGGTTATAAGCCCCGCACTTTTCCCCAGAGTCCGCGAACTCGCACTTCGACTCCGCGCCGCCACCAACTTGGCGGACCAGGTTCTCCTGGCCGCGGAATACAGGGACGTATATGACGTCCTGGCGTCCCTCAAAACCCAACCCCCCCGCACCCAATAATGGATCTACGATCTCCCCGCCAAAAGCCCCACAACCTATCCCTGGCGTTCTTTAACGCCGATGGCCTTCGCTCCCAGCGAGATCAGGTTGCTGATTTCCTCCGAGATCACCAACTTGATATCCTCCTCGTGCAGGAAACCTTCCTGAAGCCCGCACAACGCGATCCTAGGATCGCAAACTATAACCTCGTGCGCAATGACAGAATCGGCTCCCGCGGAGGCGGTACTCTCATTTACTACAGGAGGTCCCTGCACTGCATCCCTCTCGATCCCCCCGCGCTCACCAACATCGAAGCCTCGGTCTGTCGCGTCTCTCTCACGGGGCACCAGCCCATCGTGATCGCCTCCGTTTACCTTTCCCCCACTAAATCCGTTCTCAGGAGTGACTTTGAAGCACTCCTCAATCTGGGAAGCGCCGTCATTCTGGCGGGCGACTTCAACAGCAAGCACGTGGCCTGGAACGGTCTCACCACTTCCCCTAACGGTAGGAGCCTTGACGCCCTGGTCGACGTTCTCGACTTTGACGTCATCGCACCTATGCACCCTACCCACTATCCTAACAATCCCAATCACCGACCCGACGTCCTGGACATGGCGCTTCTGAAGGGTGTCACCCTACGGCTGCACTCCTTGGAAGTAGTCCAGGAACTCGACTCTGACCATCGACCTGTAGTCATGAGACTCGGTTCCCCCCCTTCCGCCCCTCAGCGACCCAAAAAGACGGTGGTGGATTGGCATGCGCTAAGCACGGCCTTGGCGGATGCCGACCCTCCCCCCCTGCCTCTCAGCTCGAACTCCATCCCGTCCCCTCAGGACACCGATCAGGCCGTAGATACCTTCACCGAGCACATCCGATCGGCTGTCAGTCGATCGTCCAAGCAAGTCGAGGCGGAAGATCTCTACCTCAACCGCTTTCGACTGCCGGACGATGTTAGGGATCTCATTCGTTCCAAGAATGCTTCTATCCGAGCGTACGACTCCTACCCCACCGAAGCCAATCGGGCCCGGATGCGCGCTTTACAACGAGAGGTAAAGCGTCGTGTCGCGGAGGTCCGGGAGGAACGGTGGGGTGACTTCCTAGAGGGCATCGCGCCATCGCATCTGGCCTACTGGCAGCTGGCGCGTAGCCTCAAGTCCGACTCCACGACTGACATGCCCCCGCTGTCCCGCCCTTTAGGCGCACCCCCAGCCTTCGACGACGACGAAAAGGCCGAGCTTCTCGCCGACTCCCTCGAGAGCCAGTGCGCCCCCAGCTCTCAGTCCGTCGACCAGTCCCACGTCGACGCGGTCGACAGGGAAGTCGAGCGCAGGGCATCCCTCCCCCCCGTCGATTCCTTACCTCCTATCACCCAAACGGAGGTCGAAGATCTAATTATGGGTCTCAAAACCAAAAAAGGCCCCGGCTCTGACGGCATTTCGAATCGCGTTCTGAAATGCCTGCCCGCCCAACTCATCTGCCTCTTAGTGGCCATATTGAACGCCGCCATGGCGAACTGCACCTTCCCCGCTAAGTGGAAGGAGGCGGACGTCATAGGCATTCCCAAGCCCGGCAAACCTCGCAATCTCCCCGCGAGCTACCGCCCTATCAGTCTCCTCAACTCCCTGGCCAAGATATACGAGCGCCTACTTCTGGCGAGGCTCAAAGACTTCGTAACGTCCAGGGGTATCCTTATCGACGAGCAGTTTGGCTTTCGAGCCAAACACTCTTGCGTCCACCAAGTGCACCGCATCACGGAGCACATCCTCTCCGGTCTCAATAGACCCAAACCCATCTACACGGGCGCCCTCTTCCTAGATGTCGCGAAGGCATTCGACAAAGTCTGGCACAACGGCTTGATCTACAAGCTCTACCAATTGGGTGTGCCGGACAGACTCGTGCTCATCTTACGAGACTTCTTGTCGAATCGCGCCTTCCGTTATCGCGTCGAAATGACGCGCTCCACTTCCCACTCATCAGTGCTGGAGTCCCACAGGGCTCAGTTCTCTCTCCGCTCCTGTTTAGCCTTTACACGAACGACATTCCTCGTTCGAGTAAGGCGCATCTAGCCCTATTCGCGGATGATACCGCTCTCTACGTCTCGCATAGGAATAAGGGTTTCATTACCAGACACCTTCAGGCATCCGCCAATTCCCTAGGGAATTGGTTCAGGAAGTGGCGTATTGAGGTGAACCCGGACAAGAGCGCTGCTGTGTTCTTCTCCAGAGGTGCCACCCTGCGCCACTCCCTGCGCCGCCCTAGAAATAATCTCGGCCAAGTGACCATGTTCGACCGACCCATTCCCTGGGTCAAAGAGGTCAAATATCTAGGGGTCACCCTAAACAGTACCATGTCCTTCGGCTCGCACATCAAGCGGGTCCGTCACCGAGCATCATTTGTGCTCGGTCGTCTCCATTCGTTAATCTGCAAGCGGAGTAAAATGTCCCTTAGAAATAAGGTGACACTTTACAAAACTTGCGTTCGACCCATCATGACTTATGCGTGTGTTGTGTTCGGGCATTCGGCCCCCTCTCACATCGATAAACTCCAAGTGGTTCAAAACCGCTTCCTCCGTAAAGCCGTAGGAGCCCCCTGGTTCGTACGGAACGTCGACCTCCACTCCGATCTAGGTCTCGAACCTATTCGCGCCTTTATTAAAAAGGCGTCAACACGTCACTTCGCGAACGCATCTACCCATGCGAATCCGGTAATCGTAGCCACCGCCGACTACGATCTCCCCCCCGACCCCTGCCGCCACCGCCGGCCGCGACATGTTCTCACCGACCCCCCCGATGCTTTGTCATCCCTTCTTTCCGCTCAGAATACGGGCGACGACGACGACGTAGTAGTAGTAGATCCCCTCCCATAGCCGGCGGTTGACCGGTGCACTTAGTAGTGCACCCGTCCCCCTACAGCGACTGTCCCAACCGAGGGCGCCTCTTCGAGGCGCCCTCGAGTATGTCGCCTCTTGCCCTTCTGGCTGGCTAGAGCGTAGTGGTTGCACGCTCGCCTTTAAGTCCGGTGAAGCTGTAAAGGCCTTGCGGCCAACAGCGTACATCATTCACACACACACGGGCGCAATTGGTTATCTCTTTTATCAAATAACCACAGGATGCAGATAGACTTGTATTGGTAACTGGTGGTTTTTTCAGCTTAAATATAATCAATTCAGGTCTAATACTACATCTATGATTGGCTAAGTATAACTGGCTGGCTGTACCGAAACCGTCCGGTATTACTGTTTTGGTTTTAATTACCTCTTGTATCTTATTGCATCTTTGACAATCAGCTTACCATGGTGGGACTCTACAAACGTAGACGGTATACACATTCGGATATCATTTCATAGAGATTTGTTAGGTATCGTAATATAAATAAAAATAATTACTCTGCTGCACTCTCGGCGTAAAGTGAGGAATCGTATTAGCCTACTAACAAAGATAAGACAGTTGTAAAAAAAACAAATAAAACACTGTTACTGATTTATTTCCAACCAAACAAAACATTTACACGGGTCATACTTCAGAATACACTTTAATTCCTTTTAAAACATTTTTATGGTCATTATTTCTCACTTATGCTTATCTTAGCATCTGAAAATAATTTAAAAAAAATGCTCTATAAAAAAATATTAAATATGGTCAACAATAACAATAAATACGGTAACATAACGGGTCCGACTCGTTACAATGAATTTTACGTTGTAATAAAGTAAACTATTTTTAATAAATAGCGTTACATTACATGACACTGACATTACATGATAATTACGGTACTATATCGTAGTTTTGGTTTCACTTACTGATGCTAATTGAACATTATATCTAAAATTGATACTAAGAATGACTTAAATTACGTTTTAACGATGTCCGCTTCTTTAGGTATTTGTACTGTAGAAATTTAGTTCCATTGCACAACCCTCAGAGTGCCTAGGTAAGTTCAGATTAGTTGTCGGTTTTGGAACACTTTGTTCGGCAGCGAATACGCATGCCCACACGTCCACAGAGAATGCATGGCAGTTTAACTATACCGCATAGCTACAGCAGTAAATATATAATTTACATTGGTGTGTTTATGTCTGAAGCGGACCATACAGCCTACAATTCTATATCATACACTACAATGTCCTAGGAGCCGGCCCGCCCAATTTACTGTACACTATCTTTATAGGTACTTTTTGATAAACTCCTCGCCGCTCTTAATGTTCTTCAGGAGTTCAGGGATGGCGGCCTTTAGCAGGCGCTGCTCGTACTCGTTAAGTTTGCCGAATCCGAGAACCTTCTCTGCGCCGTTCTTGCCCAGGAGTACGGGGCTCGCGAAGTATGGCGCCTCCGTTAAGTCGGATTTGACGTACGCGCATTCTATGACGTCAGATTCACCCTGGGAAATGGAATTATATTCAATTATACTTCATGAAAAGTCGCGTATAATAGCCGGATGCGTAATGCATAAAACTCCCCGTGACCGCGTGCACCGACTGCTTAGTCCGATCGTTCGGACTACGCTTTTACGCGATGAAAAAAATCGGACTGTAAGGACTATAATTTTTTTACCGGCTATAAATTTTTTATCTGGCTCGAAGGACCAAAATGTAGGGGTAAGGTGGTTTATTCCTTATCCTACAGATGAGTCGTGGCCCATTCATGGAAGATAAAGATTGTTTGTTACTTGAAATGGTTTTATTTAGATTTTACAATTAAAACACGTTAGTTGTACAAGTGCATAATTACTACTGAAATGGTAAATGTAATACGATTCCACTGTTCTGCTGAATCGTAGGCTTTCTAGAGGACATTCGGATTACAACATAAATGCAGTAAAATTCACTATATAGATTAATAATGTGCGTGTCCGTACAGAATACATGGTCCGATCGATCAGAACAAGTGAACTTTTTATTCGTGATTAAAGAATCTGATAGAGGATATATATTATTTTAGACCTACACAGCAGGTTGAAACGATTCCGATCGATAGGACGATGACTTCTTGTTGACTTAATAAACTTAAAATTAGGGTAAAAGGGATTGCATACGACTTTATTTTCATAGCTTATTAGTTATTACAATTTCTCGGCCTGATTTTAAATTCTCACATTTACTCGTGGTCCGATGCGTCGAACCATGAATACTCTTCTGTCCCTGTAGTCCGATCGAGCGGACTATGAGAATTCGAATTCGAAAATGTCTGATCCTGTCTGCGGTATCTGTATCCGAAAGAAAGGAAGTAAGGGAATCGGGAGGGTCACGGTCACGGGAGAACATGCCGCGGGTGGCTGTAGCTGATAGAAGGGGAGTAATGGCGAATGCTCGACGCTATGTTCGATGAAGAGACAAGTAAGCAATCATTTAAAACATCCCGTACCTCTCTTTTATAAGCTTTCGGGTTTATAATATATGTAAATTAATTGTAATCATAGTAAAAAAATCTTCCTTACATTGAGTCCTCTGAGGGCGGCGCTAGCGAAGCGTGCGCCGGCATGGGCCATGGACAGCGTAGCGGAGCCGCCGCCGGCCTTGGCCTTCACCACCTGGTAAAGATACACCATGTTAGCTTCCGAGCTCACCGATTGAGAGACCAGTAACTTGATCCACAAAATCTTAAAGCCATCCTCGATATATTAGCCTATATTACTGGGCAAAGACCTTCCCCCACAAATCGAGGTGAAAAAGATTAGGTAATCCACCACGCGGACCCAACCTAGTGCGCATTGGTGTAGGCAGGTGTGTGGCCACCGCATGTTGAAACTTATCAAGTCGCCTATAAGGACGATTTAGCGCAGTGGTTAAGAGCTCAAGCCGCTCTGCCCACTGTCTCTAATAGTCGCGGGTTCGATTCCCGCACGGGACCAATCTTTGCAGATTTGCTAAGCACTAGGCAAAGCCTGTCTCTTGGAGGCATAGCTATATCATAGTACAAGGTGTAACAAATCAAACGCAAGACATTTAAAGTAGTTTGTTCTAAATTGATAACTGAATTTTTAATGTATATTACATTTTTTTTTTAATTTGCTAAAAATGCTGTTATTCCTATAGTGCGCTATACTAAACTAAATTTATGCTTGATTCAAAGCAATACGGAGATTTCAAATGCACATCTGAAACTTATTTCTCGATACGCACACATACAAGTGTCATTGTTAATTGGGGTATAAAAGTGCTTAAAAAAGGGGTCAACAATTTTAAATTTGGTTTTCGTATTGAATTTGGGAAGCAAACATCTAATCGGGGAGTCTTGCGTAATTAACGATACACCTTGTATAATGTTTATAACAAAATGGTGTTGCTATTATTTTAATAGTAGTGGAGGTTGATGAGCTTGCCTATATGTAAGATATGCTTGTCTTTCATACAATTTTTCAGGGAGTGTATGAACATGCTCATATAATTGAACATTTTTTCAATTTTGGTGTGTGTGGGGAGGACATATACTATACGTCTCAGCGTGGTGCTTTGCACTGGCCGGCAGCAAAGGATTCTTCGATCTCACCCTCGAGATCGGTGTCTAATCTCGCCCTCGAGATCGGTGTCTAATATATAAAACGAAGGCTACATTACGTTGGCTCGTAACCATAACATACCTCAGTACCGGCCTCCTGTATCCTCTTGGTTAAGTTTTCGATCTTGCTCTGGTCGGTGAGCTGCACCGAGGGGTTGCTCTGGCTGAGCAAGGGGATGATGGTGACACCCGAGTGGCCGCCGATCACTGGGACGGACACGCAGCGCGGGTCCACGCCGTTGATCTCGCCGATGAAAGCAGAAGAGCGGACGACGTCCAGGGTGGTCACTCCGAATACGCGACGCGGGTCGTAGGTTCCAGCCTGTGTGGCACACAACATTGCAAATAAAACAGTAAAGGTTTGGTCAAACAGCCGACGGAGAGCGACGGAAGCGCTCGGCTGGCGAACAGCGCGGCGCACACTAGGGATGGCGATCTGAGCTCGATTAATCGAAGAATCGATTTTTCAGGCCAAAAAAATCGATATTTTAAATCTTTATGTAGCACTGAATCGATTCAGTGAATCGATATTTTACCCTAGAAAATCGACATTCGATTTTTTCTGTTTTGGTAAAAATAATAGTTTGTCAAGTTGACGAAGACCATTATTTTTAAAAAGCTTAGATATTAAGCATTGGTAACTATAATCTAAAAAGCTTAGATATTAAGCATTGGTAACTATAATCTATACTATCTATTTTCTAAACTTTTTAATGTTACAAAGATATTTAGAAAATAGATGACTTCTTTTATACCTGATACTTTGATATGTTAATAAAAATAATTGTAATTAAGAATTCCCTGAAATAAAATTTCCCTGATTTAACTGATAAGAGATCGTTGATGGTATTGTTAATGTAAATACAATTTATGGAAAACATAAATTGTATTTATGTTATATTTACACTGTAAATGCAGTCTTGAAAAAAAAACGATTTTTTATAAATCGATTTTTCAGACCGCGATTTTTTTGTGAATCGATTCATCAGGTTACGATTCGAATCGACTCAAAAATCGATCTTTTTCGGAAAGAATCGCCATCCCTAGCGCACACTGCGGGAGCGACGTTGGGCCGGCCGGGCGGCCGCCCAACACTATCGTCCCGCTCGCACGAGTATTAGCGTCTTGCTCCCCTGCGCTTCGTTGTAATCGCGTCGGCCGCGACGGCGGTGTGTCATGAAGTTTGCCGTCGCGCCGAGCTTGAATTCGCTGTGGCGTATCCCGTACATTTCAATACATTACAACACTCCAGGTCGCGCCACGGTCGCGCTCCCGTCACCCTGCGTCGGCAATGTGGCGAAACCTTAAGACCTACAATTAATCTTAGATTTTAAACTCCGCATCCCCAGGCGGCATTTACGCACTGCATCTAAATATGTTAAAATGAGTATATGATTCGTCTGGTGTTACATGGATATAGACTATTGTATGATACTGTAATGTGTACCCTTCTACGACTACGAACAGGATCCCTCTTCACCCCGACTCAGCCGCCAGTACCCCACGGTATGTTCTAACTCAGCTCTATTATGCTCTCACAAGAGCAGACACAACGAGACATCAGTTTCGTTAAATAGCGCCTGACCAAGGTCATGTCATGTTACCCTTTAGGCGCCTCTGAGCTCTAGCTCAAGCGCGAAACCAATTTAGCTGTTTTAGGCCCTGGCTGAAAACATGCACATAAAATAATTGTCTATGTATGGTAATCTATGTTGTTCCTAATTCAAAAATTATGTCTGCCTATTCGTCAACAAAGAATCAAGTGAAACTAATTTTTAAATAAGTAAATCTATAGATACATATAATATAACTGTAACCGAGCCGAACCTGTAGATGGATATTTTAAAAAATTTAATTTGGAACCAAGCCAGAACGAATGTAAGGATTGTGGTTGGTAACGATGTGCTGGAGCAAGTGAAGTTTGTATATCTTGGATGCGCCATCAGTAAGGATGGGAAATACACCGCTGACATAGAGAGAAGAGTGAGTGCAGGGAACAGAGTGAATGGTGCGATGGGAAAGCTACTCGGGAGCCGGCACTTAAGCCATAAGGCGCAGCTGGCCATACATAACGGAGTTCTTGTCCCAACGCTGTTATATGGTAGCGAGAGCTGGGTATGTAAGAAGGAGAATGAAAGTAGGATAAATGCGGTAGAAATGCGAGCTCTGCGGAAGATGCGCGGAGTGAAGCTGACCGACCGCATTAGCAACAGCATAGTAAGACAGCGAGTAGGTATAAAAGATAGTATCGGTGTAAAGATGAGCAAGGGCATGCTCCGTTGGTTCGGGCATATAGAAAGAATGCCAGAGGAAAGAATGACAAAACAGATATACAATGTGAAAGTGGAAGGACGCAGGTACCGGGGAAGACCTAGACTATCTTACCACGACCAAATAGACAGAGTCTTATCTGATGGAGAAGTCAAGAGTCTCCGTAACCCGCGAGCGTGTATGAGACGAACTATGAGAGTCGAGGAAGCCAGAGAAGTATGTAAGGAAAGAACCTGTTGGAACTCTGTACTCTCTGCCTACCCCGCAAGGGATCTGGCGTAAGGTTATAGATAGATAGATAGATTAATTTGGAATATTTTCTTAACGATACAGAGGCCCAAGCATTTTTTTAAATTATTGTTCGTCCGTCCGTTCGTCTGTCTGTCTTTTTATTTTGGTTTTAATCACGCAAAAACTACCGCACGGATTTTAATGAAATTTGGTATGGTAATAACTTATAACGTAACCGCAAATAATAAGTACTTTTTATCCAGGAAACAAGAACCAATCCGGGATAACACGAGAAACTCTTCGGTGGTTGCACGTGTAATTTTATCATCATTATCATCATGATGATGTTGATGATGATCCCGGCAACAAGAACCAATCCGGAATAACACGAGAAACTCTTCGGTGGTTGTACGTGTAATTTTATCATCATGATGATGTTGATGATGATCCCGGAAACAAGAACCAATCCGGGATAACTGGAGAAACTTCGGTGGTTGCACGTTTAATTTCATCATCATCATCATCATGATGATCCCGGAAACAAGAACCAATCTGGGTTAACACGAGAAACTTCGGTGGTTGCACGTTTAATTTCATCATCATCATCATCATGATGATCCCGGAAACATGAACCAATCCGGGATAACACGAGAAACTTTGGTAGTTGCACGTTTAATTTCATCATCATCATCATCATGATGATGATCCCGGAAACATGAACCAATCCGGGATAACACGAGAAACTTTGGTAGTTGCACGTTTAATTTCATCATCATCATCATCACGATGATGATCCCGGAAAGAAGAACCAATCCGGAATAACACGAGAAACTTCGGTGGAAAAATTTAAATTAAACGTGCACGTTTAATTTAAATAGCACGGCTCCTGCGGGATAGCTATTATTTCTTCGTACTCAAACGGCTGAACGGAATTCAAAGAACTTAGTATGAAAGTATCCTACGCCGTGAAATAATAATACAAGATAGGTACTTTGTTGATATAAAATTACACCAACATGCGTTTTAATTTTTACCGGCCTGCATGAAGACCCAAAGATATCAATCTTATTTTGCCTAAATAAATGCCCTGCAATCCTTTGATTTCCCTCTTTCTTCACAAGTGGCCTGAGGAGCTCTTAAAATTGAATTAAAACAAAAATTTACTAACGTACCTCAACTTACTATGTAGTTGCAGGTACTGCCTGCCTGCCGGCCTGCCTGCACGGGGTACGAGAACACAAATAAACAATATTTGTGTTAGAAATTTTGAAATAAAAATATTGTCTATCACTGAAAACTCAACGATTTTTAGAGATTTAAACAATCTCCAAAACATCTTTTACCTTTAACTCGGAAAATGTATGATTCCCGCGGGATAATTTTTATTTCTGCATATTAACACGGTTGAATTGATTTTAAAGGAACTTAGCATAGAGGTGTCTTAGGTCTTGGAGTAATACAATCTTGGAAAGACCTACCTACCTATGGCAAATTACAAATCAAACGCGTGCGCTGCCGCGGGTAACAGCTTGTTAACTATAAAAATATAATTTTTATAAGAATCTAAAAAGCAAAATGATTTACTTCATAGTTTACATGAACATGTGTACTTTTGACTAACTATAATTAACACATCGACAGCTAGTGATAAGAGTTATTTAAAGATCATCTATCACTCAGAGCATCCTCACAATGGAAGATAAGTCATAACAACAATTATTGATTTATATTGGCTGTATCTATAGTTTCAATTGTATAATATCGTATTCGTATCTCATCGCAATCTTGGTTTTAATATACTAGCGACCCGCCCCGGCTTCGCATGGGGGAAAAATAAATCATTCATCATAAATCTTCCTCTTGAATCAGTCCGTCCGTTGATGAAAACTATATGAAAATCCATTCGGTAGTTATCAAGTTTATCGCGTTCAGACAGACAGACGCGGCGGGGGGACTTTGTTTTATAATATGTAGTGATAGTGATACACAAGATATGATATCAATGCCTGTAATCTTTCACAGTACAATTCTTATGTCAAAAGTAACAATAGCTTACTCGACATAGTATTTCTTAATAATGATCTTACTGTCTGTCACCTGTTGCCAGGACCCTTAAGTACCAGCAGATCTACATCATGGGGCACTTTGTTTCTCTGCAGACTTTGTACAATTACATAGCCTGCAGATTCTCCTTTGTATGAAGTTTTTATACTTCTCAGCGGATTTTGATGCACTTAGTGAATTGGAAAAGAGAATTAGAACTTAGGATCATAGAGGTAGCTGTAACATTTTTCTATGATACTATTTATAAGTGCCAACATATACCTAAGAAAACTGTAGTACCACTTTATAAATATCCTCCCTGGTTAATAGAAGCCCTCTAACAAAAATATTATAAGAAAAACATAAATGTTATACTTAATTTAAAATATATAATTCTATATCCATATCATTACGCCAGATCCCTCGCGGGGTAGGCATATAATATATATAATTACTGTGATTATTTGTTCTTACATTACGTCAAAGACCCAAAGACCTTCAGTAGCAAATTTTTGGTGATTATATACACAAAATTGAATCAGTTAACTCTAAAAATCCACGTGCGTTTGGCGTTATGTGATGTCAAAACAACAATCTAACTTCTATCAATTTATCTTTAAATTCTATTTGGTTATATCCAATTATGGTGTGGATATTTGTATGGTTAGCAACTATTTTCCAAATATAAATAATCAAAATACCTGAGAGTACTCAAGAGGTACTTCTCTAGCTTCCGCCACACTCATAGTTCGTCTCGTACACATTCGCCGGTTCTACACTATATGCCTGCCCTAAGGGATCTTGCGTGATGATATAGTTAAATAGATAAACATACCTGCTTGAAGACCTCACTGGCAATGGGGACCATGGAGTTGACAGGGTTGGTGATGATAGCTACGATGGCTTTAGGAGAGTTCTTGGCGATCGAAACGGCGAGTTCGCGTACGATGGAAGCGTTCGTGTTGAATAGATCGTCGCGGGTCATGCCCGGCTTGCGGGGCATGCCGGCGGGAATGACCACCACATCCGCATCTATAAGTGCATGATAGTGTTAAAAATACCCTTCTGCCTATTGCCCACAATAGGGTTGAGTGACGTTTTTTTCTCTATTTCTTAAAAACGTCACGCCTCACTCTAGTATTTATTTTGTGCCTTTATTAAAAGGCCGACAACCCGATATTCCGCGAACGTGTCCAATCATAGGAATCCGCTTATCATAGCGGCCGCCGACTGAACCTAACTCCCCTCCTATCGGCCGCCACCGCCGTCCGCGGCATGAGCGGAACACCCAGACCGGAACAAATAATTGCGCGAGCTGCGATTGAAGCCGCAACTTTTCGATCCAGTGGGCGGAGCGGCATAAGCGCTTAACCACTCTTAACCAAAACGTCCGTCAAATCTGTCTGTTTAATTCTAAACCTGTTTATTAAAAAAAACGTTAGGAAGGATTATTCCTCTGTCATGGGTGGGATTACAAACATGGAATTTACAAACACAATAACCCAGAACGAGACTTTGGGTAACACAAAGATTTGGGTATGGGAATATAACTCGCGACTACTCGATCTAGTGGGCAGCGCGGCTTAAGCTCTTAACCACTGGAGCAAACCTTCTATTATAATAGATAGATCCTTTAGATCCCAGGTAAAGTAAAAGCGCACTTGCTACTTTGGGCAATAGCAATCGGCGATTCGATTTGGAAACAGCAGTTGCATTGGAAGTATGACGCGTTGGAACACTTCCATCTACCGCCCGCACGTTTTAAAAACGTTGTATGTGTATTATAAGGTTTGTTTATTCGATATTTATCTTATACACAACATTATCTCCAGCAGATTTTGTAAAAGAAGACTAAATTTAAATTGATGCTGCTTTTAGGGCAAATACACTGATAACCTATAACATGACTTGTTTGTGATCATACTGGTGAATATAGACATTTGAAACATTAAATTAAATATATCTTTGATCAACCCACTACGATTATGGTTTTGTAATCCAAAACGGATTGAGTAATGTCAAAATATTGCTAGAGAAAATTAAACTCTTAGTAACAGACACCAAACTGAATTTTCTATGATTTAAATAACTCTAGAAACCATGATGAGTGCGAGCAACAACCTGGAGCCCGTTGTCTCACTCGCACCCATTACGATGCAGTATGGTGATCATAATGAAGAACTTATTCGGACTATAGCATTTTTATGATGTTTCAAACATCCTTATATACATAAAACCATTTTATTCAGTAATGTATAGTGTATAATGATATACGTCTGTATATTGAAGTATTATTTATTTGACTTTTTTAAACATAACTCACACTAGGACTTATTCCTGAGCCATGGGTCCGTTTACAGACATAAGATTCAGATACACAAACACTTAGACCCAAACTAATATTTATGGGGTACACAAAAAAAAGTCCCATGCAGCCATCGTACCTGCAACCGATCCAATGGGTAGAGCAGCTCCCTAAAGTTATTGTCCCTATGAATTGGAAGTCGCAATCTACTATCAATGTATATTTAGTACTTGAGATGTTGATTTTGTGAGTATAGCACTTAATAAAGTAAAAAGGTAAATACTTCACATGTTATTCTGCATTTATTTACCTACCACATGTAACAATATGTTGGATAAAATAAATAGCTTATCTAAATTTAATCAGTAAGTCTCTTATCATACCCATGCTTGGTCACCCTACTTAGAAAGAGACTTAGGGCTCTAGGTGAGTATTCTTGTCATTAGGTTTTGCAGAGTGCTCAATCCGTTTTGTATGGAAATCCATAGTGCCTAAAGATACATCCATGTATCAAAAAACAGACAACAGCAATTTTATAACTGTTTATGTAATTAATCAAATAAGAATAGCTGACTGTGTATTATTGACACATTTGTGCATATTATTCAACCCATGTGGCAATTAACACTGACAAATAGGTATATTAAGCATGCAGATATATTATTACTTTAAGAGTAGTCAGTCAGTCCATTCTACTTAAAAACTCAATGAAAAATGTGACATCTGTAATGTCAAGGTCACCAAAAATAGATAAAAAATATAAATTTTATACAAGCAGTCACAGTGCTCCACGAATTCAGCCTTGAAACGTCAAATTTAGAGCCAGATATCATTGAACTTGACAGATTGTAGGTTATGTTATGTAACAGGGCGAATATCGATATTTTAGTACCAAAGTGCTACTTTTTTGAGATGAGTATGGTACCTTTAATGGCTGCGTCCAGTGCTGCAGCCCCCTCGTGTCCGGTGACCTTGGCTGGGGTGTCAATGTGGGAGAGGTCCACGGCGACACCAGGAGTCACCTTCGCGACATCGTACAGAGCAAGTTGTGAGACTAGAGGGTTGAGCTTCATTAGCAGGGACAGGGGCTGGCCGATACCGCCAGAGGCGCCGGCGACTGCCACTTTAAACTGCCTCTGTAGAACATTGTTCAAACAAACATAATTGAAACTCTCTGCATATTTCATGAAGGTCATTATAAAGATTTTATTCACTTACCTGCGAACTGGTGGAGAAATTCTTAGAACCATTCTGGACGACCACAGCGGCGAGGGGTTGAAGTGAACGTGAAAACATTTTTGTTCTATTTGTAAAAAAAGTCTAAAATTTTAAATATTGACGGCCCGTTCTTCCTGACCACAGAATACGTCCTGACCCTGCCGACTTGCTGTCGACCTTCCGAAGATAACGTATTCTCTTTGGATTAGGCAAGTCGATTTAAAATCGATTAATTCATAAATCGACATTTTAGATCGATCTGAACCACTGATCGATTCAGTAGATTGAATCCGAAAGCCGTTGAATCGGATCTTTGTGTGTGTGTGGGTGTGTGTTTTTGTGTATGTGTGTGTGTGTGTGTGCGAATGATCTACGCTCTTGGCCGCGGAGCCTCAGCTACATCAGACAAGATGGCGAGCGTGCAACCACTACGCCCGAGCCAGAAGGGCAAGGGAGCAACAAGCTCAAGGACGCCTCAAGGAGGAACGACCTCGGCTTGGGTAGTCGGTATGGGGTAGGGGTTATACTAGGTGTCTCCTCTTCCACTTTGCTGGCGAGGTCGGTATCTGTATCCGAAAGAACAGATGTAAGGGCATCGGCAGGATCGGCGGTAGCGGCTGATAGAAGGGGATTTAGGTTCGTAGTCGGCGGTGGTTACGTTTACTAGATCCCTATCATTGAACGGCTTTGCGAAATATCGGGTTGTCGCCTTTTTAATAAAAGCGCTAATAGGTTAGAGACCGATATTGGAATGGATATCGACATTACGAATTAACCACCGGACTCTGATGGTTTTACGGAGGAAACGGGATTGAAACGTTTGGAGTCTATCGATGTGAGAGTGGGTGTCGGAATCATGGGCCGTGCACAAGTTTTGTAAAGTCTCACCGTCGATCTAACCATAAATATGGTAATCGAAAATATGAAGTTATTATCAGGGATTTAAATAATAGCAAAACACATTTATCGTTAAGAATAGGTACTATTAAAATAATAACCAAACATGCGTTTATTTTACGTTAGTTGTCTTTTTGGTCATCACTAAATTTAACGCATCAAGAAATTATAAAAAAGGACAGAACCAAAAAAAAATTATTCATTTGACAAACTCATAAGGATCGGTTTCGAATCCATTATTAGAGAACCAATCTTTTAAGCCTGGATTTATTCGAGAATCGATTATATCGCGCTCGTTTCGAATCAATGCACCGATCGATTTTTCTTAAAATGAATCGACATGCCAACTTTGGATTTCGTATATTGTCAGTGAATATAATTGGTAGAAGGCATATCGATTTAGTCGATTATACGATACATTGGTTTTTTCGTGTCAATAAATCAATATTAAACCTAAATGTGAAACACAGTAAATCGATGCTTTAGAGTATTTATAAAGTGGTTATCCACAATATGATTTATATAAATTATGCACAAAATCAAATAGTACATTCATTGTCATAGCCCGTTTCACGTACCACTACCGTTTGGCGTTAAGTTGGCAGTTTTGTTTGTCAGTGTAGACAGCTAGTGTCAGTGTGTTTTTTATTTCCTGAATAATAATGATTTTAGGGGCGTAATCATGAAGCTAAAATTACCTGGAAGGAGTAATACGACGTTGCCGCTCCGCCGGTCATCGTTACACACATTATCTTCTTTCTCTCTCAATTACACAGGTCATCATTTTGAGCAAATGAGAACGCTATTGTAAGGTTGGCAACGTCGCCCTGTACGTGTGCTTGGTCTAATATTGTGACCTATGCTTCGGCCATAACAAATGCGCCCTGTCCGTTGCGACGGTTAGAATATAAATAAAAATCATTGTGATAACTGAATATACTTCAATACAGTGAAATTATGTCGTGTTGTGCTGTATTTTGTCAATCAAGGACAATCAAAGGAGTAGTGAAAAATCCTGAATGATCATTTTACACGTATGTATTTATTGCCTCTTATTATATTACAGGGAAGTTTCACAGCAAAATTATGGATATAACATTAAAGATCAATCATTGACGTTATAAAATTTATATACGGTGATAATTAACTGTAAGTTTAAAGCTTTAATATATATTTCAAATATACATTATTTTACGCTTCTCCACGAGTGATGTCATACAGCGCCTATCGCTTACTATCGATATTAATAAATTAATACTGAATCATTAACCATTCCTATTTCATGTCATAATGACTAAACGAATTTGGATGAAATTGAGTAAGGATAGAATAACTAGATAAACACCGTCACGTCTATATTCCCCAATCTGGGGTGGGATATCTAGACCTATTTATGATTATTTCATCTTTAAATATAGTGACATTTTACCTGAAATAAAACGCTTATTTAACTACTTACTTCACTGGAGGCTTTATATTAAGATGGCATATAGAGCCTCGGTTATGAAATGAAGTTTTGCCCTTTGGGTAGTACTGCTTTTACTGAAGATTAGAGGTTTGACGTCTATATAAGTTGGCATTGTGCCATCCATCCCGCGAGTGGTGTACCGTGTACACTCACTTGTCGTTCAACAATGTAAGTTTTCATGTAGTAGAGGATGAGTCTATTGATATTATACCGAGCACAGTGCCAGACTCCGGACTAAATTTTCTTATCGAATAATTACTATTTTCCGACATACGATTCAAACCGTCGACCTCGTGATCGCTATGCGCATTACAAGACCAATGAGGCTTTACTATTGTATTAAATTGTACATACTAATATCGATGTTAACAGATTCGTTTCTAAGATTTTGCATGATGTAAATATTTTTTAAACATAAATTGTATTTTCTTATCGATAAATCCTGTACTAGTAATCACTTGCCCAATCACGCACATTAATGCAGATTGACAAACTCACACCGACATAAAATAGACACGCTACCGCGGCGATATGCGGTGTCTAGGCATTCTTCGTCTATGATATTTATTGTCTTTTGACGTTTTTTGACGTGTCTGTGTCACTAGTAGTTTAGGCATGTATACATTCTGAAAAAATCGATATTTCGTTCACTTGGAAACGAAGGCAATAAAATGAAAAGGATGATGAAATTAAGCATTAAAATTATAGATTCTCGATTCATTGAAATAAAAGTGAGTGTACACAGTACACCACTCCCACTCCCGCTTGGGGAATATAGGCGTAGCGGTGGGATTCTAAATCACGAAAATCAACAGTTCCATCACACGGACATCAACATGCTTTTCAGGGTTCAGATTTATCTTCAGATTGGCATACAACGCACCCTCGCGGGATGGAGGGCATAATGTTAACCCATATAGAGGTCAAACCTCTAATCTTCAGTAAAAGCAGTACTACCCAAAGGTGCCACAAGGTTCAGTCCTTGGTCCTGTGTTGTACAATATTTTTACTCATGACCTACCACAGGCTTTGAATATAACTGTGGCGACCTTCGCGGACGACGCTGTCTTTCTATTGTCTAACACTGACCCAGGCAAAGCCAGTACAACGCTACAAACTCAACTAAATCTAACAAATGACTGGTTGCTGAAATGGCGCGTTAAAGCAAGTGCCACTAAATTACACCATATTACATTTACTCTAAGAAAGTTATGCCCAACAGTTATCCTCCGCCAGGATCCGCTGTCGCAATCCAAGTGTGTGAAATACTTGGGATTCCACTTGGACCAACGTATGACATGGAAAGACCATATACGGAAAAAACGGGACGAAGTTAATAACCGATTCAGAAATCTGCTGTAGCTACTTGGAAAACAATCAACATTATACCTTAGTAATAAACTTAGAGTGTATAGCTCAGTTATAAAGCCCATTTGGACTTATGGGATTCAACTGTGGTCTTCAGCCAGTAAATCAAACATCCAATGTCTTCAAAGAGCCCAAAACAACATACTAAGGACCATAAGTGGCGCAGCCTGGTTCACTCGTAACTCAGAGATTCAGGAGCACCTAGACATGAAAACTGTGATGGAAGAAGCAAAACAGTACACAGAGAAATACTCAAACCGCCTAATGGACCATCCTAACCCTCTGACAAATGTGCTTTTGCAACGAAATAACATCAATCGTCTGAAAAGAGCCAATGTGTTTGATGACTGAAGAGAGTTGGGGCAGTGGCTCTAATTCCCTAAAACCCATCTTATTAAACCAGCCTGATTATAGTCACACGAGACTGATTGCAGGGTTTAATTAAAAAAAAAAAGTTCTCGCAGTCGCATTCAAGTTAAAGAGTTTTTTGTTTTTGCCGTAATGGCGACAAGAAGCCAATTTTTATAATTTACTGTTATACTCTATTACTGCTTGACATTGGCGAAATACACTGTTAAAGTGTGTGGCCATTAATTAAAATAAGAAGAAGAATAAGGTAAAGAAAATTATTTATAAAAAAAACATTGACGTTTGGTTTCAGGTGACGTTCATTTAACAGCTGATAGTGATAACAAGCAAGCTATCACAAGAAGAAAACATTGTCTTGCTCATATTATTTATTTCCAATTTCCATCTCTGAATAGATAAAATAATAGTTTTCTTTAATAGTTCGCATACGAACAACAAAATGAATGTCATACAGGGTGTAAAATTGTATATAACGAAGATGACGGAAGAGAGTGGCCCTGGAATGAAAGTTATACTCATGGATAAAGAAACAGTAAGCTTTACGCTCTATACACACCTTTATCGTCCACGTAATACGTTGGTGGGTCTGCCGAGATGTATATATTTATTGCAGATGCTATGTCGCAACTGCTTTATGCAAAATTTTTAAAAAGCGTCTATCTTTCTATATCATCACGCCAGATCCCATGCGGGCTAGGCAGAGAGTACAGAGTTCCAACAGGTTCTTTCTTTACATACCTCTTTGGCTTCCTCCACTTTCATGGTTCATCTCATATACGCTCGCCAGTTACGGAGCCTTTTGACTTGTCCTTCAGATAAGAATTGGTCTTTGTGGTTGTGGTAAGATAGTCTAGGTCTTGACCGGTACCTACATCGATGTTAAAAAAGATTGAGTTAATGTCCCCTGGTACTAAGCCAAGCATATTTATTATGAGAAAAGTCACTACACAGTTATGCGAAACAATTAGCCATTCTGCGCTTGTACCAAGCTAACTAACCTTAAAGCTCTTTCAGTAAACAAACCGATTAAAATAATCTAGATGAAGTAGGGATATTTAGTATCTGATCTTAGTAAATCCCAGTAGCTAAACTGTTTAACAGCAAACAAGGAGCACATTACAGCTTTAGGCTAGGAAAATGTAGGAGGTAATCAAACATTAAGCTTGCATGGCAATTTTCGCCTATCCAGCCTTTTATGTGATCATCATAGTTTATAATTTTATTTAGTGTTTGATGATACCGCGTATCATCATCAACTCAAACATTTATCATTAACCATATCTTAAAATCATTAACTATCATTTGGATTGATCATTATCATATGTATAATATTTTTGTGTCAATGTCCTAGTGACAGTTTTTTAAAAGATATTTTTTAGTTTATGTATTGTTGTTTAGCCATTCAGGGATATCATTGTGATGATAAATACATGTGTATGATGATATTTTATCCACTTAGAGATTTCAAAAATTAATAAACTTACCAAAAAATCAAACCCTGGCAATTTTTGCAGATAACATAATCAATCTATAGGTGGCATATCCATAGCTTGGCTTGACAATCATGAAGTTCTTTTTCTTATAATGTAAAATGTGTGAAACAAAGCCAAACTAGGATTTATTCCTGTATTGAGGGTGTTTACAAACATAAAAATCCACATACACAAATACCCAGACCAAAACAAATAATTGTGGGTCACACAAAGTGCAGGAATCGAACACATGAGTTAAAGATTTTAACCACTGCGCCAAATCATCCGTCACTCCGTCAAAAGATACTTGTCTTGTCTCAATCAAACATTTCTTTTTAGACTAGCATCGTGAGCATGGTGTTCAGTCAATCAGAGATCTTGCAAAAGGAAGTGTACCTCTTTGAGAGGATCGACAACGCATCCAAGTGGGACAACATGAAGCACATGAAATGTATTGTTTTTATCCGGCCAACATCTGAGAACATTTCTTTGCTGTGCAGAGAGCTGAGATATCCTAAATACGGAGTTTATTTTATATGTGAGTACACACCGTCACGCCTATATTCTCCAAGCGGGGGTGGCAGAGGTGCACTGTGTCCACCCGTTCCTCACCAACCATGTTAGGTTCCATGTTATAAGGGGTGAGCCTTTTGCCATATACTGAGCACAAATTCCAGACTGGACTAACGTTTCGTTGGAGGTCTTCCAATCTACATTTGTTTGATCTTAGATTTGAACCCAACACCACATGATCAAAAAGCACATTATTGGCCACTAGACCAATGAGGCAGTCATATGTAAACCAGAGATTGGCAGAATGTAATCAGATTAATGATTACAATTGCATTTTGTAATTTTTTTTTTTTTTAAACGTAGTACATAGTAACGTAATCATGATTCAAGATTAAAAGTGTAATTGTAAACATTGAAGTAATCGTTAATCATGAATACATCGTCACCCCTATATTCCCCAAGCGGGGGTAGTTAATCATTAATCTGATTACATTATGCCCATCTCTGATGGGCAAAATGTAATCTTCTCTGATGACTTATCGATTTTCTATGATGCTATTATATACTACCATTATTTCGGTCATGACTAGCTTTATTCTGTATTACATTTTGCCCATCTCTGATGTAAACTTATCGATTTTCTATGATGCTATTATATACTACCATTATTTTCGTCATGACTAGCTTTATTCTGTAGTGTTGTACTGGTTCATACCAGTCATACACTATAGAATAAAGCAAGTGATACAATAGTACAAACAGCTTTTGTATATGAAACTCATCATCTTGGAGTGAAAACCTTGAATGTGCCAAAGAGGTAACTATACAGAATAAAGAAAAACTGCTCCCTGCATCACATAAAATGCCTATCTACAACACCACGCCAGATCCCTTGTAGGGTAGGCAGAGAGTACAGAGATCAAACAGGTTTTTTCCTTACAGACCTCTCTGGCTTCCTCCACTCTAATAGTTCGCCTCATACACACTCGCCGGTTACGGAGACTCTTGACTTGCCCTTCAGATAAGACACGGTCTATTTCATGCTTATCACTATGGCTTATTCTATCATTAGTCATTTGTGGTCAATTTATATGCACCCGTTTGTGGCATTTTCATATTCGAGCGTCTCCTTGCTACGGAAGGTACGTTAAGCCGTTGGTCCCGGTTACCACTTAATGTGGTAGTTGTTAAGCCTTAAAGGCGGCTTGATAAGTTTCAACAGCAGGTGGCCACATACCGGCCCCCACCAATCCGCACTGGGTCCGCGTGGTTGAGTATGACCTAATCTCTCTCATCTCGATTTGTGAGAGAAGGCCTTTGCCCAGCAGTGGGCAGTATAGGCTGATATTATAACGCACCTTCAGAACAGAAGTAAATTATCACAAAAAAATAAGTTTTAGTGAAACTAATCGCGACCCTTCAGAACCGAGTACGTGGGTAGAGGAAGGGAAAGTGAAAGAAGCCGAAGTATCGTACTTTTTAATTTTACCATAAAATTGCCGCTGTTTTAATACTCACTAGGTAGAGCGTACCTTTTAATGGCCCTCTATGACCTTAACGCGATTTCTTAGATGTTTGAGTTAAGTCTATATCGTTCCGAAGGTGCGATAAGAGAAATAGAATAAATATTGCTAAAATCTCATTCTTGAGGATTTCAGTCCAATGTGAACCCATCCTTTGATGGCTTCATATTACTTTGGGAAAATAATATAGGTCACACAAAAAGATGTCTATTAAACAGAGTGGCCTATGTGCTGACTACTAATACATGGTAACATCAAAGTGAAATGTATTTTAATAGATTTCAGCAATGTAATATCGAAGGCTGATATCAAGACGTTGGCGGAATGTGACGAACAGGAGACAGTGCGCGAGGTCCAGGAAGTGTTCGCAGACTACCTCGCCGTGGACCGACATCTGTTCTCGTTCAATATTGTGGGATGCTTGCATGGTAGGAAAATTTATTTATTTTATTAAATGAATAAAGGTCTTTTTAAAAAAAAGTAAAGCCGGTATCTAAAAGCAAAACATAAATATTTGAAGTCGGTGCCAAGTAACCGACTGCACTATCCGGTACTTTTATTTTACAATTTTAATTAATATAATTTTAATTAAAATAATAGTGAATTATTTACTAATATTTATATACCTATATTATATTATTTTGCTGAGTTGTACTGCAAGGTACCTAGAGGATTGATATAATAACCATAATAACGGAATCTATACATTCGTGCTGTTCGCCGTTAAGGAGTCCCCTAATGTATCTTCGAAGACCAAAGTTCAATACCGATTTCATTGAAATGGGACCACCAAGAAACTATACTAAACCCAACGCAAAAAGAATTATCAAAATCAGACTTTATAAAAAAATACAGACGAATTGTCGACCTCCTCCTTTTTTGAAGTCGGTTAATATTCTGATTAGTTCTATGGCAGGGTACCTATAGGATTGACGTAATACCTATAATATCTCAATCTACGCATTCGTATTGTTGGTCGTTAAGGAGTTTCCTGGTGTATCTTCCAAGTCCAAGGTCCAATACCGATGAAATTAAAATGGGACCACCTTGGAGCTATACTGAACCCATTACAAAAAGAATCATCAAAATCGATTCATAATTGGCGGAATGATCGTGTAACATACATACAAAAAAAATTGAGAGCCTCCTCCTTTCTAGAAGTCGGTTAAAAATAACCAAATATCTAAAAATATATAAAAAAAAGACAAAACGCAATCCTTATTGGATTTTAAGTAATAAAAAAAATGGGGCGCTCGTAGTGCCGTGTGACTGCGGTGGTCTTAGCGATCATCAAGGTTAGGCAGCGTTCGACACGCTAAGGTCGGTCTGAGATGGGCGACCGTTTGTGGCATTTTCATATTCGAGCGTCCCCGTGCTTCGGAAGGCATGTTAAGCCATTGGTCCCGGTTTTCACTTAATGCAGTAGTCGTTGTCGAGTTGGAAGCCTTTAGGTGGCTTGATAAGTTCCAACAGTTGCCACAAACCTGCCTCCACCAATCCGCACTGGGTCCGCGTGGTGGAGTATGAACTAATCTCTCTCACCTCGATTTGTGAGAAAAGGCCTTGGTCCAGTAGTGGGACAGTATGGGCTGATATTATTATAAAAATGTTTTGGGGCCAGGTGCAACCATTTTTTGAGTTGAGTGGCGTAAGCTACTCAAACATCTTACAATAATTTCCAGCAATCTATACCTAGTTAGCTCATTCTATAACCCAGAAATACCACAAAGCGTGCTTGCCACAGGTCGTCTGTGGAACCAACAGCATCTTCAACGTTGTGCCCAAGGCCTACTGGCCCTGCTTCTCTCCCTGAAGCGGCGCGCTGTGGTCCGGTACGAGGCAGCTTCGGAGCCCTGTGCGAGGCTCGCCGAGCGCGTGCGCGACTTACTGCGGAGGGAAGCTGTGCTTATTGACAATAATATACCCTTCAATGGAGAGATCCCGACTCCTCAGCTATTGATTGTGGATAGGAGGGATGATCCCGTCACTCCTCTATTGAATCAGGTGTGTTTGAGAACTTGTGTCTACCTTGTTCTAAGCATTTTTGATTAAGTGTTCTTCTCTTACTGTGCTTGTTACAAGCTTTTATTTAACTTGCAATGTTCCTGTCTCTGTCTCACTTTCCAGTTCACATTTTGTGATCCATTTTTCAAGCACTTACAGATATGCGATTGAGCTGAAATTTGGCATACGTATGTAAGTACCGTATGGGCTGGTCACATCTGCAGATGGACCGACGGCCGATGGAGCAAGCGTATCCTAGAGTGGAGACCGCGACTTGGTAAGCGTAAGGTAGGACGGCCCCCAGCTAGATGGACCGACGACCTCAAAAAGGTCGCTGGGACAGACTGGATGCGGAAGGCGGAGGACCGTGTGCAATGGCGCGTGTTAGGAGAGGCCTATGTCCAGCAGTGGACTACGATAGGCTGATTGATTGATTGATGTAAGTACCGTGACAATGGAATAATATGGTACTATAGAACTGGTCTTATGATGGAGACGAAGGTGACCATAAGAACATGTGAACTATACAACGTAGCCCACTCGTGTTTAGGATTGTTAGATTGGTATTGACAAGTACTATATAAATAAACGGACGATTTAGCGCAGTGGAAAAGAGCTTAAGCCGCTCCGCCCACTGTGTCTAAATGTCGCGGGTTCGATTCCCGCACCGGACAAATCCTTGTGTGACCCATAAATATTTGTTTCGGTCTGGGTATTTGTGTATGTGAATTTTCATGTTTGTAAAAGCACCCACGACACAGGAATAAATCCTAGTGTAGAGCTACGTTTAAAAAATAAATAAAAAAAAAGATAGTCTGATAGGGTCTGATGATGAAGCTGATAGGTGGCCAACTTAAACCAACCAACTACCCATAACCCTGCCATGTTTGGGCTCGTTGGATTTGTCTTGATGAGTTCTTTAGACCCGGATGGTGTCCAGGGTCTGATGATAAACCGAAAAGAAGCGATAGAAACTCCTCAACTAAGCAAAATATCATCGTTGTTTTAGGAAGTTCTTTTTAAACTAAAATTATAATATATAATAGTATGCTCGGAAAAGCTAACTTCAATCCGGCCAAGTTAAATTGCGCGTACGCTGCAAGTTGCGTTGCGCAGTTGCAGTATTCGTTTTTGAGGGGTATCTTGTTGCGCGGTAGCGAACTTCAGAATAGTAGAGATTGACGCGTGCCGTATCCATTCCGATCTCGGTCTCGAACCTATTCGCGCCTTTATAAAAAAGGCGACATCCCGATATTTTGCGAACGCGTCCAATCATAGGAACCCCTTCCCTTCTTTCGAATACAGATACCGCACACGGGATCAGACACCGACCTCGCCGGCGTGGTCGAAGAATGCCTTGCCCGCCGGCCGGTGCAGAGCACCACGGCGAGACACCTAGTATACGCCCTCCCCCATAGCAGCTGCCCAAGCCCAGGCCGTTTCTGCTTGAAGCGCCCTTGAGCTAGATGCCCCCTTGCCCTTCTGGTTCGAGTGTAGTGGTTGCACGCTGGCCCTCTTATCCGGTGAAGCTGTAAAGGCCCCGCGGCCTACAGCGTAGATCATTTACACACACACGCGTGCTGTATATCATTATTAGACAGATTTTTGTTAATTTTTGCGGACCGGTTTGACGGCGTTATTATGAGGCATTGGATAAGTATGCATGGTTCATGCTGGTCGAGTGCCAAATAGTGTGGTGTCTTAATAATTAATTGTTACTATCATAGATTTTAAGGAAATTGTTACTAACACACTATGGATTGAATCCGAAATAAATAAATATTATTATTATATTTATTACCAGCCGTAAGACCTCCACTGCAGCAGAAAAGCCTCTCCAAATATCATCACGACGACCGGTTTTGTGCTCTATATATTTTAACACTTCGACGTGTCCAACAAACAAAGTCCTATAATCCAGTATCTATATAAGGCACAAATAACCTTATCGATGGGCACGAAGGTTGCAATTTCCATTTATTTTGTTTGGCATATGTAACTTTGTTTTATGGGATCGTCAATTTATGTTTTGTGTAGTGGACATACCAGGCGATGGTGCACGAGCTGCTCACGATCAACAACAACCGCGTAAGCCTGGCGCACCTGCCCGACGTGCAAAAGGACTTCAAGGAGGTCGTGCTCTCCTCCGAGCAGGACGAGTTCTATGCCAAGGTACCTGATTAGTATTTTATTTATATTATAATATTTTGTTCCTGTATGGAGCCGCCCTTGTCACAAGTGATCCACCAAAAAAATTTAATAATTTCAAAACTTAAATTAATTCATTCAAAAAGTTCTAATACTATTTTAGACTAGATGACCCGGTGATCTATTTAACACCTAAGATAGATTTGATTGTATTCATGAATGATTATCAAAATATAAAATCACTCTATTTCTATTTTTCGGCTGTTCCTTTGGGTTTTTCGATTTTTTCTGTACCACCTCAAGTAGTTTTTGCGAGACTAACACACGGCAATTGATTTTCATATTTAGATAGATTAGATTATACGTGTGATATCACGAAAGTTGCGACGGGTTGGGGTCCCTTTTTCACTCGATGCCAATTTCATAGACCCCTTTCCTCCCCTTTAGCGTGTAACGTAATTTATAGATGGTAAATATCCTTATAGGGAACAAGTCTCCTCCGTCTCTTTTCACTTTAGTCTGTCTAAAGTGAAACAAATGAAGTAATCAACACACATATAACAGTAATTTAGATTTTTGTTGTATTTTATGTTATAAATCATTTTAAACAGATGTTTGAAATTTTTTTTACAGAACCTCTATTCTAACTTTGGCGAGATCGGTCAGACCATGAAGTCGCTGATGGACGAGTTCCAGAAGAAAGCCAAGAGCCACCAGAAGGTGGAGAGTATAGCAGATATGAAGAATTTTGTTGAGCAGTATCCTTTGTTTAAGGTAAACTATATTAAGGTAGTGACTGGCTCCTTGGTCTAGTGACGCGTAATGCGAGGTTGTACTACTCAAGAATTCTCAACAGTAGATTTGTGTTTGGTATAATAGCAATTTATTTTAGATGTCAGACATATTGACCACATCAGAAACACCACTCTGCGTTCCATTACCCGTATAACAGACGTAGGTATGAAATCTGCAAAGCTGAATTGGGAGTGGTCTGGCCACGTAGCACGCATGGACTCGCAGAGGTGGACTTCACCAATTGGACACCAAGTGGAGGTCGCAGACGACCTAGAAAAAGGTGGCGCGACGATTTGGACACCTTTGCGGGTCCTTCGTGGCCCGAAATAGCAAAAGATCGACAGCTGTGGAACTATAAAGGGGAGGCCTTTGCTCAGGAGTGGGACATTAAAACAGGCTAGGAAAAAAAAATTGCAATAATTTCATTTTCTATTACGTTGGGATATGTGGGCGTACACGGCGCATCTCTGCCACGTCCTGCTTAGGAAATGATAGCGTGACGGTTTTATTTTTTGGAACAATTGAGAAAGAATGTTTGACGATTCTATATTTTAAAAGAGCAATCGTGGAATTTCTTGCCGATCTCCACAGGAATGACATTCCGCAGTTTCTTGACGACTCATAAATACTACTGTGGGTTACATCTCTATATATCATCATGTCGGATCATTTGCAGCGTAGATACAGCGTACAGAGAATACATAGCGTCGGAGAATACAGACCGACCATTTAGCGTAGTGGTTAATATTTAACCCGCTCCGCCCACTGTGTCTAATAGTCGCGGGTTCGATTCCCGCACGGGACAAATCTTTGTGTGATCCACAATTATTTGTTCCGGTCTGGGTATTTGTGTATGTGAATTTTCATGTTTGTAAACGCACCCACGACACAGGAATTAATCCTAGTGTGGAGCTACGTTTTTTTTTTTAAAAAAGTTCATTTTCTATTACGTTGGGATATGTGGGCTTACACGGCGCATCTCTGCCACGTCCTGCTTAGGAAATAATAGCGTGACGGTTTTATTTTTTTGGAACAATTGAGAAAGAATGTATGACCGATTACGAAAGAGCAAACGTGGAATTTCTTGCCAATCTCCACAGGAATGACATTCCGACGTCTTTCCGATTCTTGTAAGATCATTTGCGGCGTTAATACAGCGTACAGTGAATACAATACTCTTTTTTTGTACAACAACAAAATTATAAAACAAACATGTAAAATAAGACAGTGGCAGGCAGCCTTTTTCCTAACAGCATATCCAAAGCAGAGTTCCAACTAGGTTGAATCAAAAATATTCTGATTCTTCTTCTTCTTCAAGTTATGGCTTCACACTAATTATAATGTATTTTGCCAGTGTCCAGTGAGATATATAATATTGTTTGTTTAAATTAATTCGACTCCCCGATGAATTTGATGACAACGATGATAATGAAATTAATAAAGTACCACCGCCTTACTATCCAGGGTGGGGACCCTGGATAGTAAGGCGGTGGATACTTTCTTTACTTACCAATTGCAACAGCCGTTTTGAGGAAGTCGAAAAGGCACGTTTTTTCACTTTGTTACAATTACCTTCATTCATGCAGATATAAGAACACATAATGGTTAATATTCCACCAACATTACACATTATTAGTCGAAATAAAACAAGGTTTTGGAAATTAAAACAATTTGACAACATCACTCTTTGACTTTCCGCCAAAACTCTTTCATTCTGATTCTGTTCTCTTCTATGTCATCACGCCAAATCTCTGGCGGGGTAGGCAAAGAGAACAGAGTTCGATAAGGTTTTTCGTTACAAACGTAGAGAGATTTGGAAGGAGAGAACCTTTTGGAACCCAGAGGGATTCCTCCACTCTCAAAGTTCTTATTGTGATGATTACAGAAAATGTCGGGAACGGTTACGAAGCACGTGACGGTGGTGGGCGAGTTATCCTCGTGCGTGACGCGGCACAACCTGCTGGAGGTGTCCGAGCTGGAGCAGGAGATCTCCTGCCAGAGCGACCACTCCAAACATCTGCAGGTACGGCAACGACCCATAATAAATAGGTCCAGAAGGTGTGGTCCATACAACGAGTGCACGTACCTACTCGTATAAATGCGTGCTTGCGACCATCTCAGAACGAGTCAGTCGAGTTAATCAACCGACGCAATCCGAGATTGCCATAAGTGCTCGTTGTATGAAGCAAATACGAAGGGGAGATAGCCTAAACAGATTTTTCTATAGAATGAAATGTGTCGTTGCGCGGGGTGGCACAGGGCGAGAGGGGCGTTACGCCCAACCTACATTTGTATTTGCCATCTGGCGGAGACTGGTAAGAACTAAACGGTTCGTCTACGTCAGTGTTACTTGTAAGTTCAATTATATTACGGTAGATGGCATTTTTAATATAGAAGCTTTCTAATAAATTACGAAAATAATACTTACAAGTGCAATCTGATATTATTTGTGTGATCAGAATGTCGATTCAACTAATTTTCACATGTTGAGATACATCACTGCATTTTAAGGGTTTCATGGCAATGGGCGATGACAAACTGAGGTAAACCACGCCCACCACGATGACGTCTATGCTTTTATGAAATCACAAGGCTCGATAGCTTAGGCCTCTCTTCCTCGTATTTGCTTCATGGTGCCGGCCTTCATTACTCATTTATTTTGTGCCCAGGCAGACGTCTAGGGTGTGGGCCTCTGGCGTTCGGTTCACGAAGCGATCTGTAGGATAGTGGTGTGAGTGACTTCACGCCGTAAGCACCACGGGGGTGCGGGGAAGCGATAATTATGTTCCCTATCGTCCGATTACTATATTCAATAAATTTGGGCGTTAGTCTAACACAAATGTTAACATTGACAGCTTACTGCCGTCTACATTTTATAGTGCGATTGAGGATCGTTAGCCTATGGAAGCCATGGAGAGGGGGTCGTTCGTTTGTAATTGGAGTTATAATTTAGTAAATTTCTTTTACTTTCAGGGTAATATTTCAATAGGTGGGTCCACATGGTTACTGATTAAAAAAAGATATTTGGTAAATTTCATAGCAGATATTCAACGGCAACTTTCCGACTGTCATGAAGAGACATTTCACTTGATAACAGCGTTAGTTTCGATTTTCGCTGTGGGCTCAAAGATCCTGTATTACTGTATTTATAGCAAAGACCTAACCTCCAACAACAAATTGCTTACGCCACGTAGCTGGGAACCCCCCCATCAGTTACAAATAGGAGTCGTAGTTTTGGCAGATTCACCTTACATCTCGTAGAAATTGTTACTGTTCCCTACTAACGAACGAAAACGAATCATTTGATGTAACAATCGGGCATAAGACGAATTGACTGCAACTGTGGGAAGACGCGACTAAATCCAGCAACAAATATCTGCAGTTACATATTTTGCAACTTTTCCAGCCAGATCCCTTGTATGGTAGGCAGAAAGTACAGATTTCAACAGGTTCCTTCCTTTGTAATTTTTAAATTATTTATCCGCGTAAAATAAAACTATTTTTTGGATTTTATCGCGGTTTATTTTTGATTTTTAAGTTACCGACGTTTCGAGTGCTTTGCAGCACCCATCTATCCGCGCTTTTATAATTTTCGAATCATACGACTTGCCCATTATTTCACAGCGTTTGAAGAACCTGCTATCAAACGATTCTGTCCGTCACCACGACGCTGCCAAACTAGTGGCGCTGTACGCCCTCCGGTACGAGAAGCACGCAAGCAACGCTCTCCCCGCGCTGGTGGACGCCCTCAAGACGAGGGGCGTGCCTGAGCACCTCGTAAAGGGCGTGGTCAACCTGCTGGAGTACGGCGGCGCACACGCAAGGCAAAGCGATCTGTTCGGACTGCAAGACGCTGTTAAAATCACTAAAAGACTCTTCAAGGTAAGGTTAATAGCATTAGACCGTATTCCAAGAAAGTGGTTAAAGGCGTTCAGAACTCGTTTTGAACATATTCAAATTGTAATATGCACAAAAAGATCTTTGAAAAATTGATATCCTTCATTTGAGATACCATTCCATTAAAGGTTTTGTGCTCGCAGTTTCAGTCCGAACGATTCTTAGTTAATTAGATCGTTATGATTTGTATTACGTAGGAACAAAACCGGATAAACATGATGTCTCCTTAGTATCCGCTCGCATTATACGTAAAAGCGAAGATGTATCTGCGTTCTTTTTGTCATGTCGCACTTTTTAAGTACGAATAATATTAGCTTTAAGGACGCGCCCCAGAAGGACCCGTCAAAATCGATTGTGGTACGTGATACCTAAACAAACGTACAAAGCGACAACTCATGTGAGCTGTTGTATTTTATTTTAATTTTTATTTCAGGGTCTCAACGGTGTTGAAAACATCTACACCCAACACACACCGCTCCTAAAAGACACAATAGAAGACCTAATCAAGGGGAAACTTCGAGAAAATCTGTACCCAACACTAGGAGGAGATGATGGGGCGTACGGCAGGCGTCCCCAAGACATCATAGTGTTTATAGTTGGGGGAGCGACGTACGAGGAAGCTTTGTGTGTCCATCAGCTAAACCAGGCATACCCTGGAGTCAGGATAGTGCTTGGTGGCACCGCTGTACATAATTCCGCATCGTTCTTCGAAGAAGTGAAATCGGCGATGCAAGGAGTCCATAGGACGCACACTCGGCACATTAAAAACGTGTAAACGAATGGTAAATAGAAATTGAGAAGACACTGAATGAAGAGTATTGAATTGATTGTAGAGTCTTCAACAGATCAGACGAGCGTGCTGTTTGACCCTAGGTTCTAAGACATGGAGATCTACCAAAATATAAAGAAGTTTAAATAAGTAAAAGTAACTCATTGTTTTAAGGCTTCGGCTGTATAATCTATCTATAAAAATGTAGTCTTTATTATAAAGAGATTTATAGTCCGACAAGGATCTTTTGGCTCGTCGATGAATTTGTGTGTGTGTGTGTGTGAATGATCTACGCTGTTGGCCGCGGGGCCTTTACAGCTTCACCGGACAAGAGGGCGAGCGTGCAACCACTACGGTTTAGCCAGAAGGGCAAGGGGGCAACTAGCTCAAGGGTGCCTCAAGGAGGAACGGCCTCGGCTTGGGCAGTCGCTATGGGGGAGGGCGTATACTAAGTGTCTCGCCGTGGTACTCTGCACCGGCCGGCGGGCAAGGGATTCTTCGACCTCGCTGGCGAGGTCGGTGTCTGATCCTGTGTGCGGTATCTGTATCCGAAAGGGATGTAAGGGCATCGGGAGGGTCGGTGAGAACATGCCGCGGACGGCGGTAGCGGCTGATAGGAGGGGAGATAAGTTCGTAGTCGGCGGCGGCTACGATTAACGGATTTCTATGATAAGACGCGTTCGCGAAATATCGGGTTGTGCTCGTCGATGACATTGACGTGCGTTGGTGTGAAATTAGTTATCTTTAGTAAAATTCCAGAGAAATCTTTCAACATTTATGGATCCACACGGTTACCATTTAAAAAAAAAATTAGGGAAATTTCATATCAAATGGCAACTCTGCGACTTTCATGAAGTGACATTAACTTGATGACAGCGTTAGTTCCGACTGTTTCCATGGGCCAAATGATCCTTGTATGACTAAAACAAAATTATTAATAGACACAATACTGTCCATCTATCTATATCATCCCGCCAGAACCTTTAAGTTCAGATTGGCTTAAACATACGATATGATAAAAATAAAACTTCTACACGGGCGTGTATGAGAAGCCGTAAAGGCCCCGCGGCTAACAGCGTAGATCATATATACACACATACACACACACAGACACACACACAGACACACACACACACACACACACACGCACACACACACACACACACACACACGAACTATGAGAATGGAGAAAACCAGAGAGGTATGTAAGGAAACAACCTGTTGGAACTCTGTACTCTCTGCCTACCTCGCAAGGGATCTGAAAAAAAAAAACACTGAACCTATTTGCAACTCACGTTTGGAAAGCTTATTTAAAAAGTGCTTGATCGAAATGATTGGATAAATCTGGAGATACAGCATTATCTCCGATAACCAGTGAATTCATGTACATATTTTAACTTATTGTATATTTTTAATAAGTTAGTCGAAATAAATTGTTTTTATTTTTAATAAAGTTACCTAGGTATCAAGTTTTATTTTAAGTTGTGTAATTACGTTTATGGACTAAGCTATTAGTATATTATAATATATTCCTTTATCAATCAATTTGATTTTTATTTATTTTCCATAGAGATGTCGCTCATACGGTCATAAGGCAATGGTGTTCTAGCAATCACAAAGTATAAGCAGCGATACATTCAGTCAGTCTGAATGGATGACTGATGATGACGTTTACAATTTCGACGGACGATTTGGTGCAGTGGTCGAGAGCTTAAGCCGCTCCGCCCATTGAATCGAATAGTCCCGGGTTCGATTCCCGCACGGGACAAGTCTTTGTGTGACCCACAAATATTTGTTTTGGTCTGGGTGTTTGTGTATGTAGATTTAACGTTCATGAACGCACCCACGACACAGGAATAAATCCTAGTGAGGCTACGGTTTTTTTTAAGAATAAAATTTTTTTTAGCTTCATGTTTTGGACGGCGCCATAAGCAGTTTGTCCCATTTACCATTCATAAGCAGCTTGATAACTTCCAAGCTTGTTGAAGTATAATTTATTATCTTCCTACTTAATTTGTGAGGTCTCGTACGGACTAGGCGTATAGTGCACGCGAAGTCGTGACATGGCTTTAGAGAACACCTTTGCCATAAACATAGTGATTATATTCTCTTTGATGTTATGGGTGATATAGGGAAATCCATGGGTTAACCAATTACAATCACACAAGGATATTAGGCCCGCGGCCAAAATCAGAACTAACGCTGTCATTAAATTGCTATGAAATTTAACAGTTCTTTTTTTTAGTAACAGTGCGGACCCACCTATTGATATATTTCCTTGAAAGTAGGAAAATGTTACTAAATCATAATGTCCTCAAAATACCCTCGTAGCATTTTATATAGAACGTGGAGGTTGACAAATTATTATAGGACTAATAAAATGTAAGTGTCACAGGGTCAATAATCTAGGAATAAAATGAAAACGCTCAACTGTTGTGTTCAAAACACATTTTTTTACTTTTTTTTATTGAAAAATATTAGTCGACACAGGTGTTGCGTGTCCATCAACAAACGACAAACGATGCCAATTTGGCACAATCCGTTGACCGGCCACAGCCCGAGCTGTGGCTCACAAATAAAAAGCACTTTATTCACAAATCAAATCTCTCCAAGCGGATTGCAAAGCATGTCGTAACGTTTGACTGGAATCTATAGGTTACATTAAAGATAAAATTGGAGAGAATTAGCGATATAAAAGTTTGAGAATCAAAATATTTTTTATACTTATTTATATACTATCAAAAAGATTACGAAACCATTTCCCATTCGGTAATAGAGTCATCCGCTATCACGTAAGAAGTTATGATAACTTTGTTTGTAGACGTTTACAATGGTCTCGGACACTGTCACCTCTCCAGGTATGTAGGCTCGAAATTATACATAAGTATAAATAAAAACAAATTCTTAGGCAACTAAATTTAGTCAACGATTTTAAATAATCATCGTATTAATAATCTCAGTATGATTTTAAGATCATTACTGAAAGATACACTGATTTTGAGTGACTTATTGATGAGCACACAAGAAACAACAGATGTGATAGGCATGTTTAAAATTAGGTACAATAAAAATAGTTTAGAATCAGTCTGTGTTCTGCATTCGCCTAAGGATTCCAGTCAATCGTTTTACAAAATACAATAATATAAGAGTTTCAAGCTCCATATTTTCACTCCTATAAAACCAATTTCACTTTACAATTATCTCTGCTTATCTCCCACATAGATTATTCTTTCCCTTCAGTCTTTACAAAATTTACACTTGACGGAATTTTATTGGAACGCTCCTTTAGTGGCATCTAGAGAACATTTAAATTAAATAATTTCTATAGAGAAGCCTTAGACCAAAACAAGAATAGGCAGATATGGTACATACCTACTTTTATATTTACCAAAACTCTACTCTCTTGATAGTCGCCAACGAACTTGGTCCATTATACTCAATTATTGGACTACACGCGAAACAAGAGGTATATCGTGTATCTTTCTTTTTTTATTTTGTAAATCTTTTTTGCTTTTAAATCTTTAGTGCTTTCAACTAGATCTGCCCCAGTTGCCAATCTACAAAAACGTTTCAATAAAATCATAAGCGCCAAGTTCGCACGTTGGTAACATTATCTTTCACACAATGCCCGGTAGAGGGCAACACACACATTAATAAGGCAAATTTTATAGAATTTACTCTATACATACAATTGTTTTGATTCCACACCGGCGTCGGCCGGGTCGGTTATATTTACACATGTGGAGAGTGCCATTTCCGAGGTACAAAACTGAATAAGCTGCTTCTTTCGAGACCTTATGTATGTAAAATGCCTTTTTATAATATGGTATGTGAACTTAACCTGCATTCAACAACTTGATTAGTTAGATGTTGATTTGTCGCCACAAATATTCAACTATTACGGTCAAAGTAATGTTATTACTTGTGTTAAGTTCACTTTTCTAATAAACTTTGCTTAGAGTTTCATAAATTACATTATTATTTGGATAAGTTTTGTTGGAACGTCTAAGCAACTCTTGTTTATCTCATTTACAAGAGACCAAGGCCTATATGTATACTCCGAGTGTCGTAAACCGTGATTGTAGTCGTATTTGACTAAAGGCACAAAGGAATTAATCCTTGTGTTTTTATATTCACGAGAAATCTCCCATCGATTTTGATGCAGTGCATCTAGTTCGCAACGAATGCTTAGTTCAGTCAGATTTGACGACCAAGTTTTCCATTCGTGTCGCTAGATGCTACAATAGTGTGCGTAAGCGATTTATAATATACAATATAGTACATTACAACTCTTGAAACATCGTTGCATTTTATATCATTCCGAAACTAAGGGAATCTTATAAAAAATTTACCACAACCGTATAATATAAATACGATGGCCAAAGGAATTCGACGTCTTTCGTAAGCACGTAAAAATTTACCAGGAAACAAAAGAAGTACATCCCTAGTTAAAACATAAAACGTCACGCCACTAGTGTTGTGGCGCATCGCACAAAAAAAATAATATATCGATAATATTTATATGGCGCACAACAGTTAACAGACGCACATACATCTTTTTACTATCATACTCTCATTTAGCAACAAATTTACGCGGTGGACTCACTCACGCGATAAAAATTTAAATTAAAACAATTGTGAAAAAAAGGAAAAAATAAGATACGCGAGACTCCATACCATGTTCTCGAGGAAATCTACATTTGTCCATGTCTATGGTCGTGAACGTGGTACGGGTCCAGTAGGCCCTTTCCGCAAACTTTTTTTTGTGATTTTTTGAAATGTTAACATTATTGAAAACTCTTTATACATCACAAATTAGACACGAATAGAAGCCGTTCAATGGGAAAGGACTCTAGTATTTTCCCTTCTATATATTTTCTATTTACATATTTACAACTATTCATTTTCCATGGACTTAGTTAAAGATTTTATATATAACTTTTTATAACGCGATCTGTCTGTTTATATAAATAACGAATGTTTATTTCCATTATTTTTAAGACTACACAAATTATATATTTGCTGCGGGATTCATGCTACTTAATATATCGAATAGAACATTTTGCCGAGAGCTCTCCATACTTTATCTTTTAGTCCATTATTTTAGGTTCAAATTGAAATAGTATAAAACTGGAATTTTGAAAAATTAACAGTTACTATAACGGTATAAATGTGGTGTATCTACCGTTGGTTCGTCTGCGTTCAGTTCGAAAGAACCATTTGAAATGAATGTGAATGTCTTCGTCCACATTTGGCGCTACCCAGGGAGCACCGCGCGGAGGTCATGGACTAAGCTCCCCTTGATGCCACACATTATATTACAACATTAATCCAGTCAAGCATTTACAATCCTCAATTGAGCTATCAACTTATCAGTACATATTTTACTTAGGCTTTTATCATTTAAATAACTATAGAAACTGAAATATGTTTTTATCGTGCAAATCTTGAGACTTATTACGGAAATTATTGGTTGAAGTTTCGACGACAACAATGACACGAGTGGAAGCGATGCCAATGTTGTTGTAAATATACGTGTTCTAAAATTCTTACACTCTATATCTATTAATTTTTAATATCTTTATTGTCAAACCTACCTGCGTTGTTCACGCGTTCTGTTATAATTCCTTGAAATGCGCAGATAAGTTAATTATAATTGAAAGCCAGGCCAGCATTTTGACTTCGTTATTAGTACGAAATTTAACGATTGATAAACGATAAAAATATTTAATTGATTTCGTTTGTGTAAAGAATTTTGGGACATATGTATCTTTTCAGTGAATAGCTAACAGACAATATAATAATTATATAGTACATGACGCTTGGCTTTCACGAATGTTAAATCATATGGAATCAAATATATTTAACGATTCAATATGAATCGTTAAATATGTTACATTTATATTATTAATTCCCCATAAAACTATAAAAAGTAGATGTTGATGTGACCACCTTATCGAGTATTTGCCACATTCTAATATTGGTATATACGGGAAAATCAAACTGATAATGTTATCCCCCGTTCTTATTATTAAATAGATTAGTTTACTAAGTTTTTTCTAAAACCTGTTTATATCGTGGTGATATCCAACATCATATTTATTTTCATTAAACATTCAAATCAAGTAATTGGTACCGAATACGAGCCATGGCGTTTATTAATTTTAAAAATGTAAACAATTAAAAGAGGGTACAGATCTATGCGTTTTTGACATTTTGATCATTTTTCCAGGGCAAAAATACAATTAACCTAATTAAAGAATTCCATGCCTTTTTTGGGTTGATAAAATATTTTTTTTGTGTCAAAAGCCGTTGTTTTTCTCGATAAACAAACAGTATTTTGCAGGCGATATTTTGCCGTACCCAGAACGGAGGTATAAAAATTCAAGACAGAAGCGCAATAAAAAAAAAATTATTTGATCTATCGAAACGACTCGCGTAAATTTACAAGTGTATCATCCATATATTTTGGAAAGAATTAAAAACTTAAGTCCATAGAATAATACACGAAAAAGAAAGTGTCTGCCGACTAGGCTTTAAATTTGAAGGTGGGTTTCATCATGATCTGCACTGGTCATGCTCCTCAAGGCACCGTTATGTTCGACTCCTGCGCACAAATAAAGCTAGATAGGAAAGAAGAAAATAGTCGAATTGTGACTTATTCTGTACTGAATTTGTTTTACAGTTTCGATTTTTATATGCGAATTATAATAGAAATATAGAGAGTTCGCTACGAAAACATGAAACTAAGAGGGTTAATAAGATGTATATGTGGAATTCGTACAAGACCATAAATTAAAACGGAATGAAAACTTCATGTGTTATAGGATGTTAAAAAAAAACATAAAATACAGGAATAGGACAAATCAACCTTTTTGTTCTTAAAATAGAGTTCTTATTTATATAACCAAATTGTGGAGTTGTAACATTATTACATTCCGGCAAAAACATGCTTCTCTATCTGACATATTTGTTTCTCTCTCGTCTGTCTAGTGAGAAAAAACGTTAAAACAGGTAATAAAAGAAAGATTGACATGTTTGGCTCCATTTAAAAGTATTGGAGAAGTATATATAGAATTGTTTCATAATGGCTCATTGCTTTGTGGTCACGAGATCCTAGGTTCAAATCCTAGGTCGGACAAGTGTAGTTTTTCTAACGAAAACTTTCAAGTACGAATCCGAAGTCTGGAATTATGCCCGGTATATGGCAATAGGGTATAATCGCCCCCTATTACATGGGACCTAACATCGTCGGCGAAAAGTGGGTGTACTCAGGTACACCTTTGCAACCCCCGCTTGGGGAATATAGGCGTAACGGTGTGATGTTTCATATTTTCGTAGCGAAACTATTCGACGTTACTTTTTCAGAAATGTATCAAGAAACCTTTTATTTTAATTGACACTAAATTTCTCGTGCTGATAATCAAATCGCGGAGGGTTCATTCACAATAATACAACTAACACCTAAATAAATACGCGTAAACGAACGTACCACACGGCTTCACGACGGCGATATTCGCGTTAAACAAGAAAATAAAGATGGCCGACATTATATTGAGAGGATTTTGACAAACTTATAACATATTTTCGCACTTGAGACATTAACAAACAATTCCCTCATTTTTAGTGATAATTTATTATTTCTGATAAAAGTATAAAAAAAAATTAACGCCTCAAAGGAGTCTGTATAAACAAGAATTCATTATCAAAATCCTCACGATACATATCGATAAGTCATAGAGAGTGGATTTATCTAATTATAATACATACGTCTGCCCCCGATTTCGGCTCAGGCAGACCACACTCCGTCCGAAGAGGACGTGCTATGCTTACACGCAAACAAACAAACAAGTATTTCATACAATAGAAATATAATAATATTCTTTTCCGCATTTACCCCGCCGTGCTAAGCGGACTGCGCGCGCTTTCGACACTGTTTGTAATTGGCAGCACAACGGAAAATTAACAGTGTCGCCAATTCAAAAAATATGATTAGGTATTTTAACGCGACATTTTTTAAACAAACTTATTTATGTTTTTAGGCATTCTAGATTTAATATTACTTTTTATATTAAGAGTAAAGTAGAGTTGACAACCGTTGGTGTACGTATAATATACCGATCAGTAACACGTACGGTCACGCGAAAATCGCCGAATGAGTTATAAAAAAGTAATAAAAAAAAACACCAATTTTAAAACAACAACAATTATTGCAATGAACGTATCGAAGTACGAAAAAAGGCATATAATTATTACTTTACGTTGTTCTTATAAAAATACATATGACGGCTTCCACCCTCGAGCCGTACCTACTAATCTTAAATATGTAAGCTAAGGTCGCCATCACGGCTAACTCCCAATAGGTAGCATACCTTTCAGAAGCAATTCTGTGCTCCCGTTTATAATTAAAATAAATATAATTATAATCTATATTTATACAATGTTGCAAAAGAAAATTAAAGGAAATAAAACTCGTGTGAAATTAAAAGGGTGCAATAGGGCATGTAAAAATTTGAATAACTCCACCAATTGCTAAAATGCTTTTTGTCTTATCCAAAAGTGCAAAGTGCTAACTAACCTCGATGACAAATTATAGGACCCTGCAAATTGTAAAGAAGCCTTCTGAGAGTATACGCTGACAGAAAGCGGGCATTCAAACGTTCCGCGTTATTCATTTATTTGTATTACATTACACACAGTTATTCAATATGTGACCGAATCGATCTATTGGAAAAGCGTTTTTTGTGTGTGCGTGTGAATGATATACGCTGTAGGCCGCGGGGCCTTTACAGCTTCACCGGACAAGAGGGCGAGCGTGCGTCCACTACGCTCGAGCCAGAAGGGCAAGGGGGCAACTAGCTCAAGGGCGCCTCGAGGAGGAACGGCCTCGGCTTAGGCAGGGAGAGAGCGTATACTAGGTGTCTCGCCGTGGTGCTCTGCACCGGCCGGCGGGCAAGGCATTCTTCGACCTCGCCGGCGAGGTCGGTGTCTGATCCTGTGTGCGGTATCTGTATCCGAAAGAAGGGATGTAAAGGCATCGGGAGGGTCGGTGAGAACATGGCGCGGACGGCGGTAGCGCCTGATAGGAGGGATTGGGAAAGCTTTTGACCCTTCGAAGTTTTCCGTGTGAGTGAGAGAGGAAGATGGATTGCGTAGTGAAGAATGAGAACGCGGAACGACTGAACGCGAGACCATCCTCTGCCTACGATCCTCAGGCAGTAGTCAGAGAGAAAAAAGTATTTCATCCCATTGACTTTTCAACAATAATGAATAATAATTATACGCTGCCAGCAGTAAAAACCAAAGCTGCATCTAGCTCGCTATTGGTGGAGATTTATAACAGAATTATATTCAAATATCGGTTCATTCCTTTATTATTTTGTCCCGTCATGGTGCAAATTATATGATGCCGATATTCAAAAGGGCCAAAGCATATACGATGCTTTTAGTATCGGTCAACTGTTACTGTATCGATGTAGAGTAACGTAAAAGTAATGCATTTAGCTTTTAAAAAAGGTTAAACCGTCGATTGTCGATCGTCGATATCGACGACGATAACGACGCATTGTCTACACCATACGAAATAGGTAACAGTCCTCATTATTATAAATCAAAAAAATATAATATCAAGACCGCGCGCATTAAAAGTGGACAAAAATAACAGCATATAGCTTTAAGCTTCCTAAATTTTTCCGAATCGATATTTATATAACTACATACTATAATAATATATACGAATATTTATTTTACATGTTCAATGAGTTTACTAGGGGCATTATGCCGTAGGCGTATGTGCACGGGTGGGCTTGTGGGCGCTTATTTGCTATGACTAAACGCGGTGCGGTACGATAACTTTGTGAAATGTTCGTGTAATAGTGTTTCTCGAAGTTATCGTAACGCTCCACGTTACGTATTCATGGCCATAGCGAATTAGGGTCCTTCGCGCAAACCGTGTTATACGCCGTTTTGGAATGCCATCGATACTGCGCTCACGCATACATTGAATGATGCTTTTTGTGTAACACAAGTAACGCCAATATATTAAAAAATTTACAAAAAGTTATATTTAATAATTTGTAACGATTCGATGCACGCTTCGTGACATGTAACAAAGACATATTTTTGTTATAAAATGTACAGAACAGAAACCAAAATGTGTTATATCGACAACTCTCACAAAAAGAATGTATCATCAATACACCACTATAGAGTTAAATTTAACATTTATAAGGAATCTTTAGGTTTGAAATAAATGTGTCTCAGTTACATCCACGAGAAGTATAATGCGAATCATTCCATATTAATAAACTTAGCACTTAGTAACATTTTAGTTACTATAAGTCGGCGCCGCTGCGCTGCTTAATATAGCTTAATGTCGACGTACAGACGTACAAGATGACAGTCATAATAAACACTTTTGAATACCTACTCATTCATACTTCTATATAAATCTCTTTCCATTTAAGTTGTTTCGATGCTTACCGAACCTTTTCTAAACTCAAAAGTTCCTTCAAAAGGTTTTGTTTTGTTAATGCACGACCTTGCCACACTAATATGAACGTTATGCGGTGTTGCCAAAAGGTATATATTTAAGTATTTATTTTGTCTTTCACCATATGCGTCTGTAACAATATCGACACTTAAGTAAATAACCCATACACAACACAGACTCGGGTAAACACATGTGTTCACTCGACATGGCTCCGTTGAAAATAGACGAGTAATTACTTCGATGTCTACGCAAGCATACGTGAGGATGTCTGACGAAGAAAATGCGACATAAAATTGTATATTTTATGACAGCTTTTGGGCCATAAATATTTACAATATACTTTCATGGTAGTTTTTTTTTCAGAAGCATGAATACTATACATTATATGTCAGAACATTTATGTTCTTCCGATCAGAAAAGTGTTAATGCTTGTTAATTGTCAGCGTTATCGTTGCACGCCGTCTGTATTTGTTAAATAAATAATGGTCTTTATTTGTTGAATACATAAGGTTTATTTATCAGTTTTTTTTTCCAATTTATGTACTATAGTAGATTAGATAACAGAGATATGCAGTTCCCAAAATTTTGACACATGATCACGTGAGCTATTAAGCAGATTTTAAATCTGCTATTAAAGAATATATCCATTACATTTTGCATATAATATTCGATATTTTAAACAAGATGTATTGGAACTTTGTCACATTTACTAAGCAATAACGGAGGAAAAAATTGGAAAGTATATCATAAGTTGCTATTGTATATTTAGACTTAATTTTAAATATAATATATGCCAGCACGTTCATTCGAAATTTAAGACCAAAATGATAAATTCTGTAGGTACCTTAATAAATTATAAAAGTATTTCCAATAATGAAAATACAAGCTATTATACAGAAATGAATCATGTCCTGAAACATCCTCTAAGTATGATAACGTAGCCAACAAGTAGATAGGATGGGCACAATCCAAACTATTACGACTATAACGACTCCCGCGTGGCAATCAAAAGATAAATAAACATATCACTACAGCGTCAACGCTGTTACCTGCTCACAACCCTCGAATAACCAAACAACCAACAAATTCAATCTAGTAGTCTTGATAATATCCAGTCGAAAGAGCGAAGTACCGCATCCTAATATATGCTGGTTAATTTTCAATGGAGTTTTAAGAGTATGCTAGTGGTTTGCCGTCGTTGCGCCCACCAAGTTTCATGTGCATTTTTTTTTAATCTATATTTTATAGCAAAATAATTTCTGTACCATATCGACCTCGAGGTCGCAGCCAAACATGTTAGTCTGGGCGCGTATCACAATCTCTTTAACAAAGCTATTACAATCTTACTTCGCTGTAAGAAAGTGATGTGGATATACGCAGTATATAGCTCCATCTCTTTTTCACAGCAATGTGAGATTCAAACATTTTTGCTAAAGAAGTTTTGTGGTCGTCCTGAGCCGATTCGCACCACTTTGGACATAACAGACTACAGCGCGTTGCATGTCGCAGAGAACTTGGGTAAATGGAGAAACATCATAAGTGCCAGGCCTTTGGAAGATGGAGATCACGACTCGAGGAAAAGAAGGTATTAAAATTATTTTGCTGTAAAAATCAATAAATATGCACATCGCTTATTTATTTCAAGTCTGTCAAAACTAAATAGACGATTTTTACCGGAGAACTGTTTTTAAGTTTCAAAATTTCTATGATTTAGTTCACAAGTGCAATCATGTACAATTGTATCAATAATATAATTGTATTATTTAAAGTTCTTTTAAATAGCACTTGTGTATTAAATTATAGCAATCTGAAACCCTCACAACTTATGACCATCAATAGCATGTGCTTCCATTACACAAAACCCTTGTGGTGTGACCGATGTTTCCTCTTCATATAACTATAAAAAATGATCTAAACCTTTTTTTATATTATCTGATTGCAACCTCAAAATGGTGACGTGAGATATGTTCAAATCGTCTACTCGTCAAAAAAGCTCTCTCATAAAAATAGTTTCACTTATGACACTTGCAATGAGCGATATATGTAAGTTGGGGGGCGCAACGAGGGTGTACGCACAGGTAACATAATGTAAACAGTTGAGGATCTACGCACTAGCGGCTCGAATACGAATTACGTACACAGACGCGCACTTAACGTGGCTTCTAGGTAGATCTCAGATGGTACTACCGCAGTAAGTTACAGAGAACGAGTTTGTAAGAACGTGCCGAGACGCTTAGTTCTGACGCTAATGTTCTCAGTCTGTAGAAACTTCTTCCGGACTCTCCTATAGCGGCCCGCCCTTCTGTGCTACCCGCTGAGCGCTTCCGAAAAGCCGCGTAGAGCGCGAATTTCTGTGCGTGAATGTTATTCGAGTCACTAGTACTATCATTCTCAGCTTTTTACACACAGTGGAATTTTAGTCGTCCTGGAGCGAAAGCCTAGCTGATATATCCAATGGCTTCTGTTCACTGGTGATAAAAGTGAATGAAACCCTTCAATAAGTAACATCTACCCGCTGACCTATCCGATTATCGTAAGGTGAAAATCAGGAACACTGAAGGTATCTGGCAGCTCGACCGTTGCGCCGCCTCTCAGTCATTTTGCGCTTTGCTATAATGTTTTTAACGCACTAAATTAGTATAAGGAGATGTTACTTTTTTATTATCAGTGAAGAGTAGGCATCGGATACATTGTCTAAGCTTTCGCTCTACGACGGCTGAAATGGCACAGTGTGTATGTTGTGTGGTGTATGGGTGCGTGCGCGTGCGTGTGCGCCTAGCACGGCGGGCGAGTGGGGCGAGCGGGGCGCATGGGGCGGGGCGTGCGGTGCGCGGGCGGCTGCGCACTCGCACGTTACGGGTGTCCGCCCACGCCCGGCGTCGTCGACCCGCCCGACGACCCGTGCTGCGGCGGCATCAGCACCTGCTGGGGGAGACCGCCCGTTTACACTTAGCACAGTTAGAGCTAACCGCACGTGTACGGTTTCTTGAATCGATTTATATATTCGGGCACCTCAATGCACGCATTTTCATAGAAAATGTTGTACTTAGCGCTTACGTTCTTACATTTTCCATACGGAAACAATTCCTGACATACGTTTCGGGAGACTCTAGGCTATACTATACTGTCAAACAGATAAAACGAATGACGACATTCCGAACGTAGCGCTTATACATTTCATGTGTATCGCCGCATACGGACGGAATTTTGATTTGGAATCGAGTCATTGTATGTACTGGCAATGAAAATTCCAAATGAAAAATAAAGAACGTCTGTAGAAGTTACCTAGTCTGATGTATAAATGCGAAAGCTTTCGGTATGATACCCAACTTCCGGTATATAGTCCGTTTTTAGAATAAACAAAACGAATGAATTTTGTCTTTAGATGCCACATATCTTTATATATAAAATACCAGTGTGCGCATGCTTGTAATTCTTCTTCTCTGACCGCTTGTCCGATTCTGATCATTTTTTTTCTCTTCTTATGGGGTCACCTAGATGGTTCTTAGGTATAGTTGGACCTGGTAGGTGAAGCTGTTGACGAGCGCGTGGCGAGGAAACAGCTACTTTGTTTCGTAGTTAGCCACGTAAGAACCAACTTCATTGCACCGTGTAGGTGATTACCTGTAGCGAGTGCGGGTGCGGCTGCGGTGGCGAGGCGGTGGGCGGCGCGTGGTTGAGGTACGCCAGGTGATGGTGGTGGTGGTGGTGCGCCGCAGATCCGCCCGGTCCCATCAACGGACACAGCATCTGGTGTAACACAAATTTATTACATAATATTAATATTTTGTATAATAATGTTGGGTGTGATGTATTTAATACATTTTGCCTTTGACTCCGCCCGCTTAAGGTTTGGGTCATATAGCCAGCGGAGCGCTCGGCTGGCGCTCGGCCGGCGGTCGGCAGAGCGGCGCGCACGTCCCACAGCGGGCGCGCCGTCGCGTCGGCCGGGCCTAAGTCCAACACTAGCATCCCGCTCGCACGCGTAACGCCGTCTCGCTCCCGCCGTTCTTGTAGTATTTTTCATGTAAGATTGGCACTGGGACAGTTGTAAGTGTCAAAGAAAATTATTATATATTCAAGAAAATTATTATATATTATATACTATATTCAATGTCAATAAGAGGCATTGAATGAAATATTAAGTTCGTTTGGCACTTAGAACTGCCACTACCCATCTTATATAATATATAATATCAGCCTATACTGCCCACTGCTGGGCAAGGCCTTCTCTCACAAATCGAGGTGAGAGAGATTAGGTCATACTCCACCACGCGGACCCAGTGCGGATTGGTGGAGGCAGGTTTGTGGTCACCTGCTGTTGAAACTTATCAAGCCGCCTTTAAGGCTTCCAGCTCGGCTTAACGACTACCACATTAAGTGGTAACCCGGACCAAGGGCTTAGCGTGCCTTCCGAAGCACGAAGATGCTCGAATATGATAATGCCACAAACGGTCACCCATCTCAGGCCGACCGAGTAGAACGCTGCTTAACCTTGGTGATCGGTAAGAACACCGCGGTCACACAGCGCTACGAGCGCTACCCATCTTATGTGAAAAAGATTATAGTTCGTAATTCCGTTCATTTCAGTACAATACAACTCCCCAGGTCGCACCACCGTCGCGCTGCGTCTGCTAACCTTTAAACGTGGTTTACATTTTAATCTTTTCTCATTCTAAAGGCAATGAGGTGAGAAATCGACTGCATATCCGAAAAAAGTAACGATACGGTCGAGTTGTTGTTGGTATGTCGGTACATGATAATACATTTCATGCGATACTCGAATAAGTATTGCTACTCATCTGGTATTCTGTAATATTTATTTTATTGCCAATATCACTGAAGTGATACTAATGCTATACAGAACTATACTAGGTAAAGATTTATCATACATATCATAAAACAGTGCATCAAAAATCAGATTTAAATTTCTCTGGGCACAGCACTAGTCGGAATAGAAAAGAAACTCAAATTTATACTGAGGCGAGATTCCTTCCAACTATACTCGCAGGGCGTATCGGAGTCCTACAGACTTAAATCCTCCCGGAGGAATGCACCAGTGGCCCTCTGTGCCTTGCTCCGAAGAGCTAGTCTGCGGGTGAGCAGACCTTAACTCCCTTCCCCGTGTACCTCCACGTCGCCGAACTTCTCGGAGGCTAAACCTGTCTACATTGTAGACGCCATCTATATTATGACGTCAGATCCTTTGATCCTACAATGCTTGCCTCAAAAGGTAGTAGGCTTAATCTAATGTCGCTTATATCGGTATTAGCGCTTATACATGCGTGCCAAAACGGCGTAAGTGCGCTAACGACATGAAAGATTTTTTCGTTTTGGAACGTAAAGCAAGACCTGCATCTTACTGTTTTTAATTTGCAAAATATGCTGTTACTCCTTCAGTGCGCTATAACAAAGTTTTTTTCTTGATTTAAAGTAATACTGAGATTTCAAATGGATTTCGACACGCGTACAAGTTTCATGGTTAATTAGAGTAACAGTCCCTAAAAAAGTATAGAAAGCTTTAAATTTGGTTTTCGTATTGAATTTGTAAACCAATTATCTAATCGGAGCGTCTGAAACCTAGTATAAGCGCTGACATTGATATTATCGTGATTCAAACCACAGCTTAAACAAGGCGTAACATAATAAACGCAAGACCTCAGACACCCCAATAAGAGAATTCCTTCATAAATACAATACAAAAACCAAATTTCCAAATTTAAAGGGTTTTACCCTTTTTTAAGCACTTTTATACCCCAATTAACAACGAAACGTGTATGTGTGAGTTTTGAGACATACGTTGTAGGAATGCATTTGAAATCTCCTTATTGCTATGAATCAAGAATAAATTTAGTTTTTATATTCTTGATTTAGTATTTATAGCGCACTGAAGGAGTAAAAGCATTTTTTGCAAATTTAAAAAAATGTAAGATACATAAAAAATAGTTGGAATCAATTCAGTTACCGATTTAGAACAAACTACTTTCAGGTCTTGCGTTTATTATGTTACACGTTGTATGTATCGTCCTGAAACAAGAGAAGCTACATACCGGGAACGGTGGCTGTTGATAGTGATGGTGTGGGTGCGGGTGCGGGTGCTGGTGCGGGTGCGGCGTGTGCGCGGGCGACGGCGGCGGGTACAGCGCGGGCGACGCGGCCGCCGGCGACGGCGCGGGCGGCGGCGCGTAGCCCACGCCCATGCCTGACCCCACACCTCCTACTTCGCCGCCCCCGCCTACGCCTCCCATTGCACCCACGCCGCCTCCGTGGTACATGCGGACCTGTATTTATAATCACATTGCAAGTCTAAGTTACGAATCCTGATCTAAGGCAAAATTTGGCTATTCGGTGATTTACAATAATTAATTGCTTTTTATACCCCTTATAACAAAGTTACTACGTCATGATACAGCCTTAAAATATTTTTGATCGATGGTGTAATTCCTAAAGTTCTTTTTGGTAATAGAGAGTATATTTTAAGTAAAAATAAACATTTTGTATAGATAGATTAATATATCGTCATTGTCAAACCAATACCTGCTGTTTTGGAGATTTCGACATTTTGACTATTATGGCTATTTTACTAATAAAATTTTCGTATCAAAATACTGCTATGGGACTCTAAGCATTATACGATGAACAGTGGTCGCTAAAAAGTCTGCTTCATATAAAATTTTACAGGAGAATGTTTTTATTCACATATCTCACAATTAATTTTTCCACATAGCAGATATTGATTGGACAATGAGGATATATGACATTTTAGGTAACAAATACCAAAGATTGTACACACATTAAATAAAATTATTTAGTCTAAATACTCAACTATTACTGATTAGCCAAGTTTTGCCCTATTTTCACTGCTTTAAGTTCCGTTTAAGGAACTTAAAATATAAATAATAATGAACCAGCCTATACACAGTATTGTGCATTGTATTTAGGCAACTAAGCAGTGCCTTCCTCGATAATTGAAAGTAGTGTTATTCTATTGTTATGAGGTAGGGGCACTGCATAATTGCCGATATGCAATGCGCGCTACCGCTTGTACTGTCCCTTTGTTAGGCAAAGTGTGGCTGTCTCATAAATCGAGGTAAGATCCATCTCCATCACTCGGAGCCAGAGCGTATCGGTGAACCCCAAGGCCATTAGAAACCTATTAACACTTATGGCCGGTTTCAATATTCAACTCAAGGTTAGACTTGCTTACTGGCAGTTGAATTATGACAGATTTTCCATACAAAATATGTCAAAATCTTATCCGTAGTAGTCAAATCTATCTATCCTTGAGTTCAATATTGAAACCAGCCGTTATTCAACATGAAGCAACTGCCATTATTAGTGGTAACAGGGACCAATAGCTTAACGTGTATACCGAAACACAGACATTTGAAAATGGAAACATCAATAAATAGTCACCCATCACAATATTAATGATAATAGAATATCCCGAGGAAGAAGAAAGTTCGAGCGGTTTGGCTGGGACTCGATATGAGATCGTCGTAAGCATGCGTTCATGTGTGCGTGAATCTGTTAGCGCTCATTGTCTGTGTGTGTGTGAATGATCTACGCTGTTGGCCGCGGGGCCTTTACAGCTTCACCGGACAAGAGCGTTCGTTGTATGGAGGCCCCCTTTATACGACAGAAGAACAAAAACGATGAAGTACCTTTAAGCAGTGTTGGGCACTAATTGTTTAATTGTTCAATTGTAGGATCAAACAATTGAAATTTCAATCGCAGAAAAAATCAATTGCAATTGACGATTGAAAAATTAATTGTTAATTGTAGGTTTCACAATTAACAATTGATCAATGGTAATTGTAAAACGTTGCAATTACCATTGATCAATTATTAATCGTTTTTTGCATGTTTACGATTAAACAATTAACAATTAAACACACGACAATATATTTTAAACACATCCAAGATGGCGGACGTGACTTTTAAAGTAAAATGGGTGTAACTTTTGGGGTTTCAGGGAATACTGATTGCGAATATAGCGTGAATTTTTGGATCTAAGATGACAGACGCGACTTTTGAAGTAAAGTCAATATGGGTGTCACATTTGAGATATTAGGGATGCTGATTACGAATATGACGTTAATTTCTGGATCTAAGATGGCGGACGTGACTTTTTTAACAAAATCAATATGTATGTTTTTAGGGATGTTGATATAATGTTAATTTGACGAATATAATGTTAATTTTAAAATCCAAATTGGCAGTTGCGACTTTTTATGAAAATCAATATGGGTATCGACTTTGGGGTTTTAGGGGATGCTGATAACAAATATAACGGCATATACCATTAATTTTAAAATCCAAGATGGCGGACGCGACTTTTTACGAAAATCGATATGGGTATCGAAATCGGGGTTTTAGGCCATGCTGATTACGAATATGGCGTTAGTTTCTGGATCCAAGATGGCGGACGCGACTTGTTACGAAAATCGATATGGGTATCGATTTCAGGGTTTAGGGAATGCTGATAACTAATACCGTCAAATACCGTTAATTTTAAAATCCAAGATGGCGGACGCAACTTTTTATGAAAATCGATATGGGTATCGATTTCCGGGTTTTAGGGGATACTGATTACGAATATAACGTCATATACAGTTAATTTTAAAAACCAAGTTGGCGGAATCGACTTTTTATGAAAATCGATAAGGGTATCAATTTCGGGGTTTTAGGGGATGCTGATTACGAATATGGCTTTAGTTTCTGGATCCAAGATGGCGCGATGGACGCGACTTTTGAAGTAAAATCGATATGGGGTTTATTTTTGGGATTTCAGGGGATGTTGATTACGAATCTGGCGTTAGTTTCTGGATCCAAGATGGCAGACGCGAATTTTGAAGTAAAATCAATATGGGGTCACTTTTAGAGTTTTAAGAGATGCTGAATACAAATATAACGTTAATTTAAAAATCCAAGATGGCGGACGCGACTCTTAATGTAATCCCAAACCTTGTGTTATCCCAAAACTTGTGTTTGTTGCATAATAAATTTTGTGTGGCGACCTGAAAAGATGGGTTGGAACCAGATGGCAATCTTGCGATGCCGCTTTAGGTCCTTATGGTAATAAGAGAGTGAATGATGCGGGTAAGCTCATTGTAGATACATGATTGGAAAGAGGCCTTTTTGTGTCTAATACGATATTCCAACATAAGGCGATTAATATTACGTAGAGAAGAAATGACCAAAAAAGCATGATAGATTTGATCCTAGTAGATAACCGTCTCCAGAGCAAACTTTAAGATATCCGTGCCTATAAAGGTTCCACTCTTGAATCGGAACACTATCTCATAGTTATGCGGTTTACTACTACTATAAGTACACAGACAAAAGTACTCTGAAGTGAGTGTCAAAATGTAGGCGATACTTTGCGCTCCGCAAAAAAGTTATGACAATATTTTCGTCCTAAACCCTCAGGCGGAACGAACAGAGACACGCGGGGTCTTAGTGCGCGGGGTATGTGGGGTGCCACAGTGTAATATAATACAGTAAAACATCTTAGTACTTACGGTCCGAATCAAACTCACGCACATAGACGCGCGCTCTACACGCCTCCACCGCGGTGGTATGCATGTCCGATACGGACGCTTTTTTAACAACTAATATTAGAACTTTCTGTAAAGAAATAGCCCGTTCGAACTCTGACCTCAACCCCACAAGGAATCTGGCGTGTCGATATACTTAGATAGAAAATTAATACAATTTTAAATTATTTATTTAGTTTAACCAGCTGACAATGTTCTGACGGGGAGTGTAGGTAATTATGCTACTAAAACAGCTTAGATGAGTTACTGCATAGATAGATACTGTGGCACTACCGACCGACTCTACCTACCTACGCACGTGCACTTTGTCGGCTCGTATCGATGCCGAAAGGCGACGAGTAACTAGGGTTGGTACCCGTAGTTTATTATAAAATACGTAATGTACGTTATTTAGGGTAAGTATACTTTGTACTTTATGAGAACGGTAAAGTACGAGAAAATACTTTATTTAGCATAGTTTGATTTTTTAAGATTCATTTTACATAAATCATTAAAAAGAAATAAATTGGTCGCAATTAAAAGCAAAGTGGATAATGTCTGGTGTTAAAATCCGAATATATGGTAAGCTAGATTTAAGTACAAACATTGTTTCATCTAACTTTTCTAACTTAAAGAAAATAGTAAAGACTATAAGCACTTGTAAATTCTTACTATCTTTCTCCAATCTATTTAAGTTATCATAGACTATCAACATGCTGTGAAGGTGTTTAGCAATGATAACAGTAATTGAAAAGTTCTAAACGTAATAAACAATATGGTTTTAAACAAAATAGTAAAGTGAAATAAATAATACTTTATTTTGATACAATGTACTTTTTTGCCTACCTTTAAAAACCAATGTACTTTTTTCCTCAAATAAAAAGTGGCAACCCTACTAGTAACGCACGCGCACTTGTCGGCTCTTGTCGCTGCCTAAAGGAGACAAATGCGCGCGCGCTATTTATAAAAAAAACATTTTGTTAGCACGGGGGGTTGGCAGAGGGGTGCAGTGTCAATATACTAAATTCGAATTTCGAATGGTTTTATATGGCACTGGAATTTGTAAAATATTCAATTTTTATATGGTCAAAATAGAAATACTTAATGTGTTTTACAAGGTTTTATTTAACTTGCACTGTTCGTATGTCTGTCTGTTTTTCCGGTTCAACTCTTCTGATCTTTTATCAAGCACTTACGGTATCCGATTCAGCTAAAATTGGCATACGTATGTAACAATTCGGTTACAATACTATAATATGGTACCATGGGGATGGTCTGATGATGAAGATGGAAGGTGGCCATAGAAACATGTGAACTGGACAACATAATCCCCTCGTGTTTAGGCTGGTTAGATTGATATTGGTTTTAAATTAATAAGAATATCATTTTTGGGGTTTTTGGGGATGCTGATAACGGATAAAGTGTTTAATTTGCGCCATATTCGTAATCAGCATACCCTTAAACCCCAAAAACGATGCCCATATTGATTATTCATAAGAAGTAGCGACCACCATCTTTGTTCCAAAAATTAACGCCATTTTAGTTATCAGCATCCCCTAAAATCTCATAGATGATTATGTCTTGAGTCTTTTTAGAAGGCAAGCTTTCACTCGAGCTTCGTACTCCCAATTCATGCTTTACTACACCAGACAGAAGTGTACATTTTACACTCCCACATTGCGCCAATGTTAGGTGTGCTTTTAACACCTACAATGCGCCGACGGTTTTTTGATGATTAATTGTTAATTGTTTAATCGTAAATATGCATAAAACGATTAACAATTGATCAATTGTAATTGCAATGTTTTGCAATTACAATTGATCAATTGTTAATTGCACAACATTACAATTACAATTGATCAATTGTTAATTGCACGACACTGCAATTATAATTGATCAATTGTTAATTGTCAATTGTTTAATCAATTGATTTTTGCCCAACACTGCCTTTAAGCTACCTCAGTTTGGGAACCGAGGAAAACAAACGCACATACTTACAAAGTAAATAATACGCTGCAAACACGTAAAAACGTCCCTTCTCAGCTGGTAAATAAGCGCGACTACGCCCGGCTAAGCGGCGTGTATCCGCACTAGTGCGCATTAGTGTCTTCCGTGCGGTACTGCATGACCCTTTTTTTTAACATTCTGTACCTATTTATTGTGTGTTATATGTATGTGTGTGCTCACCATGTGCTGGTACTGCAGCGGCTGCCCGGGGTGCGGGCCGGGGTGCGGGTGCGGGTAGGGCACGAAGGGCTGCATGGGCGCCGGCGCCAGCAGCGGCTGCCCCGTCGCCGCCGCCACCTGCACGCCTGACCCCACGCCCACTGCCGCGACACAAACACAGTATACATCACGTGTAAACACTGCACTATCTTACTACTATCGGCCGGCGGTCAAGGAATCGAGGTCGATGTCGGATACTATGTGGGTATACAGACCACACACAGGATTAGATCGGTTACAAATCCGAAGGAGGTAAGGGTATGCAGAGTTTCTTGTCGCACCGTGTCTGCTAGCCATAAAGACTTTTGCAGTGCAATATAATTGTATTTTATTTATTTATATAATTAAATGAGTTACCTTTTCTGAAGTTTCTCTGCGGGTTTGTCGGCATTTGTTGCTGGCCGGCACCTCCCGCCACACCGGCGACTCCTGCGCCCCCACTCATCGCTCCGTACAACTAAACAATACGCAATTTTTTTTATGTCCTCGAAAAAAAAAGACAAGACGCTATTATAATTTGTTTTAAATAATGACACTATTTGGGATTGAATTCCTTTGTGAATAAATCTAACGCACTTGATTCAATAATTTTGACGAATGTTTGATTGGATAGTGTTCGGGCTTGAAGAACCCGTAATCTTTTTGAAGCTATGCCATAAAGAGCAGACGCCACGCTAAACTTATATTTTTTCTTTCGATTATAGAGTTAAAAAAGGAAGATATTAAAAATAAATTACGTTTAGACAGTAGTTGGTACACGACAATGATACAGGAATATTATTATTGACATTTTGACTAAACTTCAAAAAAGCATTTGTCTTCTAATGGATTCCGTGTCGCACTAAAGGTTAATGGCATTTATTTTATTATATATCATCGATTAAGTAATCTTACATCGATAGTTGTCAACAGATAATGTAGGTGAAAAACACGCACGATAACTTGCGGCCACAATCACATGTATTGCGAACAATATTAATTGAACGCTATTCATACATCATTCAGTTATCACGTTTTCGCATAATGTTATCGGTAATTGCAACAATATCGGGACTTTGTCTGTAATATATGTATGTTTAACAAATCAGCACAACATGCGCACGAAAATTCGTTATGTAGTCTTTATACAATGTGTTAACATAGAAGAAATATATTAATTATTGGGCCACAGCCACTGGGGGATCATCATAGGACCTATGGTCACATTATTACCTAAAGGCCTAGTCAAGTGACAAGCGTTTTGTTTCATTGACATGATATAGTGCTACAAGGATCTTTTTGCCCTAGGATGACGTTGGTGTGAAAATAGGGTTATCATTTAGTAAAATTTTTCTACGTCCCGGGAAATATTTCAACAGTTGATTCAGAAGATGTGCGGCAGGGTTTTCCCTGCCGCACATCTTCTTCCCTTCTTCTCCGCACTCCCCATCACACTTCTAGCCTTTATAGTGGTTCGTTTACTGCTCGTGCAGTGCAGCTTTGGAATTCACTCCCACACACTATACGCGATAGTGTCTCACTAGACGTCTTTAAAAAGAAAATTAAAGAGCATTTCCTTTCATTATTATATGTATATGTAAATATGTATGTATTATTATTGATATATATGTATTTTTTTAGCCGCGTGGTTCCCGGCTTAGCCGCGTGGTTCCCGGCTTAGAATAGGATCAACCCATCTCATCCCATCGGGTGTCGTACAAGGCGACTAAGGGAAAACTAGGGAATGGGCAGCAGCGTTCTCTTTAAAACTTCTGCGATCAAAAACTGCGCTCGCCAGCCCGCCTGCCAAGCGTGGCGAGTATGGCAAATCCCCCCTTTGGGGAGGCCTATGTTCAACAGTGGACAAGTATAGGCTGAGATGATGATGTATTTTTTTATGTATCGATAAATGTGTATGTATATATTATTTTGTTAGGTTTGTATGTATATGTTTAATTATGTATAGTTAGTTCTTTGCACATTTTACTTCGATTGTACACTTGGTACTATCCTCTGTATTTTCATCTCTATATGCCTATTAGGTTTGCTGTAAGAAAACTCAATTTTGAGTTAAGCTCGCCTTTGTACGTAAACTTTCCTATCTTATTGTTATTATAATTAAACGTGTACAATAAAGAATAAATAAATAAAATAAATAAACAGTTGGCTTCGCACGGTTACTAATTAAATAAAGAACTTGGGTAAATTTCATAGCAAACGGCAACTTTGGGACTGTTGATAACAGCGTTACTTCCGATTTTGGCCGCGGGCCAAAGATCCTTGTGGGACATAGCATTGTTCTGACCATGTGACTTTCCGTTTATAAAATGTCATTCCCGTACGTTTTTTCGTTTTCTATAAGCGTTAGAGACTGTAGAAAAGCCACAGAGTACATACACGGTAGGTGTTTAGTTTTGTTTTTTGTATTTCGATCTATAAAAACTATGTGACATGGAGATCTAAAGTTTCTTCTTAACGAAAAATATTTAACATATAAAATTATTAAAGACAATGTGAACGAATCGATCGAGGAATGCTATAAATAGTGATAAAATTAAATCACCCGCGACGGGGGCATTGGTGATAACGTATTGATTTATATTACACAGAATGATAATCTTTCAGTAACATCGTGGACACGATAGCGCGAACACGTACTTTTAAGAACCACGAAAATATAAATAAACGACTAATTTATCGACCATAATTTCGCGTAATAAATAGCTATAGACATGTGGTTATATATTACATTGTTTTTAATACTTATAAAAGTGTATAATAAATTGTTCAATGGAAAATGTTATTCGGATAGTGTGATGAGTGGTAAAGTGGCTATTGTGACAGGAGGGAATAGCGGTATAGGATACCAGACAGCACTTGAACTGGCCAGAAGAGGAGCTAAAGTGATATTAGGCTGCCGAGACGACACAAGAGGGAAAAAAGCAGTAGAATCTATAATAAAGAAGACGAATAATCGCACTGTTAAGTACATACATCTAGACTTAAGCTCTTTCAAGTCTGTCAGGGAATTTGTTTCGGAATTCCGAAGCTCCGAAGCCAAGTTAGACGTGCTGGTGAATAACGCTGGCGCTAGCGGGTTGCACAGAGAACTGAGTGAAGATGGAATAGTAAGAGATATGCAGGTTAATCACTTCGGTCCGTTCCTATTGACTTTATTACTAGCACCAATGCTGAAGAAGTCTGCACCAAGTCGGATAGTTATCGTGTCTTCTACCTTGCACAGATTCGGGAATATAGACAATTTGAACAAGCCACTTACGTATATCCAAACGTATTGCAACAGTAAACTATGTAACGTATTGTTTAGCAATGAATTAGCACGAAGATTGGAAGGTACAGGGGTAGTGGTGAACAGCCTACACCCTGGACACGTCAACACATGCCTGTATAGGAGTACTGTGCTGGAGAAGTTAAGGAGTTTAGTCTTTTACAGTTTCTTTAAGAATCCGGTGGAGGGTGCTCAAACCAGTCTGCATTTAGCGATATCTGAAGATTGTGATCAAGTGACTGGGAAGTATTTTGTGGATTGCAAAGAAGGCATCATGGGATCAAAGGCCCAGGATGTGAAGTTGGCTGCTAAATTGTGGGAAATGTCGGAGAAAATTGTGGGACTGAGGCCGGAGGAAAGACTGTGACGAGTGATGTTTAGATAGGTTTTCATAAATGCTTGTCTTTTAGTATGTTCATTTGCGTTGTGATGTTTTGGGATCTCCTAACTTTGATAAGGTCACATTCGCGATGTATAAGCAGTTCGCTTCAAGTACATGTTAAACATTACCTCTAAGGTTCAAGTCCGATAATAAACATTTAATAGAGTCGCGCACTTTTCATTGACAGTACTTTAATGTATTTTAAAACTTGTTAGATAAAATGGATATTTTTAAAACGAAATCGTACTTTAAATTATTGTCTTATTTATCTTACTGTAAGAATCTGTTCTGTCGTAATCCTTACACACTATATGACACTTAATATAACAAGAACATTATGATTATGTAAGTAAATTCAAAACACTGCAAACAACAAAGATATTAGTAATAAAACCAAAAACACACCATTAATATGTTCTATCTATTTATTAATTATAGCTCAAAATTCATAGTTTGTAATTCCTGTATATCTCCACATTATATAGGGATGAAAGTGGAGAGAGTTAGAGTCAATACCTCATCGCATGTAGGCTGTATGTAAAGGTACTGAATCCCATATTAATAAATCTCATATGAACAAAAGCTCGACAGGGGAGAGGCAAAAGTGCTTAAGCGACATTTACAAATATTTCAAAAATTAAATTATTTTTTGTTTACAAAAATATCCTATTTCTACACCTAACGAGGTTCCATGTATAGAGTTTTAGAAGAATCTCGATGGGATATATATCTCTTTGTAAAAACTTTTTCTTATGAAATTGCCAAAATGGGTTTCAGTAACTTTGTTCTTTTCAGTGTCAATACGCACACTATAAGAAAATCAATTAACAATTAATTCCAATACATTATCAATCATCATTATCATCCAAAGCCCACTCTTCTCCACTACTGGGTGTAAGCCTCCCTCCGAAGATGCCATTAATCCCTGTGTCGTACCAGTTGCATCCACTAAATTATGTAATGAATACAGCCTTAGAATTTCGGAGTGCTAAGATCTTAGAACCAGTTGCATATTGTCGTCTATAACTAATTTTGGTCAGACTAAATGTGTGACTCGATCGCTTGATTCATATTACATAAATATTAACACATATTTATATTGTTAAATAAACTCACTCAAAAGCATTAGCTACGAGAGGAAACAGTGAGTTAAGTTGGGTCACTATTTAGCCCATTGGCAAAGATTATACAGAGACTTCACACTGCTGACGTGGATGCCCTTGGATTACATTCAGCCCACTCGCGTGGCAATGAACAGAGAAGTGGACATGACGCTGGAAACTGTTTACATACTCGTCTAGTGTTAGTCTATTACTACTATCGTTACACTGAATGTAACGATAGTACTAATATACATTTCCACCGCATTTATTCTACTTTCATTCTCCTTCTTACAGACCAAGTTCTCGCTGCCATATAACAGCGTTGGGACAAGCACTCCGTTTGGATTAAGTGCCGGCTCCCAAGTAGCTTTCCCATCGCACCATTCACTCTGTTCCCAGCTCTCACTCTTCCCATCCTTACTGAATTGCGCATCCAAGATATAGATAAGAATTTCGTCTGTCTAAAATTCATTCAAATCCTGTATTAAACGTACGCTCTGCAAGCGAGCTTACTATATTCTTGATGATTATTTAAAAGATAAAAATGCTTAGATAGGTGATGTTCCAGCTCCACCAGAATGTGGATAACATGTTCAGCTATTATTAATTATTCCCTCTCTTCCTTCTAGAAGTTAAATAAAATTTATCATTTTTCTTCCTTATTTCTTTATCTGTAAATGAGAGAACCATGTAGCCATTCACATGAATAGTTTAACTTGGTTAATTTAATTTAGACTCACCTGATACTACATTGTTCTCCCATACCCCACAACAAAATGTAGATGGAAGAATTGTAAAAATATTATTTAAAAAGAGTAACCGTGGACTAACTTGCCCTTCTTCTCCACAGGAATGACATTCCGAAGTGGTGGTAGAGTCTTTGTTACTATTTTGACGATTCATAAATACTGTAATGGTTTACATGAATAAAAAATATTCTGATTCTGATACAAAACTCATACACTTGCTCCAGCACATCGATACCAACCACAATCCTTGCATTCGTTCTGGTTTCTTCCCGTTTAAAAACCATAATCATTTTTCATGCAGTCGCCTTTCATAACGTGACTAGTGTTTGCAGATCAGTGGCTGTTGGCGCTATCAAAACCGCGCAATCTGCATATAGTAGATGATTTACTACTAGATCACCCATTTGTACACCTTCATTCATCGCTTTCAGTCTTTGAAGTCTGCACAGATTGCATTGGGCCCTTATTCGCTACAACCAATTAAACACGTAACACGGCGCGTTACAATGACCTCCTGAAATGATAAATTTATTATCACAAATGGCGTATCCTCCAGGAAGCATACCGAAATCATTTTATGAAGTTATCGTCACATGCCGCTATATCTCGTAATGAATAAGGACCTTGAATTATTAAATTTACGATCCATTTTCATACTTAATATTTATAACACCACACACACTATAATGTTTACATAGGTGTAACATAAGATTGGACCAATTACTGACCCTCTTGGGCATGGATATTTCGGCCCGTGGTTGCCATTGACAGGGTTGGTGTGAAATTAGGGTTATCATTTAGCAAAATTTTCCTACTTCTAGGGAAATATTTCAACAAGTGGCTCCCGCACGGTTACTAATTAAAACAAGAATTTGGGTAAATTTCATAACAAACGGAAACTACGAGTGTCACGAAGTTCACACGAAGTGACACGTTCCGATTTTGACCGCTGGCCGAAATCCTTGTAGGACTGTACATTGTACATATATTGCGGTTTCGTCAGTAGAGTGAAATTCCTGTTCTTTTGCCATTGGTGAGTGGACTAGTGACCAGGCGGTTAGCGAGGCAAGCGCACCCCACAACATAGGTACGTTGTTACGGACACACTGCGGGCCAAACTGAACACTGCACGTCTGGGAGTCCAGCCGGACATGGAATATTTAGAGGCGTAAAAATTTCTTGGCAAATGTATTAAGATATTTAGGGAACCAATTAATAAAGATATTTAAAAATAACACCATTTAAACTGAATTTTAAGAAAAAGAACTATAAAAGAATGATCAAAATTATAATAAATTGTAAGCATTTATCATTCCAAAATTACTAAAATCAAAATCGAATCAATCTCCGACAAGTAGTAAAATAAAAACGATCAAACAGTTTATCTATTTTATAAGCCTTTAAAACTGTTAAGAGAAATTAAATTTATGTTATTGACCTGTAACATTTAAAGGTCACAACTTTTTTTCATCTTGCCACATTGGAGTAGGCGTAGTATACGATCACGCCAGAGCGCCAATTTTAAATGCAAATCTATCTTTTTTTTTATCTCTTTTAAAAAACGTAGCCCCACACTAGGATTTATTCCTGTGTCGTGGGTGCGTTTACAAACATGAAAATTCACACACAAATACCCAGACCGGAACAAATTGTGGATCACACAAAGATTTGTCCCGTGCGGGAATCGAACCCGCGACTATTAAACACAGTAGGTGGAGCGACCTAAGCTCTTAACCACTGCGCTAAATGTCAGTAAAACCCTATAATCACTACCGATCAAACACGTTTAGCCGTTTCGATTGATCGGTGGCTGATAAGTATCGCTGATGCCGAATTTTGTTAGTAGGAATGACCGAATTCCTTTCCTAGGCTAGTTATAATATTCCAGGTCAGGCTGCGCGTGCGAGGTGCCTCACCGCGTCGGGGCGGTCGCGCTTGTCGGGCAGCATGAATATGGGCGGCGCGTACTGCCGGCAATCGCACCCCATCTCCATCTGCCGCCCGCAACACATTACCTTACCACCACACACTTTACCGACGCCATCTTACATTACCACCATACTGTACCTACCACTTACTTACATTGCAACCTTATATTTTAAGGACTATAACTCCAGTGTTCTTATGCATACAATGATCCTAAACCCACGTTTGTACGAGCGCTTTTGCGACGCGCGTTAATAAAGCGTTGAAATGAAACAATTCATCACAACGTGTTGAAAAAGCGCCCGTGTGAACGCTGGCTAATTTATAAAAATGTAACAGATGGTATTTATTTATTGATCATTTATATGCCACTTGTATACATTTTATTTATACAATGTGTAACATAAATAACGCAAGACCTCAGACACCCCACTTAGATTATTGCTTTACGAATTCAATACGAAAATCAAACACCCAATTTTATGGAGCTTTCTACCATTTTTTAAAGCTCTTTGGTACCCAAATTAACCATAAAATTTATTAATTAATTAACTTTTATATACGTATCGCGGTGTGTGTAATAGGTAATACATATAAAATAGCCATAATGCTTCAAATAATTATTAAATTTTGTTTAACACAGCTACCAGAAGGAGTAACAACATTTCTCGAAATTTAAAATAATAAAAACTAACTTTAAAAATTGGAGTCGATTCTGTTTATTTAGATTTAGAACAAATTACTTTCTACTTTTAGTTCAGGTCTTGCATAAATTATGTTACCCCTTGTATAGAAATTTTCACACCAAATTTGGAACTGAATATGTATCCTAGATCAAAGTATAAAAGAGTAAAATCTACGACCTATAATCAATTGAATCAAAAGACATCTAAGTTCTATTACTTTAAACACGAGATATAAGTATAACCGTGGGCATGGCCAAGGTAGTGAGCTGGGCTACTTCTGGATAGAGAGAAATAACAAAAATTTTAAAGAACGGCAATCCTTGTAAAGAAAAGTAATGTTCATTTTTCCACCTCTTTCTGGGGTTTTACCATTTTAACTTTTAAGCAAAAACTAAAACTACACAGAAACCTAAACAGGTTGTATGAACCTGCCAAGATCAATACTGCTGCAAGCTCTGCCAATATTTTCAATAATATTGCTAATCTTTTTTGATAGCTTATCTTACTTTGCCAGGACAAAAAGTCGGAGCTATAACTGCGTATTATTTAAGTCTCTTTCTCACAATAAATATTACAATAACATGAGACGATAGTTAGCCCCATTGATGTCGACGATGTCCCTAGCGGTGCCATACAAATAACTTCTAAATTTTGCGTTAACATTTGGCATCTGGAGAAAATTTCAAGGAACGCGCCTGGCGCCTTTCTACTGGAGTGTAGGTGTTAATCTATCCATCTATGTATATCATCACGCCACATCCCTTGCAGGGTAGGCAGAGCATAGTTCCAATAGGTTGTTTTCTTACAAATCTCTCTGGCGTCCTTCACTATTATAGCTAATAGGAAGTGTAAACGATTCCGAAATTACCCATATACATATTGAAGGGTCTGAAGGTGGTATACTCACGGGGTGCGGGTGCGGGAGGTAGGCGGGAGGTTGCTGAGCGGCCGCGGCAGCTGCGGCCATAACTGCGTACGGGACAGCCGCCACCTGCGCACACAAAAACATGCACATACATTACACATCTATTACGGGCACATTCCAGACATTTGTAATATCGTTCCAATTATTCTTTCACACGCCTTTCACTTTCCTCTTGGCTGCGGACACTGGGCGAGCCGAATAAGTTATTGATTTCCCCTGCACTGTGCGCACAATGATCCATGACAAGAAGTTAGTTAAAAATAGCTTTTAAGCAAGCCGACCAGCCGAAAGCAGAGCTCCCCAAACAAACACAAAGGACAAAGGTCTCACCCTCACGCCTATATTCCCCAAGCGGGGGTGGCAGAGGTGTACTGAATACACCCACGTTTCGCCGACGATGTTAGGTCCCATGTAATAGGGGGCGATCCTATTGCCATATACTAGGCACAATTCCAGACTCCGGACTCGTACTGGGAAGTTTTTGTTAGAAAAACTACGCTCGTCCGACCTAGGATTTGAACCCAGGACCTTGTGATCACAGAGCGATGCGCTTTGCCACTAGATCAACGAGGCAGTCAACCGCACAAAGGTCTCCCCCAATATGGTCACGACGACCGGGTTTGGGCAATATCAATATCAAATCGAATGTGTTGTTATATTTATCTGATGTTACGTACTTTGATAGAACGAATCTGTAACTCGAAACTTATGTCGAGATGGTGAGCAAGACTTAATAAACATATATTTCTATCTATCTATATCATCACGCCAGATCCCTTGCGGGGTAGGCAGAGAGTACAGAGTTCCAACAGGTTGTTTCCTTATATACCCCTCTCGGGCTTCCTGCACTCCCATAGTCTCTCAGTCGTCTCATACACGCTCGCCGGTTACGGAGACTCTTGACTTCAGATAAGACTGTCTATTTGGTCATGGTAAGATAGTCTAGGATAAAGATATATTTATATCGTATAACCCCTGGTTAACAATCAACAGCATCGCCCGACAATGTACAGACGGACAACTTTCCATGCTAACACTACTCATCTTCGATTCCACTTCCTTGCCAATTACCGCGTTCTAATTCTAGCATTGGCCAATTCTGTGTACTTCTCTACTCGCTGGTTTTGGTATCAACTCAATATAAAGCAAAGGGGAATACCACAATAAGGATATGTAAACGGTTGAACATCTTACTACTAGCGGTAAGAATAAGAATCGCAGACGCGCGCTTCACGGCTTCTTGAAAGTATACAGCGGGTGTCCTTCTGAGATATGCCGAGACCCGCGTAGAGCGCGTGTCTGTGTGCGAGACTTATTCGAACCGCTAGTGCTAAGGTTTACTGTTTCCATGTGTACAGTGGTTATAGTTACCATCGGCGGCGGCGGGTGCGGCGCGGGCACGTAGCTGACGCCGGGCCCCATGACGCCGAGCCCCACGCCCACGCCGCCCACTCCGACGCCCATACCCATGCCCATCCCCGACGGCGTGCCTGGCGTGTGTGGTCTGCAACACGGATAATTTATTCAGAATTATCGTACTTCACATAGCATGGGTAGTGACAACTCTAATTGCCAAACGAAATTAATATTTAATTCAATGGTGTTAAGGCATAAAACCATAAGTATAGAAACGGGTCAAACCTCTTATTGCTATTGAATAAAGTATAATTGTCTTTGACACTTACAACTGTACAACAGTACCTTAAATGAAAAATACTATAAAAATTGCACAAAATGTCGCATTTAGTACGTTCTCCCGCCACTTTTATATCGTTCTTACAGAATTATATTTAAATAAATTTTATTCATAAAATTTTAAAAATACTTTACATCAAAAGTAAAATGATGATCTAGTGCCATGATGTAACTCTTTGTCAGAGATGGGCAAAATGTAATAAGATTAATGATGACAGATGAAAACCGTTTAAACGTATTTTATACAAGAATTACCACTCAATAAATATGTATCGAATGGAGACCTTTAATTCTAGATAGTGAACATTTTTGCGCTGTTTAGCGTAATGTAAGGCACTGACAACGACTTCGAGTGATTACAGGTCGACCGCTTATATCCCGAACCGCGGCTTATATCCTCGAACCAGACAGATCTTTGTGTGAGCAACACATGATTGATTCAATCTGGGTGAATGTTCATGTGAATTATTTTCAAGTGTTTAAGGCCGCGTTTAAAAACAAAAACAACAGGTCTACACTGGCGGTCTTATAACTTTATATTGTATAAAATTTCAGTTAAACGGCTTATGGCCCGGGCAGGTGACGCTGTTGCCGCGTGCGAAGCACTCTTTTGAGCTTATTGAAAAAACAAAAACATAGCCCCGCACTACGAATTATTTCTGCGGGTGCATTTACAAACATTCACATGTACAAACATCGGAATCGAACCTGCGACTACTCGCTTCTGTGCTCGGAGCGATCAAGCTCTTAACCACTGGACCAACCGGTCCGATAAGTAATTTTTTTTAAGCGTAGCCTCAGCCTATTATTTATTCCTGTGCCGTGGGTGCGTTTACCAACATGAAAATTCACATACACAAATACCCAGACCGAAACAAATAATTTGAGTCGTCTACACTAATATACTAAAGAGGAATTGTATTTTTATATTTTTGTATGTTTGTAACGAATAAACTAAAAAACTTCTGGACCGATTTTAATGATTATTTCACCATTACAAAGCTATATTATCCAGAAGTAACATAGGCTATAAAACAGACCCGGTAGGTTGCGCTGTTGTCGACCGGGTACGAAGTCGCGGGAAACTGCTAGTCGTATACAAGCTGTAACATAATAAGCGCAAGACCTAAAAGTAGTTTGTTCTAAATGGGTAACCGAATTGATCCCAACAATTTTTAATGTATCCTACATCTTTTATTAATTCGCAAAAAATGCTGTTACTCCTTCAGTGCGCTATAACAAACTAATTTTATTCTTGATTCAAAGCAATACGGAGATTTCAAATGTATTCCTAAAACGTATTTCTCAAAACGCACACATACACGTACAAGTTTCACTGTTAATTGCGGTACAAAAGTGCTTTAAAAAAGGGTATAAACCTTTAAATTTGAAAAATTGGTTTTCGTTTTGAATTTATGAAGCAATTCTCTAATTGGGGTGTCTGAGGTCTTGCGTTTATTATGTTACACCTTATATAAGTCGATTTATAAGTTATGTTTTGAAAGTAAAATAATTTATTTTGTGCTCACACAACTAAACACAAAGAATGAAATCAGTAACAAATGTAATTAACATGACAAAAGAGTAATAATAAAAAGGTAGAAATGCAAAGCAGTGATTGTGTAAGACCCAAAATTGGTCCCTGCCTCGGCTAATGCCGCATCTGTATTATGCTGCAGCGGTGATCTTCCGGCAGCGCCTCTATCCTCGTATCTAAGAGAGGTAACGGTAAAATGAACATACCGGCTGGGGTTGGGTGTACTGGGGCTGCGTGGAATGAAGGGTTTGGCAGCGGGGTTGAACTCCTTGGCGTTGGGGTTGAGCGTGGACTTCTTGAGCGTGACGGCTACGCGCTCCACGCCGGGGGACGCCGACGACGGCGGCGACGTGGACGGCGCTGAACGCTCCTCGGGAGCCGTGGGAGACTCGCCTTTTGGGGCCGGCGGTGGGGGCTGGAACGGAGCATATATATCATATACCTATATGTGGCATATAAGGACCTTTTGGTAGGTTCTAAATGAAGACGGTTTGCTAGTTAATTTATTTTTATATTGTAAATATTAGAATAAGGAATGTACAGAGATGATGTACGAAGTTTTTTTTTTGGCGGGAAGTCGAAGAGTGCTGTCGTCAATTTGTTTTAATTTCCAAAACTTTTGCTATTTCGAAAAATAATATGTAAAGTTGCTCGACCATTAACGATTATGTATTCTTATGTGTGCATGAGTGAAGGTAATTGTGTTGTGGTAAATGTTAATCGTAGTCGGCGGCGGCTACGATTAACGGATTCGCATGGGTTAAGGTAATTGTAACAATGTGACAACACGTGCCTTTTCGATTTCCCTCAAAACGGCCGTTGCAATTGGTATGTAAAGTATCCATCGTTTTACTATAAAGGGTGACTTACTAAAGGCGTACTTCATCAATTTCCTTATCATCGTTGTCAAAAAGCTCATCGGGTAGTTGAATTAATTTATACAAACACGATTATGCATCTCACTGGACACTGGCAAAATACACTTCAAATTAGTGTGAAGCCATAACGTAAAGAAGACTACCATGTGACGTGGTAACCGAGTCCAAATCCTTACGAAGCACGGAGAAGGTCGAAAATAGAGATGCCACAAATGTTCATCCACCTCAGACTGACCGAGCCCCGCTCTGCTTAATCTTAGTAATAGATAACCCACAAGGAATTTTTTGCGGGCGTAATATCATTTTGTACCGCTGAAAAAGGTGGAATAAATATTTACCTTATGTGGTAAAGGTGGTGTGTGGTGTTTGGGTTTGTTGTCCCGCTCGCGCTTGGCGTGCGGGTCGGAGGGAGCGCCCGCGTTCGCCGACACTTCCGGCGGAGACGCCGCCGGCGCTGGCTGCATCTGACGAATCAGTATTAAATTAATAACAGAGTTATATAAACACGATAGATGGACGGCTTAGTCTAGTCATTAAGAGCTTTAACCGCTCTGCCCACCGGATCCAGTAGTCACGGGTTCGGTCCCCGCACGAGACAAATCTTTTTGTGACCCACAAATGTCTACTTAACGCACCCACGATACAGGAATAATTCCTGGTGTAGGGCTACATAAAAAAAGACAAACTATTAGAGATCTGTCTAATAATTATGAAAAATGTTCATGTTCCTAACTAAATTATACTTAAGCGGGGCTTATCTTCAGATTGGCACACCATCTGTGCGTTCCAATAGTCCTCAAAATTTATCAATGTTACAATCTTACACCCAAATGGAATGGCAAGTCGTCATGAGTGTATTGTGAAAGAAATTGATGAGATAAAGTAAAAACAACTTAATATCGACGCAAGTTTAGCTTAAGTTGCGCTTAAGCTCATAATATACTTTTTTTAACTACCTTTAAATATGTGTAGTCTATTAAAATAAAACACTTTTTAAAACTTTTTTCACTGAACATAAAAACGTCGATTTTTTGCTGAGCGATTTCGATGTTTTCGGAAATACTGTCGCCTTCATAATACACTTGCTATCGATTGCAATCTCAACTAAAACATCTAAAAATAATGATAGATTGTTCACAAAGTTTTAAAGTTTGGAATATTCGTTGCTCCCCTTAGACGTATACACGCTTGCTTCTCCTGAATCTAGAGGCCTTTATCTCCTAGAGTGGACGTTTTTAGTCGTTATATCTTTTTTATTTACTTCTCTTTCTCTTTTTTCTTGACCTTTTTTTCAATTATATTGTGTATACACAACGTTTAGGTTACAATTAAATAGTTTACGATCTAGCTCCAGTGTGATGCCCCACGATCGAGATATGAATCTAATGATGTTATCTGTAAACAGTGTCTAAAGGATTCCCGATGGACCAGTCCCCACAAGCAGCACCCGTTCACGGGCATGACTGCTGGAACAGCCATCACTCCCCTCGACCATATCGGAGGGAAGCGAGTGCCCCGCGCCTGACAGCCACCGCAAGCAGAGACATTATAGTGAGCATGCCCAAACTAGAACCCCAAAGACGGTAGCCAAATTGGGCTACAAAGCAGTATTGTGGGAGGATCGGTACCTGGGCCAGCTAAAATGAACTGTGCGGTACATACCGGCGGTTGTGGGTTCGGCGGGGGCGGCTGCGGCTGCGGGGGCGGCGCGGCCGCGGGGGGAGGCGCGGGCGCCGGTGACGTCACCAGCTTGAACTCCGCGCCGAACTTGCGCAGCTCCTGCGCGTAAACGTGGCACTTGAAAAGCGTTATATGCATGCTAAGCAAACTTTACAAATATAAACGTATTTAACTGCACAAGTCATATTTCAATCAGCACCTTTTGACTGAAACAACAAAAAATGAGGTAGGTAATAATTTGTCATTTTCATTTCACCGTCACGCCTATATTCCCCAAGCGGGGGTGGCAGAGGTGTACTGAGTACACCCACGTTTCGCCGACGATGTTAGGTCCCATGTAATAGAGGGCGAGCCTATTGCCATATACCTGGCACAATTCCAGACTCCGGACTTGTACTGGGAAGTTTTAGAAAAACTACACTTGTCCGACCTAGGATTTGAACCCAGGACCTCGTGATAACAAAGCGATGTGCTTTGCCACTAGACCAACGAGGCAGTAATTTGATGAATCCCAATTTTTATGTAAGGTTCTGGGTTAAGGATGGAATGAATAGTATCTTAAACATGAACTGGAAATAGCCCCTTTATAAACAGACACTACTGCAATGACAGCTTTTCTTTAGTAACACAAATTTTATAAAGGACATTGTTCTGCGCCCGTACATGATTTGCTCCAGAACCAATAGCAATGAAAAAAATACTTGTATGATTTCAAATCACCCATATATTCTCTTGAGACATTTATTACTAAACGGTCAAGTAATGGAATCGAAATATTGCACAAAACGTATTCGATTTTGAGGTTATAATTCAGTAGCCATTAATACATATGAAGTTATATTGTGTGTTGAAATTTAGTAAAGATGTCGGCGACGTTGATATAAGTACTTACAATACTTTGAAATATTCGTTTTAGATTGCAAATTGTCCGTTAGATAGTTATTTTAATAAAATAGATATATAATGATCTCATGCGTCAAATGTTTGTTGGTTCTAGGGCAATTTCGACAATGTCCTTTCACAAATATCCCTATATCGACTTTTACTGATATTTTTATAAAGGTTTGGTCTAACAGCCGACGGAGCGTTTGCCAAGCGCTCGGCTACACTCGGGCGCGGTCGGTAGCGCGGCATGCACGTCACACTGCGGGCGCGACGTCGCGCCGGCCGGGCCCACGCCCAATACTAGCGTCCCGATTACACGCGTATTGGCGTCTCGCTCCCACGTGCTCGTTTATAATCGTTGGTGGCGCGACGGCGGCGGATCCAGACGTTTACCGCGCGCCGAGCGGGGCTGCGCTGTGTGGCGTCTCCCATACATTTTAGTACATTACTACTCCCCAGGTCGCGCCACCGTCGCGCTGCGTCGGCTATGTGGCGAAACCTTTAGCGGGGCTTTTACAGCTTCACCGGACAGCTGTTTCATATATTTTGTTATCTTGTGCCGTTAAACGTAGTAATCAACGGCTTACTGAATTCCGTCGTTTAATTAATAGCCTAGACATCCAACGAACGGACTGAATTAACTATCCCGGGCGACAAGGTTCACGCCGTATCTATGTGTGTAAGTGTAGTATCGTACTGACCTGTACCTCGTCTTGTCTCCTGGGTTCAGGCGGCGGCGCGTGGTGCCGTGGTGGCCGGCTATGAGTTTCCGCGGGGGGTGGGGGGTTCTGCGGACAATATGGCATATTTATTATCAACACCTCATAATATTACCACAGAATTGAGCGCATACTCGCGGCAGTGAGCAGAGAAATAGAAATTAAACTGGTCACCACTAGAATGTAAACCAGTGGTGAATGTGAGCAGTGGTTATTGAACATTTACATGCTCGTACTGCTTATTTATGTTACCTTTACATGCCTGCATACTCGTGCCATTTCTACATCCCCACGCGCTACCGCGTGATTGAGGTGAATATACATGTAATGTATAGATGCCAGGAGCCGTGAATTTAGAATGGCGTTTTTCTATACTTTAATGTTTTTCATATACCAAACTAAACCCGCCCCGGCATCGCATGAATGGCACGGACAGAAATATCATCATAGTTCGGCACTTACGTCACAGGAATTTAAATTGTTGTGTGGGCTACGTTTCTTTTAAATGTACAAAATAATTATAAATTATAAACCCAAACCGTTCTCGTGAAATTATCGCCTGTTGGTGGAAACCGATTGAAAAAACCGTAGTTTCTGAGATTAGTGCGTACATTCATGGGAAAGACGTGGCCGGCGATTGCAGTGACGGACGATTTAGCGCAGTGGTTAAGAGCTTAAGCCACTCCGCCCGCTGTGTCTAATAGTCGCGGGTGCGATTCCCGCAAGGGACTAATCTCTGTGTGATCCACAATTATTTGTTCCGGTCTCGGTATTTGTGTATGTGAATTTTAATGTTTGTAAACGCACATACGATACAGGACTCCATCATAGGGTGGAACTTCGTTTTGAAATAAAAAAACAAATAGTGGCACTCCATCAGTGCCGACAGAAGTGAAAACTTGAACAATTACGTGTGTATTTTTTGAATCGTCAGAAAATATTTATTTGACTTTTTTTATATACCGAAGTGTCGGTAACGGTAACAGTGTCGCGAGTTCAACTGTTTTTTCCCATCTCAAAAAATGTCAACGTGCATGTGTATCTATGTACGTACATACACAATATATGTGCATACTTATATACAGAGGTGTCGGTAACGGTTACAGTGTCGCGAGTTCAATGGTTTTTTCCCCATCTCAAAAAATGCCAACGTGCATGTGTATCTATGTACGTACATACACAATATATGTACATACTTATATACAGAGGTGTCGGTAACGGTAACAGTGTCGCGAGTTCAATGGTTTTTTCCCCATCTCAAAAAATGCCAACGTGCATGTGTATCTATGTACGTACATACACAATATATGTACATACTTATATACAGAGGTGTCGGTAACGGTAACAGTGTCGCGAGTTCAATGGTTTTTTCCCCATCTCAAAAAATGCCAACGTGCATGTGTATCTATGTACGTACATACACAATATATGTACATACTTATATACAGAGGTGTCGGTAACGGTAACAGTGTCGCGAGTTCAATGGTTTTTTCCCCATCTCAAAAAATGCCAACGTGCATGTGTATCTATGTACGTACATACACAATATATGTACATACTTATATACAGAGGTGTCGGTAACGGTAACAGTGTCGCGAGTTCAATGGTTTTTTCCCCATCTCAAAAAATGCCAACGTGCATGTATATCTATGTACGTACATACACAATATATGTACATACTTATATACAGAGGTGTCGGTAACGGTTACAGTGTCGCGAGTTCAATGGTTTTTTCCCCATCTCAAAAAATGCCAACGTGCATGTGTATCTATGTACGTACATACACAATATATGTGCATACTTACATACAGAGGTGTCGGTAACGGTAACAGTGTCGCGAGTTCAATTGTTTTTTCCATCTCAAAAAATGCCCAACGCGCCTTAAGAAGTTTTCACTTCAAAAAAATATTAGTCTACCAGTCGTATACAACTTCTTTTGAGTCTGTACAGTTGTTTATAGACATGATCTTTTTCACATCGATTCGTCACAGAAGGTGCCCAGAAGATTGATACAGTCATGAAAAGTAAACTTACGTGGATGTGGTGCGGTGGGAAGCCTTGTCGTGGATGCGGCGGACGTGGTTCGCCGTTCACTTTGTTGACGGGTGCCGTCGGCCTGCGTCGGTACAGAACAAATAATGTTACTCAAATAATTTATATATATTTTGTATAACCCCTGCGGGGGCGCTTACGAATAGTCAATTTACATTTTTTTTTAAATCTAATTTAACTACAAATCTACCACCGGATCGGAACGCGGCCACCACTCAGATGATCTGGCGAAGAAACTCAGCGGGCTTGTCATTTTTATTATAATCTCTTTTTCCTTTTAATTTTTTTTATCATATTGTGTGAATACAATGTTTAGGTTACAATTAAATAGCTTACACTCTAGCTCCAGTGTGATGCCGTACGACCGAGATATGAGACTAATGAAGTTATTTATATAGAGCACATCAGTTAGCACATAAATACAATAATAATATTAGCCCTGTTAAGAAACTGTCCCACTGCTGGGCACGGGCCTCCTCTCAAACTGAGAGGGTTTAGGCCATAGTCCACCACGCTGGCCCAGTGCGGGTTGGCGAACTTCACACACCTTCAAGAAACTCTTTAGCGTGCAGGTTTCCTCACGATGTTTTCCTTCACCGTTAAAGCAAATGATAGTTAATTTATTAATACGCACATGCTTTCGAAAAGACACGAGGTGCGAGCCTGGGTTTGAACCCGAGACATTAATATGAAGAAATAGTTTATTTTCTGCTCTCACAACCAAAAAATGTCTATTGACATATAGCCGAACATTTCAAGATAGTGTAACGGATTTCTTATGAGGTGGGCACTGCTTAATTGCCTATAGTGTTTTCCATATGGTGGGTCGCGACCCAGCTCCGGGCCACGAAAATAAGATACCGAGTCGCAGCATTGTCTCATTGTTAACAATCATCAATCTTACTCTTCTTCTTCTTCTTCAAGTTATGGCTTCACACTAATTATAAGTGTATTTTGACAGTGTCAAATTAACAAATTGGGCCAGTGTATAATAAAGTTTGGGAAACGCTGACCTATATGCAATGCACGCTAATGGGTTCAGGATAGTATACTGAACCCTCTTGATGACTGATAATGAGTCGTATAGGAATGGAATATATATTTACGTGTGCGGCTGGTGCGGCGGGAACGGTGGGACGTGGTAGCCGCCCGCCTGCGCCGCGTAGCTTTTGCCGCCGGTGTTAGGACTAGGACCAACGCTCATCGGCTGCGGATATCAAATATATTGAGTTCTTAGGTTCACGCCAATGTGACACACGAAATTAAATTATTTTTCGGATTTATCGTGGTTTTGTTTTGATCTTTAAAGTTTATTGTGAAACATTCCAAACGACGGGGATTTCAAAATCAAAAATTATCCGTGACAAAATCCGAAAATATTACTCTTAAAAAAAAGAACGGGCGGAACATTAGTCCCGCAACGACTATGACGAACGGGTTTATGGAGTAAAATATATGTGTACGCACCGGGTCCTCGTGGCGGCGGTCTGCGGGCGGCGTGAGGTGCGGGCGCGGGGGCGCGCGCTCCTTGTCCTTGGGGGCGACGGGGGGCGCGGGCCGGCCGGGGCCCGGCTCGGCCCCCGCGCTGCCCGCGCCCCCTCCCGCACCGGCGCCCGCGCCAGGGCCCACGCCACTTGCCCGCGCACCCGCCGCTCCCCCCGGCGAGCCGCCATTGTTGCTCGTAGTGGGCTTCACGAGCTTGCCGGTCTGGAAAAAACCACTTCTTGATTATGTTATTTTTAAGTGGAGACAATTTACTGAGCGATCCTCGTGTGCATTACATACGTTACTTTATTTATCATTTTCGTATAGGCCAATAAAAAGTACTTACAAAAGTCAACATTATTTTATTGTTTTTATATTTACCATTGAATCGGAGTGCGGCCTCGGAAACTCGGGAGGACTAATCTTTTTAAATAAATTTGTTTTAATCGACTGGTATTTCTCATAACAATTAACCTTCTTAATGTCACCAAAAACGACTAATAACTAATATCTGATTAAGATTTTAGCAATTAATGCTATTACAAGCTATGGTGGTGACACTGCCGCCATACTTTTTACAAGCATGAGCAAATTTTATGCCAGGTTTGCCACCAGTATAATGTGTTTATACAAGCTGTAACATAATAAATGCAAGACCTGAAAGTAGTTTGTTCTAAATCGGTAACTGAATTGATTCCAACAATTTTTAACGTATCTTACATTTTTTTATAATTTGCAAAAAAATGCTTCAGTGGGCTATAACAAAACTAATTTTATTCTTGATTTAAAACAATACGGAGATTTCAAATGCATTTCTAAAACGTACGTAAGGTATAAAAGTACTTAAAAAAAGGGTAAAAAACTTTAAATTTTGAAATTTGGTTTTCGTATTGAATTTGTGAAGCATTATCTAATCGGGGTGTCTGAGGACTTGCGTTATTTACGATAAACCTTGTATATAGTATAAGTAACAAAGTATGATAGTTATATAAAGGAATTATGACATATCAAAACATATAAATAATATAAGCCCTGTTAAGTAACTGTCCCACCATTGGGCACGAGCCTCCTCGCAAACTGAGAGGGTTTAGGCCATAGTCCACCACGCTGGCCCATTGCGGGTTGGCGAACTTCACACACCTTCGAGAAACTCTTAGGCATGCAGGTTTCCTCACGATGTTTTCCTTTGCCGTTAAATAATAATAATAATAAATCATTTATTTCGACCATCTAGGATCATAGGTTGTTTGTTACATAGCACTTAATCTATGTTAGTACATAAACAACACATAAAGCAAGTGATAGTTTGTTTAATTATTTTTTAATATCAAAACTTAAGCCACATTAATATGATAATTATCTCATTACCCAAATTAGACACTAATCATGTAGGATAAATAGTTTTAATTTAAAAAGCCGTTTTAAAAACAAGATTTCATAGCAAACACGGAAGAACATTTTTTTGTTAATTGAGGAGTTCCTATGGCTTCCTTCCGGCTCCATCATCAGTCCTTGGACACCATACGGGCCTGAAGTACTAGTCAAGACAAATCCATCGAGCCCAAACACACTGAGGTTATATGGTGGTTATGCCAAATTTAAACTCAATCAGATACCCGCTGATGCTTGAAAAATGAATCACATGATTTGAACTGGAAAGACAAACAGACAGACAGGCATACCAGCACTGCAAATTTCATAAAAGCTTGTAAAAATAACGCAACCGCCACAACAATTGAATCCCTCCAGAGTAATACTCTTGAAACAATCTTGATCTATATAAAAATAATATTTTATTTATTTATTCAAATACGAATACCGTCCCACAGTTAAATGTAAGCAAGAGACACCACTGTATACAGATCATTCAATCTACGATGCGATGAGGATGCGCCTTAACCTGTCTTCTAATCGGTTACATTGCAAGTGTTATATCGTTACCAGAGATGGGCAAAATGTAATCAGATTAATGATTAACCACCCCCGCTTGGGGAATATAGGCGTGATGGTGTATTAATGATTAACGATTACAATTACACGTTGTAATCTTCAACGATTACGATTACACTTTTAATCTTGAATCATGATTGAATATTGCAATACAAAATGCAATTGTAATCATTAATCTGATTACATTTTACCCATCTCTGATCGTTACATCATCATTAAACATGTGTAAAGTCTCTTTTTGTTAACGTTCATGATGTCACCAAACGGCTCAACGGAAGACCAGCGCTGGTCGCTTAAGCAGCCAGCATTATGCTGAGTTCGGTCCGTTTTTGTAGCGAGGTCATATAATGTATTTATAATTACCAATGTTAGTATTGTACTTACTCGTTGCAAAATAAATTTTATTTTGTTTCTTTCTTCTTTCTTTCTAACTATCGAAGTTACACACAAACAAAACATTGCACAAAACAAAAACCAAAATTATGGTTTTTCAATGGGAAGAAACCAGAACAAATGCAAGGAATGTGGTTGGGAACGATGTGCTGGAGCAAGTGAATGAGTTTGTATATCTTGGATGCGCATTGAGTAAGGATGGGAAATACACCGCTGACATAGAGAGAAGAGTGAGTACAGGGAACAGAGTGAATGGCGCGATGGGAAAGCTACTTGGGAGCCGGCACTTAAGCCGAAAGGCGCAGCTGGCCATACATAATGGAGTGCTTGTCCCAACGCTGTTATATGGCAGCGAGAGCTGGGTATGTAAGAAGGAGAATGAAAGTAAGATAAATGCGGTGGAAATGCGAGCTCTGCGGAAGATGTGCGGAGTGAAGCTGACCGACCGTATTCGCAACAGCGTAGTAAAGCGAATAGGTATGAAAGAGAGTATCGGTGTAAAGATGAGAAAGGGTATGCTCCGTTGGTTCGGGCATATAGACAGAATGTCCGAAGAAAGAATAAAAAAACTGATATACAATGCGAAAGTGGAAGGATGTAGGTACCGGGGAAGACCTAGGTTATCTTACCATGACCAAATAGACCGGGTCTTATCTGAAGGACAAGTCAGGAGTCTCCGCAACCGGCGAGCGTGTATGAGACGAACTATGACGGTAGAGGAAGCCAGAGAGGTATGTAAGGAAAGAGCCTGTTGGAACTCTGTACTCTCTGCCTACCCCGTAAGGGATCTGGCGTGATGATATAGATAGATAGAAAATATTGCAAACTTGCAGTGTAGCCGATTAGCAGAAAGGGGAGGGGTGTTCATAGATTTAACGATAATGCCTGTTAACATATCACACGTACATGTTTCCCTAAAATATAGGAAAGATATACAAATATCACACTCAAATTTCACTAACTTTAAAATTATGGATATTAAATGTATGTCTCACCTGCATATTCTTCCTCTTGTTAGGTATAACATATTTATTGCCAGCGGCGGGGTTGTCCTGCGGCCGCACTACTGCGGCAAATCTCTCCTCTTCATCACCATTCTCCACTTCAATGCGCGCCTTGTACGTTGCCGCGCTCTCAATCTCCGCTGCGATCTCTTCCGCTTTAGCTTCTGCATCCCTGGAGATAAGACAATAATCAATTGGGTGCTAAAGCAATACATTGAACCACCTTTAGCACCCAAACCACGCATAGTGGCATTCGATTCTGATTACTAAATCCGTAGAAATAACACAATTTACATAGCAAAACCGTGTCCAATTTAAGAATGTTGGATGATAATGCCTAATTATCGGGCTAATGATCGCATTGCAGCGTCACAATGCACTGGCGTTGTTAATAATAAATATCCGTTTCTAACGGACAATTTGCAATCTAAAACGAATATTTCAAAGTATTGTAAGTACTCATATCGAGGTCGCCGACATCTTTACGGAATGTTAACATACAATATAACCTCATATGTATTAATGGCTACTGAATTATATATAAAAGAAGTTATGACAAACGGTGCGGCGTATCATGATGGATTTAATGATTAGTGAATTGTGCATATTATTGTTTTATGGAAAGGAAAATGAGTATAAGTCCGGGGTTTGGAATTGTGCCCGGTATATGCCAATAGGTTCGCCCCTATTCCATGGGGCCTAACATCGTCGGCGGAAAGTAGGTGTATGAAAAGGAAAATTAAATAATAATGATAATAATAAAGGTACAATCGTTGGTATTTGTAATAGGTATTCCATACTATGCATTTGTCATTCGTATCGTATGATCGCATTCTACTCTATCAATTTATAATTATTTCCCCATATTTGGTTAGCATTTTAACTATCAATTTTTGCATTTGCATCACATTATGAGTCATCACGGGACAACCCTTGGAAATTCCCCTATAACCGTAGTTATAGTTTCATCTTCAAGGCCTTCAGCCTGTCCCAAGGGGAGCGTAAAACCACAAAACATCTCGGCATTCTGTGAACGCTTCATTCTGTTTTGAGCGAGTGGTCTATATATGTATATCATTACGGCAGATCCCACACATACACACACACACACACACACACACATACATCATATGTTTATACACCTAGTCCACTTTTGAGTATCTTTTATATTTAAAACATCAGTTTTCTATGTACACACAATCTACCTCTGGTCAATATAAGTTTTAATCCTTGTCTTATAACCGTTACCTGGTTTCCCAAGATACAGGCTTGCCTAGTTTGGGAACCTCTGGCAATTATGTGGTTTAAAATGTTTTCTTTAGATTTTAAGGTTTATAATTTTACTGTAACTACTGTGTGGTAAATGAATAAAAATATTATTATTATTATTCTATTCTTAGAGACTTCACTGGATTCCTCCACTCTTATAGTTCGTCTCTTACATGCTGGCCAGTTACATAAGACTCTTGAGTGGTAAAGGTTTTGGAAAAGTAACTATTTCAGAGGGAGATATTATAATACGTTAAAGAGAGAAGCATTTACAACTTCCCACTTTGACACAATGTATTTCTTAGATGGACAGTCACTCTGAATGTATAACCACATGCTCGTTCTTGCTCCATAGCGGTATCTCTCTCAGACCGCCAGTTAGTCAGTTCTTCATAACGCCACGTCAACGATCGGGTGACCGAAGTTCCTCACCTGTAATCCTGAGTGTCCTTCCTCTGCAGCGGCAGCGTGTACCCGGCCAGCGAGTGGTCGTACGTGCTATGCACTCCGTACACCTCCTCGTTCTTCCGGAACATGTCGTTGGCGTCCCAGCCGTTGGCGCGGTGGTCCAGCTCGAGCTCCTCGAGGCGCGCGTCACCGTTCAGCGACGGCGCGTCCACGGCGTCGCCGTCGCAGCCGTCCCACGGCTCTAGATGGCGTTCTTCCGCTGATCGACCGTTACCTGATGAAAATAAAAAAGATTTTATTTTAGGTTATCTATAATGCCACAGTGAGAGTTGTGTATTTTTGTCGTTGTTGTAGTGGACATGATGCATAGCGATCATAAGGTCCTGATTTCGAATCCTAGGTCAGATAAATGTGGTTTTCTATAAAAAGATTCTCAATAGCAGTCAAAAGTCTAGGAATTATGTCCGGTGTGATGGCAATAGGCGCCTGTGTAGATTTAGACCCCAGAGCCGATTATTGTCACACACTGTAAACAGGAGTAGCAAGAGTGTAGGGTAATGCTAGTTTGAGAGGTGATTCCGCACCCTACTTTGGGATTTTATTAACTTGGGAATCTAGGTCGTCTTCTATTCGACTTTTATTTCTATCTATCTGGATCATCATGGCAGACCTCTTACGGGGAAGGCAGAGAGTTCAGAGTTTCAACAGGTTCTTTCCGTACAGACCTCCCTGGCTTCCACTTTCATATCATAATAACTCAAACTTACCATTAAACTTAGATATAGCACTATCTGTTTGGAATACATCGTGGGTGGCGTACTCAAGGTCAGAGTCCTTCGCCCTTATGGAGACCACGTCCTGTGGCTTGAAAATTAGTTTATCCACAACCGAGTCCACCGCCACCACGCCCTCTTGATCCACCCGATGCGCCACTTCTAACACCACCTGGAGAAGAAAACATTAAATGTTATCATTACATTAATACGTGAAGCAAAAACTTTGTACCCCTTTTTACGAAAATTGCGCGGACGGAGGAGTATGAAATTTCCCACACTTATAGTTTATATAGTGCAGGAGTGCAGAAAGCGAATTTTTTTTTAAATTATGCATAAAAATACATTAATTCAATAAAAACACACATTACACACACTACCATGTATTTGACACAATACATTTTTCATACTTCAAATTGAGAATAAATTAATATTGTTTGTCTTTAATATTACTTGTCTATAGTTTTACTGAATGTCGAACATAACCGGCAAACGATGAAAGAGTTTTAACAAAAAACATCGTTTACAGAGAAGTTTTGTATCATTAATTAAATTATCGAAATATGTATGTCAAGTTCAATGGACAGCATTTTCTTTATCGCATGGTTTTTTGTACCAATAAAAAAAAAAACAAAAAAAGGTATTTTTTATATTAATGATTTTTTTTAAAATTTCATATACTTTTGTTTGAAAAAAATAGGCAAATTAACAGCGTAGCTTTGGCGAAATCTGTGATTATAGAAGTATAGTCTTTGACAATAGAACCTTAATAATGTTCAAACATATAATTTAAATTAATTATGGTCGAATTTCGACCAATGGGCGACCATTAGTTTTTATAATTAGACATCATGGCGATATTCCGGGAGACCTTTGTCGACGGACGAACTTGACACAGAGAGTTAAAATGTACTGGTTGTGATAGCGAACGTTAGGTGATCAACGGATGCTTAGCCGATTTCTATATTCATCACACACGTCACTACACTTGACAAATTAACTAAACAAAACTATCTAACACTAAACTTATTGAAATCCGTAAAAACTCAGAAAGGTCCAGATGAATAGCTGCGCGCCTAGCACTGGCCTGGTATTAAGCTTTTTTTTTGAAAAACGTAGCCCCATTCTAGTATTTATTCCTGTGTCGTGGGTGCGTTTACAAACATGAAACTTCACATCCACAAATACCGGAACCGGAACACATAATTGTGGATCCCACAAAGCTTTGTTCCGTGCCGGGAATCGAACACGCGACGATTAGACACAGTGGGTGGAGCTCTCTAAGCTTTTAACCACTGCGCTAAATCGTCGGTCGAAGCTGATCTGGATACCGTTTTGGTTCAGCTCTGAGTTTATAATGCTAATAATAATATCAGCCTATACTCCCCACTGCTGGACAAAGGCCTTCTTTCACAAATGGAGGTGAGAGAGAATAGGTCATTGATGGAGGCAGGTTTGTGGCCACCTTTTGGAACCTATCAAGCCGCCTTAAAGGCTTCCAACTCGGCTTAACGACTACCACATTAAGTGGTAGCCTGGACCAACGGCTTAACGTGCCTTCCGAAACACGGAGACGCTCGAATATGAAAATGCTACAAACGATCACCCATCTCGGGCCGACCGCGTCGAACGCTGCTTAACCTCGGTAATCGGTAAAAACACCGCGGTCGCACAGCGCTACGAGCGCCTTCATAATACGCTGTTAAATTGTATCAACATCATCAGTCGTCCAATGTAGGACAAAAGCCTCATCCATCGATCGCGATGATATATGTGACCCTTTTAGGATGCACTTGCGCTTTCTTTCTCTTTTTCAATGCCACTATATTAAGATAGATTTAGGTGTTGGTGGGTTGGGGGTGGTGTGTGTGTGTGTGAATGATCTACGCTGTTGGCCCCGGGGCCTTTACAGCTCCACCGGACAAGAGGGCGAGCGTGCAACCACTACGCTCGAGCCAGAAGGGAAAGGGGGCAACTAGCTCAAGGGCGCCTCAAGGAGGAACGGCCCCGGCTTGGGCAGTCGCTATGGGGGAGGGCGTATACTAGGTGTCTCGCAGTGGTGCTCTGCACCGGCCGGCGGGCAAGGGATTCTTCGACCTCGCCGGCGAGGTCGGTGTCTGATCCTGTGTGCGGTATCTGTATCCGAAAGAAGGGATATAAAGGCATCGGGAGGGTCGGTGAGAGCATGTCGCGGACGGCGTTAGCGGCTGATAGGAGGGGAGATAGATTTAGGTTTAAATGAACCTAACGTGAAGAATGGTTGAATATCTCTAAAAGAATAGGTCCACAGACCAAATATAATAATAACTTATTTTTTTTAATTTAAAAACACATTGTCATCCCAACTTTTCTTAGTACGTAACATGGTAATGTTTATTGTAACCGCATTATAATATAAACACGAAACGGCTTATAAACGCATTGTTCGGTTTTGTTATTGTTTGTAATTTATTAGTATTAAGATTTTCAATAAACGTTTGGGATGTTTTCAAATATATTTTTGAAGTGAAAACTACTTTAGGCGCGTTGGGCATTTTTTGAGATGGGAAAAAACAATTGAACTCGCGACACTGTAACCGTTACCGACACATCTGTAGATAAGTATGCACATATATTGTGTATGTACGTAAATAGATACACATGCACGTTGGCATTTTTTGAGATGGGAAAAAAACCATTGATCTCGCGACACTGTCACCGTTACCGACACCTCTGTAGATAAGTATGGACATATATTGTGTATGTACGTACATAGATACACATGCACGTTGGCATTTTTTGAGATGGGAAAAAAACCACTGAACTCGCGACACGGTTACCGATACCGACACCTCTGTATATAAGTATGCACATATATTGTGTATGTACGTACATAGATACACATGCACGTTGGCATTTTTTGAGATGAGAAAAAACCATTGAATTCGCGACACTGTTATCGTTACCGACACCTCTGTATATATGTATGTTTTCACTTCTGTCGGCACTCTCGGAGTGCCACTGCAAATTTTGTTAGTGTATATAATAATGATCCTAGTGTAGCATAGGCGTTTAGTTTTTTTGTACAATATTTGGTCATACACTAAGCATTGTAGCTCAACCATGATTTTTTTCCTATTTTACGCACAATTATTATTCGTTTATTTATTTAGGACTAGCGACCCGTCCCGACTTCGCACGGGTGAATTACACACATAATCCTTCCTCTTGAATCACCCCATCCATTGGTGGAAACCGTATGAAAATCCGTTCGGCAGTTATTGAGTTTATCGCGTTCAGGGGGTGGGGGGACTTCCTTTTATAAATATGTAGTGATGTAGTGATAAACACACCATAAACAAACAAATATCATAGTATAAATATTAAGGGCAAAGGGCATGCTCCGTTGGTTCGGGCATATAGAAAGAATGCCAGAGGAAAGAATGACAAAACAGATATACAATGTGAAAGTGGAAGGATGCAGGTACCGGGGAAGACCTAGACTATCTTACCACGACCAAATAAACCGAGTCTTATCTGATGGAAAAGTCAAGAGTCTCCGTAACCGGCGAGCGTGTATGACACGAACTATGAGAGTCGAGGAAGCCAGAGAGGTATGTAAGGAAAGAACCTGTTGGAACTCTGTACTCTCTGCCTACCCCGCAAGGGATCTGGCGTGAGGTTATAGATAGATAGATAGATACATATTAAGACAGTCTAAACTCTGGTTGCAGGAGTGTACAGCTTTTATAGAAAAGAATAGACGATAACAGAACATGCAATCTAGTACAAAAATAAAATCCTGAGGCAACTACATTTTTTTACAAAAAAAAAAATATAATAGCGCACGAGTAAAACCACAGGTTTAAGTTAAACTAAATATAGTATCTTACAATAGGATTCATAAAAAAGCTCAGTTGCTCAGCGAGCTATGGAACGAGCTATGCTCGGCGTTTCTCTACGTGATCGAATCAGGAATGAGGAGATTCGTAGAAGAACCAAGGTCACCGATATAGCCCTCAGGATTGGCAAGCTGAAGTGGCAATGGGCGGGCCACATAACGCGAAGATCGGACAGGCGTTGGGGCAGAAAGATTCTAGAGTGAAGACCACGTATTGGCAAACGCAGCGTAGGTCTGCCGCCTGTCAGATGGACCGCCGATCTTGTGAAAATCGCAGGAAGTCGTTCGATGCAGGTGGCATCGGACCGGTTACGCTAGAAAACGATTGGGGAGGCCAATGTCAGCAGTGGACAAGTATAGGCTGAGATGATGAATATAGTATTGTCACTGCAGGCAATTTAAGCTCACGTAGCCAAGTTAACTTTCTACAGTCGTTAACGCTAATATAATACGAAAATAAAACGACGGAATGACATTTAACAACAAAAAATCACGTGGACAAAACAATCTGTATAGATTGCGGCAAGACTACGAAATGCTTGCAACTTGGCTAGGCCAGAAAGCCCAGAAAGAGCAGATTTTGCATGGATTACGTATTAAGTATGAAGGCAAGAGTCATCTGTGGGTATAGAATCTGTTGGGGCTGTGTGCTCTCTGTACAATTTTCTGTATGGAGGTACACAAAAACAGAGTAATAGAATATAAAACGGGAACTAACATACCTTTAGCATTTTGAGGCGTCAAAATTAATAAGTATTTATAGGTCCTTAAATATCTACTCAAACCCTTGTAGTATTTAAAACAACATTTAAGTTCATGATGTATTTAAAAAATAAACATTAATATTAAACCACTACAGAATCAATTAAAAACGAGAAAAATTACAGCCGATTTCTCTTCCGCATAATATTTTTTTTTTTATTTACACAAGATTTCGTTCAAAATGCAGTTTTCAAGTACCAACTTATTTTATGCCTGCCTCGTTAGTCCAGTGGCAAAGCGTACGTTTTGTGATCGCGGGGTCCTGGGTTCAAATCCTAGGTTGGACGAAAAGTAGTTTTTCTAACGAAAAATTCCCAGTAAGAGTCCGGAGTCTGGAATTGTGCTCGGTATATGGCAATAGGCTCACCCCCTATTACATGGGTCCTAACATCGTCGGCAAAAAGTGGGTGTAATCAGTACACCTCTGCTACCCCTACTCGGGGAATATAGGCGTGACGATATTTTCCATTTTTTTTATACGTGGCCCACACTTGGATTTATTCCTGTGTCGTGGGTGCATTTACAAACATGAAAATTCACACACGCAAATACCCAGACGGAAACAAATAATTGTGGATCGCACAAAGATTTGTCCCGTGCGAGAAACCAACCCGCGACTATTAGACACAGTGGGCGGAGCGGCTTAAGCTCTTAACCACTGCGCTAAATCTGTCTACTTTATTGTATGGAGGTACACAAAAACAGAGTAATAGAGTATAAAACGAGAATAAGCTCTCCATTATACTTTAGCATGTTGAGGCTTCAAAATTAATCATTTTTTATAGATTAATTCCCTAAATATCTACTCAAACACTTGTAGTATTTGAAACGACGTTTAAGTTCATAATGTATTTAAAAATAAACATTAATTTTAAACAACTACAGAATCAATTAAAAATGAAAAATTACAGCCGAGTTCTCTTCCGCGATATATTTTTTTTTATTTTATTTACACAATATTTCATTCGAAATGCGGTTTTCAAGTACCAACTTACTTTGTCGTCTACGTAAAGAAAACGTAACTTGAAAAAAAATATAACTTGAGATATAACCCATAACTGGAAAGGCTTTAAGTGCTCCAAATGTCATGATTAATTGCCGAGCCTGTTAAAAAGTTATCGACTTAGGGTCCCCACTTAAAATAGTTGATTGTTACAAGTATCACATTGTTTAAACATTTCTTAGGGATGTTCTAAAACAAAGAGTTCTATAATAGCTTATTTAGACGAGAAACTTGCGTAGGTCGTAAATGTTTTTGTAAACAAGAATTTTACGCCGAAAGAACGAACAAAACGTAATATATGTACAGTTTTGAATCCCACAAAAAAAAATTGAATGTTAGTTATCATCGCTCAGTGCTCGGCAACCTTGTCATCCAGAAGGGCCAAATATAGACAATACACAATTGAAATTTATTCAAAGAACCATTTTTTTTTTAACTACAAATAGTAAAAATACATTTCGGGGCGAGCAATTAGGCGGAAACAATGAAAAAAAAAACGCGTTTGCGAGCGCCTATCCGTGCTGTTGTTGCTTTCCATAAATGTGAGCGTTTTTATAGGCTTGCGTTTCAAACATTTATTCTCTTCTCTTACAAGGCATGAGAATAAGTAATATTCCGTGCCTGCACTAAACATTTCGTGGAAGAGCCGGAACCCAGGAATCAAAGAGCCGCGGTTTGCCGACCACTGTCATAGTCTATTGTCGCTAGTGCCGGTAGCATTGTGAAGTCACCACAAGTTTCCAACGGAAGACCAGCGCTGGTTGTTCGAAAACCAGCATTTTGCCGAGTTTCTGTAACGCACGCCGATTCATACTGTTTGGTTTTCTTTGTTTTGTGTGTGTATCTAAATACCAACCCATATCCTGATGTAAATAAAAGATTAATAGATAAGAATATTACTGACTGATTTAAGCGTATAGTGCGACAAGGATGTTTTGGCGCATGGATGACATTGACAGGAGCGTTGGTGTGACAGGGTTAACATTTAGTAAAATTGTCCCACTTCCAAGAAGATATTTCACAGTCAGGTCCGCACGGTTATTACTAATTAAAACAAAAACTTGGGTAAATTTCATAGCAAACGGGAAGTTGGTGGCAGGCAGACCAACAGGTCTGCCTGCCTCGTTGGTCTAGTGGCAAAGCGCATCGCTTTGTGATCACGAGGTCCTGAGTTCTAGGTCGGACAAGAGTAATTTTTCTAACGAAATCTTCCCAGTACAAACAAGTCCAGAGTCTGAAATTGTGCCCGGTATATAGCAATAGGCTCGCCCCCTATTACGTCGTTGGCGATACGTGGATGTACTCAGTAACCTCTGCCACCCCCGCTTGGGGAATATATGCGTGACGGTGTAACTGTAAGTGTCATAAAGTGACATTTTAACTTGATGACAGCGTTAGTTACGATTTTTCCCGGGGGCCAAAAGATCCTTGTACGACTGTAGGTTTAGTGTTGAAATTTGTGTATAAGTATATTGGACAAGTTTGAAATTCAAGTTTTTTTAAAAGCTCTTGATTTTTCTTACCTAACAGACAGATTGCTACTTAAGTTATATTTTTAAATCAGAACAAGTCATGTATTAGGCTGTTTATCTATCTATATCATCACGCCAGATCCCTTGCGGGGTAGGCAGAAAGTACAGAGTTCCAACAGGTTCTCTCCTTACATACCCCTCTGGCTTCCTCTACTCTCATAGTTCGTCTCATACACGCTCGCCGTTTACGGACTCTTGACTTGTCTTATTATGTATGCTCTTTAGTAGATTTTTTTAAATGTTACAAGTGCCAATGTACTGGTTCGTCACACAAATGTGCTTTTTAAATATTATCTATGTAACAGATTAAACACATAAATACAAATTAACTTTAAACGCTTATCTTAATTCTACGAATGATGAAAGTGGATGTGTAAGCATATTGAACTATAGTTGTTTGTAATAAGGCGTAATATTTTGTGTCAGCTAATTAACCAGATGATTGCATAAGCAGACTGGTAGATAGTGTTTCAGGAAGTAGCGTAACTTATGCATGTCTGCCTTATGTTGGCAGTTTTCTGTGTGTTTGACGTTTGAATTCTGTGTAAGCTGTCATATTGGGGTTGCTAGAATCAATGTAACTATCAGTAATATACCTTCAATATACAAGGAACGACGTTTTGGGAAATACATAAGCGTGTACGAACGTGTACTAGCTAACAGGGTTTTTTCTTTTTAATTAAATTTGTTTCAGGTTTCAAGACAATTAAAACGCTTCCCGGGACACCCCAAGTTTCAAAGCTTGGTGTCATCTAAGGGGTCCATTGTGGATCTTGGCTTACAGGAGTTACAATGGTGGGAATAAGTGGCGGGCTTAGTCCTAAAAAAATATTAACTTATTAGGAAGATCACCGAATCCTAAAATGGATAAAGTGTAATTTTCTATCAAAAAATTCTATGTACAAGTCCGGAGACTCAATAGTGTCCGTTATAATGGCAATAGTCTCGCCCCCATAATTTCATGGAGAGCTAAAAGCGTCGGCAATAAGTGATTGTGGGAATATAAGCGTAACGATGTTTCTATTATTTATAAGATGAAGAAAGAATATTTTCCTTCTTTCTTACTACTGACGATGGCTAAGTCTAGTTTAAGAATATGGCGAATGCGCCATGACAAATCTTCGTGTGATGAAAAATTATTTAAATCTGGGCGTTGTGCATTTGAAATTAGTGTCTCTAATCGCATTTACAACACAAGAATAATTCCTAGTTGGGATCAACATTTTTGGAAAGATAAAAAATTAATATTAGGCACTAACTTTCTTTAAAGTGCAGTCTCGCATTCTCTTCAAATAAAAAAAAAATGAGTATATATTTTTACAAGATTTGTTCGACATTACCGTTAATTCGTCGACGTTTTCTTTATCTATATTTAGTATTCATAGACATAGGTAGTCCTTGACGATGTCTTCGAAGTTCAATAGACACGTCAAGGGCTTGTGAGGTAACCTTCATTTATAGACCGACTTTAGATCTATAAATAATTTGTAGATCCTAAGTTGATAATTATTAATATTAGGATATTTGTGCCACGCATTGATACGTAAAACATACATACATATATCTCTCTCTTCAATCGTTCCCTCATGACTGAGGATCGTGACTCCGTTGACTCTTTTTATAATTTCTCTCCATTTGTTGCGATCACTTGCCAGGTGGAGAGCCGCGCTGACTGGCATCTCGAGTTGTTTCGATATCTGATCTGACCATCTCTTATGACTGCGTCCCCTTGGTCTTTTCCCCTCTATTTTGCCTGTCACCAGTAATCTCTCCATGTTATTACTATTTCTTCGAGCTATGTGACCAAAGTACTGCAGGGTTCGGTAAAGACAGATGGTGGAAAGTCTCTGGGAATGTTCAAGTTTTAGCTCTTTAATAACTGATAATTAAGTACGATGGGCTGTCCATGGGATTCGCAGCATGCGTCGCCAGCACCACATTCCAAAGCGTCTATCCTTTTTCTATCTGCGGCTTTTAGGGTCCAAGATTCTGCACCATACAGGAATATAGATAGGACCAGTGTTCGTACTAGGTTGATTTTTGTACTTTTTGTGATGTTCCTGTCCTTCCATATCTTGTTTAGCTGTGTCATGCTCGTTTTCGCCATGCCTATTCGACGCCGAATTTCTGATTCACAGCTTCCTTGGTCGTTGATGACTGAACCAAGGTATTGGAACTCTCGAACTGTCTCGAATTCATTGAGTATGCCTGTCTGTTGGAGATTCCCGAAGCGGTCGACCACCATTATTTTGGTTTTGCTCTTGTTAATCGAGAGTCCCATGGAGGTGCTTGTTCTTTCAAGGCGGTCCAGGAGCTCCCTCATTTCAACTTCTGACGATGCGAAGAGCGTTGTGTCATCAGCGTTTCGTAGATTGCATATTTTTTTCCGCCAATCTTTACGCCGCCCTCCCATCCATCTAAGAAATGGTCCGGCCCGTGAAATGGCCCGAGTTAGTGGTGCCAAGCTTCACGGTACCAAAACCAGATTCATACAGCCGCCGTATTAGTCGTATTAGATGCGACGGCACTCCGGCTTTGTTGAGGACCGCCCACAGATTTTGCCATCGCACACAGTCAAACGCTTTCTGGTAATCAACGAAGCACATAATAAGTGGGGTGTTGTACTCATAACATTTTTCGATGATCAGTCTGATGTTTAATATCTGTTCCCTTGTGCCTTTGCCCTTGACAAAACCAGCTTGTTCTTGTGGGATCTGCCAGTTTAGGAAGGCTCTCAATCGGTTGTTTATTATGTGAAGAAGGACTTTGCTGGCATGCGATATTAGGGCGATGGTCCGGTAATTTTCTCAGTTTCGCACTGATCCCTTTTTGTGCAGTGGTAATATCAACGAGTGCACCCAATCTGTTGGCCACTTGCAGGATTTCCAAACTGCCTGGCATATGTTATGCATGATTGTTATGCCAGGATCGCCCAGAGCTTTCAATACCTCTGCTGCAATGCGATCGGAACCTAGAGACTTTCCTCTTTTTCATTTCTTAATTGCTTCTTCTACTTCCGACCGAAGTATGTCTGGTTCTGCTGCTAAAGGCGTTTCGTCATCGATGTTGATGCGCGTGTTTACGGAATGATCCTGGTAGAGCTCTGAGCAATATTCCTTCCATCTTTCAGCCACTTTGTCAATATCGTGTATTGGATGTCCATTCTTGTCGTTGATAGTCCAGGGAGTTGATTTGAAATTACGCGTTATCTGTTTTATTTTTCTAAATAGATCGGCAGTCTGATGCGTTCTTGTGTGTGCTTCAACATATATCACCACGACCATAATTGCAGAAAGTCTGGCAGGAAACTGTAGATAAAGTCACATTGCTCCAAAATTATCTCATATAAGCCACAACCAAAGAACTAGTATATTGCCATCACGGGTGGTTTGATCATGTTCAAATAATTTTTAACATTCATCCGTTTTACAAACTCCACTCAATGTAAACGCAGTGCATGTCTCTCGGTACCACTTACTTAAATGATACATTTGCTAAAATCTGTAAGTAATGGGCAAGAGGTGCATATCAACTTTTGTTACGAATGATTGAAAATCGTAGGAAAAAAGTATTTTGCACCGTTCGAACCATTTGACGAGGTCTACACTCCTAAAATCTTTGTATTTTTTTTTTGTTAAAGAAAATAATACTATTTTTTTCTCATTTTATCGGGGTTTATATTTATAAGTTCCCAATGTTTCTAGTGCTTTACAGCACTCATGGTCACGAAAAGGTGATAAACTGCGATAAAATCCAGCAAAATAATTCATTTCATAAATCAATTCACCAAAGAATTCAACAAATGAAAAATAAATGTAATACATCTATTTCGTATCTAACGATATCCCACGTGGGGTGATAACGGGTGGTTTCGTCACACACCTCTCGGGCGACAGATCAAAACTGTCCCGGCGGAGATAAGATAACACAACTAAGTTTGAAAGTAGGTGTAATGATGAAAGTGATTTACGGCTCTTTTACTTTGACTTTTTGTCAGTGTGTGATATTAGCACTAAAATACCTCGATAAGGATGAACTGAAGGTACTGAAAGCTGTACCTTTACCTTTTGGGGATAACCGACGTAAGGGGTTTACACTTTTTTTTTAATGCATATTACTAATGACCCAATAATAATGGCCAGTGTGTAGGTCAATTTTTCCATTTCTTTTTTAAGTGTTTCAAATAAATGCCTTTCGTTTTATTTCTGTGTCGGGGGTGCGTTAACAAACATGAAATAAATATTCGTGGGGTCATACAGATTTGTCCGTTGCGGGAATTGAAAACCAGCGACTGTTTGGTCCAGTGTTTGGATCAGCTCACTCTCTAAGGCTCGTTTTAAAGAACGAAAATCAGTAGTAAATCTAGTTTTAAAACTAACATTTAAGCTAAAATATTTTTTTTTAAGCAATGACTGCCTCGTTGGTCTTGTGGCAAAGCGCATCGTTTTGTGATCACGAGGTCCTGGGTTCATATCCTAGGTCGAACAAGTGTAGTTTTTCTAACGAAACCTTCCCAGTACGAGTCCTGTGCCTGGAATTGTGCCCGGTATATGGCAATAGGCTCGCTCCCTATTACATGGGACCTAACATCGTCGGCGAAACGTGGGTGTACTCAGTACACCTCTGTCACCCCTTGTCACTGTGGTTTGGGGAATATAGGCGTGACGGTAATTTTTTTTTAAACCACTTTTTACTCATTTTATCGCGGTTTATTGTGGTTCCATATTCCGTTCTTTTAGGCGTCAAATACCTCAGGCCTCCCGTGACGATAGGTGCTGCAAAACACTCAAAATGTCGGGAATGTAAAACAGAACAACCGCTATAAAATCCTTAAAAAATACTTTTAAATCATATTCGCATAAATCAAGAGTACTCAATAACGATCATCTACATTACAAAAAAAACCTAAAATTATCGAGGCTGTTAAAAATAACCCTGTGACCGCAAGGTTCGACAAATGTGCATACCTAATATAAGCACAAATTAACAAACCGGTGTTAAAAAATTAAAACGTCTATCTACATCGTTTTTTTTGTTCTAGTACAATACATCGCAATTACCACAACACATCACATTGCTATCAGAAAAACACGTGGAAACCCAGACCTAATATTTTATGCAGTTGTTTAAAATAAACAATTAATAATGTTCAGATTGGTAACAGCTTGGCTCAAAGGAAGCTCAATGTTACTTTCTGCGGGAAGGTCAACCACAGCTTCTGTCCAAAATACCTGGGTGTCATTCTTGACCGTTCTTTTACTTTTCACAACAAAAATTGAAGACCCGAGCCAATCTCATAGGCCGCCTAGCGGGCACATCCTGGGGTGCCCGTGCTGACGTCCTGCGTACTTCTGTACTTGCATTAGCCTAGTACAGAGTTACAACAGGTTCTTTTCTTACAGATCTCTTTGGCTTCCTCCACTCTTATAGTGAAGAAATATGGGCGTAGTGAATTAGGCGTAGGCCGCTAGGGTTTATTGGGCCGTGTAATCGAAACAAATTCATGTTTGATACAGGTGCGTTTAGCACCTGTACAAGAATCATTTCTGAGATATTCTTATTATCGGAGGGTTACATTTCATCATAAAAGATGTTCTGATGGGACCTTATACTACATGTATGCAATAAAACGCAACAGATGACGGACAGCTTGGTCCAGTGGTTAAGAGCTTGAGTTAGTTGAGAAGTCGCGGGTTCGATTCCCGCACGGGACATATCTTTTGTGTGACCCACAAACATTTGTTTCGGTCTGGGTGTTTGTGAATGTGAACTTCATGTTTGTAAACGCACCCACGAAACAGGAATAAAACAAAAACCTTTATTTAAAAAACTTAAAAAAGAAATGGAAAAAATGACCCACACACTGGCCAGTCTTAGTGTGGTGCTACTTTTTCTAAATATTAAAAAAATATATTAAATTAAAAATTAATTATCACTTGCTTTAACGGTAAAGGAAAACATCGTGAGGAAACCTGCACGCCCAAGAGTTTCTCGAAGGTGTGTGAAGTTCGCCAGTCCGCACTGGGCCAGCGTGGTGGACTATGGCCTAAACCCTCTCAGTATGAGAGGAGGTCCGTGCCCAACAGTGGGACAGTTTCTTAACAGGGCTAATATTATTATTATATTAAATGTATATCGTAGGCATACCGAAGATTGGAAATCCCCGGATCAGTTTGCAGTACTGATAGAGACGTGCGGGTTTTACCCGACTACGGCAAAGCCAAAAGGGTTATATTTTTAGCAGTCTATGTACATATGTATGTTTGTAATTACGTAAACTACTTATCCGATTTTGATTAATTAAATGTCAATCGATTTGTCATTCTGTTCCGGGTGACAACTACATTTTATACGAACATTCACTCAAAGAAGTGGGGGCCTCTGATTTTTTTTTGTTATCGTATCGTGTCGGATATCAAATGAAAGAAGAGATAATTAAAAAATATAAAATAGATAGTGGCAGAAAAAAAGCAATTTTTCTATATTTCAACGTTTATTTCGTGTGGTTACAGTTTTTAACTTTTTTTAGTATTGTCCACTTAGCTCGATCTTTCCCATAAAAATGGAGATTATTAAAGATTTTTGAAAAACCAAACATGTTTAGCGGCTTGTGTTGACTTTAGTTAAATATGTCGGCTGCAGCGTTCTATAGATTATGTCATTCATAAACATACAAATAAAAGTTAGCTTCTTTTTCAATGTTTTCACAGTTCCACTCTACTCGAAATAAAAACCAAGCCCACATCGACACATCCAGGCGGAAATGCCACAAAAAACCTCAGTTATCAATACCTAAACGGTTTTAACATTTCTGTGTGGGCACAAACCTAATGTCAAAGGTCGAGCGAAATCACTGGGTTTTGTTTATCACTACAATAAAGTTATATGAATTTGTTCGGTATAATTAGCACCGTGTGCAAGCGACAAAATACTTTATGCTTTTAACGGTTTGGTTTGATTAATGAGCCCGATAAGATAACATTTTTCGTCTCCCATCAGCTTTTTCCCTCATTTAAATTCAGCACAATTGGTTTAAAGCAGGGATTCCCAAAGTGATCGACATCGGTTTCCCAGGGGGTCGACATAAACAAAAACTGATTTTGGGGGTCGACGAGGTCTAAAAATCGACCCCTTTTAATTAACACAAGTTCTTATTAACTTTCAAGATACTGTATAAAATGTGTTACGTGTACCAACTTGTTATAAGAAAGACTAATATTTTAGTAGGAAGTATCATTGTTGTTATTTTAAAAAACTCATAAGTCGATAAGCGTGCACAAGAGATAGGATTATTTTTAAAGTAATTTACTTATGGGGGGGTCTGAGGTATCAGTTCATTTTGGAAAGGGGGTCGCTTGCCCAAAATAGTTTCGGAATCCCTGGTTTAAAGTGTTCAGGGAAATGGGCATGATAATGAGCAGTGCGGGCATGTAACGTTTACATAACCAATCTATCCTTTTTTCATATCCACTCCTCTATTCACTACCGCGGTTTCATTTTCGCGCTTGATTTCTTTATTTTCTATTTCTGTATCTCTCTGCTTACCGCCGCGAAAATGGGCTGAATGTAATCTAAATCATTATGCCTAGATTTACATGCAGTTAGCAATTCTTTTCTTAGTACTATTTAGTGTTATCCAAATAAAATTTATGACTGTGTTCCGAAGAACAATGAAGTACCTTTTGCAATATGTGTTGTTCTAATGTTAAAATAATTTGTATTAGTTTCCAAGAGTCTTGTATAACAGTCATCGAGAGACAGCCGGTGTTTTATAGTAGACTGACTGTCCAATTAGTGTATTGAATTAGATAGTGAAAAAATATTATTTAATTGATTTCATAACAAAGAGGTGCCGGAGTATATGAGTCTTAATTAAACTTTGTCATAATTTCAGATAAACAAACTACTTTGCCTTCGCAATCGAAGGATGTATTTGCATCTATCATCATTATCACTGGCAAAGACATCAAGGATTGGCATTCGCAAAAGTCGGCAGCGAGCGACACCATGCGATTACGATGCGTCATACAGTCGGAATTTTCGCCGGCTTGTCGCGTCGTCGCGACTCCCCAGACCGCGTGAAGGTCGCACGAAGGAAATATCCGCATCCGAAGACAGCGCAGGGCCCTTTTTCGTATGTCCAAACGCGATAACTTCACGATGTTATCGTAACGCGTCGCGTTAATTCATAACGAAAATGCCCAAGGCTAACACATACGGCGAAACATAGCACATGATTTTGTCGCCTTAGGCGTGAAATAAACGTTTTTTGTACGCGCTAACATGGCGTGCCGTGACAAAAGTTTGACACGAAGTAAACACATTTCAAGATTTGTATTCTTTATTTATTCGACACGCCAACAGTGCAAACCTTAATACAGTAAAATGAATCAATACAGAAAAACGGGTCTGATGGCTGTGCCAGTCACAGGTAAGTACATCACTTATTGTATTGGCGTATAGACAAGACTATTTTGACATGTGTACAAGACTCGAATCACGGGCAGACATTTTTTTCCCGCGAGACAAGTCTTGCGGGTCGTGGTAGCCCTAATTGGGAATTTTGTGAATGAATCGGTCGGGTTCATTCGCTCGAGTTTATTCAACTCTCTATTCAACGTTTTGATGGATTGAAAACGCGAATATTTGTTAACAAACTTATTTCTTTTGAGTTTTCGTGGAGTTGAATCGTTGTACAAATAAACTTGTACAAAAAAAGCTAATAGTAGCTTATTGTGGAATCTGCATCTAGATTTGTTCACGTAGAAATGCACTGGTTGACGTTGAAATCGTTCACATTTTTCATTATTTTCTAATAAATGTATCTCGCTGAGATTCACGGATCTTACACGGACCTTTAAAAGGCTTGCATTGGGCTATGAGTCCAATACGTAGAGGCCCTTTGCGAAAAGTTAATGTTATGTAAGTCGCCTGCTTAAATCAATTGCTGAAAATAAGCGAATAAAAATAAACAGCAAACTGACCCCAGCAGGTGCAAGAACTATTGTAAATTACGGAATGAGTGTGTGTGTGTGTGTGTGTGAGTGTGTGTGTGTGTGTGGGAGTGGTGTGTGTGTGTGTGTGTGAGTGATGTACGCTGTTGGCCGCGAGGCCTTTACAGCTTCACCGGACTTAAGGGCGAGCGTGCAACCACTACGCTCGAGCCAGAAGGGCAAGGGGCGACATACTCGAGGGCGCCTTGAAGAGGCGCCCTCGATTGGGACAATCGCTGTGGGGGGACGGGGTGCACTACTAAGTGCACCGGTCAACCGCCGGCTATGGGAGGGGATCTACGACTACGTCGGCGGCGGCTACGATTAACGGATTCGCATGGGTAGATGCGTTCGCGAAGTGTCGTGTTGTCGCCTTTTTAATATAGGCGCGAATACACGGAATGAGACCAAGCACTATGTGAATGAGGTTTGATGGACAAAAATTGGTTTATTTCAAAGAAGACGGACAACGACCATAACTGGTGATATCTAATTTCCTGTTCTACGTATTATTATAGGTAAATAAAATAATCTAGGGTTCAAATCCTAGTTGGACAGGGTTATTGGGGTTTTTATATCGAGTAGTAGTTTAAAGAGTGGAATTACGCCTGGTATAATAGGCTCGGCCCCTATTGCAGTGGGCCATCATGGGCAAAATGGGTGTACACAGGGCACCTGTGCCATGTCCGCTTGGGGAATATAGGTGTGCCCGTGAATGATATGTTGGTTCCTCGAGATAAACCAAAATTAAGGAACAATATATCGCGAAGAAATTTCGTGTCCGAGACCAGGCAATAACGGGGCTGTACACCCCCGCTACCTCTTTGGTGAGAATAAGCGTGAGTAATCATTGGAATGGAAGAAAAGCACCCGTTGAGCCGACCTCAAACAATGGAAACAGGACAAAGGCACGAAGCCGATAATAGGATAATGTTTATGGAGTATTGTACAAAATACTTAACACCCTTTAGACAACCCCCTTAAGTATTTTGGGGTCACAGATTCTTTGACCCCAAAATACCTAAGGGTAACACTTTAGGTTATAAATTGTTACCTTCAAAAACTACTGATTTTGGCGGGGAAAAAAGCAAGCGTATGTTTCCCAAGAGAAGGTGGCAGAGGAGTATTGAGTACATCCATATTTTGCCGAAGATGGCTATTGTCATTATACACGCACAATTACTCACTCCGGAGGGCGACCGTGGATTTTTCGATAGAAAAACACTGTCTGATCAATGATTCGAACCCAGGACCTCATGATCGCCACCCGCGCTATGCTAGACCAACGAGACAGTCAAAAAAAGCCTTATTGTCCGACTTCAATAATTGCGATAAAATTAATGTTTAGGTCAAAATCCGTTGTACAGCCAGAGTTCGGTGTTGGGACTATTCACAATCTCTTTAGCAGTATTTCTATAACTTTACCATGAGAAAGAGTCGTGAATAGCTGTCTCTTTCTTAGGCCAAAATTAAAAATACCGCTAATACGAGTATTGTAAATAGTAACCGCTCTTGGTCTTTTATATGACAGAAAGTTTGTTAGCACAGACTAGTACGGAATATATAAAGCCGATGTTGTTTACCATATCAATAATATTCTATTGGCCAGAGTTGACTGAACTTGAAGCGTGCGTACATATTTCGACGGATAGATGAAATTATAACCTTTAGGAATCCTTTCGATCGCATTGTCGGTTGGGGTCGTTCAACCTTCGTTACCCCGTCGCAATATTTCGCCCTTCATATTTTCCGTATCTCTTTATCATCAAAATCATCAATTGTCGCACTAAGATAAGGAGGATTTACATACATTATAATGAACTCACGAAACGGTATAGCATAAAAACACATTATTTTTTAGTTTTAATTAGCTTCCATATATCTAGAAAAGAATACTTCGGCATGCTGAAGCATGAATACCTACCAACAAAAGAGTTCGAAGCGTTTGTAATAAGATAAAAAATAATTTAAGCTTAAGGTAATATCGTTCAGTCATAATATGATCATATTATGATGATATGATCTCCATTCCGATTTTGTCTAGAACCTACTTGCATCTATATCAAAAAGGCGATAACCTTCTATTTTAACGAACTCGCCCAATTATTCATACCCCCTACTCGTAGTCGCCGCTTACTACGCCCTTGACTCCCCTCCGTCACCTGCTATTGCCGTCCGCGGCATAGTCTTACAGACCCTACCGATGCCCTTACTTTCCTTCTTACAGATAGATTCCGCACATAAGACCAGACACAGACCTCGCCAGCGAGGTCGAAGAATCCGTTGGCCGCTGGCCGGCGCAGAGCACCATGGCGGAGACACTTTATATACGCCCTCCCCATAGCCACAGCCCAAGCCGAACCCGTTCCTCTTTGAGGCGCCCTTAAGCTAGTTGCCCCCCTTTGCTTTGCTCTTCCGGCTAAAACGTAGTTTTTGTACGCTCGCGTCTTGATCGGTGAAGCTGTAAAAGCCCTTGGATATTAGCGTACATCATTCACAAAAAAATCCATATTATGCTGTTCGTGAGCGTCGCCCGCTGTCATGATAACCATATCTGAAGTGAAGGTTAGGAACTTTCCGAACGACCACATTAGATTAGAATATCTGATGGCTAGCGCAGACCGACGGAGTGGCAGTCGTATCAAAGTATAATACTTCGATACATGGCTGAAATTGGTATTAGAATCATTACATATTGTAAAACAAAGTCCCCCCGTCGCGTCTGTGTGTGTGTGTCTGAACGTGATAAACTTAATAACTACCGAACTGATTTTTATACGGTTTTCAGTTGCAGGTCGCCTGCTGGGCTACTCCAATGAGTCTCACCCGGTAGAGTTGAAACGCACGGCGGTGTGAAGAACGCCACAACTCATCACCCTCACTGTCTTCCACACCCCGGACTTGACTCTCCCTACCTCCCAATTTTCCCCATGGGGGACAAACCTACCCTATAAATAGGGATTTGTAGGCTGGGGACATGGGGATGGACCCACTATACCTTAGTCCCTAAACAGCCCGGTGGTAGGTTCCACCTTACAGCGGCCCCCCACGCGGGAACCACGGGTCTCCGCCTCGTCAGGGACATAGTCCCACAACAAGGACCCAGCCATTTTTATGGCCGGCGGAAGAAAGGGATCGGTCAGGGGATTGACGCCCATTCCAACAGGATGTGTGCGAAGAGGCTACGGTTTCATCAATGGACGGAGTGATTCAAGAGGTAGGTTTATGTGCATAATTCACCCGTGCCTACCCGGAGCGGGTCGCTAGTAACGAAATAAAATTATACTGGGCGGCTCAAAGGCCTCAAAGCGCCGTAAAGTGCAGTCGAAGGCTGTATGTCAAAGTGAATAAAGTTGTTATCGAATTAGTCTCTTCGCTGCCACTCCATCGGTTTGACCTAAAATGGGCTACGCAACATGAAATAAATCTATTTTTCAGATTTTATCGCGGTTTATTTTTGGTTTTTTTATAAAGTGCAAAGATAATGTAATGTCATGTGTGATATTCGTGTAAATCTATGGATCTACGAATTAAGTAATATGATAATAAGGTGAGCCTATTGCTGAGGGAAGATGAGGTGATTGATCGATGTTCAATGATTACACACGCTAAGTTCTATACGTTTCTTGTTATATAAAACAATATTTAGTTAATATTGAAATTTACTATCTAAATCAGCTAAAGGCGGTCCTACTGCTGGGCAACGACTCTCTCATAAATCTAGGTGTGAAAAGCAGTAGTACCTACTTATTTATTTAATTTATGCATAATAAAAAAACATAATATATGATTTTTTTAGGAAAATTGCAAATGTACCAGTGCTTAGTTATTTTGTACACGTTACCACTGGCGAAGCAAAGGCGTTCTTTGCCACAAATAGAGGTGAAAGGGAATGGATTATACTCCACCACGCAGACCCGATCCGGAATGGTGGAGTTTTTTTTATTTTATTGGATACTTACGTACATATAAATCAAAACAGTATTATAAATAGGCAGTGTTATTACAATTAACTTCATACGCAGCTCGGATTTCCGGAATCACATTATGAAAAAATTAACCGCAAAATTAAAAGGGCTATTAAGTTAATAGAGGGATAAACCACATAGTTAAACATTACCGAATGGTGCCGACAGAAGTGAGAGGGTAATAGATACATAGTAAATGTGTCCAGTTTTAATCTTTTGATCTATATCATCACGCCAGATGAACCAGACCTCGGTCCAGCTAATAAACAACTAAAAAAATAAGATTCTCTAAGCAAGGGCAGCAGAGGTATATGTTCACCTATATTTCGCCGACGAAGTTCTCAATGTCAATACACAACGGTTGGCAGTCATAACGAAGTTCGAATCTTACTTTGGACTAACCGTGTTACTGGGGTTTTCTATCAATAAAACTATATTAGCGGTCCAGAGTCTGGAATTTTGCCCAATGTTTTAGTTTAATTAGCAATAAGCTCCTACCTTATTAAATTAACACTTATTACATTGAGACAGGCGGCGAAGAATACAGCACACTTTTGACACCCTCGCTTAGGAAAAGTAGACGTTACTGAGTCCTTAGCAAAGAGGAAAAAAGACTATTTTTGTCACAAATATTATTCTTGGACACGAGGAAATACCGCATAAGTTTTGTGGTAAGTATGGTGAGTGATAACATCCGTATTATATTCTGATAATTGAAAATGTCTCCACTAAACCGCTATGGGTCCGCGTGGAGTGGTTCGTGAGTATGGGTTATTCGATTTTAATTTTGATCTGTAAGAGAAGGACTTTTCCCAGTAATGGGATAGTACTACTGTTGTAAAAATGAGCGCTGAACGTTTAGCGTTTAGCACTGAGTCGACGCTTACGAGCGTTAAAGCACGTTCAAAACTAGAGCGTTTAAGCGCCGACTCGAGCGTTTTTACAACACTAGATAGTACAGGCTGGTACATAGGTATACCACTTACTATTGCCTGCGTCTTCGCACACAGTAATTTGGCTATTTTTATCACAATAAAATAGCCTATAGGTACCACTCAGGAATATTGTAGCTTTCTGACAGTGGAAGAATTTTATCGATATTTAATTTATAAAACTTGAATAAGAAATTTAAAAACCCCGACACAAATGAATCAGCTAAGAACACTCAAGTTGCCTTACAAACAATAAAAACTATCTCAGAATCGGTTCACCTGTTTAGGAACTACGATGCCACAGATTTTAAATTTTAGCACCCTCTATGTGTCGGGGGTTAAAAATGAACATAAGATAAGCAAGTAACAAGTCTGAATGCGATGAACTCAACAACCCAACGGATTTTCACACGGTTTTTACCAATGGACGGGGTGTTTCAAGAGGAAGGTTTATATGTATAATTCACCTGTGAAGCCGGGGTGTGTCGCTAGTAAAGAATAAACAAATATGTAAGGCATCCAGAATGATTTTTACTTGTGTGTGGGATACATCTAATTTGACATATTATCGTTGCTTCCCATTAACAAGTTTAAACTCAAACAATTGTAAATGACACGCCCGTTTTCGCATTTTCTTGGTTGTAATAGTTGTTAAAAAGTATCGGAAACGTGGTACAATGCGTTTATTGATTTGACCTACATTCGGCGGTTTGGTGGGGGTCACGTGAGGTGCAGATAACGCGGGCCTGTGCGTCGCCGTGATGCATCCACCGTTCCGCATCCTGATATCGTTTACGTAACTTTGAAATTTTCCTATTAGCCCTGTTAAGAAACTGTCCCACCATTGGGCACGGGCCTCCTCTCAAACTGAGAGGGTTTAGTCTAGGGATGTTAAAAAATAATCGAGTTTTATTTAAATCGATTATTATTTGTTTATAATCGATTTTTTATAATTGCGTTTTATAGTAATATTTAACCGATTTTTATAAATCGATTAAATAAATTACGCATTTAAATCGATTTTCATAAACAGCCCTATCTATGCGACGGATGAAAAAACTCGAATTAAGTTCATTATTATTTACATGTTAAGAGTGAGATAATATAGTTGTTGGTAAACAATATAAATGCCTTCTAACCTTAAAACACCTATAAGCGGCTGGCAAAAGTATTTTATAACGAAGAATGATAATACCACAGCAATGTGCATGTACTGTTCGAAAGAATTAAAAACTTGTAGTAATACTACAAATTTAAAACAGCACATAGAACGAAAACATCCCACTGTGTTACAGGTAACATGAATATTTTATGATTATTGTGGTCCTTATGACAGCAAAATACTGGTCTCTGTAAAAGTCGTTCAAAAAAACTAAAATCGTCTGTAATTCGAGTCATACGTTTTATAACCTCAACATTTTCAATAAAAAATGTGTTATGGTAAACTCGATATCAATAAGTTACTTTTAGGAAAGTACCTATTGTAATCATTCGAAACTAACCGGTTATATATGTTTGATTGTTTGTTTATAAACATCTTTTAATTAAGTGATCAATTTGCTGATCTGAAATTCCGCGCAATATTTTATGAACACTTTGTTTGACTTTGCGAATCACTCACACTATGATACGAACTATCTGTTCTGTTCATAGCTTATTTTATTTATATTTTTTAAAGGAGTTACGAAAAAGTTTGCTTATAGTGTAGGCTTGTTAAAAAATAATCAATTTTTAATAAAATCGATTATTTCTATTTAAATAATCGATTTTCTGAAAATCGTTTTTTAGATAAAGAAATACAATCGATCATCAAAAAATTGATTATTTACCCCTCTTGTCACATCCCTAGTTTAGGCCATAGTCCACCACGCTGGTCCAGTGCGGGTTGGCGAACTTAACACACCTTCGAAAAACTCTTAGGCATGCAGGTTTCCTCACGATGTTTTCCTTCATCGCTAAAGCAATTGATAGTTAATTTTTAAAAAGCACAAACTTTCGCAAAGACAGAGGTGCGTGCCTGGGTTTGAACCCGAGACCTCTGACTTTGCAGTCCAACGGTCTAAGCACTATGCTATCACCGTAGTCTAGTCCGTGATAGTCTTGAATAATATCAGTATTTGTGTGTGAATGATGTACGCTGTTGGCCGTGGAGCCTTTACAGCTTCACCGGAAAAGATCATATCGGTAGTATTTTTATAGTAGCATATTTGGCAATAAGGAAACTACTACATATACCACATTACCTATGTTGTGTAGTCTCCGATCGTTTTATTATGGTGTTTAGTGTCAAAAAATTTACAACCCTGTAAACTTAATAAGGGACCTGGAATGACGACCATTTTCTTGATCATTGTTATGACGATTTAGCGCAGTGGTTAAGAGCTTCAGCCGCTCCGCCCACTGTGTCTAATAGTCGCGGGTTCGATTCCCGCACGGGACAAATCTTTGTGTGACCACAATTATTTGTTTCGGTCTGGGTATTTGTGTATATGAATTGTTATGTTTGTAAACGCACCCACACAGGAATAAATCCTAGTGTGGACCTAAGTTTGTATAAAAATATAATAAAGGAATTCTTAGAGAAAGAAAAATCTATCACTGTAGTTGGAAACCGCCATAACTTTATATTGTGAAACGTTACACACTAAACAAACGGAATAATATTAAACTTAGATATCTTTAAGAAGCTTTCAGATTTGCTTATAGCGAGCGTATAACTGTCTTTCCTGTTAGAATTTTGAAATCCATTTTTCAAACACATGCAAGAATTTGAATAAGCTGAAATTTGGAATACGACATACTTGGATAACGATGCATTAATCTTATCTGAAGTAAAAGTCAAGAGTCACTGTAACCGGCGAGCGTGTATGGGACAAACTTTGAGAGTGGAGGAAGCCAGAGAGGTATGTAAGGAAAGAGCCTGTTGGAATTTTGTTCTCTCTGCCTACCTCGCACGGGATCTGGCGTGATGATATAAATATATTATGAAAAAAAATAATATTAAACTATCAACGGCCCTACTATTGAATTGATGCGGTTTAGTTTTCTTTCTGGACTTGATTAAATGATTATCTATATTATATTAATACGTGAAGCAAAAACTTTGTACACTTTTTTACGAAAATTGCGCGGACGGAGGAGTGTGAAATTTCCCACACTTATAGTTTATATAGAGAAGGAGTGCAAAATGCTAATTTTTTTTTTTAATTATGCATAAAATATACATTAAATCAATGAAAAAAACATTACACACACTACCATGTATTTGACACAATACACGTCAAATTGATGTATCTTCTTCTTCTTCAAGTTATGGCTTCACACTAATTATAAGTGTATTTTGCCAGTGTCGAGTGAGATATATAATCGTGTTTGTTTAAATTAATTCGACTCCCCGATGAATTTGATGACAAAGATGATAATGAAATCAATGAAGTACCCCACCCTAGATAGTAAAGCGGTGGATACTTTCATAAATAATCATTTAGAATGCTGATATTATTTATATTTATTATTAGCTGATATTATTAGAATCATTTAAACAAGTTTTTGTACAGAGTCCAGAAAGAAAACTAAACTGCATCAATTCAATAGTAGGGCCGTTGATACTTCGCAATTAATTTTTTCATTATCTATCTATATCATAACGCCTGATCCCTTGTGGGGTAGGCAGAGAGTACAGAGTTCCAACAGGTTGTTTCCTTACATACATACCTCTCTGGGTTCCTCCACTCTCATAGTTCGTCTCATACACACTCGCCGGTTATGGAGACTCTTGACTTGTCCTTCAGATAAGACTGTACCCCGGTACCTACATTATCCACAATGTAAAAAGGAAACCGGCAATAGATAACGTCAATAATAACCGATACTATTATTGCACAACAATGACTGGCGCAAATTACGAAACGGCCATGCAAAAATAGTCTATCGCCATACTAAAATAAACTCCACGCCCATTTGTACGATAGATTTAAGATTTCACAAGCGCGTTAACAATCATACACATTCCTCACTAATAGCTTTTTTAATCGACTAACTTTTACTCCCGGTTTCGTTCAATTTTGAACAGAACAGTCAAGTTAATTGATTTGGTTTCACAACGACAAGTAGTCTTTCTCGTCTTCAGCCAAAACACGTCTAGTGCAGTAGAAGGGATCCCCAAAGATCGCCACGACTCGACGGCGACGATCGATAATCCAATCAATAATAATAATTAAAAGCAGATACAAAAAGAAATTGGGTACACTTACTTGCAATGATATTAAGAGACATTAAAAAAACATCGTAATTAAGGTCTTTATTCAATTAGTTGAATATACCTAAAGTATAACCAACAACATAAATGAATAAACAGATCACTTTTATCGAAAGAAGTTTTTATTTTACGAAATAAATTTTCCCGCTTACTAATACAGTTTTTAAGAAGCAATATTTACTTTAATTCAAGATCTTTAAAAACAAGAAAGGAATTTCTTCCAGTCTGTTTATGAACAAAAGTATAATAAAACAAAACAAATTTAATATAATAGGACAACATAAGTAAAATAAAACAACATTTTTAAGAAAATATAAATAAAAACTTATAAATTTAGAATGTCCGCTAGGAGCACCGAATATTTCATATACGAGATAAATTATATATTATAAGGTATTCGGTAACTGCTTAACTGACCTATAGCGACCAGTTTATGATTCATATATAACAGGGCTATAAAATATATCCTCATTGTCCTTCATTTGAATGTCTCAAAAATGTCACGAACGGTACTCGGTATATGTAAAACCAGGACTTCCAAGTACATACGTGTCCAATCAAATACGCACAATACGAGGGCTGAAGTATATAGTATACATATATATATATATATATATATATACTTGCAAGTATATTTACGGAGGCAAGGTGTGTTCGAATGATAATTTTATTTAAAAAAAATATGCTTTATTTGCACCGAGATACTGTTTAAACAATTAGAGAAACAGAATATTATTATCTATGACAACACAAGCACTCCCGCTTAGTCCGCGCGTGCCCAACAGTCATCAAGTTGGCGCCATTTTATGTTCTAAATAACTTTTCTAGTACATCCGTAGTAAGTTAATGGTGTATGTGAAGTACGTAGGGGCTGGGCAAGGTCTCGGCATGTGTATGCAGAACATAATTTTTTAAATTATTGCCGCGTTCACGTCATAAGTTTTGTGCTACGTACAGTCAGCGACATAGATTATTGAACAACGGAAGTAGAAATTCAAAATAGGTACCTACAATATATGGAGTTGAATTACGCACGCCTAAGTCGTTTTACACTTGAATGTGAAGAAAACCAAGATTATGGTTTTTGAAAGGGAAGAAACCAGAACGAATGTAAGGATTGTGGTTGGTAACGATGTGCTGGAGCAAGTGAATGAGTTTGTATATCTTGGATGCGCCTTCAGTAAGGATGGGAAATACATCGCTGACATAGAGAGAAGAGTGAGTGCAGGGAACAGAGTGAATGGTGCGATGGGAAAGCTACTCGGGAGCCGGCACTTAAGCCATAAGGCGCAGCTGGCCATACATAACGGAGTTCTTGTCCCAACGCTGTTATATGGTAGCGAGAGCTGGGTATGTAAGAAGGAGAATGAAAGTAGGATAAATGCGGTAGAAATGCGAGCTCTGCGGAAGATGTGCGGAGTGAAGCTGACCGACCGCATTAGCAACAGCATAGTAAGACAGCGAGTAGGTATGAAAGATAGTATCGGTGTAAAGATGAGAAAGGGCATGCTCCGTTGGTTCGGGCATATAGAAAGAATGCCAGAGGAAAGAATGACAAAACAGATATACAATGTGAAAGTGGAAGGATGCAGGTACCGGGGAAGACCTAGACTATCTTACCACGACCAAATAAACCGAGTCTTATCTGATGGAAAAGTCAAGAGTCTCCGTAACCGGCGAGCGTGTATGAGACGAACTATGAGAGTCGAGGAAGCCAGAGAGGTATGTAAGGAAAGAACCTGTTGGAACTCTGTACTCTCTGCCTACCCCGCAAGGGATCTGGCGTGAGGTTATAGATAGATAGATAGATAGACTAAGTCGTTTTAGCGTTATACGGCGCCCGGCTCACGTACTATTGTTTATACTTGGAAAATATTTCAAACATGTCTAATTAATAAAATATAATCTGCCTTACTTAAAAAAAACTTCTACACGTTTACGCCGAAATCATCATAACTTTGATTCAAGTTATGAGCAATAGAAATTACAGACACACATTTCCATTTTATTTATATGCGTAAAGATATGGTCCGAGCGCATGCGATCGTCACGTACTTACACGTTAATCAATTTAACGGTGGCATTTAAATTGGCGCTAAGAATGTATATGACACGAATGAAAAAATCTCGACTGCCTCATTGATTTATTGGTCCATAGTGTAGCTGGCGATGACAAGTCTTGGATTCGAACCTAGGGTCGGACCATATTTATTTTAAATCAGCCTTGCCAGCCATATCTCACTATGATAGAGAGAGGGAGAGGGGGAGAGAGGGAGAGATGGGGAGAGAGGGACAGAGGGAGAGAGGGAGAGGGAGGGAGAGAGAGAGAGAGCGACAGAGAGAGAGAATGAGTCATACTCCACTACACTGTCCCGCGCCCATCGGTGAAGGATGGCTTGTAGAAATAATCAGTAACGACTAGGTTGTGACCGATAATAACGGCTTTCGTCGGCGTCGAACGCTGTTTAACCTTTTTGATAGCTATAACTGCGCACCACACCGGTACGAGCGTTTTAGGCTCTGTAGTCAAGAGGACTTCCTACAATCGTTAACGCTCATAAAAAAGATAAAATGTTCAGGTTTGACATTTTATATCGAAAAGTTACGTGGTGAAAACAATGAGCTGACGATTGCGAGAAAAGAATAGATACAAAACGCTAGTCCCTCTTGTCGGACAATGCAATAACTATACAAGCCGGTGTCTTCAGTTTGGATCCAGACCAGACCTTAACACTTCTGTCGCCGAAAACGCCGTTCCTATAAATCGTCTCCAGATGCCCGCCAACTCGCGTTAAGACGATGGCATGGCAGCATCGCCAGGGACACCGTGAAAATTGGGGCGGGAGTGAATGTGTATTATTTCTTACCTCAAACTGAGCGCTGAAGGTCTTGAAGACCCCTTCCCACAAGCTGCCCGACTGCGTGAGCACCTGCACGATGTCGCCGACGTGCGACGTCGCCGCGTGCATGAAGTGGGCGTTGTTGTACACGCCCTCGGGCACCACGCGGCCTCGTGGTGACCTACGACAACGCACAAAAGTTATGTCGACGTGGGTTAACAGTAGATTATGATTTATTTGTATAACAGCTAGGATGGTCAGAGGCCAAAAATTACAAAAGTTTGGTCTAATCTTCGCCGCGTGCATAAAGAGGGCATTATTGTACTCGTTCTCAGACACCACGGGGTCCCGTGGTGACCTACAACAACGCACGAACGTTATGTGGACGTGGGTTAGCCAGGGTTAACAGTAGATTATGAGATTTATTTGTATAAACAGCTAGGATGGTCAGAGAGGTCGAAAATTACAAAAGTTTGATATACGAGGGCGGGTCAATATGTCCGTGACTTTTTGAATTCCCCGCCTCTTAATTGAAATGGCAACACTGTTCCTGTCAACAGGCAACTGTCAATTGACTTCTGTCAAAATTTGAACGAGCTGCGTCATTTAGTTTGTGTTTGGTAGCCGTTGATAGCAAACTACCGCGCGTTTTGAGGAGAAAATGGAAAATAGTGAATTTCGTGTGCTCATTAAGCATTATTTCTTGCGAAAAAAAACCATCACTCAGACCAAGGCTAAGCTTGATAAATATTATGGGGACTCTGCACCATCCATTTACATGGTAAAGAAGTGGTTTACTGAATTTCGTTGGGGCCGTACAAGCACGGAAGATGCCGAACGTTCTGGACGCCCAGTTGAGGTCTCTACACCCGAAACAATTGAAAAAATTCACGATATGGTTTTAGCCGATCGGAGATTGAAAGTGATAGAGATAGTGGAAGCCATAGGCATCTCACATGGCTCAGTGGTTTCAATTTTGAATAATCACTTGGGTATGAGTAAGCTTTCCGCAAGATGGGTGCCGCGTTTGCTCACAATCGACCACAAACGCAACCGTGTGACAATTTCGCAGGAATGTTTGGCGTTGTTCAACCGCAATATGGACGAGTTTTTGTTGAGTTGAGTTTTACGTTACGTAACCGTGGACGAAACGTGGATCCACCACAACACACCGGAGACCAAACAACAGTCAAAACAGTGGGATTTTCGGGGTAAAACGGCGCCAAAGAAGGCAAAGGTGGGTTTGTCTGCCAATAAAGTTATGGCGACCGTTTTTTGGGATGCACGCAGTATAATCCACATTGACTACCTTCAAAAGGGGGAAACAATCTATGGCGAATATTATACCAACTTATTGGGTCGATTCAATGAGGAATTGAAAAAAAACGATCGAATTTGGCCAAGAAAACAGTTCTTTTCCACCAGGACAATGCAAGGGTGCACACATGTGCAGTTTCCATGGCAAAAATCCATGAATTGGGCTACGAATTGCTCCCTCATCCGCCCTTATCTCCAGATTTAGCCCCGAGTGACTATTTCTTGTTCCCAAACTTGAAGAAATGGCTCGGTGGAAAGAGATTTGACTCTAACGACGAAATCATCTCACAAACAAATGCCTATTTTGATGACCTCGACAAATCATATTTAACGGAAGGGATAAAAAAAATTGAAGAAGTGTTGGACTAAGTGTATAGAACTCAAAGGAGACTATGTTGCAAAATAATATAACTTTTTATCTAAAAACCTGTGTTTCATTCAAAAAGTCACAGACTTATTGACCCGCCCCCGTAATCTTCCCCGCGTGCATAAAACGTTATTGTACACGCCCTCGGACACCACACGGCCCCGTGGTGACCTACGACAACGCACAAACGTTATGTGGACGTGGGTTAATAGTAGATTATGAGATTTATTTGTATAATAGCTAGGACGGTCAGAGAGGTCGAAAATTACAAAAGTTTGGTATAATCTTGCCCGCGTGCATAAAGAGGGCGTTATTGTACACGCCCACGGACACCACACGGCCCCGTGGTGACCTACGACAACGCACACACGATATATAGATGTAGGCAGGGCTAACGGTAAGTACATAGCAAGAATATATGTGTGATACATTGAGATACTTTGTAATAGAGAAGCTATTTGAAACAAATTGCCGCGCAACTTGATCATATGGTGACCTACGACAACAAAGCTTTTTATGTAGACGTGTGTTAACAGTAGATTAATGAAGGTCTCGGATAAAAGCTGCGCTTTTTTCCTGCCTGTAGATGTCTTTCTACTGAAGATATAGATTATAACAATCAGAATGGTCAGAGACACTGAAAATAACGACGACTTGTTAGTTTTCGCCGCATGCATAAAGCGGGCGTTATTGTACACGCCCTCGGACCCCCTTCCCTGAAAGCCCTCCTTTGGCTATAATTAATATTAAAAATAAATACTGAAATAAATTGGACCTATCTAATTCACCGAGATTAAAGTAACTAAAATTAAAGTTAATGCTAATGACAAAAATAGAAAACAAATGCATCCTTCTCATTAAAAATAGCACTCCTTGTTTAAGCATTAAAATTTTCAATTAGAACTTAATGTTTTTTCTTGTTTGAACAGACTTTTATTCATATAGTTATGCCCCTTTTTTCGTCATAAAAACCAAGCCGCGAATCCCGAATTTGGAAGTTTTTGTTAGGCGGGTCGCGGTCCAGTCAACTTTGAGAACAACTGGTTTACATGAATAAAAAAAATCTAATTATACCCAAGTCCGAATAAACGAAAAGTTGCAAAAGTTAACTAATTATCAATAAGAATAACAGAAAAACAAATTGACGCTTTTACAATTAACTTTCACTGGACGCTGTCTGGAAATATTTTAAGATAAACTTTCTCAAAAAATATTCTATGTGAATGAATGACGTTCAGAATTTAAATGATCATCGCAGACCGTTTAATATTATAATAGCATTTACATTGACGGAAATGTATGAGATGTATTAATGTAGATGAAGCGAAAGAGGTGTGACAGACTCGTAATATGTAGCGAACTGTAGCCTCTGCCTGCCTAACCCTGAAGGATATAGGCGTCAGTGTAAGTACGAATGTATATTTAGATTAGGCACTATCCGATTTTCGCAAGCCGTTCCATTATTATTACGACAGATATCACTGGCTGTGTCTAACAACACTATCAGTAATTCTCTTTTATTTGTGGAAAAAAATCTTCATCGTTAGGCCTATGAGAACATTGCACCAACTTATTACAGAGTTATTTATTGCGATTCAAAACATATAGAACAGTTTATTTGACAGTAAAAATGCCGACCTTTACATACTAATAACGATGGTATGGTTTAAGATACGGTCAGCAACATAAATAGCTTAACATTCACCCTTTTTCAAACCGCTTGCACTTTGTTTTACATCGAATCCATTATTTTATTTGTTCTTAATATATTTAAACATGTGTGTGTGTGTGTGTGTGTGAATGATTCAAAAGTAAAAAAATCATTTATTTGCATATGCCAACACAATAGCACTCACAAACGTCAAAATTATTAATTTTTTTACATCTACCACCGGATTGGAACGCGGCCTCCACTGAGAAGATCCGCCGAGAAACTAAGCGGGCTAGTCTTATAATGTTTTTTTTTTGTTTTTCAAAATTGTATACATCATTGGTTAATGTTGCTGATTGAGGAGCTGCTCACACCCAATCTGTTTTATCGTCAAGATAATCCGAAATGTTGTAATACCCTTTTTCACAGAGTCTAGTTTTATTTGCCTTTTTAAACTTATTAATAGGCATGTTCCGGATATCTTTAGGTAATTTGTTGTAGAAGCGTATACATTGCCCCATGAAAGAATTATTAATTATGTGGAGACGAGTACAATGTACAATAAGATCATCTTTGTTCAGTGTATTTACATGATGAATGTCGCTATATTTTTCAAAATTACTGATATTCTTTTTAACATATAGAAGATTTTCATATATAAATTGTAATGCAACAGTTAGAATATTTTTTTCTCTAAATTTTTCCTTAAGAGCTCTCGGGGCCAAATTGTGAATTGCTCGAACAGTCCTTTTCTGGAGAACAAAGATGGTATTAAGTTCTGCAGAGCATCCCCAAAGTAGTATGCCATATGACATAATACTATGAAAATAAGCGAAATAAACAAGTCTAGCTGTTTCAATATCAGTTAGTAATCTAATTTTCTTTACAGCATATGCCGCTGAGCTTAATCTACCAGATAATTGAACAATATGGGGGCCCTATTGTAATCAGGCATCAATAGTGGTACCTAGAAATACAGTCGACTCTACAAGGTCTAAATCCACGCCATTTATATGTACATTAGTTGCAACCCATCTTACATTTGGCGTTGTGAATTTAATACATTTTGTCTTCTTCTCATTAAGGAGAAGATTATTTTTGTAGAACCAATGCATAACCATTGCCAGTGCAGTGTTCACATCGTCATAATTAAGCAGCTGTCTTTTAATTTTGAATAATAAGGAAGTATCATCCGCGAACAGCACAATGTCCTGATTTTCCCCTACATATATTGACGGTGTTGGCCGCGGGGCCTTTACAGCTTCACCGAACAAGAGGGCGAGCGTGCTATTACGCTCGAGCCAGAAATGCAAGGGGCAACTAGCTCAAGGGCGCCTCAAGGAGGAACGGCCTCGACTTGGGCAGTCGCTATGGGGGAGGGCATATACTAGGTGTCTCGTCGTGGTACTCTGCACCAGCCGGCGGGCAACGGATTCTTCGACCTCGCCGGCGAGGTCGGTGTTTGATCTTGTGCGCGGTTTCTGTATCCGAAAAAAGGATGTAAGGGCATCGGGAGGACCCGTGAGAACATGCCGCGGACGCCGGTAGCGGCTGATAGAAGGGAAGTTAGGTCTGTAGTCGGCGGCGGCTAGCAGATTCCTATGATTGGCGAAAGATTGTCGCCTTTTTAATAAAGGCGCGAATAGGTTCGAGACCGAGATCGGAATGGAGTATTTGAATATGATGCAAACAATTTGGTTAAAACAATATTCACCGACATTTGTAAAATAAGAAGTATTACGGATTTGAAAATCGGAGAATGTTAAGCGACTTACGTTGCTGAGTGTACCGTGTCGTCGATTTTAGAGAGAAGAAAACTACATTCAAAGATTTTTAATAGAGCTTCTACACTATTTGGGAATTTAAAATTAAAATAAGGTGTTGTTGATATAGATGTTTTTTCAATTTTTATTAATATTATTATAGTTATTTATTTATTTATTCTTATTTTTTATTTTTAAATAAACGTAGCCCCACACTAGGATTTATTCCTGTGTCGTGGGTGCGTTTACAAACATGAAAATTCACAAACACAAATACCCAGACCGGAACAAATAATTGTGGATCACACAAAGATTTGTCCCGTGCGGGAATCGAACCCGCGACTATTAGACACAGTGGGCGGAGCAGCTCAAGTTCTTAACCACTGAGCTAAATCGTCGTCACAAACACTTACATTGAATAAGTATAATTTCGTTTAACAATTTGAACTGTCACTACCTATCCTATGTGTAAAATACTATAGTTGTTGTTTTTTTAACCGTAAGTAACGTATCGCACTAGGAAATATTTATGTATCGTGACACCTAAACCCAAACAAATATTTGTGGGTTACACAAAGATTTGGGGGAATCAAACCCGTGACTACTTGATCCAGTGGGCGGAGCGACTTAAGCTCTTAACCATTAGGATAAACCATCAGTCATATTTCTGCTGTGAGAACCTGCACTGTGTGTCACACGCCAACAATATTCTCAAGTGTATCCGAAGGCGTTTGTGTGTGTGTGTGTGTCAATGATCTACGCTGTTGGCCGCGGGGCCTTTACAGCTTCACCGGACAACGTGCCCGAAGGCAATATGCGCGAGCGCTTTGAAAATGAAAGCTACTCGCTGGACGTCATCGATTTACGCACGCAAAATAAAACCTGTTTAGACACTTGTCCCTTCCTCACAATATGCGTACTTCCATACGTGGGGTTTTGTAATAAAATAAACACCGTCTCTCATACATTCCCCAAACCGAGGAAGCATAGGTGCAGAATGTATACCCTGATTTCACAAACGTAATATCGTTTGTGAAATCAGGGTATAGGGTATAGGGGGAGAGTCTATTACCATTTTACCGTGCATAATTCCAAATTCCAATAAAACTTTCTTTACAAGCTTTAATTTAACTTGTGTGTGAAAAATGTTCGTATGTCTGTCTGTCTTTTCGGTTTAAATCTTGTGATCCATTTTTCAAACACTTGCTGCGGGTATCCGATTGAGCTGATATTTGGCATACGTGTCGAAATTCGGTGACAATGCAATAATATGGTACTATGAAGCTGGTCTGATGATGAAGTCGAAAGGTGGCCATAGGAACATGTGAAATATACAACATAATCCCCTCGTGTTTAGGCTTATTGGATTGGTATTGACAAGTATTTTACAACCAGATAGTGTTCAGGACCTGATGAAGCCAAAAGGTGGTCAATGGAACCCCGCCGTGTTTGGGCTCGTTGGATTTTCTTGACGAGTTCTTTAGACCCGGACAGTGTCCGGAGTCTGATGATGGAGCCGGAAAGAAACTATAGGAACTCCTCAACTAAGCAAGATATCTTCGTTGCTTTTGCTAAAAAAAAGGTATTTTTAAATTATGGCGATTTATTTTACATTTTTGAAGTTTCCGACGTTTCGATAAAACCCTATTCGTAATATTCACGTAAATCTAAATAAATCGTGGTTTTTTAACTTCTATAAACAATTTTGGATTATACCGTTGGACTGCAAAGTCAGAGGTCTCGGGTTCAAACCCAGGCACGCATATCTGCCTTTTCGAAAGCAAGTGCGTATTAAAAAATATTTATCACTTGCGTTAACGGCGAAGGAAAACATCGTGAGGAAACCTGCATGCCTAAGAGTTTCTCGAAGGTGTGTGAAGTTCGTCAACCCGCACTGGGCCAGCGTGGTGGACTATGGCCTTAACCCTTCAGTTTGAGAGGAGGCCCGTGCCCAACCCAACGGTGGAACAGTTTCTTAACAGGGCTAATATTATTATTATTTTAATATATATAAACAATACCCTTATAATATCTAGCATGAATAGGATTTTCAGGTCACCTCACATTTTTTCACAGCTTTTCACCAATTTCAAGGCTATAACTATTCCACTACAAGTGCTAGAATATTTTGTATGCAGGTTGTGTACATTTTCCGCCATTCATTCACATTATACCAAATAAAAATATGTTTAGCGGTACATAATATGAATTGTCTCGTAGGGTAGTTGACCCCCAATGCACTGGCTAGACCGTATTAAGGCCCGGACAGACGAATAGCACTTTAAACTATTAGTACTTGTAAAATGCAGTTTCATACGAAAATTATTATTTTTTTCTATAAAAAACGTAGCCGCACTAGGATTTACTCCTGTCGTAGCTGCGTTTACAAACATGAAAATTTACATACACAAACACTCAGACCGAAACAAATAATTGTGGATCACACAAAGATTTGTCCCGTGCGGGAATCGAACCCGCGACTATTAGACACAGTGGGTGGAGCCGCTTAAGCTCTTATCCAGTGCGCTAAATCGTCCGTCTTTAACTCAGTTGTGTTACGTATGAATAAATACTCGTTAAAATGGCAGATTTTTGGCGACTGATATAGGTTTGAGTTGCCAATCCTGGTATTTTGACCAAATTAGAAATGGGCATTTTTTATTTGTTTAATCCTTTACTGTATACAGTATAAAAGCTATTGTAATATTACAGGTGATATACAAATGAGTTTTCTCCTAGCGACCCTTTAAGTGTTAAGAAATGAGAAGGTCAACATTTTTCTAACTAGCTTTTAATAAACTCGAAATATTTGTTAGTTCTTCTTCATCTTCAAGTTATGGCTTCACACTAATTATAAGTGTATTTTGCCAGTGTCCAGTGAGATATATAATCGTGTTTGTTAATTTAATTCGACTCCCCGATGAATTTGATGACAACGATGATAATGAAATTAATGAAGTACCCCACCCTGGAAGTAAAGCGGTGGATACTTTACATACCAATTGCAACGGCCGTTTTGAAGGAAGTCGAAAAGGCACGTTTTATCACTTTGTTACAATTACCTTTACTCATGCACATATAAGAACACATAAAGGTTAATATTCCACCAACATTACACATTACTAGTCGAAATAACACAAGTTTTGGAAATTAAACAAATTGACAACATCACTCTTTGACTTCCCGCCAAAAACCTTCTATTTGTTAGTTGGTTTAGGTCGAATCTTACAAGTTTAATAAGAACTACTTTCTCTAATCGTACGAAGCTGTAATTTGACATGTTAGTTCAGTTCCATGACAATGCATTGTCATCGAAACTGATTCTACACCTAGGACTGTCTCCAGACGAAGGAACTCCTCAACGGCCAAGAGCATAGACATGAGATGTTGTATCCACGTGACGTGGCTGCATAAATGCTTGTTTATAAAAATGTCTTCTTCATTCTATTTATTTTTAATATACACGATTGGATCGCGGACTCCACTAAGAGGAACCGGAAAGAAACTCAGAAGAAAGAAAAAAGATAATGGAAAGGCAAGCTAAACACAGGCCGTGTTTAGCTTGCCTTTCCATTCTCTTTTTTTGTTTGTTGTTAATGCTGCTGGTCTATTCCAGGTCTAAGTTTTTGCTATGATCCTTATGTTGACTAACTTACGACCAAAAACGTTATTATAAAAAGATAGACGCGATTTTGACGTAAATATTGTTTCTACAAGTTCCAGAGTTTTTTCAAACGCCTAACTAAAATAGGTATTCATAAGAACGATACACTGTCGTTAAACTAAACATTGTTTGTACCTTGACCTCCAGCACTATTACGTAAGCGTACTCAATTTTGCACAGGTAACGTTAAAATATTTAAACTGTTTGAAATTCATGAACGAACAAAACGTAAGTTTTATACTCTTGTCTTAGAGGCATGTAATGTATGAGGATGATATTTTTTAATAATATATATGGATTTACAGACAGCACTAATCTGGGGTTTGTGCGGAGTAACCCAAACGCTGTCCAACCTTATATCATGCTCTGCGTGTGTGTGTGTGATGTGCGCTGTTGGCCGCGAGGCCTTTACAGCTACACCGAACTTAAGGGCGAGCGTGAAACCACTACGCTCGAGCCAGAAGGGCAAGGAGCGACATACTCGAGGCGCCCTCGGTTGGGACAGTCGCTGTGGGGGGACGGGGTGCACTACTAAGTGCACCGGTCAACCGCCGGCTATGGGAGGGGATCTACGACTACGTCGTCGTCGCCCGTATTCTGAGCGGAAAGAATGGATGACAAAGCATCGGGGGGATCGGAGAGAACATGTCGCGGCCTGCGGTGGCGGCAGGGGTCGGGGCGGGGATAGTAGTGCGCGGCCTGCGGCGGCGGCTACGATTAACGGATTCGCATGGGTAGATGCGTTCGCGAAGTGTCGTGTTGTCGCCTTTTTAATATAGGCGCGAATAGGTTCCGAGACCTAGATCGGAGTGGAGATCGACATTCCGTACGAACCAGGGGACTCCTACGGCTTTACGGAGTAAGCGGTTTTGAACCGCTTGGAGTTTATCGATGTGAGAGGGGGCCGAATTCCCGAATCATGCTCTGCGTGCCATTACACCTGCACGCAGCAGGATTTGATGTCTGCTACCGATAATGCAATATGTGTGGCCACCTTCTGGGCCGAATCCATGTAATTATAATCACGTTTGCCGTCGCTAAAAAGAATAATATATTATTATGTTTATTCTTCCAATCTTCACCTATGGTGTACAGACTTGGTCTATGACCAAATATCAAAAGTCCACGCTAGCTTGTCAGCGGTCCATGGAGCGGAGTATTAATATTTAACTCACAGACCACTTTAAGAACACCACACTGCGCTCCATGACGCAAATGCCGACGTAAGTCAGAAAGCCGCCACCTCAAATAGGACTGGGCCGGCTATGTTTACCGCATGGAAAATGACCAATAGGCCAAAATAATAACTGACTGGTCCCCACGTAATACGAAAAGACGACACAGTAGCCCCAGGCGGAGATGGCGGGCGAACTGGACACCTTCTTGAAAGACTGGCTTGACATAGCAACGGACACAGAGGAGTGGAAAAAGCGGAGAGAGAGCTCTGCCTAGCAATGGACTACAAATGGCTATTAATAATAATAACAATATTATCAGCCTATACAAAAGCGAAGGCCTTTGTGCAGTGGGACATCGACGTGATAAAGAGTAAGTCATACTCCAACGCGGAGCCATACGGATTGGTGAAGGAGTAATTGTTAAAGAGATAGAGAAGTAATTAGTTTATTTACAAAACTATATTAGTAATTTCATGTTTGGATACCAGGGCCCTTATTGACTATGCCCAATTGAACACGTAACGCGGTAAGTTACAAGAACAATGGGGGAGGGCATATGCTAAATGTCTTGCCGTGGTGCTCTGCGCCGGCCGACAGGCAAGAGATTCTTCGACCTCGCCGGCGAAATCGCTGTCTGATCCTACGTGCGGTATATGTATGAAGGAAGTAAGGATGTGAAGTAGGTGAGAATATGAATATGCTTTGGACGGCGATAGCAGTAGTGTTGTAAAACTGAGCGCTGAACCATAGCGTTTAACGCTGAGTCATCGCTTAGGGGCGTTGAAAAACGTTGAAATCTAAAGCGTTCAAGCGCCGACTCGAGCGTCTTTACAACAAACAACAGTATGCTTTGGAATTGAGTAACGCCGGAATCATAGATAATATATATTGTCAGATATAGAAATTGAACCCGGTACGGTCCATAACAGGTATCATAGAATGCCACGTTGGTCTAGTGATGCGTGATCCGGCTGACGATCACAAGGTCCTGGGTTTGAATCGGTAACGAGGTTGAACAAATTATGGTTATTCTACCGAAAAATACCTATTATTCCACTACATTACATTCCTATTATCCAACTACAGCTAAGGTGACCCCATAAGTACAAAAAAAAACAGTCATCAACATCGGTCAAACCATTTAAAAGGAGAATTACGAAACACTCACACGAAACTATATACAAAGAAATTTCACTCCATTAGTGTGACAACTTCCTCAGGAAGTGTTACTTCTGTAAAAAAATACTCTATACAGAGACACCGAGTGACATAATTATCCACCGTAACTCCAGTCGTTCGGAAAACGGATCTCTAAAACAGGGAGCGAGTGATCTGATGAAAGATGTTCCGAATCGATTTTGAACAACTAAGGAAACATTTACTGATTAGAAATTAATCGACTGGCTCGTTGATCTAGTGGTGTATAGTTCAGCTGGTGGTTCAGTGCCAGCTGGCTATCACGAGGTCCTGAAGAATCCTAGCTCGCACAATAAAAGGTTTTCTTATCGAAATATTCCCAGTACCGAGACTGGTATAATAGCCATAGGCCCTACTACCATTATAAAGGGATTATTAAATAGGATATTATTATATCCGCAGGATAAATGCGGTCGAAATGCGATCTCTGCGGAAGATGTACGGAGTCACGCTGACCGACCGTATTCGCAACAGCGTAGTAAGAAAGCGAGTAGGTATGAAAGATAGTATCGGTGTAAAGATGAGAAAGGGTATGCTCCGTTGGTTCGGGCATATAGAAAGAATGCCAGAAGAAAGAATGACAGAACAGATATACAATGCGAAAGTGGAAGGATGTAGGTACCGGGGAAGACCTAGACTATCTTACCATGACCGTGACTTACCGTGACACCTAGACCGTGTCTTATCTGAAGGGCAAGTCAAGAGTCTCCGTAACCGGCGAGTGTGTATGAGACGAACTATGAGAGAGGAGGAAGCCAGAGAGGTATGTAAGGAAAGAACCTGTTGGAACTCTGTAGTCTCTGCCTACCCCGCGAGGGAGCTGGCGTGATGATATAGATAGATAGATAGATTATTAAATAGGGACCTAACGTCGTCGGTGATATGTGGATGGTACAGTGTTTATTTTTTATAAACGACAATTAATATATAAATAAATAATGGATAAATATGTCTAAGTGATGGATGAAAGATTTGGAGATTGAATATGTCCATGAGTATGTGTACTTGGGCCAAATAGTTTCTATTCAGGCAAGGCAAGAAGTAGAAATTGCACACCGTATAGAAAATGCCTGGAGGAGCTTGTCGTCGATGAAAGCTTGTCGTCGAGCTCTTAAAAGGCGACCTCCCAATAAAATTGAAGCGTAGACTCATGGATATGTGCATTTTTTGACCAAACATCAGTAGTCCGCGCTCGCGGTTTGTCAGCGTTCTATGGAGCGTAGTATTCTTAATATAAAACTTACCGACCATGTTAGAAACACCACACTACGCTCCATAACCCAAATTGGCGACGCATGTCAAAAAGCCGCCAAGCTTAAGTGGGACTGGGCCGAACGAAAAATAACCAATGGGCCAAAATAATAACTGCCTTGTCCCCACGAAACACTAAAAGACAACGCCGTAGAGCCAGGCGGAGATGGAGGGACAAACTGGAAAACTTTTTGAAAGACTGGCCTGACATGGCAACAAACAGAGAGGAGTGGAAAAAGTGGAGGGAGGCCTTTGCCCAGCAGCGGGACACAAATGCCTCATAATAATAATACGACAATAATAAAACAATCGCGGATGGAATACTGATAAGATTACGAGTAAAAACAGGCGTATGCTGTGGGAACTACTGATGATGATGTAATTGCCAGAATGTTGAATAATAAGAGCAATTTATTAACAACTGAAGGGATTGAATCATATCTGAAAGGCAAGTCTAGAGTCTCCGTAACTGGCGAGCGTATATGTGACGAACTATGAGAGTGGAGGAAGCCAGAGGTCTGTAAAGAAAGAACCTGTGGAACTCTGTACTCTCTGCCCACCCCGCAAGGGAACTGGCGTGATGATATTGATAGATAGATTTACTAAAAACAGTATATCTACCGATCTATATCATCGTGCCCTTGCGAGGGTCGGCGGAGAGTACAGAAATACAAAATGTCCACCACGACCAAAACATCAGTCTTATGTTTGTGTTTTATCCTCAATAAAATGCAGTATTTATAGAATTCCTGTCTATATAGAAAATACTTTTCGTTATCAACATGGAAATCAACAACCGTTTCTAATATTTTTGTCATGCCTCTCTTATCTCATATGAACATATCAAAATATTGACAACCTGTAGTGTATGTACGTTTTTCAAGTACCTGCTATAGTTGTATAAGAACCAAAATTATCAGTTACCATTAGGCTCTTAAGAATTGAAGCGTATTAAAATTTATTGTTAGAAAAAATATTTGAGACAAGCCAGTATTCTAACTTACTTTCCTAATACATAAACATCATATAATTTAAAAAACATGGCAAGAGAAATTAAATGAAAGTTAAGCATACCGAGATTGTCGTAATATTATGACTTTGAAACCTTAGATATCTTGTGGAAAGTGAGAAATATAAATACAATACTAAGGGTGCCTTTTATATGCGGAAATGCCCACAGAACTCTATCAAAGACTCCAAACTCAAATAATTTTATTTTGTATAAGCCCAGGGGCGCTTTCCAATATTCAATTTATATTTTCTTTTTAATCGAATTTAACTACTTATCTACCACCGGAACGGAACGCAGCCTCCACTGAGAAGATCCGGCGAAGAAACTCAGCGGGCTTGTCTTTTTTTAATTAATTCTCTTTCTCTTTTTTACTCTCTATTTTTTTTAATCATATTGTGTGGATACAATGTTTAGGTTACAAATACATAGTTTACGATCCAGCTCCAGTGTGATGCCTTACGACCGAGATATGAGACTTATAGTGTTATTTATAAAGAGTGTCTAAAGGATTCCAGATGGACCAGTCCCGACTAGCAGCACCCGTTCACGATTATGACTACCGGAACAGCCATCACTCCCCGCGACCATATTAGAGGGAAGGGAATGGCCCGCGCCAGACAGCCAACGCAAGCAAAGACATTATAGTGAGCATGACACAACCAGAATGCAAAGCAGCAATACCCCAAAGAATGTAGTGTTAAAGGTCTAACACCGTGGTCTAGCGCATATCTTTATAACATGCACTTAAAGTACGCACCCTATATACCTAAACTGCTAAAGAAACAACATATCCAAAGCAAGTGAAAAAAATTACTACATATTATAAAACAAAGTCCCCCCCGTCGCGTCTGTCTGTCTGAACGCGATAAACTACCAAACAGATTTTCATACGGTTTTCGCCGCTGGACAGAGTGACACAGGGAAGGTTTATGTGTTATAATCAGAGATGGACAAAATGTTATCAAATTAATGATTAACCACCCCGCTTGGGAAATGTAGGCGTGATGGTGTATTAATGATTAACGATTACATTTTTTGATCTTCAAAGAGAACGATTAAACTTTTAATCTTGAATCATGACTGAATATTACAAAATGCAATTGTAATCATTAATCTGATTATATTTTGCCCATCTCTGGTTATAATTTACCCGTGCGAAGCCAGGGCTGTTCGCTAGTTTGTAATTAAGTCTATTAATTAAACAACTGTTATCGGATGTTATTAGGGGGAATATTTATTTTTATATTGGTACACTTTATTCCTTTTGAGAACTGAGAAAGGATTTAATATTCCCGCCACATGGTGGCCCAGCAGTTGTCCAAATCGTCGCGATCCAGTAACTACTGCAAATATAATGAGTTAAAGAGACGCCATACCCCGATCCTATATCAGGGCCCGTTTGGCTGATCGTCGAAAACAAGACAGCACTCTTGGTAATAAGGGTATCTACGGCAACTATAGCCCTAGTTAAGTGACTGGTATACCTCGAGAATGGATGAGGTCTGGCGGCAGGTCGTAAAAACAATGTTAAAGCACTAATATGTCTTACAATGATAAGACCTATATAAAAGTGAGGACAGCAAAAATTGGGAAATGGTAAGTTAAATAAGTTTATAGTATCCCATAATTTGTAAATAGATAAGTTAAGACACCCATAACGAAAAGTACTAAGTTATTGTTAATTGATTAATGAGCTCTAGCTTGCCTTAATTGGCCGTCCAGACAGCCGCTCAACGTGTATTCTTCAGGGGCGAAAGTGTTTTAGAGCATAAAGCCACAAGGTACTTCGTTGAAAGCGCAGCACACCTTTCGACACCCTTGAGACACAGCGGTGCTGCCCGCAGTCGTCTTATGACGATCATTTTGAGGGCCCATCTAGTGAGTGGTGAGTCACCACCTGTCAAAGATGATTAATTACACTCTGGTTATTGCAGGTGATCATAAACTTTTGCAATAGTTCACACTTTCATGTCCAACCAACCCTCATTTCCAGAAACCCATGACTTTCACTTGTCAAGGTCTGGTAGCTGATAATGTTCCTACATTTTCTGTAATTGGTATAAAAGGACCTCGCCGGCGTGTTCGAAGAATCTCTTGACAGCCGGCCGGTATGGCAAGACAGTTTGTCCTTCATCCTTCTTCCCTTGAAGCTTCCTTGATTAAGTTGCTTCTTTATTGGGCAGTTTTGCTCAAATGCATTGTTGTACACTCGCCCTCTTATCTAGAGAAACTGTTAAGGATATGCAGCCACAGCATACTTATACACATATATACAAATTTGATATTTACATAACGTTTAAGATTTTACATAATATGAAAGATATTATCGGTATAAAGATGAGACAGGGTATGTCGGAAGAACGAATGACAAAACAGATATACAATACGAAAGTGGAAGGATGTAGGTACTGGAGAAGACCTAGACTATCTTATTAGACCAAATAGACCGTGTCTTATTTGAAGGGCAAATCAAGAGTCTCCTTAAACGGCGAGCGTGAGACGAACTATGAGAGTAGAGGCAGCCAGAGATGTATGTAAGAAAAGAACCCGTTGAAACTCTGTACTCTCTGCTTACCCCGCAACTGATCTGGCGTGATGACATACATTGATAGACATAATATCCTCTTAAAGAGTGTCTATATGTTAGAGCCATGACACCAGAAACCCAAGATCCTGGTAAAAACAGCCGAAGAGTGAGTTATTGTTGCTAGTCACAGTCAAACCTAACACAATGGGTTATAGTTTTTATTAAAAACCATGACCAATCATAAAGTTAGGTTAAAATTAAATTAATTATTACCTGACCATCAACATAGCAAAGTATAATCTACATCTAGTATTAAAACAATAATGAATCATAAGTGTACAAACTTTATTATATGGCCATTGACACAGGACAGATGGGTGGATTTTTATTATATTTTATCCTTCCCATACAAATTCAAGTTAAAGATAAATGTGTGGTTTTCCTTATAGAAAAAGAACTTGTCAGCGATCACAAGCATTTTTCGAATGTTTTAATAAGCATGAAAGAGTATTATTTCAATAAACATTTGTTTCGCCAAATGTTTATAAAAGATGTTTTACATGGTTTTATTATAACCTGTTATAAAAAACACCAAAACATGATATGGTGTATTCCTCTGGCATTATTAAGCAAAGTTTTTTTTTTTTAAACGTAGCCACACACTAGGATTTATTCCTGTGTCGTGGGTGCATTGACAAACATGATCGTCCGTCTTATTTTATTCCAAATTACATTTTAATTGAAGATTTATGCAATAACTCGCTCATAAGTAGCAAATGGTGGGAATGACATGTTGTTACTAAAAGCTGATGGTTTTATGATATTAGACCTAGTAATAGTACTAACCCATCATGTCAGGCAGTGGACATGACCAGAAACAGGCATATTATCATAGTCATCAAATAAGCCATCAAAGCACCGAGTCTGTCTGTCTGAACACGATAAACTCAATAACTACCAACAGATTTTCATACGGTTTTCACCAATGGACGGAGTGATACAAGAGGAAGGTTTGTGTATAATTCACCCGTGCAAAGCCGGGGCGGGTCGCTAGTAGGGAATAAAAATATCATTATATTCATTAGGGTGTGCCAAAAAAAACTTTTTTTTTATTTTTTATTATGTACCATGAAATTATCGTCTGAGATGACGAAAAAAAAATTGTGTTAAAGTTTCAGCTCTTAATATTAATATTAAGAGGTGGCGCATTAGAGTTTTTCTTTTTTTCTTTAATCCCATACAAAAAAATTCATATCACACCATTCCTTGTTCGTACATCAAAATTTTTTAAGAGTTTTTTGTAGGAAATTGAACGTTCTACAAAAAAGGTTCCATACATTTTTTTCGCACGCCTCGCCATTTTAAAGATATTCAAGATTGAAATTTAAAGATTTTAAGGTACATTTCTTTTTTGCTTCTGAATTTTGTAAGTCGTTGACAAATGAAAGTTATGAAATGCGCAATACATATTTTTGCAGGAAATTAAATAATGCTCTACAAAAAAGGTCTCTTATGCTTAGTCGATTAGAATAAGCGTTTGAAAGATATTTATGATCAAAGTTCAATACTTATCGCTCTTACTAATTTTTCAACATTTTCATCGGAAAGTTTCGAAAAAATTAATGCAAATTTAAGTTTTTATCAGCACAAAAATACATTTATCTATTATTTAAATTATTTTTTTCGAAACTAATGAATTATAATAAAACTTTTCCGAAGAAAATGTTGAAAAATTAGTAAGAGCGATAAGTATTGAACTTTGATCATAAATATCTTTCAAACGCTTATTCTAATCGACTAAGCATAAGAGACCTTTTTTGTAGAGCATTTAATTTCCTGCAAAAATATGTATTGCGCATTTCATAACGTTCATTTGTCAACGACTTACAAAATTCAGAAGCAAAAAAGAAATGTACCTTAAAATCTTTAAATTTCAATCTTGAATATCTGTAAAATGGCGAGGCGTGCGAAAAAAATGTATGAAACCTTTTTTGTAGAACGTTCAATTTCCTACAAAAAACTCTTGAAAAATTTTGATGTACGAACAACGAATGGTGTGATATGAATTTTTTTGTATGGGACTAAAGAAAAAAAGAAAAACTCTAATGCGCCACCTCTTAATATTAATATTAAGAGCTGAAACTTTAACACAATTTTTTTTTCGTCATCTCAGACGATAATTTCATGGTACATAATAAAAAAAAAAAAGTTTTTTTTGGCACACCCTAATATTCATGACTAGCTGAACCCGCAACTTCGTTCTCGTTATTTTTAGGCGTGTATTTCTTATTCTTAAGTTTTTTTTTTTAAGACCAAAGGTAACCTATGTCCATTCCCTGGATAAAATCTATGTCCTAGCCGAATTTATCAAAATCTTTACAGCAGTTTGGGCGTGGAAAGGTATCAGACAAACAGACAGATAGGCAGAGTTACTTTCGAATTTATAATACATAACAGTTTTCCGCGACTTCGTCGTGCCCGGTCGACAACAGCGCCAAGTACCGGGTCTATGTTACTTCTGGATAAGGTAGCTTTCTAATGGTAAAAGAATTTTTGAAATCGGTTCAGTAGTTTTTAAGTTTATTCGTTACAAACAAAAAATACAAATCTTTCCTCTTTATAATATTAGTATAGATGGTAAACCAAGTTCATATATCCATACTTATTAATGTGAGAGTAACTCTGCTCATCTGTGATCTTTTCACACCTAAATTGCCGATCGGAATTTGACTGAATTAGGCAAGGACATAGATGGCATCTCAGGCCATACATAGGCCAGCCTTTGCCAGCCAAACTCAAAACGCGGGAAACAGCTATTCATTAATAATTATCATTATATAATTGACCCAGAATGTCATAATAAAATGCATAAGTTAAAATTACCAAGTTAAATCTTGCATTCTGGCACATGAAGGTCATTTTTATAAAAATGTTATGTTTGAAATGTCAAAGTTACAATTTCAAAGCACAGAGGAGTAGGAAGTCTACTGCAAGTAATCCAAGGTCTTCTAGCCGCAGTCATAAATCCATCAAGTTTTACAAATCAATTCCTGCAGATACAGGATTGTTATTTTATTGTATAATTCGGTTTATTAGTATCGATTTCATGGGAACATATATCAGAAATATGGTAGAAACTTGATGAACAAATTTAAAGAAGAAAAGAATTTGCTTTTCATTGTAACATTAACTTGGTTGTCACAAAGTAAAGCAGGGTCTGTACCTGCTTTACTTTGTGGCAACCATAAACATGCTATAGATGGCTCTTGGTAAATAGGTTGAAGGAACAACAACATCTATCAAACTACAAACAATATCAACATATAATAAAACTGTAAGTAAGTCGTGTCTGAACATGGAATATTTTTAGGAAATAACAACCCAGGGGTATAATTCTACAATTTTTGGCTTTCGTGTCTGTTTGTCTGTCTGTCAGAGGGTATGAACCAGCATCACACAAAAACTACCAGGCGGATTTTGATGAAACTTTGCATGCAGATACCTTGAAGTATTGGCTAACGTATTGTATAGTATTCATCCTGGAAGATCAAAAGGTTTTTCCAGATAAGACGAAAATAAGCAATACATTAATTTTCTAAAAAGACACTTTATTCATAACCTATTTGATGGATTTCAATAAAATTTTGTGTAATTGTAACCTGTACAAAAGGTCACAACTCTGTATACTTATATCTGATAAGATAGTAGACCCCATAAAGGATCTGGCATGATGGTAATCTCAGAAAGTTTCAACAAGCCTTTTCTTAAATACCTCATTGTAATAATAACAACATAATGTGAGTTTTAGCATTACCAGCTGAGATACAGCCAGAACAAGTTAATTATCACTACATATAAAACAAAGTCACTACATATAAGTATAAGCCCCATATGTCTGTCTGTCTGAACATAATAAACTTAATTACTACTGAACAGATTTTCATACAGCTTTACCTCTGGATGGAGAGACTTAAGTATAATTCACTAGTGTAAAGCCAGAGTGGGTCACTAGTTTTTAAATAAAGGGCCTAACACATGTGAAAATTAATAAAATGGCAGAGCAGCGGCTTGTAATTTTCTATTAGTGAATAGCTTTACCAGACAAGAGTAATGGTGATCATAAGGCCCTTCCTATTAAAACTGCTGCCTTGGTGATTTAAGGTTGGTCTAAAGTTCAAATCTTAGGTTAAGCGAAGTGTAGGTTTTTATTAAAAAATTCGCATATCAGCCTGGAAGCTGGAATTATCTATGAATATGAGATTGTAAACTAGTGACCTATTAAATTAAGAATTCCCACTGTTGGAAGTGAGTATGCCTCCCCAGCTTCGAGAATATGGGCATGACAGTATTTATTTGTTTCACATTGAATAAAAACATTCTTAACTAAAATTTTATATGAAGCAGATTTTTGACCACAGTTAACAACATCGCATTCTTTCTATATGAAAATTTGGTTAGCAAACTAGTCATTATAGTGAAAATGTCTAAATGCCAAAAAGTGCACATAACAGATATTCATTTGATAACAACGCAATTGTAATTAATTAAAGATAGACCAAACCATAGATATGGAAAGAGTACACTATTATGAATCTGAATATATGACAATAATTAACAAACTATTCTTCAGTGAGCTTGTATGATGAGAAAGCCAGAGGTCTGTAAAGAAATAACCTGTTGGAACTCTATACTCTCTGCCTACCTTGCAAGGAATCTGACATGACGATATAGATAGATAAACTATCCAGTATTAGGAGTGTACATGCGAAAAATATAATTATCAGGCCACTATCCGATTTAGCCCATGATAGACGATTTAGCGCACTGGTTAAGAGCTTAAGCTTCTCCGTCCACTGTGTCTAATAGTCGCAGGTTTGATTACCGCAACGGTCAAATCTTTGTATGAGCCACAATTATTTGTTCCGGCCTGAGTATTTGTGTATGAGAATTTTCATGTTTGTTAATGCACCCATGACACAGGAATAAATCCTAGTGTGGGGATACGTTTTTTTAAAAACAAATACAATAAACCTATAGGTTAACAGTGATATTTTTATATCAGTTTTAACGTGTCACTCACTTTCCAAGCATTGTCAGGAGCAAAAAATTTTCATATTCGCGGGTAAATAGCAAAGTCTAGCAAGGTGATCTTTTAGCTAACTAAATTTATATTATTGTGGAGTGATGATATAGATAGATAGATGACAAATATAGTTATTATTTACTTGGTGGTCTAAAAGAGGCTGCAAGTGACCACTTAATACAATGGGAAAATTTGGAAAATTATTTTGTTATTTAATGTGGACAATCTTAATAAAGGTGGATTCAGCGAGCTTGCATAATTAAACAACATCGTTAAAACAAATTCTTCACTCAAATCTTCACCCCAGGAGCACTTAAACAATTAAAATTTACAGTTAAGTTAAACATTAAAGATATTCTTGTAATTCCAACAATGCATAATAATTACCACATAAAATTGTTCCAGCCACAGACTAACCACACAATACACAAATTAACAGCAATAAGAGAATTCTAATTAAGAACTTTGGACTTTTGCCAGTAATTATATCCTCAGTCTAACCAACTAGTGAAAGTGATTGAGAATAAAAGCATTTACCTTACTTCCTAATAAAGAATGTTTCAGAATGCCACATGTAGCTCTAACAAACATGTATATGTCAAAATTTATTGATAATGTTTAGTGTGAAAGTAAGAGTTTGCACTATTGTCTGTGATAGTAAATTATAATACATAATTAGTACGGTTTACGATTGATGAACTGGGATCGCTAACAGCTGATCCGTCGGCTATATTAATCGTAACGAGTACGGAACAAAAGTAGGCCAAACATGTAGACTAGATCTCCGCGACGCGCGGCGCCGCACGCGCCGATTCGACCATACAACGCCGGACGATTCATTTTGTTTACACTGTCAGCGCATCCGCGCCTAACAACCTCCCAAAATCTGTCAACGTGACAATAGAAAATTCGCAACGAGCAGAACATCGGTCCTAATAACAAAGACGAATCAGCTCGATGCTCGTAAACGATAGATTAATGTAGTTACCTCGGCGGTCCTTGGCGATTTTTGCGTTTGTTGTTCATATCTCCTTCACCCGACTGCCCTGGCGGGTAGGCACCTTCTCGTCTGCGCGTAGGGACCGGAATTTTGGCTAATTATCACTTCTTTCTTTTACAACACAGTCCTTTCAACTTTCGCGGATGCACTAAACTGCAGTTGATATTAGGAGTTAGCACTCGAAATGCGACGACAGGGATGCATCGATTCCCCTAAAGTTGTTTGACATTTGCTAACAAATATAAATTTAAATATATTTGAGTACAAAATCGCAGTTCGATTTATTCTCGGGAACTAATCCCGGAAAATAAACGGGTTGGCAGATTTCTCGTGCCTGCAATCAGCGCAGGAATACAACATGGCGCTGTGACGTATTCATTAGGCGAATTGCAAATTCACATAAACACACTTGTTACAATCTAAATCACAACAAATTGGTCACTAAAAGTGTAAGAAATTTTTCAAATAACTTTTTGGTTAAATACCGCGATATGATAAATAGAAATCACTAATAGGGTCAACGTTTGACCGACATCCCACTTTAGAACTTTCAATATGGCGGAAAGGTATTTGACTTTTAGTGTTGCCTACTGAATTATTTAGAAAAACATTGAGAATGGTCCAATAACTTTTATTGCGTATGATTTTTCACATAGAATATATATATGTGATTTGTATGTCTATGGATTTTTTTACCACCATTAATTAATAAAATAATAAACAAGAGAAGTGTTCTTGCCATCTTTGTTTCAATTCCTTAAACGTGTGTTATTTGAATAATGATCATTTTTATAAGAGAGTTTGGCAACAAAAAATCTCTACTCCTATTACAGTCACGCGCAAGTGTGAACAAGAAGTGAAAACTGAATAATTAACTCATTATTTCAATGATTGCAAGAGTGATAGAGGTTTGACCCTTGGACTGCAAAGTCAGAGGTGTTGGGTTTAAACCCAAGCACGCACCTCTGCCTTTTAGAAAGCACATCCGTATTAAAAAAAATATTATCACTTGTTTTAACGGTGAAGGAAAATATCGTGAGGAAACCCGCATGCCTAAGAATATCTCGAAAATGTGTGAACTGTGAAGTTCGCTAACCCGCACTGGGCCAGCGTGGTGGACCATGGCCTAAACCCCCTCAACTTGAGAAGAGGTCGGTGCCCAACGGTGTAAGAGTTTCTTAACAGGGCTAATATTATTATTTTATTGAGTGTTTGCAATTTATACTAAATAATAAATTTCTATCGGTAGGTAGTCTCTGCCTACACTGCAAGGGAGCTGGCGTGATCATATGGATATCATAATGCGTTTTACGTGGGAGCTCCCTTCGGCGTTAGGTTGGTAAAAAAATACCAAATTATTCTAAGATCCTTATAATTATATAAAACCCTGTTGAACTCCCGCAAGGTATCTGACATAATTATTTATATAAACACGCCATTTCCCTTGCGAGGTAGGCAGAGAATACATAGTTCCAACAGCTTCATCTGGCGTGATACTATAGATAAATCTATTTCTAAAGTCATCTTGAATGGATTAGTGTGATAGATATGTTTTTTTCCTATTTCTAACGTATTTTCGTATACCTATGCTTTTATAGTCATCGTCTTTACCCATGGATATAATACAATGGATTGAGCACCCTGCGAAAAAAATGGGATGACAAGGATACTCCCTGAGAGCCCTACGTCTCTTTCTAAGTAGGGTAACCAAACATTGGTACGATTATGGACTTGTTGACATATAATAAATATAATTCTCGGGCACTGTTTATTGCCGCAATTCTTTCATTCTACGCATATGCCGCATCTTAAATGAGTAGTAGTCAAAGTTTTTGATTAAATTGTCCATTTTCTTGCTAACTGTAAATTTTTTTTCAGAATCTGTATATTCAGCTCCAAATATCGCCAAATTTAGGATAGTCCCCTAGAGCCTTTTTCCTATATCTACAACGGTTGAGATAGCTGCTCTTACTGCCTCATCTTAATCCATTCTGTATATAAAGACGATTTAAGAACCTTAATAGTTTAGAACTCGGTAATAAATGGTTTACAGCGTATTTAAACTACATCATAAATAGGTATAGTCCATATTAGTTCTATCTTATGGTCACCGTACTGCATCGTAATGTAACTTCATAAAGTACATAATTTATTTCAAGCCTCTGAGTGTGTGGTGGTTTTGGTTCTCTTCGTGGTTTGCTTGGTATGACTTCTCTTCGTGGTAAGGTTAGTATGACTAAATTAGGTAAAGCCATGAACTTATAACCCTAAATAGATTGAGTGCTGTCGAAATTTTGCTAAAGAAAATTAAACTCTTACTCACAGACAATTTTCTATGATTTAAACCATGATGAGTGAGAACTATAGCCTGGAGCCAGGTGTCCCGCTCGCACTCATTACAATGCAGTAAAGTGGTCATGAGGTCTATCTATCTATATCATCACGCCAGCTTCATAATCACACTGAACGTCGTAGAGTAAACACTGTTATAGTTACGTGAGCAATTTTAAAATCAAATTCTGTGTTTAAAGTACTTACTATTACGAGTGTTATATATGTGTGTGAAGCACTTGTGGTGAGCCGTATGGTTGTGTGATCACCGGAACCAATTATCAACAAACCAAGGAGTAAGGACAAATTTTCATTCTATAAACTACGTGCAAATTATCTTGCCTACCCACGACCTGCTGTGATCGTGCACTCTAGCGCTGATTTCTATAGCGCCTGAATAAATTACAAGTTCACAACTTCTAATTAACAACACCCATATTGAATTTTTTCGAAAGTCGTGGTTGTGTCTGCAAACCCTGCCAAGATATGAATAAGCAAACTTGTAACGCTTGCAGAGTGGTGATAGCAGAGAAAAGGTATATGAGCTGCCTGGGTTGCAAGCAGAAGTATGACCTTCAATGCGCTAATCTCTCACCAAAGCGATGAATGATGAGAATAGGCGTAGTTGGAGATGTTTGGAATGCAAGAGCAAATTACCTAAAAAAGATAATACGAACACACCTATACGTTCGCTACATCAGTCGCAGTCTACTTCCGCCGATGAGTCGGACAATAATAATGTAACGCTGAGAAAAAAAACGGAAACCACGTTTGGTTATGTCATAGAAGATAAGCTGAGGGAGGTTTTAGAAGCCGAAACATTGGAAATCTGGACCGTTGTTGAGTTGAGCCTGAAAGGATTATCTGAGCAGCTTGTTACAATAAAGGAACAATGCTCAGGGTATCAGGAGTCTACGGAGTTCGTAAGTAGCCAGTACGACGAGTTGAGAAAAGATCTAGTGGATTTGAAAAAGCTTCTTGCGGTAACTTCTTCTGAATTAAAATGCGTCAGGGAAGAAAATAAAACCCTCAAGGATAGCCTTAATGCTCAGGCTGTTAGAATTAAGGCATTGGAAGAGGAAAACTTGAAGCACCAACAGTGGTCAAGAATGCAGAACATTGAGGTGACAGGGATTCCGGAAAATAAGGCAGAAGATACACTACAAATTGTGATGAAATTATCAGAACATATTGGAGCTCCTCTTCAGCCGGCGGATATAGAGTTCGCACATCGGGTACAGCCGCGCCGTACCGTGAGTGCTGCTCGCGCACGCTCCATTATTGTCCGTTTAAGACAGCGTGCTATCAAGGACGGTATCGTGGCGGCGTCTCGTAAGCATCGCACAATGAATGCTAGGGACTTAGGAATGGGTGACGAGACCAATCGAATTTTAATAAACGAACATCTTACGAAAGAAAACAAAATTCTATTAAATACTTGCAAACAAAGAGCCAGAGAAGCAAATTATAAATTTATCTGGATAAAAAACTGTCGAGTCTTTGTCCGAAAAGACGAGACCTCGCCCCCCATTCCAATATCATCGTCGGTGGATATATCTAGGATTGTTTAAATCGCTTTAAAGACAATTACTATTTACAAATTCTTAAATTAAAAAGTAAACTGCATACTCAGAGCATTTTTAACACGCCTCATAACACAACATTACACAAATACATCATATACATATCTTTCTCCGCATCACTCTTTTTTTATTTACGTCACAAATACTTTGCCCCTATTCGCAGAACTCATACTAGTCTCCTAATCTGTTACAATACAAAGTGCAAGCATTTTATACGCACATATTGTCTAATAAAATCTGCCTTTATGTTTCATTATCAGTTTCAATATAGCTACATCATTGAAAATGGATAAAACTAGTAATAAACTAACCTTGTTTTGACATGATAAACTACCACCCATATTATTTGTTAAGTGCGCAAAATCTTTGTCTTTCCCGATAGCATTACTCTTCAACAGATGTCTTCGTGATGGTTTCTTTCCGAATATTTGGAAGAAAGCACATGTTGTTCCTACACATAAGAAAGGGCTCAGAACCGGCATTGAGAACTACCGGCCGATATCAATACTCAACGTCTTTAGTAAATTATTAGAGAAAGTTGTTCACACTCTCGTATATCCCATTGTATCGCTTTCAATACCCTCAGAACAACATGGATTCATTAAAGGACGTTCTACAGCATCAAATTTGGGTACATTAATTGATGATTGGGTACGTTTCATGTGGCATTTGGCATTTTCTGCTGGAATATCCAAAAGTCAAAAACGCAAGTCTTTCACTATGACTTGCGTTTTTTAATACACCATCGCTTGAAAAAAGAAGAGCGCTTCTGGATCTGAATTTCATGTACAAATTACTACACAACCAATTGGATTGTCCATCGCTGATTAAAAGTCTAAAGTTTAACGCCCCTCATCGGATACCCCGTAAAGCAATGGCAATAATGGTTCATCCATTTCGGAGCACAGTTTTAGGATACAATTCGCCGATTCCCAGGTTGTGCAGAGCTGTTAATAAATATTGCATAGACGCAATCGACATATTTTCAGTAAAATCGCATGAATTTCGTAGACTTATTTTCGAAAACTTACCCAACTAACATTTATTTGCCAAACCTCATGACATTAATTAAAATATTTGCAATTTTATTATAGTGTGATTAATTAATATTTCTTTGTATTTCATTTTATTGTTATTATTTTTCATTCTGAAAGTTAGTGATTTAATTTTATTTTATAATTAATTATGATTGTTCTAAGTAATAATATATCTGTCAATAATCCGTCAATAATATATAGAATAAATACTTGTTATGCATGCTGTATTCACCTGTAATTAGTTATGCAATTGGTCATGAACTCAAAATTTGTATCACTTGCAAATGAATTATTGTACATAACTGTTGGTGAATCTAATTAAATAAATAAATGACGTAGCCACGAACATGGACGGTGGTTCTCTAGTGGATGTGGTCTATACTGATTTTGAGAAAGCTTTTGATCGTGTAGACCACATCATACTATTACGTAAGCTACATGAACTGGGCATACGAGGTAATCTGTTGAGGTAGATGGAATCATATCTACAAAAACGGTCTCAAGCAGAAGTTGCGGGAGGATTTTGTTCTAACTTTGTGGAAATTACCTCTGGAGTCCCTCAAGGCTCCGTTTTGGGCCCCCTTCTGTACGCGTGTTACTTATATGACGTGAAAAGTGTTTTCAACATGGTAGGTAACTCCTAATGTACGCTGATGACACCAATTTAAGCAAATCAAGGATCACTCTGTCTGTAGAAAACTGCAGGCCGATCTTAATAGGCTGTGAAATTATTACATAGATAATCGTACAGGAATTATTGCCAGTAAATGTCATTATATCTCTTTTACGAGAAAGATGCATCCGATTAAATTTGAATATCAAATAAATCGATTTAATATAAATAAAGTAAAGCTAGTAAAAGATCTAGGGATCCTACTCGATGTTAAATTAACATTCTCTGACCATATCGATGCTATAACGCGCTCAGTCTACAAAAGCCTTGGTTTTATCTTGCGTGTTAGTAAACCTTTCTCTGATATTAACTGCATAAAACTACTTTATAGCTCGAATGTCAGAAGTATTCTCGAATATTGCTGTACGATATTGAACCCTCATTACATAACGCATGTCAACGATTTGGAAAATATTGAACATAAGTTTATAAAATACTTAAACTTTAAAAAGTTCAGAAATTCCAAAGGCTACGAAGCATCATGTAGGTATCACAATCTCTCAACGCAGGAGAACCGCCGTACATTACTGGATATGGTTTTCTTACATGGATTGTGCACACATTGATCGTGCAGAGTTGATTCATAGAGTCCTCTGTTTCTGTGCTCCTAAAACTCGAACTAGGCACACAAGTTTGTTTGCTGTTGCTAGATCATCAACACATTATGCACAAGATTCGGTAATTAACCGCTTACAAAAAGTCTATAATAAGAAATTTTTCTTCACTGATATATTCCACAGTAATAAGAGTGCATTTAAAAGAGATATTATGCAGTTTTTAAAGCGGGAGGGCAAATAATAACGATACATATATACGCAACCAACACACACACACACACACGCGCGCACGCACAGGCGCACACACACACATACACACACACATGCACACACACTCGCGCACACACACATATACAAACACACACAACATATGTAATTTTTTCTTATAGATATGTAATATTCGTTCACAAAGATATTTTCTTTTTTAGTTTAGAATGTTTTATATTACTCTACTGGCTGTTCGATTATAAAAAAAGTTAAAAAATGTGAATCCTTTCTTGACTGTAAGCTTAGAGCAAAAGTTGAGATTGAGAGATATTTAAGAGATGTGGATTTTGTATCAATAAAAATAAAAAATAATAAAAATCTTCCTCGTTCCAACAGGTTCTTTCCTTACATACCTCTCTGGCTTCCTCCATTCTCATAGTTCGTCTCATACACACTCGCCGGTTACGGAGACTTTTGACTTGCCCTTCAGATAAGACACGGTCTATTTGGTCATTGTAAGATAGTCTAGGTCTTCCCCGGTAACTACATCCTTCCACTTTCGCATTGTATATCTGTTTTGTCATTCTTTCTTTTGACATTCTTTCTATATGCCCGAACCAACGGAGCATACCCTTTCTCATCTTTACACCGATACTATCTTTCATACCTACTCACTTTCTTACTACGCTGTTGCGAATACGGTCGGTCAGCGTGACTTCACCGCACATCTTCCGCAGAGATCGCATTTCAACCGCATTTATCCTGCTTTCGTTCTCCTTCTTACACACCCAGCTCTCGCTACCATATAACAGCGTTGGGACAAGCACTCCATTATGTATGGCCAGCTGCGCCTTTCGGCTTAAGTGCCGGCTCCCAAGTAGCTTTCCCATCGCGCCATTCACTCTGTTCCCTGCACTCACTCTTCTCTCTATGTCAGCGGTGTATTTCCCATCCTAACTGAAGGCGCATCCAAGATATACAAACTCATTCGCTTGCTCCAGCACATCGTTAACAATCACAATCCTTGCATTCGATCTGGTTTCTTCCCGTTCAAAAACCATAATTTAGGTTTTCTTCACATTCAAATGTAAACCATGGTTCGTCTCTCATAACTGTGACTAGTGTTTGCAGATCAGTGGCTGTTGGCGCTATCAAAACCGCGTCATCTGAATACAATAGGAGGTTTACCACTAGATCACCCATTTTTACCCCTTCATTCATCGCATTCAGTCTTTGAAGACTTTTACCCAGATATATTATAAACAGTCTAGCGGACAACACGCAACCCTGCTTGACGCCGATTTTAACGTCAAACCAAGGTGATATGTTACCACCCACCCGTACGCATGCCTTGCTGTCCACATAGGTGGAATGGACGGTTCGCAACAGAGTGCCGTTTATACCATACTCTGGCAAAATGTCCCATAGTCTCTTTCGCACAACTCTATCCTCCTAAACCATTCTTCACCTCCCAAACCTCCACTCTATCATCCTAAACGCCTTCTCCAGATCCACAAAACCGTAGAAAACCTTCCGGGCTACTGCCAGATGCTTCTCTACGATGTTGCGGAGGGAGAAAAATTGATTCGAACATCCTCTTCCAGACCTGAAACCTCCCTGTGCCTCGCACAACACTCCATCGGACTTCTCGCGCATTCTCCGTTCAATCATTTTGCCGTACACCTTAGCTGCCAGGCTGATCAAACTGATGGCCCTGTAATTGGCGCAGTCATATTATGAGCACTTGCCTTTATGGCGCAGTCATATTATGGGTACTATGACTGCGCGGCGCCAATCTGTACGGACTCTACCAGCCTTCCAGCAAAGATTTGCAAGGACCCAAAAAGTGTCCCGGACGCAAGTTCCACCATATTTAATCATCTCGGCAGATATCATGTCTATTCCCGTATCTTTACCATTTTTCATACTTCGTATCGCCCATTCAACTTCTTCCATAGTGATGTCCTCTGTGGATTCTGCTGCCGCAATCTCGCCCCTGGGCTCGTCTGTGGCACCAGCATCCGGGGCATCCTCATACATTTCTCCAAAGTATTCACTCCACCGGTTTAGCACAGCCAGTGTGTCTGCAAGAATGTCACCATCTTTAGATTTTTTTCCATTCTAGAGCCTGACGATTCAGCTCGAGCCTTTCTCACCTTGCTCCAAAAGAGTTTGATGTTGTTCTCGAAGTTTTTTGCCAGCCTCTCCTCCTTAATCGCACTAGCTCTTTCACGCTTTTTTTCACTAAAGTATTGGTTGGCATTCTTGCATTTCTTTCTTCATCTCTGTCATACTGTCATTTAGATTCAGAGAAGAAACATAGTCCTGCCCCGCTTTCTTCTTACTTTCTACAGAGCTTTTTAAGTCTGCGTCCCACCATGCATCCCCTTTTGCTGTGCTATGCTTCTTTGAGCAGCCACATACTTCTTTCGCTGATTCTACCAAACTCTCTTTCAGGCAATTTCAGCATTCATCTATGTTTGTGTCCGAAGAACCTGCTGTCAAAAACTTGTCCGGGCTCTGTCTTCATACGTTCTCCTTACGCTCTCATCTTGCAACTTTTCAACCTTGATTCTTTCAAGGCCTCTGAAGGGGATACGTTCTCGCCAGTGCCTCCACTTCCCGAACAAATCACTAAACCACGCAATTACGAGATAGTGGTCCGATTCAAGAGTGGGGCCTCTATACGCACGCGTATCTTGAAGTTTACTTTGGAGACGGTTATCTACCAGGATCAAATCTATCATGCTTTTCTGTTCGTTTTTTCTCCACGTATACGTATGAATATCCTTGTGTTGGAATATTGTATTAGACACAAGGAGACCTCTTTTCAAACATACATCTACAATAAGCTTACCCGCATCCTTCACTCTCTTATCACCATAAGGACCTAGAGCAGCGTCGCAAGTTTGCCGCCTGGTTCCCACCCATCCGTTCAGGTCACCACACAAAATTAACTTTTCATTCGCATCAGCCAGATCCAGAACTTCCCTGACATTATCACAAAACTTCTCAAGGTCCTGGGGTGTCGACGAGCTTACGGGAGCGTAGGCTCCAACCAAAAACACTCTAGTGACACCCAGTTTTAAACGGACCCAGAGAAGTCTCGCATCATGCAGGTCATAATTTCTCACTCCAGAAGCCAGGCGACGGGACAACAAGATACCCACCCCCATGCTGGCACGATCGCTCTGTGGCACTCCAGACCACAGAGCCATCATGCCGTCAGGGAGATCACAGGTTTCACTGCCCCTTCGCTTAGTCTCTCTTTCATTACATGAATCACTTCATGCATCTTATTTTCCATACCACCTCTTACATTCCAGGTGCCTATTCGGTACTCTGCACCCCACGACTCGCTAGATCGGGCCCGGCGTGATGGGTGGCGGCCCCCATCACCGCTTCTGCCTGTGTTCGAACCGACGGGGGCGGACCGGTACGCTTCGCCTCGGGGGGACGCCCTAGCCCGCACTGCGGTACTTCCTCGGTCCAAGATTGCAACCATAATGACTGGCAGGGGTCGCGACGAGCACGCTCTTGGACAAAACCCCCTAGTAAGGTAGATCTAATATGGACTATACCAATTTATGATGTAGTTTAAATACGCTGTAAACCATTTATAACCGAGTTCTAAACTAACACGGTTCTTAATTCGTCTGTATATACAGGATGGGTCTGTAAGGGCAGCTATCTCAACCCGTTATAGCTACAGAAAAACGGCTTTTAGAACGTCTCATAAAAAAATCGTACGAGTATACAATACCTGGGTTACCTTCTATTTGAGAAGAATGACCAGTTTATATATTTATTAAAAAATTATTGGTAAAAATAGCTGAATTTAACCTTTTCTACCTACCCTGCCAAAGCTTGCAAGATGGTGTAATAATATTTGAAAATATGCATTGCGAGCTACGTATGTAAAAAAAAAGTATAGTCAAAGTTTCGTCAGTATATTTCGAGCCAGTCTTCTCCTAAGAATATACAATTCATTTTCATAATCGAAATCATGTTTAGATATCTTTAATAATACTAATAAATTCTTTATTTCGACCAACTGGTATCACGTGTTAGTGAAACATTTAGACTCAATATTAGGGTTAGCAAAGAAACAAATTCATGTATCGTTAAGTCTATCAGCCACGGCTTTTAGGATGCTGTTGGAACTGCTCCAAACCTTTAATTAATAAGTATACTGTTACGTCTTCAATGCTCCCCGATATCTCGTGATCCCTTTATCGGGGAATGTTAATTTCTAAACGCATTAAACAACACCCTTAGGTCCCCTATCGATTCGTCAAAAATCTAGAATCCGCGCTTAAGTGCTAAAACATCTAGAAGGTAAACAAGTACCTACTTGGTCACGTATAAATAGGTATGTACTAATAATACCGCTTTGTGTGCCGCGTCAGCTATTGTTCGATGTACTTAGAGGGTTCGCGTTCGTTCTAGAACTTCCATACGAGTATAAAAGGAACAGCAGTGACGGACAGTGGTCACTCCACCCCCCTGCTGATCGCCTCACTGGGCTTCGCATTGGCTCGCCAATGGTTCAACCCGGTGGGGTCGGGGTCGCAAGGGTGGAGTTCAAAAGACACCATTGGTCCACAACGCGGTATCCGCGTCATCCCGCTCACACTATCATAGCGTATTAATCACAAACTCAAGGCCCCGCACGTGTTTATGTGCGGCGTTATGGAAATCTCAGCCAGGGGGCAATACGCCCCGAAGCCGATTCTTCACACCCATTACCGGGTGTGTGCGAAGACTCGATGACAGACAGTCTCTTGTGGGAAGCGACAGCGACCAAAACGAGAACAAGCGATCAAAGTGAAATACACCGGCGACCTAAGTAACGATATATAATAATAATAATAATAAGTCATTTAATCCAGGCAACTGAAATTTTACAAAAATATTTTGTTAAACTTACGGGCCCATAGAATAAATACCTTACAGACTAACATACATATAATATATAAAAACTTATAAACTAAGTAACATGTGTTGCCGGCGACATGTTGCGCTGTACGGGGGTATCTCTCAGTCTCCCACGAAATCTTCTAAAAAGGACACCCTTCGGCCAGTAGTCCTCGCTCATGAAGGTCTCCAATTTGGCAGTGGGAACTCGCACAACAAAGGAATTAAAAGCCTCATTGTGTTGCGAATTCAACTTCTCGACCCTCAGAGTATACAAGGACTTCTTGCGGGCATACTCCACAATGTCATCGGCTTTGGTGGTGTAGTGTAGCCGTGACACGTACAGCAGCGTCGTCGGTACTGCTGAACGCAGGAGTGTGCCATCGTCGACCGGTGCAGACCCACACCGGTTTCTTCGAGGGGGCTTCTTCTTCTTCTTTTCCACCTTGATGAAGCCTTCCTCATCAACTTGACCCTTTGTGGTAGTCCGAGGCACCTTACGTACCTTCCCAGTTGTCCTCTCTGGTGCGCGGGCGGCAGCGGCGGCGTAATCACGACGAGGAGAAGCCGTGTTTACGTTTGACGTCACCGGCGGGGCCGTGGAGGTGGCGGGACGCGGTGTACTGCGAACGGCGGGGTGCGGTATGCTGCGGGCAGCGGGGCGCGGTGTATCGCGCGGGCCCGTAGCAACAGCTGGCGAGGCATCGGCCGACTCGAAACTGCCGACGGATGCATTTTGCGCCCCGCGACGAACGTTCACATTACAGGCCTCGTGCGACCTACTTTCCGGGCTGACGCCACCTCTTCTCGTAGTTCGCGGATGGTAGTTTCCGAAGCCTCTAACCTGAATTGCACTTCGGCCAGGCTGGACTTTAGGGTGGTTATATCCTTCAGCAGCCTGGTGACATCGACGTGGTCGAATGTGACGGGGGGTAGCCTTTGCAGCTGCTTCGCCACAAAAGCGGGCACGTCGTCGGGATCGGTCACCTTCAACAATCTGATTATGTCTCGGAGACTTCTCTCGCCCTTTTCGTCCCTCCTGCGAGACGGCATCTGATCGCTCTTACCAAGCGATTCGTACAACAGCACCTTCGCATTGCAGATCTCTTCCTGTTTGAAGTTAGTCTTGCATATCTGCTCGATGCTAACTTCATCCATGGTGTCGATGGCGTGCTGTAAAAACGCCAACACTTCGTTGGCTATGAGTTTTTCGGAACTCATAGCGGAAATGACGTGCAGCGGCTATCGCCGCGCAAATCGCGAATTGCAATAATTCGTATATGCAGTGTGGCACGTCCGAATCCGAGGGCGCACTGCACTGCACTGCTATATGGATAATACGAGTGGCTAAGCGACTTGGAAGCAGTATTTGGGTACTAACGAGAGTAGTACTAGTGTATGTTTAGTACTTTCGTGTAGTAGTGTTCGATGTACTGTTTTGTGTGTACAGCGCCTAATAAAGCGTTATTCAGTTTTTTATCTTCTCCGCTACGTAACAATGCCAAGTGCAATAAACAGAGCCTTAGAATTATACAAAGTCGCACAGCGGGCTATGGAGCGAGCTATGATCGGCGTCTCTTTGAAGGATAAAATTCGTAACGAGGTAATCCGACAAAGAACCAAAGTTACCGACATAGCTCGCAGACTCAGTAAGCTAAAGTGGCAATGGGCTGGTCACATCTGCAGAAGGACCGACGGCCGATGGAGCAAGCGTGTCCTAGAGTGGAGACCGCGACTTGGTAAGCGTAAGGTAGGACGGCCCCCAGCTAGATGGACCGACGACCTCAAGAAGGTCGCTGGGACGGACTGGATGCGGAAGGCGGGGGACCGTGTGCAATGGCGCGTGTTAGGAGAGGCCTATGTCCAGCAGTGGACTACGATAGGCTGATTGATTGATTGATTGAAGAATTATACGCTAGTTATATGTCAACAAGTCCATAATCGTACCAATATTTGGTCACCCTAGAAAGAGACGTAGGGCTCTAAGTGAGTATCCTTTTCGTCACGTTATTTTCGTAGAGTGCTCAGTCCATTTTGGGTAGTATATCCATGGATGCATTGTTAGCAGTGTTGCCATATGCACCGTAATTTTGTTGGACTAGTTGAATTTCTAGTCCTGTTCGTGGGACCAAGACAATTAATAAATAAAAAAAGATTTTTCAATTCTTTGCATTCCGCCCTTTGGATCAACCACTTACAGCTGTCAAAATTTTGGGGTATTCCATAATTTACGGTAGTTTTATAGACTCAGACTGCGCTCTATTATTGTTTTACCCATCTGGCAATACTGATTGCGACTGACATTGCCGCGCACGCGCGCGTAATTACAATTCTTGTTCTTTCTATCAATAAAACGTCGAGGAGATATATTATTGATCGTCGTGCCACTGGGTCACAGGATGGATTTTAGAAAAGGAGCAGAAATGTCTCAACGCGAGAAGTTTGATCTTATTAATTCGGAAGTGCGTTCATTTTACGAATATTGCAAGGAGGCTGGTATGAGTGATGAAGAAATGGATTTGATATGTCGGCCGCTGACGACGGCCGTGAGGAAGGCTACTTTCAAACGTTGGACGAAGTTGTTCTTGGTGCTTATCATGATAATTGCTCTGGTGTACACTGTGTGTCAGAGTGATGCATTCCAATGGCGTGTTTCGGCGTTAGCCAGAATTCTTCTAATAAGAGTTAGTCCTGTTATTAACTGGGCCCCGTTGTACTATAACAAGTGTTTGATCGAGAAGTTTAAGCCTGAGACCTTTGATAATGGAGTATCAACGACGGATTGTATAGCGTGTGAGGCAGTCAGTAAGTACTTTTCATTTCAAAGATTTTTAAAATATTCAAGTTTAAATTATAGTAGCAGTTATTTATTTATAAAATGAAATAATTTTATAACAAATGTTCACTAAGGTTAAGTATTTATACCGTTCCACCCACTGGGTCGAATAGTTGCAGGTTTGATCCCCGCATGGGACAAATCTCTGTGTGACCCACAATTATGTCTGGGTATTTGTGTATGTGTATTTTAATGTTTGAGGATGCACCAATGACTCTAGAAATAGGCCCTAGTGTGGGTCTACTTTAAAAAAAATACACAATGTATGTACAATCGGTTTATATGATGTATATGTGCAGTGCAAAGTTTGGTTCAGATAAACTCCTATGAAACAAAGTTTAGATATAATATATGTAATAATAAGTTTAGATATATATGATATCGTTATATGTCAGTTTGATATAGTATTTATTCTACTAATTATATATATATATTTTTTTTTTTTTAAAACGTAACCCCACACTAGGATTTATTCCTGTATCGTGGGTGCGTTTACAAACATGAAAATTCACAAACAAATACCCAGACCAGAACAAATAATTGTGGATCACACAAAGATTTGTCCCGCGACTATTAGACACAGTGGGCGGAACGGCTTAAGCTCTTAACCACTGCGCTAAATCGTCCGTCAATATATTACATATTTGCCTCTTCATGTTTTTTTGTATCTATGATTTGCACCTATTTCACTCATTTCTGTATCACCCTAAGGTAGACTGGTAGATAATGCCTCAGGCATTAAGTCCGCCTTTGTACCAATAGTGCATGAAGAATTAAATAAATAAATAAATAATGAGTTCTTATTGATCATTATGATCTATTTTAAGGAAATTGTGTTAATTTCTTATCCAAATAGTTGAAGTATATTACAATAATTATATTTTATGTTTAACCAGTTCATTGTTCCCGTTTGTTACATACATTTTGTAGTCATAAAGGACTACTCTCTATTACCAACAAAAACCAAATTTTCTAAGATTCCACTTAGCACATCTGTCGCTTAGGATGAGTATTTCTCATTTCCCTTCAACGTCGAGCAGTCACTATGTTAAAAATTAGATTCAAAAATGTACTTTTACCCTTTTATAGAGAACATCGAGCGTCTGTCTGACACTTCATACGATGAAGTTTTCAACCACCACCTACTTCGCGGTGCACCGGTTATCGTCGTCGATGCCCACTACGACTGGTCTTCGCGTTCGGATCTCAACCTAACCAGCCTGATCAGTGATGACAATCGCCTCCGAGTCTCCGTGCCCTGTAGGATCCTCACCAACATCAGATTAGGCCGTCAGCCCATGGACTTGGAAGAGATAGTCTCCCGAATAACGAACACCAACATTCCTAGTTGGTTTGTTCACTTCCAAAACTGTGATGTACGAGCTGTGAAATCTTTTAGGATCCTTGCCCCCAGGCCTTATTTTTTGGCTCCTCACATCCCCCCTTCGCACTTCAACTGGCTAATGCTGTCGAAAAACTATGATACACATAGATATAAATATTTGGAACTGGATGTGGGTTTGATTATCATGTCACAGTTGAAGGGAAAGACATTTATCCAGTTGAAGCCACGGTCGCCGTGTGAGGATGACTGTTACACATTGAGCTTCGAACTGACCGAAGGTGAGACTCTTGTGTTGGCAAACTCCTTGTGGGAGTTTGAGTATTTGCCGGGCAAAGGGGAGAATGTAGCTATGATCACTGAAACTGATTGGAGCGAATCTTAATGTATCATATATTCATGATTTTCTTCTGTAGTAGATAAATAAATGGATGGATGTACTGATTATTATACAGTCTATTAATTGTAGTGTTTAGGCTATACCATACAAGACATAATAATTATTATTTATTTATTTCAGGCAACAGAAATTACAAACAATTTGCAGGGCCATATACTAAATATTTCAGAGACTAGTTTCTAAACGCTATCTCTTCATATCGTTACGTCAAAGTGTCTGTTTCATATATAGTATAATTATATGTGTATGTATATGTATGTAATATACTTGTATCTATTATATGTTATTTATATATAACTCCTTTTGTTGTATATATGTAATTAGTATTGTTTTTAAATATTTTTTTTTTCTTTTTTTAAATTGTAATTGTTTTTTAGTATTTTTTTTCTCCTTTTCTTATTACTCATATTTTTTCGCACCTACCACAGCTGTTTTCACATCACCTTAAGGTAGACTGGCAGAAAATGCCTTTGGCATTAAGTCCCCCTATGTACATAAGTGCATAAAGAATAAATAAATAAATAAACTTAAAAACTAAGTTACATGTATCTCTGGCGACATGTTGCGCTGTGCAGGGACATAATGCGCGATCGCCTGCGTCCTATCAACTTCATGTATGCCATTACCAATTATGAGACAATGAGTGATAGATTGATATTAAAATAAAAAGCTGTGGTTTTTGCTATGATTGTAGGTTTTAATACCATACACCTATACTTGGGTTTATTTTATGGCTGTGTCATATTGTTTCTTATTGAGAAAATCTAGTCATGTATTTTAGTTAAGCACTACAAGATTGTCAAAAGACTGGTATTGCACAAGATATGCAAACTCATCAGCCTAAACATTAATTTTGGGCTGGTTGGTTGTATTTCGGATCTCATTTTGTATAGCGTAGATTGTATTGTTTGGTGTATTACTTAATTTAAATTTGATTGTTTAGAAACTTTGATATTTGTTTGTGTAATTCATGAAACTATACAAAATTTACATGTGTCATGAAGAAAAACAAAAAATCACCTGACTGCCTACAAAATCAAATCTAGGGCATGTTTACCAAACACTTCTGTATACATTCTTCTAAGACCTCCTAATAAGTATTAACTGATATTAAAAATTATTGTGTTATGATAATTGGTACATAATATACTTTATGTATAAGGTGTTATAATCTATTTAATACAAATAAAACTACCAACAATATAGAATAGAATAGTACGAATTGGCTGGGTCTTAAAACTGTTATATTTGATTTAAGATGTGGATAAATTTAAAAACTTTAGTTGTATATGTTTTACTTAATAACAGTTTAAGAACACCCACTTTTTTGCAAGTAACTTTAATGGTAAGAAAGTTTTCTTTTAAATAAAACCTTGATGATAAATACAGTTCGACAAGGATCTTTTGGCCCGCGGCCAAAATCGGAACAAGCGCTGTCTGTCATCAAGTGAAATGTCTCTACATGACAATCGCAGTGTTGCTTTGAAATTTACCATAGTTATTTTTTTATTTAATAACCCTTCAAACTCATCTGTTGAAATATTTCCCTGGCAGTAGGAAACATTTGCTAAATGATAACCTTAATGTCACACCAATGCCTCCTGTCAATGTATGTCGTAATTTTATTATGATCTTTTGGCCCAGAAACATTGACAGGGGGGAGTTTGTTTAAAATTAGGGTTAACATTTAGTAAAAATTTCCTACTTCTAATGCGATATTTCAATAAGTAGGACCGCACGGTTACTAAATAAAAAAGAACTTTGGTAAATTTCATAGCAAACGGCAACTCCGCGACCGTCATGGCCACTTCGATCTCGGTTTCGAACCTATTCGCGCCTATATTAAAAAGGCGACAACTCGACACTTCGCGAACGCATCTACCCATGCGAATCCATTAATCGTAGCCGCCGCCGACTACGATCCCCCCGCCCCTGCCGCGACATGTTCTCACCGATCCCCCCGATGCTTTGTCATCCCTTCTTTCCGCTCCGAATACGGGCGACGACGACGACGAAGTCGTAGATCCCCTCCCCTAGCCGGCGGTTGACCGGTGCACTTAGTAGTGCACCCCCTCACCCAGCAGCGACTGTCCCAACCGAGGCCGCCTCTTCGAGGCGCCCTCGAGTATGTCGCCTCTTGCCCTTCTGGCTCGACCGTAGTGGTTGCACGCTCGCCCTTAAGTCCGGTGAAGCTGTAAAGGCCTCGGGCGTACATCACTCACACACACACACACACACACACGACCGTCATGAAGTGACATTTCCGTCGATGACATCGTTAGTTCCGATTTTGACCGCGGGCCAAAAGATCTTGGTACGACTGTAGTTTCCATTTAATAGTATGGTTACCACTAGTAATTGGAAACTAATTATTAATCGGAAAATGTATAACAATATGAACAATGCCTGTTTGTTTATTTATGCCTTAAGCGACGCACATTTAGAGGAAACTGAATAAGTCATTAAGTAATAATAAGATTTTGTTTCACAGTTATGTTTAATGTTTACACGAAGATTTTAAATTGTTATTTAATTTTATAGAAATGAAAACACGTTTGTGATGTTTTTTGAAAATCGCGATAATTTCATGCAAACAATTGGCTGTTTAAAAAAATATTAGTTAGCTTCAGAGAGCCAAGTCAAGAATTGATTGCGTGATGATTCCTAATTAAATATGCTAGAATGAAGGCGTGTCTACATATCAAAATACATTTCAAATTCACTTCAATAGAACCTAAGGTCGTTTTTGGAGCGAACGCATTGCATCGAATATTATCTTTGTACCAGAATTTAAGTCAAAAGGGTCAAGACTACAATAATTGCAGTCTTGATTTTTTATAATCTGAATTTTTTTTTTTAAATTTCGTATTTTTATAAGTAGATATGGAAGATTTTCCTTTGTTGTTCGTTTTTTTTATTAAACACTAATTTCTGGCCGCAACTTATATTTTTCCGGGATAAAAATATCCTATGTGTTGATCCAGGTTATTACCTGGATTCATGTTTGTGAACGCACCTAAGACAGGAATAATTCCTAGTCCTACTAATAAACAGCTGAATGGATTTGGATGAAATTTGCCACACAGTTTTGGCGTGATTGAGTAACTGACATCGAAATATTTAAACATACAAACTTTCACATTTATATATATAATAATATTAGTAGGACTAGGAATTATTCCTGTGTCGTGGGTGCGTTTACAATAGTGTTGTAAAAGCGCTCGAGTCGGCGCTTAAAACGCTCGCGTCTTCTACGTGTTTCAACGCTCGTGAGCGTCGACTCAGCGCTAAACGCTCGATTTCAGAGCTCATTTTTACAACACATATATATTATTAGCCCTGTTAAGAAACCCACCGTTGGGCACGGACCTTCTCTTAAACTGAGAGGGTTTAGGCCATAGTTACAACACTTAAAAACACAAAATTTAAAAAACACAGACGAAAACCATATACAATCACGCAGACTAAAACAAATATTTGTAGGACACAAAGAGTGCCGTGCGGGGATCGAACCCGCGAATACTTAATTCTGTAGGCGTAGCGGCTTAAGTTCTTCAGCGCTGGACCAAGCCGTACGTCAAGTTCTAAACGATCATTCAATCGTGAATCTCCATTACGATCTCGGTCTCGAACCTATTCAGACTTTTATTAAAAAGGCGACAACCCGATATTTTACGAACGCGTCAAATCATAGAATCCGCTAATCGTAACCGTCGCCGAATACGAACCTAACTCCCCTTCTATCAGCCGCTACCGCCGTCCGTGGCATGTTCTCATCGTCCCTCCCGATGCCCTTACATCCCTTCTTTCGGATACAGATACCGCACTTAGGGTTAGACACCGACCTCGCCGGCGAGGTCGAAGAATCCCTTGCCCGTCGGCCGGTGGAGAGCGCCACAGCGAGACACCTAGTATACGCCCTCCCTCATAGCGACTGCCCAAGCTGAGGCCGTACCTCCTTGAGGCGCCCTTGAGCTAGTAGCCCCCTTGTTCTGGCTCGAGCTAGTAGTGGAACGCTCGCCCTCTTGTACAGTAAAGCTGTAAAGGCCCCGCGGCTAACAGCGTACATCATTCACACACACACAAAAACAATCGTTAATATGTAGCTATTTAGTTTATTTTCGTGTGCCATGCGATGCGTTGGTTTCCATTCATAAACGTTTAATTAGATTAACATTAAGTGAACACACAATGTATTTCTGCACAATGATATCGTAATTAGTTATTAAAATATCGTAACGTTTCGATTGAACTTCGATTCTGGATAAGAACCTCAAGTATTATTGATATAAATATACTATTATTGAAGCAATGTGGATGTTTTATTTTACCCAAACGCAAAATTTGTAGCCGATGTGTGGATCCTACAGTTTCAATATGTACGTCCAGTGTCCACCAAAGTGAATATTATACACGGTGTAATTTTAGTCGCCTGGAGAGAAAGCCCAGGTGATGGAAATGCCTTCTGTTCACTGGTTACAGAAAAATGAATAAACAGAACACTTCTACAAGTATCGTCTACCTACAGACCTACCCGAATATCATAGCTAGGGTAAAAACACGGAACACCGAAGTTATCTATTCAGTAGTCAAGCCCCGGCACCTCTCAATGTCTTGTCCTGTCTTTTGCCCTTGGTATAGGTATTTTTTAATGCATTAAGTTAGTATTGTTATGGAGATGTTACTTATTGAAGTGTTGTTTTTTTCATTGTTTTTAGTACCCCTGTAAAGTAGGCATTGGATACATCATCTAGGCTTTCACTCCAGGACGACTAAAAATACACCGTGTATAGGTTTCGTTAATAACCACTTCGCAAATAGTTTTTTGACTATATAGTGAGACGTATAACGAACTGTTTTATTGATTTAATAGCGCATAATGCGAGCGGCTATCGAGGTCCTAGGATCAAACCCTATCTGACTGTGCCCATTATCAATCGGAAAATTCTTAGACGTATATGTACACACACACAGTACATTTCTACCACGCCCATTAGGGCTATAAAGTGGTACGTTTGCGGGGTAATCAAATGCCGAATAACGTGCGAAGTACTTTATTAGGTGCTGTACACACAAAACAGTACGTCATATGCAAATACACACGCGGACTAATCACACACCAGTACTACTCTCGTTAGTACCCAAATACTGCTTCCAAGTCGCTAAGTCACTCGTAGTATCCGTATATCGATGCTAAAGTCGCCGGTGTATTCCACTTAGATCGCTTGTTGTCCGATTTGATCACTATCGCTTCCAAGAAGAGACTGTCTTGTCTCCGCGCTCTGTGTTCCTTTAATACTTGTTTGAAAGTTCTACGGACGCGAACCCTCTAAGTACATCGAACAATAGCCGGCGCGGCCCACAAAGCGGTATTATTATTACATACCTACTCGTATTTGCGCGTGAACGAATAGGAACTTGTATACCGCGACCGCGCGCCGGCGATAATTAAAGGGGTGGAACCTTCTAGACGTTTCATCACTTAAGCGCGGATTCTAGATCTTTCTAGTCAGATCACCGGGGACCTAAGGGTGTGTTATGCGTTTTAGAATCGACATCCCCTGATAAAGAATTTTCAAGATATCGGGGTATGTTCGGGTCGTAGCAATAGGCTTGACAATGTTTACGAAAGGCTAAATAGAAGTTTTGGTTAATCGTAGGTTTTCCTACTTATACACACTTGCCGGCCGGTGCAGAGCACCACGGCGAGATATCTAGTATACGCACTCCCCCATAGCGACTGCCCAAGCCGAGGCCGTTCCTCCTTGAGGCGTTCTTGAGCTAGTTACCCACTTGTCCCTCTGGCTCGAGCGTAGTGGTTGCACGCTCGCCCTTTTGTCCGGTGAAGCTGTAATGGCCCCGTAGTCAACAGCGTAGATCACACAAAAAATCTTATACAAACTGATCATACAGCAAATACAGGTCCTAAAATTGGGCCAATACATATAAGTGATAAAATGAAACCAAAAATTAACTTAAATCACTTTATTTAGATAAAAATTGATAATACTAAATGCAATTAATCTGACTTTTCCTTATGAACGGGCTTGCCTCGGAACCAAAGTAGCAGGTTCTTCAAAGACAACACTACTGGGAACATGATGGGTAGGAATAACGGGATGTAGATCGCGTATCTGGAAGACAAAAAGCGTAAATTAGTAATTGCTTTACATAGAAATACTAGTAGTTTCCCGTGGCTTCCCACCCGGTCGTCAGCGCCACCTATCGGTTCCAACAATAGCTAAGAGCCATCCAGGTGTCCCCATATACAAAAAAATCATCAAAATTAGTTAAGCCTTTTAGGAGGACAAGAATTACGAACACACTGATATCGAAATACTATAATCAAATCACAATACGAAATCGTATATTGTTTGGATGTCATCGTTGAGCAGATCGATCTTATGATCAATTGCATTCTTTAGTAGCAAACAGTAGGTATAAAAACGACGCCACTTAAAACTGGCTCTTAGCTAAAAAATAAAATCGCAATTTTATCAAATGAAGAGAGAGAAGAGAAATAGTCACTATTTCCATGCATAGGGCCTTTTTCACCACATTCGAGTAAAGTCTGAAGTAGAGTAAACGACAATTAAAGTTACTAGAATCAGAATCAAAATATTATATTAATGAAAACCATTTATGAATGAAAGAAGAAAAGTAACAAAGGCTCTACCACCACATCGGAATGTCAATCCTGTGGAGGAGAAAGGCAAGAAACTCCACGGTTATTTTTTTTAAATAGTATTTTAACAATTTATTCCATCTACATTTGTTGTGGAGTATGGGAGAACAATTTAGTATCAGGTGAGTCTAAATTAAATAGAATCGTCCAATTTAGCGCAGTGGTTAAGAGCTTAAGCCGCTCCGCCCACTAGGTCGAATAGTCGCGGGTTCGATTCCCGCACGGGACAAATCTTGGTGTCCTACAATTATTTGTTCCGGTCTGGGTATTTGCGTGTGTGAATTTTCATGTTTGTAAACGCACCCACGACACAGGAATAAATCCTAGGGTGAGGCTACATATTATATTTAAAAAAAATTAAACAAGTTATACTATTCGTGAGAATGGTCACATGGTTCTCTTATTTACAGATAGAGGAAAAAAATGGTCCATTTTATTGAATTAAGGAAGACAGGTAATATTAAATAATAATGGCTGAACTTATTATATTCTTATTAAGGTGGAGCTGGAATGCATGCATGAAAGACGTGTGAATTTTAGACAGACGACAGACAGGTAAGTATATATACGAATTTCAAAATGTCTGAGTACCCGACGGATAAATAGCCACTTCTAATTACCAAGTAAGACTAAACCAGAAGGTGGTGAAAAAGGCCAAAAGGTACCTACTTCTGATCATCAGGGAAGTACAGCAAAGCCAATAGGCTGGGCTCCATGAAAGCGGTTTCGGCCGCTAAGAACGCGCTCTGAGACATCTTATAGGCCTCCACGAGGTGTCCTTTGGCCAACAGTTCGCTGGCTTGTTGGATGCTGTCTACCGCCGAGTTGATGGAGGCGCCTACTTCATCGTTTATTACTATGTTGGATATTTCACCTGGGGAAAATATATTATTTATATACAATTAATTATAAGTACATAAAAAATAATAAACATAGTCACGCCAGTAAACCATACTGTCGACAATGATAGGCAGGTTCCAATATTATAGGTAAAATATAATATCAGCTTATACTGCCCACTGCTGGGCAAAGGCCTTCTCTGACAAATCAAAGTGAGATCTTACTCCACCACGCGGACCCAGTGCGGATTGGTGGAGGCAGGTTTGTGTGGCCTGTGTTGATTTTGTTTGTTTCTATTTTCAAAAATCAACCTATAATTGGTTTTGAAACGACTTCATTTATCAAACTAATAAAACGACACCCGCCATCTTACAATTATTATTATCAGACTGTTCGTCTTTGTGATAGGAGTTAGGCACATCGCTTCCAAATACAAAAGTGATAAATAAGGATAATATAGTGAATATTGCTTTTTAAATCCTTAACTACGTGTTTCATTACGCCCACTAACCTCGCATAACCTACAACCGGCTGTTGGAACTTATCAAGCCGCCTTTAAGGCTTCCAACTCGGCTTAACGACTACCACATTAAGTGGTAACCGGGACCAACGGCTTAACGTGCCTGCCGGAGCACGGAGACGCTCAAATATGTAAATGCCACAAACGGTCATCCATCTCAGGCCGACCGAGTCGAACGCTGCTTAACCTTGGTGATCGGTAAGAACACCGCGTTACGAGCGCCTATACTGCATAAACAAAGTATTCTTTACCCACCGACTTAGTGTTTGATAAGTAGCTTTATAAGGCTTCCGCAAACTTATAAATAAGCAATCAGCAATATCATAGGTGTGCGAGCCTATTATCATTGCATTAATGTGAATTTTTCAATAGTAAAATTACACTTATCCACTTTAGGATTCGAACTCAGGAGCAGGAGCGCCAGTCGAACTTTGCGTCACATTAATACCTGATATGTGTGATATTAAAATACCTGAATAATAAATTAGTAATTATTCCGATCCGGTGGTAGAATTTTTGACGTTTGTAAGCGCTCTTGTTGGCCAATACAAATAAAATATTTTGACTTTGAAACTTTGTCTTAGTCCGATTTGTCTCTCATAAATCAATGTGAGAGATTCCATCCACGCGAAACCAGTTTAGTCTTCGAGAATAGGTACATACATACACTTACGCCTATCTAGTGCGGGTAGGCAGACACTACACTTCGCCACATGCTACGATTCTGACACACCTCTTTCGCTTCATCTTGGAACTTATCAAGTCGCCTGTAAGGTGTGTGTGTGTGAATGATCTACGCTGTTGGCCGCGGGGCCTTTACAGTTTTACCGGACAAGAGTCCGCCTATAAGGCTTCAAACTTCAAACGACTACCACATTACGTGGCTTAACGTAGCCTTTTTAAACCACGGAGACGCTCCAATATGATAATGCCACAAACGGAAACCCATCTCAGGCCGACCGAGTATAACGCTGCTGAACCTTGGTGATCGCTAATATCGGTCACACAGCGCTACGCACGAATAATGGCCATATAATATGTAATTACCAAGTAACTGAGCTAGGGATTGCAGTGTCCTCTGCGCCGAAGTAAGCTGTTCCAGGGTCCTGATGCGAAGCAGGTTGTCCACCTCCCAGCGTCGCGGCGACACCGAGCGGAGCGGCTCCAGATGGGCACCTTGTATGTGCTCCTACACATATGGGGGTTAAAAACTAGTACCACAGTTAACATATGTGAACAGTTGAGCATCTTAATACTAGCGGACTGAATGAGAACTACACAGACACACGCTCTTCGCGGCTTCTTGGCGGGTCTCAGAGTTACCCGACTTTTAGCCACTACCGCCACCCGCGGCATGTTCTCACCGACCCTCCCGATGCCCTTACTTGCCTTCTTTCAAATACAGATACCGCGCACAGGAATAGATGCCGACCACGCCGATGAGTACGAATAATTCCTTGCCCGCCGGCCGGTGCACAGCACCACGGGGAAATACCTTATATACGCGCTCCTGTCGAGGCAGTTTCTTCTTGAGGCGCCCTTGAGCTAGTTGCCCCCTTGACCTTCTGGCTAGAGCGTGGTTACACGATCGCCCGCTTGTCCGGCCCCCGTGGCCAACAGCATAGATCACACACACACACACACAAAGGGTCTCAGAGTGACCCGCTGAATACTGGCGACATCTCGCGTAGAGCGCACGTCTGTGTGCGTGATTATGATTGGGCCCGTTAGTGCTAAAATGCTCAACTGTTCACATATGTTAACTGTGTGGTACTTAGATACTATGTGGCAGGGTGAGTGTAATAGTGACATAAAAAGATTACGATGCAGCGCAGTGGTTAAGAGCTTAAGCCGCTCCGCCCACTGTATCTAATAGTCGCGGGTTCGATTCCCGGACGGGACAAATCTTTGTGCGATTCACAATTATTTGTTTCGGTCTGGGTATTTGTGTATGTGAATTTTCATGTTTGTAAACACACGAATAAATACTAGTGTGGGGCTACGTTTAAAAAAAACCGAGAATAGGAAAAATAAACCGTATTGGTTTTGAAATTAGTGCTAAATTAAATTACCAATTTTGTGAGTTGTGTCGCTATTGCATTTAAGTAGCGATATGCTCCATTATAACAGGTATTAAATACTTGTAAAAATAGAACTGACTTGACTACCTCGTTGGTCTATTGACAAAGCGCGAAGACCAATGTAGTTATTTTATCGAAAAATTTCCAGTATGAATTCGGAGTCTAGAATTGTGCCCGGTGGTTGTAGCAAGGCTCGCCCCCTATTACATGGGACCTAACATCGTCGGCGAAAAATGGGTGTACTCAGGACAGCTCTGCCACCCCCGCTTGGGATATATAGGCGTGACGGTGTAAAATTTGAATGCGTCCAGCACAAAGCCGGTCGTCGTGGCGAACTATAGGGGTGGCTTTTTTTTCTCAAGTGGACGTCTTTCAGATGATAATGTTCATGATGAATATAATAAGGATAAATCTCTCTATATCATCACGTCAGATCCCTTGCGGGGTAGGCAGAGAGTACAGAGTTCCAACAGGTTCTTCCCTTACGTACCTCTCTGGCTTCCTCCACTCTCATAGTTCGTCTCATACACGTTCTCCCGTTACGGAGATTCTTGACTTGTCTTTCAGATAAGACTCAGCCTATTTGGTCATGGTAAGATAGTCTAGGTCTTCCCCGGTACCTACATCCTTCCACTTTCGCATTTTATAGCATGTTTTGTCATTCTTTCTATTTTTTTATGTTAATTGCATTACCGTTGATGGTTTCGTTTTGATTTGGTTATTTAATGGCAATGGCGGTCGGCCGGATCAATGCAATGTGACCCCGCGCGTCGCTTTTTCCACTGCTCTCGAGCATTCGTAAGTCGTAATAGATTATTCAATTCGACAGACGATTTAGCGCAGTGGTTAGGAGCTCTAGCTGATCCACCCACTGTGTCTAATAGTCCCGGGTTCGATTCCCGCACGGGACAAATCTTTGTATGATACAAAATTATTTGTTCCGGTCCGGGTATTTGTGTATGTGAATTGTCATGTTTGTAAACGCACTCACGACACCGGAATTAAGCCTAGATTGGGACTACATTTTTATTTAAAAAAAAAAAACAAACATTGGCTCTCCGTGAGTGCAGACAGAACTGAAAACTAGAAAAATTACGTGTGTATTTTTTTAATCGTCAGGAAATATTTTTTGAATTTTTTTATATACGGAGGTGTCGGTAACGGTAACAGTGTCGCGAGTTCAATTGTTTATTCCCATCTCAAAAAATGCCAACGTGCATGTGTATGTATGTACGTACATACACAATACTCTTTATTGTACACCAGTGAAATTACAATTATTAACAACTAATTACAGACTAATATGTACAATTGGCGGTCTTATAGCTAAAAGCTATTTCTTCCAGTCAACCAATATATAACCAAACACACTATATATACAAAACACACTATATAACCAAATACGTAACAGTAACAGTGTCGCGAGTTCAATTGTTTTTTCGCATCTCAAAAAATGCCCACCAGCCTAAAGAAGTTTTCACTTCAAAAAAAAACAAAAAACATTTCGGTGCTTGCTGGAAACTTTCGGCTTCGATCAAATCTTCGGCCCATTTAGGCCAAAGCCAAAGTTTTAGGAGAAGGTGGTATTTTTAGACGAACCCTATGTTTTTTCGGGCACTAACAGCAACTCAGTACAGGTTACTACTAAGCTCTACCATTTTAAAGACTATATACTCACAGTTAAGCAGTGAAAGCCTAGTGGTTAGACCGTTGGACTGCAAAGTCAGAGGTCTCGGGTACAAACCCAGGCACGCACCTCTGTCTTTTCGAAAGCATGTGCGTATTAAAAATTAATTATCACTTGCTTTAACGGTGAAGGAAAACATCTTGAGGGTACCTGCATGCCTAAGAGTTTCTCGAAGGTGTGTGAAGTTCGCCAACCCGCACTGAGGCAGCGTGGTGGACTATGGCCTAAGCCCTCTCAGTTTGAGAGGAGGCCCGTGCCCAACGGTGGGACAGTTTCTTAACAGGCCTAATATAATAAAAATACTCACAGTGTCAGTAATTCCCAGAAGCTTCCTAAGCTGAGACAGGAAGGTCCCCATAACGATCCTCACGGTGGGGCTGAAGCTGGGCCCGTCCTCGCGGCAGTCCCCCACGCTGGGGTTGGCCAGCAACACCCCGCCCCATTTCGGAGACATGAACGCTTGCACTGGGGTTGGGATCATTTTATCTGCATAGGAAATGTTACTTTATTAGTCAAATGAAGATTTACTTAGGGATCGTCCATTAATCTCGTGATGTTTTTAAGAACTTTTTAACCTCTCCCCTCTAACGATACGTGGTGAGGTTTTAGACTAACATCTCCCCCTCTACCCAAAATCACGTGTATTTTTTTGGTACAAAGTATCTATGCCTGCCTCGTTGGTCTGGTGGCAAAGCATGTTCCCAGTATAATTCCGGAGTCTGGAATTGTGCCCGATATATGGCAATAAGCTCGCCCCCTATTACATGGGACCTAGCATCGTCGGCGAAACGTGGGTGTACTCAGTACACCTCTGCTACCCCCGCTTGGGGAATATAGGAGTGACGGTGTTTACAAAGTATCTTGAAAATTTTCAAGGCGAGTTACATTAATACAGACTGGCATATTTAAATTGTTAAAGTCTTAAATTGGCTAGTTTACTTAAGGCCAATTCTCGTAATTGAAAGTGTTCAAAATGTAGTCTCGATCTAATCACAAAATCACACAAATGGTATTCTTGTAAAATATCGACATCTACCGAATCGAAATCGAACCGAAAGTTGAACAATGTAAACGGTATTCCGATGAAATTTTGAACTGACATGAACGTCAAACTAAAGATTTGTTAGATATTTTTTATTTAGACTGTGGCAGCTGAGATTAATATGTGATCACCAAATGATTAACAATATATTTCAAATTAAACAACTTGACATTATATCGACATTAGACTGAGACCATACTAATATCGGATCAATACTTTAGTAGAGCAGAAATTAAATCTCAATTCAGTCAAGATTCCGTCTCAATGTAAATGAATTACGAGAATTGGCCTGTGCAGGCGAATCATACCGTTCTGGTCGTATATGGCGAGTGGCGCCCTCTGGCAGGGCACGGCGTACATCGCAAAGTTGATAGTGGGTAGCTCAGACACGTGGGTGGCAGTTCGTTCCTCCAGTTTGGTTAGCAGCAGGTGCAGTCTGTCCTGCTGAACCGCGTAATGGCGGCGCCAGTCACTCGTGTCTTTTACCTACAGGCAGAGCGTTTTTTACAACACTAACCTATGGTCACGGGTGTGACTGAGGCGTTTGAAGTCCAAAGTCATTGTAATTCCGGAGAACGTTAGGGGTTAATTTAATTGCAATTAAAATTTCAATTGATTGATCGTACAATTAAAAAATTAATTTAATAATGCCCAACACTGCCTACAAGACAGGATACAAGGGTGAACCTGATGCTAACCTGCGTAAATCTATACACAGTACTAGCAGTAAAATATTTAAGAAATACACACGGACACAACCACGAAGCGGATATAAAGAGGAGTTGACCTAAGCAACTGTGCACTGTATCTTCCAACTAGGCCGTGACGTCATAGGCGTGGTGGTCAGTCTGTCATTCTCAGCTAGAAGGCAAATATATAAGTTGGCGAAGTGTATCGTCCTCCTCATCCCTTACCATCTTTATGTTTCGTGGTCAACCATATTTCCCAAGCCGGGGTGGTAGAGGTGTACTTATCACCAACAATATTAGGTCCCAATGGTACAGGGCGCGAGGCTCATGCCATTATAGCGGGCTTGCGATACATTTCAAATGCAATATTTATATGTCGTATCCTATTATTTGAAAATCACAGTAACTGGAATGGCGAGCATTTATTTTCATTGTAATCTTGTCATAGACGTACTGTATGATTGCTAGAGTGTGTTTAGTCGCGAAGTGATGACATCTGTCAGATGACGAATAACTGATGACAGATAGTCAATGTAAGATGGCGGATGGCGCTGCGTTTTTAGTCTATTAACAACGGGGCAAGCGCTCGGATGTATCGCGGAGCAGCTAACCTCACTGCATTCCATGTGACTTAATGTCCGGGCCGGACCCCAGTGTTATTTCAAGATGTCTTTTATGTTCGGCCACCATGCGGACGACTATGAAACCGAAGATAAATCCACCTTCCACTGCTACCAACGGTCATCCAGAAAACCCAAGCGTAATATATATACTAATATATAGTATATTATATATTAATATCCTAGTGAAGATCGCGGGTAAACATGGATGCATACAGCACAAAGATTTTTTAAGTCTTTGTCCTGCAGTGAACGTTTCGGAACGGTTCGTATTCAGTCAGATAGCTTCTTACGCCAAAAGAATTGGCTGGATACCAGACAGTGGTTAGATATTAGTTGCAAGTGTAGACTGCTTTGTTTATAAAAAAGATGTGGAAGTGACTAGTAATATTTCTATGACTAATATGAAAAGTGCTTACTTCTTTGGCTTGGAAATCGAAATCCAACAGGTGGAGCCATTGTGACTTTAATGTGAAGTTATGGAGTATGCTCAACTCGTCCACAAAGGAACCGATGTAATCTAAAACAAAACATAATTTAAGTAACCCGCTCCGATCGCTGTGATGGAGTATGACCTAATCTGCCCCACCTCGATTTGTGAGAGAAGACTTTTGCCCAGTAATAGGATATAGGCTGATTTAACAGTGTGACAAGTTCAGAATTATACCTTAATTACTGGTCACCTTGTATTAAGGCAGTGGGACAGTATAGGCTGACTTATTTTGAATTTAATAAGATTTCTATAATGATGATGAGATCCAGACTAATTTCGGCCACGGTGACTGTATCAACTCCAATGAGGTTTGGTCACATCGTCAACGGAGCGCTCGGCTGGAGCTCGGGCGGCGGTCGGCAGCGCGGTGCGTACGTCACACTGCGGGCGCGACGTCGTGCCGCCAGCCGTCCAACACTACCGTCCCGCTCGCACGCGTATTGGCGTCTCGCCGTGCTTCATTTGTAATCGCTGGTGGCGCGACGTCGACGGGTTGCGACGTTTACCGTCGTAGTATATTAGCAACGGGGCAAGCGCTCGGACGTATCGCGGAGCAGCTTACCTCACTGCATTCCATGTGACTTAATCTCCGGGCCGGACCCCAGTGTTATTTCAAGATGTCTTTTATGTTCGGTCACCATGCGGACGACTATGAAAACGAAGATAAATCCACCTTCCACTGCTACCAGCATTGATCGTGGCTGCGCTGTATGTCATCTCTCGTACATTTCTGTACAACTTCCCAGGTCGCGCCACTTCTGCTTTGTAGCTAAACCTTTATTGTTGACGTTCGTGCGCATGTGGCTTACGTAGCCAATTTTTTTCGTGAAGATCGTAGCACACTTCGGGCATGTGCATACACCGGTGGTCGGGCTTCCAATTTATCATGCTTTGCGCCGCACCACAGAAAGAGGTGCAGCATAGAGCCCTCCCAGTGGGAGAAACAAGTCACTAATAGACCGGAGTGAAGGACTTTGGTTAAATTAAAAGTCCGTAACTTTAAAGTTCAGCGGTGCGCTGATTTCTATAATACCAGGTTTACACACTGCCGCCAATTCCTGCATAGAGCAATGAGCAGTATTGCGACAGTATCGATTGTTCACATATTCCCTTTGCCCTCTTCAAGCATCGCTCTACGTTTGTGCAAACTCCCCACAACAGATTTTCTTTTCCCCGAAATGATATTGTTTATATAAAAATATCCTCAAAGCAATTTTAAACTAGTTTCCCCATATTTTTCTGTTGCGTCATTTTGACATATTTTTCTTTTGTATTTTATGCATTTTTTTCCAAAATATTTTGTCCCCCGAAAGATTTCTACACCGGCTGCAGTGAGCGGGCGGGGCCTGTCTGTCTTTTGACTCCCGATCAAAAATCCGCCAACGAAGGGAGCGCCGGGCAGTGGTAGTGTTTAAAGGGGGAGTAGGGGGCGCGTTTATACGACTTGCTTTCCCTCCCTACGACTTACTTCCCGCGGAAGTGGCAAGTATGTGAACCGGGTAAAATATATTAGGGTGGAATGTAAGTAAAGGGTGCGTGTTACCTTCCACAGCGTCACCAGCTTCAAACTCGAGCTGCAAGGTATCGGGCCGCGGGTGCACCACGGACAGTACCACGTGGTAGCCGGCGCCGGCCGGGAACCGCGTCTGGCGAGCTGCGTCTGCGCTGTCTGCGCGCGCGCCGCGCAACACCCACGACTGGTACACCCACCGCTTCAGCGCTTCCACGACCGTTGACGACGCTAGAGTGACAAAAGTATCGATAAATTATATCGCACTAATCTACGGATATAAGAACAAGACTAAAAGCGGACGCGTTCGAATAATTTATAGTGGTCGTTTTTTTCTCTAAACAACAAATCCCCACACTAGGATTTATTCCTGTGTCGTGGGTGCGTTTACAAACATGAACTTTCATATACACAAATACCCAGACCGAAACAAATAATTGTGGATCACACAAAGATTTGTCCTGTGCGGGAATCGAACCCGCGACTATTCGACCCAGTGGGCAGAGCGGCTTAAGCTTTTAATCACTGCGCCAAATCGTCCGTCTTTGTTACTTTTCTGACGATTCAAAAATACTATAATGAATAAAAATACATGAATAAAAAATATTCTGATTCTTATACTTTCGCGTTTATACCTTCTCGTAGCTAGCAACTATAGAAATTAGTTTTAATTTATTAATGACTTTATCTTATCTTCCTTACTGGGCTGAAAGCGAAAGAAAAACTTAGAATGCCCCAGTAGCCTTACTTTTGCTAGGCTGGTGGTAAGAGTCCACCATAGGTAATAACGTCATCCTATCACCGAGCAGAAAAGGAAAATTTGAAACAAACCCTATACCAACCCGTCTGGCCAGCGTGATATAGTAGGCCAAAAACCTCTTAAGATGTTAAGGCACCAAAAACAAAGGTCCTCAGTTCCCGGTAGTTTCGCTGTCCGCTGCTACGGTAGCGGTCGCGGTAACAGCGGGACAAGGGGTGCGAAGAATCTCCGGGCTACAACACAAAGCTACCAAAAACACCTGACCCTGGCTACGTACAATGGACGCTCTCTACGGCTGGACCAACACCTCACTGAACTCGAGGTCGAACTAGGTCGCATAAACTGGCACATATTGGGGTTATCCGAAGTCCGAAGACAAGGCGAGGACACGATAACCCTTGAGACAGGCCACCTGTTCTACTTTCGGGAAGGTGATCGGCCCTTAGAGGGCGGTGTCGGTTTCCTGGTCAACAAAGCTCTCGCTAACAACGTTGTGGAAGTCAGCAGTGTGTCGACACGGGTAGCGTACCTCATAATTAAAATCACCAACAGGTACACCCTGAAGGTGGTACAGGTATATGCGCCGACCTCGACATACTGCGACGACATAGCCGAAGCCAAGTATGAAGACATAGCCAAGGCATTACATGGCACCACCAAGGCTCACTACAACGTTGTTATGGGGGACTTCAATGCCAAAGTGGGAGTACAAGAACGCGGCGAAACGAGAATCAGACCCCACGGCGTGGGGCGCCGAAACCACAGGGGGCAGATGCTGGTCAACTTTCTTGAGTCGCAGGGGCTCTTCTTGATGAATTCGTTCTTTAAGAAGAAGCCTCATAGAAAGTGGACATGGTGAAGCCCCGACACTGTGACGAGGAACGAGATAGACTTTATCATGACTGACAGGAAGGCTATATTTAGAGACGTCTCCGTGATCAACAGGTTTAATACCGGCGGCGATCACCGACTTGTCCGAGGCGCTCAAAATATAAACTTCAGGGCCGAAAGGCGTCGCATGATGAGGTCTACTCTCAGACATACTGCACCTCAAATAGCTTTAGGATCCGAAAAGTTTCAACTGGAGCTTCAAAATCGTTTCGACCTGCTGGAAACCGAAGGCAATGTTGACGAGAAAACCAACACAGTGGTCAAAACGCTACAGGATGTGTCTCGAAAGGTGTTTCCCGGAAAAAGCGGTAACAGAGAGTCTAAACTCTCACTCGAGACTCTCGAACTTATGAGGCAAAGACGGGAAATGTCATCCACGCAGGCGTCTTCGCCGGATGGGAGGAACCTCAACCGGAAGATCCGGAAGCTGGTGCGACGTGATCTCTGATGTTCCAACACCCGCTCCATCGCGGCTGCGATTGAACAGAACAGAGGCACCAAAGTCTTCGCTCGTCAGCTCGAGAGTACTCAAAAGCCGCCTCGCCAGAAGACTCGACGAGTTCCAGCTACCGGAATAAGCCGGGTTTCGGAAAGGCTACAGCACCGTAGACCACATCCATACTGTTCGGCAGATTGTACAGAAGACCGAAGAGTACAATCAGCCGCTGTGTATGGCTTTCGTGGACTACGAGAAAGCCTTCGACTCCATCGAAACCCGGGCGGATTTAGATGCTCTGCAGCGATGTCGCATCGATTGGCGCTATATCGAGGTGTTGAGTTGTCTGTATGATACCGCCACAATGACCGTCCAGCTCCAGGACCAAAAGACCAACCCGATCGAGCTGCGTCGAGGGGTAAGACAGCTCTTCACCAATGCACTCGAAGACGTCTTCAAGACGCTGGACTGGACTGGGCGGGGCATTAACATCAACGGCGAATACATATCACACCTTCGGTTTGCCAATGATATCGGCAGAGTCACTGGAACAGTTATGCGAAATGCTGCATAGCCTAAATGGAGCCTTTCGAGGTGTCGTCTCGGCTTGAAATTGGATAAAACCAAGATCATGTTTAATGAACATGTCACGCCGGGACCGATCTACGTCGATGTGTACCTTGGACAAGTTGTCCAATTTGGAGAAAGAAATCAACCGCAGGATCCAATTGGGTTGGGCAGCATTTGGCAAACTACGTTACGTTTTCTCTTCGCCTATACTGCAATGCCTGAAGACTAGTCTATAACCGATGCGTCCTACCTGTTATGACTTACGGGGCCGAGACGTGGCCACTCACAGTGGGACTAGTCCACAAATTCAAAGTCGCACAGCGGGCTATGACGCGAGCTATGCTCGGCGTCTCTTCGAAGGATAAAATTCGTAACTAGGTAATCCGACAATGAACCAAAGTTACCGACATAGCTCGGAAACTCAGTAAGCTAAAGTGACAATGGGCTTGTCACATCTGCAGGACCGACGGCCGATGGAGCAAGCGTGTCCTAGAGTGGAGACCGCGACTTGCTAAGCGTAAGGTAGGACGGCCCCCAGCTAGATGGACCGACGACCTCAAAAAGGTCGCTGGGACAGATTGGATGCGGAAGGCGGAGGACCGTGTGCAATGGCGCGTGTTAGGAGAGGCCTATGTCCAGCAGTGGACTGCGATAAGCTGATTGATTGATTGAATGATTTGATCGAATGATGATGAATGATTTGATCGATTTGATTGAATGATGATGATTGATTGTATTTTTCACATAGGATGGGTAGCGACAGATTAATTGCCAAACGAAATTAATATTTAATTCAATGGTGTTAAGGCATAAAACCATAAGTATAGAAACGGGTCATGCCTCTTATTGCGATTGAATAAAGTATAATTTTCTTTGACACTTACAACTGTCACAGTGCCCACCTTATATGAAAAATACTATAGTAGGTTTAACAAACTAGCATTTTAACGCGTTCTCATTTAAGGTTTCGCCACATAGCCGACGCAGCGCGACGGTGGCTCGGCTTGAGGAGTTGTAATGAATTGATATGTACGGATGACGCCACACAGCGCAGCCCCGCTCCGCGCGACGGCAATCGTCACAACCGAATGTAGCCGAGCGCTTCTGTCGCGCTCCCTTCGCGCTCCGTCGGCTATTACACCAAACCTTTAAGCCATGGTTGGTTAGATCGAACTAATTCGAAATAACAACACACCTATAGATGTGGTTTAATTTGTCAGGCCTGTTTTTCGGACTGTTACCGTTAATCTAGTACAAATAATATATCAAAATACAAAAGTAAAGATATTTGTAATCTATCTCTATCTATATCATCACGCCAGATCCATTGGAGGGTAGGCAGGGAGTACAGCATACACTCCATACTTGTAGCAGGCATGAAAATGCTTAATCATTCATTTTCATTTCATGAAGTCACAATTTTACTTTAAAAACACAAAAAAAAAACAAAAAAAAACACTGTCACGCCTATATTCCCCAGAGGGGGTGGCAGAGGTGTACTGAGTACACCCACGTTACGCCGACGATGTTAGGTCCCATGTAATAGGGGGCGAGCCTATTGCCATATACCGGGCACAATTCCAGACTCCGGACTCATACTGGTAAGTTTTCGTAAGAAAAACTACATTTGTCCGACCTAGGATTTGAACCTAGGACCTCGTGATCACAAAGCGATGCGCTTTGTCACCAGACCAACGAGGCAATTTTATTTTAGTGATCTTATATGTGAAATTTCGCAGGAAATGAATTTTAATTGACTACGAGCTAGTTAAGCAGCGTTGCGTAAAGAAAAGTAACTTTTTTTGCAGAATTATTGCTAGAATTAATCTTGATATCAAATAACATATTAGATATCAGCTAACACTAATAAGTGCAAAACTGCTTAACACTAGCTCTAAGTGAATTATTTATATAATTTTGACTACATATAGTCATTAATCTAAGAACTTGTCCACCTTTAGCATAGCTCACCAAATAGAAACGACATTCGTCCAGGATCTACCCAGAAATAAGACCATTTATCACCTTTAGAATCTCTGTAGAAGAGAACCCTCTCTCCTGCGAGCCAAACATCTTGCAATAGAGGTTTCCGCTGCACCACGTAGAAATGGTTGTATCGTTTCACGTCGTATGCCGAGGCAACTGCCTCTAGCGCATCCTGTTCATCGGCTACTGACTCCAGCGTATGCTGGAGGTCTTCCGATATGACATCCTTGTTGATTTTCAACTTTATTACATCTGAAACGAGGTTGAGTAACATTAAGTTATATATATCCTTCGAAAAACTTCTATGATCTTATCACTGAAAAATCAACTAACACCAAAAACCAGTGAATTATCAATCATAAAATGATCATAGGAAAAAGGAAAGATAATTAAATTAAAAAGTAAATAAAACAGCTAGCACTGGAATTCCATGGCCTGGTATTAACAACTCTTTTTATAAAAAAAAACATTAACGTATAAAAAAGGCGGACAAAATCTCGCTAAACAAAAAGTGAAGCTCTGCAATGGCGGCGGCGCAAGTATGTGTGAGTGAATGAAAGGGCTGCCATGTGCTGCAAAATTTACCCATTTTTACATGGGGATATTACACAAGCTAATCTGATTCAGATTTCAAGGAACTTATTTAGCATCCAAGTTAACAATTACACTATCTCGAATTGCATCCAATCTCGGGCAAATATTGATGCAATTGTCTTTATTATAAATATCGATGTAACGAAACATCGATGTAAATCGACGATTTGCAATTCGAAAGATTGATATATCGTTAGTGTTGAATTGCACATCCCAAAAGTAAAAAACAAGTTTAATTTGTGTAGATTCAGGATTTTATGGAATAAATCAATTAATCATCATCATCATCATCATCATCTCAGCCTATACTTGTCCACTGCTGAACATAGGCCTCCCCAATCGCTTTCCAGCGTAACCGGTCCGATGCCACCTGCATCCAACGACTTCCTGCGATTTTCACAAGATCGTCGGTCCATCTGGCAGGCGGTCGTCCCACGCTGCGCTTGCCAATACGTGGTCTCCACTCTAGAATCTTTCTGCCCCAACGCCCGTCCGATCTACGCGCTATGTGGCCCGCCCATTGCCACTTCAGCTTGCTAATCTTAACGGCTATGTCGGTGACCTTGGTTCTTCTACGAATCTCCTCATTCCTGATTCGATCGCGTAGAGAAACGCCGAGCATAGCTCTCTCCATAGCTCGCTGAGCAACTCTGAGCTTTTTTATGAGACCTATTGTAAGAGACCACGTCTCTGATCCATATATCATCACTGGTAACACACATTGACTAAAAACTTTAGTCTTAAGGCACTGAGGTATTTTGGATGAGAAGATGTTGCGCAGTTTCCCGAACGCTGCCCAGCCGAGTTGGATTCGTCGATTGACCTCTCTCTCAAAGTTGGACCTACCTAACCGGACTACCTGTCCCAGGTAAATGTATTCGTCGACAACTTCAAGAGTAGAGTTCCCAACGGTGAGTGCGGTGGGTACGACATGGACGTTAGACATTATTTTGGTTTTGTCCATGTTCATTTTAAGACCCACTTGTTGAGATACTCTGTTGAGGTCACCGAGCATTCGTCCTAGATCTTCCAGCGACTCCGCCACGACCACAATGTCGTCGGCAAATCGAAGGTGAGTGATGTATTCGCCATTGATGTTGATGCCAAGTCCTTGCCATTCCAAGAGCTTGAAGGCGTCCTCTAAGGTGGCCGTAAACAGTTTCGGAGAAATGACGTCTCCCTGCCTTACTCCTCTTTTTATGGGGATCGCCTTCGTGCACTGCCCCTGTACTCGGACTGACATGGTGGCGTTATTATACAAGCACTTCAACACTTCAATGTACCGATAGTCAATGCGGCATCGCTGGAGAGATCTAAGAACCGCCCAAGTCTCGATCGAATCGAAGGCTTTCTCATAGTCCACAAACGCCAAGCATAGTGGCCGATTATACTCCTCGGTCTTCTGTATAATCTGCCGCAGCGTATGTATGTGGTCTATGGTACTAAAGCCTTTCCGGAAACCGGCTTGTTCGGGAGGCTGGAAGTCATCAAGCCTGCGTTCGAGACGATTCGTGATGAATCTCGAAAACAACTTATAAACATGGCTCAGCAGTGTGATGGGCCTATAATTCTTCAGTAAAGTGTTATCACCTTTCTTGAAAAAGAGTACCACCACACCCCTGTTCCACGCTTCCGGCGTTTTTCCTTCGAGCAAGACGGAATTAAACAGCCTCTGAAGGACTTTAAGTACCGGCGATCCGCCCGCTTTCAGAAGCTCTGCGGTAATTCCGTCTTCACCCGGCGCTTTGTTGTTTTTAAGGTGTTTGAGAACCATCCCAATCTCGCACAGGCTGATGTCCGGGATATCTTCAGTGTAGTGTCGGGTTAGCTTGGCTCTTGGGTCTTTTACCAAGTCAACATCAGGTTCAGCTACTGAGGTATACAACTGCCCATAGAACCTCTCTATCTCCCTGAGCACCTCTGACCTATTCGACGTTACGTTTCCGTCCTCCGTCTTCAGCTTCGTCAACTGGCTTTGCCCAATAGACGCGTCTCTTGCAAACACTTTGGAGCCCTTGTTCTGCTCTATGGTCTCCTCAATACGTCTTGTATTGAAGGACCGTAAATCGTGTCGCAAGGACTTCAATATCTGTCCATTGAGCTGCCTATAGGACTTAGCATCATCGGAGGTTTGGAGTGTCATGGTACGTCGCTCAGCCATAAGGTTTCGGGTGTAGTCAGATAGCTTTTGAGGCCTATTTTTACGGTGGGGCTTAAAATGCTTGGACCCGACCGTATGGACAGTCTCTACCAACCTATTGTTGATTTCGTCCACTGATGCGCTGCTGTCTAGCAATTCGAAGCGGTTTGACAATTCGAGTTGAAAGTTCTCGGGGTTTTGGATATGTGCATTACAAGGTCGGAGCGTAGACTTCATCAGACGCGATCTTTCCATTTTGACATTAATATTTAATGTGCCTCTGACCATTCGGTGATCACTGCCGGTTTTTACCCTGTGAATCACGGAGACATCATTAAATATTTGTCGCTTGGTGCTCATGATGAAGTCTATCTCATTTTTTGTGGAACCATCAGGGCTCATCCAGGTCCATTTCCTATGAGGCGGCTTCCGGAAGAAAGAGTTCATCATAAAGAGTCCCTCCTTCTCCAGATATTCGGCCAGCCTCTGACCCCTGGGGTTGCGTTGCCCATATCCAAATTGCCCCACTCTCAATTCATCATCGCCCCGTTTGCCCAGCCGCGCATTGAAGTCACCCATAACCACTGTAAAGTGTGCTTTGGAAGTATGTATGGCTCTACTAATGTCCTCATACATTACTTCGACGTCCTCATCTGAGTATGCCAAGGTCGGTGCGTAGACCTGTATGACCTTCAGCGAATATCTTTTGGATACTCTGAGTATCAGGTACGCTACCCTGCTCGACACACTAGTGATGGACACGTGGTTAATCGATTAATAATAATCGTGGATTATTATTAATCGATTATTATTAATAATCAATTAATAATAATCGATTATTAATTTTATTATGTTTTTTATATTAATTGATTTATTTTATCATATCTTCTATTCCAGCTGAAAGTTTATTTTGGATAGCAGATAATATGGTACGTAAATCCAACATCCATATATGTACTTGGTAAACGTGTATCAAACTTATTCGTTTACATTTTTGGCCAGGAAATTCATGATATGTTTCGCGATTAAATAATGTACCTCTTTTCACAGACATGGAATAAAAAAGAACTGAAATTAAAGTATCGATTAAATTATTGTTTTATTGAAAATTAAAGTTGACTATGTTGCAATAAGTGTTGTTAAATTGTTTTAATTAAAATAGAGCAAAGAGAAATTCACCTTTCTAACTTACTTCTACAAGCAACAAAAATATCGATTATTGTAAAAATAAATCGTTTTTAATAAAATCACTTTTAGGACAATGTACAAAAATCGTTTTTGATCCTTCCTATCACATCCCTAGTGATGCAAACATTTATTAATGTAATACAGCCACTTTTGTACATAGCTCCAATTCCTAGCTCCTTAATTAGTACATACAGTTCGCCGAAAAAATCCTTGTCTATTAAAGTTCAATTTAAACACCAAAATTCAGTAAAAAATATCTTATTAGTTTTACTTTATCAGATTTCGTAATTTACTTTTTTTAACACAAAAGAAATTGAATTAAAAGCAAAAAGTATCAAACTCCCATATATGCGAGAATTTTTCTCTTTGGATAGTTAGCAACATTGCTCTTTTCGTCGAAGTTTTTTGTTACGAAAAATACGATTTTATTTTATCTCCATAACACGGATAATTAGCGATAAATTATTCACTTACCTATGAAAGGTGATTTCTTGACATTTTTCTTAAAACTGACTAGGGTTTCCACAGTATTTAATCACACAAGACGACAAAATTTTATTTTATTTTCTCATTACGTAAACGACTTCTGTCGAACGAGGTTTGTTACGTAATGGCGGCCGATTGACTTACTATGGTGTGAGTGTGTGCGTTTCAGCTCGTACGTGCACGCGAACTTACTATTGAGCTTCACTTTTTATTTCGCGAGATTCCGTCCGCCTTTTTTTATACGTTCATTATAAAAAACTAACTTTTTCCCGCAGTATTTCTAGTGTATATCATCTAAAGTATACATAAAAATCTTTCCAGTTTCAGTCTACTCATTAATAAAAACTGAAATGAAAACTGTTCGATATTTTTCGAAATAAGTCCAATAAATAGATAGATGGACTTTATTTGTAATTATAAGAACGATAGAGAAGGCATTCTGACTACTATCTTATTTTCTCGTGTCTTGTACTCACCAGAATCATCGAACGACTTCTCGATAAGGCCAATGATCTCGTCAGCTGTAGCGTCATTGTTGGCCAGCACGGTGAGTTCTGTACTGATGACATGAGACAGTGTGTCGAACGAGCTGATCTTGTCATAGGGAAGCGATACTCTGGAAGCAAAACGTACAAAAATCATATAGCTATAAAATAGAAGAATTCATTCGCACGAGATAATACGAAAGTATTTCGTCCGCTGTTAGCATCTCCAGTTAGATAGTGTCCTTGTAAGGAAAGTACTACGGGTTTTCGTTCTTAATTGACAATTTTCAAGCTGTTTCGATCTTGATTAAAGATAGGTATGATAATTTTAAAATTAGACTACCTATAGGGAAAGTGTAGGTTAAACTTCCATAATTATTAAATTGTATACATCTACCACCACTGAAAATATCCTTTTAACTTTAATGATTTTATTTGTATGGACTTTGTTAAATAATTTATGTTTTACAGTAACAAGCCTGGTCGTGGAAACACAAATTAATTATCATCGTGACAATCTGAAATTTTGAATACCCTTAAGTTTTTATAGCCTTTTTAAACTAAAAAGACGGACGATTTAGCGCAGTGGTTAAGAGCTTGAGCTGCTCTGCCCACTGTGTCGAATAGTCGCGGGTTCGATTCCCGCACGGGACAAATCTTTGTGTGATCCACAATTATTTGTTCCGGTCTGGGTATCTGTTTGTGAATTTTCATGTTTGTAAACGCACCCACGACACAGGAATAAATCCTAGTGTGGGGCTACGTTTAAAAAAAAAAAACTTACTGATATACGATTGTTTTGGATATCTTTGGGTAATAGATGTATACGAATAAGTATTTATAAGTTATCCAAATGTGATAGTTCCATCACAATCGATCGATCAATGTGCGAACACTTGAACAAACAAAAGTGTAGCACCTGTTAGCAAATCACGGAGAACTGTGTTTTGATTTCTTCAATTATAATTCCCCTCATTCTTTTTGTTCAAATAATCAAACAGTAAATTTATGCCACATGAATGAATGTTTGAAAACGTCTGTCTGAATCATCAATTTGTGAAGTTTTGGGCAGGTAACGAATCCATTGTTTAAAACGTTTACATACCTAACAATTGTCTGCGGTGTAAGTAGGTACGAGTCGTGACATTGTACAGCTGTCGAGACGTGCAAAGGCGAGAGTGCTGATAACTTATGTGATCCTAGTAGATGGAATTGTACTGAGAGCTATGCAAAAGATATGGGTGGCTATCTTGGAGATAGTTTTATGCGAGCCTAGTATCGAGGCCTCTCAAATGTTTGTCAAATACCATCGGAAAAACTGGCGAAACTTGGGTGTACTGTCCATTCACCTGTACTGTCATTGCACCTATCTCTCCCTTCTGCCCTTCGTTCGCAAATGGTCCAGGGCCTTAATTCTGCTGACAAAACACTCGCTCGAAACCAAATATTAATCGTCGCCGATTAATAAAGTTCAGATACTTTCGTATCCGAATAGAATATTCTACGAAAACATTAATCGGTGGTGGTTAGGATAAGGTTTTAGCGGAATTTCGCTAGTAGTTAAGAGTCTCTTTAACGCGCACGCGTGCATGAGATGAACTATGAGAGTGAACGAAGCCAGAGAAATATGTAAGGAAATAACCTCTTGGAAACCGCAAAGGATCTGGCATGATGAAATAGATAGATAGACCCTGGCCCTGTTCCCTTCAATAGCTTTAAAGTGGAGATTAGCATCGCTTGAGATGGAGCGCGTCCGACTAAAATGCATTTATCTAATTATAAACACGTACAAAAATTAAAACTGGGGTTATCTAAAGCCATGGGGCAATTATGTCGCCACGATAAGTCGAATCGCGAAACGTGACAATTTTGGTTTGTCCGTGATAGCAGAAAAACCAGTTTACATTTGGATAGTATCGGAGACCCTCTTGTGAACCCCTGTTGGCAGGTAGCATAATAGTACTACGTCCTGTAGGTGTGATATAAGGCGATCTAGAGTTAAATAACATTTTATATTTAGTCGCGGTGTCAGCCCATGATTTAGGGGTGGGCCATCTTGGCTCAAATTACAATTTTAAAACGACCCTCAGTTTGGGTTAAGTGTAGAGCCAAAGGCCAACTTATTTCCAAAACACAATTATTATCTGTACGGAAGGTTTTGGGCCCGTCTCGCAGCCCCTTGTCCCTAGGACCAGCCGTGTCGAAAGCCTAACACAGCAATAGAGCTCATTGCTTATTACATGGGCTATTTATAGTTATTATATTGAAATTTTGATGTTTCATACTTTGTTCTAAGATTTTTTTGAACTAGTAGAATATCAATCTGTTTTAATTTCCAAAACTATAACACATGTTTTCGACAATAATGTCTAATGTTGGTGGAATATTAACCATTATGAGTTCTTATATGCATGCATGAGTGAAGGTAATTGTAACAAAGTGATAAAATGTGCCTTTTTGACTTTCCTCAAAACGGCCATCGCAGTTGGTATGTAAAGTATCCACCGCTTTACTATCCAGGGTGGGGTACTTCATTACTTTCATTATCATCGTTGTCATCAAGTTCATCCGGGAGTTGAATTAATTTAAACAAACACGATTATATATCTCACTGGACACTGGCAAAATACACTTAATTAGTGTGAAGCCATTACTTAAAGAAGAAGAAGAAGAACAAGCTCTTTACCTGTAAACTTCCGTAGTTTTCCACCACAGTGGCAGGCCGATGATGATCAGTACGCCTACGAAGGAAGCGCTGGCCCACATGCGGTTAGATTCTGTAACCAATGATAAGAAATATTTAACACCTATGAAAAGACGACGAAGTCTCTAAATTTATGATAATCGCAACTTCCCCTAATTCATTGAAATTACATACAATTGAAATTAAAAAGCATCCTAATTTCAATAAAGAAGATGGCTGGGTGCTTCCATCGACTTGGGATCCAGTTATTAATATAATCAAATCCAAACCCAAGCATAACACTGCATGGCCTCAAGACACCGTGAGCTCATTCTGCGTAGATCGGACCAACAAAAATAATTAACAAGTTTGAGGGTACCTCGGAACAACTATGCCTTTTGGACGTCTGACACCTCAGTCCTTTCCGTGACCATGGGTGCTGCAAAGCACTCGAAACGTCGGGAAATTAAAAATCAAAATAATCCGCGATAAATCCCGAAAAATAGTTTTATTTCATGTGTAGATAGATAGATAACTCTTTATTGTGCACAACTAACAAACATGTTAAGATAAAAACAAAAAAGAAAACTATATGTAACACAATCGGCGGCCTTATCGCTAAGAAGCAATCTCTTCCGGGCAACCTTGGGATGGAGAAATTATTTGGTCGTAGTATAGAAGGGGGTGCACTAGTCAAAAACAGATAGTTTAAAAAAAAAAAAAAAGAAACATACAGTAAATAGCTAGCGGTACATATAGACTAAAATATAATCTAAAAACGCAGACACATACAACAAAATACGATATAATAGTGATATAAAATACAAAATGACTAAACATACACATAATTACTTATTTAGATATGGCAATAGGATCCAATGGACAAAGAGATAAATAATACTCGACGTATGCTAAAAGTCGACACTTCGCTAGCTCTACCTCTGGTGTTGTTACCCTACTGGTTTTAATCAAAATATATCCCGTTAATTAAGTTAAACTACATGCTATCCAAATAGGTAAATCTCAAGTAGTCGTACTCGTGAACGGGTGCTGGTTGTGAAGGCTCGTCCACCCAGAATCCTCTAGCTTTTCATTATAGCATATATTTAAAAATAGTCCTCTATCTCAGTCGTAAGGCATCACACTGCAGCTGGATCGCATTAATGAATTTGTATAAATAAAAATGTATGTGTAAAAAAATAAATGAATGGAGAATTAAACAAAAAAGAGAAGCCCGCTTAGTTTCTCGCCGGATCTTCGCAGTGGAAGCCGCGTTCCGATCCGGTGGTAGATTAGTAAGTTAAAAAAAAATAAAAAACATGTAAATATGACACTTTGTAAGCACCTCCAGGGGCAGGGTCTATGCAAAATAAACGATTTGAGTTGAGTTGAGGTACTATTAAAATCGGTTTCGTGATTTTTGTGTAATGCTCAAACAATTCCCGAAAAAACAGACTAAAATGTTAATAAACATTTATTTCCCATTTTAAATATATTCAAAGTACAGACACAGCCTTTACAGCTAAATAATAGTAATGAAGGAAAATGCCTGAAAATTGTCTGTAAGTATAAGATACAAGGAAAATACAACAAGGCCAGTCTACTACTTCAAAAGCCCTACCAAACTGCGTCTTTTTTCCAACTAACTACGTAGAACTGCGCGCACGCACGGCCCATTACGAGTGTAAATTGTTCTCAATTAACACTCGTTCTATTGTTTAACACCTGACCTGTATCATTGTGACGACGTCAGTAATGTGACCGTCCACGTTGATGTACCTTACACCACGTAGTGCGATTGGGTGTCAAGAGGTCAATGTGTACTGGACGGGAATAAATCACACCCATTGCTTTCATATTGTTGAAAGTCATGGTAGTTTAAAAAAAAAACACATATTCCCCAAACGGGAGTGGTAGAGGTGTACTATGAGGACCCATTTTTCACCGATGATGTTATATTTCACGTAATAGGGGGCGAGATTATAATAATTCATATTGTGGGGCTACGTTTTATTTTTTTTAAACACCTTTTATATACCTATATAAAATGTGGCGCAGGTTTTGAAGGTTCATTCTACTATAATTACCTGCGTGATCAAAGACGGCTAATTAGTGTCCAATAATCACTCAGCGGAAAATCACCCAGCGTTTAAAATTATGCTTAACTGGTAGATTCTACGAAAAGTTAAAAAAGAAATGTATTTAAAACTCATATAAAGATAAAATACCGATTTTCTCATGAAATAAGACTATTTTTCGGATTTTATCGCGGTTTATTTTTGATTTTTAAGTTCCCGACGTTTCGAGTGCTTTGCAGCCCCCATGGTCACGGGAGGGACTGAAACGTCGGAATATTCGTGTAAATCTAAAAACTCAGTACCGATTTTCTCCAAAATATTTTTAGGAGAAAAATCAGAAAATATAATCTCCTAAATATTTTTATTTTTATATGTTTTGAGGTGTTATTACACGACAGATTCTACAGGTTCAGCGAAAAGTAAGAAAATATATTTGACACTTAAAGAAAACTATTCTCCTAAAAATTCAATTTTCTCTTTTCGAACTAATATATTTTTTATACTTAAACTTGGCAGCCCTAATTCTTAGTTAAATTTGAATTGACTCATGTACTACAGTGTTGTTGCGATTAATAATGGAAGCCTTGTCATATGCATGAGGCATAGCTCAAGTGACAGCCAGGGCCAACGTTGTAACGTAGAATGAAATAATACTTAAAATATTAAAAATAATACCATTTATTTTATGTTGTATTTTCTATCTCCAAACTTAGTATATTCATTATATTTCTTATAGTAAAAATTGGCAACCCTAGTTCTAAATTACATTTAAATTAACTAAGGTACAGTGTTATCACGATTAATAATGGAAGTCTTGTCTATGCATGAAGGATAGCTCTAATGACAGCGAGGAACAACGTTGCATTGTATTTAGAATTCCAGTGCACTCGTATGACCTAAATATGTATTCTAGATAGCGGTATCTATTTCAATGTATGATAAATGTTATGTTTTGCTATCTGATGCTGGCCACCCACGTAATGATAAATTGAGCACAACTATACACAATATAGCAGTGATCTCGGGTTCAAACCGAGGCACACATCTCTGTCTTTATGAAAGCGTATTAAAATTTAACTATCATTTGCTTTAACGGTGAAGGAAAACATCGTGAGGAAATCTGCATGCCTAAGAGTTTCTCGAAGGTGGGTGAAGTTCGCAAACCCGCACTGGGCCAGCGTGGTGGACTATAGCCTAAGGCTTCTCAGTTTAAGAGGAGGCCCGTGCCGAACGCTAAGACAGTTTCTTTATAGCGCTTATTATTAATATTATTATACACAATATAGGTACAAATGGATGCTTAGCCAGAGAAATGGCCTGAAATAATTAAGTTGAGAGATATGGGAGAAAACTTTGCTCAGCAGTGAACCGATATTGGTTAATACAAATAGTAAGTAAAAATAATCTATCTATCTACATACAAGATGTAACATAATTAACGCAACACCTCAAAGTAATTTATTCTAGATGGGCAACAAAATTAATTCCAAAAATTTTTGCGGTATATTATTTTTTTAAATTTGAATGTCTTGTCTGTCTAGTGGCAAAGCGCACCGCTTTCTGATCACGAGGTCCTGGGTTCAAATCCTAGGTCGGACAAGTGCAGTTTTTCTAACGAAAACTTTCCAGTACGAGTCCGGAGTCCGGAATTGTGCCCGGTATATGGCAATAGGCTCGCCCCCTATTACATGGGACCTTACATCGTCGGCGAAACGTGGGTGTACTCAGTACACCTCTGCCCCCCGCTTGGGGAATATAGGCGTGACGGTGTATTTTAAATTTGCAAATTTGCTTTCACCCCTTTAGTGCGCTATAACATAGTAAAATTATTCTTGATTCAAAGCAATACGGAGATTGGTAATGCATTGGTTGGTTTGGTTTTTGTATTGAATTTCTGAAACAATTATCTAATCGGGGTGTCTGAGGTCTTATTATAACTGGTATGTTTATAGTTACTGTCACAGTACCAGTAACGATTGTCTATTCATTCATAATATTTATAACTTGAAATTGTATTGCATTCATAACTTGAAATTGTTTCTACTTTGTCGTTCGCATTCAAGAAATATTCTTCCCACATGTTCGTCAGGATTTTAGAATTTGGAAAACATCCGGAGTTAGGGGTTTATATTATTGGGGCGGGCTTGATAGTCTAACATTTATTCGTTATCTTTGTCAGCAGTAGGCAAAGAGTACAGAGTTCCAACAGGTTCTTTCTTTGCTTACATCTCTCGCTTCCTCCACTCTCATAGTCCGTATCATGGGGTTATTCCCAGACATTCACAGCTTATTGTTTTCGAAATCTTTCACACAATCCCTCCGACTTCCATGATATTATATATCTATTTTCTTTTCCACGACATCCATGCACAAGTTTTAAAGACTTGAACTATCATCATTATCAGCCGAAAGACGTCCACTGTAGGACAAAGGCTTCCACCAAAGATAGCCACAACGACAAGCTTTGTGCTGTACGCATCCAGCTTTTACCTGCGACCTTCACCATGTCATCGCTTAACGTTATGGGGGGGCCTGCTCACTACACGTCTTCCGAGGTCACCACTTGATATCCTTTCTGCGCCGACGGGCGTCAGTTCAACGAGCGATGTGCCCCGCCCACTGCCACTTAAGTTTGGCAATTCTGAGAACTATATCGGTGACTTTGGTTCGCCTGCGGATCTCCTCATTTATGATTCGATCTCGCAGAGAAACTCCGAGCATACCTATTTCCATTACCCTTTGGGGGACCTTGAGCCTTCTTATCAGGCCGATCGTAAGTGACCATGTCTCGGTGCTGTAAGTCATCACTGGCAACACACACTGGTCAGAACTTTTGACTTAAGACACTGCGGTATTTGGACTTGACCTGTGCGGCACTAGAATCAAAGAGGCAGTTAGTCAAAATGTATTATTGTCAAAAAGACCATAACTGAAACCATTTTACCAACCGCTATGTCTTATGGTTTAGAACAAATGCCTTCATCTTACTGTGAAAGGCGTTTAATTTGAGTAGTATCACTTATCAGTCTTTGTTGTGATAATAAATAAACAGACAAATATTTACTTTGATTTATAATTGAAGATAACTTTTGTCTAAGCATTTATCAATACAGTTCCCACGTTACAAGGGATTTATCTGAATTATTTGTTTTGTTGATAGACATGTGACAAGTATTTAAAGTTCTCAGAGAGGCTCATTATTACGATTTGGTGATTATAGGGTAAATATATGTTAGGCTCCTAAGTCACAAAACTCCGTTTCCGTTAGGCGGGGTAAACGGGCAGCCATTTTGTATACAATCGATTTCTGGCCGAATATAATACTGGCACAGCTTTAAAATATAATCATATTTTGCATATTATATTTGATCACCGAGATCAAAAATAATAACCATTATTCCTCCTGTTCTTCCTTATTAGATATGTCGCTGTTACATTCGGAAAATCACCACGTCAAGTCACATTAGCGCTTAGGCATTCCTTAACGGTAAACACCTTTGCGTCTCCTACCAACAGAAATTTCATTGGTCGAATTAAATTTAAAAAGCGATACAATTAAAAAAGCGAGGACAAGAGAAATCATGATATTTAGTTTTTAAAATTAGTTTCTGAGTTGTGTCGTTATTATTTTCGATACTATGCATCGAGTTATTTCATCGATAATTTTATGTTACTTATATCGTTAGAAAATTTTATTTATAAACACGCTTTTTTATAATACATAATAAATTCTTAGCATCAATAATTTAATAGATAAATAAATCAAATTACTCAGTTATCTATCTATCTATCTATCTATAACCTCACGCCAGATCCCTTGCGGGGTAGGCAGAGAGTACAGAGTTCCAACAGGTTCTTTCCTTACATACCTCTCTGGCTTCCTCGACTCTCATAGTTCGTCTCATACACGCTCGCCGGTTACGGAGACTCTTGACTTTTCCATCAGATAAGACTCGGTTTATTTGGTCGTGGTAAGATAGTCTAGGTCTTCCCCGGTACCTGCATCCTTCCACTTTCACATTGTATATCTGTTTCGTTATTCTTTCCTCTGGCATTCTTTCTATAGGCCCGAACCAACGGAGCCCTTTCTCATCTTTACACCGACACTATCTTTCATACCTACTCGCTGTCTTACTATGCTGTTGCTAATGCGGTCGGTCAGCTTCACTCCGCACATCTTCCGCAGAGCTCGCATTTCTACTTTCATTCTCCTTCTTACATACCCAGCTCTCGCTACCATATAACAGCGTTGGGACAAGAACTCCGTTATGTATGGCCAGCTGCGCCTTATGGCTTAAGTGCCGGCTCCCGAGTAGCTTTCCCATCGCACCATTCACTCTGTTCCCTGCACTCACTTACTCAGTTACTTTACTCAGTTAATCGTAGGTAAATCTCTTTTTTTTAAATAAACGTAGCCCCACACTAGGATTTATTCCTGTATCGTGGGTGCGTTTACAAACATGAAAATTCACATACACAAATACCCAGACCGGAACAAATAATTGTGGTACACAGCAAGATTACAAATCTTGCTGTGTACCACAATTATTTGGCCCGTGCGGGAATCGAACCCGCGACTATTAGACACAGTGGGCGGAGCGGCTTAAGCTCTTAACCACTGCGCTAAATTGTCCGTCTCTGACTATCATTTTAGATATAAGCGTGAAAAATAAATAAAAACAAGTACTCCACTTGTTTTTATTTATTTTTTGGAGTGTTTGGCATGATATCGAGATAGTCAGATAAGACTACACTGAAATCGTAATTTTTAAGTAACACCCAAATATTTGAATTTTATTTATCTATGTGTTGCGACAGAAATTTCCGTTTATCTAATGCAACTATGTGAACAGTTGTTGCGCCGAACATTCTTGTACAATTTAACGAAATAATTAAAATATAAACAAATAAAGAAATTGGGGCATTGTCAGATAACGTCAGTCTAACCCCGTCGTATAAGTAACCTTCTAGCACAAATGAGTAAAAATAGAGTCTTAATAGCAGTTATTAAGAGTTGAGTACTTCCTATGTTTTTTTGCTCTATTTAGAAACCAGGCTCAGATCGCATTATTTAAACAAAAAAGATCCGCTTATAAAATGTAATACATATACAAGGTGTATCGTAATTGACGAACCTTACGAATTGAATACGAAAATCAAACTTCCAATTTTAAGAAGCTTTCTACCATTTTCTGAAGCTCTTTGGTACCCAAATCAACTACAAAACCTGTACTTTTTTGCTTATTGAAATGAAATGAAAATGAAAAAAGAACAAAAACAAACAGACAAAGAATAAAATACAATAAGGTACTATTTTATGTATTGTTTACTACGGTGTGAGCTGTGCCGAAAGGTGTTTGGCTCAGCATGTGTTGGAGAGGGATTGGGGTCTCCTCCAACGCTGATTTTCAGCCAAACCCTTCTTCAAGTGGTTTTTACGTAAATATGGCTACCCTGAATGGTGACTTAATCGCACATACTATGTATACCCTTAATAAATATCGCATTTTCAATAAATAGAGGAAGACGGAAGAAGAAATAAAGTACAATATAAGTAATAATATAAATAATAACATTAACAAATATTTTTACATTATTATTAGAATAAATAAAAAAAAAAGCAAATAAATAATATTTACAATGTATTCATTTATTATTAATAATATATTTCATTTCATTTCATTCATCCTTATTGAGGTATATGCATTAGAAATGCATTTAGTATAGCCGCATTGTTTTGAATAATGATTAAATTATATTTAATACAGCAAACTGAACGAGTAACCGTAATTTTTGAGCATTCAAAAAAAAATTTAACATACTTTAAAAACAGTTGGAATCGATTCAGTTGTCGATTTAGAACAAACTACTTTCATGTCTTGCGTTATTTATGTTACATCTTGTATATACCGGGTGTGATATGTAAAGGTGAGTACGCGACCGTTAAAACTAGACAATATAGAAAACTACATCCTAGGTAATTTTAGTGATGAAGAAATGACCGAAAAGAATGACCGAATTCGAAAATCGAAACCGGTCATTTTGAACAGTGCTATAAAATTAATAATTTTTTATATATTAAAACAAAACACTCAATATAAAAGCGACTCTTTTTTAACAAGTCTTCGCAGCGTACGTAACGATTCGGGACTGCGCTATTCTTACCGATTACCATCAACGGCGCTCGAAGCGCTGTGCGACCGCGGTGTTCTTACCGATCGCAAAGGATAAGCAGCGTTCGACTCGGTCGGCCTGAGATGGGTGACGGTTTGTGGCATTTTCATATTCGAGCGTCTCCGTGCTTCGGAAGGCACGTAAAGCCGTTGGTCCCGGTTACCACTTAATGTGGTAGTCGTTAAGCCGAGTTGGAAGCCTTAAAGGCGGCTTGATAAGTCCAGCAGTGGGTTGCCACAAACCTGCCTCCACCAAGCCGCACTGGGTCCGCGTGGTGGAGTATGACCTAATCTCTCTCACCTCGATTTGTGAGGGAAGGCCTTTGCCCAGCAGTGGGCAGTATAGGCTGATATTATTAGCATCAACGGTTAGTCTGAGATGGGTGACTGTTTGCGGCTATTTCATATTCGAGCGTCTCCGTGCTTCGTAAGGCACGTAAAACCCTTCATCCCCTTTACACCTAATATGGTAGTCGTTAGGCCAAGTTGGAAGCCTTAATGCACGGCTTGATAAAACTGCCTCCACTAATCCGCACTAGGTCCACGTGGTGAAGTATGACCTAATCACTCTCATCTAGTGTGAGAAGGCCTTTGCGAGGGTTTTTGGCGGTAAATCAAAGAGTGATGTCGTCAATTTGTTTTAATTTCCTAAACTTGTGTTATTTCGAATATAATGTGTAATGTTGGTGGAATATTAACCATTATGTATTCTTAAATGTGCATGAGTGAAGGTAATTGTAACATAGTGATAAAACGTGCCTTTTCGATTTCCCTCAAAACGGCCGTCGCAATTGGTATGTAAAGTATCCATCGCTTTACTATACAGGGTGCGGCATTTTATCAATTTCATATTCATCGTTGTCATTAAGTTAATCGGGGAGTTGAATTAATGTAGAAATTGATTAGTTATATTCATAATACTTGACATTGGCAAAATACGCGTCGTCGTGATGCCATAAACAACAAAAATAAAACAAGGCCTTTGCCCAGCAGTGGGACAGCATAGGCTGATTTGTTATTATGTTATATATTATTAGAATTTTTTAGCCTTTAAATTTCATGAGATCTAAAACTATACTTTGCGGTCAGTCTTCTAAATCTCAGCTTATTGTACAAAAAATCGAACTACAGAAACGAAAGGCGAAAGAGTTATAAGCATCGAAAAAGAACAATATTCATAAAACGCGTTGTTCATTATCAAACGAGTCAAAGGTCTCAGCATCGACCAGCCTTGATAAGCGACCTTCGCAGTATTTCGACAGTGATCAACAAAATTAGCAAAATATAAAACCATGTTTGCATATCGTCACATGAATCGTGACGAGGTGATCTCCGGTTGCTGTTGACAAAATATATTTAACGAAAAACTGTATAACAAGATTTGAGAACCGGTCGTAAGTCTCGAATAAAAAGCTTAGTATTAGATTACGTCTAGGACAGTTGGCGCTTAAAGCGCTCGCGTCTTCTACGTGCTTCAACGCTTGTAAGCGCCGACTCAGCGCTAAACGCTCACTTCAGCGCTCATTTTTACAACACTAGTCTGTCTGTCTGTCTGACTGAACGCGATAAGTTTTGACCAATGAACGGAGTGATCTAAGAGGAAGTTTTATGTGTATAATTCACCCGTGCGAAGCCGGGGCGCGTCGGTTGTACTAAATTTAAATTGAATTCGCCCGCCCCGTATCATTTCTATGTGTGTATGTCTACCCAAACTAAAAAAACTATTACACGGATTTTCATTCAGTAGATAGAACGATTCGCGACGAATGTTTAGGTTTAAAATAATTTATAAATCTTGAACAAATTCGCCGAATTGTGCGAAGCCGGGGCAGATCACTAGTTTATTATAATTTTAACCGATTTTATAAACGAAAAAAAATTGGTGTCGCATTTTAAGCTGCAGTGACCTTTTCACACTTTCCTCTTGCATAAACCTTTGCCTGCACATCTTGTTTATTAAGTGTCCCTAAAGAAGGTCTGAATACTGATCAGTGTTACAACAGACAAGATCCATAGCGGCCCTTTATCGGCAATTACCATAATATTATCAATAGCTGTAATGGGCAATAACAGAGAACATATCACGCCATTATGTAATCATGGCAGTAAACATACTTATTTAAAATTCAAGGTATAATTTGTTCTCTGTAGAACATCTTAGACTACAGAAATACTTGAGTTTTATAGATTACCATCAATTTTACGTAGTATATAAAGCCCATACATTATTCCATTACAATCTCAATCCTGGAATAGTCATCGTTCGAAAAAAAATTCACTAAAATGATCTCAAACAATTTCCGTAATATTTATTGGTTGCGGTAGGCTATTCCATCAGTCTTGTGATTTTGATTCTTGCAGTCTCTCTGGTGTATGAAAATATTTTGATTTTTTTCTCTTAAAAATCTTATAAATTTAATCCGCGCAAGGGCCTCAACCCACATCAGTTACATACCTACATACATCGTCTACAAAATAACAAAACGAATTCGAAGCGTGCGTCGTTGACCGAATACAATAATTACACAACTTGAAAATTTACGCCCATAAATTACACAACTCCTACAAAACAGAACGAATTAAAAAAAAAAATATAATTCGGCATGTTACTGCCTAATGGCCGAATGACAATAATGACACGACTTAACACTCTAATTTTTACAACGAAATAGTACGATTTCGCCTGTTCTAGCTTTATTATTTGTATCGCTATTCCATTAGACCAATCGACTTTTGAAGAAACATCCTCAGAAAGGATTGGCAGCAAATAATAATTTTGGTAGATAAAAATGGCGAATTCTGTAGAAAAAATATATTTAACGTTTGTACGAGTTATTAATTTTAATGGTCAAGGGCGGCCGCGATTGCGTGACCAGTCACACAACTAAGTAACCAGGAAGTGGTGTACGCCGCGGCGCGAGCGCATATTAGGTATCTCGTGATATAAATATTCTGCGAATGGACGCAGTGCCAATGTCGTGTGACGCGATTGGTATTTTGACGTTGGTAAGTAAATTCGAACGTCTAATCTACTGATTGGTTGTATTCAATTCGTGTTTACTGGTAATTAGGCCGGTATGACGGTGAGCTGAACTATGAGCGTACAGAAGGGTGGTATGTAAAGAAAGAGCCTGTTAGAACTGTGTTCTCTACCTACCCCAGATTTAGTGTAAGGATAAATAAGACGATCTTTAGTATCGAGGTTGTGTGTGTGTGTGTGTGAATGATGTACGCTGTTGGCCGCGAGGCCTTTACAGCTTCACCGGACTTAAAGGCGAGCGTGCAACCACTACGCTCTAGCCAGCCAGAAGGGCAAGAGGCGACATACTCGAGGGCGCCTCGAAGAGGCGCCCTCGGTTGGGACAGTCGCTAGTATCGAGGTTATGGCGTAAGGGTTATAATACATTTTTTTAGTATTGTTTTTATTTAACGTGCATATTTTCTAGTGTCCGACCGAAGGTCGGTCATCACCAAAGCCGAAGGTTTAATAATCCCAAGAAATTTGGCCCATGATAGCTAAATTTAAAATAAAAATATCTTCTTCTTCTTTAAACTATGGCTTTACACTAATTTTAAGTGTATTTTGCCAGTGTACAGAGAGATATGTAATCGTGTGTGTGTGTGAATGATGTACGCTGTTGGCCGCGAGGCCTTTACAGCTTCACCGAACTTAAAGGCGAGCGTGCAACCACTACGCGCTAGCCAGCCAAAAGGGCAACAGGCGACATACTCGAGGGCGCCTCGAAGAGGCGCCCTCGGTTGGGACAGTCGCTGTAGGGGGACGGGTGCACTACTAAGTGCACCGGTCAACCGCCGGCTATAGGAGGGGATCTACTACTACGTCGTCGTTGTCGCCCGTATTCTGAGCGGAAAGAAGGGATGACAAAGCATCGGGGGGGTCGGTGAGAACATGTCGCGGCCGGCGGTGGCGGCAGGGGTCGGGGGGGAGATCGTAGTCGGCGGTGGCTACGATTAACGGATTCGCATGGGTAGATGCGTTCGCGAAGTGACGTGTTGACGCCTTTTTAATAAAGGCGCGAATAGGTTCAAGACCTAGATCGGAGTGGAGGTCGACGTTCCGTACGAACCAGGGGGCTCCTACGGCTTTACGGAGGAAGCGGTTTTGAACCACTTGGAGTTTATCGATGTGAGAGGGGGCCGAATGCCCGAACACAACACACGCATAAGTCATGATGGGTCGAACGCAAGTTTTGTAAAGTGTCACCTGATTTCTAAGGGACATTTTACTCCGCTTGCAGATTAACGAATGGAGACGACCGAGCACAAGGGATGCTCGGTGACGGACCCGCTTGATGTGCGGGCCGAAGGACATGGTACTGTTTAGGGTGACCCCTAGATATTTGACCTCTTTGACCCAGGGAATGGGTCGGTCGAACATGGTCACTTGGCCGAGATTACTTCTAGGGCGGCGCAGGGAGTGGCGCGGGGTGGCACCTCTGGAGAAGAACACCGCAGCGCTCTTGTCCGGGTTCGGGGAATTGGCGGATGCCTGAAGGTTTCTGGTAATGAAACCCTTATTCCTATGCGAGACGTAGAGAGCGGTATCATCCGCGAATAGGGCTAGATGCGCCTTACTCGAACGAGGAATGTCGTTCGTGTAAAGGCTAAACAGGAGCGGAGAGAGAACGGAGCCCTGTGGGACTCCAGCACTGATGGAGTGGGAAGTGGAGCGCGTCATTTCGACGCGATAACGAAAGGCACGATTCGACAAGAAGTCTCGTAAGATGAGCACGACTCTGTCCGGCACACCCAATTGGTAGAGCTTGTAGATCAAGCCGTTGTGCCAGACTTTGACGAATGCCTTCGCGACATCTAGGAAGAGGGCGCCCGTGTAGACGGGTTTGGGTCTATTGAGACCGGAGAGGATGTGCTCCGTGATGCGGTGCACTTGGTGGACGCAAGAGTGTTTGGCTCGAAAGCCGAACTGCTCGTCGACAAGGATACCCCTGGACGTTATGAAGTCTTTGAGCCGCGCCAGAAGTAGGCGCTCGTAGATCTTGGCCAGGGAGTTGAGGAGACTGATAGGGCGGTAGCTCGCGGGGAGATTGCGAGGTTTGCCGGGCTTGGGAATGCCTATGACGTCCGCCTCCTTCCACTTAGCGGGGAAGGTGCAGTTCGTCACGGCGGCGTTCAGTATGGCCACTAAGTGGCAGATGAGTTGGGCGGGCAGGCATTTCAGAACGCGATTCGAACTGCCGTCAGAGCCGGGGGCTTTTTTAGTTTTGAGACCCATTATGAGATCTTCGACCTCCGTTTGGGTGATAGGAGGTAAGGAATCGGCGGGGGGTAGGGATGCCCTGCGCTCGACTTCCCTGTCGACCGCGTCGACGTGGGACTGGTCGACGGACTGCGAGCTGGGGGTGCACTGGCTCTCGAGGGAGTCGGCGAGAAGCTCGGCCTTTTCGTCGACGTTGAAGGCTGGGGGTGCGCCTGAAGGGCGGGACAGCGGGGGCATGCCAGTCGTGGAGTCGGTTTTGAGGCTACGCGCCAGCTGCCAGTAGGCCAGATGCGATGGCGCGATGCCCTCTAGGAGGTCACCCCACCGTTCCTCCCGGACCTCCGCGACACGACGCTTTACCTCTCGTTGTAAAGCGCGCATCCGGGCCCGATTGGCTTCGGTGGGGTAAGAGTCGTACGCTCGTTATGTAATCGTGTTTGTTTAAATTAATTCGACTCCCCGATGAACTTTATGATAGCGATGATAATGAAATTAATGAAGTACCCCACCCTGGATAGTAAAGCGGTGGACACTTTACATACCAATTGCGACGGCCGTTTTGAGAGAAGTCAAAAAGGCACGTTTTATCACTTTGTTACAATTACCTTCATTTATGCACATTTAAGAATACATAATGGTTAATATTCCACCAACATTACACATTATTAGTCGAAATAACACAAGTTTTGGAAATTAAAACAAATTGACAACACTCTTCGACTTCCCGCCAAAAACCTCAAAAATTATCTTCCTCTTCTTCTTTAAACTATGGCTTCACACTAATTTTAAGTGTATTTTGCCAGTGTCCAGTGAGATATGTAATCGTGTTTGTTTAAATTAATTCGACTCCCCGATGAACTTGATGATAACGATGATAATGAAATTAATGAAGTACCCCACCCTGGATAGTAAAGCGGTGGACACTTTACATACCAATTGCGACGGCCGTTTTGAGGGAAGTCAAAAAGGCACGTTTTATCCATTTGTTGCCCGTGGTACTACCAGCTATTACTACCAGTAGTAACACGGGTAATAATTCTTGCCCGTAGAACTACTGACAGTCCCAGTAGTAACACGGGAAGCTCATTTTACCCGTGGTACTACCAGTAGTTACACGGGCAATAATACTTTCCCGTATTACTACTTCTTTCTTTCATGTTGATTGGGGGATTTGCCTTACTCGCCACGCTTGGCAGGCGGGTTGGCGAGCGCAGTTCAGTGGTCGTGGAAGTATCTAGGAGAACGCTGCTGCCCGTTCCCTAGTTGTCTCTTAGTCGCCTTGTACGACACCCAATGAGATGAGATGGGTTGGTCCAATTCTAAGCCGGAAACCACGCCTCATCCAAAATACCTCAGTGCCTAAAGACTAAAGATTTTAGTCAATGTGTGTTACCAGTGATGACATATGGATCAGAGACGTGGTCTCTTACAATAGGTCTCATAAAAAAGCTCAAAGTTGCTCAGCGAGTTATGGAAAGAGCTATGCTCGGCGTTTCTCTACGTGATCGAATCAGGAATGAGGAGATTCGTAGAAGAACCAAGGTCACCGACATAGTCGTTAAGATTAGCAAGCTGAAGTGGCAATGGGCGGGCCACATAGCGCGAAGATCGGACGGGCGTTGGGACAGAAAGATTCTAGAGTGGAGACCACGTATTGGCAAGCGCAGCGTAGGACGACCGCCTGCCAGATGGACCGACGATCTTGTGAAAATCGCAGGAAATCGTTGGATGCAGGTGGCATCGGACCGGTTACGCTGGAAAGCGATTGGGGAGGCCTATGTTCAGCAGTGGACAAGTATAGGCTGAAATGATGATGATGATGATTACTACTTCACTTACAATTTTTGTTACAATTACCTTCACTCGTGCACATATAAGAACACATAATGGTTAATATTCCACCAACATTACACATTATTAGTCAAAATAAAACAAGTTTTGGAAATTAAAACACATTGACAACATCACTCTTCGACTTCCCGCCAAAAAAATTATCTTAATCAACATAACTATTTAACTTAACGAGATGGTAAAAATTATACAACTGGTTTAAAAAATAACACTAAAATAATTTTATTTATAATATTAAATATCACGTCCGATCCCTTGCACGGAGGCAGGTGTATGTATATGTACGTAATACACTTGTATGTATTATATGTTATTTATATATAACTGCTTTTGTTGTATGTATGTAATTAGTGTTGTGTTTTTAAATATTTTATTTTGTTGTTTTTTTTTAAATTGTATTTGTTTTTTTTATCTATCTATCTATCTATAACCTCACGCCAGATCCCTTGCGGGGTAGGCAGAGAGTACAAAGTTCCAACAGGTTCTTTCCTTACATACCTATCTGGCTTCCTCGACTCTCATAGTTCGTCTCATACACGCTCGCCAGTTACGGAGACTCTTGACCTTTCCATCAGATAAGACTCGGTTTATTTGGTCGTGGTAAGAGTGAAGAAGTGTTTTTTTTATTTTTTTTCTCTGCTTTTTTATTACTCTTAATTTTTCGCACCTACCATAGCTGTTTCCACACCACCTCAAGGTAGACTGGCAGAAAATGTCTAGTGTCCGACCGATATTTACCTAAGGAGTTGATTATCTGGAAGCTTTGTACAACTACATCTGTAAGTTTTATACAGGTGCATAATAAACGCAAGACCTGAAAGTAGTTTGTTCTGAATCGATAACTGAATTGATTCCAACTATTTTAATATATCTTACATTTTTTTTAAATTTGCTATAAATGCTTTTACTTTTTCAGTGCGCTATAAAAAACTAAATTTATTCTTGATTCATAGCAATAAGGAGATTACAAATGCATTCCTAACCCGTATTTCTCAAAATGCACACATACACAAACAAGTTTTATTGTTAATTGGTGTATAAGTGCTTAAAAAAGGGGTAAAAACCTTTAAATTTGGAAATTTGGTTTTCGTTTTGAATTTATGAAGCAATTCTCTAATCGGGGTGTCTGAGGTCTTGCGTTTATTATGTTACACCTTTTATAGATTTATTAATAAAAAGTGATACTATCTGAAATTTATTCCGTTGATTTCGTTATTTATCACCAGTATTTGCTTCTATACTAGTTGAATAACCCAGGTACATGAAGGTATCCATGCCCAGGTATCAACTATTACATATGGGAACAAGCGCTAGCAGTCTTCAACCTTTCCATTAAGTAAATACATGTAGTCTACCCATTTATATTTTTTATCAAACGTAATTCAATTAATACACTCAATATATTGATGAACTAGATTTGATAAGAGGCAAATTAAAGTAGGTCTTTGCTTCAAGTTTCGTAATATGCGATGCATTATCAATATTTCATGAGCTGATGCTTGTACGTTTGGCGACATAAGTAACTGAGCAATCTCAGTTTTTCAAATTGATTGCACACTTTTGTTTGTCACATTCACATAACACTCAATATTTTATTTGATCTAAATAAATGTTATATTTGGTATTTTTTTTTTTAAAAACGTAGCCGGTGCGTTTACAAACATGAAAATTTACAAACATGAATACCCGGACCGGAACAAATAATTGTGGATCACACAAAGATTTGTCCCGTGCGGGAATCGAACCCGCGACTATTAGACACAGTGGGCGGAGCAGCTCAAGCTCTTAACCACTGCGCTAAATCGTCCGTTTTATATAAAATTATAATTATCAAATTAAAAAATTGAGACTGGCGCCGCGCAGTCATTGTACCCTTGTACAAAGGCAAGGGTTCACAATATGACTGCGCCAATTACAGAGCCATTAGTTTGATCAGCTTGGCAGCCAAGGTGTATGGTAAAATTGTTGAGAGGAGAATGCGCGAGAAGTCCGATGGAATGTTGTGCGAGGCACAAGGGGGTTTCAGGTCCGGAAGAGGATGTTCGGATCAAGTTTTCTCCCTTCGCAACATCGTAGAGAAGCATCTGGCAGTGGGCCGGAAGGTTTTCTGCGGTTTTGTGGATCTGGAGAAAGCGTTTGATAGAGTTGTGCGAAAGAGACTTTGCGACATTTTGCCTGAGTATGGTATAAATGGCACTCTGCTGCGGGCCGTCCAGTCCACCTATGTGGACTGCAAGGCATGCGTACGGGTGGGTGGTAACATGTCACCCTGGTTTGACGTTGAAATCGGCGTCAAGCAGGGTTGCGTGTTGTCCGCTAGACTGTTTATAATATATTTGGATAAAAGTCTTCAAAGACTGAAAGCGATGAATGAAGGTGTACAAATGAGTGATCTAGTGGTAAATCATCTACTATATGCAGATGACGCGGTTTTGATAGCGCCAACAGCCACTGATCTGCAATCACTAGTCACAGTTATGAAAGACGACTGCATGAAAAATGGCTTACATTTGAATGTGAAGAAAACCAAAATTATGGTTTTTGAACGGGAAGAAACCAGAACGAATGCAAGGATTGTGGTTGGGAACGATGTGCTGGAGCAAGTGAATGAGTTTGTATATCTTGGATGCGCATTCAGTAAGGATGGAAAATACACCGCTGACATAGAGAGAAGAGTGAGTGCAGGGAACAGAGTGAATGGCGCGATGGGAAAGCTACTTGGGAGCCGGCACTTAAGCCGAAAAGCGCAGCTGGCCATACATAATGGAGTGCTTGTCCCAACGCTGTTATATGGCAGCGAGAGCTGGGTATGTAAGAAGGAGAATGAAAGTAGGATAAATGCGGTGGAAATGCGAGTTCTGCGGAAGATGTGCGGAGTGAAGCTGACCGACCGTATTCGCAACAGCGTAGTAAGAAAGCAAATAGGTATGAAAGAGAATATCGGTGTAAAGATGAGAAAGGGTATGCTCCGTTGGTTCGGGCATATAGAAAGAATGTCCGAAGAAAGAATGACAAAACTGATATACAACGCGAAAGTGGAAGGATGTAGGTACCGGGGAAGACCTAGACTATCTTACCATGACCAAATAGACCGGGTCTTATCTGAAGGACAAGTCAGGAGTCTCCGTAACCGGCGAGCGTGTATGAGACGAATTATGAGAGTAGAGGAAGCCAGAGAGGTATGTAAGGAAAGAGCCTGTTGGAACTCTGTACTCTCTGCCTACCCCGTAAGGGATCTGGCGTGATGATATAGATAGATAGATAGATAAAAAATTGAGAATGTACAGCAAGTTATGCCGGTGGCTGTTTATAAATATTACTTTACTTCAGAATTACAGCGACTTATGCCGGCGGCTGTTTATAAATACTACTTACCCCTCGACAGTGCTGGGCATTATTCAATCAGTTGTTTAATTGTGGAACAATCAATCGAAATTAGCAGCCATGGTAACGACAGGACAAGCGGTGCTAAGAATCTCCGGCAGAGATTCGGCTACCATCAACAACGAAAATTGGCCCTGGTGACATACAACGCACGCACGTTAAGGACAGATGAGAAGCTTGTTGAGCTGGAAGAAGAGATAAACAAGTTGCGGTGGTCTCGGATTTATCGTTCACAAGTCACTCATAGACAACGTTGTGTCCATCACTAGTGTGTCGAGCAGGGTAGCGTACCTGATACTCAGAATATCCAAAAGATATTCGCTGAAGGTCATACAGGTCTACGCACCACACTTAACAGTGGTTATTGATGACTTCAATGCGCTGCTGGGCAAACGGGGCGATGATGAGTTGAGAGTGGGGCAATTTGGATATGGGCAGCGCAACCCCAGGGGTCAGAGGCTGGCCGAATTTCTGGAGAAGGAGGGACTCTTTATGATGAACTCTTTCTTCAAGAAGCCGCCTCATAGGAAATGGACCTGGATGAGCCCTGATGATTCCACAAAAAATGAGATAGACTTCGTCATGAGCACCGAGCGATAAATATTTAATGAAGTCTCCGTGATTCACAGGGTAAAAACCGGCAGTGATCACCGAATGGTCAGAGGCACATTAAATATTAATGTCAAAATGGAAAGATCGCGTCTGATGAAGTCTACGCTCCGACCTTCTTATGCACATATCCAAAACCCCGAGAACTTTCAACTCGAATTGGCAAATCGCTTCGAATTGTTTGACATCAGCGCATCAGTGGACGAAATCAACAACAGTATAAATAAATAAATAAACAGGCTGGTAGAGACTGTCCATACGGTTGGGTCCAAGTATTTTAAGCCCCACCGTAATAATAGACCTCAAAAACTATCCAACTACACACGAAACCTCATGGCTGAGCGACGTTCCATGACGCTCCAAACCTCCGATGATGCTAAGTCCTATAGGCAGCTCAATGGACAGATATTGAAATCCTAGGGACACGATTTACGGTCCTTTAATACAAGGGGTATTGAGGAGACCATAGCACAGAGCAAGGGCTCTAAAGTGTTCGCAAGAGTCTATTGGGCAAAGCCAGTTGACGAAGCTGAAGACGGAGGACGGAAACGTAACGTCGAATAGGTCAGAGGTGCTCAGGGAGATAGAGGTTCTATGGGCAGCTGTATACCTCAGTAGCTGAACCTGTTGTTGACTTGGTAAAAGATCCAAGAGCCAAGCTAACCCGACACTACGCTGAAGATATCCCGGACATCAGCCTGTACGAGATTAGGATGGCTCTCAAACAATTCAAAAATAACAAAGCACCGGGCGAAGACGGAATTACCGCAGAGCTTCTGAAAGCAGGCGGAACGCCGGTACTTAAAGTCCTTCAGAGGCTGTTTAATTCCGTCTTGCTCGAAGACAAAACGCCGGAAGCATGGAACAGGGGTGTGGCGGTACAGTTCTTCAAGAAAGGTGATAACACTTTACTACAGAATTATAGGCCCATCACACTGCTGAGCCATGTTTATAAGTTGTTTTCGAGAGTCATCACGAATCATCTCGAATGCAGGTTTGATGACTTCCAGCCTCCCGAACAAGCCGGTTTCCGGAAAGGCTTTAGTGCCATAGACCACATACATACGCTGCGGCAGATTATACAGAAGACCGAGGAGTATAATCGGCCACTATGCTTGGCGTTTGTGGACTATGAGAAAGCCTTCGATTCGATCGACACTTGGGCGGTTCTTAGATCTCTCCAGCGATGCCGCATTGACTATCGGTACATTGAAGTGTTGAAGTGCTTGTATAATAACGCCACTATGTCAGTCCGAGAACAGGGGCAGTGCACGAAGGCGATCTCCATTTTATGAGGAGGTGTAAGATAGGGAGACGTCATTTCTCCGTAACTGTTTACGGCCGGCAAGGACTTGGCATCAACATCAATGGCGAATACATCACTCACCTTCGATTTGCCGACGACATTGTGGTCGTGGCGGAGTCGCTGGAAGATCTAGGACGAATGCTCGGTGACATCAACAGAGTATCTCAACAAGTGGGTCTTAAAATTAACATGGACAAAACGAAAATAATGTCTAACGTCCATGTCGTACCCACCGCACTCACCGTTGGTAACTCTACTCTTGAAGTTGTCGACGAATACATTTACCTGGGACAGGTAGTCCGGTTAGGTAGGCAATTAAATTAATCACCCTAAAGTACTCCAGAATAGCAATGACTCTTGGACGTCAAACGTTTAAGTTCCTCCCGTGACCATTGGTGCTGTAGACCAATAGAAACGTCAGGAACTCAAAAACCAAATATTTTAATTGCCACTTTAATTTTTTCATAATTAATTTTGCCCAACTCTGCCCCTCGAGTAAGTCACTCCCACAATTAAGTGTAATAGTAATAATTAATCCCGTTTTGCCTACAAAGTGTGCCAAAGAAATGGACGTATGTACATCGACATACACTTGAAAAATATTATACTACTTCTAGGGCAGTTAAGTAAATAAGAGTTCCTCAGTCAAGGCAAATTAACGCGAAATACGAAAAATTAAAGGTTGTTAATAAAATTACAATCAGAATAAAGTGGCTATTTGAATCGCATATGTTATAAAATACTGCCATAATATAGCCATAGACTATATTACCATAACCAAATAGACCGAGTCTTATCCGAAGGACAAGTCAATAATCTCCGTAACCGGCGAGCGTGTACGAGATGAAGTATGAGAGTGGAGGAAGCCAGAGAGGTCAGTAAGGAAAGAACCTGTTGGAACTCTGTACTCTCTGCCTACCCCGCAAGGGATCTGGCGTGATAATATAGATAGATAGATATATAATATATGCAATATTCTACGAACTACACAACAACGTTACTTTGCATTTGATAAAGTTTGTTTTCCGTATTTTACTCGTGTCACGGTTAACGAATGTTAAATTTACAATAGGGCAGATTACACTGACTGTTTTTTTTGTAGGTTAAAAAAAGGGTTATTGTAATTATTTTTACGGTGGACGGCATCGATACTTCTGAGGCTCTGGAACCTCCGCAAGGAGTGCCTGCATACCAGCTTCTAGCTCAAATACCTGAATAATAGGATCAGTCGAATTAAAAAACCGGACCACGCGGTTACAGAGGCAATTATCTGGATTATTTCAAACAGCCATAGGCAATCTATATAGAAAAGAATGTGTATGACGCCGCCATTTGAATGAGTTAACATCTCAGTCGAATGGCTAGCCAGTAAACCTAAACGTCGGCATACAACAAAAAAGTAAGCGTTGTCTAGCCCAATGAACGAGGGAATGGTCCGACCCTTGTTTGGTATAGTTCGAAATGGTTCCATGGTTTCTAAATGATTTTGGCTAAACGATAAACGTTTCTATCTGGTCAAAATAGTAATTTAGTTCAACAGCCAGTCGTTTCGAATAACATGATCTTATGTTTATAAAAAAATCGGAGCTTATACTAGCCACTATGGCACAAAAGAACATCTACATAAGATGAACCTCTGCAGCGACGTGGCATGCAGGAACTGTGGGACAGAAGCTGAAACCATGAAGTACGTTTTATGCCACTGCGACGCTCTGGCGGCGCGGCGAATGAAGCTACTGGGAGTGGCCTATCCAAACCCAGAGGAATTTCGGCTCTTCCCCCCTGCTGGAATCTGCAGCCTGGTACAGGGAGTATTCGATTCTACAGGTATGGAAAAGCGTTAGGGCAAGGACCGCACAAAAGATCCCAACGGGTCGAAGTGCGCCTGAGGTCTCCTCGGTCCGATAAGCCAATGACAAGATAAGATTATAAAAAATAAATATTTCTACAACATACTGAATGTAGTGAACGTTAGATTAGACCTATGTCTGTTCTAAAACACTATGTTGGGTTAGTGATAATTAACAAAGTTAAATCCATCGTGATAGCGGATTTGCATTCACTCGCATGAAAGAACCTGCCATTTAATCAACATATTGATTAACTAGGTGGTTGCAACACATACCTATATGTATATTTACAAATCAGTATTGACGTCAATACAACGCTATTTCCATAAACAATCCCTGCTAAAAGGTTTGTATATTTATGTAACTGCGATGCCGACAGCTTAAGCGTTTTGTTGAAGCATCGGCGTCTCAGCTCAATGAATCTAGTTACTGCTGGTTCGATCTCCACACAGGACAAATATTTATGTGACTCATATAATATTTGTTATGGTCAGTGTTTGTAGACGACACAAAAAATTCTAGTATAAGGCATAGGAAACAAAAAAATGATAAATAAACATTATCCCAGTCGTAGTAAGGGATTCTTTGCGACGGTGATGCCAGTGTCAGATCCTGTGTGCGGTATCTATATCCGAAAGGATAAGGGCATTGGGAGGGTGATATTTCTGCCTGCAAAACTATATGCTATTAGTAATGTATAACCGTTAGAATTCTTTTTACTTGGCCAAGAATACTTTATTTTTTTTACGAACTGTTTACAAGTATACATACATAAGTATTACGATAACGTGATTATCGGCAGCGATATCGTTGTGTACTTAGTATAGATACAATGATTTTTTGGCCCTCGGCAAAAATTGGAACTAACTAACTAACGCTGTCATCAAGTGAAATGTCACTTTATCACAGTCGCACAGATGCCGTTAGCTATGAAATTTACCCAAGTTCTTTTTTGAATTAGTAAAGGTTCCTCAAAGGGTCCCTGTTGAAATCTTTCCCTGGCAGTAGGTAAATATTACTAAATGATAATCCAAATTTAACAACAAGAATCTTTAGGCACCTGCCGTTTTCCACGGGCCAAAAAATCCTTGTGGCACTATATATTCGGCAGTAACGTCTAAACAATGACGTTACACAAAGCACCACGACAGTGTGGGTGTGTCGGCCAGGCCCACGTTACGTCATCAGCGAATGTAACTCGACCTTCATAACACAATTGCAGCTGCTGTGTCAGCGCAACATTTCATGTGCCGAGCCGTCTACAGTTTCATATTACTTACAAGTCGAGTTCTGGCGAGATGATATAGATACATAGATTTACAATTTTTACATTGCTTGATACGGAGAAAAATATTATTATATGCCGAATGGCTTCGTCCGGCATGATGATATAAATAGGTTTATAATTTCTCACATTGCATGATGCCAAAAAAATATTATTTATTAACTGGCGAATGATGTGTGTGTGTGTGTGTGTGAGTGATGTACGCTGTTGGCCGCGAGGCCTTTACAGCTTCACCGGACTTAAGGGCGAGCGTGTAACCACTACGCTCGAGCCAGAAGGTCAAGGGGCGACATACTCGAGGGCGCCTTGAAGAGGCGCCCTCGGTTGGGACAGTCGCTGTAGGGGGACGGGTGCACTACTAAGTGCACCGGTCAACCGCCAGCTATGGGAGGGGATCTACGACTACGTCGTCGTCGCCCGTATTCTGAGCGGAAAGAATGGATGACAAAACATCGGGGGGGTCGGTGAGAACATGTCGCGGCCGGCGGTGGCGGCAGGGGTCGGGGGGGAGATCGTAGTCGGCGGCGGCTACGATTAACGGATTCGCATGGGTAGATGCGTTCGCGAAGTGTCGTGTTGTCGCCTTTTTAATATAGGCGCGAATAGGTTCGAGACCGAGATCGGAGTGGAATGGCGAATGGTTTGGTCCAGTAGCGAAGAGCGTATGCCGCTTTGTTCACTGGTAGTCGCGGGTTCGATTCTCGGACGAGATAAATCTTGGAGTGATCAACAAATATTTGTATCGATCTGGGTATTTGTTTATTTGAATTTCATTTTTGTAAATGCACCCACGACACAGGAATAATATGAAGGGGGACATGTTCCTTTTAAAGAAATCTACCACCGTTCCGGAATGCGGCTTCTACTAAGGACATCCGGCTTGAAACTCGGCGAGCTTGTCTTGTTGACTATTTTCAATTCCTATCCATAAAGATAACATTAGTTAATAAATACTTCTTTATAGAACATACAATAACTAATAATGTGTTACATTTGAGTAAAACTTCACTGAAATAAGTACGGTACGACTGTTTCATTTCCTCCTTCCTATTTCGGTTTGCGCTTTTCCCTATTTGCCTAATTGGCATGTCCTTCACGCGAATATTTACAAAACATATCCTGTAATTCAGTAAATTAAATGAACAGAATTAAAAAAATATCTATCTATCTATCTACATCATCACGTCAGATCCCTTGCGGGGTAGGCAGAGAGTACAGAGTTCCAACAGGTTCTTTCTTTACATACCTCTCTGACTTCCGCCACTCTCATAGTTCTTCTCATACACGCTCGCCGGTTACGGAGACTCTTGATTTGCCCTTCGGATAAGACACGGTCTATTTTAGTGCATTTTTATCTTCTTAACAATTCATAAATTCTATAATGGTTTACATGAATAAAAATATTCCGATTCTGATATCTTTTCATATATTTCTTAGATTTACGAGAATATTACACATGTAATAAAACTATTATTCGGTTATTTTGTAGCCCTTTTTTTATTAAAAATAAGGCAGTGATAGCCTAGTGGTAAGGCCGTTGGACTACAAAGTCAGAGGTCTCGGGTTCAAACCCAGGCACGCATCCCTGCCCTTTCAAGAGAATGTGCGTTTTAAAAATTAACTATCACGGTGAAGGAAAACATCGCGAGGCCAACTCGCACTGGGCCTGCGTGGTGGACTATGGCCTAAGCCCTCTCAGTTTGAGAGGAGGCCCGTGCCCAACGCTGGGACAGTTTCTTAACAAGGCTAATATTTATCAAACATAAACCGCGATAAAATCCGAAAAATAATTTTCTTCAAGTCTTACCATTATAATGTTTAGTCGATAGTATCGTAAACTTACACTTACGCACGAAGCCATTCTTATCAGCTGTTTAGGGTTGTAATAAAACACTGATGACGTCAAAATGTACCAAAATCAATCTACGCAATTTAGCGTGCAAAAAACTGGAAGAATATTTCACTATTGAATGACATAACATAATTATACAAAACGTTGATAACTGTGACCGTAAGTCAGCTATAACCATAATAATATTTTGCATGGTTGTCTGAACCATGACTGATTAGGGTTGACTACTTCGAAATATCGTAAATACAAATATTTTAAACTCAAACTCCAATAATTTATTTTGTATTAACCCTGCAGGGGTTCTTACAAATTGGCAAATTACATATGTTTTTATCTAATCTAACTACTAATCTACTACTGGATCAGTTCGCGGCTTCAACTGAGATCAGGCGAAGAATCTCAGCGGGCTTGTTTTTTTTATTTAATTCTCTTTCTCTTCTTTTTCTTTCTATTTTTTTTCTCTCTCTCTCTCTCTATATATATATCATCACGCCAGATCCCTTGCAGGGTAGGGAGAGAGTACAGAGTTCGAACAGGTTCTTTCGTTACATACCGCTCTGGCTTCCTTCACTCTCATAGTTCGTCTCATACACGTTCGCCGGTTACGGAGACTCTTGACTTGTCTTTCACATAAGACTCGGCCTTCCACTTTCGTATTGTGTATCTATCTATATCATCAGGCCAGCTTCCTCGCGGGGTAGGCAGAGGGTACAGAGTTCCAACATGTTCTTTCCTTACATAACTCTCTGGCTTCCTTCACTCTCATAGTTCGTCTCATACACGTTCGCCGGTTACGGAGACTCTTGACTTGTCTTTCACATAAGACTCGGCCTTCCACTTTCGTATTTTGTATCTATCTATATCATCAGGCCACCTTCCTCGCGGGGTAGGAAGAGGGTACAGAGTTCCAACAGATTCATTCCTTACATACCTCTCTGGCTTCCTCCACTCTCATAGATCGTCTCATACACACTCGCCGGTTACGGAGACTCTTAACTTACCCTTTAGATAAGACACGATAGTTGGTCATGGTAAGATAGTCTAGGTCTTCCCCGGTACCTACATCCTTCCACTTTCGCTTTGTATATCTGTTTTGTCATTCTTTCTTCTGACATTCTTTCTATATGTCCGAACCAACGGAGTATACCCTTTCCCATCTTTACACCGATACTATCTTCTACATATCTACTCGCATTCTTACTACGCTGTTGCGAATACGGTCGGTCAGCGTGACTATCTATTTTTTTTTTATTTAATAAAAATCTTTATATCTATAGTATATCCCTTACGGCGTAGGCAGCTCTCTGCTAAATCCGAGGTGACCACGGTTACATATCACATACAATTCAGCGCGTATTACAGAACGAAAATCAGTTGTGCATCTAGTTTTAAAACTAACATTTTAGTACGAAGATCAGTTTTTCAAACTGAACTTCGAATATGCTATGAATAATGTTCTATTTGTCACTTGGTCCTCAACATATGCATGCAGAAGAATCGAATCCGTAACTACTCGGTCAAACGAACTTAGCTGGCCTCTAGACCCATATATTAACACCGTGACCAGTTTTTATTTATCTACGAGCCTAGGGGAATCGGTGACAGCTAATGTTGTAATAAAAACGCTCGAGTCGGCGCGAGTTTATACTATTTTTCACATAGGATGGGTAGTAACAGTTCTAACTGCCAAACGAAATTAATATTTAATTCAATAGGGTTAAGGCATAAACCCATAAGTATAGAAACCGGTCATGCGTCTTATTGCCCTTGAATAGAGTATAATTTCGTTTGGCAATTAGAACTGTCACTACCCATCCTATCTGAAAAATACTATACCACGCGCTTTGTCGACTTATCGCTAAAAGCTCGATGTTCAGCGCTCTTTTTTAACCCCCGACGCAAGATGATGAGAAGAGGGTTATAAGTTTAACGTATGTATTTTTGTGTGTGTCTGTGGCGTCGTAGCTCTTGAACGGATCAACCAATTTTTGACTGATCGAGAATGTTCTTATCTAAGATTCATTTGAGTTTGGGGTTCGTAATTTTTTAATTTGTTTTACTTTTTACATCGCTAGTGACAGCCCTATTTTGATAAATCACTTTTATTGCAGTTCAGAGTTCAAACGATTCGCTAATGTTATGGTTTATATTAACAAAAAAAATATATATAATATGGCGTGCGGTGACACGTGATATGGCGATGATAGATGGCTAAAGATTCATGGCACAATATTGCTCCATCAATGAAAAGATAAACCAATCTCATGTTTTATTTTTATGAAACACCTAATTTTGTCCGCAGCTTCGGCGGAGTGAAACTAGTGCATTGAAAAAGGTATGATTTGGTTTAAAAGACTGCAGTATTAATGAACAGGACGATTAGTACGTCGTGCGCCCTGTTGCTGCTGTGGCCAGTATGCGTCGTGAAGGAGGATTCAAATAAAAGCCGAATAATCTTGAAACAGTGCTCCACCCACCAGTTGTGACCCTCTTCGCGCAGAGTTTCTTCCTATATTCTTCAATGCCCAGTCGCTCGAACGTGTATGGCGCGATGTTTCGCGCTCCTAAATACTATTTTGTTGGGTCACAACTAGTGGGCTTTGCATCGAGTTTATTAATCAAATAAACCAATTATGATACAACTATTCCTGTCCCTTTCCAGAGTTACACTCTTCTAACTATTCCTATCCCTGTCAGGGTTACACTCTTCAAATTATTCCTATCCCTTTCTGGGTTACACTCTTCTAATTGTATACTAGTGTTTATGCGCTACAATTCTATGACATTATCTTATTTCTAACTTAAACTATTACATAATGTACTACAGTAACTTAATCTATTACATAATCTATTTATACAAATCATGCAGACGTCGTCCTGTACAATTAACGTTGGGACAAAATTAGAGCCTTTTTTCGCTATGACTTATTGAACACGTAACGGGATGCGTTACAATAACTTCGTGGAATGTTCCTTTAAAGTAGTGTTGCCCAAATGCAAGACTATGACGAGACTGAACCTGGTCTTGATCTCGTATCAGACACTTGGTCTTGGTATTGCACACTCAGTCTTGGTCTTGGTCTTGAGCATGAGTCTCGCAAGATTCTTGCATTGACCTAATACTTCGGTAGGTACCTACTTCTACGAACCTACTGTATCAAATAATTGACTTACCTTGATATCTTCAATTCTTTTAAGATATGGGTCGAAATGTCTGTTGTGTCGCAGTGATATGATATGTATTGGTCGTCGCGCTGTACCGATCGCGATCCTAGCGCGACCAAGAGTTTCAGTGTGGAGTCGAGGCATTAGTTTAAAATTTCGGGCTCGATCTGCACGCAATTTTGTTTGCATTCATTTCATTCTCATTGCATCATGTGCTTCTCCGTAATACGTCAGCAATTGACTATACTCGTGAGTACCAAAACCTTCAAGATCTGCAGCCGCCGCCTGGCCCGAGAGGCAATTTTTCATTTGGCACAAAACACACACACACACACACACACACACACACACACAAAATATAAAAAAATAAAAAAAACAGAACTAATTTAAAATCGCACATAATTCATTAAATAAAAGAAGGTACTCATGGAACTTCGAGACCGCCAGAGTCTCGCAGAATCAGTCTAGGTCAAGTCTTGCAGGGCCGGTCTTGGTTTTAGTCTTGCTAAAATTAGGTGGTCTATGTCTTGGTCTTGCAAAAATTCAATCGAAACGAAGACTGATTTTGAAAAACACTACTTTAATAGTTCTCGTTCAGTGGCATACAGAATACTATCACATGATCACTTCACTAAGATATAAAAAAGCCCTCGTGCGAACGTAGGCCCCGGATAGCCTAACCTCTCCTCAGTACTTCCTCGTATTCTTTCTCTCTTTTCTCGTTTCGTATTCTATTTATACAGAGAGGTCATATTGTATCTATATGTTTTTATCGAACCGATTTTGATCAACCATCTCGCTCTATTTATGTCAGACTAAACAAATTCAGTGATTTTTGCTTGCCCGAACAAACATACAAAAGGTTTTTAAACATTGTTATGTGTTCTTTAAAAATGGCACGGCTTCGATTTCCAAGTCTGTTGAGTTTGTATGAGTTTTTTTTAATCTATGTATGACGATGATAAATGACGACATGGTTTCTTGGAACTTTTTTTTCTATCTCTTCTTGTTTCGGAGGTCGCCATACTGGCCGTTGTTACACCCGGTATAGTATAAGAGTATAACGTAGGTATAGTATAACAATAGATTTATTTATACGTAATTTTATTTTATTTTTTTTGGGACTAAGTCCGCCACTCATTCCCACCATTGTAACTCCTGTAAGCCAGGATACACAATAGTCTCCTTAAATGACACCAAGGTTTGAATCTTAGGGTGTCCCGGGAAGCACTTTAATTGTCTTGGGACCCGCAAATTTAATTAGAAAGAAAAACAGGAGTAGGAAAAAAAAAGTATATTGTATAATAAGTGATCAAACGAACTTACCTGAAGTGAAGTTCGATCATTATTATACGAAGTCCTTCATTCGAAGATATAAACGATATTAGCAGCTCTCTCGAGTCGCTTGGCAACCGCGCGTCATTTAGCCAATTAAAAAGTCAACACCGCCTCTATGGTATCTGTGGACATAACCTCTGCAAGCATTCCTTTTAGAAGTAGTACATTTCAACTTTACCAACGGGCAGGGCGGGTTGGGTACTTATATCTTCGAACGAAGGACTTCGTATAATAATGATCGAACTTCACTTCAGGTAAGTTCGTTTGATCACTTATTATACTGTGTCCTTCGTTCTCGATATAAACGATATTAGCAGCTGTTTAGAGCTATAAGGGTAAAGTTGAAGTATACCACATAAAGGTTTATTTTTTTTTTTTTTTTTTTTGAGCGTGACCTCTAAAAAATAACATATCATTAGTATATTTGTACTATAACACATTCCCGTTCTTTGTTTTGCCATACAACACAAACAACAAATATATACACATATATTGTTTCTTACAACCAGTCTGTCTAACTTATTTAAAATAAATTTATATAATTAAATTCTATAACATATTATGTTATGTAGTGTAGATCCATCCCAACAAAACCTTGAAAGCACCTGTTATATACCTTTATACCACACCTGTTGTCCAAAATTCATTAATACCGGGTAATATTAATCAATCATTACTTATCAGATATCAGTGCAGTCTCTATCTGTTATGTCTTCTATAGAGATCTTTCTTCTATAGATATCTTCTATATAACAAGAGTTGAGGAATTGCCCATCTAGAGTTTTGTTTATATAAAATTAAATCCTTTATAATAATTCTTGTATCATTGACAACCATTATGAGACGAACTATGAGAGTGAAGAAAGCCAGGCAGGCATGCAAGGAAAGAACCCGTCGGAACCTTGCACTTTCTGCCCACCCCGCAAGAGATCTGGCGTCATAATATGGATAGAGATAGATAGATAGCTAGAAACCTTTACTGTGTACTAGACCTGAAAACAAAGTCTGTTAGTACCCAATCTATAACAATATGATACAAATATAACAGGGAAACCTATTTCCCCAATAATGTGTCTTCCAACTGTTTTTTGTCAAATGATCTCCTTTTGAGTACGGTACCAAACGAAGGCTACGAATTAACTTGGTGATTATAAGAATGGTTTTGCTATCATTACATATTTAATTTATGATTTTTTATTTTTTTTATCAACATTCGGCTATATTTAATGTTAGTTATATTTTTAATCTTTAAAGATGTACATATATCAAAATTTAAAATTTTTTGTACTAGAGGCCTTTGTACTTATGAACTTATATGGAGTTAAGTCCGGTGAAGCTGTAAAGGCCTCGCGGCCATCAGCGTACATCACTCACACACACACCTTATCTGGAGATATTCCTCCCATAAGGCTATGTGCTTTACCTATATAATCTCGCCCCCCCCCCCCCCAATTTTAGAGTCTGGAACGAAGGGCAGTACTAATGCGTGGTAAACAAACATAACCTACCCCAGTGTTATTACTATACCACTATTATTAATTCAATTTAAATTTCGAAACTATCCCGGAATCATTTCCATGTTCTGAGTGTGCGCCGACAAATAAATCCTTGGCTACATAAATATTTATGTATTACTTAACGATTCGTTCCTGCGCAATAACGCCCGCGAACGTTCGTTTTGGCAATACGATTGGACCACTCCTGAACCAATTACATTACTGATACTAAAAATACTAAAAAATACACTCCTAATTTAGTAATAACTTAAGAAGCGAATAAGTTACAGTCGACTAAACCGAACCATGGGTTACAACTGTATCATATTGGGAATCCTATTCATAACTGAATTATTTCATACCATGAAATTTTCATTTCATACCACACTTCCTTTGCTTCTTTGTATGTGACTGTATTTATAAGTAAAAACAAAAATTGCAATGGGTAACTTTCTAGTTAGTTCTAGATGTCCAACCGTGAGAATTGAGTGTTACTCAACTTATTATTATGTATCCCCCATTAATAATAAATAAATAATATCAAGTTCCTTAGGACTTAGATTATTTCTGATACTACATAATATTTATCATACCTGTGATAAGAATATACTTTTGATTATTTTTGTTTAAGATAATCCATACTTTCAAATACTGTAACTCAATATTTCATCCACCGTAGCTTGTCAACATAATATCATTAAATTTTCAAATGGATATTATTATCAAGTCATTTGCATGACTTTATTTTCTTTTTATATATAGATACCTATTTATAAGATACATGTAACATGTGGATGTAATAATTTAAGTATAACAATACCAAAATTGCAAATTTTTGTATGATATCTCAATCCAATATTTTTTACTGAAACACCTTTAAATAAATTACAACATATATAATGCTCTAAAACCAACTTGTTACTTTAATGGTAGCAGTTTATACTTGTGTTATCATAACTATACCAAAAAACATCACTGGTGTTCAAAATAACTGTACACATTCCAAACTAATTACAAAACTATTTTTTATAGTTATTAATTTCTTGAATAATCTTATTTAATTACATATTATTTATTGATTATCATATGATCAAACAAAAAAAACAGTAAAAACATCTAATTCTCCAAATCATGAATTGATGTATAGCTTTCCATTGTGTGTGCCTCAAATTTCTAATATTATTAAGTACACTATAATTGATGCAGGAAATAATCAAGAACCCAAAACCATTGAACTCATTACATGATAGAAAACTGAATAGGTACTAATAAATTTTTTATTAGTATATTTATTATGACTGTAAGGTCTAACCTGTTAGCATTAAGTTTTTATTTTTATTTTTAATAAAAATAGCTATAAATTATATTTCAAATTATTAAACAATAGTGTTTCTAATAATAATGTTTCTATACATAATGTTAAACATATGTAGGACAAGATTCACTTGTCTGAAGTGCAAGTACTTGCACAAAAACCAATAAAATTATGTTTGTCGTTGAAGGCATTATTAGTGTCATAGATACATACCACCGTCAGTGAATACCTTTAGCCTCCAATATTATGGCTTCTTTGTAAAACCCATGTTGTATTCCTGATAGTTTTTCTGAATTTTTCAGCAACTTAAAAACCAAGTCCTTGTGTCAAATGCCTATCATGCTTTTTGTACCTCACTTTCTTTGGTAGGAGATTTTCAATGTCCAACGTGATGTTGTTTTTGGTGAACTGATAGGTACACTGTGATTTAATATTTCCATACCCAGGGTGAGGATTGTTGTTCTATATTGGTTACAGCGGTGGTCGATTTATGAAATTTTAACTACTGGTTATGACTAGCTAGTTAATAATTCCATATTGATAATCCACTATATTAACACTCCTTTTATGCAAAATATATACTGCTGACCTTAAAGGTTCTTATCTCAATAAAGGTTTCATGACTGTATTGTTAGGATTAATCTTTTCTGGCTACCCTGCAAGGAGTCTAGGTTGATAATATTGATAGATAATTATTAGTTCTATGTTAACTGGATAGACCAGGTATTTTATATTATCTTTTAAGTATCTTTGTGCATAACACAAATTATCCCACAACCTGCCTGCCGCAGCATCGGTAGGATAAGATATTATATTTGGAATGTATCCACAGTCCTGTTGCTTGTCAGTTACAACAGGCATTGCCATTAGTATATTACTTTGGCTTATTTGGTTATAAACCCTGTTCAGGAATAAGTATTGCTGGATTTAACTTTTTTAATACAAGTACTCATAATTTTGCACAATTCTTTGTGTAATAAGCTCCAGTTTGGGCTATTTCAGTATTATTATACAAGTATGTCTAATAATGAAATCAATAAAAACACTATGTTTCTGCAAAGGAGTGACTTTTGTTATTAATAATGTATTGTTATACATAAACAATGTCACTTTAATTACCCTTTCAGTAAGTCTCCTTTTGGAGATATAATATGACAAATTGCTTATAGTTTATAGCAATAGTCTTTGTATTTACTGTTTTAGGCATGTTTAAGGTATGTATTTTAGGTAACATTTTTGATTCTTACCATTATAGAAATGTGAACTGCACAGGAACACCTCATGGATGAAACCTATGAGTAGTATGACCTTCAGCACATATCTCGTATGGGCCCCAAGTCTTGCGGATCACGCCGATGTATCTCGTACACCACTCGTGTCCTTGAATTATCGTCAAGTCTTGCGGACCACGTCGATGTATCTCGTACATCACCCGTGTCCTTAAAATGCCATCGATCCTGAACAATCATCATAATTGATGAACGTCCCCCTAATTTCTCTTATTGGAGGTATAACATTGCCAATTTATAGACGGTTAATCATCGTTTCCAGGTATATTTCGTGTTAAACTGTTTGTACACGAATAGGGACGTAGACTTCATAAGTTTACTTTTCGGACGACGAAGCTTTCCCAAATTTTAATATGACGAAACTCACGTCTCCAAATATTAGATATTATATAAATAAACAAGTTAAGCTGAAAACACCACAAATAAACAACTATCGGTTGATCTTTTTAGAATGTACTTCTTTGCCAGGACGTAAACTTTTCTAAATTTGCCTATACGATGTTTTAAATTTATTTCACAAGGTCACTTGAGTATATTACAACCTTTTTGTTATATAATTTCAGTGCAATAACAAGTTATTAAATTAAATGTCGACCAAAAACTTTATTACAAAGCGTCGGCTGCCGCGCTTTCAAAAGAATGCTTGCAGAGGTTATGTCCACAGATACCATAGAGGCGGCGTTGACTTTTTAATTGGCTAAATGACGCGCGGTTGCCAAGCGACTCGAGAGAGCTGCTAATATCGTTTATATCGAGAACGAAGGACACAGTATAATAGAGTTTTATATTGTATAATACAATGAAAATTGTTAATGAAGATCGTTTCCTTATGCCGTATTATTCCGTGTGTTACTTAACCTATTCATCGTACCCACCCATTATAAAAATCATGAATAATTCCACGTGGCTCCAGGGGAAAAAACGTACCTACTACTCGGGGTGGTTACCCCGAGCTCCAATTCTCGCGATTTTGGCTTTTGATGACCGATTGTACGGGCTATTGTTTCATTCACTGATAAATCCTTCTTTGTATATAAAGAAATGGAAACGAAGTTTTGGCCTAAGGGTGGTCAGTCACCCTGATCAATTCAGCCACCTAATCTTTTGCGTGGTCCCGTCCGAAAATCGTCTATTATTTAACAGGAACCCTTATTTCTTGCGATGTCGAACCAACCGTGCAAATATGCAAACTATGAAGGCTGCACTACTATTCAGTTTAAGTATCAAACTGGCTTCTGTTAGTTTACTTAAGTGATTCAGGTTAAGTATAATGTCAAATAAAGAAATAAAATGTGACTGACTATCTTTCATTAAAAAAGAAACCCCAAACGTGGGCTACGAGTATTCGTCATTTAGAGGTGTGGCTGATAAGACACATGCTGACCTAATCATTATTACAACATTACGGGAAATAATCCAGACGATGCGTCATAACGCATAATTATTTATTAGCCATCTCAAAATAAAACCGGTTCTATAATACAATGTGATAACTTGAAATGAACGACACCCATGCTTAAATTACTAATCGCGTATGGGCGTAGAATTTTAAATAAACATAGCATTTATTTTGGTCAATCTGTTATTTTAGGTCTGTGGTAAACTTCGATAGCATGTTTTTTTTTAAAATTTCTTTAAGTTAAGTTCCTAAAGCTGAAACATGATTATTTTTTTAATTAAACTCTTCGAATTCGCGGGTTAACAAAAATATCGCCGGCTATATTCTCAACACACAAACTATTTAATATCTTAAAAGGGCATAATGCATTGTTTCTCTCCAACTAAATGTTCTCAATCCTATTTATTAGAAACAGGTGCGTACAAACTAAAATCGTTACATCCAATGCAGCGTAGTATGTAATCAAAGATGGCGTCTCATTTCAAACACTCCTATGGCTGCAGGTATAATTTGTTTCCAAGAAAATTGTCGGCACTGGACTAAAACCGTAGAATTCAAGTGCCAACCCTAACATTACTCTAAAGACCAATCCTGTAATTAGTTCCGTTTTTCGTATTGTAATAATAATTTAAGGCGATGAGTGCATAAAATTACAAAAAATTTCAGACAGTCGGGCGCTACCGATAAATACACGTGAACAGCATGCAACGCATTTAAAAACTAACCTGCCATTATCAAGTGTCAATGAGGGTTCACGCACTCTTGATAGAAATTAAAAATAAAAAAGGCTGAATGCGACGCGTTCGCGTTGCCCAACACGGAGTACTGTCAAAGAAAAAAGCGCGGGCCCGTCCGCTGTTTGGTTAGTCAGTCGTCGCGTCGGGTCAGTGTGTGCCCGCGTTTTGGAGGGGACGCATGTCCACTCCATAAAATTTCCCGCTTTTGATTATCGTACAGTGAAAACTTATAAGGATTATTCAACGTTCGTGTTGTGTTATTTTCGTCTGTAACGCATTTTCGCTGAACGTATTCATCAGGATACAAAGGAATTTATCAACATACCGGTAAGAATATTTATTTTCAATCGATTTTGTGAATGCTGAATCGCTAACACATGGCAGCTAAGGGCGAACTGCACAGTGAACTAGTATAAAACCAAATATTTCTAAAGAAACAGTATTTAATACTTCGTTACAAATAAGCATATTAATGAAAAGTTTATTATGCAAACACCAGTAAACTACGAAAAATACTTTACATACAATAAATGTTTCATTAATGACTTGGATTTTTGGTCAAATGTCGCGTTACACTGTTCCATATTCAACAGCCAAAGGGGACCATAATATATTTAAATCTATTTCTTAGAAATGTCTATTGTCTAATATATCAAAGTACTTATTTATGTAAAAATGCGGTTTATACTTTAAGTAAACGATAAAATATTTTACACATTTTAAGTATTAAGTATCCTCCTCTATTTAAGTCTTCCTATAAGACTAAATAAGAATAATATGTTATTGGTATCATTGATGTTTATTTCTTTTTATTTTTATTTTATATTAAATGGTTTACTTTTATATCTATCTCTATCTATATCATCACGCCAGCTCCCTCGCGGGGTAGGCAGAGAGTACAGAGTTCCATCAGGTTCTTTTCTTACATACCTCTCTGGCTTCCTCCACTCTCATAGTTCGTCTCATACACACTCGCCGGTTACGGAGACTCTTGACTTGCCCTTCAGCTAAGACACGGTCTATTTGGTCATGGTAAGATAGTCTAGGTCTTCCCCGGCACCTACATCCTTCCACTTTCGCATTGTATATCTGTTTTGTCATTCTTTCTTCTGGCATTCTTTCTATATGCCCGAACCAACGGAGCATACCCCTTCTCATCTTTACTTTTATACCTATAGGAAACTGCCTCTGTTAAGAAAGAGCGTAATCTCCTAACACAACCAATGCTTTGCTTAAAAGGGGATTACAAACCCGACAATGTAAATTACGATAGGTGATTGAAATAAACATTTTTTTTTTACCAAGAAATATTAATAATGAAGCAATAATTGTATAAATGAGAATTCCTTTTATAAATAATCCTGGCATTGAGTGTAGCACGCTATAAATAATATTATTCTAACTAATATCAGAATTAACACCAGAGTCAGAGGGTGGGAGCCTGGTGATCCGTAACGCAGGTTTGTCCTAGTACGGACACCAGTCTCTCACAAAGGAACCTTTTCACTAATGTAGTATATTTAATATTAAGCTAATATGAACCTTTGTTTGTGAACAACTCTGATGGCTTAAATGGGTAAAAACACTAAGTCGTTCACACACTAAGTTTTTCTTTATTTACTGACTGACTGACTTAATTTACTGGTATAAATGCCTGGAATAGTTAGAGAGATCATCACATCGTACAGAATATATTGTAAAAAAGAAATAAAATTATTGTTTATCATAAACAATAATTTTATTTCTTTACACACGTAATTGTTATGTTCTATTGTAAAATTAATATAATTTTCCATCAATCATTAATTTTACTATTAATCAATTTAAATAGTTTACCTATAAAGCTTTTCAAGCATAAACAGCTCTTACAAATATCTTAATAAATAAATTCCAAGCTACTCGAAAGAAAGTTTGAAGATTGAAATTGAAATGAATAGATTGAAATGAAGATGAAAATTTTAAGCTTTGATATATGATGCCAAATCTTGCCTCAAGATTATTTTTCGAACTTCTTTAAAGCGGGATAAAGAAATAACGTAAGAATGTAGGTCAGGACTTGTCCTAGATAACTTAGTACTTTCGTAAACAACCCAGGGCTTTTATTCACTTACGACAAACACATTACACACGTAACGCTAGGCGTTAAGACAACTTCGTGATCGCTTAATAATAATAGTGGCATAAAGAATACGAATAGCCGGTCATTTCGAGAAGTAATCGTAACAGGCCGAGTTTGGTCATAGAGAATAAGGGCCAAGTAGAACACCGTTGGAAAGATTTAATACTACGTGAAACTTGCTGAAACTACAATGGCAGGGAAGAAATTCAAAGCCTTTAACGAGTAGGTCCGAAATCTTACAACATGAGGGGAAACATTCGTGATTTAATTTTAAGAATAGGATATTGTTAACTATTACTTAATGATTTGATAATGTTTCTTATTGAAAATACGATCTTGAACATAATCAAGAACGAGATCTCAAAGTCCGTACTACAGCATTAGCTAAACATTAACATTATTTTATTCAAAGTCAAATTAGACTCGCAAATATTGAAACAACGATTCTTACAATTCTGTGTGACAAAACTATAAAGCACTGACTGTCTAACAGACAACGCCCAGCTTAACCGATGGCGCTAAAAGCATGAAATTTTGCACAGAAGCTTCTAACCTAGGAGGGCACAAGAAAACTTTCGTATTATTAAATAAAATTATTAATTCGAAATAAAGAAACCAACGACAATACGGGTACAAGATCGGTTGATTTACAGTGACCCAATAAACAGACAATGACTGCTGGCGCTGCATTACCTCTTCAACTGGTATAACGTCAACTGAATAAATAGTGTTGTATTTATGAAAATAATAAACATAATATTGTAATGAAAAAGTTTGGAGGTCAGAATGACCTAACAGATATACATTGCGAGGTAGAAGTACTTAATGCGCGAACCTTGCTATAATCAAATGTATTCGGTTTTTGTGTTATGAAGAATTCAAAAGGCTGGCTCCTAAACTCACGCATGTGTGGGAGAACTATGAAAGTGGAAGCAGAAAGTATCTGTTGTTAATTTGTACTTCATACCAAATAACAGTGTGTTACCAAGATTATTGTCATTTCCAAGAAATAATAGCTCCGTCTTAGTCCTTTATTCTTATTAACATCCACAGGAATAAAGGACACTTAAAGAATTAAAATTATCTAGCATGGATCATACAAGTTTAATAATGGTTGATAAATTGGATATGTATCGATCTTCAAATTTTTTAGTTCTTTACTATTAAATTTAACAATAGGCAACTAATAAGATACGCTGTACCTACTAGTTACGGCTATTACTCCAAGATTAATTCATTACTATGCCTTTTTGAGCAAATATTGCAATAAATAGAAAAAATACGAACAGGCATACCCGAGGTAAACTGTTTACACCGCATACCGCCAACGATGATAGGTTCCAACGTAATAGGGGGCGAGGCTGTGGTCATTATGCCGATCATAATTCCGGTCTCTGAATTGCTACTTCGATAATTTTGATAGATATACTTCAATCAACCTTCTTCCGGCTTATCCCGAGACCTCGTGATCACCAGTTTTTTGTATCTCCTAAAAACCTTTTAACCCGACTGCTCCAGGAGGAAAATGTTTTGCATACGGCTCGACGACTTAAGAAAAGCGAAGGCAGTCAGGGAAAGGTCAATGTAAAACATTGCTCCGGTTTCGCGCCCGGACCTGTCGGTTGGTAACTTTAGTTGGTATTTTATGTTTAGTATTAAACTAAAGAGTGAGGTCACGCCGATGCGACAGTAGCTGCGACTGTTTGACAAATTTTTGAACAGTTATTTTCTTTCCTTTATTCTCTTTCTTCTCCCTAAAGGGGGGGGGGGGGGCACTGGGTACCTATGTAGCTATGGAGTTACTCAGTGCCTACCCTTTCAGGAAAAACAACACACTGCGCCAGTGTATTTCTGAACCCAACGTGGTAGGGCGCGAGCCTCGCAGCATTCTTCGGGCACATTCAGATTTAATTACGACAAAAAGACTAGTCGCTTACGATGTTGTACCTAAAATGGATATAACATTTTGATTACCCACCACAAAGAAGATCTGACGTGACTATTGACATGTGCATTGAATACATATGTGAATTTTTATTAGTGTAGTTAAATTTGTTTTATGTTGGTATTTTTTTGATGGCAGGTAGAATAATATTTATTAGTTAATTCTAAGTGCTTAACTACGTTTACTACGATACGCTGTTTGTCGTTTATGACATTTTCTTGAAATTTTACATATTCGGAATAATGATTCAGGTACAACTTCATTATATCCCGAACCTCAAATGCATAAACAGGTTTTCAAGATAGTGGTATACACCAGATACGTGGAGTCTCATCAATCGAACTCACCATTAAATATACTAAGAGCAAATCGGGAACAGATTTCACATGCCTTCACATGGAAGATTTATACTAGAATGAATCATAACTCATATGAGCCTGCTGACTCAAAACACCTTATCTAAAGATTTATTGAATATAATATAATTATGTGTACATATATTGTTTCCTTAAAAATATTTCATCAGGGAATCTCGACTTTAATGTACATAAGGATAATGTGGTAAAATTAAAGTTACATAACTGAACGAACGAAACTACGTGAACGTGTATTAGGTGAATTATGAGGGAGGTCACAAATTGGTCACCGTTACCGGATCTCTACTCTCTCGAAAGGAACTTGACGTGGCATGAAATAAATGTACGTATGATCATTTCCCAACTCGTGAGGATTCCTCATTATTTTTTATTTTTTTGTTTTATAGAAATCGTTGCTCCACCCTAGGAATGATTTACGCCGTGAATGTGTCTTCAAATATTAACGTTATATACACAAATATCTGGAAAGAAAAATGTTCGTGAGTCCCAGATTTTTATGTACCATGCGACATTCCATGATTACTCGGTCCAGTTCGTGGAGTAGCCTACGCCCAGACTTATGAGCGTACCTCACTATTACCCGTATCATGGGCTGAGACAAAGTGATCACATGCACAATAATAGAATTCTTAACTATAGGTCGTATACCATACCGTAACTGTACGTTCGTCTTTCAACATAGCATTGTTCTTTCATTTTGTTCTCTAAACAATGTGAGCAAAAAAATGCGAGACTTTTGTTTAAGAGTCCAGGGCTTGCAGACTAGTAAACTCTTTGATTTGTTAATGCTAGTAGAGAGAGAGCAATACTAGAGAATGAAATTTTACTGCGAAATGTCACGTAGTCAAAACAAGACGCTATCGATTGCGGAAAGAGAACAGAAACAAACGCTTGTAACTTGTCTAGGCCTAGGTAGTTATTTAAATTTCAAACAAACTGTAATAGTTTTGTCATTACATTTTGCACTTACTTGAATAAAATAAAATATAATATAGAATCTATAATCTCCATGAATGGATTATGAGTTGTAAATCCGAATCGTAGAGCAAGATTTAAAATATCATTAATATCGTAAAGGCATATAGTCTAGTATTACTTATTATACAATAAGTACACAGTTTCACAAAAAGTAGAACACCGTCACTCATTCCATCGACAATGTTAGGTCCCAATGTAATAGAGGGCGTAGTCTATTGCCGTTACACGGGTATAATACCAGACTCCAAAATGTTATTCAGAAAAACCTAAATAACATTTTGTCCGACCGATTTTGTCAGATCAAATCAAATCTTCAGATAGCAATTTATTTCAAAATAAAAATGCGATTTTTAATCCTGTTTCATAAGTTGTTTCACTGACTACCAATGCTGTTAAGAAATGGATTTTCGTAGAAAACGAGTTCATTGTTCATCAGTTTTTCAACATCGTATCGCAAACAATGTATACCCAAGTGTTTCGATCGTTCGCAATCCAACATGCGCTTTACGTTCCAGTCTGGTATATTCAAACATTGGCAAAATTACAGACTTCAATTATATATAGTCCACTATAGACATAACTAATTTTACTGCAATAATTGGACATGAAACTGTATTAGTATCACATGCCAGTTTAAATTAATATTCGGCTATTAAGTACATAATGTAATTTAGTAGCAGAGTTTCGGAAACTTTGCGGCTTTGTTAATCGTGTGACCACGCCATTTTCTCGTAAAGATAAGTTAACGCGCACTTGCTTGCTTTTACGATAGAAAGTGTACGTCAATAACAGTTCGGAGACCTAGTGAGCTTTCTACAGTAGGATGCGATAGGAGGCTTGATTGAATAAGAACGATTATGTTCACTTAAAGCAAAGCAGAGTATTGCATCTTATCCCATGTACATCCTATCTGGAGATACCAAACCCTTGATTTTGGAATTAAAACTATAATTACATATCAATAACATTCAGTGAAAAGTATAATATTTTAATCAATGACATAACAGCTAGACAATTTCTACCAAAGGTTTTATCATTTTATCTTTTTTGTTTCCAAAGCCGTGCAGTCACCAGAAAGTAAAATACCGGTGATCCTTCTTTCGAGGAATGATCGTAAAAGGTAACTAACTACCAGACTCATAACACTTAGTGTCGACTAAATAGCCGGTGCCTTTATGCCGTATTGCAAAGCTAATAAAGATTATTTTAGTGGAATAAGATCTTCGTCGAACTTTGATTGATTTCAAACCATAAATCGAGTCACTGACCTATGCAAATTTGGTGCAGTTTCATAAAACATAAATGCATGAATCAAATAAAAGCAACTCGTTCTCGTTGTCATGTTAAATATAAAGTGGTGAATCATGAATGTACATTAAAACGGCACAAAGAAGTGAAAACAAGGAACATTTAATTTCTGAAGACAGTTCAGAGAAATTTTATCATAAAATACGGAAAAATCCTCATTGGTATGTGGCGCATGGTGCAACTAGTGATCTCGAAAAATCCACTTAACCTATGTTCACGGGATTATCGCCTTTTAATACCATATAATCTGCCTTAAAAAGTGCGATATGTTTTAAGAAAATCAGTGTTATAGAACCGGAGATACAGCTTCAAAAAGTAAAGCGTAGTAGTCAACCTCATAAACTAGTTCACACGACTGGAGATATAGTAAAATAAGAAATATTACATTTCATGCCGGCTGTCGTCTGAGGGATACACAGAGGTGTACGTAGTCCACCTATCATAAGTCGCAGTTGAGCTGAGAAAAATCTAGTACTGTGTAAATGTAATATCTAGCACATGTGGAGCGAAAAGTAGCTTTTGTTTTGCAACATTGTATGCAGAGTCGATTTGAGCGTAATATTGCGAATCAGCTGGCAACGTTACGAACATCAATTCGATTTATTATTATCAAGTTTACACCTAGTCAAATAAAATTAGAGGAATAAAAAAAGGCGTACGAAAAGTATAGTCCTTACTAAAGGCGCATCCAAGATATATATCTTGGATGCGCCTTTAGTAAGGATGGGAAATACACCGCTGATATAGAGAGAAGAGTGAATGCAGGTAATAGAGTGAATGGTGCGATGGGAAGGCTACTTGGGAGCCGGCACTTAAGCCAAAAGGCGCAGCTGGCCATGCATAACGGAGTGCTTGTCCCAACGCTGTTATATGGCAGTGAGAGTTGGGTATGTAAGAAGGAGAACGAAAGCAGCATAAATGCGGTCGAAATGCGATCTCTGCGGAAGATGTGCGGAGTCACGCTGAGTGACCGTATTCGCAACAGCGTAGTAAGAAAGCGAGTAGGTATGAAAGATAGTATCGGTGTAAAGATGAGAAAGGGTATGCTCCGTTGGTTCGGGCATATATAAAGAATGCCAGAAGAAAGAATGACAAAACAGATATACAATGCGATAGTGGAAGGATGTAGGTGCCGGGGAAGACCTAGACTATCTTACCATGACCAAATAGACCGTGTCTTAGCTGAAGGGCAAGTCAAGAGTCTCCGTAACCGGCGAGTGTGTATGAGACGAACTATGAGAGTGGAGGAAGCCAGAACGGTATGTAAGGAAAGATCCTGTTGGAACTCTGTACTCTCTGCCTACCCCGCGAGGGAGCTGGCGTGATGATATAGAAAAATATAGTCGGAACACGAAGATGTATTTTTGAATGATGAAGATTGTAATGTTTGAAGCGCATAAAACAAGGGAGAAACTGGTAACTAAACGACTACGCTATTTGCAAACGACTCGTAATTACCTTCAAAGACAACAGAGAAATGGATTTTTTTGTTGACGAAATTTGAAGCATGTGTGTCGAAAATCTTTTGTAAGAACCGACTTTCCACATTGCATTTAATTACAGAGATGATAGGAAGGTCTATGAACACAGTTATGCAGTAAACCATGACTGAGTTAGTAAATTAGGATTTGATAGCCGTATTCAATGGAGAAAGTATTTAAAGCAGCTCTAATAAATCAGACCGAATGCAAATTTGATTAGAGGATTGCTTTTGAGGGGGCATTTCTAATTAACGACGTTTTCTTATATTTAACTTAAGCAAGAGTTTGATCTATATTCATTATAGTAAAGTTCATCATCATCATCATCTCAGCCTATACTTGTCCACTGCTGAACATAGGCCTCCCCAATCGCTTTCCAGCGTAACCGGTCCGATGCCACCTGCATCCAACGACTTCCTGCGATTTTCACAAGATCGTCGGTCCATCTGGCAGGCGGTCGTCCCACGCTGCGCTTGCCAATACGTGGTCTCCACTCTAGAATCTTTCTGCCCCAACGCCCGTCCGATCTACGCGCTATGTGGCCCGCCCATTGCCACTTCAGCTTGCTAATCTTAACGGCTATGTCGGTGACCTTGGTTCTTCTACGAATCTCCTCATTCCTGATTCGATCGCGTAGAGAAACGCCGAGCATAGCTCTCTCCATAGCTCGCTGAGCAACTCTGAGCTTTTTTATGAGACCTATTGTAAGAGACCACGTCTCTGATCCATATATCATCACCATAGTAAAGTTATTCGCTAGTAATTTATTTGCAATATCCCTAATGAAAATAGCACAAAGCATAAACCAGAGAGAAGGGTTAACAAAAACAAAGACGAAGATTTAGAAAGATGACATCATTTTATACCTATTTAGGAACCAAGTTGAAAATGCCAGAAAAAGGACAATGATGACAAAAAATCTGAATTGTGGGTATGTTTAATCAAACTTTACATAGACAAACACCAGATTTGGGCAATAATTAATTGTGGTAACATTAAATTGCAATTAAAATGGGGTTTATTTTTGGTTTTATAGTTCCCGCGCATAAAGTTCTCTACAGTAGCTATGGTTACAGATGGGATTAAGGCGTCCAAAAGTACCTTTGGGAAACTAGTTTAATTTAAATAGAAATTTTAATTTTATTTGTTGCTACAATTAAAAAAATATTTGAATAATGCCTAGCACTGACAAACACCCAGTTAAAGACGATATGATATAAACTGAATAATATTTAATCTGAGCGGGAATTGTATCTGCAACTACTTGATCCAATGAGTCAAACGGGCTACGTTCTACCATAAGACTAACGTCGTAACCGTCGTCGTTTCGTCATTACCGGATTATAGTACTAAAGATAGCAAATAAGTTATAGTTATTAAGTACGTGTGCAATAATATCATAGAACATACCGCTCTAAAGTCAGTACCAGATATCAGTTAGCTATTTTACGACGAAAGGTCTTTATCATTGACCTGAACCCAAAAATCATTTTGTTTAAGTTCAAAGTTTTACGAACCAATTAATTCTTTATAGATAATATTATTAATATAGATATTATTAATGTGGAAAAACGTGACACGAAATTATCTACTCCTAAAAGGTTTATATCATAAGTAAAATAACTATTATTTAAGTTGATAAACAGGGAGAAATTTATTATTGCCAATAAATATTTTGCTCATGCTGTTTAAATTTGATGACTATTATTTATTTTTACTGTACTCAGTGAACCCCCGGAAGTTATCACGAGCAATTTGATCCCGGAAATAGCCAGAAAAGATGAAACAAAGAACAAATAATATAGATACTGTGAATAGATGACTCGTGCCAAATCCAATTCGTGTACATGCATACATCATTGTAGCTGGGTATTTCCATTGGCTCTAGCGAATTTAGCATGTTACTGAGTAACTTGTAATATAGGTATTTACAAATGTGTGAAAGTAAACAAGATCACACTTAATTTTGAATTTAAGCAACTTTGCAAATATTAGTTCAATGTTATTTCAACTGATAACAAATTTATATGACATTTGCGCTTTAATCGTAAGATGCGTTTGAGTAATTAATATCTAGTAATTATTACATCCAAGGCCGAACTCCAATATAACCATTGCAAATTTAAAAAAGCCCATACCCATCCTCACACCCATAGCCCAACCTAAAACTAAATATTGAAGCAAAGATAGGAAAAAAAAGTAGAACTCTGTTGGCAGTTGAAAAGTATACAACAATAACAATAAATTTAATTCCAATTAAGATCTGGCGGCATGGGCTTGGGCAAGCGATAGTTACAAAACAATTCGAGGGATTAATACCTTAAATGACTTGTCGCCTTAAGGAGAGCCATATTTATGACCTATGACATGATGGGTTTTGTATTAATCTTAACTCCCGCTCTTAATTGTAAAAGCTTTCTAATATTATTACTACGACTACAAATAAAATTCTTACCCAAAATTTCAGAGACTGACGTTAATATTTTGTACAGCTTTAGTTACTCCATTGTAAGTGCAGAATTGCATTATTTTCATAAGTATGCATTATATTGCATGTTTCGGTTATTTTTTAGACTTATTTCCCTTTCTTAGAGTTATATTGTTCCCTTTCTTAGAGTTTTCACAATATGCTCTTTCAATATTGACAGTAACGATTCGCACTTGGTAAGTAGTGCTATGTGTAGTGTACACATGTGGGTAAAGGTTAAAACCATGAAACCATGTAGAGTTAACACTGTTTCTGATATATTGCAAATAATATTATATGATTTCATATAATTAGTAGTGCCCCAAGGACCTAGTCGTAGCCCATTATAAACTGTGACATGATTAAGATCTAGACATAAAATATGGCGTCGCGTAATTGATGAAAATGAACCAAGTTAAGCGTAAGTCTCGTAACGACTTTATCCACTGACCCTTATCTTGAATGTCATCTCATATCTGTTGCGTAAATTCAATATTAGACATGCGTCATGCAACTACTACGAATGTCGTTACATCAAGAACTTTTACCTAATATAATTTTTCAAGTAAATTGCATTGATTCAAGTGACTTATCTTTTCTTGGTACATCAAAATTAGAGGTGTGACTGATTTTATACTGCGTCAATGGGAGTTTTGTACCGATATTATGGAACTGTCTCAGCGTATCAGATGACTGTACAAGCATTAACCTTAGTCAGTCGAAGATAATAATCGCTATTAAAGACACTGGATTTACTAGGGGGTAATGAGCAATCAACAAAACAAATAACACCACATTACTAAGACATGGTATCCGATGCAATTAATATAATCGACTTTGATACATTTACAGTATTTATTCATGCAATGACTAATCGTGTTTTTGGAATCTCATTCTGTTCATGCATGCGCCTTTTTTAACTCCAAAATTTAAATTAGTATGATTGGTACCGCGTTCGGATTGAAACGAAAGCCGGCCAGTTATAAATGGGACCATAAAAGAATGTTATTTTTGTCCGGAGTCTGGAATTGTGCCCGATATATGGCAATAGGTTCGCCCCGTATTACATGGGACCTAACATCGTCGGCAAAACATGGGTGTACTCAGTACACCTCTGCCATCCCCTTTGGGGAATATAGGCGTGACGGTCAATAAAAAAGTCACAATACGCTTAGCCCCTACAATCTTTGTAATTAAACAATAATAAAAACAATTAAGATAAGATGCGTGCGTAGGCACAGTTGTAGATACTTGACCTTGCTAATGAAGACAATAGTCATTGATATAGTAGAACTAACAATTTTGTACACGCACGCAGCAAATATATCTGAGGAGACAAAGAAGAACGTAGACCTTTAGATTGGTGAACTAATAAAACCGGTTTTAAAAGCCTGAAAATTGTGAATAGGGATGAATCCTCTAAAGTCTGTTTTTCTAATGACTGATGTAGTAAGAATGCTTAGGAGGCACTTTTCCTGTGGTGCTATTACTTATTGATCGCCTTAACAATTACTCAAAACTTAAAATGTTTTATAAGTAAATATTTTTAAGTCTATTTTGTTTCTCACTGCTGATCAAAAACGTTCCTGTTATTAAAACGCACACACACACACACACCGTCACGCCTATATTCCCCAGAAGGGGTGGCTGAGGTGTACTGAGTACACCCACGTTTCGCCGACGATGTTAGGTCCCATGTAATAGGGGGCGAGCCTATTGCCATATATCGGGCACAATTCCAGACTCCGGACTCATACTGGGAATTTTTCGTTAGAAAAACTACATTTGTCTGACCTAGGATTTGAACCCAGGACCTCGTGATCACAAAGCGATGCGCTTTGCCACCAGACCAACGAGGCAGTCTCCTGTTATTACTCATATAGAATGTAGCATAGATCGTAGTCAAGTACAATAGTTGAATGCAGGTTGGTTACACCGCGAGCAGTTGAGATTGGCTAAGAATTTAGATCCTGCATTTATTGTCGATCCCTTACTATGAACATTGTACAATGTTATCTGAATTCGGTTTTCCAATCACCGTGGAAGTGCTTCAGGCCACTCGGAATTATAATTTGATGCCTCACAACAATTAGGATTTAATGGTTGGTCAGGAAGCAAATTAGAAATAGCTAGCACGCATAAAGAAATGCAGGTCTGTACTAACTGCTTTGAAGAACTAGAAACAGTTTTTTTACGAAATTACGAAGAAGTTGCAATAATTTCTTTTTTTTTTATTAGAAGCATCACTACTTTCTAGTAGATTAAATGCTACTCCAGTGTAAAAGAATAAAACGGAAACTAGGACTGTGTTTAAATATGTACTAGTTAAAATTTTATGACTCAAAAAATTTAAGAGAACCGTTACAAAAGCGAATTACTAAGAATAATTACGGTATTCTAAATTATTTGCATAGTATTTTAATTTAGATTTTGCAGGTTTTAATTAACCATTATTATAAATATCCTTAATATGAATATGGTAAAAACGAATATAGACTAGAAGTTAAATTATATAAAATCAAATTTTGTGATTCAATAACTTAAGTCTAATTTTTAGAGTTCAGAGAAAATATAATGCTTTTTTTATAAAGTTTGTGTAACTTTATATTTTTATACATAATTACACCAGTCAGAGACATAACATTTTCACCGATATTGCATTTACAAAAGAGCTGGGTTTTTATGACGTTCAAGGTGTACCGCAAGGCATTATTATGTCATGGGCGTAATTTTAAAATGTGACAGACGGTCGTCCAGGTACTAAGAGTAAGATAATCTGAATGGATTAACGGCCGGTTTCAATATTTAACTTAAATATAGATTTGCCTACGACTAGTAGAATTTTAACATAATTTATATAGATAATCTGTCTAAACCCGAATGACAAACCAGCAGGTGCGATTTAGTCTGTGAGATAACACGACAATCGCAGGCTGTTAAATTTGATTTTCTCATGGAACCCCCATATGCACATACTTTGTGGAACCGATTTCCACACTGTCACGGTAGTTGGTGACCTAGAGACTTGTTCTAAATACTATAAATTGTACGTAACTTTAAAACGTACCTACTAAAATTGGGACTGTCTATATAAGGATTGTAAAACAAGCGTAAAATGATACAATCGGCAACTTTTAACGTCAAAGAAATCTAGTCTTTTGGTCTCTCTCATTCAGTATATGCATACAGTCCTCTTCCAATTTAAATTTTAGACAAAAATAGCACAGCCAGTTTTTGTATCTAATACTCGCATTTTGAAGGTTTACAACCTCGATAAATTAATTAGGGAGGTAGATAGTTGGCCTAGTTAGTTACTAGTAACTTAGCAGTATTTTATAAAATGTTATTTATTAAAGAGCAAGGGCATAAAAAATTTAAAATGCTTTTACGGCTGTTGTTAACCAACAGGTAGGCGAAACAAGTAAGGTAGGCGTTATTAAGTCATGCTGTCCAGTAATTATACATATTTATTAAAATGTCACGTGTCAATTTGCAGGTTTTCATCAATTAGTCTTTCAATAAAATAATCGTGATAAAAGACAAGAATTGAAAATATGACATTGACGTGCCTAGATAAATGTGATATCAATAGTTTATTTTATTTTTATATTAATTAATTGAAAAATAAACAAAATGATAGTAGGTATCAGTGCAATTGTGGCAAGGCAAACCGCAATGTGTACACTGAAACAAGTTACTTTAGTCCTCTCTTTCGTTTGATTAGTTGTCAATTTCTCGCAGTTGTATAAACGTCTCGAAGGCCTTCGACTGAGAAGAATACAGAAAAGTGGCAACAGCTGGGATATACTATTTAACATGTGCAATGCAGTTTCACATACTAATTATAACATCATCAATTCTTAATACACAACATATCACTTTGTGAATATTATAGACTCCGCTACAGCTTATATGTAAGCCGTAAGAATGCCTTACGCAGACAGCTTACAAATAAGTACACGACAAAGTTTTGTAATGGTATCGTGCATCGCAGTGTTATGAAATTCTTAACGACGAATCACATTTCTCTCAAATAACGTCTATAATGTCTTGTACTTTTATCATTTCCGTAAGTATCATTGAATTTATAGCTTCCTTAGTACGGTCTTATACTGTCGCACTGCTGGGCAAAGGCCTTCTTTCACAAATCGGGGTAAGAGAGATTAGGTCATGCTCCACCACGTGGACCCAGTGCGGATTGGCGGAGATAGGTTTGTGGCCACCTGCTGTTGGAACCTATCAAGCCGCCTCTAAAGCTTCCAACTTGGCTTGAAGACTGCCACATTGCGTGGTAACCGGGACCAACGGCTTAACGTGCTTTCCGAAGCACGGAGAAACTCGAATATGAAATGCCACAAACGGTCACCCATCTCAGGCCAACCGAGTCGAACGCTGCTTAACCTTGGTGATCGCTAAGAACACCGCGGTCGCATAGCGCTTCGAGCGGATTTAAAATTACTTCCTAATAATAAATTAGTAAGACTTCAAGGTGGGAAACAAGTAGGAAATATACTCTACTCCTGTAGGAAATGTTTGTAAGATAAAATCAAAATAGTTAGAGGAAGTCAAATTCAAAATTGTTTAATAAATAGATCGTGACAAGCAATGACCGATAGTAATTCGAACAGGAAAAGAGAGGTGAGCACAATAAAATAGAAGCAAGGACCCGGAACCAGTTTTAAACGTTGCAAATTATATCGCGATGTATTATCTATGCGACATAGGTAAGGTAATCATTTTGAGACATACATTTACCGAAATTTGTAATCAACTAATAATCGGTTGCTAACTTCAGAGTTCAAGATAATGTATGATGAGGAAGTAACGATAAAACGTATAATACACTAGCATAATATTGCATACGTGCACTGTAAGCGGTTAGGACAATGGAAAGAAGTGCATTTTTATGAATTGAACCATTTATATTTCACAGATCGCTGTTCTCACCATTCTTACTGGCCATCATAGGTTTATAGGCATTAGATAGTAGATAGTCATTTTAGAAACTTAATTATTTTCAGTATTATTTCAATACTCTCATTTCTTTGGCGTGATAATGATGCTTTGCTATTTATAAACTTTGAAATGTTTGACTATTTATTTGCATTAAAGATAAGAATTCGGGATCTTATACGAAGGATACACGGTCAGTCTAACTGTTAATCAGAGAGAGATACTGCTATATGTGAAAGAGAGAAGCATACACAACTTTCTGTTTTAACAGATAACGAGGTCTCTGTCAGACAGTCAATCTGATCCTTTAACCTCCCTCATAGAAAACCATATCAACTTTAAAGTTAATAATATTTTTTCGAATTCTAGAGGTGTTTTAACTAGAAGAGCATCTGTTCACAATGGTCAAGATATAGTAGTATTCAAAAGATAACATTTTGAAAAGACATCGATCGCTGTAGCTTGTTGTGAGATGTTTATCTTGAAACTCATTAAAACCCAAGGAATTCTCTCAGATTTATTCTCGGTGTATTAATTACATGATATCTTGTGTGTGTTCATAACTTACTTTTAACATTTATTATTGTATGTATAAAATATATAAATATGTCTTCATTAACACGCCGATCGTATGATATTAAACGAGACATAATCTTATCGATATCTTAAATTAACTCGATTCTCTACTTTAATTAGACCTAGAACGGAGCACATTACGACTGAAATCCGAAAGAAATTTAGTCTACCCACGGCTCTTATTCCTTATGAACCAAATGCGGCGCTTTAGGACAATTTCTTGAAATCAACTATTCTATCACCTACCTTCACGTATTAAAAAATCTATCCATCTATATCAAGGTATTTCGTATGCTACTGGAGTACCATTATACGATTATTTCACGATGGTATCGTAACGTGCCGCGTTACGTTTATTTTGGTCATAGCAAATAAATACCGAAATTATTAACAATGGTTGACTTACATTAGTAACCTAGTAAACAAGTGAATGACCGTTAATCGCTACGTTTAAACACTTGCGTATGACTTCATGATAATTAACCTATTGGCCAATCTGAACATATCTGGGCCCAGAACCAGAGGGCGTCCGAAAACAATATGGGCAGTGGCAGGCAGCATGTGATCAAGGTCCTGTGTATTTGCAATGCCTCCGAAAACGACACGTCCGACAGAGCGAAGTGGAAAAGGAAAATTAGGAAGACCGACCCCACCATTAGATTGGAATAATAATTGCCAAGAAGAGAGAGGTCTGCTAGAACCAAATTATCTAACCCTTCACTTGTTTTCTCGCATGGGCAACATGATGCTTCAGGTTTTTCTTATCATGACCTTATCTTTCTTTCTTATATCTTGAAATCCCCTAAACTCCAACCCAAGGTACTGCACAGGCGTTGTTTTGCACGTATAAACATAGGCAAATTAACAAAAGACGCTTCTAAAATAAACTGGGAACCCCTCATAGAAGCCGATACGATCGAAGAAAAGGTACGCCTGTTTAATATAGAGGTGATTCAGTTGTACGACACCCATGCCCCGGTTAAGAAAGTAAGGCTGAAGCGACCACCTGCACCATGGATGACAAGGGGTATCCGTATGGCAATGAGGCGAAGGGATCGTGCATTTCGGAGTTTCAAGAAAGAGCGTACTGAAGACAAATGGTCCTGTTTTAAAATTGCAAGGAATCGATGCAATAAGATGATACGTGACGCTAAACGCCGCCATATCCTAACTAATATAACTACTTCTTCGCCTGCTGACATTTGGAGATTCCTCGGAACTCTAGGTGTGGGTAGGGCGCGTCACTTAGACCTCCCGAAAACCATAAATTTAGACGATCTGAACTGTCATTTCTCCACTGTCCCTCCGGTAAATCGTCTAACCATAGATCAAACCCTAGCTTACTTGGGTAGCCTCAAACGCCCTAACATTAACCTTTTTCATCTTTCTCCAGTTGACTCTCGTGAGATCAAGAAAATCATCAGTTCCATTAAATCCAAGGCCGTAGGTTGTGACAAAATATGTCGCTTCATGGTAATAACAGTCCTAGATAATCTCCTTCCCGTGATTTCACACATTATCAACTTTTCCTTAGAATCCGGCACATTTCCATCTCTCTGGCGTAAAGCCTTTGTCCGCCCCCTTCCCAAAATCTCTAACCCATCCCTCCCTGGCCATTTTCGTCCTATTTCCATTCTTCCTTTTCTTTCAAAAGTGCTCGAGGTCTGTGTTCACAAGCAATTGTCCCATTTTATCTATTCCAATAATTTAATTAGCCCTTTTCAATCTGGTTTCAGGCCTGGCCATAGTACCGTCTCTGCTTTACTCAAAGTGACTGATGATATCCGAAAAGGCATGGAGGAAACTAAAGTGACTGTGCTTGTGTTAGTAGATTTCTCCAATGCTTTTAACACCATCAGTCATGATGTCCTACTTTCCATTCTTTCCTACCGTATGTGCTCGCGGGAGTCGCTGGAATGGTTTTCTTCCTATCTTCGTGAACGTCAGCAGGCTGTTTTGAGTGACACGTCCTCATCGTCGTGGACCTGCTTAGAAACTGGCGTTCCTCAAGGCGGCATACTTTCTCCTCTTCTGTTTTCCATTTTCATCGATCTGATAACCCATGAACTTCAGTGTACGTATCATCTTTATGCCGACGATTTGCAGCTTTACTCGCAAGACAGTGCTGATCGAATCTCTGACACTATTGACAAATTAAACCGAGATCTGGCGGCAATCAAGGACTGGTCTGATAGATTCGGATTGGCGGTTAACCCGGCTAAGTGTCAAGCTATTCTTTTGGGTAGTTCTAGAACTATGGGCAAATTAAATATTGCAACTCTGCCGACACTTATGTTTGATGGTACTATTATACCCTTTAGTTCTAATGCTAAAGATCTTGGCTTGCATATTGATTCTACATTCAGCTGGCAAACCCAAATCGCGGCAGTCGCTCAAAAGGTCACCGGGATGTTACGATACTTGTATCGGTTTAAAAATTTGCTTCCCTCTAACACAAAAGCAATGCTCGTGCAGTCCTTAATCCTTCCTATATTCGACTATGGTGATGTGTGCTACTACGACCTGAATGCAGATCACCTCAACAAACTCGACCGCCTTCTTAATAACTGCATTCGATTTATCTTTAATTTACGTAAATTTGACCACGTGTCTGAATATCGATCCCGCTTAAAGTGGTTGCCTATTCGCAAGCGCAGAGTTCTGAGGGCACTGACAATGCTATTTTCCATTCTTGACTCTCCTGCTTCGCCTGATTATCTTTCCTCTCATTTTCAATATCTATGTTCTAATCATGATAAACATCTTCGCTCCTCAAATAATCGTCTTCTTCAATGCCCTCCTCACCGTTCTAATTTTATTCACTCATCTTTCTCTGTCCAATCCATCTTACTCTGGAATACACTACCTCGGGATATCAGGATGGCTACAAATCGCTTGTCTTTTAAAAGTAAAGTACAAGAGTATCTTCACGAAACTTTGGCAGAGTTATCTCAATAAAATTTCATTTTATTATTAATATGTATGTGTATATGTATGTATTTGTTGTGTGTATAAGTTTATATATATATATATTGTATGATCTAATATATATTTGTTCCACTGACTTTTTACTTCCTGTGAATTTGCACCTGCTTCAATCGTTTCTGCATCACCCTAAGGTTGACTGGTAGAAAATGCCTCAGGCATTAAGTCCGCCTTTGTACCAATTGTGCAAAAAGTATTAAATAAATAAATAAATAAATTAACGAATCTACAAGCATCCTATATTTAATACGGGTAATCAAAATGTTAGCGATAAATATAAAGGGGAAAGTATTTGTCGTATATCCAATACGTGCGAGTGTGGGCGACAAGTCTGATGTAACAGTGCATTACAATATCGTCATTACTGTTGCAACGTGTTTCGAAATTCCCGAATGCATGTATTTTAAACGCAATTTGATATGAAAAAAAAGATCTATAGCTTACAATTTGACACTTCCAAGCTTTTTAAATTTACGACTTTCTTTTGGAACTGTGATTTTTTTTTGTAACTCTTAGTGTGTTCATGTTTGCCACCAACTTATCTGTTCAGTTCTTTGTTCAGTGTTGGCGCCAAATTGGTGCTAAAGTTTGTGAAAATGGCGTGATAGTGGGGGCACTTCAACTAGCAGCACCATAGTTATCTGCTAATCCAATTGTGTTGAAAGCCTCTTCAATAACATCAACATTGTTACTTTACATTGGAACTTTAAACGGACGGATTGGTCCAGTGGTTAAGGGTTTAAGCCGCTCCGCCCATTGAACCGAGTAGTCGCGGATCGATTCCCGCACAGGACATTTCATTCCCACAAATATTTTTTTCCCGTCTGGGTGTTTGTGTATGTGAATTTCTGTTTATAAAAGCATCCATACGGACGGTACGGCAGGCGTTTTTTTTTTTTAAATACAGAAGATACAAAATCTTAAAATGATATCTTCAATATTTTTTCTCACTTCGTGTACACACAAGAAACTGAATATGAACTATCTTCCGTAATCTATATGCAAATTGATCATTGTCCTTGCATATAATCAGAATCAAAAGGCCAGTGTCAGAATATAATGTCGAGTAATATAGTTTCCGAGGCGATTATTAATTCTTTATTATAATATAATTAATTTTATTAACATTACTAATGTATGAAGGCGAGTATTTAACAATCAAACTGATACATTTTGTATGAAGGTAGAATTAGTTATTTACAAATGCTCCCTATATTTACTCAGACAAAAGCCTTTCACTTTAAGCTCAGTGCTTCAAAAGCAAGGACTTCTAGCAAATCCACATATTTTGAGCCAACCTTCAAAGTAAATATGTATTACACTATTTGCAGACAATGAACTAGGAGTAATCTTATAAAACCAGACTAGAATAAATTACTATAGTAACATGCCCCAATGAGACGCTCGTAGATACCACAGTATTTGTTGTAATTAACAAAATTTAGCAGCGTATGGCTCGTCAGTGTGAGATGGGTAACCGTTGTTAGCATTTTCATATTCAAATATCGCATCTCCGTGCTTAGGAAGTAAACTAAAGCCCTTGATACCGGTTAGCACTTTATGTTGTAGTCGTTTAGCTGATTTGAAAGCCTTATGGCCGACATAATAAGTTCTACTAACAGGTAGCTACAGACCTGCTTTCACCAATCTATGTAGTATGAGCTGTTTTCTTACCTTGATTTGTGAGAGAAGGTTTTTGCCGACGGGACAATATAGGTGGAATACTTGACGGAATACAAGAAACAACCCTCTCCAGATCACTATACCATATTATTGTTCTTGAGCAGCTTGCTCTTGTAGTAGTGTACTAAGAAGCTACGATTCTTTTTTTTCCATTGTCAATGGTTCATATTCGTACCGCCAAGTGAATCACCATAATCACGTTTTGCACACTGCGCTCAGTTCTTTTGTAGGACACTATCCTGGCGAACTAGCAAAAAGCTTTGAGTCTGTTGGGAAACTCATGAGCCTTAAGACCGTTCTAAATTAATTAATACCAACCTCGATAACAAAGTCACGCGATTATCGCGGCGCGTAATATCACGTAATACGTTGAGTGAATGTACGAACTCCCAACCCGCTACAAAACGTTGCTACCCACATCATCTATTTTAGATGACATTGATCACGATCACAGCTCGTACTGTTTTACTATGGGTCTCATTCAAGGAAGTCCGTAGATCTTGATATATCGCGTCTGCAATCGGTGTGATGACTATATTTTTCGTTTTTACGATCATTTCGACCGATTAGATCTTGTCGGTCGAGCGATTTATTTTTATGCGAGTATACGAAACTTGTTTTTAGTCATGGCGCATGGGTTTCGGAAGAAGTTTTGATTATAATATGGCATCGTGAAGATTTTTTTTATAACTGCGGAAAATATACTTACGTAACTTGAGAAATATGGTTTACTGTTTGAGGATCATGACAATGATAAAATATTTTAAAAGAGGACGTTGATAGAATGTGATCTAAAGATGGGTTTTCCTGTGATAGAAATCCAAAGTATTTTTTTAAATATTATGTGCATACATAGCTGAGTATATGCATATTTCTTTCTCGCGGTGTGGTAATGTATCTATCTTCAGCCGAAAGATATGCACTGCATAACAAAAGCCTCCGCCAAAGTCCGTCATGACGCTTTCACCAGGTCACTCGAAAACCAGAGAGGCAGGTACGAGCGATGTGCCCCGCCTAATGCCACTTAAGTTTAGCAATTCTGAGAATAATAATAGAATTCGTGGTAATCTAAGATTGATCTTCTTTCGTTACTTTGGCCACTAATCTTCCGTGACTTATTCGACGCCTGTAGGTTAGCAAGTAGAGGGTTAGTTGGGGTTTCTACATCATTTCATATGTAACTACCATCACTTCTATAAAAAAATAATACACCGTGTATTCGCCAAGCGGGAATGACAGTATACTACGTACATATCGCTGACGAACTAGGGTTCCAAAGTAATAGAGGGCGACCGTATTGCTATTATACCGGCCACAACTTTAATCTCGGCGTGTTATTTGAGGATCTTTCGGTAGAAAACCACTTTTTGCCCGACCTAGAATTTGTATCCAAGAGGAGGATCAATGCAATAAAACTCAATCAGTTACATAAAATATAAAACCATCAGCTTGAAATTAATAAAGACGAGATAAAACCGATACTGCACTGGTAGTTAGTTTTATATGTGACGAAATACCAGTAATAAGAAACCACCCAACCCACCCATCGTTTTGTCAGACGATGATCGCTCCATTATAGTGCCTGTTGATACCTAACTACTTATATATCCTAGTCTAGAATAAAAACTTCGAGAATGCTGTTTTGGAAATATTCATTAGATTGCATTTATGATCTTAACTTAACGCGCACAAAATAAAAAATCATTCAATATGCTGTAGTAATTTTTTGGACATTTGAAAGGGTGAGGCGAGCAGTTTTCTTGCCTTTTTTAAGTTATCTTTTTCGGACACCTTAAGGTTTTTAATCCTGCTTGAAGTAATGCAGAATAATTAAGTACTCCGAATGAAATAAAACTATTTTACGGATTTTATCGCGGTTTATTTTTGATTTTTAGTTCCGAATGTTACGTATTTCATAAATACCACAAGAATATAAATCAACAGTCTATATAATAACAGATAGTTATTACTTTGTTTGCATTACAATTAAGTTGAAAGTTAGCTTGTATATTTATCTATGTTGGCGAAGTACGAAAGTGCTGGTCGCAAAGTTTGCCTTGATGAATACAGAAGGAAATTCCGGTCCCGAAGACTGACTTCTAGACCAAGCTATTGTCCTTTAATTGACGATTATAAACTACACATTATGTTATTATTTGAGGCCATTGAAATCGGAATGGCCTAATATTTTAAATAAACGAGCTTGCTGGTAGGGTGATTTTTAAAACCAGATTGGTCTACGTTAATGTTAATAACAGGCAACGGTGTTTCTCGTGGCCTCATATATTGATAATACACCTCTATATTCCCCAAGTGGGAGTATCCTACACATCGCCGACGATAGACGACAATAATTAAGCGCCCTATTGCCATTATGGCAGGCATAATTCCAGACTCTCGATTGCTCCTAAACATCTTTGGACAGGAAACTTTTTTTAAGCTATATATTTTATACTAGTGCTGGGCAAAGGTCTTCCTTCACACAACACACACAACGTATCTAAAGCCGCCTATTACTTTGTGATGAAACATTATCAGTTAATCAATGTTAAAGAGATGAAAGTTCATTACACAAGTTATTTAAGCTTTCAGTCTCGTTATAAATATTATTAAAATGTACATAGTATGTACACACATTGTATGAGATGCCCTGGAAAACGACTTAATCTACAATAAAAAATAACTATAATCCCACAAGGATCTTTTAGCCCGCGGCCAAAATCGGAACTAACGCTGTCATCGAATGAAATGACACTCCATGACATTCGCAGAGTTGCCGTTTGCTAAGAAATTTACCCAGGTTCTCTTTTAAGTAACCATGCGGACCCACCTGTTGAAATATCTCCTTGGAAGTAGAAAAAAATATTAAATGGTAAACCTCATTTACACCAACGCCTCTCTAGCAATGACATCCATGAGCCAAAAGACCCTTGTGGCACTATACTTATTAGGGTGTTAGATCTTAGAACAGCTAAAATAACCAAGGCTAAATTAAAATCTAGTGCATCTGAACTCCATACGCCAACGTAGCCAGGAACCTTGATTTGGTCGGTTTATTTCGGGCCCGGCGCCCTAGTAACCGGCATATTATCATCAAAACACTACCAGCAGTATTTATAGAAACCATTTTATTAGCTTATCGCATTTTTACGGGTAATTGCCTATTCGGGTCGCATAGTAGTACAAATTTTGATCCTAATTAAAATAGAATTTTGCGATATGAAAATAAGATGGTGAAGCGAGAGAACCAATAGTCAATACACTAGCAGAACTTTGCACTCTTGCACTATGAGTTCTTAGGGGTTATTGTGATGTATGTCTTCGTAGATTGCATGAACTTGTATACCCTACATCGCCTAGCCCTATTTCTAAACATCTACTGCAAAACAGAATCACTACAGAGGATCACACAGAGCACTATAGAGGATTCATTGGATACATGCATTTCGTCTGGGCCCTTATTCAACGACCATTTCACAACGTTATCATAACGCGCCGCGTTTGGTGATAGCGAATAAGGGACCCCTGCACGCTTGTTCTGTAAGACTACTAATCAAGTAACCGTGCGGAACCACCTGTTGAAATATTTCCCTGGAAGTAGGAAAAGGACATTGTTCTCCGTCTACACATGATTTGCCCCAGAACCAACAGCAATGAAAAAATGTTTGTATGATTTAAAGTTACCTGTAAATTATCTTCAAGCATTTATTATTAAACGGACAAGCGAGGGAATCGCATTATTGTAAAAAAAGTATTATATTTTGAGGTTATAATTTAGTAGCCAACAGTACATTTGTAAAATCTTTATGTAAAAATACACTAGCAATAATCAAATCGATCATGATTGAATGTAATCGATTGAATATAACCAATTGATAGGATTGATGTCAATCTCCAACCGTAATTCGAAAACAACGCTGACATTCGGAAAAGACGTTGGCGACTTTGATTTAAGTACTTACAGTACTTTGAAATATTCGTTTTAGGCGTGCAAATTATCCGTTAGATACGGATGTTTGCTACTACTAGAATAAAACAGAAAAATAATTATAGTATAGGTCATATGTTTGTTGGTTCTGGGGCCATATTCGGCGATGTCCTTTTACAAAATGATAACCCTAATTTCACCGCCCCCCTCGTGTCAATGTCATCTACCAAAATATCTTTGCGACACTATAGTATAGGGGATTTATTACCTCTATAATCGCTATGACCGATTACACACGTAAGGAAGCGCGTTACGATACTACTAATGGTAATCCAGTGGCATACAATTACACCATCAATTCACGAAGCTTTTGTAATACCCCTAGTTTAGTCATAGCGAATAAGGGCCCTGGTTACATACAGGAAAAAAGCTATTCAAAAATCAAACTTAGACTTCGGACGGATACTGCATGTTTTATCTGCGTAATATGCGCAGTAGCATGTTCCTTCCTTTGCCGATAAGTTGTACCTAAAACTCGATTAGAGTTAATTATTACAAGTTAAGCGTGCATTAAATTGTGTAAAAATATGCAATACTGCTTTATTGATCTAGTGATTTGGTGCGGCTGGTGATGACAAAGTTCTGGGTCAGAATCTTGGGTAGCAGGAAATGTTTTTTTTTTGTTCTTTGTTAGGTTCAGCGACAATTGCTTACACTATTAGGAGAGTAGAAAAAATATGTTATATAAGATATAAGTGTAACAATTGCTTATAAGTAAACACCGCATGCACAATACTAATAATGAATTAAATATATTAGAAACTAATTAAACTCCAAAGTATAAATAAATTAAAGGTAAGAAATAAGGAAAAAAATGGTATAAAGTCGGGTCCGGTTAAATGGCAAAGGCTCGCACCATATCATTGGGACCTAACATCGTTCGCAAGATGTGAGTGTACTCAGTACACCATTACCACAGTTGCAAGGGGAATAGACGGTATTTAAAAGTGAAATAAAAAAAATAGTGTGAGTCGACTTACTGAAGTAAGAGTCATTTTGGAACCGTCAAATCCAACTGCATAAGCGTATAGATGAAATAAATATGATCCTAACGTAATGTAAGATCGCACAGTGACACAAACGTTAGCTAAATAAATATCTCACGTGTTGTGAAATAAAACCAATTTTACGGATATTATATTCTCTATCTATCTATCTATAACCTCACGCCAGATCCCTTGCGGGGTAGGCAGAGAGTACAGAGTTCCAACAGGTTCTTTCCTTACATACCTCTCTGGCTTCCTCGACTCTCATAGTTCGTCTCATACACGCTCGCCGGTTACGGAGACTCTTGACTTTTCCATCAGATAACACTCGGTTTATTTGGTCGTGGTAAGATAGTCTAGGTCTTCCCCGGTACCTGCCAGAGGAAAGAATGACAAAACAGATATACAATGTGAAAGTGGAAGGATGCAGGTACCGGGGAAGACCTAGAATATCTTACCACGACCATATAAACCGAGTCTTATCTGAAGGAAAAGTCAAGAGTCTCCGTAATCAGCGAGCGTGTATGAGACGAACTATGAGAGTCAAGGAAGCCAGAGAGGTATGTAAGGAAAGAACCCGTTGGAACTCTGTACTCTCTGCCTACCCCGCAAGGGATCTGGCGTGATGTTATAGATAGATTGAGGATCAATTTTTGTTATCATATTTACATTTTTTAACGTGAATTATGTAACTATGAATGTGTATATTTTTCACAGTGCAATATGCACGCTATCGCCGTTTTTTTAACCTACAGTAACTGCTTATCAATGGTTTTTACAAGGACTAGTTGCATGTGAAATGTTACGATAGTCGATAATATTATTTTGTTAGTAAGTCTACAATACTTAAAGCTAAATTCTAATATGATAGACTTTCAAGAGTCTCCGTAACCGGCGAGCATGTATGAGACGAACTATGAGAGTCGAGGAAGCCAGAGAGGTATGTAAGGAAAGAACCTGTTGGAACTCTGTACTCTCTGCCTACCTCGCAAGGGATCTGGCGTGAGGTTATAGATAGATAGATAGACTTTCATCAAGGATTTACTGCTAGCCTAATTTTAATGTTTTACAGATCGGTCTGATGTTTGGTATTCTCAATCCAGAGTATTTGTGTTACTGTTAGCAAGCTTAAACAGATATTGGAACAAAACATTGCACTATTCCAGGAATACTAATTTTCCATCTAAATGGCAATAATAAACCTAACCATATACATAACATTACTGCTAAATTTTGAAACATCTAATAAACCCCAGAAATATCAGATGAGTAACAATACAAAGAAGCACTTAAAGTCATTGATTTTAACTTACAATGCTTTTTAGAAGAAAAAGGTTATTTTGATTAACGCCTTTGAACCAGCCACCAAAAACGATATGGCATAATGTAATATTGGTACTTACCAGGTATTTTTGTGAAACACGTATGTGTTTACTGAAGTCCCAACTCAAGGTTGGCCAAAGAGCAATCGAGCGCTATAATCTCGGAGTATACGGAATGACCGATTTAGAAACAACACGATTCAGCACGCGGGTAATACAACTGGGAGAAAATATCGCAAAGTTACATTGGGTATATAAACCCCTTTTGTCTTTAATTGTTTTTTATAATATAACACACCGTCATGCCTATATTCCCCAGAGGGGGTGGCAGAGGTGTACTGAGTACACCCACGTTTCGCCGACGATGTTAGGTCCCATGTAATAGGGGGCGAGCCTATTGCCATATACCGGGCAAAATTCCAGACTCCGGACTCATACTGGGAATTTTTCGTTAGAAAAACTACATTTGTCCGACCTAGGATTTGAACCTAGGACCTCGTGATCACAAAGCGATGCGCTTTGCCACCAGACCAACGAGGCAGTTTTTATAATTTGAGAATAGCATATTTTTAAGAAAACAATATTTTGCGACTGTCATATCATGAGAATGAGAGATCAGCGGACCACGTGGTCTTACTTACCACTTACCATATAAATGTAAATACATCAATACTAATTGATCAAGGTTTAGTTTGGAACATAGAAAACAGATTTTCACTTTGCTATGATTTGTAAAATGGAAGCCCAACAAGATTTGCTAACTTTTTTCTATGATAACTTGCTAAAACATAGACTCGTCCTGAAATGGGAAATTTTGTAGCTACTAAAATGTACTGCCTCGTTGGTCTGGTGGCAAAGCGCATCGCTTTATGATCAAAGGGTCCTGGGTTCAAATCCTAGGTCGGACAAATGTAGTTTTTCTAACGAAAAATTCCCAGTATGAGTCCGGAGTCTGGAATTGTGCCCGATATATGGCAATAGGCTCACCCCCTATTACATGGGACCTAACATCGTCGGCAAAACGTGGGTGTACTCAGTACACCTCTGCCAACCTCTCCGGGGAATATAGGCGTGACGGTGTTTTTTTTTTTTAATGATATTTTTTTTTTGTACAGACACGAATAAGCAGTAACTACACCAGAAATATAAAGACGTAATTAATGCGGAAGCTATTAGCGACTTTGATGTCGTTCGTTGCTAGTATTTGTCACAGTGTATGAATCGATTCATAAGAATTAAATGAGACTTCTTTTCACGATTGAGATTGAACGTTTAAGGCGGTAATTGGAGATATCAAGTGTAGAAAAACTTGCCAACCTTGCCAGTATCGACCTTGGTTAGGTCCAGCATTACGTAATTCTCTGGCAAGTACCAACAATATTGCAATGAAATACAGGGATAAGTTATTGAATTATGCAACTGGCATGAACTGTGCACCTTGTACTAAAAGGTATGTTTTTTCAAAGTATAATGTGATTTTAATGTCAAAAGCCAATGGAACGTGGATCACGTCCGATATTCGGCAATATCTAAATAATATAAATGTATATCGTTAAGAAAATATCAATGTTAGTATGATCCCAGTTCACGAGGATCGATGACTTAAGCAGAGGAAACTCCATTACCACCTAAACCATTTTTATTAGATGAGTTTTGACAGCAGCGTCACACTACATACTATATACCACTAGTATAGTAAAGTAGTCATGGTAAACGTCCTGATACGATACATTAAGAGATCATTCCATAGGAAATGAAAAAATTCGCCATTTATGACTACCCACTATTGCGCACTTCCAACAACGTAGTTAAACCATTGAGCCCAATCGATCAAAATGCATTTGATCGGTAAACAAAATTATTGCAAAATACGATCTGCTCTCGCGTAAGACTTGAATTTAAAATAGGATACATTGGAGGATAAACACATTGATAGCGTGGAAGAAATGTTTAACCAGAATCATAAAATAATATTGATACCAGCAATAGAATAACATTTGATTTTATTAAATAAAATGTAGAAAGATTAAAGATTTTCTTTAGGCAATACTCATATATACGCCAGCTGATTGATCACGATCACGCCAAAATTAAGATGTTAAGAATACTGCCCAAATAGACCGTGCCTTACCTAATGGGCAAGTCAAGAGTCTTCGTAAATGGGGAGCGTGTATGAAACGTACTATAAGTTGGAGCTGTGTACTCTCTTCCTATCTCGCAAGGGATCTGGCGTGATAACTAGATAGAAAATACAGAGTTCTTAAATTTTCTTAACTACGCATACGGTTGCGTGTACGTGGAAAATAGTAAAGAATTGTGCGCGGTACCATGACCCAGTCCCTGACACCTAGTCTTTATTATGCTGAGCAAAGAATATACATAACGGCATTTATGTTACCATTACAATGATTTATTTGCGTCTCCGAGATTCCTTACGCAAGTTCATTTTGTCAGAATTGTAATAACAGAACAATAAGAGTCTGTAGAATTAAAAGCCTCAATGTTAATCATGGTCATACCAGAAATGACGACCACCAATTTATATAATTTAAAGTCTTCAAAGATTCTATTAAATTGCGTCCAATCAAGCCGATTATAGCATCTGTGTCACAGTAAGTTCCCGAAACGTGAGCAATTTGTTCGAAAATTTCCACGCAGTTCTGAACTATTTCTATCAATCGTGTTGCTACACGGTATCGTACACAAAAAAAAATATTTGTACGGCGTCATAGAGGCACGCCTCTAGTTTTAATACTATAGTCCCGAAGGACGTCATAGCTACGTCGTGTTCGTAGGCGTTTTATGACCCCAACCTTGAACGATTGTAGAGTGTTGACTGTGTTTGTAAGCTTCGCTTGTTTGATTCTCTCTAAGTGAATGGTTCAAAGTTCTTGTGTTGTTTACAGCCGGCGCCAACTCTTAATAACCTACATTATGATATTCTACGCGCATCGCGTAATTGACAGTGCTTTATTTCTTTCGTGCTGTAATTATATCCTTGTCTTCCTTCTTGAAAACTATTTAATGTGATTTGTTTACAATAGAAATAAGTCTACCTATTTATGAATTGAAAAACATATAATTTGATTAAAAACTATATACAATATATTGGATAAAACCAGATAACTTTGATCTGTAAGAGAAGCCAGGCTATATGTAGGGTTCTAACCAACTGAGTTTGACATTCGAAAATCGTTTCAGTGTATTTCGCCATATGCCCGATCAAAAAGACAAATATGTGTAAACACACGGCTCCTACGATTTTATAATGGTATAAAAATGAATATAATTTATATATGGAACAGATTTTTTAACAAATAAAGAAAATATTTTCTATGAAACATTATTAATGGCCATTTCAAGCGAATTGGCTGAACTTTAATAATATTTATCGGTGCGCCAAGCCGGGGCTGGATATAGTTAATAATATCTATACATATAATAAAACTGTAACCGAACCGAATCTGTATATTGAATATTTTTTGAAAATATTAATCGGCGTACAATACAATCGATATAGAAATATTTTTTTTTGGAATTATTGTCTGTTTGTCTGTTCTTTGTTTTCAATCACGCAAAAGTTACCGAAAGAAAAAATAATAAATTATTTTTAGCCCGGAAACAAGAACCAATCCGGGATAATCACGGCATAAACCATTAAACTTCATTATTTTTATTAATGTTAGCCACGAGCTACAATGTTACGTTAAAATGTGTGATTTTAACGTAGACTACACATAAATTTCTCCATGAACTGATATTGGACTCATGTTCGTCTTCTCACGAGTTTCTTCGGTGGTTAAAAGCACTCACCTAAAATTGTGCATACACGTTTCATTTAAACTCTCCAACATGATTTCGTGGATAAACCGATGATGCATTCAGTATTGTATCTGCTGGATAAAACTCTTTAACGACGAATGGCCCGAACACACAACTTTGTATATTTACATATTTAAGATATCTAAACATGATTTTGATCATGGACATGAATTATATATCCTTACGAGAAGACTGGCACGAAATATGCTGACAAAACTTAGTTACATACTTAGCTCGCAATGTACCTTTTTAAATATTATTGTGCCATAGTACGATCGATGGCAGGGTAGGTAGAAAAGGTTTAAATCATTTTACCAATAATTTTATAATAAATAGATAAACTGGTAATCCTTCTCAAAAAGAAAGTACCCAGGTATATGATTTTTTTTATGAGACGGCGTTAGTGTTGAATAAGATTGCGCTTTAAAGTGTGTGTGTGTGAGTGATGTACGCTGTTGGCCGCGAGGCCTTTACAGCTTCACCGGACTTAAGGCGAGCGTGCAACCACTACGCTCGAGCCAGAAGGGCAAGGGGCGACATACTCGAGGGCGCCTTGAAGAGGCGGGCTCGGTTGGGACAGTCGCTGTGGGGGGACAGGGTGCACTACTAAGTGCACCGGTCAACTGCCGGCTATGGGAGGGGATCTACGACTACGTCGTCGTCGCCCGTATTCTGAGCGGAAAGAATGGATGACAAAGCATCGGGGGGATCAGTGAGAACATGTCGCGGCCGGCGGTGGCGGCAGGGATCCGGGGGGGGGGGGGGGGAATCGTAGTCGGCGGCGGCTACGATTAACGGATTCGCATGGGTAGATGCGTTCGCGAAGTGTCGTATTGTCGCCTTTTTAGTATAGGCGCGAATAGGTTCGAGACCTATAGGAGTTTATCGATGTGAGAGGGGGCCGAATGCCCGAAGCGCTTTAGAGATCTACCTACCTATGTTAAATTACAAAACAAAAGCGTGCGCAGCCGCGGGTAACAGCTAGTGTTGGTATAAAAGTACACCTAATCCTAATTAGCGAATGTATGATCATGTTCAGGAGTAACAGTACTTGACATGTTGTCGACAAAACATGTTATTGGTGACGACTGTAGACTAGAAAAAAATTGTTTACAGCTAGATCTAGAATTTAAATCGGGACGTATGAAATAAATAATCTGTAACATATTTATACCATGCAATAAAAACACGTGATATAGAAACGTCGTAAGCTAATGTTAGGCCGTTGAAAACATGTATGCAAAAATAATCCGTATATCAAGTAAACACGGAAGAAAACATCCTACGTCAACAAAATTTCATAAAAAAAGTTGTTATTCTATTTTTTTGGGGAAATAGGTTTCATAACACTCGTTATTTTTGTTTTGTTTTTATTAATGACAGATGTCAGTTGATCTTAGATTTTTTTTTATTTCGGTTAGTTGTTATTATGGCTCTTAGGCTGTTTGTTGCTCATTGCTTTTATAGCTTTAATACCAGAGGAGTATGAGTGCATATACGCAGTGCACAGAAATATTAGTTATATTTATTAAGGTTTCTGTGGTTACAACCAATTGGGGTGGCAATTTCTTTGACAATTATCTTATATGTAACTAGCAGTTTTTCGCGACTTCATACCCGGTCGACAACAGCGCCACCTACCGAGTCTATGGTATATACAGCCTATGGTACTTCTGGATAAAGTAGCTTTCTAATGGTGAAAGAATTTTGGAAATCGGTCCAGAAGTTTTTGAGTTTATTCGTTACAAATATACAAATCTTTCCTCTTTATTATATTAGTGTAGATATCATTTTGCTGTAAGTTAAGAGATGTTGATATAAGCAGTGTATACGTCTCTTTTCTACGGCAGAGAAGGATCAAATGATTTACTGTCACGTCTATATTCTCCAAGCAGGGGTGGCAGAGGTACTGTGTACACCCACTTTTCGCCGACGATGTTGGGTCCATGTAATTGGGGGCCAGTCTAATCCATTTTTTTTTTATTCATCATTAGACCAACGAGGCATTCCGATCCGGTGGTAGATAAGTAGAAAGATCAGGGAGTAAGACTAAAAGAAGCTGTGGTTACCCCCTGATCTATCTACCAATCTACGAACTGATCAGAACGATACACTAAGAAATTCCGGCAAGAAACTCAGCGGAATTGTTTTTTATTTAATTCTTTCTTCTTTTTCATATTTTGTTTGGTCTAGGTCCAGTCTTATACCACGTGATACCTCACGACTTAGATATCGGACTAATGATAATATTTTTAAACATTAAAAGTCTAAAGGTCTCCCGTTAGACCAGTTTCCACGAGCAGCACCCGTTCACCAATATGTCTACTAGAGCAGACATTTATAATCAACTAAGTAATATAGCTAGCATTTTTTCCTAGTTATACTAATACATAACAAAAATGCTTATATATATATATATATATATATATATATATATATATATATATATATATATATATATATATATATATATATATATATATATATATATATATATATATATATATATATATATATATATATATATATATATATATATTTATGCCTAGAGGTCTAAGAAACTACTTATTCTCTTTCAGCAATCAATAACGCCTCCACGACCACGTGACTTATTTCTTCACTTGTAAAATGTAATGCAAATAAATTATGCGATTTTTATTAGCTTTAACGATTGTAGAAAGTCGTTACAGGAGCTGATATAGTAGAAGGCCACTAACCGAATTTCGCCGCCTTTTTGTGTACTCTGATAAAGAATTCTATAGACAATTTTCTATCAGCCTTATATTAAGGGATTTTTTTCAATGTACCGACTGAAATACGGTAAGTAAGTTCAGACCAGAAGTTTCTGTAGTAAGGTTTCTTGAAATTTACTTTTTGCACTCCAAGGCATTCATTCCAAAAGGGATTTCGGACGTCTATGTAATTATATGATATCTGTACTCTGATTTTACTAAATGAGCACGCGTACACTTCGTTCTTATTTTAGGCACTTCACTATTTGAAAGGGCTCTATTATACTCTCTTTAGCAATAATATCTATCAACATACGCACGCCAGGTCCCTTGCGGGGTGGATAAATATGAGACTGGAGGAAGCCCGAGAGGTATGTTAGTAAAGAACCTGTTGGAACTCTGTTCTCTCCGCCTCTATGTAACAATAGTTTTTTTATACAAAGGCGGATTTTTAAATTTAACACTTAGGAAGAGGATTTTATGAAAATATCCTTCCATCACGAAGCGTCGTGACGCGTGACAAACGATTTAACATAATAACGATACATTGAAAAGGAAACGTGAAAATTGGTACAATATGTTTACATTGAAGTTAGGAGTCATGATGCGCAGGACTGTTATAATTTTATATCAAATTGACGTTATTTCGACGTAAGCAATGTGCTTTAACAGTAGCTGCTAGATTGGTCTTGGGTAAAACAGATAAATATAATTATAATAATAATAGGCCTGTGAAGAAACTGTTCCACCGTTGGGCACGGACCTCCTCCCAAACTGAGAGGGTTTAGGCCATAGTCCACCACGCTGGCCCAGTGCCGGTTGGCGAACTTCACACACCTCCGAGAAACTCTTAGGCATGCAGGTTTCCTCACGATGTTTTCCTTCACCGTTAAAGCAAGTGATAGTTAATTTATAATACGCACATACTTTCGAAAAGACAGAGGTGCGTGCCTGGGTTCGAACCCGAGACCTCTGACTTTGCAGTCCAGCGTTCTAACCACTAGGCTATCACCGTCACGCCTATAGACCCCCAGAGGGGGTGGCAGAGGTGTACTGAGTACACCCACGTTTCGCCGACGATGTTAGGTCCCATGTAATAGGGGGCGAGCCTATTGCCATATACCGGGCACAATTCCGGACAAGGACTCATACTGGGAATTTTTCGTTAGAAAAACCTAGGATTTGAACCCAGGACCTCGTGATCACAAAGCGATGCGCTTTGACACCAGACCAACGAGGCAGTCAGTCAGTGATTAGTATGCACTAACACTAGTTAATTTCTACAATATATATATATATATATATATATATATATATATATATATATATATATATATATATATATATATATATATATATATTTACATCACGCTACCTATTGGGCACCCTTTCATTTAGCATTATTCTGACGTCCACCAGTTCCACTTAAAAAATATCAACTTTTACAGCGAATATTAGTCGCTAAGGCAGTGTCAAGAATTGCTTGCAACTTACTTTTCTAAAATTTTGACACATATTGATATACAAATATACGTATATCGACAAGCATAGTGAAATCAATTAGGACTCTAGCCAACACTATCAATTATCTGGCTTCCCATAATATACATAAGTTAATTTACGTTTTCCTGTCTATTGCAACTCCTCTGAATAGTGCGACGTTGCCGCTCTTAAGTGCCTAGTCTATGCTAGCGAAGTGTAAAGTTTAAAGTTATGAAATATAAAACAAATATTGAGATCATATGTCATTGATTACGATAATGTCTTAAGAAATAATTACTTAAATTAAAAGTACCAATCTACCTACTTCTAATTTACAAGTATGTTTGGATAGGAACACGTTTTATGAGCTAGACAATTTTTACAATTACTGATAATAAGTAATGACTAGGTTACTTAAGGCAATAACAAACTATCTCAAAAAAATTAAGTCGAACACAGTGGGCTACAACAACCTAAGTTTATAAAACGGATTATTATACGCAGGTTATTATACGGATGTCAGTAATAATATCTGACTCTCGAAATTTTAAGCGGACGTCGAAAATACCACCATTTAAATGTATTTCAATTATCTAACATCCGTATAATATTAAAAGTACACAATCATAACTAATAAAATAAAATATACCAAGACAAGATTTTACGCACCTAGTGCTAAGCGGTGAGCATAAAAATAGTGGCTCCCATTAGGTTAGCAGTACCCTAATTAATTACCTTAAACTATTAACTTACAATATATTTTATACATATTTAGACATATGCAAGTATACGGACGTTACAATATCGTAAATTTTCAAACTATTTTTCATTTGACATCCTGGATGTCAAAACACAGATAGTGTCAACTTTAACGAAATTGTAGCTAAGCGTATGCTGAGACTCGGATAAGGCAGCGCAGGGTAGAGCAGATTTTTTAATACGTAAACCTACTGACAGCTGCGTATGCTGCGACTCCGGCGCGACGCACACATGCGTCAGTTCTGCTCTGGCATACGCTGGCCGCCTATGTCTGCGTCGCCTGCCCTGCGTTGCAAAATCATACGCATATCTACGCAAAAGCATACGCTTAGCCTCAAACGTCCATATATGTAATCATTTGCACGTTTTACAGGTAATTAGATATATACGAGTATACGGACGTTGAATATCGTAAAAGTTTCAAACTTTTATTCATTTGACATCCTGGACGTCATATAAACAAATATTGTGAAAGTTTCACACAATTGAGATTAAATGTCATTTATTTCAATAATATTACAAGAAATAGTTACTTAAATTAAAAGTACCTATCTATCTACTTCTAAGTTACAAGTATGTTTGGATAGGAACACATTTAATGAGGTAGATAATTATAACAGTTACTGATAATAAGTAATAACCAGGTTACTGGAGGCAATAGAAAATTATCTCAAAAAAATTAAGTCGAACACAGTGGGCTATAACAACCTAAGTTTATAAAACGTTTATACGGACGTCAGTAATCATATCTGACTCTCGAAATTTTAATCGGACGTCGAAAATACCACCATTTAAATGTATTTCAATTATCTGACATCCGTATAATATTAAAAGTACACAATCATAACTAATAAAATGAAATATACCAAGACAAGACTTTACGCGCCTAGTGCTAAGTGGTGACCATAAAAATGGTGGCTCCCATTAGGTTAGCAGTACCCTAATTAAGTACCCTAAACTATTAACTTACAATATCTTTTATACATATTTAGACATATGCGAGTATGCGGACGTTACAATATCGTAAATTTTCAAACTATTTTTCATTTGACATCCTGGATGTCAAATGAAAGATAGTGTCAACTTTAACGAAATTGTAGCTAAGCGTATGCTGAGACTCGGATAAGGCAGCTCAGGGTAGACCAGATTTTTTAATGCGTAAACCTACTGACAGCTGCGTATGCTGCGACTCAGGCGCGACGTACACTTGCGTCTGTTCTGCTCTGGCATACGCTGGCCGCCTGTGTCTGCGTCGCCTGCCCTGCGTTGCAAAATCATACGCATATCTACGCAAAAGCATACGATTAGCCTCAAACGTCTATATATTTAATCATTTGCACGTTTTACAGGTATTTAGATATATACGAGTATACGGACGTCGCAATATCCTAAAAGTTTCAAACTATTATTCATTTGACATCCTGAATAATAAAAATAAATAATAATATTAGCCTTGTTAAGAAACTGTCCCACTGCTGGGCACGGGCCTCCTCTCAAACTGAGAGGGTTTAGGCCATAGTCCACTACGCTGGCCTAGTGCGGGTTGGCGAACTTCACATACCTTCGAGAAACTCTTAGGCATGCAGGTTTCCTCACGATGTTTTCCTTCACCGTTAAAACAAGTGATAATTACTTTTTAATACGCACATGCTTTCGAAAAGACAGAGGTGCGTGCCTGGGTTTGAATCCAAGACCTTTGACTTTGCAGTCCAACAGTCTAACCACTAGGCTATCACTGCTTGATAGACATCCTGGATGTCAAATGAACAATATTTTGAAACTTTCACAACATTGTAACGTCCGTATATGTACATGCATGTATTAATACCTGTAAACCGTACAAGTGATTAGTTTAAAGCCTGTTTAACAATAAACAGAAAATAAAATTTAACACAAATAAAATCGCAGATTGAAAAATAACATTTAGATTTTTTTTGGTAATTTGACCCATTTAACCTATTAGTTTTGGTGTAAAATTAAGAACAAAAATCGCATTCATCTATGGGGTAATGATCATACAAAGAATATTCGCAATGGAAGCACCAAAACTTGGGAAGTTCAAGAAAATAAGTCAAATTTTCAGGTTCATTCATATCAGCAACAATATGCCACGGTTGATCGTGAAAATAAACAGTAATGTTTTTACAATTAATGCAGTGGGATCTTAAAATAAAGTGGGTTTCATCCCAAGGCCATCCGAGGTTGTTAGTCAAAATATGATAAAACAAACTTTTGTTCAAAAATGTGTCAACATCAATCACCTCCATTTTAGAATCAAATCAGAATTTTAAAACAGAATGTCAGTAACAGTTACGAACTAACGAGCAATATTCTTAGCTCTTTATTAAGCTGAACTATTTAAAACATCACAATATGGGAACATTACTAACAACTTGGTCTATCAAATGTGTTTCATCGGTGTTCAGTTCCAATAAAATACTTCCAGAAGTCAAATCTCTAGTGCAATTAGACACATCCTTCAAAGAAACCGACAAGTTGTCGGATGGATATGAACTGTCTGCAGTATCGTCGTCTGTAACTGGCATATAAGTTTTATCTCTGTTCTTCTCATTGTCAGTAGTGTCCATAAATGAATCGTCAGTACTGGTATTACATATTGATATTGAGGGCTGATTGTGTCTGGGCCTCTGTGAAATAAAAGTATTATTCGGGTAACTTATTATAGGCATAATAAATTTGATGTTAGTAGTCCTAGATGCTCTCATAGTAACTCAACAAATTAATAATAGACACTAGCCAAGTGTGAGTTGGACTTACCCACTCCTAATATGGGGACCTCGAATAATCGATCAGCTGCTCTATACAAAGTTGAAGAAAAAACGATTACAGACAAACGTGGTACGTGTCCCTGAAAGATACGCAGGGAGTTTTCAGTAACCCTGTTTATTATTTTATTAAGTAATCCGTATGCGAATAGCGGAAGGTCGAACCTCGGACCGCCAAACATTGGCGAATACAAAGCTGGGCACTGTTAATCAAATGATTAACTTCGTTAATTGCTATTCTGTAAGGAAAACAGTTAACTTCGGTAATATTTCAGGACATTTAACGTAAGTTAACGTTAATCGTTAATCCGTTAATATGTGATAAAAACTGCATTATATCGTTGCGTTTTTAAGTAGATCACTAGATCTACCTATAAAAATTGTTGGTTTGGAGTCTGGAAGTTAACAATTTTAATATCAGTTAACAATTTTAATTTTTGTATCAGCATGTAAAGGAATCATATTTGCAAGAAATATGATTCCTTGCAAATATGATTCGTGGTCGTGTTTCATGCGGCGCGACTTGATAAAAATTAAAGGAAGTTAACGAGTCTGTTAACATTTTTTAAAGTTAACTTAAAAGTTAATACATTAGTCGAAATGTCGTTTAACGATTAACGGATTAAAGAGTTAATGCTATGATTAAATATATCTAAATACTTTAAATATTTTCATAAAACTTGCCTTATATTCATATGTTTGAAAGCCATATTTTCGCCAATTTCTCGCCTTAATTTTACGTTTCACGTTTGATTTAATTATAATAACAATGGGAAAGCAAAATAAAAACTAGTACAAGAATGTAGTAGAAAAAATCTGACCTTGATAAAAAAAAATTCATCCGTTCCCCGCTTCAAACTACTTGCTGACTGCTTGCCTGCCTTATAATATTAACTAAACATATATGACACGTATTTAGTTAGACATATAGACGTCATAATGTCATAAAAGTTTTACAATATTTGTCATTTGACGTCCAGGATGTCAAATGAATAATAGTTTGAAACTTTTACGATACTATAACGTCCATATACTCGTATAATTATTTTTTTCTTTTAAGCTGCATTATGTGGCCATTTAGTTATCACGTAAAATGATTTAATGGGTAGAGAGGTCGACCGTGTATTATTTTTTCTTACAAGGGGGTGATAACTATCAACAACACAAAATATCACTAAAATGTGCAAAGTATAGGGTGCCGAGATGTGTTCGGATATTTATATGTAAACGATTTAGTTTTTTTCCTTTAGATTCTTATTATTTAGTTTAGCGAACAATAGATAAACTACCTACTCATAAATATAATTGAAAAAATACTTAACAATGTACGTTTTTTGTCATAACAATCATTTTTGTGTTTTCTTCTAGGTCGAGGCATAACAATATTGTTATTTGACACTGAAATAATTACTTAAGTATAGGTAATAAAAGAGTATAGGTAGATATGTAAAAAAGTAAAAACAAAACAGTCAGGTTTAAATATAAAACGACGGAAGATTTAGAGCCTCCTCCGTTTTGCAGTCGGTTAAGGACATACTTTTTGTTTTCTTTTTTCTTTTTGTTCTAAAAACGTAGCTCCACATTAGGATTTATTCCTGTATCGTGGGTGCGTTTACAAACATGAAAATTCACATACACAAATACCCAGACCGGGACAAATAATTGTGGATCACACAAGGATTTGTCCCGTACGGGAATCGAACCCGCGACTATTAGACACAGTGGGCGGAGGAGCTCTTAACCACTGCGCTAAATCGTCCGTATTTACCTATACTTGAATTCGTATTATGAATAGTATCTACCAATCGATTAAAACAAGAAATAATAATTCAGCAATCTTACTTTCAAGTCCGGGAATTAATTTGAGCAACTTTTCACTTCGATTGTTTATTTTAGACATTTCGCTTAAAAAGGCAGACGCAACATTACCTATCAACTGAAGGCGTATATATACTATACTCACGAATCGCGAATATAATAAACAATTAACAGGATCCTACAAGTTCAGAAGTGTTATGTGCACGGTGTCGCAACGTCGCATTTCGATCTCTCGTTGGACGTCACATACGGCTATCAATGAAGGTATAGAATAATGACGACAGCGCCACTAGTTTTTGTGACAAAATCTAGCAGAACTAAAGGAATATTCAGAAATGCAAGATCGGCAGGGAACTTACGTCCAATTTTTTTTTTTTTTTTTTACTTTTTCGATATCTTTAAGACAAGCCGCGATCATTGGAAACATCCTCCGATCTGACGTCCGTATATCGGACGTCGAAAGCAGGTTGACGCCACATTATATGCAAAATTAGCCATGTAGGACGCCAAAAAGGTTCCAGGATGTAAATATATATATATATATATATATATATATTTTTAACACGAATTTTATTTGGTAAACCAAATAAAATTCGTGTAAGCGCTTTTGATAATAGCGTGTATGTACTTGTACATACATAAAAAAGATGCGGCGGGCAACTTTGACTATGTGCAAGCTGTCAAAGCTTTTCCTGAAGGTTCCCTTAACTTTCCATTACTCCTATATTGTTTTAAAGTCTTATTTTCTATCTTAGATTTCGTAATAGACGAATATCCATAAGATTAACTTTGCCGACTAAAGCTACTCATTTATTGGCTAAACCACCAACACTTTCTTCCATTTACATATATAAACTCACGCCTTTATCCTCAAATTACAGCCTGTCTGTCACCTGTGACGATACTGACACACCACTTTCGCTTTATCTACGTCCACACTACTCCTCACCAGAGATGGGCAAAAGTTATTCAGATAAATGATTAAGATTACATTTTGTAATCTTCAATTATAACTAACTGACTGAGATAAAAATGTAATATGATTCTAATGATTAAAAGTGTTCATCATATCATTAATCTGATTACATTTTGCCCATCCCTGCTCCTCATTCATTTACTTCAATTAAAAGGGCTACGTGCTTGACCCTTTTCAAAGAGAATTGGTCATTTGTTGTTTCGGATTTCTTCCATTTTGATTTGATATATTCAGACTGTTTTGTGTCTAATAGCGTATAGTAGAACTGGTGATTAAAGGTTCTGAGTTGGACAAAGTGTGTTTTTTCTATAGAAAGATACACTATAATGGAATGATGGCAATAGGCCCGCTTCCTATTACATCGAGAGCTAACATAGTCGACGATATGTGAGTACCATTTCCATTTGCGAAATATAGGTATGACGATGCTTCTTTATGCACCAAGGCATCAAGACCTTTTTCGGATGATGCGAAGGGAAGTAAGAAATCTACGTTAATGCCAACGAACTGATAACAGTGAAAATTTGAAACACAAAGTTGCTGCAACATTTGGCATGTATTTGACGTACACACATGTGGGACAGGTCAAGTTATCAGACATCGGTGTCAATGTCAAGCGCATGCCACGCCCCTGTTCAGCACGCATATCAAGCAAAATAAATCAACGTTGATGATATATTGCAACGGGCTTTTGTTCCATTTATGAATTATCTTCTTGTGGATAAAGGTACCAGTCAATTATTCCCTATCTCATCTAGATCCTTAACGGGGTAGCGGAAGAGTACAGGGTTCTAGCAGGTTCTTTCCTTACATAACTCTCTTGTTTTCTTCACTCTAATAGTTCGTTTCACACACGCTCGCAAGTTGCAGAAAGTCTAGACTTGCTCTTCAGATAAGGCAAGGTCTATTTCGTCGTGGTACTCGTAATATAGTCTTGGTGTTCCCCGGCACATCCTTTCACTTTCGCATTATACAATGTATATACAGTACTACAATCTGTATTATGAAATTGTGTTCAGTTTTAGCGGTGCATCAGAGCTAGACTTGTAAATTCCGATATAAATATAAATGTCATCAGTGTCAGATAAAACCACAATTCAACCTATTCGCCGACCACAAATTATTAAAAAAAATAATGTCATATATTTAACGACGGTAATGTTTCTTTACCTAACATATATAGGTACTTCTTTTGTTTGTACTAGGTATAATCATTATTTAACTAAGAATGTTGCGGTACCTACTCCATTATTAGGAATTAGTTATAGGGAAAATGTCTTGTAATTTTTTTTATGTATATTAAATCAATGGTCTCTTTTAAAGGAAGTACTTTCAACCAACGGAAATGCATAATCTGATGTATGTTGTCTTCTTGGATTAAACAATGTACGGAAGGATTAGGGGAGCCATCGCGACAAGACGTAAACGGAGTTTGTTGCCTAGGCATGAGATAACCGTTAAGTTTAACGTGCCATCATTGTATACCGTGATAAAATTATGACACGCGAAATTTTGTTTCAAGAATTGTATTGTATTGACAAGACTATTTTGACTTGCGTAAGACACAAATCAAGAGCCGACAAAATTTTGTCCGGCGCATCAAAAGCCTGTAGGCATCGATCAAATATAATATATCACTGTTTGTAGGTGGTACATAGGACAAACCAGAATACCCGGTTCACGGTCATTCGGTCGAAGTCTCAAACAAAGGTTTTTAATCCCAAGTAAACTCATTACCTCCACGATGAGTGCACAACTCAACCTTACCGCATAATACAACCTTCAGAAACCTCTGGGTATACAATTTAAGGCAATCATTGGGAAATTTTGGTGCGACCTGCAAGACGCCAGCTCATATCCTCTTAAATGGACAGCATGGTTTGCAGTCACGTACACTAAAAGATATACTGTTATATTATACATACCTACCTGTGCATAGCGAAGCAGTCAGCATATAAATTTAATTGAAAATGATGCGTTTCAATATTATTCATGAATGTGTCATGGGGATATGGAAGCTTTATTTGTGGAATGTTTGTTTACCTTTTAGAGGTTATATTGCGTTATGAGTAAAAGTAGGTTATAACGTAATTTATAAGGTAAATAAAATTTACCCTATGCATATGGATTATTGAGAAATAGCAAATTATTCTGTAGCGATTTGCCAAATCATTCTGTAACTTCCGTGAACGGAAGAACGTGATACAAGTCAAAAATCATAGTTTTGAAGAATATCAAATTTAAAGTTAATCTCACTTTTTCTACTACACTTAATTGAATGTTAAGTACGGTTATTGACAGACACTTGCTCTAAGATTATTTTACTCAAATTCTCAACAAATTATTTAAGTAGTTTACTTAATAATAACTAAAATATGCATATGATTGAAAAATAGGGGTTTTTACTGATGTGTATAACTATCAAAGTGCTATAACTCGAGTGGTATCACCGTTCACTGGAGGTACAGAATTCCTTCCACAATTATTAGAGGTTGCCTGCTACTAAAACTGTATTGAAGGAAACCCCCTTCAACTAAACCCGCTCATCTCCCGAGTTTGTCCGGTGAAGCTGTAAAGGCCCCGCGGCCAACAACATTCACACACACAAATCTCCCGCGAATCATTACTATAGGGGCTGAAGTTGTTCGCGTCCGTAGGAGTTTCTCTCCATTCCCTGAGCAGTACTAAACGAGCAGCACTTTCATCAGTGGATTCCAATAAACGATCAAGTATCGGTGTTTGGCTACGGGCCATAGCTGGTCGTGTTCCTGCATTTTACCCGGAGTTTCCATACGAGGACGCGGTCCAGCCCAATCATACCGGAACTTCCGTCTCCTCGGCGTTTGTTTACGTTTATCAAGTTATGAATTCAGAGTGACTAAGCTATTGCTGAGTCAGCAAGTCATATCTTCGGGGCCATCGTCAGTATCCATCAGGTGAAATAGGAGTAAATCACTGTCCAGTCCTTAATAACAAAAAAGTAGAGGTATTCTAGTTCACTTGGATATATATGTCGACGGTCCCATAGAACAAATTTACATATCGTCATCGTCACCTGTGCAAAAAGTATGACTTAGAGAAAAATAAAAAAAAATTATATGAAGCAGATTTTTGAAGCATATTTTCTTAGCAAACCCAGTTCACGGTGAACTTATTATGCTTAGAGTCATATAGCAGTTTTTTTTATACGAGAATTTGGTTAGTAAACTAGTCAAGATATCGAAATCACCAAAAAGTGCACATAACAGATATTCATTTGACAACGACGATATGCCAAATAAAATAAATGGCATTTGCAACTTTCGTGCCCGTCGATAAGGTTATTTATGCCAAATATAAATACTGCATGATAGGACTTTGTTCGTTGGACACGTCCATGTATGATATGAATAAAATCATTAATTCAAATACCTATTATACTAATCGAATAACCAAAGAGAGTGGGCTTGGTGGCGGCGTTCCGGCTGCACCCACATAGCCAACACAATTTTTATATATTGGACGATATTGAAATTGGAGACCAATATTGTTTGGTTAGCCATTTTACTTTAGTACTAGGTATAAGGATTGGATCAACTTATAGGCACTGTTATTAAAGGTGGATACAAAGAGCATGAAATTGGTTGTTGTGGTCACAATAGAAAAAATACTATAGGAAGAGTCACACAACACAGCAGACACTAATGCGCATACCTGCTGCTTAACCAGGCACAGTCGCGCTTACTTATCTGCTAATAAGCAAAGTCTTCGCATAAACATAATAAATGGAATTATGTTTATGGCACTTCTAAGAAAATAAAACTTATTATACAACCAAAAATATGTGTAACAGAGGTGCATTGCAGTATATTTTTAATTTGTTTTGTGTTAGATTGTCTTCACCGATTTCCATACAGAGCCAGCTTAAAGGCACTTCTGATTGTTTCTGTACTTCCATGTTTGTGATCTTTAGGGGAGTTAAGCACCAGTGCACTTGCGTATTGCTACATTTTATTTTTAAGTGAGTCAATGGTGTTTAAAGTCCATTCTCACTATATACAGTTGATATTCTACTAGGCAAAAGTATGCATGAATACACACTGCATATTTGTAAAACATGAGTTAATATTATTTTAAAATTATCCTCATATGACCTGTACCTAAGGAATTATAATTGCACGACAGTGTTGAGTGAATATAAACAGGATTATTATATTATTATAATAAGTTTACGAGACACTAGTATGAATAGATATTAGTATTATTTTATAATCATCATCAGCAGAAAAATGCCTGCCACCACAATGGCTGGCTTAGTGCTTTCCATAGCTTATCATATCCAGTTTTACCTGCAACCTTCACCAGGTTATTGCTCAACCTTATGACGGGCCTACTTTATGTCTTTCGGTACAAAGTCGCCACTTTGGTTACTTACTTAAAAGTTATTGACACTGGCAATTGCAAAGGAAATGTTTATATAGCCCCCAGATATCAGTAAATCTAGCTACCTATTACAAGAATTAACTCATCTTATATTAGGTTGTTTAATATCATTTTAGTGGTATTTGGATGTTTTGAAATATTAATATGATCACCTGTTCTGAGATTGCAGAAAGGTATTACCTATTTATGTATGTTCAGGTATTAGTTTCAGTTTGTATAATTATTTTTCTTCTAGAAATAAAAAAACCTATATGTAACCACGCATACTCAAATATTATGTCAGAGATCAGGTACATATTTGATGTTCGTAAGAGATTGGAGCTACAGGCTGCTGCCTCAGCATATTGGTACACATTTGAACTAGTAATTACAGCAGTAATCTGACAGGTACAACACATACAGGTTATTTAGTTTGCCTGTGAAGTTGGACAACTCTAAATAAAGAAATATTACTAGTGCACTGGTACTAGCTAATGAAAGAGCTATTGTATATTTTAGATCATGAGTTGAGTCAACTGTTGGAACTCCCTTGCGGGGTAGGCCAATAGTACTATTTGGCGTGATGATATAGATAGATAGAAGCCATGAGTTTTTAAGAGAGCTATATTAAAATCCTCTTACAATACAGTTTCATGCACATGAAACTGGGCTATTGGAAGAGGATAGAAAGAGAAAGTTACACACTGTCACGCCTATATTCCCCAAGCGGGGGTGGCGGAGGTCTACTGTGTACACCCACTTCTCGCCGTCGATTTTATGTGTATGTTATAACGGGCACAATTCCAGACTCCGAATGGGAGTTTCGATGGAAAAATTACATTTGTCCGACCTAGAATTTCAACCCAGACCTCGTGATCGCAAAGTACTATTATTCGCCCCTAGACCAACGAGGCAGTCGTTAAACAATGTTCAACCTTTTAATAAACTTTGCATAAAATCGCATTACATTTCATATTTATTGTGTACGAATGATGATATATTTACTTCCGTAAACCTATCACGCGGATATTACTCATGTATCAAAACAATTTTTAATTATTTTTTTTACAGTATTACAGAGAAACTGCAAATTTATATCGTTAAACGAACCTAACCTCAAAAACGTATTCTTGCGATCTATAACAACAAATTGTGAAAATTAGACTTCAATGATTTTTAAACATTTCTATTATAGTCAGCCATCTGTATAATTATTATTTTTACATATATACACAAAGGATAACTAAGAAACCGCTAAAATAACAATGCAGAAACTACGCTTACCTTCCACATCGTTTTTGGACACATGCTTGGACATTTTCGTATTAGATTGGATCACACACGAAGCATTAAGTAATTTAAAGTTCACTTATAGATTTTACTAAAGTTTTTAGTTGTATTAATATAATTATTTAACGAAAACAAGATTTTAATCAGCTGTTTTGAGTTTAGGCCACTGACGTTTGTGTCAATGTTGGAATATTGGCAGCCATGCACGTAATCTAGTGTCTATGGTCTTGAATGTCCATCGTCAGAATGACTAAAGCATTCCATTCACAAGCATTCCATCCGAATTTTTCCAAATTCTTTGTTCTTTCAATTATATGACTATGTTTGTTCCACTCGAACTTTATCTGTTCAATTTTATCTGTAGTCCAAGATTTTATCAATTTCATTTCCTATGATAACCACCCCATTCGAAATATAAATCAGATTTGACCAATTCTCTTTTTTTGTCCAATTTCTTAGATCAAAACTACATTACCCCTCGTTGGCACGTACCCTTTTTCAACACGCAGTGCTGAAGCGCTTTGAAGAATGTACTTTTATCCATTTATTTCATTCTAGAGCTTTACTAATGCGCGTTGAAAAAGGGCTCGTGTGAACGTAGGGTAAGATAAACAAAACCTTGCAATGAAATGACTAGATAACAGCAAAGATCCTTTGCGTCGTTATCAATGTATTCAACGTACTATAACATGCGATAGGTTTGGTTCCATTGAAATGGTTTTTCTATATGTAAAATCAGATAAGATATAAATAACTATTGAAAGTTTATAAAGGTCCTATCTTGGTCTAATCCATGAATCCATCCTTTTCTAGACTGTGGACAATGTAACTATTCGTTTTATTTCTTATCTGTGCATGTCAACAATTGCGCAAGTTGACATATGTCATTTGATTTGATTAATGTGGTGAAAACAAATTTGATTCGCAGTTCGCACATTTGCGCGTCTACGTTTTGTTTGAAAATTTGAATAGGTACTTCCTTACTTTTAGCGGGTAATTTGTAAAACTTCGGAACCAATCGTTAAATTAAGCTAGAATAAAAAATCTTTCTTTTCTATTTCAGATCGCGTCAAGAATGTGGTTTTAAACGGAATCGTAACAGAAAAATATTAAAAAAAGGAAGCATAAAATACCTTATAAATAATAATCTACCATGTCTAACGCGAACGCGGTGGTGGAAAACGGTGTCAACGAGGAAACTCGGTAAGTTCATGTATTTTATATTAATAAAAGTAAGACGCCATAAGTAGTAAAAAGCGTCAGCATATATCGACAGCAACGCCTTCAGAAGCATGAAAACGTGCGGTTACCCATCTCAGACTTACCGTGCTGAACGCTGCTTAATCTTGGTGATCGCTACAAACACCTCCTCACAGTGCTTATGTTGTTAAGCTAAGTTGGAAGTCTTTAAGCTGGATTTTCCAACAGCGGGTGGCCTATAACCAGCCGCCACCAATACACACTGGGTTAACGCTTTAGAGTATGACCTATACTCTCTCACCTCGTTTTATGATAGAAAGCATTTGTCCAGCAGTGGGGCAGTATTGGTAGATTTAATTTAATATTATGTGTTTCTAAAGCATTAGTCTAATATTTGGAACACTATGTGTATTCCAATTTCCCATTTTAATGAAGGTGGTCCCATTTTAATGAAATCGGTATTGAACTTTGGACTTTGAAGATACACCCGGGGGCTCCTTAACGGCGAACAGCCCGAATGTATAGATTCCGTTATTATGGTTATTATATTAATCCTGTAGGTACCTTGCTGTACAACTCAGCAAAATAATATAATATAGGTATATATTAGTAAATAATTCACTTCACTTAAAATTGTAAAATAAAAATCTTGTTTAAAAAAAAACCGACATCAAAAAGCAAAAAATAAATATTTGAAGTCGGTGCCAAGTAACCGACTGCACTTTTTGCACACTGCAGTTTTATTTTTTTGATAAAAGATTTTTTATATGTTTTAGTTGTGATCGCAATCTATAACAAGTGTAATATGAAGGCGACAGTATTTCTGAAGATACTGAAATGAGAATGCTGTTAGCAAGAAATCAGCGTTTTAGTATTTTAATGAAAAAAGTTTGATTGAAATAGACTATACTTCACTTGTGCAGACCCCAAACAAACAGTTTAGGAGTACTACACTATAAGCAGTTATACATTTCCAAAAATCCTAATACTAGCAGTTTTGTTTCTCTATACTACTACTACCACCATTACTACTAATTCTAGCAATTGTGTATATTCCCTAAACTACTATCAGTAACTATAGTGCATAGTCTAACAGAAAACATTTTTTTTTTTCAGTGGCACAGTATATTACTTCCCAAAGACTGGGTCAAGTGCGACACTATGGCAAAGGATACAGCTCTTTGTGACTATATATTGGAAGGCATTGATAGTGGTTCTTACACCACTCGTCTTTCTGCCTATACCTATTATAAATTCGGGTGCCGTAAGTATTATTTTTGTAATACATCATATTCTTTGTAAATTTATATATTATAGCAAGAGAAGACTGGGAGGAAAGAACCTGTTGGTACCTTGTATTCTCCTTCTACCCTGCAATGGAGCTAGAAGGAAGGTGTACAGTATTTGAACATCAAATAATAAGTAAGAAAAATTAATTATTAGTCCTCGTTCGCACTGGCTTTTTCAACGCGCGTTAGTAAAGCACTGGAATGAAACAAACGGATAACAGTACATTTTTTGAAAAGCCTTTACAGCGCGTTAGCGCTATGCGTTGAAAATGCGCCCATGCAAACGTAGGCTTACAGTTTGAAACCAAATATGTGTTTAAAGTTTTTTTTGGGAGTATGCCCCCCACACATTTCCATCACAATCGCTCCTTTAAGCCAGAGTCCACAATATTTTTTTAACAGAAGAGGGTAGTGGTAAAAATAAAAAATAATATTTTTCTACCCCATTTTTTCTCTTATTACATTTTTAGCGGGTCTCAAGGCAACTTAAGTAATTCCCTGGACATCCCGAGGTTAAAACCATGTTATTAAAGGAGGCCATTGTACAGTCAGCAACATAGGTAACTCTTTTGAATTAATTACAATTTTTTCTTGATCTAAAAGTATTTGAATATGTTCCTAATGATATGGCTTTGACAACGTTTACCAACGTCTGTGATATAAAGAGTATCACTGATTTGAAAAACTGAGAATGTTAAACTACTTATGTTGCTGACAGTACATCCTGGTTTACAGGATTTACAGTGGTGGGAATCTGTGGCGGACTTAGTCCAATAAATAGCGCATTTCTCTCCATCGCATAATGTACAATATTTAAAATGACATTCACGTACATGAAACATGAACAATTTATTTGTTCAATCAACCTTTTCACCTTCATTGCATATAGACCATTGAGCAGTGCTTACGTTAGTATAATATACTGAATGTAAATATAAGTCATCGGAGAATCTCAGACTAAAAACACCCATGCATTCCACAAATTTCTATGATAAATCCTTTTCAGTAGAAGCTGTCCGTTTGTGGAATGAATTACCTCTGAAAATGAAAAGTGCACAGACATTGGCTAGTTTTAAAACGATGGTTAAGAACCACTTCCTCTCTGCTGTCACTAGTGAGACGCTGTCATGATTAAATAAATCCTGTATATAAATATTATTATATTTTTTATTTCTTACTATATATATATATATGACAGCGTCTCACTCGATTTGTCTTGATTAGTACTATAGTTTTAAGTGGCTCGAAAAACTCTTAAACAACTAAACAAGATAGCCCCATCATGTTTGGGCTCGTTGGATTTGTTTTGATAAGTTCTATAGACTACAGTTGCCAGAGGTTGAGAGAGCGTTGCCCATAGGAATTCGCCTAATAAATAACGTAACTCTATCGTATTTGGGCTCATTTGATTTATCTAGACAAGTACCATATACCTAGGTGGCGAACTGGGTCTGAGCCATAAGACGGCCAAAGTAACTCCTCAGCTATATAAATAATATGATATCAATCACACTTAAGTATAAAAATTATTAACTTATATAGAATAGAAAACTCTTTATTTTACACCAAATTATAAATAAACAATAATGTAAGGTACAAAACAATATAGGGTACAATTGGCGGCCTTATTGCTTATAGCAATTTCTTCCAGGCAACCAAGTCGAAAGAAATACAACAAAGTAGAGGGCAGTTGGTGGCGTACATTCATTAAGATTAAAAGTAACTAATAAAAGTATATATATATATATAGGCTCCAACACGAAAATCGATTCCAGTGCAATCAATTAGATTTAATTCAAAGATAGATTATATTAAAATAAACGGACATGCCTAGACCATAGGCCACCGAAAGCTCACGATCGTAGTTTCGGTTTCGGCCCCAGTTTCGGCTGGATTTCTGCCAAAACCGAAACTATAATTTTGTGCTGAAACTGGCCGAAACTGAACTTGGTACGGAACCCTCAGAGCGCGAGTCCTACTCGCACTTGTCCAGTTATCATACTTAAGTGTGATGATTGATATTATATTATTTATATAGTTATATTTAAGGTAGTGCAACCGAATTCTTATGAGGCAGGCACTGCTTAATTGCCTATATGCAATGCACACCACTGATTATCACAATGTTTTTTTTATTATTTCCAGGCCTACCGATGCATGTATGTAGTGCTAATCATGGCCATATACTGGGTATTAGAACTGCTACCATTACCAGTCACATCCATGCTTCCCATCGTGCTGTTCCCAACGATGGGAATCCTGGACTCCGATAAGACTTGTGCAGCGTACATGAAGGAGACGAACATGATGTTCATGGGCGGTCTGATGATAGCTGCCGGGGTGCAGCACTCGAGGCTGCCGAAGAGAGTGGCTTTATGGACAGTTCAAGTTGTTGGGTGCTCGCATAGAAGGTAACTATTACACTATCTAAAGGTTATGCTCGTAGCGCTGTGCGACCGCGGTGTTCTTACCGATTACCAAGGTTAAGCAGCGTTCGACTCGATTGGCCCAAGATGAGTGACCGTTTGTGGCATTTTCATATTCGAGCGTCTCCGTGCTTCGGAAGGCACGTTAAGCCGTTGGTCCCGGCTACCACTTAATGTGGTAGTCGTTAAGCAAGGCGGCTTGATAAGTTTTTTTTTTCTTTTTAAAAACGTAGCCCCGCACTAGGATTTATTCCTGTGTCGTGGGTGCGTTTACAAACATGAAAATTCACAAACAAATACCCAGACCGGAAGAAATAATTGTGGATCACACAAAGATTTGTCCCGTGCGGGAATCGAACCCGCGACTATTCGACACAGTGGGTGGAGCAGCTCAAGCTCTTAACCACTGCGCTAAAGTTCCAACAGCAGGTGGCCACAAACCTGCCTCCACCAATCCGCACTGGGTCCGCGTGGTGGAGTATGACCTAATCTCTCTCACCTCGATTAGTGAGAGAAGGCCTTTGTGCAGCAGTGGGCAATATAGGCTGATATTATAAAAACGTCCACTGACGTAAGCCTCCTCAAAGATCGCCATGACGACCAGATTTATGATGTACGCAGCATCGATCATATATAGTCATATGCACGCTCGCCGCATGAAAAAGGGCTCCACCTAAAGGCAGGCAAAAGTGGACGGTACAAAAAAATTAACAGGCTTCCGCTTTTTTGCAAATACAACTTTATGTGATACGAGTAAGGTATAATATGCTCTAATTTATGTTTATATCATAACTATAAGTAATCACGTGGATTTGGGGACGTTTTATAGTGTAACTTTTAAAAGTGACGGCGTATCTTGTGATATGATATCGTCGGCGACGCATGCAAAACTCGTATACCGAGATTTTTACAAAAACAGGGTTATTTTTTATATCTATCTATATCATCACGCCAGCTCCCTCGCGGGGTAGGCAGAGAGTACAGAGCTCCAACAGGTTCTTTCCTTACATACCTCTCTGGCGTCCTCCACTTTCATAGTTCGTCTCATACACACTCGCCGGTTACGGAGACTCTTGACTTGCCCTTAAGATATTTTTTATATAGTTAGAAAAGTGCATATGCACCGAAATTCAGTTCTCTCTGTCTATATCATCACGCCAGATCCCTTGCGTGGTAGGCAGACGGGGATGACGGACGATTTAACGCAGTGGTTAAGAGCTTGAGCAGCTCCGCCCACTGTGTCTAATAGTCGCGGGTTCGATTCCCGCACGGGACAAATCTTTGTGTGACCCACAATTATTTGTTTCGGCCTGGGTATTAGTGTGTAAATGCACCCACGAAACAGGAATAAATGCTACTGTGGACCTAAGTTTAAAAAAAAAAAATTATAAAATTTTACTGAAATCTGTACTAATATTCGGTTTTTTAAGATAAAACAAACATCATCTCGCTTATATTCTACAAGCGGGGGTGGCAGACTTTTACTGTGTACACCCTCTTTTTGCCGACGATGTTAGGTCCTATATTATAGGGGGCGAGACTATTACCGTATGTACCTGAAACAATTCCAGACTGGTCTGAAACTGAGAATATTTCAATCTAAAAATTACACTGTCAGACCTAGAATTAGGACTCGCAATAGGTACGCGCTTTATTCGCCACTAGACCAACGCGGCACTCAATGAGATTTTTTCGATAGAAAAATCACGCTTTGTCCGATTCGAACTCGGGACATCGTGATCATCAGCCGCACTAAAAGCACAAAATCAACTAGATTAAAGTAACATTTTTGGAAATCTTGTTTTACAGATTAAATTTCGGTCTGACTTTCGTGACGATGTTCATATCGATGTGGGTGTCGAACGCCGCGGCCACAACTATGATGGTGCCCATCGTAGAAGCTATATTAGAAGTATTGGAACAGGTAATTTCAATCAGTCTAGTTCCCAAGCTGTTTGCTATAACTCATATTAACAATTAGTAGCATCCTCTCCAGAATCCCCTCCAATCAACTGCTACCGCCGTCCGCGGCATGTTGTCACCGACCCTCCCGATGCCCTTACGTCCCTTCTTTCGGGTATACCGCATACAGGATCAGACACCGACCTCGCCGGCGAGGTCGTGGAATCCCTTGCCCCCCGGCCGGTGCAGAGCAGCACGGCGAGACACCTAGTATACGCCCTCCCCCATAGCGACTGCCCAAGCCGAGGCCGTTCTTCCTTGAGGCGCCCTTGAGCTAATTGCCCGCGGCATGTCGAGAGAACATGCCGCGGACGACGGTAGCGGCTGATAGGAGGGGAGTTAGGTTCGTAGTCGGCGGCGGCTACGATTAGCGGATTTCTATGATTGGACGCGTTCGAAATATCGGGTTGTTGCCTTTTTAATAAAGGCGCGAATAGGTTCGAGACCGAGATCGGAATGGAGATCGACATTCCGTATGAACCACGGAGCTCCGACGGCTTGGCGGAGGAAACAATAGAAGAGGAATGATGATAGGGCACCTTATAAAACATTTTGGAAAGTACAGTCGAAGGAAAGAGAGGAAGAGGTAGGCCCAGGATAAGCTACACCAGTCAATCAATGGAGAAAGTTTCTGTCAAGTCGTATAAGGAACTCGAAAGAGTGCGCTTTGGGAAGGATTGAATGGAGAAAGATGCATACATCACCGACAAGAGTTCAACACTTAAATTAGAAAAAAAAAGTCTTGGTCTTCCTTCCCCAGTACCTACATCCTTCCACTTTCGCATTGTATATATGTTTTGTCGTACTTTCTTCTGACATTCTAAAGAGACTTAATCACCATATTCTTTTACAGCAAGGTCTCGGTGATGTGTATATAAATAAGAAGAAGAATACTCAACAGGAAAATGGGAAATCTGTTGCACCTGCCAAGAATACCGAAGAAGAGTAAGTTCCATTCTTTTAAGAAGTCATATAACCATCGTTTTGGAAGAATTCTTATTGTAGAGCTTAGGAACGCGTTTTATTCTACTTTTTATCTTTTGCTGTATCCTCAAATGTTTAATTTATTTATTTACCACCTATATTGGGTTATTCCCGTCCGGTCGTCAAAACCGATCCCCTGCTGTATTAATTATAATTATTTAGTTTCTGTCTGATGATTTGTATAATATAAAAATGTATGTAAAAAACTATTAAAATTACATGTTACAAATGCGTGTAACTAAACAGAGACATGCATTTGTGCCTAATACCTGTCACCGTTCAACTGATACACATATACATAATAAATAAATAAATAAAACATACATATGAAAAAAAAAAAAAAAAAAAAAAAAAAAAAAGATACACTTAATACAAATATAACCATTTAACCTCTCAACTAAACAAGTAAATAAATATTCTTTCTAAATCTATTCTAAAATTCTTATAATTGCAAACCACATTCAATGCCACATCTAGTCTAACTTTACATCCGTGTTTGTTGTGTTCATTTTGTACCGTAACATCTTTGACTACCCACTTTTGATTTATAAAAATATTTTAACGAAAACATATTTCTGTACGCTAACCTTAAGTTTATTTTTGTTAAGTTTTAATTTCTCTGTAATTGAATTAGAGTTATTCTTAAAGAGAAATAAAGATTCTTAAACCTGATGTATCTATACAAAAAATGATGAAAAAAAAATGAATGGAGAATTAAACAAAAAAGACGAGCCCGCTGAGTTTCTCGCCGGATCTTCTCAGTGGAGGCCGAGTTCCGATCCGGTGGTAGAAATGTAAATATGACACTTTGTAAGCACCGCCGCAGGGTGTATACAAAATAAACTGTTTGAGTTTGAGATCCATTGAATATATTTTGCATTTCCGATCGAATCCCCAATATTTTAGGAACACCTTCCTACAATATCAGATCAGAATAGAAAATTATTTAAAATAAAAGTGATCTAGGGGATCGGACAGGAATATTTTGTGTATAAAGTGTCACACGAATTCCATGACATTTGGAACCCACCCTCGTCCGTCACATATGATTTTTTCTTTTCTTTTTTCTTTAAAAAACGTTGCCCCACACTAGGATTAATTCCTGTATCGTGGGTGCGTTTACAAACATGAAAATTCACATACACAAATACCCAGACCGGAACAAATAATTGTGGATCACACAAAGATTTGTCCCGTGCGGGAATCGAACCCGCGACTATTAGACACAGTGGGCGGGGCGGACTAAGCCCTTAACCACTGCGCTCTTTGTTTGAAGCATTTTACGTCACACGCGACGACAGCGCGTGAAAGGATCGTTGTGTGTATAGCTTAATCATAAATGGAACTCGTAACAATGTGTTATATGTTTAAACAAAATGCAGGATGTTCTGACCGACTCCCTCTCTCTCCAGGTCGCCAATGCCCAGTGACATCACGATCTGTTACTACCTAAGCATTGCATACGCGTCCACGCTGGGCGGCTGTGGCACGCTCGTCGGCACGGCTACTAACTCCGCGTTCAAAGGCATATTTGATTCGTAAGTATTTATATTTACTTTAGATGGTTTGAGAAAGAACTGGAAAGAATCTGTTGGAACTAGTGTTGTAAAAATGAACGCTGGAGGTCGAGCGCTGGGCAGACACTTAAGAACGTCGAGCGTTTAGGCGTCGAATTTAGTACTCCGCCTACCCCGCAAGAGAACTGGTCTGATGATGTAGGTACATGGCTTTCACTTTTTCTACCTACCTTGAAATGGACCTCGCATGATGATATAGATATAAATAAATTGATGAACTTGAACAGTTTTCTTAAAACTTCGCATTATTATTCGAAATAACACAAGTTTTGGAAATTAAAACAAATTGACGACATAACTCTTCGATTTCCCGTCAAAAAAATTGTGCCGACCTCCTACTACAAGTCGTGAAATGGGCAGGCCCTCTCTAAAGTCTGTTGACGACTTGATTAAGTTCGCAAGTAAACGTCGTAGCGATCTTGCTGTTCCTCGTTCAAATAAAAAAAGTGTTGTTTTTCACTCGCAGCGAGTTCCCCGAATACTCCAACTCCGTGAACTTCTTCTGGTTCATGGCGTACAGCACCCCGCCCATGCTGCTGATGCAGCTGCTGGTCTGGGTGGCTCTGCAGGTCACCTTCATGGGCATGTTCAGGTAAACACCACAATATTCTCACTAATAACCTCCATGTTATACCTACAGGGATGAATAATTTGGAGGGTACAATATGGAATGTATTCTATATCCCATATCACTCGGGATGACTTTTTGATATTTTTACCATAATCAACTCCATTAAATAATTATACTTAAAATAAAATTGAGTTTCGCACAATCACATTCAGGGATTTCATAAAATGGTGTGCAATAAATATTGAGGATAAATAATACAGGAAAGAACCTGTTGGAAGTCTGTACTATATATACCATGTTTGTCCTTCCGAGAGATTAAGATTCGGTTTTAGCTGATTTGATTTGATATATTTTGTGACAGACCGAACAGTGAAGCAGCGAAGAAAGTCAACCTCGCGTCTTCCGGATCCTTCACCACGATGAAAGTCATTAAGGAGCAATACCAGAACCTCGGACCTATCTCATTTCATGAGAGGGTGAGTTAATTCAATTACACTAAAGTGGTGATAAGAAGTCCGTTTTGACAAATTAAATAGGTAAAGAATAGACGTCCAATGCGGACAGAGACATAGTATATAATGTCTTTGCTTGCGGTGGCTGTCTGGCCCGGGTCACTCCCTCCCGTTCAATATGGTCGAAGGGAGTGATGGCTGTTCCAGTAGTCATACTCGTGAATGGGTGCTGCTTGTGGGGACTGGTCCATCTGGAATGCTTTATACACTTTATAAATGACATCATTAGTCTCATATCGTGGTCGTAACGAGCTCGATCTTAAACTATTTAATTGTAACCTAATAATTCTATCCACACAATATAATTGAAAAAAATTGAAAATGAAAAAGAGAATTAAATAAAAAAGACAAGGCCGCTGAATTTCTTCGCCGAATCTTCTCAGTGGAGACCGCGTTCCGATCCGGGGGTAAATTAGTAGTTAAATTAGACTTAAAAGAATGTTAATTGACTATTTGTAAGTGCCCCCGCAGGGTTTATATAAAATAAATTATTTGAGTTTGAGAGTTTGAAAAAAGCTTACCCAAATATCACCCCATATTTGTTTTATTAACACCCGGTTTTGTGCTTGTACGCGGCCTGCTTGAAATAATAGTTTTATCTTAAAAGTACTTGTTAAGAACAAGCTTTTAGGTAGTGGTGCAATGTAAAACGTCCAATCAATATTAAATATATATACAAAATAACATATCTATGATATTGGCTTTTGAGGAATTCCCTTATCTGAAACTAATCCTGGGTATAGAATCAAGTCATGCTTACATCGATCAAATGTAGCACACACGCTCGCCGCACGAAAAATGCCACCACCAAATGGCAGGCAAAAGTGAACGGTACTAAAAATGAAGAGGAGATGAAGAGGCTTTTTTGCAAATGTAACTTTAAGTGATCCGAGCAAGGTACAATATGCCCTAATTTATGTTTATATTATAACTATAAATACTCATGTGGATTTGGGGACGAAATTAGTGTAACTTTTCGACCGTGTGTTTTGATATTCTCTCTGTGTATATTGATATACAAAGTGTAACATAATAAACGCAAGACCTAAAAGTGGTTTTTTCTCAATCAGTAACTGAATTGATTCCAACAATTTTAAGTGTATCTTACATTTTATTAAATTTGCAAATAATGCTGTTATTCCTTTAGCGTTCTATAATTAATTAAATTTATTCCTGATTTAAAGTAATACGGAGATTTCAAATACATTTCTAAAACGTATTTCTCAATATGCACACTTACACGTACAAGTTTCATTGTTAGTTGGGGTATAAACGTACATAAAAAAGGGGTAAAAGATGTTAAATTTGGAAAACTGGTTTTCGTATTGTATTTGTGAAGCAATTATCTAATCGGGGTGTCTGAGGTCTTGCGTTATTTATATAACACCTTGTAAATGCTTAGCACAAAAATGCATTGCCATCGTAACTAAATCAACATGTCACATTTCAAGTCCGTATAATAATAGAAAGTGTTACAACTCGTCTTTCAAGTTTCGACCTTATCCAACAACAATATAAACTGAAAAAATTGTTTTTTTTTTTCCTATTCCCCGTTTTTATTTCTAATTAAATTTCTTGCGGGTTCCACGACAATTAAAGCGCTTCCCGGGACACCCCAAGGTTCATAGGACACCCCAAGGTTCATACCTTGGTGTCATCTAAGGAGACCATTGTGGATCCTGGCTTACAGGAGTTACAATGGTGGGAATGTGTGGCGGGCTTAGTCCCAAACTCATAAACTTATAAACATTGCATGGCAAATAAAAGAAAAAATTGTAATGAATAAAAGTGCGTAATCGCGGTTTATATTGATATTTAAGTCCCCGACGTTTTGAGTGCTTTACTGCACCCCTGGTCTCGAAAGGAACTCCGGCGTTTGACGTCCAAAAGGCGTATTTATCCTGGGGCACCCTCACACTCCTTAATTGTTTTTGTTGGTCCGATCTACACAGAACGAGCTTGCGGTATCTTGAGGTCTTACAGTGTTATGCTTGGGTTTGGATTTATTTATATTAATTACTGGATCCCGGACTATGAGAGTGGAGGAAGCCAGATTGGTCTGTAAGGAAAGAACCTGTTGGAACTCTTGTACTCTCTGCTTACCCCGCGAGAGAACTGGCGTGATGATATAGATAGATAGAGAGATAGACCGGATCCCAAGTCGACGAAGGCACCCAGCCATCTTCTGAAATGAAATTTGGAAGTGTTTTTAATTTAAATACGAACCGTTTTGGTAGGCATGGGTTTTTTTTCACGAGGATTGTGGTCTATACGGAGCCGCTCGAATATGAAAATGCCACAAACGGTCACCCATCTCAGGCCGACCGAGTCAAACGCTGCTTAACCTTGGTGATCAGTAAGAACACCGCGGTCGCACAGCGCTACGAGCGCCTATATAACGTATATGTATTCTTATCTTATATAGTATATAAGGTGTATGTATTCTTTGAACCTTATATCTTCGTAAGAAATATGCATCTAGCTGTCAAATTGGGCTTCTTACATATAATGCCACTACTACTAGTACTAGTAACGAACATTTGTGCATCACTCAAAGATTTGACCCGTGTGGTAATCGAACCCGCGACTACTTCATTCAGTGACAGGAGCGGCTTACGATCTTAAACACTGGACCAAGTCGTAATTGCTAGTGTTTTCACTTGCAAAAATTTTGGGCTGTAAAATTGGTATTATTTTTATTATTTCAGTAAATTTTTTGACAATATCGACATCGATCGATATTATTGCCGATAATATCGTTGGTCATATGCCGTTTATCGTTAACTTCTTAAATATTGTTTCCAGGCTTCCGGTCTCCTGTTTATCTTAGCTGTGTTCCTGTACATCTTCCGTCGTCCAGGGTTCATGCCCGGCTGGGCTGATGTTCTCACAACCATGTGAGTGCTTAAGTATTCAATTTATAAGTGTGATCATAGCTGCCTTCGATTCGTTGGTGTAGTGACGCATAATGCGGGAGACGATCACAAGGTCCTGAGATCGAATCCTAAGTCGCACATAGGGTACTTTAACCATCGAAAAAACTCTTACTTACTACATTACTTAATGACTGCCTAGTTAGTATAGTGGCAAAGCGCATCGCTTGGTGATCACGAGGTCCTGGGTTCAAATCCTAGGTCGGACAAATGAAGTTTTTCTAACGAAAAGCCTTCTCAGTATGAATCCGGAGTCTGGAATTGTGCCCGTTATATGGCAATAGTCTCGCTCCCTATTACATGGAACCTAACATCGTCGGCGAAACGTGGGTGTAATTAGTACACCTCTGCCATCCCCGCTTGGGGAATATAGGCTTGACGGTGTGAAAAAAATCTTATGTATATATTACACATGAAATAAAACTATTTTTCGGTTATATCGCGGTTTATTTATTTTTAAGCTCCCGACGTTTCAAGTGCTGTGCAGCACCCATGGTCACGGGAAGGACTGAGGTGTCAGACGTCCAAAAGGCATAGTTCTTCCGGGGTACCCTCAAACTTCTTAATTATTTTTGTTGGTCCGATACGCAGAATGAGCTCACGGTCTCTTGAGGCCTTGCAGTGTTATGATTGGTTTTGGATTTGATTATTATAATAAAAAAATCAAAATAACCTGCGATAAAATCCGAAAAATAGTTTTATTTCGTGTGTAATATTCGCGTAAATCTAAGAACACTATGACATATAGGATACTTTTTATCCCGGAATAATGTAAGGTTCCTATCTAAAGTCAACGAGGACGAAACCGCAGGCAAAAACTAGTATATTATATTTTCAAAACTACAGGATAAAAATCCCCCCCGACCCTTGCCGCCACCGCCGGCCGCTACATGTTCTCTCCGATCCCCCCGATGCTTTGTCATCCATTCTTTCCGCTCAGAATACGGGCGACGACGACGTAGTCGTAGATCCCCTCCCATAGCCGGCGGTTGACCGGTGCTCTTAGTAGTGCACACCGTCCCCCCACAGCGACTGTCCCAATCGAGGGCGCATCTTCAAGGCGCCCTCGAGTATGTCGCCCCTTGCCCTTCTAGCTCGAGCGTAGTGGTTGCACGCTCGCCCTTAAGTCCGGTGAAGCTGTAAGGGCCTCGCGGCCAACAGCGTATATCACTTACACATACAGAACAAAAAAGTTGCGTTATACTTCTTGATAATTAATTTGATATGAACTTTGGGTTCACGTTTGTAACTGAGTTTTGATAACCAGCTACGATAGAGAATCGTATTCCGTCATTATAACTGGTTACCAATCCAGCATGTGTTGTTACAGGAAAGTGAAGGACGGCGTTACTTCGATGTTTATAGTGGTACTCATGTTTATCTTGCCGATGTCCACGGACTTCCTCAAGTTCTTCTCCAGTTCGTCATCATGTAAGTCACCAACTATCTATATGGGCATTGTTTTATAGATGGTTTAGAATTAGGGTAACTTTGCGGTAAACTATTTATTTTTCGCTTTTTTACTTTTCCATACAAGTTTACTCGATTTGCTGATAGATTTGTATTGAAAACGAAAAAATAAGTGCAAATAGGACTCGCAATCTGAGGGTTCCACATAATTCAAATCACAATCAAAATTCAAAAAATTAATTTTAAAGAGTTGTTGAATCTAAATCATTATTATTTTTCTTTTATTTTAACTTCCTATTATTATCAGAGTTTCAAATAGAATAAGGTTTTATATACATAATGAATAATTGTAATTTAATATTGTAAACTTGGTAGCCCTTGAATAAATAAATAAATAATTTGACGGACGATTTGGCGCATTGGTTAAGAGCCTAAGTCGCTCCGCCCACTGGATGGAATAGTCGCGGGTTCGATTCCCGCACCGGACAATTCTTTATATGACCCACAATTATTTGTTCCGGTCTGGGTATTTATGTATGTGAATTTTCATGTTTGGCAAACGCACCCACGACACAGAAATAAACCCTAATGTGGGGCTACGTTTTTTAAGTAAAAAAATGAATTGCAGGGTATTGGCGAAGAGTAATCCGAGCAAGTAATCATTTAAAACTACTCTATTCACAGACGAAGAGTTGGCGGCCTCCAAACCATCGCCCAGCATTGTCACGTGGGGAATCCTTAAGGAGAAGATCCCGTGGGGTCTGCTGTTCTTGCTTGGTAAGCAATATTATATATTTATTTATCTTCTTACAATTATAATAAAAATTATATATCAGCCTATACCGCCTCACTGTTGGGATAAGGCCTTCTCTCACAAGTAAAAGAGATTAGGTCCTTGCCGTTGAGGTCATTGAGGCTTACATTTGAATGTAAAGAAAACCAAAATTATAGTTTATGAACGGGAAGACACCAGAACGAATGCAAGGATTGTGGTTGGTAAAGATGTGCTAGAGCAAGTGAATGAGTTTGTATATCTTGGATGCGCCTTCAGTAAGGATGGGAAATACACCGCTGGCATAGAGAGAAGAGTGAGTGCAGGGAACAGAATAAATGGTGCGATGGGAAAGCTACTAGGGAGCCGGCACTTATGCCAAAAGGCGCAGCTGGCCATACATAACAGAGTTCTTGTCTCAACGCTGTTATATGGTAGCGAGCGCTACCATAGTTGGCAAACGTGTTATAAATATACTGATGTGGCCCAAAACGCTGCTAAATCTTGCTGCATGCAGGTGTTAGGGCACGAAGAGCATGGTATACGGTGAGATGTCGTTTGGGTTACACGGCATAAATATTTCCATATTGATCATGCGTATACCCGCCGCTTGGCCGTGGCCACAAACCTGCCTCCACCCATCCGCACCGGGCCCAGGTGTGAGCATGACTATCTATCTATATCATCACGCCAGATCCCTTGCGGGGCAGGCAGAGAGTACAGAGTTCCAACAGGTTCCTACCTTACATACCTCTCTGGCTTCCTCCACTCTCATAGTTCGTCTCATCCACGTTCTCCGGTTACGGAGACTCTTGACTTGTCCTTCAGATAAGACTCGGTCTGTGTAATGTGGCTTATGTTTGTATGAAAGTCTTCCAAAACTTGTAAATGCACTTATAGTAACACAATTCATGAAATAATATTTTTACAGCAATAATAAACCACCGTCACGCCTATATTTCCCTAGCGGGGGTGGCAGAGGTGTACCGAGTACACCCACAATTCGCTAACGATGTTAGGTCCCATGTGATAGGGGGCGAGCCTATTGCTATATACCGGGCACAATACCAGACTCCGGACTAATACTGGGAAGTTTTCGTTAGTAAAACTACATTTGTCCGACCTAGGATTTGAACCCAGGACCTCGTGATCACAAAGCAATGCACTGTGCCACTAGACTAACGAAGTAACCTATGTAACTATTTTTAAAGAATGTATTTTTTTTTTCTTAATTATCTAAATTGTTGTTACTCGTTCAGCACGTCGTATAAAACAAAATTTAATAATTGTTCATAGCTATAAGGTTGTTCTAAATGGCTTTCTAATAAATATACCTCAATATGTACACAAAAGTATAGGTTTCTTGGTTAATTATGGTACTCACCAAAGAGCTTAAAAATTGGTATATAACTCCTTAAAGGACATTATTCTGCGCCCATATATGATTTGATTTGTATGATGTCAAATCACCCATAAATTCTCTTAAGGCATTTATTATTAAACGGACAAGCGGGGGAATTGCAATATTGCACAAAAAGTATTAATATAAAGGCAGTCAGCAATAACGGCAATAATGTTAGTGTATATGAGTTGGTATCTTATTTTTCAAACTGTATGGCAAAGCGGTGATACCGGGTTCGAATAAAAGTGTGCGTTATTTCATTTTACCTGTGTTTTTTTTCGATTTCTGTGCACAGAATACACTTTTTGTAATCTTTGGTGTATGCCGTGGAGTACATTCAACAACATGAGTAGCTAAACGTTCTCAGTTTTACAAAACGCTTGCACTTTTTTTTGTATTGCATTAAATCCAATATTTCTCTTGATCTAAATGTATTTGAATATGTTCCTAATGGTATGGCTTTGGTAATGTTCACTTACTTCTGTAATATAACTCGTTTGAAAATTTGAGAATGTTCAGACACGTATGTAACGGTGACGGAAAACATCGTGAGGAAACCTGCATGCCTAAGGGTTTCTCGAAGGTGTGTGAAGTTCGCGAACCCGCACTGGGCCAGCGTGGTGGACTATGGCCTAAACCCTCTCAGTTTGAGAGGAGGCCCGTGCCAAACCAGTTTCTTAACAGGGCTAATATTATTATAAGGTGACTGACCGTACCTGTATGGCATTCCCTCCAGTTTTTATTTAGTGATTACAATCACATATCACAATAAATTGATCATACTTGATCGGTGTCTTGTCGTTATTCTTATCTCTTCCGTACGAGTATTATGTTTAATTTAATTATGCGGTCTGAGCATCCTAACTCTAGTATAGATTTATTCATAAGTAATTTGTCAACCCTGTATCCTGGGTTGATCAAATTCTCACATCTCTAACAGTATTTTTATTATTATTAGCCTATATTGCCCACTGCTGGACAAAGGCCTTCTCTCACTAATCGAGGTGAGAGAGATTAGGTCATACTCCACCACGCGGACCCAGTGCGGATTGGTGGAGGCAGGTCTGTGGCCACCTGCTGTTGGAATTTATCAAGCCGCCTTTAAGGCTTCCAACTCGGCTTAACGACTGCCACATTAAGTGGTAGCCGGGACCAACGGCTTAACGTACCTTCCGAAGCACCTAAACGCTCGAATATGAAAATGCCACTAACGGTCACCCATCTCGGGCCAACCGAGTCGAACGCTGCTTAACCTTGGTAATCGGTAAGAACACCGCGGTTGCACAGCGCTACGAGCGCCTCGACTACTTAAGCATCATGTTTATATACCTCATTTCTAGATGGAGGACCTAGTTAATAGTTCTCTGACGTTATTTATCTATACCTACTTTGTTAGGTTAGCTGTAAGTCCCCCAAATAAAATACTCGTGTTCCCCAGGTGGTGGTTTCGCCCTCGCCGAAGGCAGCAAAGCCACCGGTCTATCCGCCATGATCGGGCAGTCGCTGGAAGGGCTCAACGGGCTCGACCACGCCGTGGTGCTGCTCGTAGTTGTACTCGTCACGCAGTTCATCACAGAGTTCACCTCCAACGTCGCTATCGCCAACTTGATATTGCCTGTCCTCGCTAATATGGTAAGATTAAACTGTAAATAATTTTAATTTAAAAAGATTTTAAGCTTTTATAGCAAAACACTATAGAGCTATCTTGTTTAGTCGAGTTTCTATGGCATCCTTCCGCCTCTATCACCAGACCTTCCTCACTGTCTAGGTTTATTGTACTTATCAAAACAAGCCTAAATATGATGGTGAAATCTTGTACAATAGTTCCTATAAACACCTTCACACTTCATGATCAGACCCTGGATTTTTCATGACAATTCCAACCAACCTAAATTTGATTGGGTTATATTCAGTCTTTATGGCAACTTTCCGGCGCCATCATAAGACCTTGGACACCATCTGGGCCCATCGTTCATCATACTTGACAAGAGAAATGCACCAAGCCCAAATACGACGGGGCTAAATTTAGTAGTTGGATAGTTTCGTTGACCACCTTCCAGCTTCATCATCAGATTTGGGACATCATCTTGGTCCACAGTACTCGTCAAGACAAGTCCAACGAGCCCAAACACAATGGGGCAGGTTATATTTAGTAGTTGGGTAGTTCCTATGGTCACCTTCCGGCTCAATCAGGGAACCAAGACACCATCTACAGTACTCATCAAGACAAAAACACGAGTACAAAAACGGCGGGGCTAGATTGAATAGTTGAGTAGTACCGTTGGCTACTCCAGTTTTGCCATCAGTCTCAGAAGAAATCTTACGAGCCCAAATGTCGAGACGGCGTTGCATAGCTATCCCACCCTCTATATTCCCAGGCCATTAGCCAGGGGTTACTGCATTGTGTAACTAACAATGTATGGTCCCACAGGCTCGTGTGCTGCACATCGACCCTCGGTACCTGATGATCCCTGCCACGTTGACGTGCTCCATGGCCTTCCACATGCCGGTCGGAACCCCGCCCAACGCCATTGTTGCCGGCGTAGCACACATTCCTACTTCCAAAATGGTAAGTACTGAGTTCAATATACCCTCAAAAAATGCTACATCTTCGAATTCTTGTCTTGTTGGTCACTAGACCAACCACGAGCTCTTCACTGTTAGAAATGGATAAATGAGTAAAAAATATAATATCGATACTATTTAAAAATCGTTACTATTATTAGTAGATATTTTTAAATAGTATTGATATTATATCGAGAGAAAATATCGATGTATTTAAATTAAAAATATCAATCATTTACAATGTTCTTGTTTTAACAGGCTGTCGGCGGTATCGGCCCTAAAATCATCACAACACTCGTCATCTGGGCAGCTTACCTCACATGGGGAGCGTACATTTTCCCCCCACTAGAACTAGCGGATCTCCCTCTAGCGGCCAATGCGACCATCGCAAATGCGACCGCAATCAACGCGACACTCGCGACCAGCGTCAACCTTGCGTGCGACGCGACCTACAACTCATTATCAGCTCTCAATGACTTCAATTGCACCTTACCTTCTCTCCTAAGCAACAACACGGCTCTGACCGATATAGCTAAAGGCGTTTTTACTTGTAGCTACTCCCCGTTCAGTAGTTAGATTTTATGTGTATTTTTAGTTAATTATTCATGGTTGTAAGGTAGAAAGAATTTGATGATAAATATATGGCGTACGGAGAATAACTTTCGCCGGAATTGAAGCAATTTTTTAAGGATTTTGTTGCGGTTTTTATGTTCCCAACGTTTATAGAAGTTTACTGCACCCATGCTCACGGTAAGGACAGGTGGTTGACATTTAAAAGTGATTGGTACACCGAGGTACCTTCAAACTTCTTAATTAATTTGTTGGTCTGATCTACCCAGAATGAGCTCACGGTGGAATAAGTAATGACAACCAAAAGTCTTGAAAATTGACTTTTACCGTTATATTTGTATACTATATAGGTCATTTAAATATAGAGCTACGGAGTCTAAAGTTCTTGCAGTGTTATTCTTATGGGTGCCGTTAAGCACTCGAAACGTCGGAAACAAAAAAGTCGATAATTTCCGTAAAAAATTGTTTTATTTCATGTTTAATATTCGGGATAATCTAAGAAATCAATATCCGAGACCTTAATTTATAATCGACTTTATATGGAACTGTTTAAGGTGCTGTATTGATTGTGTAGTGATAGCGCAGTTTCTATTACTATCCGGATGCGATAGCTTCGAGTCTGACGTCAGATCAAACTTTCAATAGAAGCACAAACAGCGCTGTAGTTTAGGGCTAGAGGCAGGGGCGTATAGATTTGAGGACTAGTCTATCTCACCTGATGAAAACTGACGATGGGGCCGTAGATGTGACTCGCTGACTCAGTAACAGCCTATTTACTCTGAAAATGTGTTCTTACACATTTTCGATGGAAGTTAGACCGAGTTAAAAATCGGTATGATTGGGCTAGGCTGGCCTCCTCGCATGTAACTCCGGGCAACATGCTAGAATACGACTGGGTCACTTGGCGGCATAACTTTACTGGAAATGTTGTGACGAGACACAGCCGTCGCCTACCACTGGCCTCTGTGTTGCTCGCTTAGCACAACCCAGGGACTACATGTAGGGAATCGAGTGTAAATCCTACAGATGTGAGCAGCTTCGGCCTCTGTAAGCTCAAGAGAATTCACTCACAAACCCGTAGGCTTCATAATACAATTTATTTTCTACGAAATAAGTTTTAAAGAGGGCAACATTCAAATCTGGCCTAGCCACGACCCTTAGACCAGAATATAAGTTCCGCGTCAAAGCAGGAAGTTACACGTGCCATAATATTATATTTGTACCTACTTTTATCTATTATTGTGCTATCTGGATCCTCACACCAGATTTAAGCCGATAACTTAGGTGATTATGATGCGACACGACTGTGAAAATGTCAAAATAACAGATATCACTTGGCCGTTTTTACCTGGGGAAAATCCTGCATAGGACGTCCGCGAACCTCGGGGAGAAGGTCGCGGAGCGTGTCGGATTTCTACCGACATCAGCACTTTGGAGGGGCTCCTGGATCTTCGATTGGAATGCACCGGTGCACCTCTTGTGCCGTATTCCGAAGAGCCCGCCATCGGGGGTAGATTAGATATCACGTTCCCCCGCGCCGCCGCGGTGTTCACGGCGACGTGGGCCACATCACGCCGCCGTCCTCCTCGGGGTTGCTCGTGAAGGACGCTCAGGGCCCCTGCTCCTCGCGTCTGCGATCCCGAGGGGTGGTGGATGCGGGAGTCCCGCCAGATATTACGGCGGGAGACAAGAGTTAGCCCGTATTCTTAAGCCCCGGGCTATTGGGCTCCTTCATGTGGCCTACGTCATCCCGTCGCTCTTTGGCGTGTTTTGCGCTTAGCACAATGATACACATAATTATTATGAGCGGCTTAAGTGTACTACTTATGTTTGCTCTTTTTATCAATCTTGCAATAGGTCCTATGATTTTGTTAGACCCATATTTAATTCATATGAAACTTTTATATAAATGTTTACAATCAAAGAGTGTTCTTTACATATAGAAATACTGATTTTATCTTATGACTAAAATCATAACTCTTCTGTATTTAGGTGTTAAGGCTAAATTTGCATGATTGTAATATTAAAAGCGAACTTCTTTCATTTACTCTCTATAGCCTGTAGCCAAGTGTACATTCTATAGTCTTTACGCTAATAGAAAACGAAAAATGTACCAGAATGACATTTTCTTGTCTGTTAGTCTGTACTGTTATATTCACTGTCGATTGAGGCGAGAGAATAGTAACAAACCGCTTCCCACTTGGCTGGGGCTTCAGTACATCATCGCATTCGCATGCGGTGGTGAAAATAATTACTCTATAACATCGATTTCGCTACAATTTGCATCTTTAACGTTACCAGTTTTCTTTCTACAATACCAATGCTATTTAAATCATAAATGTATTTATTTTTAAATAATATATAATTTTAATCTTTCTCACCTCGATTTGTGAGAGAAGGCCTTCGCCCAGCAGTGGGCAGTGTAGGCTGATATTATACAAGGTGTAACATAATAAACGCAAGACCTCAGACACCCCCATTAAAGAATTGCTTCATAAATTCAAAACGAAAACCAAATTTCCAAATTTAAAGGTTTTTACCCCTTTTTTAAGCACTTTTATACCCCAATTAAAAATGAAACTTGTACGTGTGTGTGCATTTTAAGAAATACGGGTTAGGAATGCATTTGTAATCTCCTTATTGCTATGAATCAAGAATAAATTTAGTTTTTTATAGCGCACTGAAGGAGTAAAAGCATTTTTTGCAAATTTAAAAAGAAATGTAAGATACATTAAAAATAGTTGGAATTAATTCAGTTATCGATTTAGAGCAAACTACTTTCAGGTCTTGCGTTTATTATGTTACAGCTTGTATATAATTTTATTTAATACTTAAAGTAATAGTCAGCATTTATGTATGTATCGAGTATGATAGTCGTCCCACCGACTAAATACATTGCCAAACTATATTATTATAAATCAGTTTACATATTGTGACAAAATACAATGTGTTTTACAGAAAACCACAAAAATAACGTTCTCCAACATTTCTTTTATTGAAGCGCTTTTTATTCTGTACCATATCGCTAACCGAATGTAATAGTGACACAAGTCAAAATATATGTATTAGCACTCTAATTTCAATCATATAAAGCTCATTTTCCCCTATTCTTGCTTTTTTAGATGTGTCGTTATTTCATTCAGCCAGCGAATTTGCCGAAATGTCTAGAGGGACGAAATTATTTAATTTCTGTGATATCTGCTCCTGTACTTTGACTTTTTACAGTTCCAGCTAATAAAAATCTGAAATTGGTACGGGAGTGATATTATGCAAAGAAAAGTAACGTGGTCAAAACTATTAATGCGGAAAGAGGAAAGATAAAAAATACTAGGATCTTGGCTAGATACAAATTTAATAATAGATATATAATCATGCTTTTCAATGTAAAATATTTATTTCATCATTTTATTTAAATAATTCCAATAAAATAATTACAGGTCTCGTATTTAATTTTGATACAGATTTTATCATTTATCCAACAATCACGTAACGTAATTACTAAAATAAATGTCCAATTTCTCGTGTCTTCTTGAAAATAGTGGCCAAAAACAAGTGCCTATACAAAAACCAGTCAAACCCAACAGTGGGACAATAAATTCTTTATAGTATGTAAATTAATTACCGGAATAAAGCGGGTGAGGATATGTAAGACTGCTTTCACACTTGTAATAGACACTTGTTATGACCATGGTCATGTGGGGTCATAATGTTAACTCAGAGAAACAATAATTTTTATTATGTTTATCCTTTTATAGCTAGAATATTTAAATGAAAACTGCCATAATAGCTTGAATAATTCAATATTCTAGATTTTTATTTATTTAAGATATCCAACAGCGATTAATAGAAAAGTTAAAGTAAAACATGAGCAATAAAAAAAAAACAATGACAGGATATAATGTTAAAATAAGTTAACAGATTCTTTTTTATCTTTTTTTAAGTATGCCAAGAATCTCATTTTGATTTTAGTGTAAATTGTGGCTTTGTCATGTTAGTTCGTTTGGTTTTTGCTGGGTTAAAATGCATTGTTACTCAATACTGTTTGGAAACTGACGTGTCACGGGGGTCGCAATATTTTAATAATTCTAATTACAAGTGTGAACGCACTCAAAGTATATTTTATATAGCAAAGTTTATGTGAAAATGTATTTTGTAATGTATTATTTAATAATATTCATCCTATATACTTGGATGTTCCTAGATATAATAATATTTATAAATGAATAGGTGTCTCTTAAGCCTGTTATTCCTAAAGTGTTTGCTGAGGTATATATAAAGAAATATTTTTTTAATATTGATCTGATATTATGATGTAAGAATCAAATTACGTATGGGCTTTTAACCTTTAACGAAAAAGAGGGAAATTTCTAAAGTTATAATTTTAAGTGCATTATTATATGACCCGAGGAATTGTTGCTTGCAACCTCCAGTGTAATGGTGCCTTGTGGTCATAAACTTGGAGTATGAACAAAAAGCTATTTTCCTTACAAAATAATACTTTGTGATGCATTTTATACTGTACTGTAAATAGTGCAAATTAGTCGGAAATTAAAAATATTTTTGTAATGTCTACAAAGTGACCTCGAATTGGATTATTATGCCAAAAGTTGTCGCATTTGTACGTCAGTCGAAACAACTATTGTTATATAGTGCGACAAGGATCTTTTAGCTCATTAATGACCTTTGACAGGGGAGCGTTGGTGTGAAGTTAGAGTTAATATTAAGTAAGATTTTCCTCCATCCAAGGAGATATTTCTACAGGTCAGTTCGCACGGTTACTAATTAAACAAGGAACTTGGGTCAATTTTATAGCAAACGGCAATTTAGCGACTGCCATGTAGTGACATTTCACTTGATGACAGGCTTAGTTTGTCTTGGCCGCGGGCCAAAAGACCATTGTGGCACTGTACAACTTATTTCTCGCAAATGTTTTTTTAGTTTTTAATATCAATTTATCAGCTGATCGAGTAAACTTGTATGGGAAAGTTGTTTAACAAAAGTTGTTTAGACTGACACATAAATGCAGCACCTTTTGGCATAACACCCCAATTCGGGGTATATATTCTAGCTTCATTTGCATGCAGGGTGGAAATATATGTGGTGAAAATTTTAGGTAAAATGAAAAATGCGCGAATTGGGCGATATGTTTATTTTAATATTAGGATATGTGCAAATAATTAAGTAATTCTTATTTGACTTATAACTTGACAATAATTATTGGTATACATATGACATAATAGTGGTCCACTTTTGTGTAGGAGAGGTCCAAATTAGATGTACTTATTATATGTTTGAGACAAAAAATATTATAATGGACAAAAGTATTAAAATGTTTCGAATTACACCAAAATTGATATAGTTTTTATGCTGTGTGCATATTGGAATTTACATTGTGTTTTAAAACTTCGCCTTTGAATTTGAGTGAATGTGAGTGGCCAATACTTTGTCTGAAGGTGAAATAATAATAAATATTTTTGAGTATCAAAATCATTTTTTCTAAAACGTTTGTCAACAAAATGTTCGGTTGTGATTATTATTTTTTGTCACAAATGCCGGTTTATGTATATTTTAAATTAGAATGGAGATAAAGAGCAAAGTATAGATGCAACCGAAGCTTAATTTCCTGATTGGGGTTATTTTTATTATTGGACTCCAAATTTAATAAAAAAAAATATTTTTAAATTAATATACTCTAAATCCAAAGCTTCGGCGGCACTATAGTTTTGGCTTATGATATCTAATAAAAAAGTCGAATAATTCTACGTAAAAATATGTATGCTCATTTTGTAAATTAGTGGAGAGGAGGACGCGTTGTTAGTTGTTAAAATAAATAAATAAACATGTTGATAAATATTAAAGTTGTTTTAATAACCGAAATACAAACGTCCAAGTAGATACCATAGATGATATAGTACTGTTCTGCTTTAACAGCTGTAAATGCTCGTCGACCAACAGAATCACCGTTCACGAGTTACCTACATTTTTTTTCATATTTTTTTATCTTGTTCCAAATGGCTTCCATAACGAAGTCATCGTCGGCGCAGGCTCAAAAAGCGGTGGCGCGATGACCTCGAAGGGTATCGATCAGAATGGCCATTATTGACAGAGATAGATAGAGATCGTTGCAAAAAAGAGGGGGAGAGAACATTTCCCAGCAGAGGGACTACGTGGGACACAGTTTAGTAATAAAATAGTCTTGGTATTATAGGTTTGTTAGATCATATTAGAATCGGTTAAGTAAAACCCAGTTTTAGCTATATTTTTTTATTAGTGAATATGTTGACGCCGGCCCAGCCGGGTTCCAGGCTGAGGTCAGTCCAGATGGCGGCGGACCAAACCACCACTGTGAACCACACCACTACCACTGCAATCACCGTGGGTCCGATACCCGCGTACATCTGTAAGTAGAACAAAGTACCTTAATTATAAAACTTTAAAGTTTAATATCGATGGTGCGATGTTAGATTAAGTAAATCGTCAAATTATACCGTGAATGGTTGCCGAAACTGATGGGGCACTACTTACCTCACTTTTGTAGGTAGAACTATATTTTTAATGTTTGTCAAGCTTTGTTTTTGAACGGCTTGGTCTAGCAGCTTGACCCTAGTCACAGAGCAAATATAAGGAGGAGCCGGCCTAACTTTGCACTGTGTCTTTCAACTAGGCCCTGACGTCATCGTAGTGGGCGAGGTTTACGGCAGTCTGACATTTTCAGCTAGATGGCAAATGTAGAAGTGGGCGGAGTGTAAGGTACTCCTTATCCCGCGCCACTCCGTGCAGTGACACGCTTGGTTGTATGGGAAAATCTAATTATACTATCTTCTCTTTATATTTGCTTCGTGATGTAGCTTGCTGGATCGAGAAGTATTGGATTAAAAATTAATATTTCTTCATAAAAGTGAGAAGTGTCTTTTACTATCTATTTTATTCATAGATCGCCGGTTATCGTGACTGTTGTTGGCCGAGATCTATAACCGCAGTGAACCTATGACAACACGTCCTTTCTCCTCTCCAGTGGCGGATTTACACATTTGCCGCCAGTAGGCTGTTCAATTTTTGCCGCCCCTACTTAACCTCTGCATTCCCCTAGTTCAAAATCATATTAATTACATTTTCTTTGTCAATGATATTGCAATTTTATGATTTATGTTCTATCGTCATCATTACATCAGCTTCTGCCATTGTAAGTATGATTGTGAACTAAGGGATCGTTGTGTCAGTTCCTAGATTGTTCTTACAACACACGATTTAGTGAAGTTTACACAAGAAATAGTCTTTGGGCATATTTTTGAGCTAATAAAAGCTCAATCATGTGCTTCTTTTAAGGTAGGGTACTAAGCCCGCCACACATTTCCGCCATTGTAACTCCTGTAAGCCAGGATCCACAATGGTCTCCTTAGATGACGCCAAGGTTTGAACCTTGGGGTGTCCCGGGAAGCACTTTAATTGTCTTGGAACCCGCAACAAATTTAATTAGAAAGAAAAACAGGAGTAGAAAAATAAAAAATTTTCTTCCCTCCTTTGCAAAGATGGAGACACAAAGAAAATTGGCAGATTAGCCATAGAGAAGTAGACTACAACTAGTATAAGCCTAGTTGTAAAGCACCACGGATAAAAAAAAAATTAACAGGGCCTATTTGTGAGCCTCATGTTTGATTCCAGTAATAGGTATGGCAAAAACGCTTGAACGCACGGAAATTATCCCGACTTTCTGCAAAATCGGTGTAGTAGATTACCCCCGATGTATTTCGCAGACTGTTAAACTTAATGGTACGCTCGTTGTGCCAGAGACTGCACTCCCAAAGAACGTGGTGTGCTGATTGTTCATACTAGTAGTTAGACGTCGAACACTGACATAGCGGTGAAGGTACCAGTTTAAAAGAGAATAATTTACTCTTAAAGTTGCACACACTCACACAGTGGTCCACCTTCAGCCATGTTCTCGCCAAACGCTCACGTACGGATGGAAAGAACAGGTATAGGTGACGGCCCTTTGTTGTTGTATCCCATCCTTCCTGCCATTCGGTCAAAAGATCTTCATAGTCGATTAATTGCGGTTTAAATAATCTAGTGATTTTACAACAGTCTCGAGGCAATAGAAACTCTGTGTTCAAGGTTTTTCGAGTGGAATAGTACATTGACGCGCGTCTCTGAACCTCAAGATCGACTGGCAACACACCCGCAAGTACCGATAGGACTTCTGTACTGACCGTCCTGTATGCCTTACACAAAAATATCAGTGGCAAGCGTTGACTCTGAAGCAGTTTACGCCGTGCCGCCCCTATCGTGGCCCTGTCGGCCCTATACAGGTGCACAGTTACACATCCAGCCTAAGTATGTTCCTCCGTAGATGATTTTAAGAATATTAAAACGATACGGTGGGGTAAGGTATGCCTTAAAACTACTTACCCGTGTATATGTTTTTTTTATTTCTGTGCGCAATGGGATACAACAACAAAAAAAAATTAAGCCTAATTTGCCGCCCCCCTAAAATTTGCCGCCCTAGGCTCCAGCCTACTCAGTCTACTGGTAAATACGCCACTGCTCCTCACGGATTAATTAAAAACGGCACCGTTGTGCCTCATGATAAGAAAATAGCACTAACCATCTTCCACGGCGGTATGTGCACATACGCGCAGACCATCGCATTAATTGGTGAGCCAGTCGTCATATGGAAGGGCAGGGAGATGGCAAGAGTAGCCGCCATCATCATATAGTGTGGGTTTATTCCGCGGATAATACTCTGTAATTTTTTTGTACAAATACCAGTAAGTAACAGATGGTTTCCTTACTAGAACAATTCTAGTCCCACCACTGTAACTCCTGTAAGTTAGGATCTACAATGGTCTCCATAGGGGACACCAAGGTTTGAACCTCGGGGCCTCCCGGGGAACGCTTTAAACTTGCACTTAATTTAATTAAAAAGAATAGAAAACAGGAGTAGGACAAATAATTCCACATTTTCGAATATATTCGTACATTGATTACTAAACTTGGAAGCGGTAGTAATTTCTTCCGACGGTACACCGAATCCAACCAGGCATAAAGAGAAGCATCGGTGCGTTCCTTTTGGAAATCCCGTAACTCCTCTACCGTTCCAAAGGAGGCCACTGCTGGGCCATTTTTGTGTTGTGGTAAATGTTGGTCTCCGAAATACTGTCAAGTTCCATTAAATGATTCCGATCGGCAATCCATTACTCACAAATTTCGCAATGCTCGGCAAAATGTTGTAAGCCACACAAGTGTTGGGCGCAAACTCAGTCAAGATCTTGCAGAACACCACTATGACAAACACCAGGGCTGATGAAGGCCAACCTTCAAAGATAAGGAGAAACTTCACGAATTCTTCCGTCATTCCCGATTCCCTTAATGAGTCGAAGAGTGTACTGCTGCCGGCTGGAAATATAAGTAAAACTTAAATTAAAAATTTAAAGATCCTTCGACACGAATAAGCTAAGCACACTCTCGGCCAAATCTCCTTTTAAAACTAAATGACTAAATCAAAAGCGTATCATCCGTTTTGGAGCTACAATGCAACAGACAGATACACACGTTTAACTTATAACACCCTTTTTTAGGTCGGGGATTAAAACAGGATAAACGATGGGTGATTCAAAAATCGAAAAAGAAAATGTATTATTCTTCTTCCTCAGCTGAAAGACGTTTCTTGTAGGTCTCTTTATCGTAGTCTCTTTATAATACTATGTAATATAGACATAGTCCCACCGCTGGGCAAAGGCCTTCTCTCACAAATCGAGGTGAGAGGGATCCGCGACCTTTAACAGGCCAAAAATGTATTAAGCGAGCATTTTCTCGGTGAAGACCCTCTTTTAGGCACAACTTCTGGCATCTAGTACTCACCAGTTATGAAAAGTGCGCTCCATAGCATTTCCTTTTTAACCAAATCCCAATTCAGACATGCTTTGCTTTGAGAAGAGGGTAAAGGTTCATTGTTATCGTCTGAAAAAAAAAAATTTATGACTTCCAAATACTTCCAAATTGGCGAAGACCCTAAGGGGTAACTACTTCGTTGGTCCAGTGGCCCATGGTGCGGATGGCGATCCCGAGGTCCTGGGTTCGATCAAATCCTAGGTCAGGAAATGGATATTTTTTTCTTTATCGAAAATTCTTAGTACTTAACAGTCTGAATTATGGCCGGTATTACGCCTATAGACGAGTCTTTTACAATGAGACCCAACTAGTGTTGCCCAAAATCTGTCTTGGTCTTGAGTTTTAAATTTTTGCAAGACCAAGGCCAAGAACAAGACCACCTTATTTTAGCAAGACCAAGACCGACCCTGCAAGACTTAATCAAGACCAAGACTGATCCGCGAGACTCTTGCGGTCCCGAAGTTCCGTGAGTACCTTTTTTTATTTACCAGCTTACTTGTGATTTTAAATAAGTTCTGTATTTTTATTGTGTTTTGTACGAGTGTGTTTTTGGCTAAATGAAAAATTATCTCCCGGGCCAGGCGGCGGCTGCGGATCCTCAAGGTTTTGCTGCTGACGGGTATGGTTAAATGATGACGTGCTACGGTGAAGCACAGGCAAAGAGAATGGAATGAATGCAAACAAAATTGCGTGCAGATTGTGCCCGAGACCTTAAACTTATGCCTCGGCTCCACATTAAAACTCTTGTTCGCGCTAGGATCTGCGAGCAACTTGATACCACCTAGCTACTCGTAGTTCCTAGCACGACATACAAATCCTGTCACTTCACCCATAACAGACATTTCCATCCATATCTTATAAGAATTGAAAGAGAACAAGGTAAGTCAACTATTTGATCCAGTAGGTAGGTTTGTAGAAGTAGGTACTACCTAATTAATTTGTATAAACCTAAAAAAAAACGAATGAGCTCTCTGTTTTGTTGCTAAATGCACCTTTTATAAAATCTGAATTGACACTCATAACTTTTTGTAGATTGATAAGTCAATGCAAGACTCTTGCGAGACTCTTGCTCAAGGCCAAGACTGAGTGTGCAATACCAAGACCATGTGACTGATGCGGGACCAAGACCAGGGTCAGTCTCGTCTTGGTCTTGCATTTAGGCAACACTAGACCTAACATTGTCGCCGGAATATGACTGCAGTACACAGTGCACATTTGCTATCTTCGCTTGAGGAATATACATGTAAAGGTGTTTATTATAAATATACTAACCAGCATGACGTTTGAAGAACTTGATGTAGTCCATGTTGACAGGCAGTATAAACAGAACGACGACGCACATCATACACGGCGAGGACATTCGGAAATGGCTGAAATATTTATGATCAATCATTCATTATCTTCAAGTTCAAGGATCCGGTAAACATTATTTTAGTTTGTGTATCGGTTTCAAAAAGTTTTGCTTGTTTTCTATACACCTAAAAGTATCTGATGTGCTGGATAAAGTTTTTGGAAGAAAAAAATAACCTGGTGTATAGATTTTGCTACGGCATAGTTCGTGTAAACCTTTGTTTATGAGGGTGCAGAAATCGAGGTGCGAGAAATTTTGTTATATTATGACACTATCATGTTATACTATCTATATCATTACGCCAGATCCTTTGCGGGGTAGGCTGGGGGTAGAGAGCTCCAAGTGTTCAGTTCAGTTCCGCTCCACTGTATCGCATACCGTAGTTTTAAGACAGACTGTGGTATATTTTTGCGAAAATCTCAAATTCGATTCAGTGGTTTTTGCCTGAAGCCGGAACAAGCAGATACTAAATATAAAAAAAGGTTTGTGTTCAACATAGGCTTGCCTACATGTCCTTCAATAATTTCGTATAGATGAAGTAATTAGGCTAATTAATAGAAGATTACTTATGCAAATCTGAGCCCTGATTATCGATGTGCGCTGTGCTGATCGTAGCTTGTAATAATGCGGTTAGAATAACCGTGGTTGCCACCATCTGAAATTATAAGATTTTTACAATAGAGTGCTTATCATGCATTTGACGTTGGCGTAATGCTGTCGAGCTGATATACCATCCTTTTCTCACCTCAAATTTACTATATAAAGATGAACGTGACAGCACTCTTTCATGATAGCGTTAGCTCAACATGATGATGGGTGAAAATGGTGAAATATTTGTAGGTACAAAAAATACACCCCTAAGGATTGCAGACGTCTGAAGTGAGGGATCTTATGTAGAATCTCATTTGACGCAGTGACACATAGGAGAGCGGCGGTGTAAATGGCATCACGTCGTCGTAAGCACCGCGGGGGTGCGGATAAAGATTCTGTTCCTCCTAAGATGTGACGAAGTGTACATATGCCCATTTTGCGAAATCCCATTATGGGGAATAAAGAAATGGAGCGAGGTACGAGAAAGGTCACCGGTGAGTTTAGACATCCGCCGTTAGGAGATCTCGCGGCCCCTTACGTTTATGACAGTGGTTTATAATGTGGTAGCATAGAAGTCCCACAAAGAAATGACAATCTTTTGAAGATATTTCCCCGCGCGCGAAACACCAAGAAATAGAAAAAGGTACAATAAACAAACACAACTCATGGATATATTACAATGGATTGAGCACTCTGCGAAAAAAACGTGATACTCACTTAGAGCCCTACGTCTCTATCTAAGTAGTGTGACCAATCATTGGTACGATTATGGACTTGTTGACATATAATAAACGTATCATTCTCGGGCACTGTTTATTGCCGTAATTCTTTCTTTCTACGCATATGCCACATCTTAAATGAGTAGTAGTCAAAGTTTTTGATTATATTGCCTATCATCTTGCTGACTGTACATTTTTTTCAGAATCTGTAAATTCAGCTCCAAATATCGCAGAAAACTAAGGATAGTCTCCTAAGGCCGTTTTTCTGTATCTACAACGGTTGAGATAGATGCCCTTACTGTCCCATCTTAATCCATCCTGCATATAAAGACGAATTGAGAACCATGTTCGTTTTGAACTCGGTTTTTTTTTTTTTTTTTTTTTTTTAAAAACGTTGCCCCACACTAGGTTTAATTCCTGTGTCGTGGGTGCGTTTACAAACATGAAAATTCACATACACAAATACCCAGACCGGAACAAATATTTGTGGATCACACAAAGATTTGTCCCGTGCGGGAATCGAACCCGCGACTATTAGACACGGTGGGCGGGGCGGGCTAAGCCCTTAACCACTGCGCTAAATCCATATCATCACGCTAGATTCCTTGCGGGGTAGGCAGAGAGTACAGAGTTCCAACAGGTTCTTTCCTTGCATACCTCTCTGGCTTCCTCCACTCTCATAGCTCGTCTCATACACGCTAGCTGGTTACGGAGACTCTTGACTTGTCCTTCAGATAAGACTCGGTCTATTTGGTCATGGTAAGATAGTCTAGTTCTTCCCCGGTACCTAAATCCTTCCACTTTCGTATTGTATATCTATATAAATGGTTTACAGGGTATTTAAAACAATATCATGAATAGGTATAGTCCGTATTAGTTCTACCTTATGGTCACCGAACTGCATCGGAATGGGTGCGAGCGTGACACCGGGTTCCAAGTTATTGCTTTCATCATGGTTTCTCGAGTAGCTTAAATCATAGAAAATTCAATGTTGTGCCTGTGAGTAACAGTTTAATTTTCTTTTGCAATATTTTGACATTACTCAATCCATTGCAATATATTCATGACACAACTTTAATAAGTACCTAAAGAAAAAGTTTGAAATGTCACATAATATTTTAGGGTTTTATGTTATTTTCTATGGTTACAAAATTGAACATTGAGGCCAACTTTTACTATCGTACTTCTTAGCCAAGTTATTATTTTGCGATTTTTAAGTAGCCTAGGGGCTACGAAAAGATCGGAGTAGATACTTTCAAACGGTTTTATATGCCGCGTGATTCAATACTAACAACTTCGTGGAACTTAGGCCTGCCCAACTGCTGATACTGCGTGTCAAGTAGCGTGTTGATGTACTGGGCCTCCTCCTCAGTCATGCCGATCTCCAGAGCTATGTCACTTTGAGACCTGTAGCCATAGATCAAAGAAAACTCCTTATTCCGTGCCTGTAGGCAGATAGAATATTTACTTCCGTACTTACCTACCTCAACAAAGACAAAGCTTCATATAGCCAGGTCGTTGTATAAAGTTCATGTCTCTTAGGACATGAACTTTATATAACGATCCGCCATACCTATATGTCTACAATGCAACATTGGAGTTGGTATGACGCGTAACAAATATGTATATAAGTCCCCGATAATATCTATCGGAATGGTAAACTCCACCAGACAACACCAGTCTGGCTGGAAAGTTTTCTCTTTGCCAAATTCTGTCACAAGGTACTTGGTGCTTGGTTATTATATTGGGTCTTTATTTTTATGGTATCTTAGTGTCACTGTTTTCTGTTTTCAACACGCTTTTTTATCGTCTACCTGAACATCCCAAGAAAATAGAAGTTCATCCAGAGATAGAGCAGGGTTTCCATGACCAGAACCCCTGGCAAGTTGAGTAACATAAAGTGGGGGAACTCGATTTTTGGGCCGATCGGGAATATTCTGGAATGGTTAAAAGGAAACGTTAATCTTAAAAAAAAATCATTTTAAATTTTTTATTTTTTTAAATTGAGCGTGTGCCGCTGCGATTTTTTTAAAGCAATGCCCCAGTGTTGCTAGCGTGAAAATAAATGTCAACATTATTAATGGTGGTTTTTGATATATAATGTAGAATACAATAAGTAAAATGAAAATGAATATATTTAAAATTGCCACTTACGATTCGCAATAAATCTTAAATATTTGATTCGTTTGACTCCCCATTATGGTTGCCATACCACCTGCGACAGAAAGATAGAAAATATAAAGCTTTTTAAGATACCTTTTTTATTATTGACTAATAAAACAATTATTATTAATAAATACCTACCGATTGACGAAGAATATGCTATTCCAAGAACATAGAATACGGTGAAATCGGTTGGCCTTGGAAGACTGAAACAAATACAATGGTATTATAAGTAGATCCTAATTTTCAGTTACTCCTTTTCTACAGATTGATTTTCATGCGTATTACAAATCTTTAAAAAAAATTCTATCTATCTATCTATCTATAACCTCACGCCAGATCCCTTGCGGGGTAGGCAGAGAGTACAGAGTTCCAACAGGTTCTTTCCTTACATACCTCCCTGGCTTCCTTGACTCTCATAGTTCGAGACGAACTATGAGAGTCAACACACGATCGCCGGTTACGGAGACCCTTGGGCTTTCCATCAGATAAGACTCGGTTTATTTGGTCGTGGTAAGATAGTCTAGGTCTTCCCCGGTACCTGCATCCTTCCACTTTCACATTGTATATCTGTTTTGTCATTCTTTCCTCTGGCAGTCTTTCTATATGCCCGAACCAACGGAGCATGCCCTTTCTCATCTTTACACCGATACTATCTTTCATACCTACTCGCTGTCTTACTATGCTGTTGCTAATGCGGTCGGTCAGCTTCACTCCGCATATCTTCCGCAGAGCTCGCATTTCTAGCGCATTTATCCTACTTTCATTCTCCTTCTTACATACCCAGCTCTCGCTACCATATAACAGCGTTGGGACAAGAACTCCGTTATGTATGGCCAGCTGCGCCTTATGGCTTAAGTGCCGGCTCCCGAGTAGCTTTCCCATCGCACCATTCACTTTGTTCCCTGCACTTACTCTTCTCTCTATGTCAGCGGTGTATTTCCCATCCTTACTGAAGGCGCATCCAAGATATACAAACTCATTCACTTGCTCCAGCACATCGTTACCAACCACAATCCTTACATTCGTTCTGGTTTCTTTCCTTTCAAAAACCATAATCTTGGTTTTCTTCACATTCAAGTGTAAGCCATTGATCATGCAGTCGTCTTTCATAACTGTGACTAGTGTTTGCAGATCAGTGGCTGTTGGCGCTATTAAAACCGCGTCATCTGCATAAAGTAGATGGTTTACCACTAAGTCACCCATTTGTACACCTTCATTCATCGCTTTCAGTCTTTGAAGACTTTTGTCCAGATATATTATAAAGTCTAGCGGATATCACGCAACCCTGCTTGACGCCGATTTTAACGTCAAACCAGGGTGACCTGTTACCACCCACCCGTACGCATGCCTTGCAGTCTACATAAGTGGACTGGACGGCTCGCAACAGAGTGCCATCTATACCATACTCTGGCAAAATGTCCCAAAGTCTCTTTCGCACAACTGTCAAATGCCTTCTCCAGATCTACAAAACCGCAGAAAACCTTCCGCCCCACTGCCAGGTGCTTCTCTACGATGTTGCGGAGTGGGAAGACTGGATCCGAACATCCTCTTCCAGACCTAAAACCCCCTTGTGCCTCGCACAACATTCCATCGGATTAAAAAAAATTAATCCTTCATTTGTACAATAATTTGTTATTAAGATTACCCATCTGTAGATACTTGAACGCAAATTTGGAATTAGGGCGAGAAAATATTATAACGCCAGTGTACTAACTTTTGCTCATGTCTGTTGGATTTCTGCGTCGCTTTGCCGATGGTTTGAAAAATTTCCATAATTCCCATCTGAGAAAAAGTGTTTGAATTATGCTCGGTTTCTACAAAATTGTTGTTAGATGATGTAACTAATTAGTATAATCACCTTCTCTAATTCACTTAAAATAGCTTTAACCAGCGGCATCATTAGGCCACAAGCTAAGATACTCGATATCCACATCGATAGGAAGGTGCTACCGAAGAACAACAAAAAACTAAGCCTGAAATATTAGAAAATAATATATTTTGATTGTTTAAATATATCTATATCATCACACCAGATCTCTTGCGGGGTAGACAAAAAGTACAGAGTGCCAACAGTTTCGTCCCTTACAAACATCTCTGACTTCTTGCACTCAGATTGTAGTTTTCAGATAATACTTTAGCTCTTTTATTTATATCGATATTACACTAAGAATAGGAGGATATCATTTGTAGAGAGCCAAAGAAATCCGTCATTTTTTTGGCCATGGAGATAGTGAGATATATTACATATATTTTGTAAATAATTACCTGAGGTAAGGTTCTTAATCGGTACGAGAAGGAGTAGGATCTACATACACTAACGAGTACAGCACATAAGAGGCACTGGAGTGTTTCTCGTAGAGGTCGTTGCCCCTTGGAAGGCCAGCGAGGGATTTTTAGTCGTTGGGAGACAAAGGGAAACAAGGGAATAGAGGATTGCCAATATTCTTTCAAGTCCTCATATTATGTACATAACCAACTCAATGTTGAAATTTTACTTACAATAGTGTCACTGATATAAATAATATCAGTGATACTATTGTGAGTAAAATGTAAGGTACCTGTAGTGGGAACAACCAAACACCAAGAGTATTTTTACAGCTATCCTTCGATGCATATTACTGTATTGTATCGCTATTATTATCATGCAAACCCCTAAACAATCCAACAACTCGTTTCTTAAGTACAACTGAAAATAAACGCAAATATATAAGGACATACACATTTCCTGATTATCTGAAACTGCACATTACACACTACATCAAAATGATCATCAGCAGATCAGACGATAGAATAGTAATTGTTGTAATGACAAGCTATTTCAGTTTAAATTGTTTTTATTTATTATTCTTGTTTAAAATTGACTTTCCTGGTTGGTCTAGGGTTTTGACGTAGCGAGCACAAGATCTTGGATTGAAATCCTCGGCCGAATAAAATTGTAATTTTTGTATAGAAAAAAATCAAAATCACTTCGGGTATCTGGCATTGTGCTCGATATAATGGCAATAGCCTTGCCTCACATTTCATATGACCCCGCGTCGTCGGCGAAAAGTGGATGTACACAGTACACGTCTGCGACCCTCGCTTGGGGAAATAGCGTGACGGTGACTTTTTTACTCTGGTCAAGCTATAGAAATGTGTTTAACTAGTATCTTGCCTTACTTCGCTTATGAAACTTTTGCCAAATCCGTCCATGAAGGAAGAGAGACCGATGGGCATCAAAGCCACTACACTGGGATGTAGCACATCCGCTGCCCAGTAAGCCACAAGCACCAAAAATACGTAGGAACTGACATACGCCTGAAAATATAGGAAATTGTTGTCTATTACAATACATGTAAGTTTAATAATGATAGTAGGGTGAAATATGCGTAAGTAGAGTGTTATTAGATAAAGACCAATCGATAATGCTGAATTAAAAATATAAAGGATCTGCCAAGTCATCCTAAGTAAGTACTTACAACGAAAGATGTTGTGCAGTAGTCGATTCTATATATCAATACAATCTATGAGATCTTCTATGAGATGTGGCGCAGATACTATTTTTAGAAGGGCGGTTACTTATAATACTTATCTAATAACCGTTACGCTTATATTCCCTTTGCGGGGGTGGCATAATATTATAATACTAATATAATGTTTAATGAATTTGGCGCCAGACTTACAAGTGACATGAAAAGCAAGCACTAAGTAAAAGACTACATAAAAGAATTAAATTACTGTTGTTTAAGCTTAAAATTTTTCGTAGGAGATTCGTAGAAGAACCAAGGTCACCGACATAGCCGTTAAGATTAGCAAGCTGAAGTGGCAATGGGCGGGCCACATAGCGCGTAGATCGGACGGGCGTTGGGGCAGAAAGATTCTAGAGTGGAGACCACGTATTGGCAAGCGCAGTGTGGGACGACCGCCTGCCAGATGGACCGACGATCTTGTGAAAATCGCAGGAAGTCGTTGGATGCAGGTGGCATCGGACCGGTTACGCTGGAAAGCGATTGGGGAGGCCTATGTTCAGCAGTGGACAAGTAAAGGCTGAGATGATGAAGCTTAAAATTAAATTTTGACTTATGTAATAGTAGTAATGTTACTAACGATTTTGTCATTGATGCAAAGTACAGGCAGGAATACAATAGGAATGAAGAGAATAAATAAAGTCCTCCAATATATCCGGAAAAATAATTTCAATCGGTCCCGTCTAGTTATAATTACGAGATTAGTTTCCCTGAAAAATATTTTTTGTATAATAACGTGTGTCTAGCCGTTCGTTAAAACCAACAAGAGTGCATCATTCATATTATGTATTATGGTTTGTTTCTGTAAGCTAGGTATGTAACTTGGATTGAATGTGTATTTTTGAATTTATCATTTTGCCAGATCCCTAGCGAGGTTTTGTATTAAAAATAATTCTTCATCAAAGCTTGGTTCGAAATTAAAAGCGTAATAACTAATTTTATTATAATGTGTTGGAGTATTTATTTATCCGTGTAGTTATGACTTACGACGTATCTGTTTCCATATTTTAGGTTATTTTTTCTGTGATGACCTTATTATACGGTAATAGATATAGTTTTCATGATAAAATCATGTAAGTATGCTACTGATCACGATGGTTTGGATCATAGATTGTGATCTAAAATAACCTGGACGACAGTATAAACATTTTAATGGATATAATGTAAACTACATATAATCATTATAATATCATTATTATTTAATCATTATACAGTGAAATCTAAAATTGACGAGACTGTTTGAAATCCCGCAATAAGAATATCTATTTAAAACCAAAATGAAATAGGTACATATTTTCGGTAGAAAATAAACTTCACTGTTGGCAACACTTGCCAATGATCGTTAATTTTATTCTTAGTTCGTTTATTAAATTTAGTTGTCAAATAATAGCTTCGTCGGTCGGGCGTGTATTAAATAAACCAAGAAAATCGTATGCAAATACGATAAAATATAAATAATTTATATTAAAAATCATGCAGATTGATTTAGAATATGATTATAATGAGACGACAGCGGTTATGGATAAATTTTCACAAGATGATATCAATGAATTGCGACAATGGACGCAGAAATTGGATAAATCGAAATACGTGCCGAAGGATTTAACTGATAAACAATTAGTGTTGTTCTACAATGCATGTTATGGAGATATGGATAAAACGAAGGCGTGCATCGAGAAATATTATTCGTGCAGAAAAAACGCGCCTGAATTGTTCGACCATCGTGTAATGAAATCGGAAGAAATGCGACAATCCCTTGAGGCTTTGTAAGTAATATTCTCCTTAATATTATAAATGTGAAAGTTTGCATGATTGTTACTTCATCACCCAAAAACGGCTGAACGGATTTGGATTCAATTTGGCGCACAGTGAGTTTATTACCTGTTTTAACACATAGGATACTTTTTATCCAGGAAAATTGTTAAGTTCCTGTCTATACTAAGACGATATCGCCGGCAGAAGCTAGTATTTCATAAATAATTGTAAGCGACCTACTGTGTCCTAGCCAAGAATATATGCCAAAAGATTTACTATCTAATGCGGAGGATTAAGTACCTACTCCTTTGCTATAAGCAGGTATACCTGTATATTTCAATTTCAGTTACCTAACAGGTTTTGAAATATTTTTTTATTGATGTGGATCATCAGTATGCGAAGTCTGAAACTGTCACAAAAATAAAGATTCGGTTTAGAGAGCCATGGCGTCGAACCTTGAGTTGACTTGCTGCAAAATAAAAAAAAAATGTTTCCTTTAGAAAAGCCTAAGTTTTTGAACTTTAAGTACTTATATTAACATTATACCAAGCTTTCTCCTTTTATTACAGGCATGAGTTATACATAAAGGTTTATAATTTAGAACTTAAATAAAACAATAAATTTTTTAAGCAAAATCTGGATTTAAAACTTTTAATGTAGATTTTTTAACTCAAAAATACACATCAGGGTTCAGTGGCGTAGATAAAATTTCTTAATTTTGTACGTTTCAGACGTCACCATACTAACGCATCTTGATCTGAGGCCAACAGCGTAGATCACTCACACACACACACACACACAATGGAACAGCCCAGTTCCGGCTGGAGAGTCGTTGCTGTGTGCTTGGTCTCCTGGCCGGTGAAGCTTTTATGGCCCCTCGGCCAACAGCATAGATAATTCACATACACACATGCAAAAAATCAGCCTATATATGAAGGTCAATAGTATTTATTAAATGACAAACCACATAAAATATTGTTCATGCATATTATAATTTAAAAATCCTCTTCACACCTCTGCCAGGAAAAGGGGTGTAGAAGTATCTTTTTACAGAAAAATATATTAATAATATTAGCCTTGTTAAGAATCTGTTCCCCCATTGGGCACGGACCTCCTCTCAAACTAAGAGGATTTAGGCTATACTTAAATTCTTCAAACTACAAAATTCCAAAAGTGTTCTCTTGGATTTTTGTAATTTTATTAATAAATTTATGTAATTCAAATTTTAGTTAAAATACTAAATGATAATGTTATACACCTAAATCTTAAATGAAATGTACAAAAAATATTATATATACAAAATAATATTCAACAATTCTGTGGTTACTAGTTTCCTAGAATTTTGATTGAACTCCATTCTTTTGCGACTTAGCCATGTTTTATTTTGTATATAAATGGATTATATTAATGAATGAGCAAGTGTTATATATTTTTATACATTTTATAAGACAGATAAAATTTAAATACTTGCTATAAAATAAATGGCGGAGATGTGGTGTGTTCAGCTGTACACCCACTTTTGATTTGAATAATTGTGGCATTTAATGGACGATTTAGCGCAGTGGTTAAGAGCTTAAGCCGTTTCACCCACTGTGTCAAATAGTTGCGGGTTCGATTCCCGCACGGGACAAACCTTTGTGTGATCCACAATTATTTATTCCGGTCTGGGTATTTGTGTATGTGAATTTTAATGTTTGTAAAGGCACCCACGACACAGGAATAAATCCTAGTGTGAGGCTACGTTGTTTTGCTGGTGATGTGAATATGGTTTTCAAAATTGGGCTTATGTTCTTTGTTTATGATAGAGAAACTTTAACCAAACCATATCTTACTGCCTCGTTGGTCTGGTGGCAAAGCGCATCGCTTTGTGATCACGAGGTCCTGGGTTCAAATCCTAGGTCGGACAAATGTAGTTTTACTAATGAAAAATTCCCAGTATGAGTCTGGAGTCTGGAATTGTACTCGGTATATGGCAATAGGCTCGCCGCCTATTACATGGGACCTAACATCGTCGGCGAAACGTGGGTGTACTCAGTACACCTCTGCCACCCCCTCCGGGGAATATAGGCGTGACGGTGTACATATCTTAAGTCTTTTGTTGAGGTGCATTGAACTAAGAAATCTATTTTTTTTCAATGTATGCAGAAATAGCCACCAGGCGTGCCCTAGGCTCGTGTTCCATGTGGTCCTTATGGTGATGATGGAACTGTATATAGGTTAAGTAAAAACAACATTCCACTGTATTTGAGCTCATAGTTCAATAATATATAAAGGATATTTTTATTCATGGATGTTATTGACGTAATATCAATCATTATCATAAGGAGTTGCTTTTTATGAACGATATTATTATTTTGCTCTCGTAATACATAAGCTCCATTCACGACTTTAAAAGAAGACATTGTATTAAGTGCATCTTAATATATTTGTGTTAAGTATTCGGTTAACTGGTCTTAGTGTTGTATTCTGGGAAATTTAATTTATTTTGCCTTATCCAATGGTACAGTGCCATACAGAATACCATTATGTTGTACCATGTTCATTTCTAGAAGTTATCGTAACGCACCGAGTTTGGTCATAGCGAATAAGGACTCTACAGGCCTAGCACAGACAGCGCGACACAACATATGTCACGGATTTTGTCACCCTAGGCGTGAGACAACCACAACGTGCCTACGCCGCCTTGATGAGGGTTTGCGGGTAATGGGTATAGGGTTGCCCATTGCCTGCACACAATAACAGGCCCTCGGGAGGGAAAGGCGTGCCATGTGCTCCCGGCACGCCCCTCAATGAAGTGTGCGGAAAACAATTCCGCCAAGAGTGGATTTCCACATAAGTAGAAGGTCGCTGGCGGGTCGCGGATGGTTGCTCACGTGTTCCCGTAACCCGCCCCAGCCACAGTGACGAATTGGAGCACGGTGGGGGTTTTAGCCCGTAGGAGTCGCGGCATAATTCGGGTCGCTTATTCGCGGGGACAGTACGGCGCCTTACGTGTCCAATATAACAATGCGTTCCGGGTGCTTTTGGGGCTGCCTCGCTTTTGTAGCGCTTCGGGAATGTTCGCCGAGGCGCACGTGGACTGCTTTTTTGCAACCATGCGCAAGCGGTGCGCGTCCTTGCTGCGCAGGGTGCGGGCCAGCCCCAACAGTATCCTTAACGCATTGGCGGAGAGGTTTGACTGTCAGTACTTGAACCACTGCAACATGGTTCATTTACTGACTAATGCATTGTATTAATATTATGTAATGGATCTTGACATCTGAAAATAAATAAATAATAATAATAATAATAATTCCTCGCTTCCCCCAATGGCGAGCCGGTATCCTGAGAAGGATTTGCCCCCATCAAAAAAAAAAGAAGGCGTGGGACAACCGTTTTGTCTTACGAGCTAGCATGGCGTTGGCGTGCCGTGACAAGTTCGACATGAGAAAACTGGTTTCAAGAATTGTTTTGTATCGTTGACTAGAATCACGGGCCGAAAAAAAGTGAGTTGAATTTTGAATTGGACTTGGTGTAATGGCAATAGGTTCGGCCCCTATTTCATTGGGGCCTACCATCGTCGGCAAAATGTGACTCTGACATCGCAGATTATAGGCGGGACGGTAGAAATGGGCAAGTTTAGACATGTAATAATCATTAAAACGGCAACCATAAATAATATTATTATCCTACATCCGTATCTATGAACATCTCTAAGTAAATACTTTTACGCAAGTATCTATCCATCTATATCATCACGCCAGATCCCTTACGGGGTAGGCAGAGAGTACAGAGTTCCAACAGGCTCTTTCCTTACATACCTTTCTGGCTTCCTCTACTCTCATAGTTCGTCTCATACACGCTCGCCGGTTACGGAGACTCCTGACTTGTCCTACAGATATTTGGTCATGGTAAGATAGTCTAGGTCTTCCCCGGTACCTACATCCTTCCACTTTCGCATTGTATATCAGTTTTGTCATTCTTTCTTCGGACATTCTTTCTATTTGCCCGAACCAACGGAGCATACCCTTTCTCATCTTTACACCGATACTCTCTTTCATACCTATTTGCTTTCTTACTACGCTGTTGCGAATACGGTCGGTCAGCGTGACTCCGCACATCTTCCGCAGAGATCGCATTTCGACTGCATTTATCCTGCTTTCGTTCTCCTTCTTACATACCCAACTCTCACTGCCATATAACAGCGTTGGGACAAGCACTCCGTTATGTATGGCCAGCTGCGCCTTTTGGCTTAAGTGCCGGCTCCCAAGTAGCCTTCCCATCGCATCCAATCCATATCTTACTGCATGCATGAATTATATGTTCCGGTCTGGGTATTTGTGTATGTGAATTTTCATGTTTGTAAACGCACCCACGACACAGGAATAAATACTAGTGTAGGGCTACGTTTAAAAAAAAAAAAAATACATCTCTAAGTAATTACTTTTACTCTAGTATTTGCTTATTATATAATTTTTAGTCTATAGTTGAGAAACTGTCAAAAGGAAGAAACGTCGACAGTTAGCTTTCTTAGCCAAGAAATAGTCACCATTTTCTTTAGTTAAGCAATGCGCAGTACTTGTAATGGTGCCTAATTTTGTTGTACCTGTGCTCATTTTCTACTTTTTCATTAATAAACAAATAGTTCACGGTCACGCCTATATACCCCTAGCGGGGGTGGCAGAAGTGTACTGAGTACACCCACGTTTCGAAGATGTTAGGTCCCATGTAATAGGGGGCGAGTCTATTGCCATATACCGGGCACACTTCCAGACCCCGGACTCGTACTGGGAAGTTTTCGGTAGAAAAACTACACTTGTGACCTAGGATTTGAACTCAGGACCTCTTGATCACAACGCGATGCGCTTTGTCACTAGACCACCGAGGCAGTCAAAACAAATAGTAAGATGTAATATTTCCAGTTCCAAAAAATTCTGCAGTTTTGAGTCATACTTCTGTTTGCCCAAATAAGCAATAGCCATTACTTGATTATAGATTTAGACTGATAGAATTCTAAACACATGACATAACTTGGCTAAGTAATTTCTTTAGACTAAGTAATTACTTGTCTATAGATACACGTGTAAGAGTTAAAACGACATTGTAAACCTAACCTGAGACTAAAGTATCATGAATCATTACATTGTAAATGTTATTGTCTTCAGACTTTCATCAATTTACAATCATACTAAATTTATTATAAACTAACCGCGCTTAAATTTATCTCGTGACATAATTATGAGGTCTAAGGTTCAAGGCTGTGGGGCTCATATCATTGAGAGCGAGCCGGTTCCATAACTATATGTGCGCTAGAATCAGTTAAGGAAAAACATCGTAACGAAACCTCTGTCAAATAATATGTCACAAGTTTTAGAAAAACTTGTAGTATGATACGAAAGTGGAATGATATAGTGAAGCCTTTTTTACCTATGCGAATCCGTTAATCGTAGCCGCCGCCGACTACGATCCCCCCACCCCGACCCCTGCCGTCACCGCCGGCCGCGACATGTTCCCACCGATCCCCCCGATGCTTTGTCATCCCCTCTTTCCGCTCAGAATACGGGCGACGACGACGTAGTCGTAGATCCCCTCCCATAGCCGGCGGTTGACCGGTGCACTTAGTAGTGCACCCCGGCCCCCCACAGCGACTGTCCCAACTGAGGGCGCCTCTTCAAGACGCCCTCGAGTATGTCGCCCCTTGCCCTTCTGGCTCGAGTGTAGTGGTTGCACGCTCGCACTTAAGTCCGGTGAAGCCTGCCTGTGGGGGACTTGTGCCGTGCTGCGAAGAACCTGCTTGTGGGGAATCGCTCGCTCCTACTCCGACGCAGTGCTCACGACTTGGGCCACTTCACATCGTCGTCTTTCTCAGGGTGCTAGGGAAGACCTAGATTATTTTACTATGACCAAATACACCATGTTTTATCTTTGGGGAGAGTCAAGAGTCTCCGTTACCGGGTAGTGTGTATGATACAAACTATAAAAGTGGAGGAAGCGAGAGAGATGTATAAGGCAACAACCTTTTGGAACTCGGGCACTCTTTGGCTCTTTGCTTACCTGGCAACAGATCTGGCGTGGCATTATGGATGGATGTAAAATAATTTGTTTCCAGAATGGCGAGAGGTCTACCACCTGTCAAATGACGAGATCGCTTGTCTTAGTAGTCTAAGCTTAGGCGGCTTGGCTCGAATTTACGGACGGTTTGGTCCAGTTGTTCTTATCTCTACAACTTAAGATGTTCCAGCCACAAATCTTTGTATGATCCAGACATCGACATGTCCAACAAATAAATTCCTATAATCCAGTATTTCTATTTGGCATAAATACATTATCGACGGGCATGAAAGTTGCAAATTGCCATTTATTTTGTTTGGCATATGTAACTTAGTTTCTACGGGACCGTCGACATATTTATTTCAGGTCTGGGTGTTGGTGCATGGGATTTTCATGTTTGTAAAGGCTACCACGACACAGAAATAATTTCTAGTGTGGGGCTACGATTCTTCATTAAAAAAATAGCCATAGGTTCGATTTCCGCACAGGAAAAATTGCACATTTGTTCAAAAACACCGTCACGCCTACATTCCCCAAGGGGGGGTAGCAGAGGTGTACTAAGTACACCCACTTTTCGCCGACGATGTTAGGTCCCATGCAATAGGGGCGAGCCTATTGCCATATACCGGGCACAATTCCAGACTCCGGACTCATATTTGTCCGACCTAGGATTTGAACCCAGTACCTCGTGATCACCAAGCGATGCGCTTTGCCACTAGTCCAGCGAGGCAGTCTTTTGTTCAAATAATCATGAGTCTAGTAAATCAAAGTAGATTGAACTTAGAAATTAGAATAAATCGACGGTCCCATAGAACAAAGTTACATATGCCAACACAAAATGAACGGCATTTGCAACTTTCGTTCCCGTCGATAAGGTTATTTTTGCCAAATAGGAAATACTGGATTATATATGTCGGCAATACAATGTATTTAGGACTGATAATCCTTCCGTTGCTTTAGATTTATTTGGAACTAATAATTTTTATACTTACAAGAGACAAATCCACAAAATTCTCAAAGATGCGTAACTTGCATTAGATTCGTTTCTCTCGGTCAGTTTTTAAACTGAGGTAATTTGGTTACTCCTACTTTAATGTTTTACATGTTAGTTAACAATATTTTTGGCATGTAACTTTTCTCGTACATATTCATAACGCTTTCCGTAACACAAGTTGTTGGATTACAATTATATTCAGCATCAATAATCATAAGTTCTATCATGTCATGATTGTAATCTGTTTTGTGTTTGAATAAATAAATAAATAAAAATAAATTATAGAAATTAGTTCGTTGGACACGTCGAAATATAAATTTATTCTAAGAGATCAAACGATCTAGACAAAATGTACGTAACCCGTACTGACGATAATTCATAGCAATAGCAAAGAGGATGTCAAAAGACTCCTCCTACATACCTCAACGACTACCTATTTGGCTACTTTCTGTACAACTTGCGTCAGCAACTGAGGGGAACAATGTGCAATAAAATAATATTTTATAGTTGTCACTAACGTTTTTATAGGCTTCTGTTCGTTATGACGTCGTTGGTCTTTCAATGGGTCGTCAAACTTACCATGGGGTGGTAAGCTATAAGCATTTGGAGTTAGGGATGCCTTTTAGGCTTAGTTGTCCATTCGCACGAATTTTACTGGTGCAAACCGTCAGCTACAAAAAATAATATTTGTTTAGTACTCGATTCGCACGAAGACGATTTTTATTTCGTGCGAATTGTTACCTTCAAAAATATGTAAGTAGGTCATTCGAACACATTCTATTTCAAAGGAGTAAAAATTTAAATGTACAGTCGAGTGTATACCTCTCTATCTATATCTATCTATCTATAACCTCACGCCAGATCCCTTGCGGGGTAGGCAGAGAGTACAGAGTTCCAACAGGTTCTTTCCTTACATACCTCTCTGGCTTCCTCGACTCTCATAGTTTGTCTCATACACGCTCGCCGGTTACGGAGACTCTTGACTTTTCCATCAGATAAGACTCGGTTTATTTGGTCGTGGTAAGATAGTCTAGGTCTTCCCCGGTACCTGCATCCTTCCACTTTCACATTGTATATCTGTTTTGTCATTCTTTCCTCTGGCATTCTTTCTATATGCCCGAACCAACGGAGCATGCCCTTTCTCATTTTTACACCGATACTATCTTTCATACCTACTCGCTGTCTTACTATGCTGTTGCTAATGCGGTCGGTCAGCTTCACTCCGCACATCTTCCGCAGAGCTCGCATTTCTACCGCATTTATCCTACTTTCATTCTCCTTCTTACATACCCAGCTCTCGCTACCATATAACAGTGTTGGGACAAGAACTCCGTTATGTATGGCCAGCTGCGCCTTATGGCTTACGTGCCGGCTCCCGAGTAGCCTTCCCATCGCACCATTCACTCTGTTCCCTGCACTCACTCTTCTCTCTATGTCAGCGGTGTATTTCCCATCCTTACTGAAGGCGCATCCAAGATATACAAACTCATTCACTTGCTCCAGCACATCGTTACCAACCACAATCCTTACATTCGTTCTGGTTTCTTCCCTTTCAAAAACCATAATCTTGGTTTTCTTCACATTCAAGTGTAAGCCATTGATCATGCAGTCGTCTTTCATAACTGTGACTAGTGTTTGCAGATCAGTGGCTGTTGGCGCTATTAAAACCGCTTCATCTGCATAAAGTAGATGGTTTACCACTATGTCACCCATTTGTACACCTTCATTCATCGCTTTCAGTCTTTGGAGACTTTTGTCCAGATATATTATAAACAGTCTAGCGGACAACACGCAACCCTGCTTGACGCCGATTTTAACGTCAAACCAGGGTGACCTGTTACCACTCACCCGTACGCATGCCTTGCAGTCCACATAAGTGGACTGGACGGCTCGCAACAGAGTGCCATCTATACCATACTCTGGCAAAATGTCCCAAAGTCTCTTTCGCACAACTCTGTCAAATGCCTTCTCCAGATCTACAAAACCGCAGAAAACCTTCCGCCCCACTGCCAGATGCTTCTCTACGATGTTGCGGAGTGAGAAGACTTGATCCGAACATCCTCTTCCAGACCTGAAACCCCCTTGTGCCTCGCACAACATTCCATCGGACTTCACGCGCATTCTCCGTTCAATAATTTTACTGTACACCTTGGCTGCCAAGCTGATCAAACTGATGGCTCTGTAATTGGCGCAGTCATATTGTGAACCCTTGCCTTTATACAAGGGTACTATGACTGCGCGGCGCCAATCTGTAGGGACTCTACCGGTCCTCCAGCAAAGGTTTGCAAGGGCCCGGAAAGCGTCCCGGACGCAAGTTCCACCATATTTGATCATCTCGGCAGATATCATGTCTACTCCCGCAGCTTTACCGTTTTTCATACTTTCTATCGCCCATTCAACTTCTTCCATAGTGATGTCCTCCGTTGATTCTGGTGCCGCAATATCGCCTTTAGGCACGTCTGCGGCATCAGCATCCGGGTCATCTCCATACATTTCTCCAAAATATTCACTCCACCGGTTTAGCACAGCTTGTGTGTCTGCAAGAATGTCACCATCTTTAGATTTTATCCTTTCCATTCTGGAGCCTGACGAATCACCTCGAGCCTTTCTCACCTTGCTCCAAAAGAGTTTGGTGTTGTTCTCGAAGTTCTTCGCCAGCCTCTCCTCCTCAATCATACTGGCTCTTTCACGCTTTTCTTTCACTAAAGTTTTAGTGGCATTCTTGCATTGCCGGTATATTTCTTTCCTCATCTCTGTCATACTGGCATTCAGGTTCAAAGAAGATACATAGTCCTGCCACGCTTTCTTCTTACTTTCTACGGAGCTTTGCAACTCCGCATCCCACCATGCATCACCTTTTGCTGTAATATGCTTCTTTGAGCAACCACATACTTCTTTCGCGGCCAAACTCTCTTTCAGGCTATTCCAGCATTCATCTACATTTGAGTCCGAAGAGCCTGCTGTCAAAAGCTTGTCCCGGACTCTGTCTTCATACATTCTCCTCACGCTCTCATCTTGCAACTTTTCAACCTTTAATCTTTCAAGGTCTCCGAAGGAAATACGCTCTCGCCAGTGCCTCCACTTCCTGAACAGACCACTAAACCGCGCAACTACGAGATAGTGGTCTGATTCCAGAGTGGGGCCTCTATACGCACGCGTATCTTGTAGTTTGCTTCGGAGACGGTTATCTACCAGGATCAGATCTATCATGCTTTTTTGTTCATTCCTTCTCCACGTATACATATGTATGTCCTTATGCTGGAATATCATATTAGACACAAGGAGACCCCTTTCCAAACAAACATCTACAATGAGCTTACCTGCATCGTTGACTCTCTTATCACCATAAGGACCCAGAGCAGCGTCGCAAGTTTGCCGCCTGGTTCCTACCCATCCGTTCAGATCGCCACACAGAATCACCTTCTCGTTAGCCTCAGCCAAATCCAGAACTTCCCTGACATTATCCCAAAACTTCTCAAGGTCCTGGGGTGTCGACGAGCTTACGGGAGCATACGCTGCGACCAAAAATACTCTAGTGACACCCAGTTTTAAACGGACCCAGAGAAGTCTCGCATCGCACAGGCCATAATCTTTCACTCCAGAGGCCAGGCGACGGGACAGCAAGATACCACCCCCATGCTGGCACGACTGCTCTGCGGTACCCCAGACCACAGAGCCATCGTTCCATCAGGAAGATCACAGGTTTCACTGCCCCTCCGCTTAGTCTCTGTTACACACAGAGCATCCAGGCGTCTCTCTTTCATTACATCAATCACCTCATGCATCTTATCTTCCATACCACCTCTTACATTCCAAGTGCCTATTCGGCACTCTGCACCCCACGACTCGCCAGTTCGGGCCCGGCGTGATGGGTGGCGGCCCCCATCGCTGCTTCCACCTATATTCGTACCGACGGGGGCGGGCCGGTACGCGTCGCCTCGGGGGGACGCCCTAGCCCGCACTGCGGTACGTCTTCGGTCCAAGATTGCAGCCATAATGACTGGCAGGGGTCGCGACACAGAACACAGAAGCAAATGTATTATATTAATATTACAGTGAGATTTTATATTTAGCGTCACAAACTAGAAAGGTGAGAATTACCAATAGCGTTCAAACCTATTCAAATATTTTTAGCCCATTTAAGTTTGCCATCGACCGAAGCTGAACATGTTTACGTATATCGAATTTTGGTATTTTTTAAAGTTTTATATATAACTTTATTTGGTCATTGTAATATGTATTTTAATGATTTTTTCAAGCACTTGCTAGCATCCGTTTAAGCCTAAATTTGGGATACTTCAATGATGACAATGCGATATATCTTATCAAAAAGTACCCGGAAACATCTGTACTGCTATAATGATTACCAGGATGGTCCTTTAAAACAGATTTCACGACGTAAGACCTCCTACTCTGTTATGATGTCCTGGTACTTTGATTTTTAAAGACATAAAAATATATAAATAACACAAAAGATATCATTTTTTCTAAATCCGAGTTAGTTGTCGTTTCGCACGAATTGTGCGAATCGACAACTAACCCGCCTTTCGCAGTCAATAGAAGATATTGTTCAGAATTTTAATATCAAATGATAATGTGGATTAAATTAATAAGCGTTGGGGCGGTCTTTAGGGAGGCCTTTGTCTGATGATGATAGTTAATTAAACAGCATGATCCTGCAATGAGAGTGGAGGAAGCCAGAGAGGTATGTAAGGAAATAACCTGTTGGAAGTCTGTACTCTCTGCGTGCCCCGCAAGGGATCTGGCGTGATGATATAGATAGATGATCCTGCAAGGGATGTGGCGCATTGATATATATTCATTAAACAGAGTTTATTGTTATATTATATATTTGGATGTTTGTAACTCAATCATGTTTGAACTGTTACACGGATTTAGATAAAATTTGAAACACGTTCAGATTGCAAGTTGGAGTATTATCCTACTAATATTATAAATGCTCAAGTTTGTTTGTTTAGATGTTTGGTATTCAATCACGCAAAAACGGCTTAACGGATTTGGATGAAATATGACTAACAGATAGTTCATTACTTGGATTAACACACAGGATATATTTTTATCCTATATATATTTAAGAGTCTTTTCTAAAGTTAACGACGGATGAAGTCGCGGGCAGGAACTAGTATTATACAAGGTGTATCATAAATAACGGAACACCTCAGAAACCCCGGTTAGATAATTGCTTCACAAATTCCATACGAACACCAATTTTCCAAATTTAAAATTATTGAACAGGACGAATAGTACGTCGTGCGTCCTGTTGCTGCTGTGGCTGGTATGCGTCGTGAAGGAGAATTCAATGAAAGCCGAATAGTCTTGAAACAGTGCTCCACCCACCAGTTGTGACCCTCTTCGTGTAGAGTTTCTTCCTACATCTTCCAATGCCCAGTCGCTCGAACGTGTCTGGCGTGATTTTTCGCGCTCTTAAATTCTATTTGGTGTGTCACAACTAGTGGGCTTTGTACCGAGTGTATTATTCAAACAACCAATCAGAATGCAACTATCGCTATCCCTTTCGGGGTTGCACTCTTCTTACTATTGCTATCCCTTTCGGGGTTACACTCTTCTATTATCCTAGTGTTTATGCGCTAGGATTCTATGACATTATTATTACTAACTTAAATTACTTAATGTACTACAGTAACTTAATCTATTATAATCTATTTATACACATTATGCAGACGTCGTCCTGTACATTTCTCCCGCCGTGAACTGTCGGCTTCACTGACGGTTCATAAGTAAGTCTTCGTGGAGGGACGACGTCGGCAACACTATCAATTTCTTCGCTGGCCTCCGGAGAACTCCTCCCTTGGTGCGGACGTCCACCGCACGTACAATCCCATCCTCTCCAGGGAAGGTCCTTATTATCCTCCCAAGAGGCCACATGTTCCTGGGGAGTACGTTGTCAACAATGAGGACGATGTCCTCCTCTTTCAGGGCGGCGCCGCGTCCATGGGGCTCCCGCCGGTACTGAAGTCCAGGTAAGTACTCCCTTATCCATCGTTCCCAGAACATGTCCGCGAGTCTCTGTGCCGCTTTCCAATGGGTGCGGCCGATGAGGTCAGTGTCAGTGAAGGTTCCTGGTGTCGGGTTGCGCGCTGGGCCGTAGAGCAGAAAGTGGTTCGGTGTCAGCGCCTCTGGGTCCTCAGGGTCGACGGGTACGTGAGTGAGCGGTCGATTGTTTACTGTAAACTCGACCTCCGCCAGCAGTGTGGTGAGAACCTCTTCTGTCGGGTGCCTCTCCGTCAGGATCGCGTATAGGGCCGTCTTCACACTGCGCACCAGTCTTTCCCATGCGCCACCCATGAACGGGGCGCCGGGGGGAATAAAGCGCCAGCTGATGGTTCTTCTCGTGGCCTCTTCCCGGGTGGCGTTGTCCAGCGCCTCCCGTAGCTCTCTGTCGGCGCCGCGGAGATTGGTCCCGTTGTCCGACCATATTTCAGTCGGACAGCCGCGGCGGGCGATGAATCGTCGTAGGGCCATCGCAGCTGACTCGGTGTTGAGTGATGCGGCGACTTCCAGGTGTACGGCGCGTGAAGTCAGGCAGGTGAAGAGGGCTACGTAGCGCTTCTGTGTGCCCCGACCCACTGTCACAGTCAGAGGTCCGAAATAGTCGATGCCGGTGTACGTGAAGGCCCTCTGATGGTGAGCCAGTCTGCAGGGCGGCAAGTTCCCGGTGCTCGGCTCTGGAGGCGCGTCTCTTCTTCGGCGACAGCTGTAGCACTTGTGTATGACCATCCGGGCTACAGTACGTAATCGAGTTATCCAATACCTTGCTCGACACTCGTTGATGGTCGCCTCTACTCCGGCATGGTGCAGCTGTCGGTGTACGTGCTCGATGTACAGGCGGGTGACGCGATGATCTCCGTCCAGCACTGCGGGGCACCGTAGCTCGTCGCTGATGTCCGGCGTCGCACTTATTCGCGACCTGATTTTTATCACTCCACTGATAATCTGCGCTGATAAGGGGCGGAGGCGGCCCTTCGATAGTCTATCACTATTACTCAGTTCGCTATGATACGAGTCGTGTTGTACTACACGCACTAACAACGCCTCCGCTCTTATCAATAGTTCTGCACTGAGCGGTGAACATTTGACACTGTCCTTATCACCAAACTTAATTCTACACTTATCGCTACGCGTATTCCTATTCTTAACACTATTCCATTGTGGGTCCTTTTCACGATTCCTAGCCTGTCTCTTATAGTTCACTGATTGTCTATTCACACTGCACAGGTCGATGAACTGCAGCACGCGCGCCGTCGCTCGTAGCAGGCGCTCCCACGTAGAGAAGCGCGCTGGATCCGGAACAGCTGATCGCGGTGAGACGGGCCGTTGCTCGGTGATGTTGTGTGTCCGCTCCTCGCCCGTCGCTGCGTCGAGTGTCGGTCGCTCCGCCGGCCATGTTGATGGGTGCTCGCGCAGGAACTCGGGCCCAAGGAACCATCGGTGATGAGAGCCGATGTCCCTGGGTACTTCGCGCGTCGCGTCGTCGGCCACGTTTAGCTTCGTGGGCACCCACCTCCAATCACTTATGGCGCTGTTCTCTTCTATCGCGGCGATGCGATGTGCGACGAACGGGCGGTAGGATCGCGCGCCCGTCTTCAGCCACGTCATGACGGTACGGCTGTCCGTCCAGTAGGTCACTGCGCTTGGCTTCTTGTCGTGTTCCTCGATGATAGTCGCGCCCAGGCGACTACCCAGTACGGCGGCTTGCAGTTCGAGTCTCGGGATCGATGTGAGCTTGAGCGGTGCCACCTTCGCCTTCGCCGCCACGAGGGTTATATGTACCTCGCCGTCGCTCGTGGTGGCTCTCCAGTACGCCGCTGTCGCGTAGGCTGACTCGCTCGCGTCCACGAACACGTGCAACTCGAGCGTCTCGGCGTGCGTGTACCCGTGGTAGCATCGTGGTATCTTCAGGTCTCGCAGACTCCGCAGGTGTTGGGTCCACTCGACCCACTGTTGTGCTAGGTCATCGTCGATGTTGTCGTCCCATCCTGTGCCGCGCCGCCATATCTCCTGCAGTATCTGCTTGGCCCGTATGGTGATGGGCGAAGCGATTCCGAGCGGGTCAAACAGAGACATCAGTATGCGGAGTGTCTCCCGCTTCGTCGGCGTCGGTTTGTCGAGTATGCCCGGGGGGAGGCGCGCCAGGTCAAGGTTGAACCCGATGTCGTCGGTGTCCGGCCTCCACTCTAACCCAAGCACTCGTTCTGTCTTCCTTTCTTCATTAATTCCGATCGCCCGCTGTGTCGCGCCCGGTTCGAGAGTCTGTAGTACCGCCGTGGAGTTAGACGACCATTGTCTCAGCTCATAGTGCGCCGCCCGATGTATCTCGTCGATCTGTTTTGAGATGTTGATGGCGCTGTCTTCGTCGTCGAAGCTGTGTAACAAGTCGTCGACATAGTGATTGCGAACGATGGCGCGGCTCGCTTCTGGATGGGTGTCCCTATACTTCTCTGCGTTGTGATTCTTCACGTAGATTGCGATGGACGGTGAACATGTGGCCCCGAAGATGAGTGACGTCATCCTGTACTCTTCGGGCGGGTGTTCATCGCGCCGATCGCCGCGCCACAAGTACCGCAGCGCGTCTCTGTCTTCTGTCTTGATTTTTATCTGCATGAACATCTCCTTGATGTCGGCAGACACGGCTATTCTGTGCTGTCGGAACCTCATGAGGACGCCGGGGAGTGACTGCAGCAAGTCGGGACCCGTCAATAAATGGTCATTGAGTGACACTCCTTTCGTCTTAGCGGCGGCGTCGTGGACTATTCGCACTTTGTTCGGTTTCAATGCGTTCAGTACTGCAAAGTGCGGGAGGTACCACGTTCGATTCTCAGTTCTATCTTTCGGTGCGGGCTCGGCGTATCCCTTCTGGATAAGTGCGTCCATCTGTTCTGTGTACTTCGTTTTCAGAGTCGAATCGCGGTCAATCTTCTTTTCTATGTTGTGTAAACGCTTCAGTGTATTTTCATAATTCTCATCTTAATAGTGTCGGTTTTCCACAGTAGAGGGGCTTCATATCTCCCGCCGCTGTCGATACGGACTTCTTTGTCGAGCTTGTCAAGCGCGCGTTGATCTGGGCTGTTCTTCGGGTTTCTGGGCTCGACGAAGAGTGACTCGAGTGCGAAGTAGTGTCTCAGCTGATCGTCCATGTCTTCGCTTTCGCTCTTGTCCGCGATGAAGTTGACTTTGTGCGCATCTTGTACAGTGAGTCGTGAGCGCGCGCCGTGTAATACCCAGCCGAGAGGAGTCCGGGAGGCAACGGGTTGGTGTCGTTGTCCCCGGCGTACCTCCGACGTCACTAGCAGGTGCCAATTGTCTTGGCCGATGAGTATCTGGGGTTTCGCTCGTCTGTAGGTGATATCGCTTTCTATTTCCCGCAGATGCTGGCAATCAGCGATGTCTTGCGCGGTGACGGCTTGTGGTGACAACTTCATATTTTCAATGGTGCGCGCTTGAATCCGATGTGCGCGCTGGGACGTACCTCTCAACGTCAGCTGGACCCGACGGGAGTTCGATGACCGGACGTTACAATCGCCGATCGCCTCGATGTGCAGTGACTCGCGGGGGCCGCGCGCGCCTGTCTGGTTGGCGAGTTCGGCGTCGATGAGCGTCACTGTTGACCCGTCGTCGAGGAGGGCGTAAGTGTCTACTCCTCCCGCCGGTCCGGAAATGTGTACCGGCACTATTTTTAGGTACGACGCGAAGCCTCTTGTCCACGTTGACGCGACTGTCTGCTTCTCCGCGTTGTCGTCTTCGGCGACCCTTTCGCTTTTGACGTGGTGAAGCAGTCTGTGGTGCGAGTATTTGCACCCGTCGGTGTCGCAAGTGATCCTCTTGCAGTGATGACTCTTCGTTCTGAAGCGTAGACACGCGAAGCATAGTCTTCGTGCCTTCGCGATATCCCATCTGTCGTTGACCGCCGACTCAATGAATTTCTTGCACTTGGTTACCTCGTGCTCTGTGTCGTGACACGCCGCGCATTTTTCTTTCCTTGGGCTCGATACAGCGGTGCTATAAGTCTTGTTAGTCTGTCTTCTGTTCGCTGTATGTTCCCGTTCGGGTGTCACGTGTTCGGGAGGTGCGTAGCGCCCGTACCTGTCGGCCTCCCTACTGAGGAAATCAGAGAGCCTCAGTAGGTCGGGTTCTTCTGTCTGTTCTTCCGCTGCGTAGTCGAACCATCTATACTTGAGCGCCGGTGTGAACTTTTCAATGGTCGTCTTGACAGCCTCCGGGTTGTACAGGTACGCCACGCGGTTGAGTGCGCGTAGCGTCGCGACGACGTTCATCACCCGCGTGGCGAACACGCAGATGTCTCTCGGGTTGTCGCTGAGTCGGGGCAGCGCGCGCAGGCGTTCTAGTTCGCCCAGCGCGATGCAATCTGGTCGGCCGAAGCGTGCTTCGAGCGCCCGGAGTATGTCTGCTGTCTTGGCGTTGTATATGAGTAAGTTCTCGACGGCTTCTTTAGCTTTACCTTTTAGCGCTCTTCGTAGTCTCGCGACGTTCTCTGTGTCCGTGAAGCTCGGCGCAGATTCCTCATAAGCAGCTTTGAAGGTGAGCCACTCTTGGTGTGACCCACTGAAGTACGGCAACTCAGTAGCGAAGCGGTGGTGCGGGGTGCTCCCGGACCGGGCGGCGAGGGTGATTGCGGACGCCAGCTCACGGAAGTCGATTTGCTGTGGCGGCGTCGCGACTGTCGTTTCTTCGACACGGCGATGGGTGGTGGCTGGATCGGTGCAGGGGGCAACGGCGTTGTCGCCCGCGGCGCTGCATCGATGGTGCGCCCCACGTCTATGTCGTGTGGCCTGTCGGCGATGGCCAGGACGTGAGGTCGCGAGTCGTTCAGCCAGCTCCCGACTCTTTTCTCTGTTTCTTGGTCATCTGATATGCACGTGTCTGCGTCACTCTCGCTTTCTTCATCTTCGGCTTCGATTCGTGATATTTTCGCGGCTGCTAATTGGACTTGCAATTCTAGTAGCTCCTCCTTGGCGCGGGCGAGCTTCGATCTTCGTGTCCTTGTTGAGAGCGTCTTCTTTGTGCCAGTCCTCTTGGACACTGGCTTTTTAGTTTTCTCCGTCGCGGAAGTGTCTGCCGTGGCGGTTGTTTCCGTCACGACAGTAGATTCTGTCGTGGCGGTCGACTCTGACGTGGCGGTCGACTCTGTCGCTGTAGTCGACCCCGACGATTCGGCGACTGGGGCCGATGCTGGTCTACTGGTGGTGGAGCGTGTGACTGGCATGTTTCTTTTTTCTATTTTCTTCCTTTTTCAGCTTGATTCTTCTATTTTCTCTTGCGTCTTCTATATTCTCTTGACGACGATAATCCGGCTTCCGAAGGACCAAATGAACAGGACGAATAGTACGTCGTGCGTCCTGTTGCTGCTGTGGCTGGTATGCGTCGTGAAGGAGAATTCAATGAAAGCCGAATAGTCTTGAAACAGTGCTCCACCCACCAGTTGTGACCCTCTTCGTGTAGAGTTTCTTCCTACATCTTCCAATGCCCAGTCGCTCGAACGTGTCTGGCTGGCGTAGTCTTCGCACACACCCGCAAGGGTGTGGGGAGTCGGCATCGGGGCAACGGCCCCCTGGCCGAGGTGGCTGTCGCCGGCCATAAATATGGTCGGGTCATTGAGGCGGGACAATGTCCCTTGAAGGGGCGGAGACCCGTGGATCCCGCGGGGGGGGCCATCAGAGTGTGTTCACGCCGCACTCCGCGACCAACCCTGCCCGGTGGAACCTATGGCGAACCATAGGAAGCCAGACAAAGCGATCAGCAGGAGGCGGCGACTTCTCGAGGCCCCTCTTCTTATTTCGCCCGGTAGTGCGGTACAACACCGCTAGGGAGACCTAGCGGGCGATCAAACACCACCGGGCCGTGTCTGGATGTTGCAGGGTTGTGTCGTGGCCGCGCATGCGCTCGAGCCCCAGCGGCGGGCTATCGGAGCGAACTTGCAGTGGGCGGCGGGAGTCAGTCCGGTGCGGGCCTCATGGGGTCCGGGTCCGGGATTTGGCAATAGCGGTTTGGCAGTAGCCCTCGACAATTGGGCGAGGATCCTCTCCTGCCCGGAGGGCGTCTATGACCTCTTCTAGGACGTCTAGTGCCTCCTTGAGTTGGTCGGCAAATGTGGCACCCCCCCTGTTTGGGTGGGGAGTGGAGTCGGGTTTTTCTTGGGCTGGCTTAGCAGCCTTGGCCCTGGTTGGCGCTCTCGGGGGCATCGGTGCATCAAAATGTACCGTGGGCGGCACGCCGGGCGTCTCGGTCATGGAGGGTGGCTGAGCGCGGTTGGTCCTGCGTCTCCTCCTCCTCCTCCTCTTCTTCTGCGTACTCCTCTCCTTGGGGTCATTCGCAGGCGCCATTAGGGTGGCTCCTCGGGCTGTCTGTGCGAGCTCAGTGGGAGCGGGGCCTCTTCCGCCCTCACTTCGTTCTCTCCCACTGATGGCCACCGTGCCTGCCGTCTTGTTCCTGGCCTCCTTCCGGAAGACGGGGCATTTTTTATGGTTAGCTGGATGGGGGCCACCGCAGTTTACGCAGGTGGCCGGTTCTTCTCTGGGGCGCTCGCACTCTCTGGCGGGGTGTTCACCACCGCAGCGCACACATGCCAGCCTTCTGTGGCAATGGTGGCTAGAGTGCCGGAATTTCTGGCATCTATGGCATTGGGCGGGGCCTTGCTTGCCCCGCCAGGCCTCAATCTTGACGCCGGGCATGCAGAGCAGTTCCTCTACCTCATAGATGCCCGGCGTGAGGTCCGGTGTGCGCTTTAAGATTGCGAGGAAGATGCACCCTGGTCTTCCTCGCCTTGCCCGGATCTGGCGCACGTATTCGGGCTCAAAGCCGATATCGGTGAGCTCCGCCAGGATATCATTGGGGTCGGTGTTCATCGGTAGACCCCGGATTGCCACCTTTAGGCTCTTCTCCGTCGGGAGAGAGTACGAGAACCAGGCGATATTCTCGTTCTTCTCTAGGACGTAGAGGTATGACTGTATCACCCGGTATTCATTATCGGACCGGGGTGAGAAACGCACGCCTTGTCCATGGGGGCGTGCGTTGGGTGCGTGGCCGAGCGAGTTCTTCAACGTCCTGAAGTGCTTCGGCCAGTTCGGTAGCCGCTCAACAATGAGGGGCGGGTACCTCGCCTGGTTCTTCGGCGTCTTGTCCGCTACTGTTTCAGCCTCTGCTTCTCGGGAGGCGGGGCGAGGTGCGCGGGGGTTTCGGGCTACATCGGCGTAGCGTCGTGGAGTGGTGCTGGGCGGGGCTGTGCGGAGTCGTTTGGTCTCTTCAAAAACCCCCTCTTCCAGCTCGTCATCCGAGAAATCGCGTGGTCTTCGGATGGGGCCCGGCAGTGGGCGCACGAACTCGCTGACGTCCATGTCGCTCGACGCAAGAGATGCGGAGGACAGGTTGAAGCGGTCGCGCGTGGCGGGCGTGAGGAGTGCGGACGGCGCAGGCGATGCGGGTGCAGAGGTGCGCGGTTCAGGAGAGGGTGTGTGCAGCGGCGGCATCGATCTGCCGGCTGGCGGTTTCTGCGGGCCGGTATGCCTGACGGACACGCTCGACCCTACCGACGACGTTAGGGGAGCCCGGCGAGCGGCGGCGCGTGGCGCAGCATATGCTGCGGGCGCGGCGATGGCACGAGAGGTAGACGGGCGTGCATTGACACGAGAGGTTGAGGGGCGCGCATCGGCACTTTTCCCGGCACTCGCGGTACTTTTCGCGGCACTCGCGACGGTCGGTCTCATCGCACCAGCCTTCGGCGTTGGAGGCTGTGCGGGGCGGGACGCGGTCACACTCGCGGACGCGGTCACACTCGCGGACGCGGTCTGCGCACGGGCGACAGTCGCGAACGGGGGACGCGCGGTTGGAGTGGTGCGGCTATAGGCCGTGCTGGGACGCGGCGGTGACGCAGGAGGAGAGGCGGGTGAGTCGGTCTTCGGCCTGCTTCGCCAGTCGGACAGGTCCGACATGGAGCGGGAGCCCTGGGTTGACCTCATGGCCAAACCGTGGCGGGCCCTGAAAAGGGCCTTTTAAGTGGCTGCAATCTGGAACGCGGCCTTCCGTGATCCTAAGCGGCAAGCGGTCTTCTCCGTGTCATCTGATGGAACGGGTGCGACGGTCTTCGACGAAGAACGGCGCGTGTTGTGGTGGATCCGAACGGTGTTGGTCTGTAACGTAGGCGCGCGTAGCGAATCCACGTGTCTGGCGTGATTTTTCGCGCTCTTAAATTCTATTTGGTGTGTCACAACTAGTGGGCTTTGTACCGAGTGTATTATTCAAACAACCAATCAGAATGCAACTATCGCTATCCCTTTCGGGGTTGCACTCTTCTTACTATTGCTATCCCTTTCGGGGTTACACTCTTCTATTATCCTAGTGTTTATGCGCTAGGATTCTATGACATTATTATTTCTAACTTAAATTACTTAATGTACTACAGTAACTTAATCTATTATAATCTATTTATACACATTATGCAGACGTCGTCCTGTACAATTATGGACCCCTTTTTTACGCACTTTTATACCCCAATTAACGATGAAACTTGTACGTGTATGAGCGATGCGAATTGAGAAATATGTTCTAGAAATGCATTTGAAATCTCCGTAATGCTTTGAATAAAAAAAAATATTATAGCGCCCTAAGGGAGGAACAGCATCTTTTGCAAATTGAAAAAAAATGTATATACATTAAAAATAGTTGGAATCAATTCCGTTATCGATTTAGAACAGCTACTTTCAGGTCTTGCGTTTATTATGTTACACTTTGTATATAAATTTGGCTCAAAAATATCACGAGGGCTCTGCCGAGGTGGAAATTAATCTATCTATATCGTCACGCCAGATCCCTTGCGGGGTAGGCAAAGAGTGCAGAGTTCCAACAGGATCTTTCCTTACATACTTCTTTGGCTTCCTCCACTTTCATAGTTCGTCTCATGCACGCTCGCCGGTTACGGAGACTCTTGACTTGTCCTTCAGATAAAACTCGGTCTATTTGGTCCTGGTTAGATAGTCTACATCCTTTCACTTTCGCATTGTATATATGTAAATAATATGTATGTAAGTATCTACTAAATAAAGTAACTTTAACAATGACAAATAAAAATTATATTCTGCTCAATTTTATCAGATAATCCGAGCGATGAAGCAACCAAGTCGAATTTGTAATATAAATTATTATTTTATGGAAATTAATGCAAATACTTTACCAAAACGCATTGTACTAAATTTACGAGTTCGTCGTTAATTTTGTTACATGTACAAACTGACAAGCAAGAACTTATATTAACAATTCTTTTTTTTTTACACCGTCACGCCTATATTCCCTAGAGGGGGTGGCAGAGGTGTACTGAGTACACCCACGTTTCGCCCACGATGTTAGGTCCCATGTAATAGGGGGCGAGCCTATTGCCTATATACCGGGCACAATTCCAGACTCCGGACTCATACTGGGAATTTTTCGTTAGAAAAACTACATTTGTCCGACCTAGGATTTGAACCCAGGACCTCGTGATCACAAAGCGATGCGCTTTGCCACCAGGACAACGAGGCAGTCACACAAATTTATAATAAAATAATAAATTATTTTTTATTATATCTATTTTTAGTTTCGTGTGAGAATCGAAACCAAGTAATTTTGGCCCCTTACCTCGCACCATTTTTTCCTTAATTTGCTTTTTCAGGCCAGTCTCTTAAAAAGGTGTTCAGTTCATTCCGCCCTCTCCGTCTACCTACCTAGTTGTTATTTTGGCGATTGGTCGCCATGCAGCAGAAATGTTCGGTCCAGTCCCACTTAATTATGGCGCCTTTTTAACTGACGTGTCGTGTGAATCTGCGTCATGTAAAGAAAAAAAATCTGTTTGTCATTCAACAACATCTGTTCAAATAGGTAACCGCAAAGCCAACGAGATTTTTGTGTTGGCTGAGGGGTTTTACAGCTTCACCGGATAAGAGGGCGAGCGTGCATCAACTACGCTCTAGCCGTAAGGCCGTGTCGTGTGTGAGTGATGTACGCTGTTGGCCGCGAGGCCTTTACAGCTTCACCGGACTTAAGGGCGAGCGTGTAACCACTACGCTCGAGCCAGAAGGGCAAGAGCGGACATACTCGGGGGCGCCTTGAAGAGGCGGCTTCGGTTGGGACAGTCGCTGCGGGCTAGCCGAAAGGGCAAAGGGGCAACTAGTTCAAGGTCGGCTTAAGAAGGAACGCCCTTGGCTGAGGGGCTCGCTATTGTGAGGGCATATATTAGGTGTCTCGCCGTGGGGCTCTGCACCGGTCGGCGCGCAAGGGTATTCTGACCTCGTCAGCGAGGTCGTTGTCTGATCCTGTGTGCGGTATCCGTATCCGAAAAGAGGGAAGTGAGGGCATCAGAAAGGGGAAATTAGAGTTATGGGTATATCAAAGTGTTAATTTTATTGATTGAAAACTCAGTGATTTTTATTTGTGATATGTGAAAATTTTTAGGGAAATATTTTAAATTCTATGAGATTCTATCAAATCTTACATGATTGATGTTAAGGACTAGCAAGAGCAGTGCCATAATTAAATCTCGCATGCTTTGTCACGGTGATTGGACCCGATTTTGCGCTTTTCCGCAACCTACGGGCAGTGTTGGGCAAAAATCAATTGATTAAACAATTGACAATTAACAATTGATCAATTGTAATTGCATTGTTATGCAATTAACAATTGATCAATTGTAATTGCAATGTTTTGCAATTAACAATCGATCAATTGTAATTGCAAAACATTGCAATTACAATTGATCAATTGTTAATCGTTTTATGCACATTTACGATTAAACAATTAACAATTAATCATCAAAAAACCGTCGGCGCAATGTAGGTGTTAAAAGCTCACTTAACGTTGGCGCCATGTGGGATTGTACAATGTACACTTCTGTCTGGTGTTGTAAGGCTTGAATCGGGAGTACGATGCTTGAGTGAAAGCTTGCCTTCTAAAAAGACTCAAGACAAAACAAGACACAATCATCTATGAGATTTTAGGGGATGGTGATAACTAAAATGGCGTTAATTTTTGGATCAAAGATGGCGGTCGCGACTTCTTATGAATATTCAATATGAGCATCGTTTTTGGGGTTTAAGAGTATGCTGATTATAAATATGGGTTGATTACGAACAAACTAAACACGAACGAACGAACGAACACTATATTCGTTATCAGCACCCCCAAAACCCCAAAAATGATATCCATATTAATTTAACACCAATATCAATTTACTTGTACTTGTCAGTATCAATCTAACCAGCCTAAACACGAGGGGTTTTGTCCAGTTCACATGTTTCTATGGCCACCTTCCAACTTCATCATCAGACCAACCCCATGGTACCATATTATTGTATTGTTACCGAATTTACATACGTATGCCAATTTCAGCTGATTTGGATACCGTAAGTACTTGAAAAAAGGATCAGAAGAGTTGATCCGGAAAGACAGACAGACATACGAACAGTGAAGGTTAAATGAAAGTTTGTAAAAAATTAAGTATTTCTATTTCGTCCCTATAAGAATTGAATATTTTACAAGTTCCAGTTCCATATAAAAGCATTCGACATTCGTTCAATACACTGCACCCCTCTGCCAACCCCCCGTGCTATCAATATGTTTGTTTATAAATAAGTACCTAAACTTTAAAGAAACGCGCGCGCAATCGTCGCCTTTCGGCAGCGGCACGAACCGACAAGTGCGCGCGCGTCAGTAGTAGGGTTGCCACCTATTATTTGAGCAAAAAAAGTACATTGGTTTTTAAAGCAAGGCAAAAAAATACATTGTTTCTAAATAAAATATTATTTATTTCACTTTACTATTTTGTTTTATTACTTTTAGAACTTTTCAATCACTATTATCATTGCTAAACACCTTCACAGCATGTTAACAGTCTATGATAATTTAAATAGATTGGAGAAAGAATTTAAAAGTGCTTATAGTATTTACTATTTTCTTTAAGTTAGCGAAGTTGTACATGTAACAATGTTTTTTTCTTAAATCTAGCTTACCATATATTCGGATTCTAACACCAGACATCATTCGCTTTAAATAAAACTATTTTTTTCGGATTTTATCGCGGTTTATTTTTGATTTTTAAGTTCCCGACGTTAAATAACCGTTATAAACCGCGATAGAATCAGAAAAAATAGTTTTATTTCATGTGTAATATTCGTGTAAATCTAAGAACTCAGTATCATTCACTTCGCTTTTAATGCGATCAATTATTTTCTTTTTAATGATTTATGTAAAATGAATGTTAAAAAATCTTTTTTCGCGTACTTTACAGTTCTCATAAAGTATGAAGTATACTTACCCTAAATAACGTACAATACGTACTTTAGAATAAACTATGGGTGGCAACCCTAGATACTCGTCGCCTTTCGGCACCGACACGAGCCGACAAAGTGCACGTGCGTAGGTAGGTAAAGTCGGTCGGTAGTGGTCGGTCACACCACATACATCTATCCAGTAACTCATCTAAGCCGTTTTAGTGGCATAATTACACTCCCGTCAGAACGCTGTTAAGTTTAGCACCTTTTATTGGATTTACTTTTTGTCATTTATTAAAACTAATCTACTGCAGTGGTTATAAGCCTGTATTTTTTCGATATGAGTGCAGAGTAATACAATTTAACATAGACATTGTGCAATAACAGCATAATGAAAACGTTTATAATTTTAATTTTTATGCTCAAAAATATGTTATTTACCTTTATTGCAAATTGTTTCTAGAAACTCGTTTTCTCCTTTTACGAATAAGTATTCTCATTATACATAAGTATTCTCGTATCTCATTCTTATTGAGAGTTTTTATGATAGATTACTCGGAAACTGTATATAAGTTAAAACCGATATATGTTAAAAACCACATGAGTTACTAAATATCAATTTGGCGATTCGAGTGGCCATTATTTTAATTCTAATAATAGATACATATTGAGAAACCATACAAGCCCTCATGTATCGATTTTGATAGCAATAAGCAAATAGCGATGTAGTAACTAATAAGTTTAAAGTGGTCATTTTATTTTAAATATTAAGGCCTAATAGCACAAAAAGCCAAAATATTTAAATTTGTATTAATTTTCTATCTATATTGTCACGCCAGATCCCTTGTGGGGTAGGCAGAGAGTAAAGAGTTCGAACAGGTTATTTCTTCACAGAACGTTCTAATGTTAGTTGTAAAAAAAGCGTCCGTCTCGGACGTGCATGCCACCGCGGCTTATTACATGCGAAAAACTATCGAGAAGGCGTGTAGAGCGTGCGTCTGTGTGCGTGAGTTTGATTCGGACCGTAAGTACCAAGATGTTTTACTGTGTTATAGTACACTGTGGTAGGGCACACCACATACCCCGCCTACATATTGTCATAACTTTTTTCGGAGTGCAAAGTATCGCCTACATTTCAACACGATCCCACATCAGAGTACTTTTGTGTGTGTACTTATAGTAGTAGGTATTTAAACTTACGAATTTTCTATTAAGTATATTCGCATATTTCAACGAATATTTCCACCCTTTTTGGAAATTATAGTCATTATGGATAAAAAAGAATATAGTTATATGTCAGATAACACGTCGGATACGGACATCAATGAAGAGTTAGATCGAGATGGGCAGTCTTTAGGGCCGAGCTCAATCACGTCAATATCTTCACCCCCGCGTCTTGCACTTGCACATTCACAGTTCTGTGTACTAAATGCTCGCCTTTCACTACTAAAATCAGAGGATTCGACAACTGTACGTCCAATTTTCTGAGTCACCTCAAACGGAAACATGGATAACATTGTGTAAATGAATATAAAAGATACATAAAAACAAAGAAAAATAACAAAAAAGGTGCAAAAATTCCATAAAAATTTACCGACAAGGGGCTTAAGAAACGTTGAAGAGATCCAGCCACATACACAAGAAAAATTTGCACAAAATATGATAAACTATAAGCCCCAAAAATGAAACCCGCATCGATTTAACTCCAAAAGTCGCGTCCGCCATCTCGGTTTTAAATGTTAACATATTCGTTATCAGCATCCCCTAAACTCCCAAAAGTGACACCTATATTGATTTTACATCAAGAATTACGTCCGCTGTCTTGGATTTTTAAATAACGTTATATTTCTACTCAGCATCCCTTAAAACCCTAAAAGTGACACCCATATTGATTATATTTCAAAAGTCGCGTCCGCCATCCTGAATCCAGAAACTAACGCCATATTCTTAATCAACATCCCCTAAAACCTCGAAATCGATATCCATATCGATTTTCATAAAAAGTCGCGTCCGCCATCTCGGATTTTAAAATTATCGGTATATTTGTTATCAGCATAACGTAAGCCCTCTCAGTTGGAGAGGAGGCCCGTGCCCAGCAGTGGAACAGTTTATTAACAGGGCTAATATTATTATAACCTAAACCCTGAAATCGATACCCATATAGATTTTCATAAAAAGTCGCGTCCGCCATCTTGGATCCAGAAACTAACGCCATATTCGTAATCAGCATCCCCTTAAACCCCGAAATCGATACCCATATTGATTTACATAAAAAGTCCCGTCCGCCATCTTGGATTTTAAAATTAACTTTAAATTTGTTATCAGCATCCCCTAAAACCCCAAAGTCCATACCCATATTGATTTTCATAAAAAGTCGCGGCCGCCATCTTGGATTTTAAAATTAACATTATTTTCGTTATTAACATCCCTCAAAACCATAAAAGTGACACGCATATTGATTTTGTTACAAAAGTCACGTCCGCCATCTTAGATCCAGAAATTAACGTCATATTCGTAATCAGCATGACCTAATATCCCAAATGTGACACCCATATTGATTTAACTTCAAAAGTCGCGTCCGACATCTTAGATCCAAAAATTCACGCCATATTCGCAATCTTTATTCCCGAAACCCCAAAAGTGACACCCATTTTACTTCAAAAGTCACGTCCGCCATCTTGGATGTGTTTAAAATATATTCTGTCGTGTGTTTAATTGTTAATTGTTTAATCGTAAACATGCAAAAAACGATTAACAATTGATCAATGGTAATTGCAACGTTTTACAATTACCATTGTTCAATTGTTAATTGTGAAAACCTACAATTAACAATTAATTTTTCAATCGTCAATTGCAATTGATGTTTTCTGCGATTGAAATTTCAATTGTTTGATCCTACAATTGAACAATTAAACAATTAGTGCCCAACACTGCCTACGGGTTAAACTTCCTTGAGATCGGCACTGCAATAAATATTCTCACCTCGGTATCCAATTTAGTGCAGTAAGAAGCGGTTATTATATAATAATAATATGGTGAAAATATCATGGTCAGTATTCTGCCATGACGTCGGAATTGCCTTGACATTTGTTCTCACTTAACAGTTCGATTGCCAGTGGCGTCCGATACGAACAATTTTAACAACCTAAAATCTTGCACAAAAAAACCTCAGTGCCTTAAGACTAAAGTTTTTAGTCAATGTGTGTTGCCAGCGATGACATACGGATCAGAGACGTGGTCTCTTACGCTCATAAAAAAGCTCAGAGTTGCTCCGCGAGCTATGGAAAGAGCTATGCTTGGCGTTTCTCTACGTGATCGAATCAGGAATGAGGAGATTCGTAGACGAACCAAAGTAACCCACATAGCCCTCAGGATTAGCAAGCTGAAGTGGCAATGGGCGGGCCACATAGCGCGAAGATCGGACGAGTGGAGACCACGTATTGGAAAGCGCAGCGTAGGGCGACCGCCTCCTAGATGGACCGACGATCTTGTGAAAATGGCAGGAAGTCGTTGGATACAGGTGGCATCTGACCGGTTACGCTGGAAAGCGTTGGTATGCCTAGCCTATGATCAGCATTGGACAATTATAGGCTGAGATGATGATGATGAACCTGAAATCTTACTCAAGTACCTCTACCATGAGTTTAGGCCACGAATCTAATACGTAGAAGAGTCGGCCTAAGCTACCGTATACTGTTAACTTACCTAAGTTATCAGCGCTACTCGTTCCGTTCACCTATAACCTATACCTATTAAATATTTTACTATTTTGATTAAAAATGAAACGCTAAAAATAATTCTTCGTAATTACTTCGTGGTTTAGGCATCGAAAATTTAATAAATGACATTATTTTTCATTCATTGCACCCACTTACGCGCTACTTTTCTACAAAATGCTTGCTTAAATCATACTTGATATGAAATTGCACATTGATCCGATGTCACCGTTTAGCAGACCGATCATAATATATTATTCACTTCAGTAGCAAACCATATCAACTGGAATGCTACTTGATACTAGTTCTTAGTGCATAATACACCTCTAATATATCTTCCCTTTCCCATCCTATCAGCTGCGACATATTCTCACCGACCCTCCCGATGCTCTTACTTCCCTTCTTTCGAATACAGATAACCGCACACACGATCAGACACCGACCTCGCCGGCGAGATCGAAGAATCCCTTGCCCACCTGCCGGTGCAGAGCACCACGGCGAGACACCTAGTATTTGCTCTCCCCTATAGCGACTGCCCAAGCGGAGCCCGTTCCTCCTTGAGGCGCCTTTAAGCTAGTTGCCTCCTTGCCCTCTGCTTCAAACGTAAAGATACTCGCTCGCCCTCTTATCCGGTGAAACTGTAAAGGTCCCGCGGCTAACAGAGTGGATCACTCACATACACAAAACCTCCCACCTCCGCTTGGAGATTTTAGGGTGACGGAAAATACCTACTTCCTTATTAGTTAGTAATCAGCTGATATCCCGCAGGTCAGCATTATTGATTCAACAATACATAACCGTGGTTTGTTACCAGTGTTATGTCACGTCATATTGTTTAAACATGATTGCTTAAACAATAACTACAGTTTACACACGTACTTTTTAATCGAATGACCTAGATGTGATAAGGCCGTGTATGATGGAGGTCATAATTGGCGAATGCTTAAATGTTTACCAAAATAGTAAGGACCAAAGGTCCACTAAGTGGATCGAGTAGCCCCTTGTGCGAGCCCCGCACGAAAAAGTCTTTGTGCCACGTACAAATCTATACTAATATTATAAAGAGGAAAGATTTGTATTTTTGTAAAATACAAATCTTTCCTCTTTAACGTGTAACGAATAAACTCAAAATATACTGGACCGATTTCAAATATTCTTTTACTATTAGAATGCTACCTTATCCAGAAGTAACATAGGCTATATAACATAGAGCTATAGCATAGGTGGCGCTGTCGACCGGGTGCGAAGTCCCGAAGTTTGGGAACCCACGGCTCGAGACACGTTAATTATTCCTATTATAGTGTGGAACTACGTTTTTTTTTAAAAGAAATCTTACATACAGACGTTCATAGAACCTCCTCCCTTTTGAAGTCTGTTAAAAAAAGGATTTGGATCGGTAGCAGAGTGAATTAATTTATTATTATTATACAATAATGAACTCTGATTCGGGGAGTTTTGGCGGAAAGTTAAAGAGAGATGTTGTCAATTTGTCTCAATTTCCAAAACTTGTGTTATTTCGAGTAATAATGTGTAATGTTGGTGGAATATTAACCATTATGTATTCTTACATGTGCACGAGTGAAGGTAATTGAAACAAAGTGATAAAACGTGCCTTTTCGATTTCCCTCAAAACAGCCAGCGCAATTGGTATGTAAAGTATCCATCGCTTTACTGTTCAGGGTGGGGTACTTCATCAATTTCATTATCATCGTTGTCATCAAGTTTATCGGGGAGTTGAATTAATTTAAACAAACACGATTATTCATCTCACTGGACACTGGCAAAATACACTTAAAATTAGTGTGAAGCCATAACGTAAAAAAGAAGAACTCTGATACAAGGATTAATTGGTTAGATTTTAATCTTGCATTGATTTGTACTTTTGATAAAAAGTTCGTTCACCTATGATCTAAAAGTGTTACAAATTAGCTTTTATTAACTGGCTTCAAAAAAGGCAGAGGTTCTCAATTCTCATTAGTCTCACACGGGACCACGGTGTTGTTAGGGATCACCAAGGTTAAGTAGTGTTAGGATCGGTCGGGCTGACACGGATGAACTTACTTTTTTCAATCGTGTCTTTGGTTTGGAAGGCACGTTACACTGTTGGTGCCAGCTGATAGTTAGCGAAATAATAGAATCTGTCCCCTGGCTATTTTCATGTCCACTTTTCTGTTACTTATAACCAGAAATGGGCAAAATGTAATCAGATTAATGATTACAATTGCATTTTGTAAAATTCAATCATGATTTAAGATTAAAAGTGTAATGGTAATCGTTGAAGATTACAAAATGTAATTGTAATCGTTAATCATTAATACACCATCTCGCCTATATTCCCGAAGCGGGGGTGGTTATTCATTAATCTGATTACATTTTGCCCATCTCTGCTTATATCATTCAACATTCAGAATGAGTTTGTGTTAATTGAAACTATTGTTCCAGAGAATTCTCCGTTTTGCCAAACAAATCGTGTGAAGGGTACGATATTATCTACCACCGGCTCCATGACACGGAACCTTCGAAATATTTCTTCGAAAATGGCGTCAAGTTACTCTTCATGACAGTTGGTAAGACCATCTTTTTTCCTAGAACTTCTTCCAGGGTATCAAGTACTAAAACGGTGTAAAAGCTCAGCTCTGCACTTTGGTAGGTAGATACACGTTAGGCCCACTTGTATGAACCAGGGTTAGCGTTATTACGTTAAGTTGAAGGCAATTCGACGTTATAACCTCGAGCTGGTCAGTAGGTAACTCTAACCCTCGTTCGTGCAAATGGACCTTAGTGTGAAAAACCATGGTAATGCGAAGGAGGTTACTTCACAAGCGGAAGACAAAACTGCTCCCTCCATCCTTTAAAATGTTGATTACTACTTACGTAGGTTATTCAATTATTTGTCTTTTAGCGTGCATTTAAAATGCGTTTTTACGGCGGCAAATTTCATTAATATATCTATACTAATCTGTACTAATATTATAAAGAGGAAAGATTTGTATTTTTGTAACGATAAACTCAAAAACTAATGGGCCGATTTCAAAAATTCTTTCACTATTAGAAAGCTACCTTATCCAGAAGTAACATAGGCTATATAACATAGGCCCGGTAGGTGGCGCTGTTGTCGACCGGGTACGAAGTCGCGGGAAACTGCTAGCCGTAAATAAAATGGAATGGAAATATCCAAATATTTCTGTATTCACTCTTAAGGCATGGGTTGTTTAGATATCCACAATTATTGACAACGTGGGTTTGTAGTTTGACTTCAATGACCATGTTACACTTTGGTTTGCCCTTTGTGTCCCACAAGCTGTACAAGGGCGGGACCAAACGCAGCCATAGATACCGCGATCAGGGTGGCCAGGGCCACTGACCTAGCAGACCCAACTGCAAACTGGACAAGGAAAGTCTCCATTCCGAACTCGGTCGCGAACCTATTTGCTCCTTTATTAAAAACGCGACGTTTCGCGAACACGTCCAATCATAGTGATCCGCTAATCGTAGCCGCCGTCGACTACGAACCTAACCCCTCCTATCATCCGCTACCGCCGTCCGCGACATGTTCTCTCCGACCCTGCCGATGCCCTTACATCCCTTCTTTCGGACAGCCTGCCCAAGCCGAGGCCGTTCCTCCTTGAGGCGCCCTTGAGCTAGTTGCCCCCTTGCCCTTCTCGCTCAAACGTAGTGGTTGCACGCTTGCTCTCTTGACGCTGTAAGTGCCCCGCGGCCAACAGCGTCGATCATTCACACACACACACACACAAAATTGACAAGGAAAGTGCAATTTGATTTACGGGGCTAGAGTGAAATGGCCAGGAAGCAAATACGAAGAAGAGATGGTGTAATAATATTATCCTATACAATTAAAGCGTGGCACTGCGTGGGGTGGCCCAGGGCGAGAGGGACGTTACGCCCAACCCACAGTTGTATTTGTCATCTGGCGGAGACTGGTAAAAACTAAACAGTTCGTCCATGTCAATGTTACTTGTAAGTTCAATTATATTACGGTAGATAGAATATTAAGGGATTAATTTTTAGTAAAATTAGATAAATTTTAATAACTATGTGAACTCGAGCGGATGTGTGAATAGAGCGAGTAGGGATGACAAACTGAGGTAAGCCACGCCCACCACGATTACGTCAAGGCTTTTAGGAATTCAAAAGGCTCGCTAGCTTAGGTTATCTCCTCTTCGTGTTTGCTTCGTGGAAATGGCAATATAATAGGTATTTAGATATTGGTTAACATTGTAAACTATTCTTGCTCAGACAGGCAGTATATTAGTGTATTCTAGTATACTCGTTCACAAATTAACGTATATGTGCTATCTTTTACTAAGTAATATAGCAATGTATCCGCCATTTTTTAGTAGTTTACCAGCATACTGTCCACTTAATAGCTCGCCAGTCTGACCGCGCCTATCTTGCTGGCCGAATGTAATACTTGCACAACTCAAAAATTTTACAGCTATAAGGTTCCATTTCACACATTGTTACTTTTACAGTTTTGGCGCTTTTTCATTAGGCCTGCGATATGTAGCCATCTCGTACCTACGTTATTGAGTGTACGTATTAATAATAATACACGACTTCATTGGATTGTTAAAAGTCATTAACACTTTACAAGTGTATAATTAAACTGCTATCATTTTATTCCATCGACCTACAGTTCGGTCCATTGAAAGTTTTAAACAGAGCATAAAACCTAGTCAAACAACTAACATACCTATTTCTGCTTATTTAAAAATGACCTCGTGCTACTATTCGAACCATATTAATTTTGCGTAATAATTACATTTTTGTACGGATTTACACAACTTTACTTAAATGATTTGTGGATTTTTATGATGCGATTCATGGACTAATCTGTGTCGTTTATGGAATAGGATCCGTGTATGGTCGAAAGGTTCTAAGCCAACGTTGGTGAGCTTTTGACGTGCGGGTTTGTGAGCATATCAAGTGTACATTATAAAGAAGAGAAATAGCCAGTGATCAGTCACTACTACTGGTCGGATACCTGGCAAGACACCTGCCAGAGTAGCCTGCCAAATAGCAGGTGAAAAAGTTATAACTAATATAAAGTTTAGAATAAGAAGAAGAATACTCTTAGTAAAACTATAATCTATCTATATCATCTCGTCAGATCCCTTGCGGGGTAGGCTGAGAGGAGAGAGAGTTCCAACAGGTTCTTTCCTTACATACCTCTCTTCCTCCACTCACATAGTTCGTCTCATACACGCTCGCCGGTTACGGAGACTCTTGACTTGTCCTTCAGATAAGACTCTGTCTATGGTCATAGTAAGATAGTCTAGGTATTCCCCGGTATCTACATCCTTCTACTTTCGCATTTTATATCTGTTTTGTCTTCCTTTCTTCTGACATTCTTTCTAAATGCCCGAACCAATGGAGCATACCCTTTCTCATCTTTACACCGATACTATCTTTCATACCTACTCCCTTTCTGATTTAATCAGTCAGATAATATAGGTAACTATATTTGTGTTCACAAATCTACGGACAACTTGACAGGTGCAAATGTCAAAACAAACAAAAATGTTGCCAGCTTAAGACGACAAGTGTGGAACTAACAACTAAATCAATTGTATTAATAAAAATATTTAAAGACAAAAGTATTTATTAAATTTAGTTATATAATAAATTGTGTAGTAAATAAATTTATTTTGGATATAAATACCCATTTTACCTTAGTTTTTTTAAGTGATACAAATTGTGAATAAAATAATATCGACGTCTTTTTTACATCTGTCTGAACATTAAAAACTAAATAAAAATAAGGTTTAGTTGTATAAGATTCATTTTTATGTTATTTCTATTAACGACAAAAAAGTGAAATGCGGTACATGACTATTTAAAAAGTGCCAAATTCTGAAAAGACTGTACGTTAATTTTTCCGTGGAAATGTGAACACGACTATAGAATAAAATTCAAGTATTTTGTCCTCAAATAATAAAAAACGGGCTAGTTCTCATCAGCAGCACGCGTTCACATGTATGACTTGAGAAGCACCCGTCACTCTCATCAACCAATTGGAGGGAAGTGGAAACTCCACAAAGCCGCTACTATAAACACTTATTTACCATGTCCAAGCCAAAACCTTACCGACATCATTCGGAAATAATTATGATCAACAATTTGAGCGTTCGCGAAGCAGGTCACGCTGCACTTGACATCATTTTCTTGTAAACTTTGGGTAATTATATAAAAGCAGTTTTACCGCTGAAAAAATATTAAAGATTGTTTACTTTGTTAATGAATGTTCGATATACGTTTTAAATCTATTAAATGGCATGTCTGACGCGAATAAGTAAAGTTGTAGCACCAAAGCATAAACTCTCACACGCGTATCTATAAACATCTCTAAGTAGTTACTTTTACTCAAGTATCACTTACTTTGTACAGTAGCTGAGAAAATGTCAAAAAAATGAGAAATGTCGAAAGTTAGTTTTGTACAGAATTTTAAACACATGACATTACTCTGCTAAGTAAGTTCTTAATATTAAGTAATTAAATATCTATAGATACGGGTGTCACAGCCGCTTTCCGATTTAGGAATAAGTTTGGTTTAAGTCATCAAAGGACATTGTTCTGCGTCCGGAGATAATTTGCCCCAGAACCAACAGCAATGTTAATGATTGTATGATTTTAAATCATCTATAAATTATCTTCATGTATTTATTATTAAACGCACAAGGTGGGGACTTGCATGTATTAAATTAGACTAGACTAGACTATTAGATTAGACAAAACAAGTATTAGATTTAGAGGTTATAGTTTAATTGTTATGTAAAAATATATTAGCAATAATAAAATCACGTTCGGTAAAGAATTTAGCGACTTCGATTTAAGTACTTATAATTCGTAGTACGTATAGGTCACGTGTTTGTTGGTTCTGGGGCCATTTCGACAATGTCCTTTCAAATAATTCCGTTTAGAAATGTGACAGTTCGTCACTTAAACCATACTTATCAAAACCGCTCGTTTGTAGAGCTGAAGGTCATAATTCGGTCTTGGTGCTTGGGAAAATGACAGGACAGAATGACTTATAGCTATAAAGTTATTTTTTGTTAATTTTAGAAACAAGTCTTGATTGCGAAACGAACAAGGTTGTTGACTACTAATTAATACTAAAGCCCGGTTCCAACTGCGAGCGGAAAGGACTCCATGCTGGTCTAGTACGCATTGGTAGAGAGTGCAGAGGTTTGGTGGATACCGAATATGTAGTTATTTATTTATAAAAGAGGTACATAACAGATTACAAACGAAACAAATAATAATAAGAAACATAAATTTAGTAAGTAACAATGTACACAAAAACGAAAAACAACCTAGTTATCGGATATTCATTGCGTGTCTAATAAAAGTGTCATGCTATGCTTGCAATTGCCCCGCCGCTGGCAAATGCGGCAGGCATACCCTACACTGCGACCGTGCCGTCGGCGTGGCAGCCATTGAACAATAAATAATATATTTTAAATATTGAAAGATAAAGTTAAATATACTCTAAAGCAGTGATTCCCAAATTATTTTGGGCAAGAGACCCCCTTTTCCAAAATGAACTGATACCTCAGACCCTCATGTCCAAATTACTTTACTAATCATAACTCTAGTTTTTTCCCTATTGATACAAAATACTTACCAATTTAACAACTTTGCGGTTGGTTAAGTGAGTAAAGTACAACAATGATACTTCCAACAAAAATATTAGTCATTCTTATAACAAGTTGGTACACGTAACACAACTTATACAGTTTCTTGAAAGTTTCAAATAAGAACTTGTGTTAATTAATAGGGGTCGATTTTTAGATCTCGTCGACCCCCAAAATCTGTTTGCGTTATATCGACCCCAAGGGGTCGATATCGGTTTCCCAGGGGTCGACCACCTTGGAAATCCTTGGTTTAAAGTGTAATACTTCCATTAAGTACATGTGCTTTGTTTATGCGTATTCTATTGACACACTTTTAAAGTTGTTTACAATTTAGGTTAGTCCCGTTCAGTTGTGTAGTTACCGGGAAAGGAAAGCAATTAAGGGTTATGACCAAAAATATAGTAGAATGCACTAAAAGAATTTATTTTATTGTTGTGACTATATTTATTTAAAGCTTTTGTATATATTTTTCTTTCTATAGGTACATCGTTAACTGTGGGACATGGAGAGCAATACGAATCTATATAAGAAATAAAATAACTAAGTTTATTTCACACATTTGGCCATATTTTGTTAGTATTATAAAAACTGAAGGCTATTTTGTTATCATTTGAGATATAATTAGGGCATTCAATACAATACTTTAAACAATGACGAAACGGCTTCTGGTTTACGATATTTTTCCTGAAAAGGCATGTTTAAGGCAACATTCGGACCATTTTAGCTACCTAAATTGACGTTGGTAATATTAATAAAGATATAATGACGTAAAACAACGCTATCATGTTTACTATCATGTTTGTTTACTGCAATGAGGGCATCGAGCATATCTGATTATCCTAGGTCGGACTAATGTAATTTTTCTAACGAAAAATTCCCAGTATGAGTCCGGAGTCTGGAATTGTGCCCGGCAATAGGCTCGCCCCCTATTACATGGGACCTAACATCGTCCGCGAAACGTGGGTGTACTCAGTACACCTCTGCCACCCCCGTTTGGGGAATATAGGCGTAACGGTGTGTGTAAAACAAGGCTTTACTGCTTATCTGTTGCGAAATTGTCCCTTTACGACAATCGACCGTGATCTCAAGGTGGACACGTTTCAGTTTTGCGTATCTCGATTTTGTTACAACGATGGTAATTTCATAGTTCGTGTCCACGAGAATGTGAAAAGTCCTGGACGATTTAATTTTACTTTACTGAAACGATACTGTGATATGAAATATGAACCTGAACTACAAGATCGAAACGGTTGTACACAAAAAAATCCTCATTTGTATCTGAATCTCGATCTTACATACACCAGTCAGTATACGAAGGCGCTAATCTTACAAAACGAACAAAATGTTTCATAGTTCATTTCAATCTGAATACTCATTGGGAACATATAAATTCAGCGATTCAAATGTTCTAAACAAGACATATTGGGATTCGAATCTTTGAACTGTTTCGGGTAGAACTGATCGAGTCTGAACAGTGAGGCACTTTTCCCATGTCTAATTTAGGTTACTATCTACAGCTATAATCAGTTATTACAATGACAGAAGAAAGAATGACAAAACAGATATACAACACGAATTTGGAAGGATGTAGGTACCGGGGAAGACTTAAACTATCTAACCATGACTAAATAGACCAAGTCTTATTAAGAAGGACAAGTCAAGAGTCTCCGTAACCGGTGAGCGTGTATGAGACGAACTATGAGAGTGAAGGAAGCTAGAAAGGTATGTAAGGAAAGAACCGCCTTCCCCGCAAGGGATCTGGCGTGATGATATATAGATACAAAGATTAATACAAATTATTTGTGTACTAGCTGTACCCGCGACTTCATTAGCGTGCGTAGCGCGTAGTCGTGTATTTCACATCCAATTTTTTTTAAACATATTGTAGCCTATGTCTATCCTCCGGATAAAATCTATCTCCTTGCCGAATTTGTTCAGTGGTTTATGTGTGAAAAGGCAACGGACACACAGAGTTACTATCAAATTTATAATTTTTTTGTAGCCTATTCTGTATCCCGTTGCTGGGCAAAGGCCTCCCCTTTACGTTCCCACATAAATCGATCCTGGGCCTGTAATATCCATGTCTTTCCCGCATAAGTGTCCAAGAGGTTACGCCATCTTCGTCTCTGCCGACGAAAGGGTAAATTTATAATATTAGTTATAATTTTGTGTGTGTGAATAATCTACACGGGGCCTTCACAGCTTCGCTGGACAAGATGGGGATAAGTTTTAATAGTATGGCTTTGTATTAGCTTCATGGCTATACAGCCTATTGCGAGTACTATTCCAAAGTTGGTGACCACCCTCGTTTGGAGAACTATTCGGATTCCTAACGTCCACATTTTGACGACCAGGAGACGATTGTCCTTGATGGGCTGTTTGTTTGATGTTAAGTGCTTTAAAAGTACTCCGTCAATAATTTATTATTTTATTTTTTTAAATGATGATGAACTAGGAATATTGAAGTAAAGTCAAAGTGGAAAAAAATCATTTGTATAGGCCAATAAAAAACACTAACGATCGTCAAAACTATTACATTTTTCGGAACGCCAGAGACATCTGTAAGGAGAGAACCAGTTGAAACTGTGTACTCTCTGGCAGGTCCTTTTAGGCAAGGGATCTAGCGTGATGATATAGATAGATTGAATATTGATAATACATTATGGTAAATCAGTGTTTGTGCACGTTCCTATATTTGCTTCTCTAACTTCAAAGCATCAAAGATCGTTGTAGACAAAAAACCTTAACGCCAGACAGTCCTAAAATATTATGTTTACATAAAAATTACGTAACTCCTTTGCTTTGATAAAAATCAATATATCGTGATATTTATAAACACGGGCATACTTTGCAAAGACTTCTGTGCATTCTAGAAATTCTAAATGTCGGCAGGTACCAGGCAATTTTGAACGCTAACCCGTTTTTAGTAATGCCCAACCTTGTTTGATCTCCTCACTGTGAGTTAAGCAATATGAGTAGACAATTAAAATTTTCCAAGGTTACGGGAAAATGTTTTGCAATATTGATTCTAATTGTTTTGATATTAGATTGGATTTTGAGTGGGATTGCAGCTGTAGAAGAACAGTTTTTACGGGAAAGGTTAATCTAATTATTGATTCTTGGATATTGCAGTTGACACAGTTAGGCTGTCCTTGCGCTACTCTTGTCCGTAGCATTGATAGACTATAAGGATTTTTTTTCTTTTTTTCCTGGGGAAAGTCCTGCCTCGGGAGAAGATCGCGGGGCGTGTCGGATTCCTACCCCAGGGTGGCCGACATCGGCACTTTGGAGGGGCTCCGGGATCTTCGTATGGAACGCACCGGTGCCCCTCTTGTGCCACGCACTGACGCCGAGCCTAGCTTCACGAGCAACCCCGAGGAGGACGCCGCCGTCCTCCTCGGGGTTGCTCGTGAAGGTCGCTAAAGGCCCCCGCCCCTTGTGTCCGCGACCCCGAAGGCTGCAGCTGATGTTGGTTTAGGGGGGGGGGATACCACTAATTTAAGGTGACAGTTCGAAAAACGGCCCCAAAAATAAGAGCACAAGTTGGCCTTACTTTGAATTAGTACGATCCAACCGTAGCCAACGTGAGGACGCATAAAAATGCTACAGTTGGCTAAAGTTACCGTAAAAGAGATAGGTTATTTATATGTCTATTTGAATGTAATTTTTTAGAAAAACGTAGGGCGCAGTTAGACTTAACTTTTCTGTACAAAATTCTTAATGGTCTTATCGATTGCCCACAACTTTTAAGTAGATTCTGTTTTAGAGTTCCTCGTGTGGCTCCTAGATACCCGATCTCTTTACTTATTCCACCTCTGCGAGCCACAGTCTTAAGTAGAAGCTCACCTATACCGAGGCTCTGTAGATCTTTAAATGCTATCGACTCTATTGACACACAATCTCTAAAATGGGTTCCGCGTGTATTTATTTAAAAACCTGCTGAACTGGCCTCATTTAAGTTTTGATTTTATATTTATATTCTTTTTTAAACGTTTTCCCACACCGTAGTCCCACATTAGGATTTATTCCTGTGTCGTGGCTGCGTTTACAAACATGAAAATTCACATACACAAATACCCAGACCGGAACAAATAACTGTGGATCACACAAAGATTTGTCCCGTGCGGGAATCAAACCCGCGACTATTAGACACAGTGGCCGAAGCGGCTTAAGCTCGTAACCACTGCGTTAAATCATTCGTCAAATTATTTTATTTTTATTTTTTTTTAAACTTAGCCCCACACTGGGATTTATTCCTGTGTCGTGGGTGCGTTTACATACATGAAAATTCACATACACAAATACCCAGACCGGAACAAATAATTGTGGATCACACAAAGATTTGTCCCGTGCGGGACTCGAACCCGCGACTATTAGACGCAGTGGGCAGAGCGGCTTAAGCTCTTAACCACTGCGCTCAATCGTCCGTCATTATATCTCGTCCGGCTATAATTAATTATTGTTTTTATATTTTTTAGTTTTTTATTTTACATTCACGTAATACTTACTATTCATATTGTTAAATAAATGTGGTGTAGTGTAGTGGTAAATAAATGCCGAATAACGTGCGAAGTACTTTATTAGGCGCTGTACACACAAAACAGTACGTAGAATGCAAATACACACGCAAACCAATCACACACTAGTACTGCTCTCGTTAGTACCCAAATACTGCTTCCAAGTCGCTGAGTCACTCGTCGTATCCGTATATCGTTGCTAAAGTCGCCGGTGTATTCCACTTAGATCGCTTGTTCTCCGATTTGATCACTATCGCTTCCGAGGAGAGACTGTGCGTCCATACGAGGTCTTCGCACACACCCGCAAGGGTGTGGGGAATCGGCTTCGGGGCAACGGCCCCCTGGCCGAGGTGGCTGTCGCCGGCCATAAACATGGCCGGGTCATTGTGAGGGGCCTATGTCCCTTGAAGGGGCGGCGACACGTAGATCCCGCGTGGGGGGCCATCATGAGAGTGTTCACGCCGCACTCCGCGACCAACCCTGTCAGGTGGAACCTATGGCGAACCATAGGAAGCCCGACAAAGCGATCAGCAGGAGGCGGCGACTTCCCGAGGCCCCTCTTCTTTCTTCGCCCGGCAGCGCGATACAGCACCACTAGGGCGACCTAGCGGGCGATCAAACGCCACCGGGCTGTTTCAGGTGTATTATGGGGGGTAGGGATGTTTCAAAAGGGGAGGTGGGTGGCATTAGGGGGTTGGGGGTTGGTAAATCCGGTGGTGTGGAAGATAGTGGGGGTGTTGCGATGTGGCGCTCTTCACACCGCCGTGCGGTCAAGATCTACCGGGTGAGACTCGTTGGAGAAGCCCAGCAGGCGACCAGCTACGACGGTGACTTCGTCCAGTCCCTCTTCTGTCTTCCACGGTGTCATGTCCAGTGTCATCGCCGCGCACGCGCTCAGGCCCCAACGGCTAGCCGTTAGGGCGAACTACAGTGAGCGGCGGAGGTCTAGTCCGGTGCAGGCCCCACGGGGTCGAGGATGGGCGCGACCCAGTCGCGCGGGTAGGGCCTCCTGTCCGGCGGGCGCGCATGCCATGGCGCAAGGTCCTGGATATGAGCCCAGGACGAAGCCTCGGCACGCGCGAACATGTTGGTGGACAGGCGGCGGATGAAGTCCTCGAGGCTCTCGACTCGAAGATCCCTCTGGATCGTGGAATTTCTCACGTACCTTGGCGCCCGGACGATGGTGCGCAAAGTGGCGGACTGCTGTGATGCCAACGATTTGCGCATCGAGGGGCTCAGCAGGTGTGCCCAGGCCGGCGCCGCGTACGTGAGGCGGCTACGAATGTAGGTCTTGTAGACCGCAATCTTCACTCGTAGAGGGAGTCTAGAGGAGAGCACTGGTTGGAGGAGCGCGCGGGCGCGTCTCGCCTGCGCGGTGATGGTCTTGGTGTGGGGCCTGAAAGCTAGGTTTCTGTCGATGGTCACCCCAAGGTATTTGACCGTGGGGGACCAATCGATGTCCTGGTCGTGGAGTCGGAGTGGTGGTGGATGATGATAACGTCCCATCGTTATCGCCTGTGTTTTGCGCACGTTAGCTGAGAGTCTCCACTTGGACAGCCAGTCCGGGAGGAGGTCGAGGGTCCGTTGTAATTTCCTGGCCGCGTGCTCTGTAGTAAGTGACGACGCGTAGTAGGCTGCGTCGTCAGCGAAGAGGGCCAGGTGGACGTCTGGGGTTGTGGGGATGTCGTCCGTGTAGTGCGCATAGAGCGCAGGCGAGAGGCAGCTGCCTTGAGGGACTCCGGCGGCGATGGGGCGCAGGGAAGATAGCGCTCCATCCACCACCACTCTGAATTGTCTAGTCCGGAGGAAGGATGAGACCACCTGCACGATGCGACGGGGGAGGCTGGTGTGCGACAGCTTGTAGAGCAGACCGTGATGCCATACGCGGTCGAACGCCTTCTCCATGTCGAGGGACACCAGGACGGCCTTCTCACGCTTGTTAGCGGAGGCCGTCAGATCGTGTATCACCCTCGACAGCTGTAAGGTGGTGCTGTGTTTCGACCGAAAACCGAACTCCTCCGGGCGGGGAACGATGTGGTCGTTGATGTGAGCCAACAGGAGCTTCTCGAAGATCTTAGAGAGTGTCGGCAGTAGTGTGATGGGCCGATAGCTTTCAGGTTTTCGCGGGTTTTTCCCGGGTTTGGGCAACATGATGACGTGCCCGATCTTCCAGGACTCTGGGAACTTCCCGGTGCGGACGATCCCTGTGAAGAGGCGAGCTACCGCCGCCACTGTGCGGTGTGGCAGGTGCTTCAGCGCTCTGTTGGTAATGCCGTCCGCTCCGGGGGCTTTCTTCGGCTTCAGCTTTTTGGTCATCTTGTTGACCTTACCCGGGGAAAAGAAGATGGCGTCTTCTTCGTGGGCTATCGGCGTGTCCAGGAACTCTCTAAGATGGTGCTCAACTGTTGACTGGTGGGCCTGGTCTGAGGTCGGATTCGGTCGGAATTGGCGTTCGAGGTGGTCGGCGTAGATTTCCGCACGGTCTGCTGCGACGTAGCGTAGTGTCCCGTCGTCGTGAAGTAGTGGCCGCACGGGAGCTGGGGTGTTGGTGAAATGGCGGCATAGGCGGTGAATAGCCGGCCAGTCGTGGTCGATGTCATCGAGGTGACTCTCCCAGCTTGCGGCGGCGTGATCTTGGATCTCGGCCTTTACCCTCTCCGTCAGACGGTTGAGCTGGGTCTTAAGGGTTGGACAGCGACTAGTCTGCCATCTGCGGCGCAGCTGCCTTTTCCTGGCTAGGAGACCGCGTATGTGCGCCGGAAGTTCCGGTTTCCGGGCGCTTTGCTCGCGGTCTCGCCTGGCAGTTGCGAGGGCGTTCTGGATAGTCGCTGTCAGCTCGTTCGCGGCTGCGTCGACGTCTGCGGGGGTCTTTATCGGCCGAGATGCGGTGGTGGTCTCTAAGGTTTCCTTGAAACATGTCCAGTCCGTGCAGTGTTTCGGCACTGCCCAGGTTCTGGCGACAGGACGGGCGGCGATGGTGATGAGCACGGGGACGTGGTCGGACGACAGGTGTTCGTCCAGCGTCTCCTGCGTTATCTGGCAGTCCAGCCCGCGGTGGATGGTGATGTCTAATACATTAGGGAGCCATCTAGGGTCGTCCGGGTATCTTGTTGGCGTCTCTGGGCCGCCAACTGTGTACCCGTGGGCTTCTGAATCGTCCAGCAGCAGTCTTCCCTGTCTGCAGGTGTTAAGTGAGTTCCATGCCGGGTGCTTGCAGTTCAAGTCGCCGGCTACGAGCGTAGGGATAGGCGAGTCCAGCAGTTTGTGGACATCGGCCAGCTCCAAGTTGGGTCCTGGTGGTCGGTACGCTGCGAAAATTCTAAGCTCGTTGCCGGCGGCGTGGAGTTGCACTCCGAGGCCGTACATGGAACTCAGGGATTCTGTTGGTAGTGGTTGGTGGACGATTCTTCTTTTGACTAGGACTGCCAGTCCTCTGTACGCACTCTGTCCGGAGTGTTCGTCCTGTCGGTATACGAAGTATCCTGGGAACCTGGGTCTGTCTGTGGGTGCCAAGTGCGTCTCGTTGATTAGGGCGATGTCGATATTTTGTTCCCGCAGTAGGGGCCTGAGGAGGACGGCCTTCGTTCTCAGGCCGCGGGCATTCCAACTCAAAATACGGAGTGAACTATCCATTCTGTTGGATTATGCGGGTTATACATCCCAGCATCACCGTGAGTGGGTCCCCTCCTGCCCGGATGGCCCCCAGGGCCTCGAATAGGACGCCCGTGATGAAATCCATCTGGGCGCTCCCCCTCTGTGCGCGCGGGATTTGGTCCCTTTGGGAAGGTGCCGCCTTTGTGCGCGGCTTGTGGCGCAAAGGCGCTTTCGGGAGCGCCGATGTTTCGAAATGTACCGCCGGCTGTTCTGTGGGCGGTACGGAGGGCGTCTCGGTCCTGGAGGGTGGTTGAGAGCGGTTGGTCCTGCGTCTCCTCCTCCTCCTCCTCTTGTGTAGCGAACCCCTTTCCCTAGGGTCGTTCGCTGGCGCCATTAAGGTGGCTCCACGGGCTTCTGATGCGAGCTCTGTGGGGGCGGGACCTCTTCCGGTCTCACTCCGGTTCCTCCCACTGATGGCCACCGTGCCTGCCGCCTTGTTCCGGGCCTCCTTCCGGAATACGGGGCACTTCGCGTGATTGGCGGGATGGGGGCCGCCGCAGTTAATGCAGGTGGCCGGTTCCTCTTTGGGTCGCTCGCATTCCTTGGCGGGGTGTTCACCTCCGCAGCGCACACATGCCAGCCTTCTGTGGCATTGGTGGCTAGAGTGCCGGAATTGTTGGCACCTATGGCATTGGGCAGGGCCTTTCTTGCCCCGCCAGGCCTCTATCTTGACACCGGGCATGCAGAGTAGCTCCTCCACATCATAAATGCCCGGCGTGAGGTTCGGTGTGCGCTTAAGGATCGCAAGGAAGATGCACCCTGGTCTTCCTTGCCTTGCCCGGATCTGGCGCACATATTCGGGCTCGAACCCTAGGTCGGTGAGCTCCGCCAGAATATCTTCGGGGTCGGTGTTGGCCGGTAGACCCCGGATTGCCACCTTGAGGCTCTTCTCCGCTGGAAGGAAGTAAGAGAACCAGGCGATGTTCTCATTTTTTTCCAGGACGTATAGATAGCTCTGTATCACCCGGTATTCTTTCTCGGACCGGGGTGAGAAACGCACGCCTTGTCCATAGGGGCGTGCGTTGGGTGCATGACCGAGCGAGTTTCTAAGGGTTCTGAAATGCTTCGGCCAGTTCGGTAGCCGCTCCACAATGAGGGGCGGGTACCTCGCCTGGTTTTTGGGCGCCGTTCCAGCCTCTACTGCTACTTCGGCCTCTGCTTCTTGGGAGGCGGGGCGAGGTGAGCGGGAGCTTCGGGCTACATCTGCATATCGGCGTGGCGTGGGGCTGTGCGGGGTTGTGCAGAGGCGCTTGATCTCCTCTGTTACCCCGTCGTCCAGCTCGTCATCGGAGAAGTCGCGAGGTCTCCGGAAAGGGCGCACTAATTCACTCGCGGCGATGTCACTCAACGCGAGAGATGCGGAGGACAGGTCTGACCGGTCACGCGCGGCGGGCGTGAAGAAAGCGAACGGCGCAGGCGACGCGGGTGCGGAGGTGCGCGGTTCGGGAGACGGCGTTCGCAGCAGCGGCATCGACTTGCCAGCTGTCGTTTGCTGCGGGCCGGTGTGTCTGTCGGACACGCTCAACCCCACCGACGACACTAGGGGAGCCCGGCGGACTGCGGCGCGTGGCGCAGCATGGACTGCGGGCGCAGCGGTGGCACGTGAGGTAGAAGGGCGCGCGGAGGCGCCAGCGGTGCGCTGCGGGAGCGGCGCGGGAGGTGCGGCTGTACGGGCCGGCTTCGGCGACGATGTCGTGGCGGTTTTCGCGGCACTTGTCGGGCTTCTTCCGGCACTCGCGACACACTTTGCGGCACTCGCGGCGGTGGGTCTCGTCGCACCAGCCTTCGACGTTGAAGGCTGTGCGGGGCGGGGTGCGGTCGCACTCGCGGACGCGGTCTGCGCTCGGGCGACAGTCGCGAACGGGGGACGCGCAGTTGGGGTGGTGCGGCTGGAGGCCGCACTGGGACGCGACGATGACGCGGTCGGGGGAGAGGCGGGTGAGTCGAACACCGGCCGGCTTCGCCTGTCGGACAGGTCCGACAGCGAGCGGGAGCCCTGGGTTGGCCTCATGGCCAAACCCGGGCGGGTGGCCCTGAAAAGGGCCTTTGGGGGCCGATAAATCGGCAGGCGTCGGCTGGGGACGCGCCCTGCCGCGACCGTCGACAGACGGACTGTGCGTCCCCGCGCTCTGTGTTCCTTTTATACTCGTATGAAAGTTCTAGAACGGACGCGAACCCTCTAAGTACATCGATAGAAGTACATCGAAAAATAGCCAGCGCGGACCACAAAAAGGTATTATTATTTCATACCTATTTGTATGGGATCGAATAGGTACTTGTATACCGCGACCGCGCGCCGGCTATAATTAAAGGGGGGGAACCTTCTAGACGTTTCAGCACTTGATCGCGGATTTTAGATCTTTCTAGACAGATCGCTTGGGGACCTAAGTGTATGTTATGCATTTTAAAATTAACATTCCCCGATAAGGGGTTTACGAGATATAACAATATTAAGGTTTTAATTACAAAACTTCTTTGTAAGCGACTTTTTTTGTAAAAACTTCCATCGTTTGCTGGTTATGTTTGGACATTCAGTAAGACTATAGACAAATAATTTGAAGAGTATTGTGTCAAATACATGGTAGTGTGTGTGATGTTTTTTTTTATTGATTTAATGTATGTGTTATGCATAATTTGAAAAAAATATTAGCATTCTGCACTCCTTCTCTGTATAAACCATAAGTGTGGGAAATTTCATACTCCTCCGTCCGCGCAATTATCATTAAAAGGGGTACAAAGTTTTTGCTTCACGTATTAATATAATGATAATGATTTATTTCGGATCAATTTTACATCCATATTCAAACAATCTGTCTTAATAACTATGTTAGTAATAAATTTGGCATCATTTTTTTTTTCTATATTTTGCCATATAGACCTTTGCTGGTCTTGAGCACTGGGTATGAACTTTTATCCAATGCTCAAGAAGTGGATTGTCCATTTTACTTATCAATGCTTTTAGGATACCGTTGGAGCTTCCATGCATCCTATTCATGATTGAGGCAGCTCTGTTTCTGATGATTGCGTAGAAATCATCAAAGGGAGCCTCAGCAAACATTTGTGATGCCACTACAAAAGCGCGAAAGTCCCAACAGTACCCTAAAAGCATTATTATACTGTACGCGCAGGGCGTCGTACGACCGCTGTGACCGATACTTCACCCACAGGCTGCATGTGTAGAACGTTTGGCAATATGCCTTGAAAAGAGTCATTTTAACATCTTTAGTGCAGCGAGCAATCCTGCGGGCTATCATATTCTTTCGAACCGCCAACGCCCTACGCTCCCTCTCTATATCCGCATCATCGGATAAATCCTCCGTGACTATATGGCCGAGATATTTAAATTCTGTTATTTTTTAGGGCTGTTCCATTTAAAGTCACAGGAGGTATATTATCCAAAGTGCTGTTTTGGCACTTCAATGTGATCACCTCACTTTTGTGCACATTATATGTAAGCTCATGTGACACAGCATATGACTTACATGTCCCCAGCAATTTTCTAAGAGCGTTGATCGATGGACTCAACAAAACCATCTCGTCCCCATTACTAAGGTTATTGATAATAATTCCATCTATCGAGCATCCGATATTGGCTTTGCTGAGCTCATCAATCAGCTCGTTTATATATAAATTCAACAGGTTAGGAGATGACAAACCACCCTGTCTAACCCCAAACTCAAGTGTGTATGCATCCGAAAATGAATTTCCCCACCTTACTGACTTTGTTTGCGAGTTATACCAAAATTTCAATATACTAATGATTGCTGGTGGTACATTTAGCCTATGCAGTTTAGCCCACAGCTTATCATATAGTAAAACGTCAAAAGCCTTAGACAGGTCGAGAAAGGCAGTATATACATATGTTTTACTATCCATGTTATACCTCACTGTCTGCTTGAGCGCAAGGATTGCAGTTTCGGTAGAGGGATTCCGTCGGAAACCAAATAATAATAATATTAGCCCTGTTAAGAAACTGTCCCACTGTTGGGCACGGGCCTCCTCTCGAACTGAGAGGGCTTAGGCCATAGTCCACCACGCTGGCCCAGTGCGGGTTGGTGAACTTCACACACCTTCGAGAAACTCTTAGGCATGCAGGTTTCCTCACGATGTTTTTCCTTCACCGTTAAAGCAAGTGATAATTAATTTTTAATACGCACATGCTTTCGAAAACCAAATCGTGCATCATTAGGTTTTAGATGAATGCCAAGGTGACGATCAAGCAGACCGTCAAGCACTTTACCCATTATAGTACCTAGAGAGATAGGCTTGTAGTTAGGTATATTTGCAACAGAAATATATTAAAAAAAAAAAAAAACCGCCAGTTTTATTTTTTACAACTGGCACTACTATACTCTCCATGAGCTCTATATACCTGATAAATAAATAAAGATAATTTTAGACTAAGTTTAAGGCTTTCAGGTGGCATACAACTATAATTTAATAATACAGCCTATACCCACTGCTGGGCAAAAGCCTTCTCTCACAACTCTATAATGTATTATGTTTTTTTCCAGATTCGTGTTTAAACAAAAGAGGACCTCAGCCCGGATACATATTCCTTTTCGACATGCGTGGAGTCAAATTTGGACACATCACAAGAGTTAGTTTATCGTAAGTATTTTTCTTCTTTGAGGCGCCCATAAGCTAGTTGCCCCCTTGCCCTTCTGGCTCGAGCGAAGTGGTTGCATGCTCGCCTTCTTGTCCGGTGAAGCTGTAAATGCCCCGCGGCCAACAGCGTAGATCATTCACACACACACGTACACACAAAAGTAAGTAGATTTATTCATCATTGGACCTTGTTCCAGGCAGGTAAAAATTTAATTAGGTATTCTATAAAAAAATGTTAAAAATGTAAATATGTATACGTAGTTTGATATACGACTGTGTTTTTTTTATGTTCCCACTACCTTGTTAAAGATTTATAGTTATAATAATATACAATCAATCAATCAGCCTATCGTAGTCCACTGCGACCTTTTTGAGGTCGTCGGTCCATCTAGCTGGGGGCCGTCCTACCTTACGCTTACCAAGTCGCGGTCTCCACTCTAGGACACGCTTGCTCCATCGGCCGTCAGTCCTTCTGCAGATATGACCAGCCCATTGCCACTTTAGCTTACTGAGTCTGCGAGCTATGTCGAGCTATGGCGAGCTATGTCGAACCGAAGTTACTTCGGTTCTTTGTCGGATTACCTCGTTACGAAATTAAATATACAAGCTGTAACATAATTAAAGCAAGACCTGAAAGTAGTTTGTTCTAAATCTTTACCTAAATTGATTCCAACAATTTTAATTTATGTTAATTTTTTTTTGTTAAATTGCAATGTATGCTTTTATTACTCCTTCAGTGCGCTATGACAAACTAAATTTATTCTTGAAACAAAGCAATACGGAGATTTCAAATTTCTTAAAAACCTTTTTCTATACGCATTTCTCTAAACATACACCTACAAATTGCATTGTTAATTGGGGTACAAAAGTGCTTTAAAATAGGGTAAAATATTTTAAATATGAAAATTTGGTTTCCGTATTGAATTTGTGACGCAATTATCTAGTCAGGGTGTCTGAGGTGTTGCGTTATTTACGTTACACCTTGTATAATTGTTATTATTTTCAACATTTTTCTATAGAAAATGTTTCGCGCGGTTATTTAGAAATTTAGACTCCATTCTGGGCCCTTATTCGTTATGCACAAACGCGGCCATTTACAATAGTTTCGTGAAATGATCGTGTTATGGTATTCTGTATGCCACTCGTAACGCGTCGCGTTATGTGATTAATTTTGTCATATGAATTAGAACAATTTTTCGGATTGTATCTCGGCTTATTTCTTTTTAAGTCCCCGACGTTTCAAGTGCTTTGCAGCACCCATGGTCACGGGAGGGATAAAAAGAAACTGCGATAAAATCCGAAAAATAGTTTTATTTCATCTACACTAATATTATGCACAGGAAAGATTTGTATTGTTGTATGTTTGTAACGAATAAACTCAAACACTCCTGGACCGATTTCAAAAATTCTTTTATTATTGAAAAGCTACCTTATACAGAAGTAACATAGGCTATATAACATAGACCCGGTAGGTGGCGCTGTTGTCGACAGTGTACGAAGTCGCAGGGAACTGCTAGTGTGTAATATTCGCGTAAATCTAAGAATGCAATTATTTTGTCAAGTTCATTGTCATTTGGTCAGCGAATAAGGGCCCAGTTTGTATAATTTCCCAGTTTGTAAAGTTGTCAAATGAATATATGCTATGTGCAAAAAGTATAACATTCAGATATTGAAAATTAATTCTCCTGTAAAATTTATGTAAAGCAGATCTTTAAAGCATATTTTTTTAGCGACCATAGTTCACCGTATAATGCTTTGTTCTCACCGACCCTCCCGATGCCCTTACATCCCATCTTTCGGATACAGATACCGCACACAGGATCAGACACCGACCTTGCCGGCGAGGTCGAAGAATCCCTTGCCCGCCGGCCGGTGCAGAGCACCACGGCGAGACACTTAGTATACGCCCTCCCCCATAGCGACTGCCCAAGCCGAGGCCGTTCCTCCTTGAGGCGCCCTTGAGCTAGTTGCCCCCTTGCCCTTCTGGCTCGAGCGTAGTGGTTGCTCGCTCGCCCTCTTGTCCGGTGAAGCTGTAAAGGCACCGCGGCCAACAGCGTAGATCATTCACACACACACGTATAATGCTTAAAGTCACATAGCAGTCTTTTTATACGAACATTTCTTTAGTGTACTAGTCAGAATAGTAAAAATGTCATAATTTCCAAAAAGTGCACATAGCATACATTCATCTGACACCGACGATATTTCGTTTCCCATTACTGTGGCGTGGAGTCCGCCACAACAATGTTAAACTTTATATATTTACGGTCAGTTTAGTCGGACATCATCATTACGCCAGATCCCTTGCGGGGTAGGCAGAGAATACAGAGTTCCAACAGGTTCTTTCCTATCGGACACTATCTTGAGATAATTTTGTGTAGGCTGTAAAGATATTTTTTCTTATTTTTTTTTGTAAAGATATTGATTTTATATGATACACTATATGAATAAATTTGCTTACTAAAATTAAGTTTTTTATATACCTAGTATAAACATCCAAAAATTAGTTTAAATACATATAATAATAATAATATTAGCCCTGTTAAGAAACTGTCCTACCGTTGGGCTCGGGCCTCCACTCAAACTGAGAGGGTTTAGGCCATAGTCCACCACGCTGGCCCAGTGCGGGTTGGCGAACTTCACACACTTTCGAGAAACTCTTAGGCATGCAGGTTTCCTCACGATGTTTTCCTTCACCGTTAAAGCAAGTGATAATTAATTTTTAATACGCACATCCTTTCGAAAAGACAGAGGTGCGTGGTTTGAACCCGAGACATCTGACTTTGCAGTCCAACGGTCTAACCACTAGCCTAACACTGCTTTTTTTTCTTAAAGATATTGATTTTATATGATACACTATTTAAATAAATTTGCTTATTAAAAATTTAATTTTATAGTTTTAATAGTATAAGCATCCAAAAATTAGTTTAAATTCATATTATTATGTTTAATTGTAATTTTTAAGGGCGTAATTGTTAGGCCTTTGTCCAGCAGTAAACACAATTGGTTAGTTAAAAAATATATTTGTTAGTAGAAGATAGCCATGTGTGTATAAAATTTGTTTGAAATTTAGTAAGAACAAATATTTAATATTTTCTTAGCTTTCATAAGGATCGACAAAGGTAAAAAGACTCGCTAATTTTTCCGTCCCATTATTTTGGATTGTCATTTAAACTTAGAAAAAATATATTTATCATATCCCGTTCATACACCAAAAAAACATTTGTATAAACTTCCGCCGGCCGCTCCACTCACTGGGTCTAATAGTCGCGGGTTCGATTCCCGCACGGGACAAATCTTTGTGTGATCCACAATTATTTGTTTCGGTCTGGGTATTTGTGTTTGTGAATTTTCATGTTTGTAAACACACCCACGACTCAGGAATAAATCCTAGTGTGGGGCTACGTTTTTGTAAAACAAAGAAAAAAACCTTATACCCTGAATTCCATCGGAATGTGAGTGCGTCACCCAAATCTAGCATTATGTATACCAAATACCATGTTTCTATGTGTCCGTGTATTTCTAGAAAAGCGGTTGTGTCCATGAAGCTATTAGGGTCTGTGTACATAGCTTAATAGCTGTCACAGCCAGACAAATATAATAAGGGTTCCCCTTTACTTCGAACTAATGCAACCATTTTTAAGCTAATGTTGCCATTTTTTAATAAATAAAGTTTCAGAATATTAATCCTACTACGGATATTATTTTATTTTATTTATATGAAAAAAAAAAACAGTTACATATTATTGATTTTACAGTATAATTATATTAATGAGTTATAAACATGTAACCCACACCATTGTTCACGGATTGACTGACATAAAAATAAAAAATTAAAAGTTAGACTATAGTCAAAATGTTACAGGTGAAAGGTTTCATACGAGAAATTAGGGTCATACTTGTATTACGTCTCAGCACATAGTATTTTACTGACCCGATTCTGGAATTGTCGGTTGGAAAGGGCGATTATCGATTGATATTTAGAACTGCCGATAGATAGCGCCAGCAGTATTAATAAATACAATACAATGTTTTTTTTGTCACTTGGTATATTATATATATTTAATATTGCAGTGCAATTGTATTTATGAACTCCGAATTTTCTCCTCTTTCATTGGACATCCCATTCACTCGATACGATAGCAAAAAAATGCAGAGATCCTGAGATTTAGAGAGAGAGATTTGAGGGCAATTTTGTTGGGCGTAACATCCGTAATTTTGATTTTGTTTGTATGAAATGTGGCATAATAACGAATCGAATATTCTTCAAAATCGGATAAGTAGTTTAGGCGCGGTAAAATTTACGGAAATACAAACATAAGCTACTAAAAATCTAACTCATCCTTTGGGTTTGCCGTCGTCAGTTAAAAATGGAGATGTTGTTTTTCAAATATTTATTAACATCAACATCATAATCATAAATCAACATTAAAATCAATGTTATAGCTCATAAATTTATTTTATGTTTTATGACTTCTATCGCGCCATGACCGTTTGAACCCGAACGCACAGCTAACAATTAGCAAGTCACGTAACATCTTATGGCTAAAGCAAACTTGTTACTATTAGCATCGGTGACCAGCGATTTAGCTGCTTGTCGCCAGCTCGAAGCCGCATCCGAACGCTAACATTCGCACTCATACAAACTCCAGTAGCGGCGATCGGGTTAATTGTCGATTCGCATGAATTTTACTCGCACGAATTGTGCAAATTGCTGCCTTTTAAAATGTGTATTTTTGCAGTAGTCGATGCGCACTATTACATTTTTTTCGCGGCGAACCTTCAGAAATATGTAAGGAGGCACACTTTGAGGAACAAAAAATAGGAAAATAGTACAGTAGTGTACATAAAATTACAAAAATAATTAGTGACATGATATATATTCAGTTGTCAGATTTGGTACATTTTACTATACTAAATTTTACTAAATAATTTTGTAATTGTATATGTTACGTATAAAAACGATTTGTTAACAAAACCAATATATCATCTCTAGTAGTTTGACGATCGAATGATCATATCAAAGATCAAATGCTTGAACAAATATAATCCAATCTGTTATCTTGGCCAGTCGAACAAGATGGGGACGCAACTTTTGTTCCACATAGAATTGCAGGTTAATAATATTATTGTAAATAACCAGAATACATAAAAAATATGGATGGGTTATATAACGAAATTCGAGAGAATTTTAGTTGAAACTCAATGGCAATTTGGCTGTGTCGTTAAAAATGAAATCTCATGTCAATGTTTATTAATTGCTCCATTGTTTATTAATATTTTTCAGGTCGTGTGTTCTCGACTATTCTTTTAATTTTTTCTTTTGTACATATTTCTGAAGGTGGCGATTCCCAAGAAAATCAAATGTACTCGTGCGAATCGACTACTAAAAATATATAAATTTTTAAAGGTGACGCTTCGCACGGTTCGTGATAGAAATATTCGTGCGAATCGACAACTAAGCTCGGCGATCATGTCGCATTTTACCTGCGATTTTAAGGTTATTTTACCGCGATCAAAAGCAGTTATTAGTCAAAATGCGATTGGGCATCGATGCAATTGTTAAGACGCGCTATTTTAATAACGCGATCGGTAGCAAGCCTTCCAAATAAAACCTGTGAAGCAAGTATAACCTGTTAATCTCATGGATACTATACAAATATTGAATATCAACATAATACAGGGACATGCATATCTGAATAAATAAAGTTTTTTTTATCTTTTCATACATTCTTTAGTGATATATAAAAAGGATGTCTAATTTATCCTATTTCCTTCTAATACTATAAATGTAAAAGTTTGTATGTTTGGATGTTTAAATGTTTGAATGTTTGTTACTCTATCTATCTATCTATATTATTACGCCAGATCCCTTACGGGGTAGGCAGAGAGTACAGAGTTCCTTACATACCTCTCTGGCTTCCTCTACTCTCATAGTTCGTCTCATACACGCTCGCCGGTTACGGAGACTCCTGTTTGTTACTCAATCACGCAAAAACGGCTGAAGGGATTTGGATGAAATTTGGCACAAAGAGAATCTATCACCTGTATTACATGGGATACCTTTTATCCCGGAAAATGTTACGTTCGTGTCTAAACTTTACGTGGACGAAGTCAGGGGCAGAAACTAGTGTTGAATAAAAGACGGTCGTATGACGCACGCCGCATTACGAGCCGAGCGAAGCTAGGAATTGGATGGCGAACGTCTTATCCCCTATTATTTTCGTGTTCTGTTTGTAAAGGAAAATAGCTACAGTCGTACAAGGATAGTATCGTTTTTGCCCGCTACCAGTATCGGTACTGACGCTGTTATCAAGTGAAATGTCACTTCACGACAGTCACAGTTGCCGTTTGCCACGAAATGTACCCAAGTCCTTTTTTAATTAGTAACCGTGCACCCACTTCTTGAAATGACTCTTGGAATAGTAATTTCACACGCCCTGTCAGTGTCCTCCATGGGCTAAAAGAATCTTGTCGCACTATAGACGCCGTTGATTAGTGGTGGATTAAGATTTGGTTTTAGCGGAGTTTTGTTAGTAAGATTGCGACCACTGATATAAAAAAAGTGTTTTATATCGACATAAAATATTTTATAACGCAACCTGCGTCCCAATCCGTCCATTTTACTGTTTAGATCAGCAATTCCTGAAGTGGTTTCCGCGGAACCTAAGGGTTCCATGGAAATGTCACCAGGATTCCGTGAAATTCATGTTGACGAAATCGCGGGTTACATTCATTACGGGTCGTTATTCATTCATCACACGAAAAGATTTTTTAAGGTTTCGCCACATTGCCGACGCAGCGCCACGGGGGCGCGATGCTGGCGCGACTTGGGGAGTTGAAATTTACTGAAATGTAAGGGAGACGTCACACAGTTCTGCCACGCTCGACGCGACGGCTAACGTCGCGACCCGTCTTCGTCGTGCCCGACGAGATTACAAACAAAGCACGGCGGGAACGAGACGCCAATACGCGAGCGAGCTGGACGCTAGTGTTGTTGTATGAATTTTAGACGTTGAGCATTAGGGCGGCCGGCCGGCCCGCGGGACTTCTCGCCCGCAGTGTGTCATACGCACCACGCTGCCGACCGCCGGCCGAGCGCCAGCATCGCGCCACCGTCGCGCTCCGTCAGCTATTTGATGAAACCTTTAAATTTCACTTTGCAAATATTTCTGACAAAAGTTTTTGTTTTTATTTAACCTTGCTTTTGCCCTTTTTTGTATCGTTTGCCATTCCGTTACATTTGATTATTACGTTACCTTAAAGTTTGGGAACCGTTGGTTTATGTGAAACATTCAGCGATATAATTTAAAATTAGCTGTTTTAAGATAGTTAATCTTATGAATTTAGCAATAGCATGAAATTATTGCAATGTTTGCAGGCCCCTCCGAAAGTTCTTTCAGTACGTCCAAGAGGCGATGCCTGTTCGCATGCGGGCGATTCACGTACTTAATACGGAACCTGTCTTGGACAAGCTGATGGTACTCATCAAGCCATTTATGGACAAGAAATTTTTCGATATGGTAAGTTATTCTTTATTAGTATGAAAACGGAACCCCCATAATTCATGTGTCGTGGGTGACAAGAGGGCGAGCGTGCAGCTACTACGCTCGAGCCAGAACGGCTAGGGGGAAAACTAGCTCAAGGGCGCCTCAAGCAGGAACGGCCTTGGGCAGTCGCTATGGGGGAGTCGTGGTGCTCTGCACCGGCCGGCGGGCCAAGGATTCTTCGACTTCGCCGGCGAGGTCGGTGTCTGATCCTGTGTGCAGTATCTGTATCCAAAAGAAGGAATGTAAGGGCATCGGGAGGACCCACGCAGGGTTGTTGCGGTCTCAGTGTATTGTATATGAATCTCATATTTGTAAACGTTCGAGTGTGCCAAGCAATGTTACTCAGAGATACCGTCGAGAATAAAAGTATCAAAAATCCGTTTTTGTAACATTGTTTAATCATCACAAATGTTTACTTCACGACATCGAGTTTATGATTCAACACTAGCAGGCCTTGACATACTTTCACCGCGATTCTGATCCTTATTACTCAAGTGTTAAGATCTATATAGCGCGTTTAAATGATACCAATAACTTGGTACACGAATTTGCATTACAAATAAGTTGCCTAGAGTAGACTTTACTTTTATGTACGTAAAACATATAGGTACATATCGACACTTAAGAAGCCAATATTCTATACAAGGTGTAACAAAAATAATGCACGACCTGAAAGTAGGTTTTTTCTGATTCGAAAATTGAATCGATTCTAATACTACTAATATTATAAAAGTGAATGTTTGTATGATTGGATGCTTATGTTTGTTTCTTAATCACGCAAAAACGGATTTGGATAAAATTTGGCACACTTTCTATCTATAACATCACGCCAGATCCCTTGCGGGGTAGGCAGAGAGTACAGAGTTCCAACAGGTTCTTTCCTTACTTACCTCCCTGGCTTCCTCCACTCTCATAGTTCGTCTTATACACGCTCGCCGGTTACGGAGACTCTTGACTTGTCTTTCAGATAAGACTCGGTCTATTTGGTCATGGTAAGATAGTCTAGGTCTTCCCCGGTACTTACATCCTTCCACTTTCGCATTGTATATCTGTTTTGTCTTTCTTCTGACATTTTTTCTATATGCCCGAACCAACGGAGCATAACCTTTCTCATCTTTACACCGATACTATCTTTCATAGGTTACTTTTTAATTCCAGAAAAATGTTAGGGTCCAAAGCGAACGCGGACGAAGCCGCGGGCAGTAACTAGTAAAAAATAAAATAATATAAACACCGTCAAGTCTATATTCCCCAAGCGGGCGTAGCAGAGGTGTACTGAGTAAACCCACTTTTTGCCGAAGATGTTAGGCCCCTTGTAAGAGGGAGTACGTAGTCGTACAAGGATCTTTTGGCCCGCGGCCAAAATTGGAATTAACGCTGTCAAGTGAAATGTCACTACATCACAGTCGCAGGGTTGCCATTTGCTATAAAATTTACCCAAGTTCTATTTTTAATTAATAGCCGTGCACATCCACCTGTTGAAATATCTCCTTGGAAGTAGGAATATTCCGTCGCTCAAAGAAGTCTGCAGTCTGTGAACATGTCCTTGACCGCACCCGCCATAACACAAGATTTGATAGACCACAAATTCTCGAGACAAGAACACCGATTACTACCAAGGATGGTTCGCGAGGCTATTGAAATTAAAAACATCCTAATTTCAATAGAGAAGATGACTGGGTGCTTCCATCGACTTGGGATCTGGTAATTAATATAATCAAATCCAAAACCAAGCATAACACTGCAAGACCTCAAGACACAGTGAGCTCATTCTGCGTAGATCGGACCAACAAAAATAATTAAGAAGTTTGAGGGTACCCCGGAACAACTATGCCTTTTGGACGTCTAACACTTCAGTCCCTCCCGTGACCATGGGTGCTGCAAAGCACTCGAAACGTCGGGAACTAAAGATCAAAAATAAACCGCGATAAAATCCGTAAAATAGTTTTATTTCAGTAGGAATATTTTACTTAATGTTAACCCTAATTTCACACCAACGCCATCAATGCCATCCTCGGGCCAAAAGATCTTTGTCGCACTGAATGTTACACCTTGTATAAGGGACATTCAGTCGTATGTTCTTCCGCTTATTAACCTTTGAAAGGTCGAGCCACTTGTCCTCTTTTGCCTTTCAAGTGTCGATAAGTATAGGTACTTTTATTTTCCTTTATAAACTTTTTTAACCGACTACATACAATCCGGTTGCCTGTTGTGCGTTGGATGCCTTATAGACGCATTAACAACCTCTCTATCTACTATACAGGCTGTAACATAATAAACGCAAGACCTGAAACTAGTTTGTTCTAAATCGGTAACTGAATTAATTCCAACAATTTTGAATGTATCATAATTTTTTTTTTAGTTTTCGAAAAATGGTTTTACTCCTTCAGTGCGCTATAACAAACTAAATTTATTACTGATTCAAAGCAATATGGAGATTTCAAATGCATTCCTAAAACGTATTTATCAAAACGCACACATACACGTCCAAGTTTCATTGTTAATTGGGGTATAAAAGTCCTTAAAAAAGGGGGAAAAACCATTAAATTTGGAAATCTGGTTTTTTTATTTTGAATTTATAAAGCACACTGGAATTGGTGGTAAAAAGATCCTGCAAATCTGCCTTCACCAATCCACATAGGGTCCGCGAGGTGAAGTGAGATAGAATAGGTCATACTCCTTCCCCTTATCTACCTTAGAATAAATACAATCCAGAAGCCGCAACAAATTGAAGCAACAATTACTACTTGCAAAGCAAGTAGTAACACGTACACCCGAGTAGTAGCTCTGTGACCGTCGTGCGAAATAACGTGCTCTGCGCGTGTCAAATTAAATTTAATTATGCTGTCTTGTATCGTTCCTGTCTGTAAAAATGCTGTTGAGCTCAAAAAGAAACATGATGGGATCAAATTTCATTCCTAACTAGCGCATTCCGGTGCCGTATTATTTAAATATCGAATTTAACCTTTCGTCTGTAATAGAGAATATGCGTGTTTTTCTTTTATCGTTCCTGTCTGTAAAAATGCTGTTGAGCTCAAAAAGAAACATGATGGGATCAAATTTCATTCCTAACTAGCGCATTCCGGTGCCGTATTATTTAAATATCGAATTTAACCTTTCGTCTGTAATAGAGAATATGCGTGTTTTTCTTTTATATTGTTAATATATAATTAAACAATACATAACAATATATAATTGCAAGAAAAATTTAAGCGTCAAAAACAAAATGTAAAGGGCAAAAAAAAATTTTGAAGATAGCAAACAGATAAGAGCACTTTAAACGCCCGCCATTTTGGCGCGCTTGGCGTGACGTCAAAGTCTATAATAACAATCAATTAGTGAACAGCTGTAGAAGTAATTTATTTTTATTTTGTATTTTGCGTCTGTGTTGTGCCTAGGTGTAAAAATACAATAAGAAATGCACCCGATAGGTGCGGATATAAGGAGAAAGTGGTGAAGAAGAAGAAAGTGGGAAAGTAAAATCAGAAAAAGAGACATGGCATCTCCATCAACTTGTTTATATTGCTGTGAAGATCACTTTAATGTAAGAATTAACTTAAATAATTTAAACAAAAATGTTGTCTTTGTGTAAATCGACAACAAAACATAACAATAAAACTAACTCAATAGCAAACATCCAACGTATATGCACGTTGACATTTGTATTGTAGACTTTGACGTCATATTAGATCCGACCAATAGCGTGGCGTTCCAGCTATTTTGAATTTCCCACTCATTTTTTGTACTTTCAATTTGAATTACACGCATATTCCCTATTGTCATAGTAGAAGTAAAATACTCGTCCGTTTTGTTAGTGTTGCATTAAATGCAATATATTAATATAAATAACTACTACATCATAGTTTTAATATTTAGTTGATGAAAAAATATTTTCCCTACATGAAATTACTACAAGCCTTAATAGTTCAAATATATCTATTTCTTGAGTTTAATATACATTAAAATACACATTACCGCAACAATAATTTTATTATCATCTAGTATAATGTCAACAACATTTACCCCAACAAGTGGTAATCTTTCCGGGCTACCAACATTATGCGGTTGGGAAATGCGGTGAGTGCGGGCGTTTGATGATTTTTTAGCTTCACCGCGCGGCGTGTAATTACGACTGGACGCGGCTTCTGGATCATATTTATTATAAGGTGATGGAGTATGACCTATTCTATCTCACTTCGATTTGTGAAGGAAAGACTTTACTCGGCTGCAGATTTGGGACAAGGCTGATTTGACCGATGATCTGGTGAAGGTTGCGGGCTACAGCGTACAGCACGAAGCCGGTCGGTTTGGCGACCTTTGGGAAGGCCTATGCCTTGTAGGGAACCATTGTCGGCTGATGAATGCACTTCCGATAACATACGTTGCAACTATGGAAGGAATTTATAAAGTATCATACAAGAAAAATATATTATTTGCATGTCAGGTCAGACCTGCAGATATGATCTTTTCCTTGTATACAACAACAAATCAGACAACAAATCAGATTTAAGACATTTTACAGATTTTGTCGCCCTGGGTTTAAGATAATAGTTTTGTCTTACGTGCGAAAATTCTTTTTAAGAATTATAGTGTATTGACGTATAGACAAGACTATATTGACATGACTACAAGACTCGAGACACGGGCCGACAAAAAATCTGCTGATTCAATCCACTTTAATTTGTACTTGTTCTTTTTGTAACTGGATTTTGTATCAAGGAAGTAAAATAAAAATTCTGAAGTCTCCGTAAACATCGGAATAATCCCAGCGTGGGGAAATATTTTTTGTGAAGATAATCGAATATCGGTGTTTATGCATGTTAATTATCGGTACATGCGCAGATGTAAGCTTTTCTCTGACGTCATTAACCTTAATTGTATTGTTTACATGTTTACATAAATGCAAGGTATGCACCTGTAAGGTGCCTACGTTATTACCACAGTAAATATAATGGTAACAGTAGAACACACTAGTACTAGCGGTCTGGGTAAGAATAACGCGGCAGGTTTCAGAACTTTTAAAAACATGAAATTCATATATGCATACAAATTTTGTGGGTCGCACTTATCCAGTGCGCCCAGCAGCCTACGCTCTAACCACTAGCCTAGGCCTTCCTCTGGGTAACAATCGTGGTAGGTATGTGTGACCATCTACTGCTGTGTCCCAATAACTTAACGACCGAATTGCCTCTTTAATGGTGGCCATCTCGGGCGCTGAAGCTCCAAACATCATTATACCCGATGTAATTTTAGGGGTCGTGGACTGAAGGCTCGGATAATGTATCCAATGCCTACTCTTCATTGATGCTAAAAAATGAAAAAAGAATACTTCTATAAGGAACGTTTCCATAACAATACTTATTTAGTGCAAGAAACACCTATACTAAGCGTAAAATGATATTGAGGGGCGGCGGGGCTCGTCACATGGCTGGTGGCACCTTCGGTGTTCCGGGTTTTTAATCTAGCTATGTTATATATTCAGATAGGTCAGTAGATATTACTTATTGAAGTGTTCCTTTTACTATTTTTTTATTACCAGAGAACAGTAGGCATTGAATACATCACCTAAAGGCCAATTCTCGTATATAATTGACACTAAGACTGAATTGAGATTAATGTATGAATTGACTTATATTTGGTATTCTGCTCCACTACAGTATCGATCCGATTTCAGTATCATCTCAGTCTAATTTCGATATAATGTCAAGTTTAATTTAAAATATATTTATAATCATTTGTTGATCACGCGTCAATCTCAGCTGTCGCAGTCTAAATAAAAAGTATCTTCAATTTGACGATGTTTTGTATATTTGTTGTTAATCTCAAATTAAAATTTTATCGGAATACCGTTTACACTTTGTTAAACTTTCGGTTCGATCTCGATTCGGTCGATGTCAATATTTACCAGAATATCATTTCTGCGATTTATTACATTGAGATTCGATCGAGACACTTTTAATTACGAGAATTGGTCTTCAGGGCTTTCGCTGCAGGACGATTAAAATTACACCGTGTTTATATACTTACTCTCGAAAGATTTACCCAGCCTACTCAGCTACAAAGATCTCGCTAAACATTCTATCATCATCTTTCAGTTAAAATTCCACAACAAAAATGAAGACCTGGAAAAGTTCTACGAGACAGTTATACCCAAGTCTTCGCTGCCTCCAGACTACGGTGGCACCCTTCCCGACACCCAGACACTCCACAAAAGGAACACAGAAGACCTCCAGGCCTTGGAACCTTTTTTCAAAGCTGAAGAGGAGCAGAGGATTGCAGCCCTACCAGACAAGAAGAGAGAAAAGGCTATGGAAAGAGCCTTCAAAAATCTAGACATTGACTAGGTTTTATCTAGGCATAAATATTAGATCCTGGCGTTATTTGTAGTAAGTAACGAATTTTTATTTGATGACGCATTTTTCGTTGAAGTACAATTTTAATTTTGTATATTCGAAAGGGTTACAAAATCTACTATTTTTTTAGATGTTACTGTTATTTAAGTGTGACAACATTGCTTAGTTTTATGTCAAACGTATTTGACATGCATTGTATAGGTTTGTAAATTTGTTTTTTTTTCCGTCTGCAATGAAAAGTATATTTTTGGATTTGAAAAGATAATACTAGTCGGCTTCGTTATTGGTTTTTAATTCGGATAAATGATTTAATATTATAATACTGTTATATTGAAAGATGTGTCAAAGTAATATTATGCTTATAATATTTCAAGGGTTGGTCGGCTACTATGTTTATAAGTGTTTCTGCAGGGTTAGAACGGCTAGCAAGATATTTCTCGTGCGGGACAAAATTTTACCGGCCAGTGTTTCGAGTCTTGTACGCAAGTCAAAATATTCTTGTCTATGTCAGTCTACAATTCTTAAAACCAGTTTATTTTTATTTATGTATGAAAAAAGTAGCCCCACTAGGATTTATTTCAGTGTCGTGGGTGCGTTTACAAACATGAAAATTCACACACAAATATCCAGAAACAAATAATTGTGGATCACACGAAGATTTGTCCTGTGTGGTAATCGAACCCACGACTGTTAGACCCAGTGTTTTACACTATCACAGAGGATATTCAAAAGGTTACGTGGTCAAAGCCACATACACGCAGAGATGGGCAAAAAATAATTAGATTTTTTTTTTTGGTCTAAGCCACACGTTCCTACAATTGTAAGTCCTGAAAGCCAGGTTCCACAATGGTCTCTTTAATGACACGAAGGTGTGTCCCGGGAAGCGTTTTAATTGTCTTGGAACCCGCAACAAATTTACTTACAAAGAAAAACAGGAGGAGTAGGAAAAATAAAATTCCACTTTCCTCGTTTGCAACTAGGATAAGCCCAGTTTTAAAGCACCACGGACACGAAAAGATATATAAATAAAATCTAGAAAATAATACATTTAAACACAAATTATCCTTATTATTAATTGAAAAATGTTATTATAGTGTTAACGATTTTTTAAATGATAAATTAATTTAATGACATTTACTTATATTTTATCTTAACTAATTATAATTTAAAATTCTTAATTTATTATTAATAATTACCAATTGATAATTTCGTATGCTGTATGGCAGTACATGCAATGACCTATTGTAATGTTAACACCTAGGCCTATATTTACCTATGTACACGAAATAAATGATCTGATGAGGTTTTTTGGCGGGAAGTCGAAGAGTGATGTTGACAATTTGTTTTTAATTTCCAAAACTTGTGTTATTTCGACTAATAATGTGTAATGTTGGTGGAATATTAACCATTATCTGTTCTTATATGTGCATGAGTGAAGGTAATTGTAACAAAGTGGTAAAACGTGCCTTTTCGACTTCCATCAAAACGGCCGATGCAATTGGTATGTAAAGTATCCACTGCTTTACTATCCAGGGTGGGGTATTTCATTAATTTCATTATCATCGTTGTCATCAAATTCATCGGGGAGTCGAATTAATTTAAACAAACACGATTATATATCTCACTGGACACTGGCAAAATACACTTATAATTAGTGTGAAGCCATAACTTAAAGAAGAAGAAGAAGAAGAAATGATCTGATGGTCTTTTGGCGGGAAGTCGAAGAGTGATGTTGTCAATTTGTTTTAATTTCCAAAACTTGTGTTATTTCGACTAATAATGTGTAATGTTGGTGGAATATTAACCATTATGTGTTCTTATATGTGCATGAGTGAAGGTAATTGTAACAAAGTGATAAAACGTGCCTTTTCGACTTCCCTCAAAACGGCCGTTGCAATTGGTATGTAAAGTATCCACCGCTTTACTATCCAGGGTGGGGTACTTCATTAATTTCATTATCATCGTTGTCATCAAATTCATCGGGGAGTCGAATTAATTTAAAGAAACACGAAAAAAGAAACACTGGACACTGGCAAAATACACTTATAATTAGTGTGAAGCCATAACTTGAAGAAGAAGAAGAAGAAGAAATGATCTGATTACGATTATATTTTTAATCTTCAATCATGACTGTAGGTTATAAATTAATTTGATTACATTATGCCCATCTCTGCAAGCAAGCTAGTTTTTTAATAACATTGAACTCTGTCACATCAAATCGTGTTTTTCAGTCTAATTTACATAATTCTGATAGCGTAGTTGACTTAACTATATTAGATAGAAACTCGTTCGATTAATTAGCAAATGTATTCCACAGGCTGATAAATTTTGATAATAAAACCTATTAGCCGTGGAATTACGAGTACGTTATAAATATCATTATCTATTATCTCGTCCTTAGATTTTGGCGAGCGGCGATACGGTGCGATTAGTAACACAAATTCACATTCTACTATTCTGATAATAATATTATGAATATTCTGATAAATGCCGTCACATCTGTGATCCCAAGCGGGGATGGTAGAGATGTAGGTACTGTGCTGTGTACTCATAGCGCCGGCAATGAGCAGTGTGTGTGTGTGTGTGTGAATGATCTACGCTGTTGGCCGCGGGGTCTTTATAGCTTCTCCGGACAAGAGGCCGAGCGCGCAACCACTACGCTCGAGCCAGAAGGGCAAGGCGGGCAATTAGCTCAAGGGCGCCGCAAGGAGGAACGGCCTCAGCTTGGGCAGTCGCTATGGGGGAGGGCGTATACTAGGTGTCTCGCCGTGGTGCGGACACCGCACCGGTGCAGACACCGGCCGGCGGGCAAGGGATTCTTCGACCTCGCCGGCGAGGTCGGCGTCTGAATGAATAGCCGACGGAGCGGGCAAACAGACACTTCAATATAAATTATATTGAAGTGTCTGTTTGTAATGTGAAAGTAACAGCGTTTTACTAAACGCATATGAAAGTATATACGGTACTTATAACATTTTTTTTTTCTCTTTTTGTCAGTCTGTTTCGACTAATTTCCAAAACGGCTGGATCGACTTTGACGGGACTTAACACTGGCAGATAGCTGATGTTATAAGGAGTAACTTAGGCTGTTTTTATTTTAGAAAAAGATTTTTGTCAATAACCACGCGTGCGAATTCGCTAGTTTTTAATAAGAACGTTACTAGACAAGGGCCCACATAACGCGACGCGTTACGATAACTTTATGAAATGCGCCGGTTCCTGTGCTTGTAAATAAGTCATAAGAATTGAATGTGTAACATTCCTAATCTAATGTATTCGTAACTAATGTTATTCAAAGCGTGTCGGTTTAGCGGTAATAGATACTTAATATACTGGTTTGTTTAATGTGAAAGGTCAAGGTAGGCATGCTCGGCCACGTAAATGTGCATACGTATTCGTTATTTTAAGTTTCTTATATAGTAGTCTAAAATAAAATAAATAAATAAACACCGTCACGCCTATATTTCCCAAGCAGGGGGGGGGGGGGGGGGGGTAGAGATGGCAGAGGCGTACTAAGTACACCCACTTTTTCTCGACGAGGTTAGGTCTCATGTTATAGGGGACGAGCCTAATGCCATATACCGGGCATTATTCCAGAGTCCGGACTAACACTGGGAATATTTCGTTCGAATAACTACATTTGTCCGTCCTAGGATTTGAACGTAGGACCTCGTGGTCACAAAGCGATGCGCTTAGCCACTAGACCAACGAGGCAGACCGTAACGTTATTAGTGTACAGGATGTGAAACACAGATCGACGATAGTTACATACACAGATCGACGATCTCATAAAACTTAGTTACATATGCCAAACAAACCCGTTTCGTGCCCGTCAATAAGGTTATTTATATAATATTATAATAATATTAGCCCTATTAAGAAACTATCCCACTGTTGGGCACGGGCCTCCTCTCACACTGAGTAGGTTTAGGCCATAGTCCACCACGCTGGCCTAGTGCGGGTTGGCGAACTTCACACACCTTCGAGAAACTCTTAGGCATGCAGGTTTCCTCACGATGTTTTCCTTCACCGTTAAAGCAAGTGATACTTAAATTTTAATACGCACATACCTTCGAAAAGCAGAGGTGCGTGCCTGAACCCGAGACCTCTGACTTTACAGTCCAACGGTCTAACCACTAGGCTAACTCTGCTTTTTTTATTGCAAATAGAAATATTGGATTATAGGACTTTGTTCCTTGGATACGATATGTGCGAAACCTGCAAAAAAACCATAGCATCTAATAATACGATAGATAATAGGGAATATGCGTGTAATTCAAATAAGGGTCCAATATTTTTTTTTACAGACTTTATCGCATTAGACTAATGTCTATACCAATAATTTTTAGTAACATTACTTTTTTATTAAGAAAATAATTATTGAAAGTACAAAAAATGAGTAAGAAATTCAAAGTAGCGGGAACGCCACGCTATTGGTCAGATCGAATATGACGTCAAAGTCTACAATACAAATGTCAACAAGTGCATATTTGTTGGATGTTTGCTATTGAGTTAGTTTTATTGTTATTTTTTGTTGTCGACTTACACAAGGACAAAATTTTAGTTTAAATTATTTAAGTTAATTCTTACGTTGAAGTGATCTTCGCAGCAATATAAACAAGATGATGGAGATACCATGTATCTTTTTCTGATTTTACACCACATTCTCCTTATGTCCGCACCTATCGGGTGTATTTCTTATTGTATTTTTACACCTAGGCACAACACAGTGTTGTTCCATTGTATAATAGTCGCAAAATACAAAATAAAAATAAATTACAGAATAAAATACTTCTACAGCTGTTCACTAATTGGTTGTTATTAGACTTTGACGTCACGCCAAGCGCGCCAAAATGGCGGGCGTTTAAAATGCTCTTATCTGTTTTTTTGCCCATTACATTTTGTTTTTGACGCTTCAATTTTTTATGCAGTTATATATTGATGTAATCTATCGTATAAAAATATAAAAAAATACACGCATATCTATTACTATGACGGCACTCACAGAAAAAAAATAAGCGTACTAGATAATATTTTGTCTACACTGGTAGATAGGTAACTCAAATAGAGTCAAGTTCGTCTTTGTACATCAGTTGTGCAAATACGAGTATGGTTACAAAATATTTTTCTTTTGTACCATAAAGAATAAATAAAATGAGCGGGAATAAGTGTAACTGGCAAAATACACTAATTATAAGTGTATATTGCCAGTGTCCAGTGAGATATATAATCGTGTTTGTTTAAATGTATTCGACTCCCCGATGAATTTGATGACAACGACGATAATGAAATTAATGAAGTACCCCACCCTGGATAGTAAAGCGGTGGATACTTTACATACCAATTGCAACGGCCGTTTTGAGGGAAGTCGAAAAGGCACGTTTTATCACTTTGTTACAATTACCTTCACTCATGCACATATAAGAACACATAATGGTTAATATTCCACCAACATTACACATTATTAGTCGAAATAACACAAGTTTTGGAAATTAAAACATTGACAACATCACTCTTCGACTTCCCGCCAAAACTCAATGAGCGCTTTCACACAAAATGTTGCCGAATATTTTTTAATTTCCGCATGTATTGATGAGATTTTATAACCTGTTTTAGGGTGTACGCATCTGTCCTTTACAACCTGCGTCTAGTTTAATAAAAGCGATAATGACATGTGACAAGTGATAATTTGACAAATTTGTCAATAATAAGCAAAGAGGCCTCGTTAGATTGGCGGAGAATAGCGCGCGCGCAAATTTCCAGAGATAAACATTTTTTTGTTTATACAGGGTGTAATATTAGTCGACTGCCTGGTTGGTCTAGTGGTAAAGCGCATCGCTTTGTGATCACGAGGTCCTGGGTTCAAATCCTAGGTCCGACAAGTGTAGCTTTTCTAACGAAAACTTCCCAGTACGAGTCCGGAGTCTGGAATTGTGCCCGGTATAAGCCAATAGGCTCGCCCACTATTACATGGGACCTAACATCGTCGGCGAAACGTGGGTGTACTCGGTAAACCTGTGCCACCCCCGCTTGGGGAATATAGGCGTGGCGATACTAAAAAAATGAAGAAAAAAAAACTTCAATCAGTAACATCTATATAAGTCTCTCAAAGGTCTTATGGTTGATTGTGTATTGATTTGAAGAACAACAGTCTAATGATATAAGACATTACTATATTTTTTAATCTGCCGTCCAAAACAAGGAGATGTGAGTAGTCACCCATCAAATGTCTGACCGCATCTAACGTTGTTTGTATAACACTGTGTACTTAGTCAATTAATTTAATAGCTTCGTAGACACAAAGACGTATATAAAATTATATTCAAATCAGAGATATACAAGCTGTAACATAATAAACGCAAGACCTGAAAGTAGTTTGTTCTAAATCGATAACTGAATTGATTCTAACTATGTTTAATGTACATTACATTATTTTGAAATTTGCAAAAAATGCTTTTACACCTTCAGTGCGCTATAAAAAACTAAATTTATTCTTGATTCATAGCAATAAGGAGATTAAAAATGCGATCCTAACCCGTATTTCTCAAAATGCACACATACACATACAAGTTTCATTGTTAATTGAGGTATAAAAGTGCTTAAAAAAGGGGTAAAAACCTTTAAATATGGAAATTTGGTTTTCGTTTTGAATTTATGAAACAATTCTCTAATCGGGGTGTCTGAGGTCTTGCGTTTATTATGTTACACCTTGTATAATATGTTATATAATAAACGCAAGATCTGAAAGTAGTTTGTTCTAAATCGGCAACTGAATCGTTTCCACCTATTTTTAAAGCTTGTTCACATTTTTTAATGATGAAAAAATTGCTGTTACTCGTTCAGTCCGCTGTATTAAACAAAATTTTATCATTACTTAAAGAAATAAATAATATCAGCCTATACTGCCCACTGCTGGGCAAAGGCCTTCTCTCACAAATCGAGGTGAGAGAGATTAGGTCATACTCCACCACTCGGACCCAGTGCGGATTGGTGGAGGCAGGTTTGTCGCCCCTGCTGTTAGAACTTATCAAGCCGCCTTTAAGGCTTCCAACTCGGCTTAACGACTACCACATTAAGTGGTAACTGGGACCAACGGCTTATCGTGCCTTCCGAAGCACGGAGACGCTCGAATATAAAAATGCCACAAATGGTCACCCATCTTAGGCCGACCGAGTCGAACGCTGCTTAACCTTGGTGATCGTTAAATTAGAGAATCTTAAAGAAATACGGCATTTCTAATACATACACCTCAATATGCACACCAAAGTACAGGTTTCGTGGTTAATTTGGATACCAAAGACCATAAAACTTGTAGAAAACTCCTTAAAATTGAAAATTGATTTTCGTGTTGAATTCGTAAAGCAATAATCTATCTAATTGGTGTGTCTGAGGTCGTTATATATAACACCTTGTATACGTATAAATACGTAGGTATATAAATTATATTTAGATTCAGCAATTTCTATAAATATGGTTATCTGGTACGGTTATCAAAATAAGTCACATAATATTTTCAGCTTTTCAAATTGCTTGTACACTTTTCTTTTGCACATTGATTATTTCGTTTAATCTCAATATTATGTATTTGAATATGTTCCTTATGTTCCTGCCTTAGTATTACCGCCTGTGTCAAAATGCGCTTTAAACAAGGCGCTAAACAATACCACGTTGCCGTTAATAACGCATTAAAAATTGGCTTCATCTGCGTCATATCTCTATTAGCGTGTTAATTAACGCATTACGACGCAAGTGAGGCAAGTGCATATAAGAATTTGGTTTGTTGTTCACCAACATTTGTAAAATAAACAGTATTGATAATTTGAAATACTGAGAATTTTAAGCGACTCGCGTTTCTGGCTGTACTGAGTCGCTTTCTTGCAATAGACAGTGGTTGTTATTATCGAAATTATTTTATAATTGTATCGAGAACGAGGTTTGTGGATGATGTTCTTACCACGGAAAAAGAAAAACCAGAGGAAGTGTCATGCAGTTACAGCATGCCGCACGGCACACGCTAAGCCTAAGTCGCATGGTGCTGAAGCGCTGTACAGCACTTTAAAACAAATTCACTGTTAGTCATATTTCATTCCAGTGCTTACTGACGCGCGTTGAAAAAGCGTTGGAATTAACTAAATGGCCAACACTACATTTTTTTGAAAAGCGCTTCAGCACAACGAAAAAGCGCTCGTGCGAACGAGGGGTAATGCGCATACCCGCCGCATGGCCGGGCGCAGTCGCGCTTACTTATCCGCTAATAAGCGACAGCTTCAGGTAAACATAAAAATGTAATTATGCGTCATTGCACCATATAAGGAGACTTCATTGTAAAACTAAAAATAACTGTAATGGGGGTCTATTGCAGCGTATTATTCAGTTTGTAATTGTGTGAGTTTTTCTTTACCGGTTCCCTGTAATGAAGTAGCTTAAGAACACTTCCTTCGTTTTTATCCTTCTGTGGTTCTTATAAATGTTCCTTCATATTTTATTGCATATGTAATAATGCATGACTTTGCAAATAAAACGAATTAATTATCTAATCATGACAAAATGAATGCTAGATTCAGTTTTTATCTGTAATAAATCAACGTGACATTCAATATTATGCTATGTAATAAAACGATTTTTATCGCGATGTATTTACGGTTTTCGGTTTTATAATTTTATTTTTGTTTCCGAGGATAATGTTAACTACAGACTTCCTGTTCCCACAAACTGCAGACTTCCTATAAATTAAAATAAACTGCGATAGAAACAGAAACAGATTTATTATATGTGTATTATTTCGTAAATCTAAGATGTTAATCTGACATTTTAAATAATGTTGTGTTAATCTGACATTTTATATGACAAAAAATTGTTTATTTTCCTAAGTTAATTTGATTTAAATACGGAATAAGTTGTATAGATAAATGATCTACAAATTAAGAACCAGTTGTGTTTTTATATACATCATTTAGTAAAAAAACGCAAGTGTGTTTTATTTGCTACTAGGTGTTTAAACTGTCTTAAGTAATTGTGTGTTTATGTTTTTAAAACAGAAGTAGTTTTTAGTTTTATTTAACAAATGAATTCATTGAGCGCCATGTTATAAAATGTTTAATGATTGTCGCACACTTAAACGGTTCAACACCAACTCAGAAGTAAATCATTTAGTTGTAATTACTTAACTAACGACAGCTTCTACTTTTGTAAAACTTAATGATATTGTAGCTTTATTCTTTTTTTATCTATTTATCTGATTTCTAATCTTTATTTGTGCCTATAAATAGATAAAGTACCTAAGTGGCGCTCAAAATGTTAAAAAATGACAGTTTTCTATTTGAACCAAGTATGACTTGGTCATAGGTTTAGGGCAAACTGTCAATAACTGTACGTTTCCACATCACATGAGTATCATTCCCAATCAATCAGTCGCAACAGAGGTGTAAACACGAATAATTTACCTAACAATGTACTATAGAAATATTTGCTGATTTGCTCTTCAATCCGACTTATAATAAATCTGATTTGCTAAGTTCGTTACTCAATCACCGTTAAACAGCTACACGGGATTGGGTGAAATTTGGGGTACATAAGACGCAATAGGACATTGCGTTAATTCCAATCTTTACCCCACGTTCTTTCGGGCGCTTTTTTAACGCGCTTAAATAAAGCGTTGGAATGAAACAACGGCTAACAGCCATTGCGTTATGTACACGTACTAGAGAAGACATCTCAACTAATTTTCTTTTTGTAGCAAAAGTTAGATAGCATATACTCTAGTTCACTTGGTACCAGGTGCGTTTTTTTTTTACCTGAGGAAATCCTGCATAGTACTTTCGCGAGCCTCAAGGGAAGCTCGCGGAGCCTACCGACTAAAAACCTCAGGGTGGCATCATCACTTTGGGGGGGCTCCGGGATCTCCGTATGGATCGGACCGGCCCCTCTTGTGCCACGAAGAGCCCGCCATAGGGGGAACACTTAATAACACGCTTCCCTTTGCACCGAAGCGGTGCTCACGGCGACGTATGCCACACCCCGCCATTGTCCTCTTTGGGGTCACTCGTGATGGACGGAGGGCTTCCGCTCCTTGCGTCCGCGACCACGAAGGCTATATATATTAGATGCTTGCCGTAACCTGAGTGCTAAGTTTATTTCAAAAATATACCTTCATGTGCACTGAGATTGTGTTTAAACAACTCGAGAAACACAAGATTTTATATTATATCCCCTCTTAACTCCGCCGTCATAAAGTTACGTGCCATTTTTTGTTTGAAGTAGCTTCTTTAGTACGTAATACATAATAATTAAATGCCAAAAGTACATTTTGAAAAGCGCCACGCGTTGAAAAAGCGATCGCCCGAACGAGGTGTTATAAGGTACTTGCGTCGTAAAAAGGTTGCAACTTTTTTTATACCTAAGTAAACAGGAACACAAAAATGCAGTACAAATAGTTGCAAGTCTGGGCGGCTTGATGTGATCTATCCTTTATTTTTACTAGGTGGTGGAAGGTATGGTTTTAATTGTTAATTTGCACCGTTGTTAGTTGTAGTCGAGATTCCCACTTGATATATGAGTTTTGCAGGTTTGTGATATATATTTACGTTGTTCCAAATGTGTTTTATTGGTTCCAAGAGCCTTGATATGTGATTTAGATTATGAAATATATTTTTTTTCCAATATTTTACCGTGTTTTACTTATAAATAACCTGCTGAAGCTGTTCAACGGTCACCGCAATTTAGGCGAAAAATTGCTTTTTGTCAATTTGAATATAGTTGTAATTCTTTTGTAAATAGCCCTTCCCCACTGTCCGCTAGAGCAAATACCTCTTTCATATTTACTTCTCTGTTTCAATTTCAAATAATTATAATTTAAAAAGACCTTTTTAAAAACAAGCATTTGTAACAAAAAACAATAAATTAATTAATTAAAATATCTTTATTTCAGACAGTCCATAGTGGTAACATTTCAAATTAAGTAAAATATAATTAAATCAATAAAAATACAATTAAAATTCAAACATAAAAATAAATGCATCTAAATTTAATTGAGATATGATTAAAAAATGTCTTGTTGAAGAGTTACATGGCTCCATCATCAGACCCTGGACACCATCCGGGTCTAAAGTACTCGGCAATACAAATCCAACGAGTCCAAACATGGCGGGGCTATATTGAGTAGTAAGGTGGTTCCATTGGCCACCTTTTATCAGCAGACCCTGAATACCATCTGGTTAAATAGAACTTGTCTTTACCAATCCAACAAGCCTAAACACAAAGGGGTACGTTGTATAGTTCACGTGTTCCTATGGCCATCTTCCGACACCATCACCAGACCAGCTCCATCATATGATTGCATTGTCACCGACTTTACGTACGTATTCCAAATGTTAGTTCAACCGGATGCGGGTGCAATAGTGCTTGAAAAATGATCACAAGATTTGAACCGGAAAGACAGACAACCAGATGTTGCAAGTTAAATAAAAACTGGTAAAAAAACGAATTCATCGCATTGGTGTTTATAAACATAAAATTCACATACACAAACACCCAGACTGAAACAAGTATTAGTGGGTCACACAAATATTTGTCCCGTGCGGAAATCGAACCCGCGACCACTCGATCACGTGGGTGGAGCGGCTCAAGCTCTCACTTAACTACCTCGTCCGTTATTAAATAAGGACCATAAAAATTATCAATGGGAAAGTACTGACGCAGCTTCTGCCTAATCAGCTCTGACCATTATTTATGATTAGGGAAGACTGCCCCTTTAGGAAGAATGGACGCGGGCTATTTTCTTTACAATTGTTGAATCTTGAGGATGGCAGATGGAGAAATGATTATAAAGAAAACCTTGTTATAAGAAGTTCCAATTTTAAAAAAGTCCCCCATGGCATTCTTGGAGCTTGCATAGGTAGTTGAATACAATAGTATAATGGCCTCTTAGAAGTTATTTTAAAAAAATGCAGATATTTAATTAGCTTATTGGTGCTGCGGATCTTTCTTATAATCTTTGAGGTTTGATGAAGAAATTATTGGGATATGCAACGCCATCTATTATCATAATGCTAAGTAATATTTTCTACCAACTGGTAGAAAACTATTTCTTTGAGTTGGTCAATAAACAGGGCTACCAATAGGGAAAAATTTCCCCATAGCCACGGAAAAAATAATTTGAGTTCATGTATTGAAAGGGGTTTTTCCTTTTTAAAATTACATAATGAACTATTGTTACTTTGAGAAAAATCAATCTTGATATCATTTGAAATGGCACATCATTACTTTCAAATCTTTAAATATGTAATATCTCAAGCAAAAAGAAAATCATGAATGTAAATTGAGGAAAATAACAGTTTCCTTAATACTAACATCTTATCTGCACGAGCCCTCAATGCGCATTACATTAGTGAAGCGTTGAAATAAAACAAACGACTAATGGTACATTATGTGAAAGGTCCTTATAGCGTTTGGTTGACTACGAGAAATAATATAGTAAAAAAGTAATGCGCTAGATCTATCGTTTATTATCTAAAGATTTATTAATGTGTGTATGATCACATTGTGTGTGTGTGAATGATGTACGCTGTTGGCCGCGAGGCCTTTACAGCTTCACCGGATTTAAAGGCGAGCGTGCAACCACTACGCTCTAGCCAGCCAGAAGGGCAAGAGGCGACATACTCGAGGGTGCCTCGAAGAGGCGCCCTCGGTTGGGACAGTCGCTGTAGGGGGACGGGTGCACTACTAAGTACACCGGTCAACCGCCGGCTATGGGAGGGGATCTACTACTACTACGTCGTCGTCGCCCGTATTCTGAGCGGAAAGAAGGGATGACAAAGCATCGGGGGGGTCGGTGAGAACATGTCGTGTGCGTTCGCGAAGTGACGTGTTGACGCCTTTTTAATAAAGGCGCGAATAGGTTCGAGACCTAGATCGGAGTGGAGGTCGACGTTCCGTACGAACCATGGGGCTCCTACGGCTTTACGGAGGAAGCGGTTTTGAACCACTTGAAGTCTGTCGATGTGAGAGGGGGCCGAATGCCCAAACACAACACACGCATAAGTCATGATGGGACGAACGCAAGTTTTGTAAAGCGTCACCTTATTTCTAAGGGACATTTTACTCCGCTTGCAGATTAACGGATGGAGGCGACCGAGCACAAAGGATGCTCGGTGACGGACCCGCTTGATGTGCGGGCCGAAGGACATGGTACTGTTCAAGGTGACCCCTAGATATTTGACCTCTTTGACCCAGGGAATGGGTCGGTCGAACATGGTCACTTGACCTCGGTTCCTTCCGGGGTGGCGCAGAGAGTGGCGCGAAGTTGAACCTCTGGAGAAGAGCACCGCCGCGCTCTTGTCCGGGTTCACCTCGATTCGCCACTTCCTGAACCAATCCCCTAGGGTATTGGCGGCGGCCTGAAGTCTCGAAGTGATAATGCCTTTGCTCCTACTGGAGAAATAGAGAGCGGTATCATCCGCGAATAAGGCCAGTTTAGCATCACCCGAACGAGGGATGTCGTTCGTGTAAAGGCTAAACAGGAGCGGAGAGAGAACTGAACTCCCTGTGGAACTCCAGCACTGATGGAGTGGGAAGTGGAGCGCGTCATTTCAACGCGATAACGGAAGGCGCGATTCGACAAGAAGTCTCGTAAGATGAGCACGAGTCTGTCCGGCACACCCAATTGGTAGAGCTTGTAGATCAAGCCGTTGTGCCAGACTTTGGCGAATGCCTTCGCGACATCTAGGAAGAGGGCGCCCGTGTAGATGGGTTTGGGTCTATTGAGACCGGAGAGGATGTGCTCCGTGATGCGGTGCACTTGGTGGATGCAAGAGTGTTTGGCTCGAAAGCCGAACTGCTCGTCGATAAGGATACCCCTGGACGTTACGAAGTCTTTGAGCCTCGCCAGAAGTAGGCGCTCGTATATCTTGGCCAGGGAGTTGAGGAGACTGATAGGGCGGTAGCTCGCGGGGAGATTGCGAGGTTTGCCGGGCTTGGGAATGCCTATGACGTCCACCTCCTTCCACTTAGCGGGGAAGGTGCAGTTCGTTATCGCGGCGTTCAATATGGCCACTAAGAGGCAGATGAGTTGGGCGGGCAGGCATTTCAGAACGCGATTCGAAATGCCGTCAGAGCCGGGGGCTTTTTTAGTTTTGAGACCCATAATTAGATCTTCGACCTCCGTTTGGGTGATAGGAGGTAAGGAATCGACGGGGGGGAGGGATGCCCTGCGCTCGACTTCCTTGTCGACCGCGTCGACGTGGGACTGGTCGACGGACTGAGAGCTGGGGGTGCACTGGTTCTCGAGGGAGTCGGCGAGAAGCTCGGCCTTTTCGTCGTCGTCGAAGGCTGGGGGTGCGCCTGAAGGGCGGGACAGCGGGGGCATGCCAGTCGTGGAATCGGTTTTGAGGCTTCGCGCCAGCTGCCAGTAGGCCAGGTGCGATGGCGTGATGCCCTCTAGGAAGTCACCCCACCGTTCCTCCCGGACCTCCGCGACACGACGCTTTACCTCTCGTTGTAAAGCGCGCATCCGGGCCCGATTGGCTTCGGTGGGGTAAGAGTCGTACGCTCGGAATGTTAACATTGTTGTTGTTTTGTTGTCGTCACATGTTTTCGGTGTAATTTGGGTAAATAGCTATTGCAAAGCAGGCAGCCCCGATCCCTTAGCAACTGTCAAATTATGACCGTTGCCGGCTGAACACCTGCCACTTTTTTGTTTACAATTTTTAAATGATAACTTATGAATGAAATGTATTATTCTGTGATATAATTCTAACGTAAAACTGTTGAGAAATACGTTTGTAACTTCTGTATAAAAGAATCCGGCATCGATCATGGAAATATAGAGCAATAAAGGTAATGTTTAAACCGCATGATATAAATATTGTTCTGAGAATTCACGCTTCGTTTCAGAAAAAGAATAGTTGTATTTGTAGCTCTGTAAGGCTAATTAGAAGGCCTAATAAGTCCTTTATAGTCCTTTTTTGGCGAATTTTTATTCCTTGTAAATTAAAATTCTCTTTAACAAGCCTTGCGCATATGAAATTTTGTAAAAAATACAGCCAAAAAAAACATAGTCGAATTGAGAACCTTCTCCTTTTTAAAAGTCTGTTAAAAATAACAAAATATTATAGAATATTTTAAGTCAATACCAATAATATTAAATTAAATTGATAGTACAATCCAAATACAGAATACCAAAATATTTAGTGAGCTCAAAATCATATTATAAATTATCCATAAGGAATGAACTTGTTGGAACTGTGTATGTTATACTGGGAAGGCAAGGGATCCGGTGCGATCATATAGATAGATGGAGTTACATTATCTATATTAAGACTACTTTTCAGCAAGTATATAATACCTATCTCTTACTTATGTTATTTTATGGAAATGTTGGTAGTTTTTTTTTAATAAAACATAGCTTCACATTAGGAATTATTCCTGTGTCGTGGGTGCATTTACAAACATAAATTTCACATACACATACATCGGGACTGAAAAAAAATATTTGAGCGTCACATGTGATTTGTCCTGTGCGGGCATTGAACCCAGTTGTATTGTTCCAATAGATAATTTTAATTGCATAAGTAGTTATAACTATCAAAAATTATTATTATTTGTTAATCATTCTTAATATTCTGAGTTCTTAGATTTACGCGAATATTACACATGAAATAAAACTATTTTTTCGGATTTTATCGCGGTTTATTTTGATTTTTTTTGATTTTTTCATTCTGCGTAGATCGGACCAACAAAAACAAAAATAATTAAGAAGTTTGAGGGTACCCCGGAACAACTATGTCTTTTGGACGTCTAACACCTCAGTCCTTCCCGTGACCATGGGTGCTGTAAAGCACTCGAAACGTCGGGAACTTAAAAATCAAAATAAACCGCAATAAAATCCGAAAAAATAGTTTTATTTCATTCTTAATATTATTAAAAATTGTACCTATAATTTATGAGTATTCATTTATTGGTAGAGGAATGTATACAACACAAAATCAGTTATTGTGGAGATCTTTTGAGAGAAGATTGTCTTGCAGTCGACATATTTCAGTTGATGATGAGGAGTCCATCACAATTTTTAACTGTAATGTTCAATTTTTTCAGGTCATAATGGAATCCATTAACAACAATCAATTTGAAGTTAAGCCTCTGAACAGCAAAAGGAAGATACCGGTTCCTTCTGCCAACGTTTACCTCAATCCAGGCTTGGACCTCCTCGCAAACGAAGACCCCATTTGCAATACAGCCATGGAAGTAGTTCCAAATAAAAAGAGGAAACAGACCAAAAATTGTAGAGATGTAGCTGCTTTTGAGAACACTGCACTGGACGTAGGTGTAAGCAAGGCAGCTGTCAATGAATTCTTAGTTAGAGAACTCCAAAATGTACGTAAAAATATCATGTGTATTGATAATCAAACAAATACTGATTCTGAGATTGCAGAACCTATTTATGCAAATTTAACTGATGTTGCTACTTCGTCTTGTGTTGCATTAGGTGATGAAGGAAGGATTAATGGGGACATTGTTCCAAATAATGAACTAATGCAAATTTCAGCTATCAATAACGATATGGATTCAGGAATAGAACAGTCATCAGTCAGATCAGTACTGGAACATAAATCTTTAACCGATGATCATTTACAAACTCTCTCGCCTATAACTAACATTCACACCAATATCACTAATCAAGTTTTCGTTAATAATTCAACAAATTTAAATCTCAGTTTCATTGATAGACTTGCTCTGGATTCACCTAACATTTCAAATCAGTCTCTTTATTATGATGACGATTTAAACGAAAGCAACATTATGGAGATCAAGACTATAACAATAATTACTAAGAAAAAAAGAATTAAAAATAGTACAAATCCCTTTCTACAACCAAATATTGTAATGACCAATAATATTCCTAGTCAAAACCCGTTTCTTAATTTAGATGCTACAAAACCAGAATTAGAGTATAATGAAGAAGTGTTAAATAGAGATGTGGATTTTAAGAATCCTGTTACAAATGTACTCCAACCACGTAAATTATTCGGAGACACAAACAGTACAATATCAACTGTAAATGAAACTCTAGAAAGCCAACATGAATACGAAAACATTGACAGTTACAGACCAGAGAGTCCTATCTATGAAAACATTGACGATACAAATGATTTCAACAAACAGAGCCGGATCTTGGGTCATGACGTCTCACATTTTAGTGCTATAGACATAATGAATCTAAATAAAATTGCTCAGCAAGACTGTTCTTGCGATTCTAATGACAGCAGGAAATCTAAGAAACACTTCCTCAAAGTTGGTAACAAATTATCGAAAAAAGTCTTTAGAACTTTGAAAAAAACTTTCAAAGGCGAGAAAAGTGATAACAACACGACAATAAATCCTTACGAAGTGCCGAGGAAACCTCCTAAATTGAAAGAGTTACCCAAAGATTCAGGCATTGAGAATCCAGCTTTAAATTTGGACAATTCGGATGAGATTGAAATTGAAGAGATCGAAGACGAACATGAATATGAAACAGTTAAAACGTTAAGAAATACTCATTTAAATATGAATATAACTCCTTTGAAAGAGCAAAATGATAATTCTGATGTATCACATAATAGAACCAGTACCCCAGGAAAAAAGGTTAGATTTGATTCCACATTGAATCAAGAGAAAGTTATTACTGGTAATAGTTTCGAGTATGGCAATGACATACAAAGCCCAGGTTTTGACGCTAAAATTGATAAGTACCACGATGAATTGGAGAATTGCATTAATGAAAGAAAATTTTTGCAGCAAAATATGTAAAGAACATCCTCAGTGAGCGGGATGTATATTTTTGCGCAAACTGTGATTGAGTGAAATTACTAATGAATAACTAAATTCATTGTTTTTCATAATATTTTATAAAGATGCTAATTCTTGTACAATCTGTTAAAAAAGATCTTAATTCCTATGAAATTAATTTAAGGTATCTTAAAATTGGTCCGTGTATAATATGTTATGCGGAGGGTGGGAAAATATGGTATTATTTGTATGATAATTCGTAGGTTGCACCAAATATAAAAAGAAAATACTATAGAGAATGTGTAAGTATCATATTCATAGATAATTTCTTGTCTTCTCAATAGTCATTGTTTTCTTAAATAACTTATAAAAGGCCTCAGCGTCGTCAGGTCCGGATGTAAGGGACAGGTGTCACAGGTTGTTGTTTTTGAAGTGCCAGGATGCTATTGAGATACGACCAATTATCATTATAAATTCACTCACCGGCAATAAGAATATAAAGTAGTGTCATACATGTTTGCACCTATTTCGAAAAAAATGTGTGATGTTGCTGATGTTTAAACTCAAACTCAAATAATTTGTTTTGTATAAGCCCTGCGGGGGCGCTTACAAGTAGTCAATTAAAATTTTTTTTAAATCTAATTTAACTACAAATCTACCACCGGATCCGAACGCGGCTTCCACTGAGAAGATCCGGCGAAGAAACTCAGCGGGCTTGTCTTTTTTTATTTAATTCTCTTCCTCTTTTTTCCTTTCAATTTTTTTTATCATATTGTGTGGATACAATGTTTAGGTTACACTCTAGCTCCAGTGTGATGCCGTACGACCGAGATATGAGACTAATGAAGTTATTTATAAAGAGTGTCTGAAGCATTCCAGATGGACCAGTCCCCAAAAGCAGCACCCGTTCACGAGTATGACTACTGGAACAGCCGATGTTTATGTGCGTGCGGCCAGTAGTTTGTATTGTTAAATACCGTGTGTGTGTGAGTGATATACGCTGTTGGCCGCGAGGCCTTTACAGCTTCACCGGATTTAAGGGCGTGCGTGCAACGACTACGCTCGAGCTAGAAGGGCAAGGGGCGACATACTCGAGGGCGCCTTGAAGAGGTGCCCTCGGTTGGGACAATCGCTGTGGGGGGACGGCGTCCACTACTAAGTGCACCGGTCAACCGCCGGCTATGGGAGGGGATCTACGACTACGTCGTCGTCGCCCGTATTCTGAGCGGAAAGAATGGATGACAAAGCATCGGGGGGATCGGTGAGAACATGTCGTGGCCGGCGGTGGCGGCAGGGGTCGGGGGGGTGTTAAATACCTTATAGTTACTTAACATTACAAACGTAAGAACCTGTGTTTATTGATCGAAAGTTCTGAATATATCCATATTATACCAGAATAATAATCAAGCATTGTGTTTTTTGATAAATTCTTTAAGGCCAAAGGAATCTTGTCACAAATATTTTGCATACCAGTGTGTGTTAATCTAAGAAAGAACTCGAATATTTATGTTATGTACCTGTTGAATCTTGCCAAAGCATATAGGCTCGCGCCCTATAATATTTGGATTTACCATTATCGTCGAAACGTAACGTGTAAACAGTAGACCAACTCGGCTAAGGCAATACTCGTGTGTGTGTGTTTGAGTGATATACGCTGTTGGCCGCGAGGGCTTTACAGCTTCACCGGACATAAGGGCGAGCGTGCAACCACTACGCTCGAGCCAGAAGGGCAAGGGGCGACATACTCGAGGGTGCCTCAAGGAGGAACGGCCTCGGTTGGGACAGTCGCTACGGGGGAAGGGGGTACACTAAGTGCACCGGTCAGCGGGTAGGGATCTACGACTTCGTCGTCGTCGTCCGTATCCGGAACGGAAAGAAGCGATGTCAAAGCATCGGGGGGATCAGTGAGAACATGTGGCGGCCGGCAGTAGCGGCAGGGGCTGGGTGCGTAGTCAGCGGCGGCTACGATTAGCGGATTCGCATGGCAACAATACTCGTGTAACGGTGTGCAGAGATGGACAAAAATGATATGTGAAAAAAGGAAATTACAATTTAAAAATTTCTGATTATATTGCGGTGTGTTTTTGGTTTTTAAGTTCCCGACGTTTCGAGCGCTCTACATCATTAAATGTCACGAGACTGAGGCGTTTGACATCCAAAAGTCATTTTTCAGGAGTAACTTAGGATTGCAATTAAAATTTTAATTAATTGATCCTACGATAAAAAAAATATTGCCCAAAACTGACTTTGTAAATGCGAATTATAGACCAACCAAAGTGGTAGTGTTATGTCTTAACGTGGCTAAGTTACTTAATCGAGGCTCTCTTACTAGCATTAGTATTTACCTATTTAATTTATTAGTTATATATAAGTTTCAACTATATCTTGCCTAATAAAGACTTTTTCTTTATTTTGCTTTTTTATTTTAAAGGTGACCACTTTTAAAAGTCTTTCTTTCAAAAGATATAAATTGTCTTTCTACTGCATTTATTTAGGATATTGTTTTTATAAAGACCAGGAAATAGGAACTTTATATTTTTATGTCCATTACCGAGCGGAAATAGGCAAAATGTAATCAGATTATTGATCAGTCAGGAGTTTCCGTAACTGGCGAGCGTGTATGAGACGAACTATGAGAGTAGAGGAAGTCAGTGAGGTATGTAAGAAAAGAGCCTGTTGGAACTCTGTACTCTCTGCCTACCCCGTAAGGGATCTGGCGTGATGATATATATAGATTATTGATTACAATTGTATATTGTAATATTCAATCTTGATTAAAGATTAAAAGTGTAATCGTCGAAGATTACAACGTAATTCTAATTGTTAATTATTAATACACCATCACGCCTATATTCCTCAAGCGGGGATGGTTAATCAGTAATCTGTTTACATTTTGCCCATCTCTGGTACTGCGTTAGGTATTTTGATTAAAAATGTGAAAAATGGCGAATCTTCCATCGTTCTTCGAGAATATTTTATGTCTTCACACACACACACACGCACGTACGCACGCACACGCGCACGCACGCACACACGCACGCACGCACGCACGCACGCACACACAAACAAGCTTTAGATTTAATTTTAATTTCTTGATTGTTACTTTAACAAATTGGTTTGCTATTATATTTTGTCATTTTACCTCTGTATCGTCTTATAAAGTAGAAAGAGCTCTGTGATGTGATTTACAGTATTTCTCCTAGTTCAGGCACAGAATCACATTAATTTGCTTTAAATCTAAGATACTGTAACATTCATAACATGTAACATTTATCTGCCTCGTTCGTCTATTGGCGAATAGTGCGCGTTTGCGATCACGAGGTCCTGCGTTCATATCCTAAGTCGGACAAATGTATCTTAGCATCAGTTCCGAGTCTGAAATAGTGCCCGTTGTATGGCAATAGGCTTGCCCCCGTAACATGGGATTTAATATCGTCGGCAAAAAGTAGTTGTACACAGTACACCTCTGCCACCCCCGTTTGGGGAATATAGGCGTGACCAGAGGCGGATTGTTCCTATGGCAAACTAGGCACGTGCCTAAGGGCGCGAGGTTACAAAGGGGCGCGCGCGAGGAAGTTTTTAAACAAAGAAATAAATAATAAACATAAAATTAATTGTGTGAGTAATTATGCACCTATTTACACAATATAAATAATTCTTTGATTCTATACAGATTTAGAGCTTCCTAGGCGTGTTCCGCTTTTTTGATTATTCCAACATCGCCTGATTTCATAATATACACAACAGGTCAGATACAACTGCAATGTTGCGCGTTCGTCGCGTCCATCGCGACCATCGGCAGTGACACAAACCCTAGTGTTTCATAGCCTAGGTTTTGTAGAAAATTTACCAACATGAATGCTATAAAATTATTGTATACTTCTCTGATACGCTCGAATATTGAGGCTAGTGCGTGTGAAAAAAAATTATGATTGCCACAACAGGAGCTGTAGTTGTTACTACAAGGAATGCCATAATTGGAGTAAAGGAATGCCAGCTCCAACTTGGAATAACCTCTACCACACATGTAGTAACGCCAACTACTGTCATCCATGTTTACTACTAGAACTAGTTAAAATTTATAATATATAGTCGCTAGAAGGGCGCCGATTAGGTGCTTCCCTAGGGCGCTCTTGACATTTAATCCGCTTCTGGGCGTGGCGGTGACCATCCTCTCCAGCGCGAAAATGCTGAATGAATCTAAGCTTGGACTAAGATATTTTTCGTTGTGTGTGTGTGAATGACTACGCTGTTGGCCGAGTGGCCTTTACAGCTTCATCGGATAAGAGGGCGACCGTGGTACAACTACGTCATAGCTGGGAGGTATTTTTCGCACATTTCATACCTACTCTGTAACCTCGGAGAATATCTATCTATATCATCACGCCAGATCCTTTGCAAAGTAGGCAGAGAGTACAGAGTTCCAACAGGTTCTTTCCTTACATACCTTTCTGGCTTCCTCCACTCCATAGTTCGTCTCATACTCTCGCCGGTTACGGAGACTCTTGACTTGTCCTTCAGAGACTCTGTTTAAGATAGTCTTGTAGTTAGTAGTAATTGTTGATAGTTAGATAGTAGTGTGGAGAATACCTACCTATGCACGTATGACGAAAAATATGACAGCACAAAAGAAACCAATTGAGTTAATCCGCGACCTTCTACCGAATGCACCGTAGCCCACGTCAGCTGCACTCATTGGATAATCGTCGGCTGCACGTGGCGTCTATATTCGTCCCCTTAATAGAATAATGACGGGCAACTATTCTGTTTTTTATATACCAACTGGTCTTAAGTAAGACCTTGGTTATGTATACGGGTGGGAAATCTTGGATTTTGGGTCTCAAGCATAAATACTTTAAAATCTATTAACGTTATCAGAGAATATGCTGTTTCGTTTAATTTTAACTTGTAGCGTGAGAGAGATGGTATTGAATCTTAAAAACGTTATAAAACATCGAATTATTAGGATTTTGTGCCTCTCCTCTGTAGATACCTACGGTACAGAAGGCCTAGATAAGTGGCAAGTGTTTTGTTTCTATTGTGGCTGGGTGATTTTTCGTTGAAAAACGCTACTACCCGATATTTCGTCAACGCGTCCAAGCATAGGAATCCGCTAATCGTAGCCGCCGCCGACTACGAACCAATCTCGTATCAGCCGCTACCGCCGTCCGCAGCATGTTCTCGTCGACCCTCCCGATGCCCTTACAGCCCTTCTTTCGGATACAGATACCGCACACAGGATCAGACACCGCACTCGCCGGCGAGGTCGAAGAATCCCTTGCCCGCCGGCCGGTGGAGAGCAACACGACGAGACACCTAGTATATGCCCTCCCCATAGCGACTGCTCATGCCGAGACCGTTCCTCCTTGAGGCGACCTTGAGCTAGCGTAGCGCTAGCCTAGAGGAAGCTTGCCCTTCTGGCTCGAGCGTAGTGGTTGCACGCTCGCCCTCTTGTCCGGTGAAGCTGTAGAGGCCAGTTTTTAAATAAATAAGGTCCCGCGGCCGATAGCGTAGACCACACACACACACACACACACACACACACACACAAGATTCGTTAAAAAATGTCATTTCCATATTTTTTGGATTCTTGTAGAAAGTCCACTTCGCTACAGGCACAGTACAGCTGTCCAGCCCTCCACAACATCGTGGCTATAAACAGTTTCTTAGGAATTTAACAGCTGTACGATGCGGTTTGCGTGACAGTAGGTCTTGATAGGTTGCATGGGTCGCCGGTAGGCCTGTGTCCGAGTAAATGATAGGCATTTATGTATGTAAAGAATTTATTTATTTAGCATAATCCTGCTGTAAATGATAACAATAAATGAAAGTAACGTTAAGCCATTGACCCGGTTACTGTCGTAATTGTTAAGCCAAGTTGGCCCTTTTTTGCTTGACAAGTTCCAACAGCAGGTGGCCATAAACCCACCTCTAACAATGCGCATTGGGTCGACGTGGTAGAGCAGAAATTAGCAAATCTCTCACCTCGATTTGTGAGAGAAGGCCTTTACCCAGCATTGGGGCAGTAAGGGCTGGGGTACGACGCATCGTTAGTGCTGACAGTACAGGTTTAGTTTGATATGTATCCCCGAAATTTTTTGTTCGAGTAATAAACGCGCTCGACATTCAATTTTGACTTTGTAGATTCCTGTTAAAACTATTGGTATCAAATGACGGGGTGACTTAAACACTATTATCGTGAAACGTTAAACAATTGAAACATTTCACAGCAATCATGGTTGATAAAGTTACAATAAAAAATCGATGGAAACAATCAGAGGCGATTGCTATTTCTCGATAACGTCTCCTGACAATTGAACGAGATTATTCTGACCTCTGACATTGCATAACGACGGGACGATGAGAGTAGTATACCACTCGACAAATATACTTATTGTTCCAATGTGGCTCCAATCACATAAATTCGATGACGGTAAAGCAATTTTATTAATTCTGCAGGACCTGGAATTGGGGAATCATGCCCAAAGTTGTTTTATTTATACTTTAGACGAACAACTACTTTGTAGCAGAGGTATGAATTATTTCACGTCACGTCTGCATTCCCCAAGCGGCAGTCGTCTTCTTCTTTCCTTGTCAATGGTTTATATCTGTCCCGCTAAGTTAGTGGCTAGCCCAAGCGCGCTACCCGTAGCCGCACTTAACTCTTCCCTTGTACAAAGGGTAGACCAGCGATTCAGAATAAATATATAAGCCGCGGGTGCGCATCAAATTGAAGCAACAATTACTACCTGCGAAGCAAGTGACCGTAGTGCGAAATAACGTGCTCTGCGCGTGTCAAATTAAATTGAATTACGCCGTCTTATGTCGTTCTCGCCTGTAAACATGCTGTTGAGCTCAAAAATAAACATGATAACATCACATTTCATACGTAACTAGCGCATTTAGGTGCCGTATTATTTAAATATCGAATTAATTCCTCCGTCCGACGCGTCCATTTTGTTAGTGTTGCGAGTATAACAATTTAATTTTTCCCTAAATTTATTTGCTGAGGACTTTATTATTTTTAGTATTAAATGGTATTAATATAGTTAACTACTATATCACGGTTTTAATATTTAGCTAACATGATGAAAATATATTTTCCCTACATTAAATTACTACAAACCTTAATAGTTCAAGCATATCTATTTCTTGAGTTTAATGTGCATTAAAATACAGGTTACCACAACGATAATTTTATTATCATCTTCTCTAATGCCGTCAATATTTATTCCAAAAAGTGATAATCGTTCCGGGCTGCCAACGGGTGGGAAGGGCGGTAAGTGCGGGGCGTTTGTTGAATTTTTGGCTTCACCGCGCAGCGTACAATTATGACTGGACGCGCCTCCTGGATATATAATTTTATTATAAAACCAGCAAGTGCGTCATCGAGTCAGCTATGTCAGCTGCACAAAACTGCATGTAAAACTTAACATACAAATCCAAACTGTAATTTTATAATCACTATATAATAATATAAATAAGAATATTAGCTCTGTTTAGAAACTGTCCCAAGGTTGGGCACGGATCTCCTCTCAAACTGAGAGGGCTTAGGCCATAGTCCACCAAGCTGGCCCAGTGCGGGTTGGCGAACTTCACACACCTTCGAGACACTCTAAGGCATGCAGGTTTCCTCAGGATGTTATTTCTTCACCATTTAAGCAAGTGATAATTAATATTTAATACGCACATGCTTTTGCGTGTCTGGGTCTGAACCCGAGACCTCTGACTTTGCAGTCCAACGGTTTAACCACTAGGCTATCACTGCTTTTTTACCTCCCTTTTAATCCACCCCTTCTATAAATAGCGCGGTAGTTTGCCGGCCAAACAGACAGTAATTATCTAGTTGACCGTCCTTATTTGCTCCGCAAACAGTGACAAAGGCCCGTGTCCAATCAGCTAAGCAAATATGGCGCCACGTGAGAGTTCTGATGAAAATACCTTTTATGAATTACTAACAGTTTCCCGCGGCTTCGCACCTGGTTGAGAACAGTGCCTTCTACCGGGTCCAAATATAGCTAATAACCATCCAGATGACCGCATAAGTAGTTAAATCATTCAAATCGGTTAACATTTTTGGGAGGACATGAAATACGGACACACTGACAATGGAATTTTATATATTACTAGTTTCTGCCCGCGACTTTGTCCGCGTTGACTTTGACAGGAACCTTACATTTTGTCGGGCTAAAAAAGTATCCTATGTATTAATCCAAGCAATAAACTGTGTGCCAAATTTCATCCAAATCCGTTTAGCCGTTTTTACGTGATTGAGTAATAAACCTCAAAAGATCTAAACGTCCAAACATACAAGCTTTGACATTTATAATATTATTAGAAGGAAGTAGGATCAAGACTAGTGTTTTTTCACGTGCCAAATTTAATCCAACTCCGTTTAGGCATTTTTGCGTGCTTGAGTATCAAACGTCCAAATATCTAAAGACTAGTGTTTTTTCACGGCGTCGCACCCGTTGGTAGGTACCTACCCTGACTTTTCTTTAAAGACCTCTGTCTCGTTGATATAGTGGTGTTTCCTGAGGAGGACGGCGGCGTGGTATGGCCCACGTCGCCGTGTGGCCCACGTCGCCGTGAGCACCGCGTCGGTGCGGGGGTGTCATCAAGTCTCCCTCCGATGGCGGGCTCGTCAGATCGAGGCGCAAGAGGGGCACCGGTGCGTTCCATACGGAGATCCCGGAGCCCCTCCAAAGTGCTGATGTCGGCCACCCTAGGGTTTTTAGTCGGTAGGAATCCGACACGCCCCGCGAGCTTCCCCCGAGGCTCGCGGAAGTCCTACGCAGGATTCTCCCCAGGTAAAAAAAAAAGAAAATGTGGTATAGTGGTGTTATTATAATACGGGTGATAATCATGAATAGAAGTTCTGAGTAAAATAAAAAGTTGTTAAACGAAAGTAGTTAAGACTGACGTATCAATGCCCCCACTATCATGGTACTTCACTTCCGAATAACTATGTATAGGCCATTGGTATAGGCGATATGCCATAGAAACCTCGATAGTCCATTTATTTCTGTATATTCCGCGCCCCACTTAGATCGGTGCCAAACAAATCAATAGCTTATGTGGACGTCTGCCGATTGTCGGGTCGTAACCCCGTAGAGTTATGTAATCAAAGTATCTTATAACTTCGGCTACCGTGCGGTCTGGCGATTTGTTAGTCAAACTAGTCAAAAGCAAAAACAAGAGTTTTTTATTCACGTAGACCAAAAAGTACTTATGAATGGTCGAGAAGGAAATGGACGGTAATTACTTAAAACTCTTTCACCACTCGCACTCCGATACTGCAACTGTGTCCGGAATGTTATCCGGAGAACAAAAAATTCGGAAGATTAAAAAGCCCTAACATTTGTGCTTTATTTTAAAAATGTATGTTATACACATTGCGTTATCCCTCCTCTTCGCGTCGTACTCCTCAGTGCTGAGGGTCGTGATCTTTATGAAGAACTTTAGCCTTGAAGTTGTCGTCAATTTCTTTTAATTTCCAAAACTTTTGTTATTTCGAATAATAATGTGTAATATTGGTGTTGGAAATTAAAACAAATGTTGTCAACATCACTCTTCGACTTCCCGCAAAAACAAAAAAGTAGTTATATTCATAATACTTGACATACATACATACATACATACACTCACGCCTTTATCCCACTGGGGTAAGCAGAGACTACAGTTTGCCACATACTACGATTCTGACATACCTCTTTCGCTTCATCTACGTTCATACATCTCTTCATACATTTCCGTCGATTTAGAGTGCTACGCACTTGACCCTTTTCCAAGAGACTTAATTTGGTCATGATAGGTTTTCCTTGGGTGACCTCTTCCGACGCTTCCACTCACATTTGCTCGATATATTCCTTTTGTTAGCCGCCTGTGCAAATGCCCATACCAATTTAACATACCTCTTTCTATCCCAGTCACCACGTCATCCTTCAACTTACATCGGTTTCTAATCACACTATTCTTCATTTTGTTAGCAAGGGTGACTCCACATATACTCCGTAAAGAGCGTATTTCTACAGCATTCACTCTACTTTCATGCTTCTTTTGCCATACCCATCATTCACTGCCGTACATAAGCGTGGGTACCAACACACCATTGTAAATAGTCAGTCGAGCCTTTGTTGAGACAGCCTGACTACTCACCACGGCGCGTAAGGCACCATTCACTTTGGTGCCCGCGATCACTTTCCTTTCAATATCACCGTCACACCTTCCATTGCTCGTGAACATACTTCCCAAATAAACAAATTCATCCAGTTGTTCCACTCTTGTACCTTCTACATTAATATTACTCTCTGTCACAGCTTCCTCTTTTTAAATCACCATGACTTTAGTCTTACTTACATTTATTTTCATTCCTTTCTTCTTAAATGCCTCATTCACTACATTTACCATGTCCTGTAACTCAGCCACCGACGACGCAAGTAACACTTGGTCGTCAGCGTACAAAAGGCACTTGACACGTAAATCTTTCATACTTAAACCACATTCCAACTCTTTCAAATCTTTTAAACAACTGTCCATATAGAGGTTGAAAAGCCATGGCGACGCAACGCATCTCTGCGTAACACCTTTAGACATATATCTGATGCAGGCCTTGGAGTTCTTATAAAGAGTACTCAGGGCCCTCACTAAGCGGGCGTCAACCCCATATGATAACAAGGTTGACCACCACAGTTCATTCCTCGGCACACGATCATAAGCCTTTTCCAAATCTATGAAGGCGCAGAACACTTGCCGGGATTTTGCCAAGTGTTTTTTTGTGATGCACCTTAAGGAACAGATTTGATCAGTGCAGCCCATTCCTCTTCTAAAACCCGCTTGCACGTCCCACAATTTTTCGTCAGTTTTATTTCGTAACTCTGTCAATCAACACTTTTGCATATAATTCACAAACAACACTGAGAAGACTTATACCACGGTAGTTCTTGCATTCCTTTATTAAGTGGCACTATTACGGCTCTGCACCAGTCATTTGGCACTCGCCCTTCTTGCAAGCACATGTTAAAAAGGCGCACTAGCAGTTTTGCCACTATACCTTTGCTGCTTCTCAGCATTATTTTTTTATTAATACTTGACATTGGCAAAATACGCGTCGTCGTGATGCCATAAACATAAAAAAATTGCCTTGAAAATGTCTCTCTATTGAGTTATTAGGTACGGTTTATTTCATTTTAATCACTTGGGTGATTGAAGGCGACTAATTAGTGTCCAATTATCACCATAGACATGTCGATTTAAAATCGATTAATCAAGAAACCGATTTTTGTAGCCTTCTAATAAATTTTTTTATCGATATGAACTATTGAATCCATTCAGAAGATCGATTCCGAGGGCCGTCGAATTGGGTCGATTGACGATTCAATCAAATAAAGGGGTAATCGAAAATATGACCTATTTAAGTTGTGTAAATCAGGGATATAAAAAATAGCAAAATATGTTTATTGTAAAAAATACTACGTACCAAACATGAGTTTCTATTAAGTCAACCTTTTGATAATCCCTAAAACGATGCATTAATAAATTATTACAAGGGAGTGATCAAAATAAAATAGATTCAATCAATCGGCAAATTAATAAGAATCAACTTGAATCGATTAATCGAGAATCGATCTTTTAATCCTTGATTTAATCGAGAATCGATTCTTGTGCATTTGATTCGAGTCGATTTATATCGATTTTTCTCAGAATGAATCGACATGCCTATGAAATAAAAGTATTTTTCGGATTTTATTGCGGTTTTATTTTTGATTTTTAAGTTCTCGACGTTTCGAGTGCTTTGCAGCACCCATGGTCACGGGAGGGACTGAGGTGTTAGACGTTTAATATATCATTTACTGGAAGCTTTAACAAATACTAACCTCATATAAAAACGTTCATAATATATATTCATGTATAGTATTAAAATACCTAAATATAGGTTGTTTAGAATATATTTCACAAAGATTTATCTTTATCATCGCGCCAGATCCCTTGCGGGGTAGGCAGAATGTACAAAGTACCAAAGATTTTTTTCCTTACGGAGCTCTCATGCTTCCAAACAGATTTTTATTGAAAATTACTGTTTGACTACTATTGCTTATAGTATACACTATTTAAAGCAACTTTTCTTACTAAATATAGTCATACATAATAGTCATAGAATAACAATGATCCAAAAGCCGCGTTCTGTCGTAATTGCACGCCGCGCGGTGAAGCCTAAAAATCAACAAAGGTCTCGCACTCACCGCACTTCCCACCCGCATAATGTTGCTAGTTAAAAATGATTTACCACTTATTGGGGTAAATGTTCAGTGAGAGATTATAATATTATTATTATTTCTGGCGGTAACATGTATCTTTATACATATTAACAAAATAAATAGACGTAATTAAGTAGGTTCTTAAAGTAAACGCTTAAGCTGCTTCGCCCACTGTATCTAATAGTCACGGGTTCGATTCCCGCACGGAATAAATCTTTGTGTGAGCCGCAATTAGTTGTTTCGGTCTGGGTATTTGTGTATGTGAATTTTCATGTTTGTTAACGCACCCACGACACAGGAATAAATCTTAGTATCGGGATATTTTAAAAAAAGAAACAATTACGAGGTTCTAGGATTGATTTTTAGGACGGAAAAAGTGTAATATTACTTTTAATGTTCCTTTTGTTGATTTTTTTTTTAAATATTGCGTGAAATGTGCGTGCACGCGATAGACCTCTGCCACCCCCTATTCGAAAAATAGGTGTAAATCTAAAATCGTCAGCAAAATGTAGGCCTATGATTTATCCGGCTTATCATTATACTACTAGGAATAAAATTATGACCCGACATTAACTTTCTACTACTGCGTCATACATATAAAATCGTCATTCCATACAGCTTTTAATAATTAAAAGTGGTAAAAGTACTTTCGTCATTTTAACTAACTTTGAACTAATAGAAATCATTATGTAGTAAGTTACAAAATTAATAAAAGTTAGTACTATAACAACTAAGATCTATAGTAAAAAAGAAGGGAAAAATTACACTGCTGTATTGGCAACACAGACAAAATGGCCGCATCATTTTCGGTGACAATTATGAACGGAACATTTAATTTAATATTTAAATAATACGATGTCCAATTGCGCTACTTACACATGGAATATAATCCCATCCTGTTTCTTTTTGAGCTTGACGGAATTGTTACAGGTAGTAACACCACAGGACGCCATAACTAAATTAATTTGACACGCGTAGAGCACGTTGTTTCGCGCGCGTTTTTGTGTGACTGCTTGCTTTGCAGGTACTAATTGTTGCTTCAACGTGATGCGCGACCGCGGCTTCTAGATGCTTATTATTATTCTATGATAATAGTATACATTATGTATACACTATGTATGTATAGTTGACTCTTAGCACGTTGCTATATCTGACCAAATGGCTTACAGATTGATGTTTCTATAGCTTTAATGGATATTTTGAGTATAAACTGTGACTTGTAATCACCTTGTAATGCATTGATTATTTTGACTACAGTGACGGTGACATGTTATTCTAAATATCATCTCACCAAAAACATTTTTATGTAAAATGTTGCCAAGACGAGACCAGACCGCACTGTCAAAAAGTGATCAGATCTCATGTAGAGCCAAGCTTCTAACTCTACAAGCCCTAACTTCACAAACTCTACACCTTGGTCATAATATGTGGCTTGGCCGTTTCGCTACTGTCACATGGGCGTAAGGTGACAATTCATACATAATATACACATATATATCTATATAATTTATCATCATCAATCACAGCGGGTACACATTAGGAGTTTTGCGCGTGCTTAATTCCATTCCCTAATTTAAAGGGTAGGGGGTGATTTACTAAAACTCCTGAAATATGTATTTTATTACTATTTATAACCTACATAACTCGCTTGGCTCGTCTTGGCGAGGGCACTGCTGTGCCGCCAGAGATGCCTGTAAAGGTAATTTTTTAGTAAGACATATTTAATTGTATAACACCTTATTTTTACCTAAAATTTTATGAATAAATGCTTATGAATGAATGCACATAAAAATTGTTTCTTACAGGCATCGAACTCGCGACTCCTCGTTCCATTGAGGCGAGCCCACGCTATCACTGCACTAAGTCAGGTCTCGGCAACTACAAAGCATATCTTCCTCCACTGACCCGATTAGGAAGGTCATTGACCGGGGTCGGGCGGCTTGTACAATAGCCCCTATATACGCCTTAGGGTGGGAAAGGCTGTCCGCAAATGAAATAATGAGGATTTAAATCAAAACAAAATCAAAATGAATAACAGGTATATTTTTATAAATATAATGTATATAGACTTTTTTGTCTTGATTGAGTTTCTTTTGTTATGCATTTTAATAATTCTGTTTCTTAGCCATGATGCGTTTTATTATTCTGCTTTTTAGACAACTCGCTTATTATCAGTAACTTTTGAGATTTCTAAACGTAACTCACTGCCCTTCTTTCGTATCTCGCTCGATTGAGCACGTCTTCAGGTGGCAGTAACGGCAGGATACGTTTCGTTTTCAGTCTCAAAGTCCGAGGGACACAGATGAGTTTCATTTACAGTTACCTACTAAGTCCGAAACCCGCTTACTGTGTTGAAGGGGCCACCTAAACCCCAGATTCCAGGAGACGTACCCGAAATAAAAAAGACACGTAGAAATAGAATATCGCACGCTTATGGCCTGACAAAACCAAGTATTGATCCTAGTAACCCAGACTACTTGGTTACTAGTATCAATATACGAGTATTAATTACGCCAAGTACACTAATACTCGGCGTCACTAATACTCGTTGAATAATAAAGATCAAGTTTTCTTGCTATAAACTGCCTAAGGATGTTTATTTCCAGCGGGCAACACCACGACGCCATTCGTCCTGACCTACGTTGCCAAGAATGTCATTTTCCTAAATGTGCTTTAAGCCCGGTTTACACAATGCGACTATACTATTTTTCACATATGATGTGTAGTGACAGTTCTAAGTGCCAAACGAAATTTATATTATTTATATTATATAAATTAATTTTAATTTAATGGTGTTAAGGCATAAAACCATCAGTATAGAAACGGGGCATGCCTCTTATTGCCATTGAATAAAGTATAATTTTCTGTGACACAACTGTCAAAGTACCCATCTTACATGTATGATAGTTGCTCGTGTGAACACTCGCCTTAGCTGGTAACTTTTTTTCATTAAAAAACGTTGCTTCGTGCTAGTAACTGCTTCATTGCTCAAGTAGCATACTTTTTAAGTAAAACTTAGCACTCGAAGGTGTCACGTGACGGGAACTAGTCTGTCACTGTCATCTAGAACTAGATGGGAAATAGCATAGAGGTAGGTAAAATAGAGTGTACGTACTTTAATTTCTGCTACAAGAACTTTGCTTGAAGTGCTTCTCTAGTCTTCTCGTCGTCTTCTCTCTATTCTATATCGGACAAATGTAGTATTTCTATCGTAAAATTCCCAGTATCATTCCGGTATACGGTATACGGCAGACTCGCTTCTTATTAGATGGGTCCTAACATTGTCAGCGAAAAGTGGGTGTACACAGTACACCTCTGCCACCCCCGCTTGGGAAATGCAGACAGTGTCTTCACTAGTACGTAGTTATAATAAGTCAATGTTTGGAATCTGGAATGGTGCCCGGTGTAATGTCATTAGAGTCGCCCTTTACTTCACTGGGACCGAACGCATTCCGTCGGTGATAAAATTAATGTGCACTGTATACCTCTGTAACCCTAGCTTAAATGGTCACCGACATAGCCCATAGGAGGTCACCGACATAGCCCATAGGAGGTCACCGACATAGCCCATAGGAGGTCACCGACATAGCCCATAGGATTATTAAACTGAAGTGGCAATGGGCGGAGCACATTGCGCGAAGATCAGACGGGTGTTGGGGCAGAAAGATTCTAGAGTGAAGACCACGTATTGGCAAGCGCAACGTAGGACGGCCACCTACCAGTTGGGCCGACAATCTTGTGAAGATCGCAGGAAGTCGTTGGATGCAGGTGGCATCGGAGCGGTTACGCTGGAAAGCGATTGGGGAGGCCCTGGTTCAGCAGTGGACAAATATAGGTTGAAATGATGACACGGTGAGACCATTTTGAATGTGCTATCGACCGTAACTGTTCTGCCAGGAAGGAAATGATGACATAGCAACTAGGTGGAATGTAGGAACTCATATAGCTAAGGAGTATCCTTCAATTTCTCCTCAATTTATATATTTCCGCTTCGTGTTGTTGACACAAAAATGTGTATTTAATCATTTGGTTATTATATAATTAAAAAATAATTAGTCTAATCAAATTTTGAATTGAAGTTTTTTTATGATGCATATTGCTTATTTTTTTTCAAAAACGTAGTACCACACTAGGAATTATTCCTGTGACGAGGTTGCGTTTAAGAATATGAAATGTACATACACAAACACCCAGACCGAAACAAATATTTGTAGATCCCACAAAGTTTTGTCCCGTGCGGAGATCGAACCCGCGGGTACTAAATTCAGAGGGCGAGGCGGCGTAACTTTTTAACCCAGTGGTTACCGAGCCCTTCTAAATCTTTAATTTGTGGCTTTTTTAATATAAATGTTACATAACAACTTGGAAATACAAGCATCTATAAATATATGTCTATATGAACCGAATACACAAACATATCAAGTATTATAGATAAAAGCAGGTAATAAAAATTAATAAGAAGCTACTCATACTCCTTATCAGTAATTAACTTTGTACTTCATTAAACATTGGAGAAACCACACATTGAGTAATAATAAACATTAAACTAATTCCATTTTAAACGTTGAATAGATAAAAGATCGTCATTTTTTTCAGTATCTCTTGGATATATACTGCGCACCTAATCTTCATCTTTAATAAAAAAAAACGAAACGTCAATTTTCCCGCGCTCAGTGTCGCGACTGACGTCCCTCTACGCATGTCCCTCCCAGTATTGAATGGACACGCTTTGATCACAGACGGGCGGCTATAACAGAATATGGACTTATCGATCCACGCTGTAGTGTAAAATTTAAATAAAATTAATGTGTTGTGGACAGTGATTTTGATAAATAAATGTAAAAACACAGTGCCTTCAGCGAACGTTGTATATCGCTATGTAAAATAGGTGAGTAAATTAGGTCATATATCGATTATATGCGACTAAATTATATTGGTGTATGTTTGTGTTATTGTGCGAAAATTTTCGGGGTGTTTTCTGTTTGTTAGGTTAATTTTTTGTGAAAGGTTTGGAGGTTCAATGTTATTGTTTTCGGAAGGGTCTGTGATCGATTGTGGTGGTGCCAGGCACTGTGGTTTACTGGACTTTTGTGTTTTTTTAGACAACTCATCCGCGTTAAATCAATCATTCTCGGTGTGTGAAGTAAAGTGATAGTATAATTAACTTTCGGTTGATGGCGGTGAAAAGATGTAATGACGATATGTTTTTTAACTGCGCTGTGTTTAGTGATACGATGCACGATTAACATGAACTTATTTCAACAAATTTTCTCTACAATCATTTTATTTTTTATTACTGGAAAATAAACATGGTTTTATGTGCTTATTGTGCTTAGAATCATGTCCGATAAGATTATAATATGAGAATATAATACTTACAAAGGGAAATAAACAAAGGTTTAAATTAAATTACAACTCACTTTATCTTTAAAAAAAATATACGGTGTCCGTAATGGCAGTAAGGTGCGTTGTTTGTTTTATTATCTAACCATATCGTAATGAGTTACTTGAAACTTGCTAAAAATAGTTTATGGCTATTATAAAGAGAAAAAAAAGAAAAAAAAATCCATATGCCTTAAAATTTATGATACTTAAAAATACTTTCTCTACAGCCAAAGACGGATACAAATGTCGACATCGACATATTTTTGTACGATAATCATATTAAAAATTGCTTTAAAAGACTACGAGTGTTGTATTTGCTACGGCGTAGCACATTTACTACAACGGAGACCTTAGGGAAGAATCACTACAATTATAAAACAAAAATTTACCCGCGATTTCATCTATGTAATAATAATATAATGTGTGTATGTAATAATAATAATAATTTTGAGACAAACTGTAGCCTAAGTCCTTTCACAAAGGCGCAATCTATCTCCTTGATAAATTTAATTAAAATTTGTTTAGCGGTCTAGGCATCGATTCAACACGCACGCCGCACGCAAAATGGCACCACAAAAGGCAATCAAAAGTGGACGGTACTTTAAAAACTAACAGGGTTCCGCTTTTTGAAAATACAACTGATATGATAGGACTGAAATGATAGGAGTAAGGTACAATATGCCCGAATTTATTTTTGTATCATAACTATTACTACGTGGACGGCGGGACTGTTTATTCCTAATTTCTGCCTATTCTCTTCCTAAAACCATTGATATATCATAACAAGTATGATATATCGATGGGTCTAGGCGTAAAAAGGTTACAGATTAACAGACAGGGTTACTTTCGAATTTAAAATTTTGGTATGGTTAGTCGCGAATCATGTGTGCGATGTGAACAGTGCACTGTCAAAGGTTGTTCATTGGTTCAACACATATAATCTTCTCCATGATAAGAAGAAAACAAAATGTATTAAATTGACAACGCCAAATAAAACACACGTAGCAACTAATGTACAAATAAATGGCGTGGATTTAGAACTTGTAGAGTCGACTGTATTTCTAGGTATCACTATTGATGCCAGATTAACAATGGGGCCCCCATCGTGAGCAATTATCTGGTAGATTAAGCTCAGCGGCATATGCTGTAAAGAAAATTAGATTATTAACTGATATTGAAACAGCTAGACTTGTTTATTTCGCTTATTTTCATAGTATTATGTCATTTGGAATACTACTTTGGGGATGTTTTGCAGAACTGAATACCATCTTTGTTCTACAAACAAGGGCTGTTCGAGTAATTTAATATTTGGCCCCGAATGCTTCTCTTAAGGAAAAAAATAGAGAAATAAATATTCTATCTATATTTAACATCAAAATTGATATTTGAAAATCATCTAAATGTTAAAAAGAATATCAGTAACTTTGACAAACATAGCGACATTCATCTTGTAAATACACGGAACAAAGATGATCTTATTGTACATTCTACTCGTCTCCACAGAATTAGTAATTCTTTCATGGGGCAATGTTTACACTTCTACAACAAAAAAAAGGCTATCAAAATAAGTCTCTGTAAGAAAGGGCATTACAAAATTTCGGTTATCTTGACGATAAATCAGATTGGGTTCGAGCAGCTCCTCAATCAGCAACCTTAATCAATGATGTATAGTACAATTTTGAAAATAAAAGAAAGAAATGCTTATCAGACAGGCCAAACAAATTAAATTCAAAGACTAACCCGCTGAGTTTCTCGCCGGATCTTCTCAGTGGACGCCGTGTTCCGATCCGGTGGTAGATGTAAATAATTGTAATAATTTTGAAGTTTTTGTGTCCTATTGTCAATAAAATTCTAGTCAAAGTCAATAATCATTTATTGGTACGAGGTATGCCTTTTAAGTTTTGTCGTTTGAAGAAAAAAAACAACTAGAACCTTATAATACTTTTTATTGTTTTTCAAAGTATTCACCACGTAGCTTAATACACTTTTACATTCGCTCAAACCAGTTATTATAACATTTATTCCACTCTAAAGTGGGGTTGTTCAAAATGGCTGACTTGAAAGCGTCGACTGCTTCTTCACCGGACTGGAACCTTTGACCACGAAGACTTTTCTTAATTTAAGGAAATGTAAAGAAATTGTTAGGGCTTAGGTCAGGACTGTATGGAGGATGGTGAAGAATTTCTACTTTTTCCTGCTTCAAATACTCAATCGTTTGACGAGCGCTGTGTGAGCTTGCGTTGTCGTGGTGCAGGATGATGCGTCGCTTTAAGTTAGGTTTTCGAAGTTCGGCGATGACTTGTGGTAAACAAACTGTGGTATACCACTCTGCGTTAACCGTTCTACGATCTTCAAGTGCAATAGTCGCAACATGGCCGGTTTTTTCAACGAATGTGGCCACCATCTTCTTTGAAGTGCTTCGAGAACGAACAACTGTAGTCGGCTTTGGCTCGTCTTGAAAGACCCAGATTGTAGATTGTTATTTGGAATCAGGATCGTAGGTATAGATCCAAGATTCGTCACCGCTGATGATGTCGTAGACGTGATTTGACTCTCCTCGGTTGAACCTTTGCAGAGTTTTCTTACACCATCTGACGCGGGCCGCCTTGTGATCGTCGGAAAGCAGATGCGGTATCCAACGGCAAACTAGCTTTCTCACACTAAGCGCTTCATGCAAGATCTTCTGAATGATTGTCCCTGAGATGCCTAATAAAGCTTCTATCTCTTGATACGTCACATGACGATCTTCGAGAATTAGTTGTCTCACAGCAATGATGTTATCTTCAGTGAAGGCGGATTTTGGGCGTCCTTCGCGAGATTTGTCACTAATACTAGTGTGTCCACGCTGGAATTCTAAATACCAGCGTCCGAAAGTCCGCAGATATAGGGCTTTCTCACTGAACACAGATGTTAGCTCTTTAAAATACTGAAGCCGTGTCAGGCCTCTTCTAAAGTTGTAGAAAATTATTGCACGAACATTTTCCTTAGAAAGATTCATTTTCGTACGTAACCTGACAGATTCCAATCGACGCTGTGACTAAACAATAGCATTAATCCTAATACTTTCAACTGTTTTGAGATTCAAAATTTAAACACATTCGAATATAGAACAGTTTCAAATTCAAAATTGCCGGGAAATATGGAAAAGACAGAACTTAAAAGGCATGTCTCGTATAGGCCAATGCCTTTACAAATAAATGATTATTGACTTTGACTTTATGGTGAGGTCGCAGGTAAAACGATGCGTATAGCACAAAGCCGATCCTTGTGGCGAACTTTGAGGCCTTTGCCCATCAGTGGACTTTGGCGAATGATGAAGCGATCTTTCAAGAATCTATATCATTTTTTTTTAAATGTAGCCCCACACTAGGATTTATTTCTGTGTCGTGGGTGCTTTTACAAACATGAAAATTCACATACACAAATATCCAGACCGAAACAAATATTTGTGGGTCACACAAAGATTTGTCCCGTGCGGGAATCGAGCCCGCGACTATTAAACACAGTGGGCGGAGCGACTTAAGCTCTTTACCACTGCGCTAAATCGTTATGAGGCAGTCTCGATAACAGCATTCAGAAATCCGCTTAAATTCCGTATAATTGTTAATTGGTAGGTGTCGGCCGCACGTTCTTGCCTATTTTTAGTTTCCCCTCATGAATTATGTATACCTACCGAGCCCATGTAGACGCTTGACGTCAGCTGCTCGAAAAGCCACTAAAAATGTATGAAATTATTTTTGGAAAATTCTGAGGTGATAGCGATTTGAAAATAAACCTTTTCTGTTTTATGCAGATCGATAGCTTTTTGCAATATCTCAGAGAGAGATATTAAAAATTGCTGGCTAATTGATGGCTATTAATAACTGTAAATTGATTTTAACAAGTATCTCATATATAAAAACTGGAAAGTGTTACACAATCACTTCTTGATGGATGTAGGTACCGGGGAAGATCTAGCCTATCTTACCACGACCAAATAGACCGAGGACAAGTCAAGAGTCTCCGTAACCGGCGAGAGTGTATGAGACTAACTATGAGAGTAGAGGAAGCTAGAGAGGTATGTAAGGAAAGAACCTGTTGGACCTCTGTACTCTCTGCCTACCCGTAAGGGATCTGGCGTGATGATATAGATACATAGATAGACAATCACTTCTTCTATTTCTTCTTTTCGTGCCAATGGTTCATATCTGTCCCGTTAAGTGAGTGGCAAGCACAATCGCGCCGTCCGTGGCCGCGCTCAGCTCTTTCCTTGTACAAGTGGTGGGGCACAAAGGGCAGACCAGCAAGTGCGATATAGTTTGTGAGGTCGCACCACATTATAGTTTGTTGAATTTGAACCCACTTTGTTACGACCGCCTGACGGCGGGTACAAATAAAACACACAATTACAAAAAAAATACAATTGTTTATTGTTATCAGGAAAAATATATATAATTACGCAAACAATTAAAATCGTAATAAGAACAATCCAGAAAATTAGAATAAGTATCAATATTAAAATGGGGCGTGAATTCCCGGCACAGGGGAGTTTTCGGGTCCACAAAAAAAACCTATGGGCGCTGGGGACTTATCTTTAGGCCGCTCGATCCCGTGAGGCGTGGGGGGTCTTCGGTAACAGCCTCCACCGGCTAGGTGAGGAATCTGGAGGTGCCCTGTAGAAGGCCCTCAGCCGCCGAGGTCAGCGGGAGTCGACGGGCAGAAATGAGGCCTGCTGTCTGCCAAACCGTACTTGCACAGATTTTGCCTGCATCTACCTACCTGAGGGTGGAGTCGATTTAAAGATTTCCACACCGGCCACTGCCACTGCCACTGCCTCGTTCGTCTGGTGGCAAAGCGCATCGCTTTGTGATCATGAGATCCTGGGTTCAAATCCTAGGTCGGACAAATGTAGTTTTTCTAAAGAAAAATTCCCAGTATGAGTCCGGAGTCTGGAATTGTGCCCGGAATATGGCAATAGGCTCGCCCCCTATTACATGGGATCTAACATCGTCGGCGAAACGTGGGTGTACTCAGTACACCTCTGCCACCCCCTCTGGCGAATACAGGCGTGAAGTTGTTTCTTTCCACACCGGCCATGGTAGTTAGTGCCCAGGCGGTAGTTGCTCCTGACATGGGACAAAGTAAGACGGTGGGGGTTTCTTTTCTCTCCATTGTCTAAATCTGGACGCTGTCTGGAGATGCTGCAAGGTCTGAGTTGTCTTTAAAACGCTACACAATCTATCTATCTATCTATAACCTCACGCCAGATCCCTTGCGGGGTAGGCAGAGAGTACAGAGTACGCTACACAATCACTACCTATTATAAAACAAAGTCCCCCGCCGCGTCTGTCTGTCTGTCTAAACGCGATTAACTCAATAACTACCGAACAGATTTTCATGTGGTTTTCGCCAATGAACGCAGTGATTCAAGAGGAATGTTTATTTGTATAATTCACCAGTGCGAAGCCGGAGCGGGTCGTCATGATTCCGAAAAATATATACTATTGATGCAGAAAATTGGCTTCAAAACGGTTTATCTGATAGAGACCTATGGTGATACAGACAAAAGACTGTTTTCTTTGCCGTTTATGATACAAAAGCTTATTTTCTCTGTGACAAGTACGTAGTTTTATTTTGTAGTTGTCCTTTACGAATATCCAAAAAGGAATGGATCTATTGTGCCCATAGGATAAACGAGCATAGATTGACCGACCTCGATGTTCTTGGCGATCTCCAAGGTTAAGTAGCATTCGGCTCGCTCAGCCTGAGATGGGTGACCGTTTGTGGCATTTCCATATTCGAGCCTCTCAGTGCTTCGAAAGGCACGCTAAGCAATTGGTCCCGGTTACCACATAATGTGGTAGTCATTAAGCCGAGTTGGAAGCCTTATATGCGGTTTATTAAGTTCCAGCAGCAGTTGGCCACAAACCTGCTTCGGCCAATCTGCACTGTGTCCGCGTGATGGAGTATTACCTAATCTTTCTCTCCTCGATGTGTGAGAGAAGGCCTTTGCGCACCAATAGGACAGCATAGGGTAATAATATTATATTTTATGTAAACATTCGTAAAGGATAGGTGCCTAATAAGTGTTACGAGTGATCGTACGAGCAACCTAAGCTATACTAAGAGACTTTACCTGAAATGGAAGGAAGAAAGAAGTTTCATAAAAAATAGCAGTTTCATTAAAAATAACAGTTTTATAAAATAAGCCGTTTGCATGAGACAAAATAGCAGTAATACAAGGTGTAACATAATAAACGCAATGCCTCAGACACCCCGATTAAAGAATTGCTTCATAAACTCAAAACGAAAACCAAATTTAAAGGGTTTTAACCTTTTTTAAGCACTTTTATACCCTTAATTAACAATGAAACTTGTACGTATATGTGAGCGTTTTAAGAAATACGTTTTAGGAATGCATTTGAAATCTCCATATTGCTATGAATCAGGAATAAATTTGGTTTTTTATATCGCACTTAAGTAGTAAAGGCATTTTTTGCATATTTAAAACAATGTAAGATACATTAAAAACGTTGGAATCAATTCAGTTACCGATTTAGTACAAAATACTTTCAGGTCTTGCGTTTATTCTATCATCATCATCATCTCAGCCTATACTTGTCCACTGCTGAACATAGGCCTCCCCAATCGCTTTCCAGCGTAACCGGTCCGATGCCACCTGCATCCAGCGACTTCCTGCGATTTTCACAAGATCGTCGGTCCATCTGGCAGGTGGTCGTCCCACGCTGCGCTTGCCAATACGTGGTCTCCACTCTAGAATCTTTCTGCCCCAACGCCCGTCCGATCTTCGCGCTATGTGGCCCGCCCATTGCCACTTCAGCTTGCTAATCTTAACGGCTATGTCGGTGACCTTGGTTCTTCTACGAATCTCTTCATTCCTGATTCGATCACGTAGAGAAACGCCGAGCATAGCTCTCTCCATAGCTCGCTGAGCAACTCTGAGCTTTTTTATGAGACCTATTGTAAGAGACCACGTCTCTGATCCATATATCATCACTGGTAACACACATTGACTAAAAACTTTAGTCTTTAGGCACTGAGGTATTTTGGATGAGAAGATGTTGCGCAGTTTCCCGAACGCTGCCCAGCCGAGTTGGATTCGTCGATTGACCTCTCTCTCAAAGTTGGACCTACCTAACCGGACTACCTGTCCCAGGTAAATGTATTCGTCGACAACTTCAAGAGTAGAGTTCCCAACGGTGAGTGCGGTGGGTACGACATGGACGTTAGACATTATTTTCGTTTTGTCCATGTTCATTTTAAGACCCACTTGTTGAGATACTCTGTTGAGGTCGCCGAGCATTCGTCCTAGATCTTCCAGCGACTCCGCCATGACCACAATGTCGTCGGCAAATCGAAGGTGAGTGATGTATTCGCCATTGATGTTGATGCCAAGTCCTCGCCATTCCAAGAGCTTGAAGGCGTCCTCTATGGTGGTCGTAAACAGTTTCGGAGAAATGACGTCTCCCTGTCTTACTCCTCTTTTTATGGAGATCGCCTTCGTGCACTGCCCTTGTACTCGGACTGACATGGTGGCGTTATTATACAAGCACTTCAACACTTCGATGTACCGATAGTCAATGCGGCATCGCTGGAGAGATCTAAGAACCGCCCAAGTCTCGATCGAATCGAAGGCTTTCTCATAGTCCACAAACGCCAAGCATAGTGGCCGATTATACTCCTCGGTCTTCTGTATAATCTGCCGCAGCGTATGTATGTGGTCTATGGTACTAAAGCCTTTCCGGAAACCGGCTTGTTCGGGAGGCTGGAAATCATCAAGCCTGCGTTCGAGACGATTCGTGATGACTCTCGAAAACAACTTGTAAACATGGCTCAGCAGTGTGATGGGCCTATAGTTCTTTAATAAAGTGTTATCACCTTTCTTGAAAAAGAGTACCACCACACCCCTGTTCCATGCTTCCGGCGTTTTTCCTTCGAGCAAGACGGAATTAAACAGCCTCTGAAAGACTTTAAGTACCGGCGATCCGCCCGCTTTCAGAAGCTCTGCAGTAATTCCGTCTTCACCCGGCGCTTTGTTGTTTTTAAGTTGGTTGAGAGCCATCCTAATCTCGTACAGGCTAATGTCCGGGATATCTTCAGTGTAGTGTCGGGTTAGCTTGGCTCTTGGGTCTTTTACCAAGTCAACAATAGGTTCAGCTACTGAGGTATACAACTGTCCATAGAACCTCTCTATCTCCCTGAGCACCTCTGACCTATTCGACGTTACGTTTCCGTCCTCCGTCTTCAGCTTCGTCAACTGGCTTCGCCCAATCGACGCGGCTCTTGCGAACACTTTGGAGCCCTTGTTCTGCTTTATGGTCTCCTCAATACGTCTTGTGTTGAAGGACCGTAGATCGTGTCGCAAGGACTTCAATATCTGTCCATTGAGCTGCCTATAGGACTTAGCATCATCGGAGGTTTGGAGTCTCATGGTACGTCGCTCAGCCATAAGGTTTCGGGTGTAGTCGGATAGCTTTTGAGGCCTATTTTTACGGTGGGGCTTAAAATGCTTAGACCCGACCATATGGACAGTCTCTACCAACCTATTGTTGATTTCGTCCACTGATGCGCTGCTGTCTAGCAATTCGAAGCGGTTTGACAATTCGAGTTGAAAGTTACGTTATTCTATACGTTTAGTAAAATAGTTTACAACAAATCCAAAATTTGTAATGATATTTTATTTATTTCGAAAGGAAGGATGTTTCGTCGGTATAGTGGCATATGGTCCGACTGGCGATTAAGAGGTCCTAGGTTCAAATCCTAATCCAGACAAAATTATTGGCGATTTCTATAGGTATATTCTTACAACCAGTCCAGAGTCTGGGATTTTGCTCCCTATTACAATAGACCCTTACATGGTTGGCGAACTGTAGATAGTGAACCTTCTGCCACCCCCACTTAGGCATAATACCTACGTCTGACGGTGTTTACTTTATTCGAAAACTAAAATAAATATCGTGTTCAATGCATAGACTTCATTTTTACAGCATTCCTATATCAGACTTCCGAGATTGCCAGACAAATAAACAGACATATTAATCTTTTACCAAGACATCGCTACCGTGTTATTTCAAACAAATATTTGTGACATTGAAATGCAAAGCTGTAATGCTCTTGCGTCACATCAAAATTGTTACAACATACAAAAATAAACGACCCAAATATGCGGTCTAAAAAAGTTTTATTATCAATCTCCGCGTGTTAACAAGATCGCCTGGAAATATAAAAAGTTTCCGACGGGATAATATAAAACTCACAGAGTAGGTGCAGGCACAAAACAAAGAAGACTAAAAAACACCGTCACGCTTATATTCCCCAAGGAGGGGTGGCAGAAGTGTACTGTGTACACCCACTTTTCACCGACGATGTTAGGTCCCAAGTAAAAGGGGGCGAGCCGATTGCCATATCCCGGACACTATTTCAGACTCCGGCGCTCGTAGCGCTGTGCGACCACGGTGTTCTTACCGATCACCAAGGTTAAGCAGCGTTCGACTCGGTCGGCCTGAGATGGGTGACCGTTTGTGGCATTTTCATATTTGAGCGTTTCCGTGATTCGGAAGGCACGGTAAGCCGTTGGTCCCGGTTACCACTGAAGTGGTAGCCGTTAAGCCGAGTTGGAAGCCTTAAAGGCGGCTTGATAAGTTCAAACAGCAGGTGGCCACAAACCTGCCTCAACCAATCCGCACTGGGTCCGCGTGGTGGAGTATGACCTAATCTCTCTTACCTCGATTTGTGAGAGAAGGTCTTTGCCCAGCAGTGGGCAGTATAGGCTGATATTATTAATTTCAGACTCCTGGACTGATACTGGGGATTTTTCACTAGAAAAACTATATTGGTCTGACCTGGCAATAGCTACCTCCTTAACTCAGTAAATTTGAGACGCATGCATCCGCGACCTTCACTTGGTTATCTGTCCATCTTGTAGGTAGGCATGCCCACTCCAAGTCTTTCGGTACGTGGTCGCCTCACCTTTCTTCTCCGACAGCTGATAAATTTTTAAATTTAAATTATGTTTCGTTTTTATTATAACGCCGAACACTAAAAAGCCTTAGTGCGTTTTTGCTAAGCCTAAAACAGGATAAAATAATATTAAACAACGAAATTATGTCCAAACAAACCGAGTCCGATTTGGGAACCTCTTTCGTATATTGAAATCGGTTAAAATATGAAAATAAATACCGCCTTTATTTCCCAAGCGAACATATTGTCGACGATGTTTGATCCCAGTGTGGTGGCGAATCTATTACCAATTTAAACAATTCTTGACTCCCAATTGCTACTTACTGGGTATTTTTCTACAGGAAAATCTCAGAAGACCGACAAGGCTATTGATTCAATAGAGAGGTACATTATTAATGATCAAATTGATCCACGCACATATACCGGGTGTATTTTTTTCTTTCTATCTATCTATATTATCACGTCAGATCCCTTGCGGGGTAGGCAGAGAGTACAGAGTTCCAACAGGTTCTTTCCTTACATACCACTCTGGCTTCCTCCACTCCCATAGTTCGTCTCATACACGCTCGCCGGTTACGGAGACTCTTGACTTGTCCTTCAGATAAGACTCTGTCTATTTGGTCATGGTAAGATAGTCTAGGTCTTCCCCGGTACCTATATCCTTCCAATTTCGTATTGTATATCTGTTTTGTCATTCTTTCTTCAGACATTCTTTCTATATGCCCGAACCAACGGAGCATACCCTTTCTCATCTGTACACCGATACTATCTTTCATGCCTACTTGCTTTCTTACTACGCTGTTGCGAATACGGTCGGTCAGCTTCACTCCGCACATGTTCCGCAGAGCTCGCATTTCCAACGTATTTATTATACTTTCATTATTTCTTTCTTTGGAACGATAAATAATTACACTGACATATAACAGGGCAGGCCTTCCATTAGGTGGACCGATGACCTGCTGAAGGTCGCATGTACAAGGTGCGTACTGACCGAAGCCGAATATCGTGTCACTCTGACATCTGTTCATTGGTTTAGACGTGAAAAAGTAACTGACACACAGACAGACAGAGTTACTGTCAAATTAATAATATTAGTATGGATTACCATGTTTTTCTTTCACCGCCGAGCCGGCGCCAATATATTGATGAAATTATAAACAACATTTGCGGTTTCCTGAGGAAATCTGAAATTATCCTTCGCGTTCGTTTATTAACTGAATCTGTATTTAATTCAGAGTTATTTTTGTATATTGTTACAAGAAATTATTTCAGCGGATGTGTATTTAAAATTAGATCATTGACACTTATTCCGTTGAAATGTATTTTCGTTTATAAATATTATTACAAAGATTTGTTGGATTGTTTCATGTAGATATCTCTAATGTTTCTACATTTCAATCCTCGTATCCGCCAAAAAACTCATCTGGCTCGTGATTTTTACTTAAGTGTTAATGCTAATAGAAAACAAAATGTACAGACATGATAACGTAACGTTTCGTTATAAGGGTACATATACGGTATTTGTATTTTTGGTGTCCCCAAAGAAAAAGTCATCTGTTTAATTTAGTATTCATTATTTTGCTCGTTGATATTGTATTTATTTATGTTATAATAAGGGCCAGAAGATATTATAAAACACCATTCCGCACATGTTTCCGTTATCTTTAAGTTAACAACTATAGAAATACCACTAGGGAATCATCCATCAATCACGTGGGGCTCGAAAGGGGGGTAGGGGGTTCGGAAACAATCACGAAATATCAAAAAGTTGTAGTGAGATATCACTTTTTTTTTGTTGAAGGCGCGATTTCTAAACCAAAAAGCTGCGCGTTGATTCGTCTTGGATTTTTTTAAGATAGTTTCGATAGAAGATACTTTACCAACTGTCTCGTTTGTCTAGTGGCAAAGCACATCGCTTTGTGATCACGAGGTCCTGGGTTCAAATCCTAGGTCGGGCGAATGTAGATTTTCTAACAAAAACTTCCCAGTTGAGTCTGGAGTCTGAAAATGTGCCCGGTATATGGCAATAGTTGTTTATGTATAGATCCATCCATCCATAAGCTAGAATCGTATTTTCATAACACTGCGCATTGCTGTACGTTTTAGTTCGCGAGTTTTAGTGTGATTCCTTTACTTTACTGCCTCGTTGGTGTAGTGGCAAAGCGCATAGCTTTGTGATGACGAGGTCCTGGGTTCAAATCCTAGGTCGGACCAATGTAGTTTTTCTAACAATAACTTCACAGTTGAGTCCGGAGTCTGGAATTCTGCCCGGTATATGGCAATAGGCTCACCCCCTATTACATGGGACCTAACATCGTCCGCGAAAAGTGGGTGTACTCAGTACACCTCTACCACTCCCGCTTGGGGAATATAGGCGTGACGGTGTGTTTATTTACCAAAAAATACACAAAAATACAATTTTGGGTTGGGGGTTTAAATAGTTGTTAAAAACATCATGTAATTAATGAACGACCCCTCGTCTAGGCCCTCAGTTCATATCGATTGCAGTGCAATAAAAAAAAAAAATGCATATTGAATGGTTAAACACATTGTGTGTCTGTGTGCGTGTGTGTGTGTGCGTGTGACTGTTCTACGCTGTTGGCCGCGGGGCCTTTATAGCTTCACCGGACAAGAGGGCAAGCATGCAACCACTACGTTAGAGCCAGAACGGCAAGGGGGCAACTAGCTCAAGGGCGCCTCAAGGAGAAACGGCCTCGGCGTGGGCAGTCGCTATGGGGGAGGGCGTATACTAGGTGTCTCGCCGTGGTGCTCTGCACCGGCCGGTGGGCAAGAGATTCTTCGACTTCGCCGGCGAGGTAGGTGTCTGAACCTGTGTGCGGTATCTGTATCCGAAAGAAGGGATGTAAGGGCATCGGGAGGGTCGGTGAGAACATACCGCGGACGGCGGTAGCGGCTGATAGGAGGGGAGTTAGGTTCGTAGTCGGCGGCGGCTACAATTAGCGGATTACTATGATTGGATGCGTTCGCAAAATATCGGGTTGTCGCCTTTTTTTGCGGGTGGCGTGCCCGAACACCTCACAAGCGTACATCATGATTATTCCTAAGGGACATTTTACTTCGCTTGCAGATCATCGGATAAAAACTACCGAGCACAAAGGGTGCTCGGTTACGGACTCGCTGATTAAACACAGGAATGATTCCTAGTGAGGTACAAAGTTTCTGTTTTATAAATAGTTTGCCGCGTGGTTCCCGGCTTAGAATAGGACCAACCCATCTCATCCCATCGGGTGTCGTACAAGGCGACTAAGGGAAAACTAGGGAATGGGCAGCAGCGTTCCCTTAGCACTTCGACGACCAATAACTGCGCTCGCCAACCCGCCTGCCAAGCGTGGCGAGTATGGCAAACACCCCCAATTATGGACGAATGTAAGAAAACCAGGCCCCTAGTCCCCGGCGGTCCTGTTCGTCCTGGCCACGGTAGCAGCCATGGTAACGACAGGACAAGGGGTGCTAAGAATCTCCGGCAGAGATTCGGCTACCACCAACACCGAAATTTGGCCCTGGTGACATACAACGCACGCACGTTAAGGACAGATGAGAAGCTTGTTGAGCTGGAAGAAGAGATAAACAAGTTGCGGTGGAATATTGTTGGTTTATCGGAGGTCCGAAGAAAGGGCGAGGACACAATAACCTTAACATCCGGCAACTTGTTTTACTACCGGGAGGGCGAACAGCAGTCCCAAGGTGGTGTCGGATTTATCGTCCACAAGTCACTCATAGACAACGTTGTGTCCATCACTAGTGTGTCGAGCAGGGTAGCGTACCTGATACTCAGAATATCCAAAAGATATTCGCTGAAGGTCATACAGGTCTACGCACCGACCTCGGCATACTCAGATGATGACGTCGAAGTAATGTATGAGGACATTAGTAGAGCCATACATACTTCCAAAGCACACTTTACAGTGGTTATGGGTGACTTCAATGCGCGGCTGGGCAAACGGGGCGATGATGAATTGAGAGTGGGGCAATTTGGATATGGGCAACGCAACCCCAGGGGTCAGAGGCTGGCCGAATATCTGGAGAAGGAGGGACTCTTTATGATGAACTCTTTCTTCCGGAAGCCGCCTCATAGGAAATGGACCTGGATGAGCCCTGATGGTTCCACAAAAAATGAGATAGACTTCATCATGAGCACCAAGCGACAAATATTTAATGATGTCTCCGTGATTCACAGGGTAAAAACCGGCAGTGATCACCGAATGGTCAGAGGCACATTAAATATTAATGTCAAAATGGAAAGATCGCGTCTGATGAAGTCTACGCTCCGACCTTCTAATGCACATATCCAAAACCCCGAGAACTTTCAACTCGAATTGTCAAACCGCTTCGAATTGCTAGACAGCAGCGCATCAGTGGACGAAATCAACAATAGGTTGGTAGAGACTGTCCATACGGTCGGGTCCAAGCATTTTAAGCCCCACCGTAAAAATAGGCCTCAAAAGCTATCTGACTACACCCGAAACCTTATGGCTGAGCGACGTACCATGACACTCCAAACCTCCGATGATACTAAGTCCTATAGGCAGCTCAATGGACAGATATTGAAGTCCTTGCGACACGATTTACGGTCCTTCAATACAAGACGTATTGAGGAGACCATAGAGCAGAACAAGGGCTCCAAAGTGTTTGCAAGAGACGCGTCTATTGGGCAAAGCCAGTTGACGAAGCTGAAGACGGAGGACGGAAACGTAACGTCGAATAGGTCAGAGGTGCTCAGGGAGATAGAGAGGTTCTATGGGCAGTTGTATACCTCAGTAGCTGAACCTGTTGTTGACTTGGTAAAAGACCCAAGAGCCAAGCTAACCCGACACTACACTGAAGATATCCCGGATATCAGCCTATACGAGATTTGGAAGGCTCTCAAACACCTTAAAAACAACAAAGCGCCGGGTGAAGACGGAATTACCGCAGAGCTTCTGAAAGCGGGCGGATCGCCGGTACTTAAAGTCCTTCAGAGGCTGTTTAATTCCGTCTTGCTCGAAGGAAAAACGCCGGAAGCGTGGAACAGGGGTGTGGTGGTACTCTTTTTCAAGAAAGGTGATAACACTTTACTGAAGAATTATAGGCCCATCACACTGCTGAGCCATGTTTATAAGTTGTTTTCGAGAGTCATCACGAATCGTCTCGAACGCAGGCTTGATGACTTCCAGCCTCCCGAACAAGCCGGTTTCCGGAAAGGCTTTAGTACCATAGACCACATACATACGCTGCGGCAGATTATACAGAAGACCGAGGAGTATAATCGGCCACTATGCTTGGCGTTTGTGGACTATGAGAAAGCCTTCGATTCGATAGAGACTTGGGCGGTTCTTAGATCTCTCCAGCGATGCCGCATTGACTATCGGTACATCGAAGTGTTGAAGTGCTTGTATAATAACGCCACCATGTCAGTCCGAGTACAGGGGCAGTGCACGAATGCGATCCCCATAAAAAGAGGAGTAAGGCAGGGAGACGTCATTTCTCCGAAACTGTTTACGGCCACCTTAGAGGACGCCTTCAAGCTCTTGGAATGGCAAGGACTTGGCATCAACATCAATGGCGAATACATCACTCACCTTCGATTTGCCGACGACATTGTGGTCGTGGCGGAGTCGCTGGAAGATCTAGGACGAATGCTCGGTGACCTCAACAGAGTATCTCAACAAGTGGGTCTTAAAATGAACATGGACAAAACGAAAATAATGTCTAAAGTCCATGTCGTACCCACCGCACTCACCGTTGGGAACTCTACTCTTGAAGTTGTCGACAAATACATTTACCTGGGACAGGTAGTCCGGTTAGGTAGGTCCAACTTTGAGAGAGAGGTCAATCGACGAATCCAACTCGGCTGGGCAGCGTTCGGGAAACTGCGCAACATCTTCTCATCCAAAATACCTCAGTGCCTAAAGACTAAAGTTTTTAGTCAATGTGTGTTACCAGTGATGATATATGGATCAGAGACGTGGTCTCTTACAATGGGTCTCATAAAAAAGCTCAGAGTTGCTCAGCGAGCTATGGAGAGAGCTATGCTCGGCGTTTCTCTACGCGATCGAATCAGGAATGAGGAGATTCGTAGAAGAACGAAGGTCACCGACATAGCCGTTAAGATTAGCAAGCTGAAGTGGCAATGGGCGGGCCACATAGCGCGTAGATCGGACGGGCGTTGGGGCAGAAAGATTCTAGAGTGGAGACCACGTATTGGCAAGCGCAGCGTGGGACGACCGCCTGCCAGATGGACCGACGATCTTGTGAAAATCGCAGGAAGTCGTTGGATGCAGGTGGCATCGGACCGGTTACGCTGGAAAGCGATTGGGGAGGCCTATGTTTAGCAGTGGACAAGTATAGGCTGAGATGATGAATAGTCAGCCAGGAAAAATAGGTAATTATATGTACTAAGAACTCCCTAAAGCCAACAACTACCCCGTGATAGGTGGTGCCAGGCAGGTTCAAAGGCGCAGAAATAATTGCTAAGACTGACATGATGACTGGCATTCAATTAAGTATCGATATAAATTTCTTTGTACTGTATTCCAATAAGATATATGGAAACTCAATTAGGCTAAGCTCGTGTTCCGCCCCAGCAACATCAACGAGATGGAGCAAGGGGGTTTTAGCCAGTAGGAGTCTTGGCATCACCTCGCTTCCTTTCTAGCGAGCGGGTTTTCTTTTTTAGATTTTCCCCCACCTAAAAATAAATAGGTCTGCTGAGTTTTCAGAGCGGCACCGGTGCGTCTTAGCGGAGATCCCGGGGCCCTTCTAAAGTGTCAATGCCAGCCGCCGTGCACGTGTGGGGTTTAAGTCAGTAGGAGTCGGACATGCCCCGCGAACTTCCCCCGACGTTCGCAGAAGTCCGTGACAGATTCCCTACGTAAAAAAGGGGATTCAGCTTAGTTGGTTAAACACCGTCAAGCCTATATTCCCCAAGCGGGGGTGGCAGAGGCGTACTGAGTATACCCACTTTTTGCCGACGATGTTAGGCCCCATGTAATAAGGGGCGAGCCTATTGCCATATACCGGGCACAGTTCCAGACTCCGGACTTATACTGGGAATCAGAAAAACTACATTTGTCCGACCTAGGATTTGAAACCAGGACTTCGTGATCACAAAGCGATGCGCTTGGCACTAGACCAACGAGACAGTCTATGGCGTCACGGGGCGTGTAGTGTGTAAATAGGCCATTCGGAGAAGTAAAACTTCTCCACTGGAATGACATTCCGAAGTGGTGGTAGAGTCTTTGTTACTTTCCTGACGATTATGGTTTCAATAAATAAAAAATATTTACGAGTACATTCTTTTTCTGACAAAGATATCAAACAGTATTTTCAGGGGCAGGTACACAACGCATCTGAACAAACAGCTATCAAAAATACGTATTATGTTTTAAAAACATCCATCCGTCTGGTAGTAAACAAGCTTTTTATAACCGGGCCCCGGACTGGCACCATTTGTAATAAACATCCAGACAAATTGGGCAATTGAACTCTTAACATTGAAATATTTGTAAAATAAAAATAATTGAAGCTGCTTAAGGGACCGCAGAAGTGATTGGGTTATTGTTAAAGTACTATAATGCTTACCTTATGTACATTTTACCAAAACACTGTCGTGCTTTTATTCTCCAAGCGCAGCAGTGTACTTTATTTAATACTAAAACTAATTAACTCCTCAGCAAGTAAAAGTAGGGAAAAATAAAATTGTTGTACTAGCAACACTAACAAAATGGACGCGTCTTTTACTATGGCAATTACAGACTGAAGAATTATTTCGAAATTTAAATAATACAACACCTATGTACCTAAGGTATGAAATATGTTCCCATCATGTTTTTTTGTGGCAATTGGGTTTACATTATGCCATTGTACAAAGTTCACGAATATTCATTTCTAAATTAAAAAATTCACACTTCTTTCATGGGGTACTGTGTTAGATTTTATAATAAAATTCCTCTTGACGTCACTAAACTTAGTGACAATAAATTCAAAGCTTGTATTAAACGTACGCTTAGTAAGCAGGCTTATTATACGCTAGATGATTATTTAAAAGACAAAAATACTTGGATAGGGGCTGTTCCAGCTCCACTTGATTGAATATGGACAACTTGTTTAGCTATTATTATTTAATATTCCCTCTCTTCCTTCTATTAATTTAGTAAAATGTATCTTTTTTTTCTCATTTCTTTCTCTGTAAATGAGGGAACCATGTCGCCATTCACATGAATAGTATAATTTGTATAATTTAACTTAGACCTTCCTGATAGACCCGCCTACATCGTTCTCCCATATCCCACAACAAAATGTAGATGGATAAAGATAATGTAAAAATACAATTTTAAAAGAGTTACCGTTGAGTTTCTTGCCCTTCTTCTCCACAGGAATGACATTCCGAAGTGGAGGTAGAGTCTTTGTGACTTTTCTGACGATTCATAAATGCTGTAATGGTTTACATGAATAAAAAATATTCTGATTCTAATACTAATTCTTAAAAAAATGGTAGTAATCTCCTTTAAATTGGAAGTTTGATTTTCGTTTTGAATTCGTAAAGTAATTATCTAATTGGGCTGTCTAAAGTCTTGCGTTACTTAATTTACACATTGTATATGCTGGCAATTTTACTTTTTGCCTGACCTAAGATTCGAAGTCGGGACCTCGTGATCGCTACGCGCATTACTCGCAACTACACCAGCGAGGCAGTACATGTTGATTCCGTATTAATTTATGCTAAAAAAACAGTCATGTTGCAAAACGCGGCAAGAAACTCCACGGATACTCTTTTAAAATAGTATTTTTAATTATTTTTTTCATCTACATTTGTTGTTGGGTATGGGAGAACAATGTAGTATCAGGTGAGTCTAAAATAATTAAACAAGTTATGCTTATTAAGCTATTCGTGAGAATGGCTACATGGTTCTTTCTTTTACAGAGAAAGAAATGAGAAAGAAAAATGATCAATTTTATTGAATTATTAGAAGAAAGAGAGGGAATTTTAAAAAATAATGGCTGAACAGGCACGCCCCCTACAAGATGGACCGATGACCTTGTGAAGGTTGGGTAGGAGTTGGGTGCGTGCAGCACAAAGCCGTTTATTATGGTGGTTTATAGGTCTTTGTCCAGCAGTGGGCGTTTTTCAGCTGAAGAGGAAGAGCAAAAAAGTACTAAATAATAGTCCAAAATAATGTTGCTTATGTTAGGTACTTCAGACTCTACCACCCGATCGGAGTTTACTTCCTATGAGAAGAAGGGCAACTCAAGAGAATGGAAACTCCACGGTTATTTTTACAAGCTTTTATTTAGCTTGCAATGTTCGTATATCTGCCTTTTTTCCGGTTCAAATCTTGTAATCCATTTTTCAAGCACTTGCAGGTATCCGATTGAGATGAAATTTGGCATACGTAAAGTCGGTGACAATATGGAGCTGGTCTGATGCTGGAGTCGAAAGGTGGCCATAGGAACTTGTGAACCGTACAACGTAACCCCCTCGTGTTTAGGCTTGTTAGATTGGTATTGACAAGTACTATACAACCAGATAGTGTTCAGGGTCTGATGATGAAGCCGAAATGTAGTCAATGGAATCACCCGATTACGCAATATAACCCCGCCGTGTTAGGGCTCGTTGGATTCTTCTTGACGAGTACTTGACACCCGGATGGCGTCCAAGAGAAGCTATACGAACTCCTCAACTAAGAAAGATATCTTCTTTGCGTTTTTGCTATAAAAGCTTGTTTGTAAAAAGGTCTTTTTATATTAAAATTATTTATACGTAGACATCACAGGTGGAAAAAAGAACCTCAAAACCTAAACATATTTCATCTGTTCCTTCATTTCGTTCGTCAAAACAAACGCAAAAAACATGTAGGTACACCTGTGTTATATTTATCTTCTCAAATCCTTTTAAATGAGATACAAAAAACGTGAATGCAAACGAGATTTAAAATTTATATTCTATTAATATTGTATGAGGTTACATTTTCTTTGATTCGATTCTTTGCGCTGCAGACTGTTTTAAAATTGTTTAGGTACGTTAGGGACAGATTTAAATGTATTAAACGTATTTATTTTATCTTTGATTCGCTATACCAGGTCCCTAGATAGTCTAGGTAAGTACCTATATTGTCTATTAAAACGTTTGTGGCCACAAACCGAAAATAGAACTCGGGACTTAGGACGAAATCCTTGACGTTATCGTGACGCTAGCGAGTAATCGTGCTGTTCATGTTTCTATCTATCTATATCATTACGCTAGATTCCTTGCGGGGTAGGCAGAGAGTACAGTGTTCCAACAGGTTCTTTCCTTACATACCTCTCTGGCTTTCTCCACTCTCATAGTTCGTCTCATACACGCTTGCCGGTTACGGAGACTCTTGACTTGCTCTTCAGATTAGACACTGTTTATTTGGTCATGGTAAGATAGTCTAGGTCCTCCCCGGTACCTACATACCTCCACTTTCGCACATTCATGTTTAATTAGTAAATTTTAAAATCTCTTGAAAATTCTTCATCCTAAGGTTGCCTGGAAGAGATCGCTCATTAGCGATAAGGCCGCCCTTTGTGTTACATGTAATGTTGTTTATGTCCAATCACTATTTTTTACATTATCGGTGCACCATAAAGAGTGTATCTATCTTTTTGCATATCAACTCGCTGGCGTCACGCTAACGTCACGCTAACGTCAATCTATTCTGGCTGAGCTCTCTGAATGGATCTGGCCTTTGTCTAATGGTGAGACGATAATGGCCTAATAATAAAAAAAATACCGCCACGCTTATATTCCCTGGCGGGGCTAGCAGAGGTACATCCACTTTTCAGCGATAATGTTAGGTCCCATGTGATAGGGGGCTGCCTGTTGTCATTATACCGGGTACAATGCCAGATTCCGGACGGATAATGAAAAAAAATATATTCAAAAATTAGATTTTGTACGATCTGGGATTTGAACCCTCGAGATTGTTAATAGATCAACGAGGCAGTCAAATGGCTGTATAGTAATAACTATAATGTATTATTATTGAATAGGCGCCTCGTAGAGCTGTGGTACCGCGGTGTTCGTAGTGATCACCAAGGCGAAGGCGCGTTCGGCTCAGTCAGTTTAAGATGGGTGACCGTTTGTGGCATTTCCATTTTCGAGCGTACTTCCAAAGACACCTTAAGCCGTTGGTCCAGGATACCACTTCATGTGGTAGTCGTTAAGCCAAGTTGGAAGCTTTAATAATTTCCAAAAACATGGCCACAAACCTGACTCCACAAATCCGCATTGGGTCTGCGTGGTGGAGTATGATCTACTCTTTCTCACCATGGCTTGTGAGTGAAGGTCATTGGTCTAACATTATTAAAATTTTATATAAATCTAAGTACGACACGTCCACGAATTTATTGCCGCTAGTGTTGCCCAAATGCAAGACCAAGACGAAACTGTCCCGGGTATTGGTCTTGGTCTCGAATTAATCACCTGGTCTAGGTCTTGGTATTGCACACTCAGTCTTGGTCTTAGTCTTGAGCAAGAGTCTTACATTAACCTAATGCTTCTTATCAATCTATACATATGTTCTTACAAAAATGTACGATTAATATTTTACAAAAGGTACAATCAGCTACAAAATAAAGAGCTCATTCGTTTTTTATTTTATTTTACGTTTATAAGTATTAATTAGGCAGGTACCTCAAGTGACCACGTTCAACCTACCTATCCCTGGGTCAAACAGGTCAAATATCTAGGGGTCACCCTAAACAATACCATGACCTTCGGACCGCACATCAAGCAAGTCCGTAACCGAGCAGTCTTTGTGCTCGGTCGTCTTTACCGGATGATCTGAAAGCGGAGTAAAATATCCCTTAGGAATAAGGTGACACTTTACAAAACTTGTATGCGGCCCATCATGACGTACGCTTGTGAGGTGTTCGGGCACGCCGCCCGCTCTCACATCGATAGACTCCAAACGGTTCAGTCCTGTTTCCTCCGCAAAGCCGTCGGAGCCCCGTTAATGTCGATCTCCATTTCGATCTCAGTCTCGAATCTGTTCGCGCCTTTATTAAAAAGGCGACAACCCATATTTCGCGAATGCGTTTAATCATAGAAATCCGCTAATCGTAGCCGCCGCCGACTACGAACCTAACTCCACTTCTTTCAGCCGCTATTGCCGTCCGCGGCGTGTTCTCACCGACCCTCCCGATGCCCTTATATCCCTTCTTTCGGATACAGATACCGTACACAGGATCAGACATCGACCTCTCCGGCGAGGTCGAAGAATCCCTTCGCGCGCCGGCCGGTGCAGAACACCACGGCGAGATACTTAGTGTACGCTCTCCCCCATAGCGACTGCCCTAGCCGAGGCCGTTTCTCCTTGAGGCGCCCTTGAGCTAGTTGCCCCCTTGCACTTCTGGCTCGAGCGTAGTGGTTGCACGCTCGCCCTCTTGTCCGGTGAATCTGTAAAGGCCCCGCGGCCAAGAGCGTAGATCATTCACACACACACACACACACACACTTACTTCTACGGACCTATCTACTGTATCAAATAATTGACTTACCTTGATCTCTCTTAATTCTTATAAGATATGGGTTAAAATGTCTGTTATCGGTCGAAGTGATATGATATTTATAGGTAGTCGCGCTAGGAACTGCTAGTAATTTGGTGGTACGAAGGGGCTCACAGATCCTAGCGCAACCGAATGTTTCAGTGTGGAGCCGAGGCATAACTTTAAGGTCACAATATGCGGACAGTTTTGTTCGCATTTATTCAATTATCACTGTATGTGCTTTACCGTAGCACGTCAGTATTTGACCATACTCGTGAGCATCACAACTTTGAGGATCCGCAGCGTACAAACGTACGAAGCAATAAAAATACAGAACTAAGTTAAAATCGCGCGTAAGTCGTTAAATAAAAAAAGGTACTTACGGAACTTCGAGATCGCTGGAGTCTCGCGGAATCAGTCTTGGTTTTAGTCAAATCTTGCGGGGTCAGTCTTGGTCTTGCTAAAATTAGGTGGTAAAACCAAGACTGATTTTGGGGAGCACTAGTCACCGCGGCATTGTAACTGTCTTATCCATCCAGTCGCTCTAATCTGTGTCCTATTTTATGGGTTGTCTGAATTGCTAGAAAATGTAGTCCATAAATCAATATCGTGAATAAATCATGCTCTGTCTTCGGGCCAGCATGTCATTATGTGGGCCACATACATAATTAAACATTTAAACCTTTTACATTTTGTACAGAAAAACAAGTTTTGATATAGATAAAAAAATATTACAAGAAAAAGCTAGGTCGAGTAGCGGACTAATGGCCGGTTTCAAAATTTCAGGTTAAGTGCTGCTTAAGTATGAATGGAGTACAATACTAAATTCTGTTATTTTTGTTGAGTTATTTCGTGGAATTATATCTGAGCGACGTTAGTGTAATTTTCAACTTATTGGGCAACTAGTAATTTAGGGGGTGTGTAAAAACTGATTTCTTATTACTGCCAAAGTATTCTTGACTGCTGGTCTCGTGGCGAATAATGCGCGTAGCGATTACGAGGTCCTGGTTTCAAATCCTGGATCGGAAAAAAATACTTTTTGAAAAATATCCCAGACTCAGTCCGAAATCTGGAATTGTGCCCGATATATTGCAATAGGCTCGCCCCTTATTACATCGAACCTAACTACGTCGGCAAAAAGTGGGTGTACAGAGTACATCTGTGCCACCCCTGTTTGAGTAATATAGGCGTGACGGTGTGTCTGTCATAGTAAGTTAAAGTATTCTTTTTGCCTTTTTTCGAGGCTGGTGGATTTCCTTTAGCGTCCAATAGAATAAGTTTGCGATGCCAACCTCTATATTTCACTTCCGATCAGTGTATCTATATTTCACTTCCGAGTAGCAATGCAACACGTTGTTAGCAAATAAAATTCCTACAACAATAGTGTCACGAATTTATTCTCTAAGCGGGGGTGGCAGAGGTATACTGTACATAGGTATCTACATATACCTAACGTCGTCGGTAATATGTGTAGACACTCACATATTACCAACGACGTTAGGTTTAAATATAATAGAGGCGGGCCAGATGTCATTTAAGCGGGCGCAATTCCAGACTCCGGACTGAGACTGAGAATTTTTCTATAGAAAATTCTCAATAACACTTTTTCCCATCTTAAATTCGTACCCAGAACGTTGTAATCAAAAGCCGCACCATGGGCCCCTAGACTGATGAGACAACCAAACCTACAACAAAAACAATATCTTCTATGTTTCATGTAACTGATCGACGCAAAAATATCGAAAGAATTTAAAGTTGTCTTTTCTGAGATCACAGTGGAAAAACACAAAATATTTTATTCAGCTATTCACATATCCACGAAGTCACGTTGCCATATAAAATGCAATTATTCAGTCCGTACGTATATATTTTTATTTATTAAGTACATTTGTCCCCCACATTAGAAATCACGTTAGTAAGCAATGCCATCTACATAAATATCAACACATAACCCTACATAGATAGATAACTCTTTATTGTGCACCAATTACATAGTTATCACAATACAAAAAAAAGAACTAAAAGCTACACAAAGGGCGGCCTTATCGCTAAAAAGCAATCTCTTCCAGGCAACCTTGGGATGGAGAAAACGATTAGGTTGTGTGGAATAAACGGGGGTGCACTATTACACAGAAGTTACACTGCACTTATAGTATATAGTGGGGGTGCCCTTATAGTAATAAATACTTAAATATAATATACAAATGTATAGTACAAAAATTTACTACAACTATCACGATACGACAGCAGGACCCGGTGAACAAGTAGATAAGTAATATTTCCACACCTGGCCCTTGAAACTCTTAAGCGACGATGCACGCCGTATACTGATAGGTAGAGTATTCCGTCGTACCGCCTGGACAGTAAGAGACTTATCATAAAAGCTGCTATTGTGTATGCCAACGCATTCTACCTCACGTGATGTACAAACTTGCACGCATGCAAATACGACCACGCAAACCAGTAATCATTTTTCGCAACCCCGAATACCAGTAAAAAACTTTGCAAGGAAACGACGATACAATAATACGAAGTATTTACGTCTGTACCCCGAAAGAATCACGAAAGCATTATAAAAATGTCGTTCAAACGTAATCGTGCATCGTACATTCGCCAAATTTTATGCGCATCTTTATTTAAATGATTCGGTATAGTAGGATCGATCGGCCGGGCACGCTACCCCGATAAATTACTTTTTCTTGAGTTCTCGAAGAGCGGTGCATGGTTTGCAAGCAGTCACTCGCGACCGCACGCGCCAGCCGCTCGTCTCTCCAACGTCTTTCGTTGGTTCTAGCCTGAACGCAATAGTCTCAAAACTGGCAGGTTCTCCTAAGGAAGCTCGCGATCCTCTATTGCGAGCGAAAAGCGTATGTTTAGCAGAGAGACCCCGCTCAAAATATGCCCGCGCCGTACGCAGCGCGGACCCGAACCGTATACGGTTCTCCGAAAAACATTTCTTCCAACATCGACCTCCGTCCACCACTAACTACAAACGCAGACAAAGCAATGCCGTCGTCAAAAAACAAAATAGGAAAGTAGTTGAAAAAGTTCCATTCGCGGTCTCTGTACAAACGTTATCGATACCCATGAAGTACGCAGACGAGCCGAAACCTAGGCATTCAACCTCCAAACCATCTAAGAACTTACTCAATCGCCCGATCGATGTTAACAAGACTAAGCGTTTTAATCCTCCTAAACAGGTCAGCGACAACAAGAGGCTGTGTCAAACTGTTGGCTGCGAGAAAGGGACGGAGAACAAACTGTTGTTGCAGATCAGCGAAGCCGAGCAAGTGTCGGACTTTGAAAGGATTCTTAATTCTAATGCAATACTGTGCGAGCGAGCGCGTGGGCACGTGTGGCATGGGTGTGTTGGTGCGCAAAAGCGATCAGCATCTGTTTTGCCGAGGCCTCGGTCTGCTTACTCTCTCTATGCCGTAAGTCAGGCATACCATTACCTTTTTGAACAATATGAAGAATCGCTTCAGCCTATAATAGATGAGTATCGTCAAGCGGCAGCGGAGGAAAGTAAATTGCAGCCAAGGTTTTCAGGGAACAATTATTATGAAAACATACAGAACTTATGTGAATTTTATGAAGAAGACCAAGTGTTAAGAAAAGAAATTGAAACTATTACAGATCGTATAATTGCTAAAAAAGTAAAACAGGGTGAGAAGAAACAGGAAGCTGATAAAAGGAATAAGAATTTTAACGTTAATTTGGCCGGTTTAATCGGCTTACATTTGAATGGAGAAGGGTTGTCCCCGAGGCCGGAGGACTTAGGGCCGTCGCCTGAAATAGAAAAAACAGACAAGGAAAACGAGGAGGAATGGGTCGAACCGATTATGAGTGCAAACTCTAATGATCGAAATTCCCAGAACGACGCTAACATAGAGTGTTTAGCACAAAATTTGGACGCTGTGAAAATTGACAGTAATGATAAGGTACCGACAATAACATTCAGCAATTGTTGTGACGGGTACGCGAGGAGCGACTATCCTAACAAAAACGACGTCGTTATTCATCTGGCCGTGCCCGCTATTGACAGCATTGATGAGTCTCGCCCGCCGATGATGTAATTTGACCTTGCACTATACAGAATAATAACACACCTAAAAATGATTGCTTTAGAAGCTGAACAATCTATACCGACGGAAGAGCGGATGCCCAAACCGGAGCCTACAACATCCCATCCAAGGACACTAACCAGATCGAGTGCCGTAAGTCAAAAATCCGTCGAAATTATGGTCCATCCTGAAGGCTCAAACAACCCTTTACATAGATCAAAATTAGCCCCGACGAGGTCGTCTTCAGAGACTCAATCTTCAGGAAAGAAAATATTGAATTTACGAAAGACGAAGAACTCGTCGATAGAGTCGACAATGAGTTTGCCAAATCAGAAATCGTTGGAGAAGAAACACGGTAGCCTGAGGCATCAGAAGGCTATCGGGGCTCATTCGGATATAACACTAAGCACCCAGCCTTCCATATCGGACGACAGGAAAGCGTTGAGGGAGGCGTTGTACCAAGGTATCTTCCATAGGCACAGGCGGACAATCTTCGCAGTGGGTTCGTTCCTCAGGATGCTGAGGAGCAAAACGTCCAACTATGATTCAATAAGGTCGGATTCCGACGAGATATAGCACCCGTAGATTGTCCACGTGTATTTATAGTAAAACGATGGTGCCACAGACTGATTGTGCTTTGTAAGGAGAGAAAAAATGTTATTAGATTGTAAGTATATTGTGTTTCTTTTGTATTAAAATGTTCCTAATTAGTTGTGACTGAGTTTTTGTTGACCCCGCTTGGAGGAGTAGTATGTAATGGTTGTTATTGCGTGTTTGGAGCGCATTCGGCTGATGGAGTGACATTTGGTTTCATTATGTAATGTATAACGTAACAGTTATTGTTGTAGCCCCAGTTTCGTATTTTACGTTTTGGCACAGAGTTCAATCAATTGAATATTAATATTATGGTTTTATTAGTCTAATTAATCCTTCTCAGTGTTGTTACTATTGGAATGTCTGTACAAACAACATCATTTCTTTTGTTGCTAAAGTTTCGCTGAGGTTTAGAAGTCAATGATGTATTTTGCCCTGATGATAGTAACTTGCATTTCTTTTTCTATCCCCTGAAATTAAATACAACTAACTAATGAAATATTGAAAAGATGATTACTAAAATTGATAGCCTTCATTTGAAGAATAAATCACGCGAAGATCATGTCAGTATAGCAATAAATAGCTGAAAATCTGTCACGATATTGTTCGGTCGCGTGCCACCGCCCAAGGGCGCTTCACCAGCGATCACCTTGACTTTTTTTCAAACCCATAAATAGTGTAACTGTAACGAGCTTATAAACGTCATCAACGATTTTGGAGTGTACTTTATGGCGTGCGTTAACGTGAATTATAGTGTAAAGGAAGGAGGAAAGTTTTAGAGCAAAGCACGCACGTGGTTCTCTTAGCAGTCAACAACCAAGGTTAAACAGGGTTTGGCTCGGTCTGTTTGAGACGCGTTATGGCATTTTCACATTCGAGCGTCTCAGTGTTTCGGAAGGGACCTTTAGTTGTTGGTCCCTTTTACCACTCCACTGTCCACTTTACTGTGGTAATCGTAAGCTAAGTTGCATTATAATTGGTTTTAATAAGTTCCAACAGCAGGTCGCTAAAATCTGCCTCCTTCACCTATCCGCACTGGGTCCGCGTGGTGGAGTATAAACAAATTTTTCCCACCTCGATTTGTAAGAGAAGGTTTTGCAGAATAGTGTAACAGAATAGGCTAAAGTATTGTTATTAAATACGCATTTAGGACTTTTAGCTTTGGTGTTCAAGGATTCGCTTTTTAGAACTTGGATGTAGCAACTTTTTGTTTCATATACGAAAACCAAAACTTGGTGCAATTGCAATAGCGATGATCATTGGGCGGTAAAGTGTCAATACCTCTTATGTGCATGATGAGTCAGGTAGCTCAAAAACCAACTTTACTTTGGATACAATTAAACATCAAAATTATTTTTTATAAAAGTGTCGATAGTATGCGTTTTGGTCTAAAACAATTTCGAATAACAAAGACTTGCGTTTCATTAACAAATACACCGCTGCAAAATCTTTGTTGTTTAAGTGGATTAACAAAGCCAATTAGCCAAACTAATGATGAAGATTCATTGACTAAGCCGATTAACCAAGCTCATGATAAATATAGATTTACCGAGCCGATTAACCAAGCTAATGGTGTTGTTAGAGTAACCAATTTGATTAACATAGATGATTAACAAAAGTTGATGATATACATAGATTAATCAAGTAGATTCCACTACTGTACTATAATGCAGTATTATTTCGAGCTTCAGGCATAGTTATATGGCCTTAAAACCACATATGTAGTTATAGAAATAAACTCTATTTAAAGGAATAAGTGCAAGGTAAATACTAACGCACATAGTTTAAATCAACAGGGATGGTTGAGTTTATTTTAGTTTAATAATGAAATCTATACTTTGTTGTAAACATTGTGTGTGTGAATGATCTACGCTGTTGGCCGCGGGGCCTTTATAGCTGCACCGGACAGAGGGCGAGCGTGCAACCACTACGCTCGAACCAGAAGGGCAAGGGGGCAACTAGCTCAAGAGCGCCTCAAGGAGGAACGGCCTCGGCTTGGGCAGTCGCTATGGGGGAGGGCGTATACTAGGTGTGTCACCGTGGTGCTCTGCACCGGCCGGCGGGCAAGGGATTCTTCGACCTCGCCGGCGAGGTGCGTGTCTGATCCGGTGTGCTGTATCTGTATCCGAAAGAAGGGATTTAAGGGCATTGGGAGGGTCGGTGAGAACATGCCGCGGACTGCGGTAGCGGCTGATAGAAGGGGTTCGTAGTCGACGGCGGCTACGATTAGCGGATTACTATGATTGGACGCGTTTGCAAAATATCGGGTTGTCGCCTTTTTAATAAAGGCGCGAATAGGTTCGAGACCGAGATCGGAATGGAAATTGTAAACATGATTGTCTCATAACTAGTTTTAAAATATTTTATAAGGGCTACAAACAATAACTACCTAAATCAAAATATCCAGACAAAATGATTTTATCAATAAATTTTAATTTTTATTAGTTCAATTTTAAAATGTCGCTCCACAGTTGATAAATTGAGGTAATAAAAATATAAGTAATGACATCTTCAAAGAAATTTTGTAAGACAGGCAAATGCACCAACAGAATATTTTATTTACGTATTTATCATGAATTATGAGGTATTCAACATTTATTTAAGTTAATATACCTTAAACATAGACTAAAATTATGTAATAGGCGGAGGGCGCATTTATACCTTATCTGAAGGATTAGCATGATTGTTTGATAAATATCATTATAGCAATAATATTAGCCCTGTTAAGAAACTGTCCCATCGTTAGGCACGGGCCTCCTCTTAAACTGAGAGGGTTTAGGCCATAGCAGTAATAGCCTAGTGGTTAGACCGTTGGACTGCAAAGTCCGAGGTCTCGGGCTTCTACCATGGCACGCACATCTGTCTTTTCGAAAACATGTGCGTTGCTAGAACGTAATGCGGCGTGTTACGTGTTTGATTGGTTATAGCGAGTACAGGTCCAGATCTGCGTTATTGTAACATTTTCGAAAAAGTGTGGTGTCACGTTTATCTGTATTAGTAAATGTGAAGTGTTAAAAGGATGGTATACCAACTTAACAGCGTTACGGTAACGTCAATCAGTTCGTGCTAAGCTCTCTTATCTTTTATTTAATAGCAAAAGTAGTCTGTATTGCCATTAACAAGATAAATCGGGAGTGGCTTATGGCTTTTTATATGTCGTCGGGTGACGTCACGTGGGATGGTCTGGAATATTTAGGGCAGTATAGACCTATTACGAAAGTCCATATTTCAAAAAGCCTACGTAATTAAAGCTCGCTTTTAATTTAGTGTTAGTTGTTTTATGAAAGCCTATCCATTAGCGATACATCCATCATGTCCGCATTTGTTGAAAATGAACTAAATGACATGTCTGCACCCTGTTAGTAAGTTAATTTTAGCTTCGACCTAGGACAAGCACTTCACTAGCACATTACGTACTTCTGGAAGCAATGGCGCCCTCTAATTATGCCAGTAACTAAATTGATCCAGGTCACCGCACAAGGGAAAATTAGAGGGCAGAATGCCCCGTCTATTTACTATTATAGTCTATATAAAATGTTCGACGTTTCTGTGTATATGTCTATAAAATTTCTTTGAAGTTATTAACAATACTGATGCTTTTCAAATAGAGCTTAAGAGCGTGTTTAGATTCGTGTCTCTATACTTAACCAACTGAGGCCTGATTGCACGAATAAGGATTAGCATTGCTTATTGTCTAACTTGAGGTTATAACGCTAAAATGCCCTCAACTTAACGTTATAACCTCGAGTTAGACAGTAGGTAACGCTAACCCTGATTCGTGTAAGTAGGCCTTAGGGTACAGCCAAACCAACACGTTCAGCCGCGACCGCGGTGGCGTGCACGGTGGCGGTCAGCATCTGCACTAATATTTGTATGGAAATATTCATACCAACGTGTCCTGCGTCTTGCACGCGCTATCTGGGAGGCGTCTGCACGCGCAATCATAGGGAGATATTGATCGCCACCGTGATCACCGCCGTGGACGCCACCGCGGCTTAACGCCCAACGTGTATGGCCGTACCTTTAATGATCTACAAATTTGGTGCGTCTTAAAATTGAATCTCGGTTCCCACGCAATATGTATATTATATTGCTGAAATGCAGTTTTCACCTCTTCACTTATTCAAAAGTGCGAATCAACAATGTATGCCTTTATAAATCCTGTTTTTCGTCAAAAGATAGTTATTCTGGTACTTTGTCTAATTGTTGCCCAACTACGGGTTTGGTTTCTGCCTGCCGCACACTGGGAAACAGGGACATTGGAATGTTTTGTCTGATATATGTCTGCAGTGAGTGCAGTAACACTAATTTTCCAAAGGGGTCTGAACTAGACAAAGTACTCGGATAAAAACTGTAGTTAGTAGTGTGAAAATTGCATTTAGTGTGTGTTAATAGCTTTTTTTTCAATAACAAAGTGACGTTTGGAAGAATCATTGATGTCTTTCTCAATCGTAAACATTCGAAATTTAATTTTTATTGTTTTTATTTCTGACTACGTTATAAAGGTATCCGGGGAAAGTCGCGATCATCTAAACACACTCTACATAATATTAAAAGTAGAAAACATCCTTATTACTGTAACGTGTAGGTTCATAATAAGTTGCTATTGTTGTTAGGGTAACGTAGTGACTAGCGGCGGAACAATGGATTGTTGAATACACATTTTTGGAACATTTTATGCACTTTTTTATATATTTGTACATCCGAAATAAAATTTTGTACGTTGTTGTGAAAAGTAGAAAATTTATTATGAAATATACATTTAGTCGTTGGCATGAGAATCAAAAAGAAAATAATGTAGTTATTATATATATTATATATACTCTTGAAGTCAGCGAAACAATACACTAACAAAGCGATAAAATTAAACAAAGTTTTCAACAGTTATCAGATTTCTAACTTATAATGGGTTTCATCGTACACCTGTTGATTCTACAATTACCAACAAATACCAAACAAATTTAGTAATTATTTGCTGTGTTACCCACGGCCATGCTCGCCTTTATTTTGAAATATTTATTTTTGCCAAATTCCTGCAACAGTTGAATCTATCATTATGGCGACAGCCACTGGGAATGTAAAAAAATCAAAATCCTACTGATATTATAATTGTGTATGTTTGGATGTTTGTTACTCGATCACGCAAAAACGGCTGAACGGATGCGGATAAAATTTGGCACACAAGTAGTCTATTACCTGGATTAACACATAGGATACTTTTTATCCCGGAAAAACTTTAGTCACGGGCAAAAACTAGTATATCTTAATATTGCTGATTTTTCTGACTGACATCGTCCGCGTCGACTTTAAAAAGGAACCTAACATTTTTCCGGGATAAAAAGTATCTTATTTGTTTACGATAGACGGCTTGGTTTAGTGGTTAAGGGCTTAAGCCGCTCCGCCCACTGGATTGAGTAGTCTTCTTCTTAATCTTTGTGAGACCTACAAATGTTTTGTTTTAGTCTGGGTATTTGTGTATTTGAATTTTCATGATTGTAAACGCACCCACCACACAGGAATAATTCCTAGTGTAAAAAATAATAAATTCAGGTAATATCTAAACCAAATATCTGAACCAAATTTTATTCAAATCCGTTCAGCCGTTTTACATGATTGAGTTACAAACAGCCGAACATCTAAACACACACACATTCACATTAATAGGAATTTATTAGCGAATCGTTTATGACTTAGTGTCTCACCAGTAGAGCTACTCCTGCAAATTTCGCAAGGATATAAAACAACACCTGTATAAATATATAAAGGTATTCTTCACAATGTTTTCCCCTCCAGAATATATCTTCTCAAAGACGAAAGCATTTCGCAAAAGCTCAGGGCTTAAGACAGAGAGGTTCCCAGTATCTTGTAAGTTGTTTGAAGACCTCTAGAGGCCCCTCATATTGAGACTCACTTCAGGGAATTCGCTCGATAATGCCTTTCGATACAGTATTAAACCCCTCGTTCAGTTTACCTCAATATTTTTGAGATATATACGATACGGTGAAATAATGAAACAAGGGCTTGTTTAATAAATTTATCTTTTAGAAGTCAAATCTTTCGTTAAAAAGCATTACCGATTCGAAAAAAAGATTTGATATTATTTTTTTAGAGTTGCCATCGACAAAATGTATATAAAATACATGAAACCATGAGCTTTGTAATTTTATTATTATGATATATATAGCTTTTTTACATTAGGCTAGTTTTAATTTTAAACGCATTTTATGCCAACCGTTCACGCGCGTATATAAGCAGATGGTGATAACCAGAGAGCAAAGAATCATTATTTGAGTATGAATATACGAGTCAAAACAACATAAGTACCTCTTTGTATTTTTAACATAATAGGAAGATTATAAGGATTTTGCGGCTGTAAATGAAACACATCTATCCACTTAAAATGGTCCTGGGTTCAAATCCTAGGTCGGACAAATGTAGTTTTTCTAACGAAAAATTCCCAGCATGAGTCCAGAGTCTGGAATTGTGCCCGGTATGTGGCAATAGGCTCGCCCCCTATTACATGGGGCGTAACATCGGCCGCGAAAAGTGGGTGTACCCAGTACACCTCTGCCACCCCCGCTTGGGGAACATAACTAAAAAGACTAGTATAGAATACATTTTTTAATTCCTCTAAAGGATTCTTTGAACATTGTTAAATTTTTTCAATCGCAGAGAGGTTATCGGTCTATGCAAACAGCTTTAATCTCTCTTCTAAATAACAAAGTTTCAAAGCTACTGTAAGATTAAAATGTTCAAAAGACAATGAAACTTATACGTAGAATATAAGGAGCTTTACTATCGATTCCTTTATCAAACTGAAATATCTCGTCTCGTTTGCATTTGAGTGAAGATCTTTTAAGTGTCGTAATTCTAATAAGCGACGCTCGTTAGTTCTCAAAATGAGCAACTGGTTTGACTTTTTAATCATCAGATCAGTGGTTTTTTTAAGTTTATGGCATCACGACGACGCGTATTTTGCCAATGTCAAGTATTACGAATATTCATTTCTAAATTAATTCAGCTCCCCGATGAACTTGACAAAGATGATTATGAAATTGATGAAGTGCCCCCACCCGGGATAGTAAAGCGATGGATACTTTACATACCAATTGCGATGGCCGTTTTGAGGGAAATCAAAACGGCACGTTTTATCACTATGTTACAATAACTTTAACTCGTGCACATATATATGAAATGAATAGATAATGGTTAATATCCCACCAACACTACACATTATAATTCGAAATAACACAAGTTTTGGAAATTAAAACAAATTGTCAACATCACTCTTCGATTTCTCGCCAAAAGCCAGTACAGAGTTATTCATGGGATTAATTTAAACAAATGAAAAGTTACAGATGCGTGAATAAGACTTAATTGCATCTGTTCAAATTAAAGATAACGTTTAAATTTAACTTTTTCCATGACAAAAGTGGTTCTGATTGAATCTGAACGTTGACTGGTGCAAATTAGCCTAAGATTTAGTGTGACAAGGATCTTTTGGCTCATAGATGACACTGACATTGGCGTTGGTGTGAAATGAGGGTTACCATTTACTAAAAAAAATATTTCCAAGGAGATATTTAACAGGTGCGTCCGGTCAACGGTTACTAATTAAAAAAAGAACTTATATTCATTTGTTTTTCATAGCAAACGGCAACTCTGTGACTGTCATGAAGTGACATTTCACTTGATGACAGCGTTAGTTCCGATTTTGGCCGCGGGCCAAAAGATTTTTGTCGGACTGTAATATAATTATTTTACTTTTACAGTCACTTTATAATTTACTTGAAAAATAACTTTTACCTAAAGAGCGCCCGTAGCGCTGTGCGACCGCGGTGTTCTTACCGATCACCAAGGTTGAGCAGCGTTTGTCTCGGTCGGCCTGAGATGGGTGACCGTTTGTGGCATTTTCATATTCGAGCGTCTCCGTGCTTCGGACACGTAAAGCCGTTGGTCCCGGTTAACACTTAATGTGGTAGTCGTTAAGCCGTGTTGGGAGCCTTAAAGGCGGCTTATCAAACCAACAGCAGGTGGTCACAAACCTGCCTCCACCAATCCGCACTGGGTCCGCGTGGTGGAGTATGACCCAATCTCTCTCATCTGGATTTGTGAGAGAAGGCCTTTGCCCAGCAGTGGGCAGATTAGGCTGATATTTTAAAGATTAAAAAAGGACCGTTAACATAATTTGATATTACTTGAAACTCTTGGTATCACCATCATATTGGATAACAAAATAACTAAGCATTGTAAAAACGTTTTATGTTATTTGTAACATATACTTTTAGGGATTCTTCCACACAATTGTATTTAATTAACTAAGTAATTTTATATCTGTTTTGTTTACTTTACGAATTGTTTGCGATATCACTTTCATAACAAATTGTAAACAGAAATTGTTTCATTTTCTGACAAAAATATATATTTAATTGGAAGTCTATTCTTTAACCAAAACATGGTTGTTGTGGCATGGCACATCAAATGTATAACAGAAATGTATATTCTTAATGCCTTTATTGTGGCAACATTGTTTGATAACATAACAACCTCACGGACAACAACTTGACGGACGGTTTACTGCAGTGGTTAAAAGCTAAAGCCGCTTCGCTCACTGTGTCGAATAGTCGCGGGTTCGATTCCCGCACGGGACAAATCTTTGTGTGACCCACAATTATTTGTTACGGTCTGGGTATTTATGTGAATTTTCATGTTCGTAACCGCACCCACGACACAGGAATAAATACTAGGGTGGGGCTACATTTAAAAAAAAAACAGCTCCACATTACCTGAGGACTGGACTTTTATTCGCGACCCGGTCTACAATAGCGCCACCTACCGGGTATATATTATATAGCCTATGTTATTTAAGGTAGCTATGTACTATAAGGTAGCTTTCCAATTTACAACTTTACCATTTTTGTAATATGATAGTATTATTCATGTAAGGTGGGTACTGGGACTGTTCTAAGTGTCAAAGAAAATTATACTTTATTCAATGGCAATAAGAGGCATGACCCGTTTCTATACTTATGGTTTTATGCCTTAACACCATTGAATTATATATTAATTTCCTTTGGCACTTAGAACTGTCACTACCCATCCTATGTGAAAAATATTATAGTATAGATGACCCCATTAATATGAAATAATTTGTCGCGACCCCCTACCCTCGGCTGTTTGTAATCTGTATTTTAGTATGTTACAAATATTGAATCCGCACATTTTTATTATTTTTTATGATTACGTATCGGCTAAATTCATAATTAAGTACCTATAGCAGACATATTTTTACTTTGATTACATCGCCAAACGCCTCCGCGGAATTTTGAAAACGGATTTTTTTCTATGTCTAGCATAAAAGGTTTCAAAATGATAGAAATTAGTTAACGATAAATTCACTTGTGCTAACCTACAAAATATGATCTTTAATAAGCATTTTCTTACTACAAATATATATTTCTTATTTTTTTTCTTCCTTTTTAATGAGGCTTCGCGACCCCCCAAGGGTTCGCCACCCAAAGGTTTAAAAACACTGATTTAGGTGATTCCATAAGTACGAAAAAGATCGTCAGAATCGGTCAAGCCGTTTAGGAGGAGAATTACTTACACACGCACACAATGAAATTTTATAAATGAATATTATATTTGTTTGTTTAAGGACGTTTTTTATTTATTTTGTCATCTATACAGAAAAATGAAACAATTTCAATCATTAACCGTAATGAACATTTGTTAATTATGTTACATAATATTTGTTAATAACTGTAGATGATTAGGTAGGATTAACTAATAACATTTAATTTTGTAATATTTAATAAGTTTTAAATTCGATATTAACTAATAATGATCTGGATATTATTTTGTAATGATAAGTGTACATTCCGTGACGCGATTGTTTAGTGAAATAAAATGGTGTAAATTAAATGGATCTGTCCGTTTTGAGTGAAGTAAATAAATAAGACTGCGTAAAAATTATGAAAAAAAAATAATCGTTGTTAGCCATTTGTTAGAAAATGAAAATTTATGTTGTTTTCTGTAATGATTTTTGATAACGTAATTACAGTACTGGCATTACCTATGTTGTTTTTATTTCACCTAGTAGACAAACACCTATTAATACAGCGCGTGCATTGCATATAGCCAATTAACTACCTCATAAGAATTCAATCACACTACCTATAAATATTACAACATCTATCTATCTATAACCTCACGCCAGATCCCTTGCGGGGTAGGCAGAGAGTACAGAGTTCCAACAGGTTTTTTCCTTACATACCTCTCTGGCTTCCTCGACTCTCATAGTTCGTCTCATACACGCTCGCCGGTTACGGAGACTCTAAAACAACATAAATAAAATAATATCTATCATCATACAAGCATCACACGTACCTGAGTATAATAATTAATAATGTATATCTACATTCAGTATGTTTTATTGAGGTAGGCGTTGCTTAATTGCCTACATCAGCCATGTCAAACTCAAAGTCACTGGTTGGCCAAAGGCATGAAGACCGTAGACTAGGTGGTCAGCAAAACCTAATCTTAAAGAAGACAAACTACTGAAAATCCTAACGAATAAAGGAATATTATGACAAGGATATTTATTAAAATTTCGAAATAGGTTTTTACCACGCTCGCGGGCTGCATTATCTGGCTTTTTTCAAAACTGATTCGGCCTGCAGGAAAATGCTCAGTGGGCCGCGTGTTTGACATGCCTGGCCCATATGCAATGCATGCCACTGTTATTATACACTTATATACACACACCGTCAAGCCTATATTCCCCAAACGGGAGTAGTAAATCTTTGTCATAAAGGTAAGAGTATATGGATGTAAGTAGAAGAGGTGAACTATGTACCGATGTATCGCTTCCAATGCAATAAAGGGCGAGGGAGTCTAATGCCATTTTACCAGACCAGGTACAAATTCCAGACTCCGGGACTACTATTAAGAATCTTATAAACGCTATCACTTTTCGTGGCAAAGCGCATCGCTTTGTGATCACGAGGTCCTGGGTTTAAATCCTAGGTCAGACAAATGTAGTTTTTCTAACGAAAAATTCCCAGTATGAAGAAGTGAGTCTGGAATTGTGCCCGATATATGGCAATAGGCTTGCCCGCTATTACATGGGACCTAACATCGTCGGCGAAACGTGGGTGTACTCAGTACACCTCTGCCACCCCTTCTGGGGAATATAGGCGTGACGGTGTGTGAAAAACTAATAATGGGCAGAAAGATTCTAGAGTGGAGACCACGTATTGGCAAGCTTTGTGTGTATGACTGATCTACGCTGTTGGCCGCTTGGCTATTATAGCTTCACTGGACAAGAGGGTAATCGAGAAACCACTATTCTCGAGCCAGAAGGGAAGGGCACAACTAGCTCAAGGGTGCCTCAAGAAGGAACGGCCTCGGCTTGGGCAGTCGCTATGGGGGAGGGTATTCGCAATCGAAGCGTGGGATAGGCGCCTGCCAGATAGACCGACGTTCTTGTAAACATCGCGGGAAGTCGTTGGATGCAGGTGGCATGGGACTGGTTGCGCTGGAAAGCGATTAGTAAGGCCTATGTTCAGCAGTGGACGAGTATAGGCTGAGATGATGACGATGAATAGAAGACCTAGAATTTCTCCAATCTAGTGCTCAAACTTGTGACTTCAGGATCACTAGCTGCCGTGTGCGTCGTTGGACCTACGAAGTCGACAATAAAAACGAGACGACAGTTTGTTCCAATGGTTAACAGCTTAAGACAATCCGTCCACTGAGTTGAGTTGGCGCGGGTTCAATCCTCGCAACAATTTTTTTATGACCCATTAATATTTCGGTGTTTCTGTACCTGTTTGAATGTTTGTAAACGTAACCATGATACAGATATATTTCTTAGTGTAGGGCTACGTTTCTTTTAAATATTATTTGGTTTCTGAATAATGAATCTCCTTCCAGATTAATGTGGCTTGGGCACTCAACAGAGTAGCAGTCTGTCACATGTCTTTCTCTGTATGTCATAGGGATGTACATATTTCATACATTGATACTTTATGAGATACAACATTCTAAAATCAGTGACTGGCGATTCGATCGATCGATTCACTAAGCAGGGACTTTTCGTTAATTAACAATACAGGCAAAAAAATATGAAAATATCTATTTTAGGCGAATGAGAGACCAAGGGCATATTGGAAAATCTTCAAAAACGAAATAAAGTCTTCTATAAAAAGGTCATGTAATGAACGTAGCATACTTATTTAAAATCGATATGACACCACTTAGGGGCCATCTAAAAATTAATAAGGTGCGTTAATTTTTATGAAGGGTATAAGGACGGATGGCCTAGACCAGCTTAAGAGCTAAAGCTGCTCCCTCCACTGGATCAAGTAATTGCGGGTTTGATCCTGCACCTGACAAATCGGTCTGGGTATTTGTGTATGTGAATTTCGTGTTTGTAAACGAACCCAAGACACAGGAATAATTAATTCCTAGTGTGGAGCTACTATATGAAGTTCCTACAGGATGTCTTTCGCCCTATTACGCCGCTATTTAATTATGGTGTGTCCAGAATCAGCCTGAGCGTCTATTTCCCGTTATCTGCATGTTTGGAGACAACCATTTACTTTTTAAGTATGAGGTATTGAAAGGTCGGGAATATAAAAGCAAAAATAAATCGCCATAATATGCGTAAAAATAGTTTTATTTCATGTTTTCTTTACATTTTTAAACCATTAGGTGGAGTATCAAGATTACGTTAATGTTACATGGTTTTGTTTTGTATTTGGTGTACGATTCTGAGCACTTTTTTTTTCTACCTACATTTTATTAAAATGATCAATAATAAAGATTTTATCATATTCATTAAACCTTTATTTAAATATAAATATACAAAGCGCATCGCTTTGTGATCACTAGGTCTTGGGTTATTAAAATGTCGCTCCACAGTTGATAAATTGAGGTAATAAAAATATAAGTAATGACATCTTCAAAGAAATTTTGTAAGACAGGCAAATGCACCAACAGATTTTGTTTACATATTTAGCAAGAATTATATGGTATTCAACATTTATTTAAGTTAATATACCTTGAACTTAGACTAAAATTATGTAATAGGCGGAGGGCGCATTTATACCTTATCTGAAGGCTTAGCATGATTTTTTGATAAATATCATTATAGCAATAATATTAGCCCTGTTAAGAAACTGTCCCACCGTTAGGCACGGGCCTCGTCTTAAACTGAGAGGGTTTAGGCCATAGCAGTACTAGCCTAGTGGTTAGACCGTTGGACTGCAAAGTCCGAGGTCTCGGGCTTAAGCCCTGGCACGCACATCTGCCTTTGCGAAAGCATGTGCGTTTTAAAAATTAACTATCACTTGCTTCAATGGTGAAGGAAAACATCGTGAGGAAACCTGCATGCGTAAGAGTTTTTCGAAGGTGTGTGAAGTTCGCCAACCCGCACTGGGCCAGCGTGGTGGACTACGGCCTAAACCCTCTCTGTTTGTGAGGAGGCCCGTGCCCAACGGTGGGACAGTTTCTTAACAGGGCTAATATTATTATAATTATCATTATAGCAAGTTGTACTGACAAGAGCTGTTTCAGGTTTTTCGTACCTGTACAGTTACACCCTTGTCTCTTATTTGATATGACCAAACGCGGTGCGTTACGATAACTTCGTGAAATAATCGTCTAATGGTATTCTGTACATCACTGGAATAACTATCATTAAATGATCATTGCTAGAACGTAAAATTTACGAGAAAGTGTGGTGTCACGTTTATCTGTATTAGTAAATGTGAAGTGTGAAAAGGATGGTATACCAACTTAACAGCGTTACGGTAACGTCAATCAGTTCGTGCTAAGCTCTCTTTTATTTCATAGCAAAAGTAGTCTGTACTGTCATTAACAAGATAAATCGGGAGTGGCTTATGGCTTTTTATATGTCGTCGGGTGACGTCACGTGGGATGGTCTGGAATATTTAGAGCCGTATAGACCTATTACGAAAGTCCATATTTCAAAGAGCCTACGTAATTAAAGCTCGCTTTTAACTTAGTGTTAGTTGTTTTATGAAAGCCTATCCATTAGAGATACATCCATCATGTCCGCATATGTTGAAAATGAACTAAATGACATGTCTGCACCCTGTTAGTAAGTTAATTTTAGCTTCGACCTAGGACAAGCACTTCACTAGCACATTACGTACTTCCGGAAGCAATGGCGCCCTCTAATTATGCCAGTAACTAAATTAATCCTGGCCACCGCACAAGGGAAAATTAGAGGGCAGAATGCCCCGTCTATTTACTATTATAGTCTGTATAAAATGTTCGACGTTTCTGTGTATATGTCTACAAGATTTCTTTGAAGTTATTAATTATACTGATGCTTTTCAAATAGAGCTTAAGAGCGTGTTTAGATTCGTGTCTCTATACTTAACCAACTGAGGCCTGATTGCACGAATAAGGATTAGCATTGCTTATTGTCTAACTTGAGGTTATAACGCTAAAATGCCCTCAACTTAACGTTATAACCTCGAGTTAGACAGTAGGTAACGCTAACCCTGATTCGTGTAAGTAGGCCTTAGGGTACAGCCAAACCAACACGTTCAGCCGCGACCGCGGTGGCGTGCACGGTGGCGGTCAGCATCTGCACTAATATTTGTATGGAAATATTCATGTGTGTGTGTGTGAATGACCTACGCTGTTGGCCTCGAGGCCTCTACAGCTTCACCGGATTTTAAAGGCGAGCGTGCAACCACTACGCTCCAGCCAGCCAGAAGGGCAAGAGGCGACATACTCGAGGGCGCCTCGAAGAGGCGCCCTCGGTTGGGACAGTCGCTGTAGGGGGACGGGTGCACTATTAAGCGCACCGGTCAACCGCCGGCAATGGGAGGGGATCTACTACTACGTCTGCGACTACTTCGTTGTCGCTCGTATTCTGAGCGGAAAGAAGGGATGACAAAGCATCGGGGGGGTCGGTGAGAACATGTCTCGGCCGGCGGTAGCGGCAGGGGTCGCGAGGGAGGTCGTAGTCGGCGGTGGCTACGATTAACGGATTCGCATAGGAAGATGCGTTCGCGAAGTGACGTGTTGACGCCTTTTTAATAAAGGCGCGAATAGGTTCGAGACCTAGATCGGAGTGGAGGTCGACGTTCCGTACGAACCAGGGGGCTCCTACGGCTTTACGGAGGAAGCGGTTTTGAACCGCTTGAAGTCTGTCGATGTGAGAGGGGGCCGAATGCCCGAACACAGCACACGCATAAGTCATGATGGGACGAACGCAAGTTTTGTAAAGCGTCACCTTATTTCTAAGGGACATTTTACTCCGCTTGCAGATTAACGAATGGAGACGACCGAGCACGAAGGATGCTCGGTGACGGACCCGCTTGATGTGCGGGCCGAAGGTCATGGTACTGTTCAGGGTGACCCCTAAATATTTGACCTGGAAATATTCATACCAACGTGTCCTGCGTCTTGCACGCGCGATCTGGGAGGCGTCTGCACGCGCAATCATAGGGAGATATTGATCGCCACCGTGATCACCGCCGTGGACGCCACCGCGGCTTAACGCCCAACGTGTATGGCCGTACCTTTAATGATCTACAAATTAGGTGCGTCTTAAAATTGAATCTCGGTTCCCACGCAATATGTATATTATATTGCTGAAATGCAGTTTCCACCTCTTCACTTATTCAAAAGTGCGAATCAACAATGTATGCCTTTATAAATCCTGTTTTTTGTCAAAAGATAGTCATTCTGGTACTTTGTCTAATTGTTGCCCAACTACGGGTTTGGTTTCTGCCTGCCGCACACTGGGAAACAGGGACATTGGAATGTTTTGTCTGATATATGTCTGCAGTGAGTGCAGTAACACTAATTTTCCAAAGGGGTCTGAACTAGACAAAGTACTCGGATAAAAACTGTAGTTAGTAGTGTGAAAATTGCATTTAGTGTCTGTTAATTGCTTTTTTTTCAATTACAAAGTGACGTTTGGAAGAATCATTGATGTCTTTTTCAATCGTAAACATTCGAAATTAAATTTTTATTGTTTTATTCTGACTACGTTATAAAGGTATCCGGGGAAAGTCGCGATCATCTAAACACACTCAACATAATATTAAAAGTAGAAAACATCCTTATTACTGTAACGTGTAGGTTCATAATAAGTTGCTATTGTTGTTAGGGTAACGTAGTGACTAGCGGCGGAACAATGGATTGTTGAATACACATTTTTGGAACATTTTATGCACTTTTTTATATATTTGTACATCCGAAATAAAATTTTGTACGTTGTTGTGAAAAGTAGAAAATTTATTAAATTTGAAATATACATTTTGTCGTTGGCATGAGAATCAAAAAGAAAATAATGTAGTTATTATATATATTATATATACTCTTGAAGTCAGCAAAACAATACACTAACAAAGCGATAAAATTAAACAAAGTTTTCAACAGTTATCAGATTTCTAACTTATAATGGGTTTCATCGTACACCTGTTGATTCTACAATTACCAACAAATACCAAACAAATTTAGTAATTATTTGCTGTGTTCCCCACGGCCATGCTCGCCTTTATTTTGAAATATTTATTTTTGCCAAATTCCTGCAACAGTTGAATCTATCATTATGGCGACAGCCACTGGGAATGTAAAAAAATCAAAATCCTACTGATATTATAATTGTGTATGTTTGGATGTTTGTTACTCGATCACGCAAAAACGGCTGAACGGATGCGGATAAAATTTGGCACACAAGTAGTCTATTACCTGGATTAACACATAGGATACTTTTTATCCCGGAAAAAGTTTAGTCACGGGCAAAAACTAGTATATCTTAATATTGCTGATTTTTCTGACTGACTTCGTCCGCGTCGACTTTAAAAAGGAACCTAACATTTTTCCGGGATAAAAAGTATCTTATTTGTTTACGACAGACGGCTTGGTCTAGTGGTTAAGGGCTTAAGCCGCTCCGCCCACTGGATTGAGTAGTCTTCTTCTTAATCTTTGTGAGACCTACAATTGTTTTGTTTCAGTTTGGGTATTTGTGTATTTGATCTTTCATGATTGTAAACGCACCCACCACACAGGAATAATTCCTAGTGCAAAAAAAAAAATCAGGTTATATCTAAACCAAATATCTGAACCAAATTTTATTCAAATCCGTTCAGCCGTTTTACATGATTGAGTTACAAACAGCCGAACATCTAAACACACACACACACATTCACATTAATAGGAATTTATTAGCGAATCGTTTATGACTTAGTGTCTCACCAGTAGAGCTACTCCTGCAAATTTCGCAAGGATATAAAACAACACCTGTATAAATATATAAAGGTATTCTTCACAATGTTTTCCCCTCCAGAATATATCTTCTCAAAGTCGAAAGCATTTCGCAAAAGCTCAGGGCTTAAGACAGAGAGGTTCCCAGTATCTTGTAAGTTGTTTGAAGACCTCTAGAGGCCCCTCATATTGAGACTCACTTCAGGGAATTCGCTCGGTAATGCCTTTCGATACAGTATTAAACCCCTCGTTCAGTTTACCTCAATATTTTTGAGATAAATACGATACGGTGAAATAATGAAACAAGAGCTTGTTTAATAAATTTATCTTTTAGAAGTCAAATCTTTCGTTAAAAAGCATTACCGATTCGAAAAAAAGATTTGATATTATTTTTCTAGAGTTGCCATCGACAAAATGTATATAAAATACATGAAACCATGAGCTTTGTAATTTTATTATTATGATATATATATAGCTTTTTTACATTAGGCTAGTTTTAATTTTAAACGCATTTTATGCCAACCGTTCACGCGCGTATATAAGCAGATGGTGATAACCAGAGAGCAAAGAATCATTATTTGAGTATGAATATACGAGTCAAAGCAACATAAGTACCACTTTGTATTTTAATCGAATAGGAAGATTATAAGGATTTTGGGGCTTTAAATGAAACACATCTATCCACTTAAAATGGTCCTGGGTTCAAATCCTAGGTCGGACAAATGTAGTTTTTCTAACGAAAAATTCCCAGCATGAGTCCGGAGTCTGGAATTGTGGCCCGGTATGAGGCAATAGGCTCACCCCCTATTACATGGGGCGTAACATCGGCGGCGAAAAGTGGGTGTATCCAGTACACCTCTGCCACCCCCGCTTGGGGAACATAACTAAAAAGACTAGTATAGAATACATTTTTTAATTCCTCTAAAGATTTCCTGATAATATTAAAATTCCGTGTCTTAATTTGATAAAGCATATTAATGTCTAACAAACTAACTATATTGGGACATATTTATATAATAAATAACGGTGTCACCCCGTATATATTACGTAAGTGGGGGTGCACTATATACATACGCCACTTGACCAACCTGAGATATCAACGAGACAGATATTTAAAATGATAGATTACAATTTTAGGCGACCAGATTTACAATAAAATCCTTTTTCAAATGATTCTTTAAACATGGTTAAAATTTCTCAATCGCAGAGAGGTTATCGGTCTATGCAAACAGCTTTAATCTCTCTTCTAAATGACAAAGTTTCAAAGCTAACTGTAAGATTAAAATGTTCAAAAGACAATGAAACTTATACGTAGAATATAAGGAGCTTTACTATCGATTCCTTTATCAAACTGAAATATCTCGTCTCGTTTGCATTTGAGTAAAGATCTGATAACTTTTAAGTGACGTAATTCTAATAAGCGACGCTCGTTAGTTCTCAAAATGAGCAACTGGTTTGACTTTTTAATCATCAGATCAGTGGTTTTTTTTAAGTTTATGGCATCACGACGACGCGTATTTTGCCAATGTCAAGTATTACGAATATTCATTCCTAAATTAATTCAGCTCCCCGATAAACTTGACAAAGATGATTATGAAATTGATGAAGTGCCCCCACCCGGGATAGTATATGAAATGAATACATAATGTTTAATATCCCACCAACACTACACATTATAATTCGAAATAACACAAATTAAAACAAATTGTCAACATCACTCTTCGATTTCTCGCCAAAAAGCCAGAACAGAGTTATTCATGGGATAAATTCTATAATTTAAACAAATGAAAAGTTACAGATACGTGAATAAGACTTAATTGCATCTGTTCAAATTAAAGATTACGTTTAAATTTAACTTTTTCCATGTCAAAAGTGGTTTTGTTGAACGATTAAATCTGAACGTTGACTGGTGCAAATTAGCCTAAGATTTAGTGTGACAAGGATCTTTTGGCTCATAGATGACACTGACATTGGCGTTGGTGTGAAATGAGGGTTACTAATTAAAAAAAGAACTTATATTCATTTGTTTTTCATAGCAAACGGCAACTCTGCGACTGTCATGAAGTGACATTTCACTTGATGACAGCGTTAGTTCCGATTTTGGCCGCGGGCCAAAAGATTTTTGTCGGACTGTAATATAATTATTTTACTTTTACAGTCACTTTATAATTTACTTGACAAATAACTTTTACCTAAAGAGCGCCCGTAGCGCTGTGCGACCGCGGTGTTCTTACCGATCACCGAGGTTGAACAGCGTTTGACTCGGTCGGCCTGAGATGGGTGACCGTTTGTGGCATTTTCATATTCGAGCGTCTCCGTGCTTCGGACACGTAAAGCCGTTGGTCCCGGTTACCACTTAATGTGGTAGTCGTTAAGCCGTGTTGGAAGCCTTAAAGGCGGCTTATCAAGCCAACAGCAGGTGGCCACAAACCTGCCTCCACCAATCCGCACTGGGTCCGCGTGGTGGAGTATGACCTAATCTCTCTCATCTGGATTTGTGAGAGAAGGTCTTTGCCCAGCAGTGGGCAGTATAGGTTGATATTTAAAAGATTAAAAAAGGACCGTTAACATAATTTAATATACCTTCAGTTCGTTGTTATTAAAACTCTTGGTATCACCATCATATTGAATAACAAAATAACTAAGCCTTTTAAAAACGTTTTATGTTATATGTAACATATACTTTCAGGGATTCTTCCACACAATTGTATTTAATTAACTAAGTAATTTTATATCTGTTTTGTTTACTTTACGAATTGTTTGCGATATCACTTTTATAACAAATTGTAAACAGAAATTGTTTCATTTTCTGACAAAAATATATATTTAATTGGAAGTCTATTCTTTAACCAAAACATGGTTGTTTTATCAAATGTATAACAGAAATGTATATTCTTAATGCCTTTATTGTGGCAACATTGTTTGATAACATAACAACCTCACGGACAACAACTTGACGGACGGTTTACTGCAGTGGTTAAAAGCTAAAGCCGCTTCGCTCACTGTGTCGAATAGTCGCGGGTTCGATTCCCGCACGGGACAAATCTTTGTGTGACCCACAATTATTTGTTACGGTCTGGGTATTTATGTGAATTTTCATGTTCGTAACCGCACCCACGACACAGGAATAAATACTAGGGTGGGGCTACATTTAAAAAAAAAACAGCTCCACATTACCTGAGGACTGGACTTTTATTCGCGACCCGGTCTACAATAGCGCCACCTACCGGGTATATATTATATAGCCTATGTTATTTAAGGTAGCTATGTACTATAAGGTAGCTTTCCAATTTACAACTTTACCATTTTTGTAATATGATAGTATTATTCATGTAAGGTGGGTACTGGGACTGTTCTAAGTGTCAAAGAAAATTATACTTTATTCAATGGCAATAAGAGGCATGACCCGTTTCTATACTTATGGTTTTATGCCTTAACACCATTGAATTATATATTAATTTCCTTTGGCACTTAGAACTGTCACTACCCATCCTATGTGAAAAATATTATAGTATAGATGACCCCATTAATATGAAATAATTTGTCGCGACCCCCTACCCTCGGCTGTTTGTAATCTGTATTTTAGTATGTTACAAATATTGAATCCGCACATTTTTATTATTTTTTATGATTACGTATCGGCTAAATTCATAATTAAGTACCTATAGCAGACATATTTTTACTTTGATTACATCGCCAAACGCCTCCGCGGAATTTTGAAAACGGATTTTTTTCTATGTCTAGCATAAAAGGTTTCAAAATGATAGAAATTAGTTAACGATAAATTCACTTGTGCTAACCTACAAAATATGATCTTTAATAAGCATTTTCTTACTACAAATATATATTTCTTATTTTTTTTCTTCCTTTTTAATGAGGCTTCGCGACCCCCCAAGGGTTCGCCACCCAAAGGTTTAAAAACACTGATTTAGGTGATTCCATAAGTACGAAAAAGATCGTCAGAATCGGTCAAGCCGTTTAGGAGGAGAATTACTTACACACGCACACAATGAAATTTTATAAATGAATATTATATTTGTTTGTTTAAGGACGTTTTTTATTTATTTTGTCATCTATACAGAAAAATGAAACAATTTCAATCATTAACCGTAATGAACATTTGTTAATTATGTTACATAATATTTGTTAATAACTGTAGATGATTAGGTAGGATTAACTTATAACATTTAATTTTGTAATAATTAATAAGTTTTAAATTCGATATTAACTAATAATGATCCGGATATTATTTTGTAATGTTAAGTGTACATTCCGTGACGCGATTGTTTAGTGAAATAGAATGGTGTAAATTAAATGGATCTGTCCGTTTTGAGTACAGTAAATAAATAAGACTGCGTAAAAATTATGAAAAAAAAAATAATCGTTGTTAGCCATTTGTTAGAAAATGAAAATTTATGTTGTTTTCTGTAATGATTTTTGATAACGTAATTACAGTACTGGCATTACCTATGTTGTTTTTATTTCACCTAGTAGACAAAGACCTATTAATACAGTCGCGTGCATTGCATATAGCCAATTAACTACCTCATAAGAATTCAATCACACTACCTATAAATATTACAACATAAATAAAATAATATCTATCATCATACAAGCATCACACGTACCTGAGTATAATAATTAATAATGTATATCTACATTCAGTATGTTTTATTGAGGTAGGCGTTGCTTAATTGCCTACATCAGCCATGTCAAACTCAAAGTCACTGGTTAGCCAAAGGCATGAAGACCGTAGACTAGGTGGTCAGCAAAACCTAATCTTAAAGAAGACAAACTACTGAAAATCCTAACGAATAAAAGAATATTATGACAAGGATATTTATTAAAATTTCCAAAAAGGTTTTTACCACGCTCGCGGGCTGCATTATCTGGCTCTTTTCAAAACTGATTCGGCCTGCAGGAAAATGCTCAGTGGGCCGCGTGTTTGACATGCCTGGCCCATATGCAATGCATGCCACTGTTATTATACACTTACATACACACACCGTCAAGCCTATATTCCCCAAACGGGAGTAGCAAATCTTTGTCATAAAGGCGAGAGTATATGGATGTAAGTAGAAGAGGTGAACTATGTACCGATGTATCGCTTCCAATGCAATAAAGGGATGGGAGTCTATAATGCCATTTTACCAGACCAGGTTCATATTCCAGACTCCGGGACTACTATTAAGAATCTTTTAAACGCTATCACTTTTCGTGGCAAAGCGCATCGCTTTGTGATCACGAGGTCCTGGGTTCAAATCCTAGGTCAGACAAATGTAGTTTTTCTAACGAAAAATTCCCAGTATGAGTCCGGAGTCTGGAATTGTGCCCGATATATGGCAACGTCCGGGACGGGACCTAACATCGTCGGCGAAACGTGGGTGTACTCAGTACACCTCTGCCACCCCCTCTGGGGAGTATAGGCGTGACGGTGTGTGAAAAACTAATAATGGGCAGAAAGATTCTAGAGTGGAGACCACGTATTGGCAAGCTTTGTGTGTGTGACTGATCTACGCTGTTGGCCGCTTGGCTATTTATTATAGCTTCACTGGACAAGAGGGTAATCGAGAAACCACTATTCTCGAGCCAGAAGGGAAGGGCACAACTAGCTCAAGGGTGCCTCAAGAAGGAACGGCCTCGGCTTCGGCAGTCGCTATGGGGGAGGGTATTGGCAATCGAAGCGTGGGATAGGCGCCTGCCAGATAGACCGACGTTCTTGTAAACATCGCGGGAAGTCGTTGGATGCAGGTGGCACGGGACTGGATGCGCTGGAAAGGGATTAGTAAGGCCTATGTTCAGCAGTGGACGAGTATAGGCTGAGATGATGACGATGAATAGAAAATCTAGAATTTCTCCAATCTAGTGCTCAAACTAGTGACTTCAGGATCACTAGCTGCTGTGTGCGTCGTTGGACCTACGAAGCCGACAATAAAAACGAGACGACAGTTTGTTCCAATGGTTAACAGCTTAAGCCAATCCGTCCACTGAGATGGCGCGGGTTCAATCCTCGCAATAATTTTTTTATAACCCATTAATATTTCGGTGTTTCTGTACCTGTTTGAATGTTTGTAAACGTAACCATGATACAGAAATATTTCTTAGTGTAGGGCTACGTTTCTTTTAAATATTATTTGGTTTCTGAATAATGAATCTCCTTCCAGATTAATGTGACTTGGGCACTCAACAGAGTAGCAGTCTGTCACATTTCTCTCTCTGTATGTCATAGGGATGTACATATTTCATACATTGATACTTTATGAGATACAACATTCTAAAATCAGTGACTGGCGATTCGATCGATCGATTCATTAAGCAGGGACTTTTCGTTAATTAACAATACAGGCAAAAAATATGAAAATATCTATTTTAGGCGAATGAGAGACCAAGGGCATATTGGAAAATCTTCAAAAACGAAATAAAGTCTTCTATAAAAAGGTCAAGTAATGAACGTAGCATACTTATTTAAAATCGATATGACACCACTTAGGGGCCATCTAAAAATTAATAAGGTGCGTTAATTTTTATGTAGGGTATAAGGACGGATGGCCTAGACCAGCTTAAGAGCTAAAGCTGCTCCCTCCACTGGATCAAGTAATTGCGGGTTTGATCCTGCACCTGACAAATCGGTCTGGGTATTTGTGTATGTTAATTTCGTGTTTGTAAACGAACCCAAGACACAGGAATAATTAATTCCTAGTGTGGAGCTACTATATGAAGTTCCTACAGGATGTCTTTCGCCCTATTACGCCGCTATTTAATTATGGTGTGTCCAGAATCAGCCTGAGCGTCTATTCCCCGTTATCTGCATGTTTGGAGACAACCATTTACTTTTTAAGTATGAGGTATTGAAAGGTCGGGAATATAAAAGCAAAAATAAATCGCCATAATATGCGTAAAAATAGTTTTATTTCATGTTTTCTTTACATTTTTAAACCATTAGGTGGAGTATCAAGATTACCATGTAACATGGTTTTGTTTTGTATTTGGTGTACGATTTTGAGCACATTTTTTTTTCTACCTATTTTTAATAAAATGATCAATAATAAAGATTTTATCATATTCATTAAACCTTTATTTAAATATAAATATACAAAGCGCATCGCTTTGTGATCACTAGGTCTTGGGTTATTAAAATGTCGCTCCACAGTTGATAAATTGAGGTAATAAAATATAAGTAATGACATCTTCAAAGAAATTTTGTAAGACAGGCAAATGCACCAACAGAATATTTTGTTTACATATTTATCAAGAATTATATGGTATTCAACATTTATTTAAGTTAATATACCTTGAACTTAGACTAAAATTATGTAATAGGCGGAGGGAGCATTTATACCTTATCTGAAGGCTTAGCATGATTGTTTGATAAATATCATTATAGCAATAATATTAGCCTTGTTAAGAAACTGTCCCACCGTTGGGCACGGGCCTCGTCTTAAACTGAGAGGGTTTAGGCCATAGCAGTACTAGCCTAGTGGTTAGACCGTTGGACTGCAAAGTCCGAGGTCTCGGGCTTAAACCCTGGCACGCACATTTGCCCTTTCGAAAGCATGTGCGTTTTAAAAATTAACTATCACTTGCTTCAATGGTGAAGGAAAACATCGTGAGGAAACCTGCATGCGTAAGAGTTTTTCGAAGGTGTGTGAAGTTCGCCAACCCGCACTGGGCCAGCGTGGTGGACTACGGCCTAAACCCTCTCTGTTTGTGAGGAGGCCCGTGCCCAACGGTGGGACAGTTTCTTAACAGGGCTAATATGATTATAATTATCATTATAGCAAGTTGTACTGACAAGAGCTGTTTCAGGTTTCGCGTACCTGTACAGTTACACCCTTGTCTCTTATTTGATATGACCAAACGCGGTGCGTTACGATAACTTCGTGAAATAATCGTCTAATGGTATTCTGTACATCACTGGAATAACTATCATTAAATGATCATTGCTAGAACGTAATGCGGCGTGTTACGTGTTTGATTGGTTATAGCGAATACAGGTCCAGATCTGCGTTATCGTAACATTTTCGAAAAAGTGTGCTGTCACGTTTATCTGTATTAGTAAATGTGAAGTGTGAAAAGGATGGTATACCAACTTAACAGCGTTACGGTAACGTCAATCAGTTCGTGCTAAGCTCTCTTATCTTTTATTTAATAGCAAAAGTAGTCTGTATTGCCATTAACAAGATAAATCGGGAGTGGCTTATGGCTTTTTATGTCGTCGGGTGACGTCACGTGGGATGGTCTGGAATATTTAGAGCAGTATAGACCTATTACGAAAGTCCATATTTCAAAGAGCCTACGTAATTAAAGCTCGCTTTTAATTTAGTGTTAGTTGTTTTATGAAAGCCTATCCATTAGCGATACATCCATCATGTCCGCATATGTTGAAAATGAACTAAATGACATGTCTGCACCCTGTTAGTAAGTTAATTTTAGCTTCGACCTAGGACAAGCACTTCACTAGCACATTACGTACTTCCGGAAGCAATGGCGCCCTCTAATTATGCCAGTAACTAAATTGATCCAGGTCACCGCACAAGGGAAAATTAGAGGGCAGAATGCCCCGTCTATTTACTATTATAGTCTATATAAAATGTTCGACGTTTCTGTGTATATGTCTATAAAATTTCTTTGAAGTTATTAACAATACTGATGCTTTTCAAATAGAGCTTAAGAGCGTGTTTAGATTCGTGTCTCTATACTTAACCAACTGAGGCCTGATTGCACGAATAAGGATTAGCATTGCTTATTGTCTAACTTGAGGTTATAACGCTAAAATGCCCTCAACTTAACGTTATAACCTCGAGTTAGACAGTAGGTAACGCTAACCCTGATTCGTGTAAGTAGGCCTTAGGGTACAGCCAAACCAACACGTTCAGCCGCGACCGCGGTGGCGTGCACGGTGGCGGTCAGCATCTGCACTAATATTTGTATGGAAATATTCATACCAACGTGTCCTGCGTCTTGCACGCGCTATCTGGGAGGCGTCTGCACGCGCAATCATAGGGAGATATTGATCGCCACCGTGATCACCGCCGTGGACGCCACCGCGGCTTAACGCCCAACGTGTATGGCCGTACCTTTAATGATCTACAAATTTGGTGCGTCTTAAAATTGAATCTCGGTTCCCACGCAATATGTATATTATATTGCTGAAATGCAGTTTCCACCTCTTCACTTATTCAAAAGTGCGAATCAACAATGTATGCCTTTATAAATCCTGTTTTTCGTCAAAAGATAGTTATTCTGGTACTTTGTCTAATTGTTGCCCAACTACGGGTTTGGTTTCTGCCTGCCGCACACTGAGAAACAGGGACATTGGAATGTTTTGTCTGATATATGTCTGCAGTGAGTGCAGTAACACTAATTTTCCAAAGGGGTCTGAACTAGACAAAGTACTCGGATAAAAACTAGTTAGTAGTGTGAAAATTGTATTTAGTGTCTGTTAATTGCTTTTTTTTCAATAACAAAGTGACGTTTGGAAGAATCATTGATGTCTTTCTCAATCGTAAACATTCGAAATTCAATTTATATTGTTTTTATTTCTGACTACGTTATAAAGGTATCCGGGGAAAGTCGCGATCATCTAAACACACTCTACATAATATTAAAAGTAGAAAACATCCTTATTACTGTAACGTGTAGGTTCATAATAAGTTGCTATTGTTGTTAGGGTAACGTAGTGACTAGCGGCGGAACAATGGATTGTTGAATACACATTTTTGGAACATTTTATGCACTTTTTTATATATTTGTACATCCGAAATAAAATTTTGTACGTTGTTGTGAAAAGTAGAAAATTTATTATGAAATATACATTTCGTCGTTGGCATGAGAATCAAAAAAAAAATTTATGTAGTTATTATATATATTATATATACTCTTGAAGTCAGCAAAACAATACACTAACAAAGCGATAAAATTAAACAAAGTTTTCAACAGTTATCAGATTTCTAACTTATAATGGGTTTCATCGTACACCTGTTGATTCTACAATTACCAACAAATACCAAACAAATTTAGAAATTATTTGCTGTGTTCCCCACGGCCATGCACGCCTTTATTTTAAAATATTTATTTTTGCCAAATTCCTGCAACAGTTGAATCTATCATTATGGCGACAGCCACTGGGAATGTAAAAAATACAAAATCCTACTGATATTATAATTGTGTATGTTTGGATGTTTGTTACTCGATCACGCAAAAACGGCTGAACGGATGCGGATAAAATTTGGCACACAAGTAGTCTATTACCTGGATTAACACATAGGATACTTTTTATCCCGGAAAAACTTTAGTCACGGACAAAAACTAGTATATCTTAATATTGCTGATTTTTCTGACTGACTTCGTCCGCGTCGACTTTAAAAAGGAACCTAACATTTTTCCGGGATAAAAAGTATCTTATTTGTTTACGACAGACGGCTTGGTCTAGAGGTTAAGGGCTTAAGCCGCTCCGCCCACTGGATTGAGTAGTCTTCTTCTTAATCTTTGTGAGACCTACAAATGTTTTAGTCTGGGTATTTGTGTATTTGAATTTTCATGATTGTAAACGCACCCACCACACAGGAATAATTCCTAGTGTAAAAAATAATAAATTCAGGTAATATCTAAACCAAATTTTATTCAAATCCGTTCAGCCGTTTTACATGATTGAGTTACAAACAGCCGAACATCTAAACACACACACACACACACACACATTCACATTAATAGGAATTTATTAGCGAATCGTTTATGACTTAGTGTTTAGTATCACCAGAAGAGCTACTCCTGCAAATTTCGCAAGGATATAAAACAACACCTGTATAAATATATAAAGGTGTTCTTCACAATGTTTTCCCCTCCAGAATATATCTTCTCAAAGACGAAAGCATTTCGCAAAAGCTCAGGGCTTAAGACAGAGAGGTTCCCAGTATCTTGTAAGTTGTTTGAAGACCTCTAGAGGCCCCTCATATTGAGACTCACTTCAGGGAATTCGCTCGGTAATGCCTTTCGATACAGTATTAAACCCCTCGTTCAGTTTACCTCAATATTTTTGAGATATATACGATACGGTGAAATAATGAAACAAGGGCTTGTTTAATAAATTTATCTTATAGAAGTCAAATGTTTCGTTAAAAAGCATTACAAATTCGAAAAAAAAATTTGATATTATTTTTCTAGAGTTGCCATCGACAAAATGTATATAAAATACATGAAACCATGAGCTTTGTAATTTTATTATTATGATATATATAGCTTTTTTACATTAGGCTAGTTTTAATTTTAAACGCATTTTATGCCAACCGTTCACGCGCGTATATAAGCAGATGGTGATAACCAGAGAGCAAAGAATCATTATTTGAGTATGAATATACGAGTCAAAACAACATAAGTACCTCTTTGTATTTTTAACATAATAGGAAGATTATAAGGATTTTGCGGCTGTAAATGAAACACATCTATCCACTTAAAATGGTCCTGGGTTCAAATCCTAGGTCGGACAAATGTAGTTTTTCTAACGAAAAATTCCCAGCATGAGTCCGGGGTCTGGAATTGTGCCCGGTATGTGGCAATAGGCTCGCCCGCTATTACATGGGGCGTAACATCGGCGGCGAAAAGTGGGTGTACACCTCTGCCACCCCCGCTTGGGGAACATAACTAAAAAGACTAGTATAGAATACATTTTTTAATTCCTCAAAGATTTCCTGATAATATTAAAATTCCGTGTCTTAATTTGATAAAGCATATTAATGTCTAACAAACTAACTATATTGGCACATATTTATATAATAAATAACAGTGTCACCCCGTATATATTACGTAAGTGGGGGTGCACTATATACATACACCACTTATCGCCGAACATGCTAGGTCATAAGGGAAGTGTGAACCTTTTGCCGGTTCGGGCACAATTCCAGATTTTAAAAATAATTTTGATCGAAACACTTTGCGTATCATTTAGTACATTATAGGTATCTTAGAATCGAACCCAGGACCTCGTGATCGCTACCCCTTCCTATACGCCACTTGACCAACCGGAGATATTTAAAACTTTAGATTACAATCTCAGGCGACCAGATTTACAATAGAATCCTTTTTCAAATGATTCTTTGAACATTGTTAAATTTTCTCAATCGCAGAGAGGTTATCGGTCTATGCAAACAGCTTTAATCTCTCTTCTAAATGACAAAGTTTCAAAGCTAACTGTAAGATTAAGATGTTCAGAAGACAATGAAACTTATACGTAGAATATAAGGAGCTTTACTATCGATTCCTTTATCAAACTGAAATATCTCGTCTCGTTTGCATTTGAGTGAAGATCTGATAACTTTTAAGTGACGTAATTCTAATAAGCGACGCTCGTTAGTTCTCAAAATGAGCAACTGGTTTGACTTTTTAATCATCAGATCAGTGGTTTTTTTTAAGTTTATGGCATCACGACGACGCGTATTTTGCCAATGTCAAGGATTACGAATATTCATTCCTAAATTAATTCAGCTCCGCGATGAACTTGACAAAGATGATTATGAGATTGATGAAGTGCCCCCACGCGGGATTACTATCCCGCGGTCGCACAGCGCTACGAGCGCTCTTTAGGTAAAAGTTATTTGTCAAGTAAATTATAAAGTGACTGTAAAAGTAAAATAATTATATTACAGTCCGACAAAAATCTTTTGGCCCGCGGCCAAAATCGGAACTAACGCTGTCATCAGGTGAAATGTCACTTCATGACAGTCGCAGAGTTGCCGTTTGCTATGAAAAACAAATAAATATAAGTTCTTTTTTTAATTAGTAACCGTTGACCGGACGCACCTGTTAAATATCTCCTTGAAAATATTTTTTTTTAGTAAATGGTAACCCTCATTTCACACCAACGCCAATGTCAGTGTCATCTATGAGCCAAAAGATCCTTGTCACACTAAATCTTAAGCTAATTTGCACCAGTCAACGTTCAGATTCAATCGTTCAACAAAACAACTTTTGACATGGAAAAAGTTAAATTTAAACGTAATCTTTAATTTGAACAGATGCAATTAAGTCTTATTCACGCATCTGTAACTTTTCATTTGTTTAAATTATAGAATTTATCCCATGAATAACTCTGATCTGGCTTATTGGCGAGAAATCGAAGAGTGATGTTGACAATTTGTTTTAATTTCCAAAACTTGTGTTATTTCGAATTATAATGTGTAGTGTTGGTGGGATATTAACCATTATGTATTCATTTCATATATATGTGCACGAGTTAAAGTTATTGTAACATAGTGATAAAACGTGCCTTTTTGATTTCCCTCAAAACGGCCGTCGCAATTGGTATGTAAAGTATCCATCGCTTTACTAAGCGATGGATACTTGTCAACATCACTCTTCGATTTCTCGCCAATAAGCCAGATCAGAGTTATTCATGGGATAAATTCTATAATTTAAACAAATGAAAAGTTACAGATGCGTGAATAAGACTTAATTGCATCTGTTCAAATTAAAGATTACGTTTAAATTTAACTTTTTCCATGTCAAAAGTTGTTTTGTTGAACGATTGAATCTGAACGTTGACTGGTGCAAATTAGCTTAAGATTTAGTGTGACAAGGATCTTTTGGCTCATAGATGACACTGACATTGGCGTTGGTGTGAAATGAGGGTTACCATTTACTAAAAAAAAATATTTTCAAGGAGATATTTAACAGGTGCGTCCGGTCAACGGTTACTAATTAAAAAAAGAACTTATATTTATTTGTTTTTCATAGCAAACGGCAACTCTGCGACTGTCATGAAGTGACATTTCACTTGATGACAGCGTTAGTTCCGATTTTGGCCGCGGGCCAAAAGATTTTTGTCGGACTGTAATATAATTATTTTACTTTTACAGTCACTTTATAATTTACTTGACAAATAACTTTTACCTAAAGAGCGCTCGTAGCGCTGTGCGACCGCGGTGTTCTTACCGATCACCAAGGTTGAGCAGCGTTTGACTCGGTCGGCCTGAGATGGGTGACCGTTTGTAGCATTTTCATATTCGAGCGTCTCCGTGCTTCGGACACGTAAAGCCGTTGGTCCCGGTTACGACTTAATGTGGTAGTCGTTAAGCCGTGTTGGAAGCCTTAAAGGCGGCTTATCAAGCCAACAGCGGGTGGCCACAAACCTGCCTCCACCAATCCGCACTGGGTCCGCGTGGTGGAGTATGACCTAATCTCTCATCTGGATTTGTGAGAGAAGGCCTTTGCCCAGCAGTGGGCAGTATAGGTTGATATTTAAAAGATTAAAAAAGGACCGTTAACATAATTTGATATTACTTCAGTATGTTGTTATTGAAACTCTTGGTATCACCATCATATTAAATAACAAAATAACTAAGCATTGTAAAAACGTTTTATGTTATTTTAACATATACTTTCAGGGATTCTTCCACACAATTGTATTTAATTAACTAAGTAATTTTATATCTGTTTTGTTTACTTTACGAATTGTTTGCGATATCACTTTCATAACAAATTGTAAACAGAAATTGTTTCATTTTCTGACAAAAATATATATTTAATTGGAAGTCTATTCTTTAACCAAAACATTGTTGTTTTATCAAATGTATAACAGAAATGTATATTCCTAATGCCTTTATTGTGGCAACATTGTTTGATAACATAACAACCTCACGGACAACAACTTGACGGACGGTTTACCGCAGTGGTTAAAAGCTAAAGCGGCTTCGCTCACTGTGTCGAATAGTCGCGGGTTCAATTCCCGCACGGGACAAATCTTTGTGTGACCCACAATTATTTGTTACGGTCTGGGTATTTATGTGAATTTTCATGTTCGTAACCGCACCCACGACACAGGAATAAATACTAGGGTGGGGCTACATTTAAAAAAAAAACAGCTCCACATTACCTGAGGACTGGACTTTTATTCGCGACTTCGCACCCGGTCTACAATAGCGCCACCTACCGGGTATATATTATATAGCCTATGTTACTTAAGGTAGCTATGTACTATAAGGTAGCTTTCCAATTTACAACTTTACCATTTTTGTAATATGATAGTATTATTCATGTAAGGTGGGTACTGGGACTGTTCTAAGTGTCAAAGAAAATTATACTTTATTCAATGGCAATAAGAGGCATGACCCGTTTCTATACTTATGGTTTTATGCCTTAACACCATTGAATTATATATTAATTTCCTATGGCACTTAGAACTGTCACTACCCATCCTATGTGAAAAATATTATAGTATAGATGACCCCATTAATATGAAATCATTTGTCGCGACCCCCTACCCTCCGCTGTTTGTAATATGAATTTTAGTATGTTACAAATATTTAATCCGCACATTTCTATTATTTTTTATGATTAGGTATCGGCTAAATTTATAATTAAGTACCTATAGCAGACATATTTTTACATTGATTACATCGCCAAACGCCTCCGCGGAATTTTGAAAACGGATTTTTTTCTATGTCTAGCAAAAAAGGTTTCAAAATGATAGAAATAAGTTAACGATAAATTCGCTTGTGCTAACCTACAAAATATGATCTTTAATAAGCATTTTCTTAATACAAATATGTATTTCTTAATTTTTTCTTCCTTTTTAATGAGGCTTCGCGACCCCCCAAGGGTTCGCCACCCAAAGGTTGAAAAACACTGATTTAGGTGATTCCATAAGTACGAAAAAGATCGTCAAAATCGGTCAAGCCGTTTAGGAGGAGAATTACTTACACACGCACACAACGGAATTTTATAAATGAATATGATATTTGTTTGTTTAAGGACGTTTTTAATTTTATTTTATTTTGTCATCTATACAGAAAAATGAAACAATTTCAATCATTAACCGTAATGAACATTTGTTAATTATGTTACATAATATTTGTTAATAACTGTAGATAATTAGGTAGGATTAACTAATAACATTTAATTTTGTAATAATTAATAAGTTTTAATTTCGATATTAATTAATAATGATCCGGATATTATTTTGTAATGATAAGTGTACATTCCGTGACGCGATTGTTTAGTGAAATAGAATGGTGTAAATTAAATGGATCTGTCCGTTTTGAGTACAGTAAATAAATAAGACTGCGTAAAAATTATGAAAAAAAAATAATCGTTGTTAGCCATTTGTTAGAAAATGAAAATTTATGTTGTTTTCTGTAATGATTTTTGATAACGTAATTACAGTACTGGCATTACCTATGTTGTTTTTATTTCACCTAGTAGACAAACACCTATTAATACAGCGCGTGCATTGCATATAGCCAATTAACTACCTCATAAGAATTCAATCACACTACCTATAAATATTACAACATCTATCTATCTATAACCTCACGCCAGATCCCTTGCGGGGTAGGCAGAGAGTACAGAGTTCCAACAGGTTTTTTCCTTACATACCTCTCTGGCTTCCTCGACTCTCATAGTTCGTCTCATACACGCTCGCCGGTTACGGAGACTCTAAAACAACATAAATAAAATAATATCTATCATCATACAAGCATCACACGTACCTGAGTATAATAATTAATAATGTATATCTACATTCAGTATGTTTTATTGAGGTAGGCGTTGCTTAATTGCCTACATCAGCCATGTCAAACTCAAAGTCACTGGTTGGCCAAAGGCATGAAGACCGTAGACTAGGTGGTCAGCAAAACCTAATCTTAAAGAAGACAAACTACTGAAAATCCTAACGAATAAAGGAATATTATGACAAGGATATTTATTAAAATTTCGAAATAGGTTTTTACCACGCTCGCGGGCTGCATTATCTGGCTTTTTTCAAAACTGATTCGGCCTGCAGGAAAATGCTCAGTGGGCCGCGTGTTTGACATGCCTGGCCCATATGCAATGCATGCCACTGTTATTATACACTTATATACACACACCGTCAAGCCTATATTCCCCAAACGGGAGTAGTAAATCTTTGTCATAAAGGTAAGAGTATATGGATGTAAGTAGAAGAGGTGAACTATGTACCGATGTATCGCTTCCAATGCAATAAAGGGCGAGGGAGTCTAATGCCATTTTACCAGACCAGGTACAAATTCCAGACTCCGGGACTACTATTAAGAATCTTATAAACGCTATCACTTTTCGTGGCAAAGCGCATCGCTTTGTGATCACGAGGTCCTGGGTTTAAATCCTAGGTCAGACAAATGTAGTTTTTCTAACGAAAAATTCCCAGTATGAAGAAGTGAGTCTGGAATTGTGCCCGATATATGGCAATAGGCTTGCCCGCTATTACATGGGACCTAACATCGTCGGCGAAACGTGGGTGTACTCAGTACACCTCTGCCACCCCTTCTGGGGAATATAGGCGTGACGGTGTGTGAAAAACTAATAATGGGCAGAAAGATTCTAGAGTGGAGACCACGTATTGGCAAGCTTTGTGTGTATGACTGATCTACGCTGTTGGCCGCTTGGCTATTATAGCTTCACTGGACAAGAGGGTAATCGAGAAACCACTATTCTCGAGCCAGAAGGGAAGGGCACAACTAGCTCAAGGGTGCCTCAAGAAGGAACGGCCTCGGCTTGGGCAGTCGCTATGGGGGAGGGTATTCGCAATCGAAGCGTGGGATAGGCGCCTGCCAGATAGACCGACGTTCTTGTAAACATCGCGGGAAGTCGTTGGATGCAGGTGGCATGGGACTGGTTGCGCTGGAAAGCGATTAGTAAGGCCTATGTTCAGCAGTGGACGAGTATAGGCTGAGATGATGACGATGAATAGAAGACCTAGAATTTCTCCAATCTAGTGCTCAAACTTGTGACTTCAGGATCACTAGCTGCCGTGTGCGTCGTTGGACCTACGAAGCCGACAATAAAAACGAGACGACAGTTTGTTCCAATGGTTAACAGCTTAAGACAATCCGTCCACTGAGTTGAGTTGGCGCGGGTTCAATCCTCGCAACAATTTTTTTATGACCCATTAATATTTCGGTGTTTCTGTACCTGTTTGAATGTTTGTAAACGTAACCATGATACAGATATATTTCTTAGTGTAGGGCTACGTTTCTTTTAAATATTATTTGGTTTCTGAATAATGAATCTCCTTCCAGATTAATGTGGCTTGGGCACTCAACAGAGTAGCAGTCTGTCACATGTCTCTCTCTGTATGTCATAGGGATGTACATATTTCATACATTGATACTTTATGAGATACAACATTCTAAAATCAGTGACTGGCGATTCGATCGATCGATTCACTAAGCAGGGACTTTTCGTTAATTAACAATACAGGCAAAAAAATATGAAAATATCTATTTTAGGCGAATGAGAGACCAAGGGCATATTGGAAAATCTTCAAAAACGAAATAAAGTCTTCTATAAAAAGGTCATGTAATGAACGTAGCATACTTATTTAAAATCGATATGACACCACTTAGGGGCCATCTAAAAATTAATAAGGTGCGTTAATTTTTATGAAGGGTATAAGGACGGATGGCCTAGACCAGCTTAAGAGCTAAAGCTGCTCCCTCCACTGGATCAAGTAATTGCGGGTTTGATCCTGCACCTGACAAATCGGTCTGGGTATTTGTGTATGTGAATTTCGTGTTTGTAAACGAACCCAAGACACAGGAATAATTAATTCCTAGTGTGGAGCTACTATATGAAGTTCCTACAGGATGTCTTTCGCCCTATTACGCCGCTATTTAATTATGGTGTGTCCAGAATCAGCCTGAGCGTCTATTTCCCGTTATCTGCATGTTTGGAGACAACCATTTACTTTTTAAGTATGAGGTATTGAAAGGTCGGGAATATAAAAGCAAAAATAAATCGCCATAATATGCGTAAAAATAGTTTTATTTCATGTTTTCTTTACATTTTTAAACCATTAGGTGGAGTATCAAGATTACGTTAATGTTACATGGTTTTGTTTTGTATTTGGTGTACGATTCTGAGCACTTTTTTTTTCTACCTACATTTTAATAAAATGATCAATAATAAAGATTTTATCATATTCATTAAACCTTTATTTAAATATAAATATACAAAGCGCATCGCTTTGTGATCACTAGGTCTTGGGTTATTAAAATGTCGCTCCACAGTTGATAAATTGAGGTAATAAAAATATAAGTAATGACATCTTCAAAGAAATTTTGTAAGACAGGCAAATGCACCAACAGATTTTGTTTACATATTTAGCAAGAATTATATGGTATTCAACATTTATTTAAGTTAATATACCTTGAACTTAGACTAAAATTATGTAATAGGCGGAGGGCGCATTTATACCTTATCATTATAGCAAGTTGTACTGACAAGAGCTGTTTCAGGTTTTTCGTACCTGTACAGTTACACCCTTGTCTCTTATTTGATATGACCAAACGCGGTGCGTTACGATAACTTCGTGAAATAATCGTCTAATGGTATTCTGTACATCACTGGAATAACTATCATTAAATGATCATTGCTAGAACGTAAAATTTACGAGAAAGTGTGGTGTCACGTTTATCTGTATTAGTAAATGTGAAGTGTGAAAAGGATGGTATACCAACTTAACAGCGTTACGGTAACGTCAATCAGTTCGTGCTAAGCTCTCTTTTATTTCATAGCAAAAGTAGTCTGTACTGTCATTAACAAGATAAATCGGGAGTGGCTTATGGCTTTTTATATGTCGTCGGGTGACGTCACGTGGGATGGTCTGGAATATTTAGAGCCGTATAGACCTATTACGAAAGTCCATATTTCAAAGAGCCTACGTAATTAAAGCTCGCTTTTAACTTAGTGTTAGTTGTTTTATGAAAGCCTATCCATTAGAGATACATCCATCATGTCCGCATATGTTGAAAATGAACTAAATGACATGTCTGCACCCTGTTAGTAAGTTAATTTTAGCTTCGACCTAGGACAAGCACTTCACTAGCACATTACGTACTTCCGGAAGCAATGGCGCCCTCTAATTATGCCAGTAACTAAATTGATCCTGGCCACCGCACAAGGGAAAATTAGAGGGCAGAATGCCCCGTCTTATTACTATTATAGTCTGTATAAAATGTTCGACGTTTCTGTGTATATGTCTACAAGATTTCTTTGAAGTTATTAACTATACTGATGCTTTCCAAATAGAGCTTAAGGGCGTGTTTAGATTCGTGTCTCTATACTTTACCAACTGAGGCCTGCTTGCACGAATAAGGATTAGCATTGCTTATTGTCTAACTTGAGGTTATAACGCTAAAATGCCCTCAACTTAACGTTATAACCTCGAGTTAGACAGTAGGTAACGCTAACCCTGATTCGTGTAAGTAGGCCTTAGGGTACAGCCAAACCAACGCGTTCAGCCGCGACCGCGGTGGCGTGCAAGGTGGCGGTCAGCATCTGCACTAATATTTGTATGGAAATATTCATACCAACGTGTCCTGCGTCTTGCACGCGCTATCTGGGAGGCGTCTGCACGCGCAATCATAGAGAGATATTGATCGCCACCGTGATCACCGCCGTGGACGCCACCGCGGCTTAACGCCCAACGCGTATGGCCGTACCTTTAATGATCTACATATTTGGTGCGTCTTAAAATTGAATTTCGGACTGTTACACCCTCGGTTCCCACGCAATATGTATATTATATTGCTGAAATGCAGTTTCCACCTCTTCACTTATTCAAAAGTGCGAATCAACAATGTATGCCTTTATAAATCCTGTTTTTCGTCAAAAGATAGTCATTCTGGTACTTTGTCTAATTGTTGCCCAACTGCGGGTTTGGTTTCTGCCTGCCGCACACTGGGAAACAGGGGCATTGGAATGTTTTGTCTGATATATGTCTGCAGTGTGTGCAGTAACACTAATTTTCCAAAGGGGTCTGAACTAGACAAAGTACTTGGATAAAAACTGTAGTTAGTAGTGCGAAAATTGCATTTAGTGTGTGTTGATTGCTTTTTTTTCAATAACAAAGTGACGTTTGGAAGAATCATTGATGTCTTTTTCAATCGTAAACATTCGAAATTCAATTTTTATTGTTTTTATTTCTGACTACGTTATAAAGGTATCCGGGGAAAGTCGCGATCATCTAAACACACTCTACATAATATTAAAAGTAGAAAACATCCTTATTACTGTAACGTGTAGGTTCATAATAAGTTGCTATTGTTGTTAGGGTAACGTAGTGACTAGCGGCGGAACAATGGATTGTTGAATACACATTTTTGGAACATTTTATGCACTTTTTTATATATTTGTACATCCGAAATAAAATTTTGTACGTTGTTGTGAAAAGTAGAAAATTTATTAAATTTGAAATATACATTTTGTCGTTGGCATGAGAATCAAAAAAAAGTTAATGTAGTTATTATATATATTATAATAACTACATTAAGTCTTGAAGTCAGCGAAACAATACACAAAGCGATAAAATTCAACAAAGTTTTCAACAGTTATCAGATTTCTAACTTATAATGGGTTTCGTCGTACACCTGTTGATTCTACAATTACCAACAAATACCAAACAAATTTAGTAATTATTTGCTGTGTTACCCACGGCCATGCACGCCTTTATTTGAAATATTTATTTTTGCCAAATTCCTGCAACAGTTGAATCTATCATTATGGCGACAGCCACTGGGAATGTAAAAAAATCAAAATCCTACTGATATTATAATTGTGTATGTTTGGATGTTTGTTACTCGATCACGCAAAAACGGCTCAACGGATGCGGATAAAATTTGGCACACAGGTAGTCTATTACCTGGATTAACATATAGGATACTTTTTATCCCGGAAAAACTTTAGTCACGGGCAAAAACTAGTATATCTTAATATTGCTGATTATTCTGACTGACTTCGTCCGCGTCGCCTTTAAAAAGGAACCTAACATTTTTCCGGGATAAAAAGTATCTTATTTGTTTACGATAGACGGCTTGGTTTAGTGGTTAAGGGCTTAAGCCGCTCCGCCCACTGGATTGAGTAGTCTTCTTCTTAATCTTTGTGAGACCTACAAATGTTTTGTTTTAGTCTGGGTATTTGTGTATTTGAATTTTCATGATTGTAAACGTACCCACCACACAGGAATAATTCCTAGTGTAAAAAATAATAAATTCGGGTAATATCTAAACCAAATATCTGATACTGAACTGAACCAAATACCAATCATCATCATCATCATCATCTCAGCCTATACTTGTCCACTGCTGAACATAGGCCTCCCCAATCGCTTTCCAGCGTAACCGGTCCGATGCCACCTGCATCCAACGACTTCCTGCGATTTTCACAAGATCGGCGGTCCATCTGGCAGGCGGTCGTCCCACGCTGCGCTTGCCAATACGTGGTCTCCACTCTAGAATCTTTCTGCCCCAACGCCCGTCCGATCTACGCGCTATGTGGCCCGCCCATTGCCACTTCAGCTTGCTAATCTTAAGGGCAATGTCGGTAACCTTGGTTCTTCTACGAATCTCCTCATTCCTGATTCGATCGCGTAGAGAAACGCCGAGCATAGCTCTCTCCATAGCTCGCTGAGCAACTCTGAGCTTTTTTATAAGACCTATAGTAAGAGACCACGTCTCTGATCCATATATCATCACTGGTAACACACATTGACTAAAAACTTTAGTCTTATGGCACTGAGGTATTTTGGATGAGAAGATGTTGCGCAGTTTCCCGAACGCTGCCCAGCCGAGTTGGATTCGTCGATTGACCTCTCTCTCAAAGTTGGACCTACCTAACCGGACTACCTGTCCCAGGTAAATGTATTCGTCGACAACTTCAAGAATAGAGTTCCCAACGGTGAGTGCGGTGGGTACGACATGGACGTTAGACATTTTATTTTCGTTTTGTCCATGTTCATTTTAAGACCCACTTGTTGAGATACTCTGTTGAGGTCACCGAGCATTCGTCCTAGATCTTCCAGCGACTCCGCCACGACCACAATGTCGTCGGCAAATCGAAGGTGAGTGATGTATTCGCCATTGATGTTGATGCCAAGTCCTTGCCATTCCAAGAGCTTGAAGGCGTCCTCTAAGGTGGCCGTAAACAGTTTCGGAGAAATGACGTCTCCCTGCCGTACTCCTCTTTTTATGGGGATGGCCTTCGTGCACTGCCCCTGTACTCGGACTGACATGGTGGCGTCATTATACAAGCACTTCAACACTTCAATGTACCGATAGTCAATGCGGCATCGCTGGAGAGATCTAAGAACCGCCCAAGTCTCGATCGAATCGAAGGCTTTCTCATAGTCCACAAACGTCAAGCATAGTGGCCGATTATACTCCTCGGTCTTCTGTATAATCTGCCGCAGCGTATGTATGTGGTCTATAGTACTAAAGCCTTTCCGGAAACCGGCTTGTTCGGGAGGCTGGAAGTCATCAAGCCTGCGTTCGAGACGATTCGTGATGGCTCTCGAAAACAACTTATAAACATGGCTCAGCAGTGTGATGGGCCTATAATTCTTCAGTAAAGTGTTATCATCTTTCTTGAAAAAGAGTACCACCACACCCCTGTTCCACGCTTCCGGCGTTTTTCCTTCGAGCAAGACGGAATTAAACAGCCTCTGAAGGACTTTAAGTACCGGCGATCCGCCCGCTTTTAGAAGCTCTGCGGTAATTCCGTCTTCACCCGGCGCTTTGTTGTTTTTAAGTTGTTTGAGAGCCATCCTAATCTCGTACAGGCTGATGTCCGGGATATCTTAAGTGTAGTGTCGGGTTAGCTTGGCTCTTGGGTCTTTTACCAAGTCAACAACAGGTTCAGCTACTGAGGTATACAACTGCCCATAGAACCTCTCTATCTCCCTGAGCACCTCTGACCTATTCGACGTTACGTTTCCGTCCTCCGTCTTCAGCCTCGTCAACTGGCTTTGCCCAATAGACGCGTCTCTTGCAAACACTTTGGAGCCCTTGTTCTGCTCTATGGTCTCCACAATACGTCTTGTATTGAAGGACCGTAAATCGTGTCGCAAGGACTTCAATATCTGTTCATTGAGCTGCCTATAGGACTTAGCATCATCGGAGGTTTGGAGTGTCATGGTACGTCGCTCAGCCATAAGGTTTCGGGTGTAGTCAGATAGCTTTTGAGGCCTATTTTTACGGTGGGGCTTAAAATGCTTGGACCCGACCGTATGGACAGTCTCTACCAACCTATTGTTGATTTCGTCCACTGATGCGCTGCTGTCTAGCAATTCGAAGCGGTTTGACAATTCTAGTTGAAAGTTCTCGGGGTTTTGGATATGTGCATTAGAAGGTCGGAGCGTAGACTTCATCAGACGCGATCTTTCCATTTTGATATTAATATTTAATGTGCCTCTTACCATTCGGTGATCACTGCCGGTTTTTACCCTGTGAATCACGGAGACATCATTAAATATTTGTCGCTTGGTGCTCATGATGAAGTCTATCTCATTTTTAGTGGAACCATCAGGGCTCATCCGGGTCCATTTCCTATGAGGCGGCTTCCGGAAGAAAGAGTTCATCATAAAGAGTCCCTCCTTCTCCAGATATTCGGCCAGCCTCTGACCCCTGGGGTTGCGTTGCCCATATCCAAATTGCCCCACTCTCAATTCATCATCGCCCTGTTTGCCCAGCCGCGTATTGAAGTCACCCATAACCACTGTAAAGTGTGCTTTAGAAGTATGTATGGCTCTACTAATGTCATCATACATTACTTCGACGTCATCATCTGAGTATGCCGAGGTCGGTGCGTAGACCTGTATGACCTTCAGCGAATATCTTTTGGATATTCTGAGTATCAGGTACGCTACCCTGCTGCGCTGCTGCGACACAATAGTGATGGACACAACGTTGTCTATGAGTGACTTGTGGACGATAAATCCGACACCACCTTGGGACTGCTGTTCGCCCTCCCGGTAGTAAAACAAGTTGCCGGATTTTAAGGTTATCGTGTCCTCGCCCTTTCTTCGGACCTCCGATAAACCAAAAATATTCCACCGTAACTTGTTTATCTCTTCTTCCAGCTCAACAAGCTTCTCATCCGTCCTTAACGTGCGTGCGTTGTATGTCACCAGCGCCAATTTTCGTAGTTGGTGGTAGCCGAATCTCTGCCGGAGATTCTTAGCACCCCTTGTCCTGTCGTTACCATAGCTGCTACCGTGGACAGGACGAACAGGACCGCCGGGGACTAGGGGCCTGGTTTTATCCTTTTCTTCCATTTTAATAAATTGGGGGGGTTTGCCATACTCGCCACGCTTGGCAGGCGGGTTGGCGAGCGCAGTTTTTGATGGTAGAAGTGTTAAGGGAACGCTGCTGCCCATTCCCTAGTTTTTCCTTAGTCGCCTTGTACGACACCTGATGGGATGAGATGGGTTGGTCCTATTCTAAGCCGGGAACCACGCGGCAAATCAAATCTGAACCAAATTTTATTCAAATCCGTTCAGCCGTTTTACATGATTGAGTTACAAACAGCCGAACATCTAAACACACACACATTCACATTAATAGGAATTTATTAGCGAATCGTTTATGACTTAGTGTCTCACCAGTAGAGCTACTCCTGCAAATTTCGCAAGGATATAAAACAACACCTGTATAAATATATAAAGGTATTCTTCACAATGTTTTCCCCTCCAGAATATATCTTCTCAAAGACGAAAGCATTTCGCAAAAGCTCAGGGCTTAAGACAGAGAGGTTCCCAGTATCTTGTAAGTTGTTTGAAGACCTCTAGAGGCCCCTCATATTGAGACTCACTTCAGGGAATTCGCTCGGTAATGCCTTTCGATACAGTATTAAACCCCTCGTTCAGTTTACAATATTCTTGAGATATATACGATACGGTGAAATAATGAAACAAGGGCTTGTTTAATAAATTTATCTTTTAGAAGTCAAATCTTTCGTTAAAAAGCATTACCGATTCGAAAAAAAGATTTGATATTATTTTTCTAGAGTTACCATCGACAAAATGTATATAAAATACATGAAACCATGAGCTTTGTAATTTTATTATTATGATATATATAGATTTTTTACATTAGGCTAGTTTTAATTTTAAACGCATTTTATGCCAACCGTTCACGCGCGTATATGCAGATGGTGATAACCAGAGAGCAAAGAATCATTATTTGAGTATGAATATACGAGTCAAAGCAACATAAGTACCACTTTGTATTTTAATCGTAATAGGAAGATTATAAGGATTTTGGGGCTTTAAATGAAACACATCTATCCACTTAAAATGGTCCTGGGTTCAAATCCTAGGTCGGACAAATGTAGTTTTTCTAACGAAAAATTCCCAGCATGAGTCCGGAGTCTGGAATTGTGGCCCGGTATGAGGCAATAGGCTCACCCCCTATTACATGGGGCGTAACATCGGCGGCGAAAAGTGGGTGTATCCAGTACACCTCTGCCACCCCCGCTTGGGGAACATAACTAAAAAGACTAGTATAGAATACATTTTTTAATTCCTCTAAAGATTTCCTGATAATATTAAAATTCCGTGTCTTAATTTGATAAAGCATATTAATGTCTAACAAACTAACTATATTGGGACATATTTATATAATAAATAACGGTGTCACCCCGTATATATTACGTAAGTGGGGGTGCACTATATACATACGCCACTTGACCAACCTGAGATATCAACGAGACAGATATTTAAAATGATAGATTACAATTTTAGGCGACCAGATTTACAATAAAATCCTTTTTCAAATGATTCTTTAAACATGGTTAAAATTTCTCAATCGCAGAGAGGTTATCGGTCTATGCAAACAGCTTTAATCTCTCTTCTAAATGACAAAGTTTCAAAGCTAACTGTAAGATTAAAATGTTCAAAAGACAATGAAACTTATACGTAGAATATAAGGAGCTTTACTATCGATTCCTTTATCAAACTGAAATATCTCGTCTCGTTTGCATTTGAGTGAAGATCTGATAACTTTTAAGTGACGTAATTCTAATAAGCGACGCTCGTTAGTTCTCAAAATGAGCAACTGGTTTGACTTTTTAATCATCAGATCAGTGGTTTTTTTTAAGTTTATGGCATCACGACGACGCGTATTTTGCCAATGTCAAGTATTACGAATATTCATTCCTAAATTAATTCAGCTCCCCGATAAACTTGACAAAGATGATTATGAAATTGATGAAGTGCCGCCAACCGGGATAGTATATGAAATGAATACATAATGGTTAATATCCCACCAACACTACACATTATAATTCGAAATAACACAAATTAAAACAAATTGTCAACATCACTCTTCGATTTCTCGCCAAAAAGCCAGAACAGAGTTATTCATGGGATAAATTCTATAATATAAACAAATGAAAAGTTATAGATGCGTGAATAAGACTTAATTGCATCTGTACAAATTAAAGATTACGTTTAAATTTAACTTTTTCCATGTCAAAAGTGGTTTTGTTGAACGATTAAATCTGAACGTTGACTGGTGCAAATTAGCCTAAGATTTAGTGTGACAAGGATCTTTTGGCTCATAGATGACACTGACATTGGCGTTGGTGTGAAATGAGGGTTACTAATTAAAAAAAGAACTTATATTCATTTGTTTTTCATAGCAAACGGCAACTCTGCGACTGTCATGAAGTGACATTTCACTTGATGACAGCGTTAGTTCCGATTTTGGCCGCGGGCCAAAAGATTTTTGTCGGACTGTAATATAATTATTTTACTTTTACAGTCACTTTATAATTTACTTGACAAATAACTTTTACCTAAAGAGCGCCCGTAGCGCTGTGCGACCGCGGTGTTCTTACCGATCACCAAGGTTGAACAGCGTTTGACTCGGTCGGCCTGAGATGGGTGACCGTTTGTGGCATTTTCATATTCGAGCGTCTCCGTGCTTCGGACACGTAAAGCCGTTGGTCCCGGTTACCACTTAATGTGGTAGTCGTTAAGCCGTGTTGGAAGCCTTAAAGGCGGCTTATCAAGCCAACAGCAGGTGGCCACAAACCTGCCTCCACCAATCCGCACTGGGTCCGCGTGGTGGAGTATGACCTAATCTCTCTCATCTGGATTTGTGAGAGAAGGGCCTGACCTAATCTCTCTCATCTTTGCCCAGCAGTGGGCAGTATAGGTTGATATTTAAAAGATTAAAAAAGGATCGTTAACATAATTTAATATACCTTCAGTTCGTTGTTATTAAAACTCTTGGTATCACCATCATATTGAATAACAAAATAACTAAGCCTTTTAAAAACGTTTTATGTTATTTGTAACATATACTTTCAGGGATTCTTCCACACAATTGTATTTAATTAACTAAGTAATTTTATATCTGTTTTGTTTACTTTACGAATTGTTTGCGATATCACTTTCATAACAAATTGTAAACAGAAATTGTTTCATTTTCTGACAAAAATATATATTTAATTGGAAGTCTATTCTTTAACCAAAACATGGTTGTTTTATCAAATGTATAACAGAAATGTATATTCTTAATGCCTTTATTGTGGCAACATTGTTTGATAACATAACAACCTCACGGACAACAACTTGACGGACGGTTTACCGCAGTGGTTAAAAGCTAAAGCCGCTTCGCTCACTGTGTCGAATAGTCGCGGGTTCGATTCCCGCACGGGACAAATCTTTGTGTGACCCACAATTATTTGTTACGGTCTGGGTATTTATGTGAATTTTCATGTTCGTAACCGCACCCACGACACAGGAATAAATACTAGGGTGGGGCTACATTTAAAAAAAAAACAGCTCCACATTACCTGAGGACTGGACTTTTATTCGCGACCCGGTCTACAATAGCGCCACCTACCGGGTGCCATTATATAGCCTATGTTATTTAAGGTAGCTATGTACTATAAGGTAGCTTTCCAATTTACAACTTTACCATTTTTGTAATATGATAGTATTATTCATGTAAGGTGGGTACTGGGACTGTTCTAAGTGTCAAAGAAAATTATACTTTATTCAATGGCAATAAGAGGCATGACCCGTTTCTATACTTATGGTTTTATGCCTTAACACCATTGAATTATATATTAATTTCCTTTGGCACTTAGAACTGTCACTACCCATCCTATGTGAAAAATATTATAGTATAGATGACCCCATTAATATGAAATAATTTGTCGCGACCCCCTACCCTCCGCTGTTTGTAATCTGTATTTTAGTATGTTACAAATATTGAATCCGCACATTTTTATTATTTTTTATTATTAGGTAAATGCTAAATTCATAATTAAGTACCTATAGCAGACATATTTTTACTTTGATTACATCGCCAAACGCCTCCGCGGAATTTTGAAAACGGATTTTTTTCTATGTCTAGCAAAAAAGGTTTCAAAATGATAGAAATTAGTTAACGATAAATTCACTTGTGCTAACCTACAAAATATGATCTTTAATAAGCATTTTCTTAATACAAATATATATTTCTTAATTTTTTTCTTCCTTTTTAATGAGGCTTCGCGACCCCCCAAGGGTTCGCCACCCAAAGGTTTAAAAACACTGATTTAGGTGATTCCATAAGTACGAAAAAGATCGTCAGAATCGGTCAAGCCGTTTAGGAGGAGAATTACTTACACACGCACACAACGGAATTTTATAAATGAATATGATATTTGTTTGTTTAAGGACGTTTTTAATTTATTTTGTCATCTATACAGAAAAATGAAACAATTTCAATCATTAACCGTAATGAACATTTGTTAATTATGTTACATAATATTTGTTAATAACTGTTAGGATTAACTAATAACATTAAATTTTGTAATAATTAATAAGTTTTAAATTCGATATTAACTAATAATGATCTGGATATTATTTTGTAATGATAAGTGTACATTCCGTGACGCGATTGTTTAGTGAAATAAAATGGTGTAAATTAAATGGATCTGTCCGTTTTGAGTACAGTAAATAAATAAGACTGCGTAAAAATTATGAAAAAAAAATAATCGTTGTTAGCCATTTGTTAGAAAATGAAAATTTATGTTGTTTTCTGTAATGATTTTTGATAACGTAATTACAGTACTGGCATTACCTATGTTGTTTTTATTTCACCTAGTAGACAAACACCTATTAATACAGCGCGTGCATTGCATATAGCCAATTAACTACCTCATAAGAATTCAATCACACTACCTATAAATATTACAACATCTATCTATCTATAACCTCACGCCAGATCCCTTGCGGGGTAGGCAGAGAGTACAGAGTTCCAACAGGTTTTTTCCTTACATACCTCTCTGGCTTCCTCGACTCTCATAGTTCGTCTCATACACGCTCGCCGGTTACGGAGACTCTAAAACAACATAAATAAAATAATATCTATCATCATACAAGAATCACACGTACCTGAGTATAATAATTAATAATGTATATCTACATTCAGTATGTTTTATTGAGGTAGGCGTTGCTTAATTGCCTACATCAGCCATGTCAAACTCAAAGTCACTGGTTGGCCAAAGGCATGAAGACCGTAGACTAGGTGGTCAGCAAAACCTAATCTTAAAGAAGACAAACTACTGAAAATCCTAACGAATAAAGGAATATTATGACAAGGATATTTATTAAAATTTCGAAATAGGTTTTTACCACGCTCGCGGGCTGCATTATCTGGCTCTTTTCAAAACTGATTCGGCCTGCAGGAAAATGCTCAGTGGGCCGCGTGTTTGACATGCCTGGCCCATATGCAATGCATGCCACTGTTATTATACACTTATATACACACACCGTCAAGCCTATATTCCCCAAACGGGAGTAGTAAATCTTTGTCATAAAGGTAAGAGTATATGGATGTAAGTAGAAGAGGTGAACTATGTACCGATGTATCGCTTCCAATGCAATAAAGGGATGGGAGTCTAATGCCATTTTACCAGACCAGGTACATATTCCAGACTCCGGGACTACTATTAAGAATCTTTTAAACGCTATCACTTTTCGTGGCAAAGCGCATCGCTTTGTGATCACGAGGTCCTGGGTTCAAATCCTAGGTCAGACAAATGTAGTTTTTCTAACGAAAAATTCCCAGTATGAGTCCGGAGTCTGGAATTGTGCCCGATATATGGCAACGTCCGGGACGGGACCTAACATCGTCGGCGAAACGTGGGTGTACTCAGTACACCTCTGCCACCCCCTCTGGGGAGCATAGGCGTGACGGTGTGTGAAAAACTAATAATGGGCAGAAAGATTCTAGAGTGGAGACCGCCATTGGCAAGCTTTGTGTGTGTGACTGATCTACGCTGTTGGCCGCTTGGCTATTATAGCTTCACTGGACAAGAGGGTAAGCGTGAAACCACTATTCTCGAGCCAGAAGGGAAGGTCACAACTAGCTCAAGGGTGCCTCAAGGAGGAACGGCCTCGGCTTGGGCAGTCGCTATGGGGGAGGGTATTGGCAAGCGAAGCGTGGGACAGCCGCCTGCTAGATAGACCGACGTTCTTGTGAACATCCCAGGAAGTCGTTGGATGCAGGTGGCATGGGACCGGTTGCGCTGGAAAGCGATAAGGAAGGCATAGGCCTTCCTAATCGCAGTGGACGAGTATAGGCTGAGACGATGACGATGAATAGAAAAACTAGAATTTCTCCAATCTAGTGCTCAAACTTGTGACTTCGGGATCACTAGCTGCCGTGTGCGTCGTTGGACCTACGAGGCAGACAATAAAAACAACGAGACGACAGTTTGTTCCTATGGTTAACAGCTTAAGCGGATGGTCGTGATCGACTCAGTGGACGGATTTCCGTCCACTGAGTCGAGTAGGCGCGGGTTCAATCCCCGCAACATTTTTTTTTTATGACCCATAAATATTTCGGTGTTTCTGTACCTGTGTGAATGTTTGTAAACGTAACCATGATACAGAAATATATCTTAGTGTAGGGCTACGTTTATTTTAAATATTATTTGGTTTCTGAATAATGAATCTCCTTCCAGATTAATGTGGCTTGGGCACTCAACAGAGTAGCAGTCTGTCACATTTTTCCTCGCTGTCTGTCATAGGTCTCTACTTATTTCATACTTTGATACTTTATGAGATAAAACATTCTAAAATCAGTGTCTGGCGATTCGATCGATCGATTCACTAAGCAGGGACTTTCCGTTAATTAACAACACACAGGCAAAAAATATGAAAATATCTATTTTATGCGAATAGAGACCAAGGGCATATTGGAAAAACTTCAAAAACAAAATAAAGCCTTCTATAAAAAGGTCAAGTAATGAACGTAGCATACTTATTTAAAATCGATATGACACCACTTAGGGGACATCTAAAAATTAATAAGGTGCGTTAATTTTTATGAAGGATGATTTAGACCAGCGGTTAAGAGCTGAAGCCGCTCCGACCACTGGATCAAGTAGTTGCGGGTTCGATCCCGCACCTGTCTAATCGGTCTGGGTATTTGTGTATGTGAATTTCGTGTTTGTAAACGAACCCACGACACAGGAATTATTATATATAATTCCTAGTGTGGAACTACTATATGAAGTTCCTACAGGATGTCTTTTACCCTATTACGCCGCTATTTAATCGTGGTGTGTCCAGAATCAGCCTGAGCGTCTATTCCCCGTTATCTGCATGTTTGGAGACAACCATTTACTCTGTAAGTATGAGGTATTGAAACGTCGGGAATATAAAAGTAAAAATAAATCGCCATAATATGCGTAAAAATAGTTTTAGTTCATGAAAAAATTATTAATACCAGGTTAGTTAATTATATAAACAAATTTAATATTCTTACACCTTCGCAATACGGATTTCGACAGGGACTGTCGACTGAAGATGCGGTTACAGCACTCACTTCCTGTATAGTAGAACACGTTGATAAGGGGAAAAAATGCGTAGCAGTGTTTCTAGACCTAAAAAAGGCATTTGACACTGTCTCTGTCCCGATTCTGATACACAGGCTTGAAAAATGGGGGGTGCAACAAAAACAAAATTTTTGGATATTGAGAGAAGTCAAAGGTCCCTTCTTAAAATTATGTACTTTTTGCCGTACAGATATTCCACTAATGAACTGTATATCTACGGTGACGTTCTAACAGTCAGGAAACTATATATTTTAAATTCTATACTTAGACTTCACAAGATTATAACATACCACCCAAATAAGTTAGTCACCAGGAGAGAAGACAGCGCTATTCAAATTAAAACAGTCAGAACAGCCTTTGCCTCTAGACAAAATGAGAGACAAACTGGCTATCTATATAATTTAATAAATAATAAACTTAATATCTATCCCCTAAACCATTACGATTGTAAGAGGACTCTGATGACCTGGTTAAAATCTCTAAACTATACTGAAACAGAAAATTTATTAAAGAAAATAGCATAGTCATATTTATCTACTTATACGTATATATCTATATTTTGATTTAAAATATATAGACCCTCCATAACTAGTTTTAATTACACACACATACACACACACACACACATACACACACACACACACACAAAAACACACACATACACATACACACACACGCGCACGTACACACACACACACACACACACACACACACACACACACACACACCCACACATAAACATATGCATGCTTTTATATTAGATAAATTTAATGTTCTTAATATAATATAATTTTATTTTATTCTATGTGCAAACACGGGATGAAAGAGCGGTGGCTTCCTGCTACAGGTATTTCATACTTACTAGGAAAGTCACCACAATATCATTGTTAATATCTAGATTTTTAATGAAATAAATATTTTTGATTTTTTTTTTTTTTTTTGATGTTTTCTTTACATTTTTAAACCATTAGGTGGAGTATCAAGATTACATTAATGTAACATGGTTTTGTTTTGTATTTGGTGTACGATTTTGAGCACATTTTTTTTCTACCTACATTTTAATAAAATGATCAAAAATAAAGATTTTATCATATTCATTAATCCTTTATTTAAATATAAATATACAAAGGGCATCGCTTAGTAATCAGGTCCTGGTCAATAGGTCCTGGGTTCAAATCCTAGGTTGGACAAATGTAGTTTTTCTAACGAAAAGTTCCCAGCATGAGTCCGGAGTCTGTAATTGTGCCCGGTATATGGCAATAGGCTCGCCCCCTAATACATGGGACCTAACATCGTCAGCGAAAAGTGGGTGTATTCAGTATACCTCTGCCACCCCCGCTTGGGGAATATAAGCGTGACGGTGTCTATATTATATAATTCGCACACTCTTTTGTCGACCATCCCCGTAAAAAAATGTATGTAATGTATACGAGAGCCTGTTCGGTGAGTTTTGATCTGGAGATATGTATGCTCTTCAGATCAAAACCTATTACCCGAATGAGTAATCTAGGATAAGGACTTATGATCTAAGTGTAAACCGCTTACTGGATCGAACAGTTGCGGGTTCGATTGTTCCCTACAATGTGATCCCATTAATCTAATAATCCCAGAAATATTTGATCGATCCACTCTTAGCGTTGTGTTACCGATTACCAACGGTAAGAAGCGTTCGACTCGGTCGGCCGGAGATGGGTGACCGTTTGTGGCATTTATATTCGAGCGTCTCCATGCTTTGGAAGGTAGGTTAAACCGTTGATCCCGGTTATCACTTAATGTGGTAAACGTTAAGCCAAGTTGGAAGCCTTACAGGCGGCTTCATAAGTTCTAACAGCAGGTGGCCACAAACCTGCCTCCACCAATCCGCAGTGGGCCCGCGTGGTGGAGTATGACCTAATCTCTCTCCCCTCGATTTGTGAGAGGTTTTGTTCAGCAATAATTAGTCAATATTATCCAATATTGACTAATTTGTTTTATAAACAATAGTGTTTATATAGAATATCCTACAGCTCCCATTACCACATTAAGAGGAAAATAATATCAAACAATATTTCTCCATACGACAGGTAGGTACCCAACTATCCAATATGCCGTCGAGTCCCTCAGTACTATAATAGTTGTACATATAGAATGCGAATTCCAATATGGCGGGATACCTTTAGCGTATTGAACGAAGTGCTTGCCTTTATTGTATTATAATTAAGGTAAGTGGGTAATTGTGTTACGGCAGTGCCCTGACTGATAGTTATTACCACAGTTATTTAGATCATAGGTTCCTATTAGCGGGATTGTTGCTAAATGATTACACTAATGTTACTTCTAAACAGGTAAGTAGCTATATAGTTTGTAATATGGAATTTGATACCGCCATTCCTGTTTTTGGAGAGGATAGCTTCGATATCTTTTAGTTAAGACTGAATAGGCTACCTAAATTTTTGGCCTATCGTCACCTTCTAGTTGCTTAGAGAAGTGTTGTATTGTGACTCTTCATTGGGATTTTCGACAAAAAATCTTCAATGAGAGTGGAAAGAATCTGATGGTACTGTGTATCCTCGCAAGGGATCTGGTGTGATGATATAGATAGAAACCGTCAAGTTTGCCATTCCCTTTTGGAGAGAGGTATATAGGACATTTATCGCACTAAAAAGCCGTGCCTCCTTCGGCGCGGGCGACCAGCTACAGGACCATACAGTTTGCATCGGTCGTACCCACCCCTTTTGATCGTTCGACTCGGTTGGAGCCTAGGAATCATAATGATATAGGGCACGGTTTCATCCGAAAACATTGTCGCCGTTTAGCAACCCATGTACAGGTTGAAGGAGACACACAACTTTTCACACACATAAACACACGTATGCATGCACGCACACACCACACACACACACACAAACACATTGTTTTGCTGTAAAAAATGTAATACCCTTACAAGTATAGTTAAAACTTTTAGATAACTCCGCAGTTGATTGTGCTGCAAAATACCAATGTCAGCCACTGTATCATATACAATGTGCGTTTGTAGAATTTTTTTCACATTTGTGGCAGCGGTCGGAATTTCTCCGTTAAGTGAACATTGGTAAAATTAGCTACACCCAGACCGAATTTCATGTGTGTGTGTGTGTGAATGATCTACGCTGTTGGCCGCGGGGCCTTTACAGTTTCACCGGACAAGAGGGCGAGCGTGCAGCTACTACGATCGAGCGAGAAGGGCAAGGGGGCAACCAGCTCAAGTGCGCCTTAAGGAGGAACGGCCTCGGCTTGGGCAGTCGCTATGGGGGAGGGCATATACTAGGTGTCTCGCCGTGATGCTCTGCACCGACCGGCGGGCAATCTAATTTCAAAAAGAGATACCTAACATAGACAGAGTATACATCCATGATATAAATAAAAAACATCAATAAAATAATCTGTATTTTATTTAATGTAACTTCATTATCTATGTCCAAGCAGTACTGGAGTATACATATAATAACTACATAACAATATAATTATTCTTTTACTCTATCGCCAAATACAAAACCTTTGGTTACTAGCTTAAATAGAAAAATAACATTTTTAAAATTGGTGTTTTATCGTGAGTATTTATTTCTTTTAGATTTTTCTTCGAATGACAAATTAGTGATGTCAAATGTATATTCCAAATCCAAATAAAAAGATAAACGAATTTATTGCGGTTATGAATAATGTATGCAGACAATATTCTTTAAAATCGAACGAAATATTCTTCATTGAATAGCTTGAGACATGAAAACGGTAAATGAATGCAAAGCTATTACTGTTAAGTCCATGGTAAACTGTTATAGGACTAGACTGTCACATTTTGCAAGCATTTTAAAGATTTATACTTAAAAATTAAATACAACGAAATTATACTAGAATACAACAACGTGATTATCACATTAATAATGAATAATGTCATCTATGATGAATATTTACATCGCTTAAGGCACAAACTAATTTGGCTTTAAGCCGCTATTGTGTTGGTGAGACGAAGCAAGCGACATTATATTAATTTCTCGCCTAAGAGCTTTATCAATAATTTAGAATCAAGATTTCAATATCATCCGTCAAATAAGCCAACGCTCGAGTTATGTCTCATCATATATGGTTTGCAGTACACAGACTAGAACTAATTAAGATGACGCCATTTCCAAAATGTGTACTACACTATTAGGTCTGTATAATATAGTTTATTGTCTTAAGATTGTCGGCTGTAAACGCAACGCATTTTTAAAAGTAATTTATTAATACGGGTCTTAAACTTGGACATCCAGTTTTATCTCAAAACTATTTGAAGTAACAAAATATAGAAACTGCAATTCTGTCGTCACTTACTTCGCTCTTCCAAATAAGCATATATACATAATTGGCCCCAAAAATAATAATGTTATATAAACTATCGTTTCTAATCACGCAGAACCTTTATATATTGTATACATTTGAATTACCACTTGGTATATTCTAAAACATATTTCAAACATTACATTTTATGTTTGGGATCTACTTATAATCCAACCTTAAATTGGGAAGAAACAAAATATGTCCGGTTTCTCGTCACTTTCTAATTATATACACAATCAACAATGTCTACTAAATCAGTAACAGCATGATTAAAATTATACGATCGCTTGACAAAAGTCCATACGCAAAATTATACGAAATCTGTGTTGGAATTATTTTGGAATAAGAGGCTTTAAGGCATTAGACAATTTGTTTTTTTTACCTTCGATGTAGTAAACTTTATATGTGACAGTATCTCTTTTAGTCGCCATCAAAGTGAATTATTCGCTTCTGGCCCTACTTTATCACTTGATTATATATATTTCATCTGTCAAAAATAATAATTTAGTATTAAAAGAAAGTACTACACAACATTTTCTTAACGAAAACAATGTATAGTAACAGCTTGATTATCGGTTTAAATGACTATTTTTGACTTATATATTCACCATATAAAAGGTAATTAAGTGACAATTCTATACACTCATTCTATTTAATATTTATATTTAAATATATTATATCTTTAGCCTCTGACAGTCTTTCCATACAATATTGCTTTACAATCACAACACACATTCACTATTGAATTTTGAAAATATAATTTAATGAATATGAAAATTTACAATCAATCGTCTAACTGCCATCGAGAAGAAAAATTATTAAAAACAGCGTACTCTTTCAAATTAATTATAATGGACGTTATGTTAAACAAGTCTATTGTCTGTATATTATGAGACTAACGCGTTTCGTCAATTAAAAGTATTTATTTTTCTGAAATATATTATGATAATTGTAACATTGATTCCTGTTTTATGTTTTGACAATGTGAACAGACAACAAAAAGTGTTATCGTATACTCGCTGTTATATACAAGGTGTAACATATATAACGCAACACCTCACCACCCAATTAAATTATTGCTTTACGAGTTACGAAAATAAAACCTCCAATTTTAAGGAGTTTTCTACCATTTTTTTAAGCTTTTTGGTACCCAAATTAACCATCAAATTTAATAATTAATTAACTCTCGTTTGCGTATTTTTTTTATATATTGTTTAAAATAATTATTAAATTTTGTTTAATGCAGCGAACAGTACGAGTAACAGCATTATTTGAAAATTAAAAAATAATTTAACTATCTTTAAAAATAGTTCGAATCGATTCAGTTGCCGATTTAGAACAAACTACTTTCAGGTCTTGCGTTTATTATGTTACAGCTTGTATACGATCAATATTTGTACACTAGATTCTTCTAGAACAATATCGCTAAGAGGTGCTTCTTTATTTACTATATCGCAACAAACTGGCAGTCAGACCGCAATAAATCAAATATTAGACACATTAAAGTTTGAAAGCAACAGAGATCACACTGAATATCTCCAGGTTCCGTATTCGCATAACCATTATATCGTCTATATACAAGAATTAACATTCCTCTATAAGAAATGTTGTATAGCACTTTGTACCATTAAGTAGGTACGAATCCCTTAATTATTCCAAATTCTCACTGGCCCTGTGAAATAATGGAATTTCTATGCAATTACGTTATTATAGTAAGATATTATTTTTCCATTTCTATCTCATGATATTCCATGACCACATTCAAGTTAGAGAAATATATAAATTTTCTTCGCGTGATATTTTGTATTAATTCGAATAATGTCATGATGTTACTTAAGACAATTGTGTGTTCCCTGGTTTTTGGTGTAACCGAAATCAGGGCCTAAAATATTGTCCGGATTATCCGGTCACCTCAGAATCACGTTTTTTTCTTTCCCTTGCTGCCATTTTCGGCGAATATCTCGGTGAAATCTGTGAGGAGGATGTCGACCACGTTGTTCTGTTGGATGCAGTCCACGGCGATGTTGTGCGCTTGCGCAGCCGGCGCCCACAGCAAAGTAGGGCCAAATACGATGGCTAAGTTAGCTATGTGCATTCTATTTCGTTCGCTGTATTGTGTGACCCTGCAAACAATGATGGTACATTTATAATTATGACTAATTATAAATAATAATAATATAAGCCCTGTTAAGAAACTGTCCCACTGTTGGGCACGGGCCTCCACTCAAACTGAGAGGGTTTAGGCCATAGTCCACCACGCTGGCCCAGTGCGGGTTGGCGAACTTCACACACCTTCAAGAAACTCTTAGGCATGCAGGTTTCTTCACGATTTTTTCCTTCACCGTTGTAAAAACAATAAATAATTATGACTAATTATTTATTGTTTTTTTTATTAACCTCTTTCGTCCCACTGCTGGCAAAGGTCTCTCCCATGATTCTCCATTTAACCCGATCCTTGGCCATATTAGACCATCTCCTCTCATAGGCGTCAAGTTTGTCGCGCCATCTTTTTCTAGGTCTTCCCCGGCGTCGGTGTCCATCTGGTCGCTATTCGGTAGTGGTTATTTAATATACACACCGTCACGCCTATATTCCCCGGCGGGGGTGGCAGAGGTGCACTGAGTATACCCACGTTTCGCCAACGATGTTAGGTCCCATGTAATATGGGGCGAGCCTTTTGCCATATACCGGGCACAATTCCAGACTCCGGACTCGTACTGGGAAGTTTTCGTTAGAAAATCTACACTTGTCCGACCTAGGATTTCAACCCAAGACCTCGTGATCACAAAGCGATGCGCTTTGCCACCAGACCAACGAGGCAGTGATTATTTAATATTATTAATTAATAATACTATTATTCTTTGGAAAGGTCTTCCAGCATAGTGATTTAAGTTAAAAGCGAATATTAAAAGAGAAACAAAACTGTGCAAGACTGATAATTAAGGGAAGGCTTGGACAAAAATATATGTACACTATCAGCCTATACTGCCCACTGCTGGGCAAAGACCTTCTCTCACAAATCCAGGTGAGAGAGATCAGGTCATACTCCACCACGCGGACCCAGTGCGGATTCGTGGAGGCAGGTTTGTGGCCACCTGCTGTTGGATCTTATCAAGATAGATAGATAGATAGAGTACTCTTTATTGTACACCAATGAAATTACAATTAATAAACAACTAATTACAGACTAATATGTACAATTGGCGGTCTTATAGCTAAAAGCTATTTCTTCCAGACAACCAATAATCCGCCTATCAATGTGGTAGTCGTTAAGCCGAGTTGGAAGCCTTAGCTTCCAACTCGGCTTAACGACAACCACATTGAGTGGTAACTAGGACCAACGGCTTAACGCGCCATCCGAAGCACGGACACGCTCGAAAATGAAAATACCACAAACGGTCACCCATCTCCGGTCGACCGAGTCGAACGCTGCTTAACCTTAGTGATCGGTAAGAACACCGCGCACAGCGCTACGAGCGCCTCAAAAATATATGTATATGGCAAAAAATCTAAACTGACATAATTGACAACACATTATGTCCTTTACGTCAATACAGATTTCCACAATTGATATAGAGTTACACCGTCACGCCTACATTCCAGGTGTGGCAGAGGTGGACTGAGTACACCCACGTTTCGCCGACGATGTTAGGTCCCATGTAATAGGGGGCGAGCCTATTGCCATATACCGGGCACAATTCCAGACTCCGGACTCATACTTGGAATTTTTCGTTAGAAAAACTACACTTGTCCGACTAGGATTTGAACCCAGGACCTCGTGATCACAAAGCGATGCGCTTTGCCACCAGACCAACGAGGCAATAAAAAAATAAACTACTTAGATTAGATTTAAAACCGAGTCTTATCTGATGGAAATGTCAAGAGTCTCCGTAACCGGCGAGCGTGTATGAGACGAACTATGAGAGTCGAGGAAGCCAGAGAGGTATGTAAGGAAAGAACCTGTTGGAACTCTGTACTCTCAGCCTACCCCGCAAGGGAACTGGCGTGAGGTTATAGATAGATTTAAAAAATAAATTACTTGAGTAAGTGCTGCAATAAATATTTGAGTGTATCCCTGTTGCATTGCGGAAGTGCCTGGACGATACTCTGAAACTCTTTGATCCTCGCTTCCCGTGGTTTTATTGCTGAAAATAGAAAAGGAAATGTTAGCCAAATAACTCCTAACTATATAATTTTTTACACCACACCACACCGTCACGCCTGTATTCCCCAGAGGGGGTGGCAGAGGTGTACTGAGTACACCCACGTTTCGCCGACGATGTTAGGTCCCATGTAATAGGGGGCGAGCCTATTGCCATACCGGGCACAATTCCAGACTCCGGACTCATACTGGGAATTTTTCGTTAGAAAAACTACATTTGTCCGACCTAAGATTTGAACCCAGGACCTCGTTATCACAAAGCGATGCGCTTTGCCACCAGACCAACGAGGCAGTCAATATTTTTTTTTTAAACATTACTCTACACAAGGATTTATTCCTGTGTCGTGGGTGCGTTTACAAACATGAAAATTCACATGTACAAATACCCAGACCGAACCAAATAATTGTGGGTCACACAAAGATTTCTCCCGTGCGGGAATCGAACCCGCGACTATTAGACACAGTGAGCGGAGCGGCTTAAGCTCTTAACCACTGCGCTAAATCGTCTGTCAAATTACATAAGATTTTAATATAATTTTAATAGCTTTTCCAAGTCAAGAGTCTCCGTAACCGGCGAGTGTGTATGAGACGAACTATGAGAGTGGAGGAAGCCAGAGAGGTATGTAAAGAACCTGTTGGACCTCTGTACTCTCTGTCTTCCCCGCGAGGGAGCTGGCGTGATGATATAGATAGATAGAGCCTACGTCATGGAGGATTTTGCACTGAAGGTGTCGGAACATGATTATGCAGCCGAGAGGCTGCGAGACCCGGGACGGGGACGTTTCGGAGTGATAACAGCCGAGGCTAAGTACTGTTGTCAGTGTTCAAATCACACATTAATTAATTCTAGCGAGTTCTAGTTGGAACATTGTTTTGTTAAGCGGATTTAAATTAACAGTCCTTTGCTTAGCAGCGAGTCTTTGTTTGTTACCTACCAACTCCCGTAGGATATAATATTAGCCCTGTTAAGAAACTGTCCCACCGTCGGGCACAGGCCTCCTCTCAAACTGAGAGGGCTTAGGCCATAGTCCACCACGCTGGCCCAGTGCGGGTTGGCGAACTTCACACACCTTCGAGAAACTCAGGCATGTAGATTTCCTCACGATGTTTTCCTTCACCGTTAAAGCAAGTGATAATTAATTATTAATACGCACATGCTTTCGAAAAGACAGAGGTGCGTGCCTCGGTTCGAATCCGAGACCTCTAACTTTGCAGTCCAACGGTCTAACCGTAGGATAATCCTGATAATTTCCAGAAGGTCTATCTATCTATCTATCTATATTATCACACCAGCTCCCCCGCGGGGTAGGCAGAGAGTACAGAGTTCCAACAGGTTCTTTCCTTACATACCTCACTGACTTCCTCCACTCTTATAGCTCGTCTCATACACACTCGCCGGTTACGGAGACTCTTGACTTGCCCTTCAGATAAGACACGGTCTATTTGGTCATGGTAAGATATTCTAGGTCCTCCCCAGTACCTACATCCTTCCACTTCCGCATTGTTTATCTGTTTTGTCATTCTTTCTTCTGGCATTCTTTGTATATGCCCGAACCAACGGAGCATACACTTTCTCATCTTTACACCGATACTATATTTCATACCTATTCGCTTTCTTACTACGCTGTTGCGAATGCCGGTCAGCGTGACTCCGCACATCTCCCGCAAATATCGCATTTCCACCGCATTTATCCTGCTTTCGTTCTCCTTCTTACATACCCAGCTGTCACTGCCATATAACAGCGTTGGGACAAACACTCCGTTATGTATGGCCAGCTGCGCCTTTTGGCTTAAGTGCCGGCTCCCTAGTAGCCTTCCCATCGCACCATTCACTCTATTCCCTGCATTCACTCTTCCTCCAGAAGGTGTTTAAAAATATGGCAAGTTACTCACAGCACGCGGCGAGCACTCTGTCGAACATGCTGCACGGTATGAGCGGCTCCTTCAGCTCCCTGAAGAACAGCTTCAGCGAGCCGGTCAGCACGTGGATGTCCGAATGGTTCTCTATCACTGAGAATTTGTTCTGGTCCACCTGGGATATGAAACATGGGTAAATTATTTAGCTTGCTATAATAATAATAAATGGGCGCTCGTAGCGCTGTGCGACCGCGGTGCTCTTACCGATTACCAAGGTTAACCCTTCTGCTCCACCCGTGACGAAAGACGATACCAGTATGCTCAATGTCGCGGCCGCGCGGTCATAAATTTGCCGAGGTTTATAAAAACGACGATAATTCAAAAACTACCTAATGTTTTACTTCAAATTAAAAGTATTTTCATCTATGATGTGACTGTGTCTTACTTGTATATACATTTATTTGATACATCACCCTATACAATTACATTTTCAGCCTAAAAAATACATACGATAAAAATATATACGAAAAACGAAAAAAATAGTGTCAACGCAAATAATTTTTTTAGAAAATATTTCTCTACTTTGGAATAACAAGTTATGCTTTTTGTAATCTAGGATAAGTAGTTATAAAAATCTGCATATCTAGTTTTATGTCTTTTAAACAAAATAATTGCCCAAAAGGATGGCAAGTGACCATTTGTGACCAAAATGACGTGCGTCCTCTGTCACGAGTTTTAGAATATGAATGGCCGATGCTCACAGACAATCTATGACAAGTATACACCAAAATAAATAACGTAAACTCCGCCATCTTTCGTCCAAACAAACCGTATGTCTACAAGGTCATGTGTTCATACTAGAATGGACTTTTTAAATCAGTAATATCATTTGACGGACGATTTAGCGCAGTGGTTAAGAGCTTAAGCCGCTCCGCCCACTGTGTCTAATAGTCGCGGGTTCGAGTCCCGCACGGGACAAATCTTTGTGTGATCCACAATTATTTGTTCCGGTCTGGGTATTTGTTTGAGAATTTTCATGTTTGTAAACGCACCCACGATACAGGAATAAATCCTAGTGTGGGGCTACGTTTTTAAAAAAAGAAAGAAAGAAAGTTGAAAGACAAATTTGTGACATAGTGAGTATAAGGCATGATTTTGCCCGAGACAAATTTGTCGCTTAGTGAGTTTAAAGGTTAAGCAGCGTTCGACTCGATCGGCCTGAGATGGGTGACCGTTTGTGACATTTTCATATTCGAGCGTCTCCGTGCTTCGAAAGGCACGTTAAGCCGTTGGTAAGCTACCACATAATGTGGTAGTCGTTAAGCCGAGTTGGAAGCCCCAAATGCGGCTTGATAAGTTCCAACAGCGGGTGGCCACAAACCTGCCTCCACCAATCCGCACTGGGTCCGCGTGGTGGAGTATGACCTAATCTCTCTCAGCTCGATTTGTGAGAGCAGGCCTTTGTCCAGCAGTGGGCAGTATAGGCTGATATTATAATAATAATAATAAAAACGTGTATTTTGCAACGCACAATACAGAGATAAGATTAAATATTACACGGGTCAAGTACATGATGGCATAAGTAAATATGGTAAGTACCTATTAAAAGAGGCGGAACAACTTTCAAGTGCATTACAAAATAGGTCCTAACTCAGCAGGTTTGCTGGCTGTGGACAGCCAGCGCTGATCTTCCGTTAGTACCTTTTTGCAGGACCGTTGACGTCACGGCGTCACACATCATTATTTACGAATTAACAAAGACAAATAATAGAGAAAAAAATGACAAAAATAGAAAGAAAAAAGTTATTCTTAACCTAAGTCAGCTACTATAATTTGTACATCGTAGTCGGCGGCGGCTACGATTAACGGATTCGCATGGGTAGATGCGTTCGCGAAGTGTCCTGTTGTTGCCTTTTTAATATAGGCGTGAATAGGTTCGAGACCTAGATCGGAGTGGAGGTCGACATTCCGTACGAACCAGGCGGCTCCTACGGCTTTACGGAGAAAGCGGTTTTGAACCACTTGGAGTTTATCGATGTGAGAGGGGGCCGAATGCCCGAATCGTATTAAGAGTCATTGTAATTCACTACCTAACAACGTCGCAGGATAGCAACTTTCTTTCTGACATTTTTTAAATATAGCATAATAAGTAATTGACTGCCTCGTTGGTCTGGTGGCAAAGCGCATCGCTTTGTGATCACGAGGTCCTAGGTTCAAATCCTAGGTCGGACAAATGTAGTTTTTCTAACGAATAATTCCCAGTATGAGTCCGGAGTCTGGAATTGTGCCCGGTATATGGCAATAGGCTCGCCCGCTTTTACATGGGACCTAACATCGTCTGCGAAACGTGGGTGTACTCAGTACCCCTCTGCCACCCCCTCTGGGGAATATAGGCGTGACGGTGTATAAGTAATTGTAGATTACATCTTTGTGTGTCCACAATTATTTGTTTCGGTCGGCTTTTTTTAAACGTAGCCCCACACTAGGACTTATTCCTGTATCGTGGGTGCGTTTACAAACATGAAAATTCACATACACAAATACCCAGACCGGAGCAAATAATTGTGGATCACACAAAGATTTGTCCCGTGCGGGAATCGAACCCGCGACTATTAGACCCAGCGGGCGGAGGGGCTTAAGCTCTTAACCACTGCGCTAAGTCGTCCGACAATATTCATCCGTCTATACGTATTTTTTTTAATATATGTCAGCAAAATTCGTATGGAAGAAATCTTAATAGCAGTCTAGAGTCTGATATAACAGAAATATGATCTCCTTTACTATATTAGACAGTACAGAACAACTGGGCCACCTCGACGTAAAGAAAATAATTATTATGATTCAGCCGTTAGTGTCCCACTGCTGAGCAGAGGCCTCTATTTGAAGCTATATATAGGCCTTTATATCGCTTTAAAAAACCATCCAATTCGTCACGTCATCTCGTCCCGGGCCTGCTGCGATGTCGTTTGAAATTAACTTGAATCATATATGCGTGTTTGATTTCCTTTAAGGTGCTTATCTCTCTTACCTCGAGTCGTATCTTCTGTACTTGGCTTAGGTTCCCGCTGGCTCGGTACAGGCCATCTGTGCACAAGTTCTCAATGTTCTTCTCAATCTCGTTGACGCACGCCACTACGAACTGCGGGACACGGGGGCTTTCGGGGGGACACACCTCGTCCAGGTTCCGCCCGAACACCGGCTCATCTGTTGGTTACAGGAAAATAAATTAGTGAATCTGTAAAGGTGATCGCATTTTTACACTTTTCAGCAAATGCATAATTCGCCCATCTATGTTAATCTTCAATCATTTTGTTTATTTTCATAAATAAACCAATAACTACAGATTACAAATAAGACATTTTTAAACGTTTCTAATACGCATTCCTTATTTACACATCATCATCATCTCAGCTTATACCGGTGGACTGCTGAACATAAGCATCCTCAATCGCTCTCCAGCGCAAGCGGTCCGATGCCACCTGCATCCAATGACTTCCTGCGATCTTCACAAGATCGTCGGTCCATCTGGCAGGCGGCAAAGCATTTATGTATTTTACAGAAAAAGCATAAACCTTTAACTTATGGCAAAAGTATATGTATGAACGTGTATTATTGGTATATGTATAGAAGAAGAAATGAGCGATTTTCTCAAGGATAATAAGATCTTCAGAAAATCCATAAACCTCCAGGGCCCTTATTCGCTATGACAATTTAAACACGAAACAAGACGTGTTATCAAACATACGTGTTATTGGCGTGGAATGGAATTCTGTATGCCACTGTCAGATTTGAAAACATGACAAGGCTCGTCACACGCCATGTTTCGAACTGTCAAAATAACACGCTCCGCGCTTGCGTGTTATTGAAAACATGTTAAAAACTTGCTAAGGTAATTCAATGTAAACAAACATTTTTAAATAGTTTTATTGCAATTTAAATGATATATTATGATCATCGCGTCGTCGTCGTAGTAATAAATTATTACTCATAATCAGTGACATTGAAAAATTGTGGTGGCTCATCTATTAAAGTGAACTTCTCAATTTCAACAATATTGTACACATTTATCTTAAAAATATGGTGTTTTGTTTTAGTTTGTAGTCACAATGAACCGGACGAAAGCTTCTACGGCCCAATTAGCATATTTACCCACCCACAGGTGGAATCTGGGTACATCAATTGTTCTCAAGGAAGGTCATCGAGAAATGTGGAAAGACCTAACCTACCAATTAAATGCGTTAGGAGGCCCATTTAAAACTGTGATCTTAAAAAACAGGTACGTATCTACTAAAATAAATGTGACTTTTGTTATTTTATAAAGACAAATAATTTGTGGTGTGCTACATTATTGATTTTGTGGTGAATTAAATATTTGTATCATTGATTTAATTATAGGGCATAGGTGGATGATGTTGACTTAAAATAACATAAAAGGCTATTTTTCATTATCAATTTTCATTACAAGTAGAATGTAGGGTTATTATAATCTATTTTCTATTAGTGAGTCTTAATTGTTCATCAAATAATGTGTTGCATATATTATGAAGCACTAATTTTGCATCTAAAATCATATCTTTCATATGAAACTTCTTTTACAGAATTGCTGATGGATGAGAAAATTAGAACACCCAAGTTGACCCATTCTTGTAGAGGAAGATGTGCGGTGATGTCATCTGTGGTGGGAATTTTTATACTAATGAATGAAAGAAAAATGTTTTTATTTCAATTTGTTTTTCAATTATAGCTGCATAATTATGGTGTGGTAACCTTGGTAGCAAAGTGGAACCATTACTTTGTGGTATACCAAACTGTATAATTTTGAATGTTTGTTGTTCAAATCAAATAAAATAGCATTTATTGTGGTCATAGGTTACAAAGATGGTATGTGTTGTTGTTCTGATGAGGACTTACAAGTTTCCATTTAACAATACCAAATGACATGCATGTGATTATTGATTTGTTATTCATAAATAAAACTTATTGACTTACCAATTACTTTTGTTTCATTTATACTTTTGTTTCATTTATACTTTTGTTTCATTTATATACATACCTGCCCCGCAGGGGATCTGGCTTGATGATGTTTTTATTATTTTATTTTTATTTGCTTTATTAATTCTTTAATTTAGATAGATACATAGATTATGTATCTATCTATGTATCTGTGTAGATAGATAGCTAGTAAAGATAAAGATACATAGTAAATAAACTAAATAAAAAAGTATACCTTTTAATTCACTGTATGTATATTTGCAAAACAAACTTTAAAATAAAAAATAAACACCGTCACGCCGGTATTCCCGGAGTGGGGGGCAGAAGGGAATAGGGGCAACTAGGTTCAGGGAGGACCGGCCTCGACTTGGGCTCTTGCTATGGGGGAAGGCATACATTAGGTGTCCCGCCGTGGTGAACATGAAAGAAACTTGTCCGCTGGCCAGTGCAGAGATGCACTGGCCAGCGGACAAGGGATTCTTCCACGTCGCCGGCGAGGTCGGTGTCTAATCCTGTGTGTGATATCGGTATCTGATAGGAGGGAAGTAAGGGCATTGTAAGGGTTGCTGAAAATATGGCGCGGGCAGCAATAACGGCTAATAAGAGGCGAGTCAAGTGCGTGGGCGGCAGCAGCTAAAAAGGGCTTTAATATAGGTGCGAATAGGTTCAAGGCTGAGATCGGAATGATGCTAGGTTTAGTCTGGTTTTTCTTAAGTGGCCAATTTTATGAAAAAACATGGTGTGACAACTAAAGACACTAAAGTGGTCGGTTCGGACGAAGAGCAAGGATTGGGGAATTTATGAATGAATAAAATAAACTAATTTTGAACCAATTGTATTGCCTTAAGTTATCAAACAATATTTTTATGTAAAATTGACCACTTAAAAAAAAAACAGAATATATATATGTGTGGGACAAGTCTTTGTTTGTTTAGGTGTGGGTATAGGTTATTGTATTTGACATTCGTACGTTCTAAAACTTGGATCTTTGTTTAATGTTAATTAAAGTTGCCTTTTTTAATTCTGGCCCTACTTATTTACTTAGTTTTCAATAGACACATACTTAAAACCATGTTATCAGCAGATATAAATATATTTTTACCGAAATTGAATAAGCTGAAACGAATATTCGAAAAACCGATACTTTACCGGAATTAACAGATGTAAGATTATGAACGAATCCAGCGAAATCTCAAATTAAAAATAAAATTGCCGTAGACAACATTCCTTACGGCATACCGAATACCATTTTGTAATTCCACGCGTAGGCTCGTCAATTAAGCGTGTTTATGTTTACTGCTTGTTATGACGTCACACGTTACTTGCGGGGAATCTCATGTGGCATAGCGAATAAAGGCCCAGGGCCCTTATTCGCTATGACAATTTAAACACGAAACAAGACGTGTTATCAAACATACGTGTTATTGGCGTGGAATGGAATTCTGTATGCCACTGTCAGATTTGAAAACATGATAAGGCTCGTCACACGCCATGTTTCGAACTGTCAAAATAACACGCTCCGCGCTTGCGTGTTATTGAAAACATGTTAAGAACTTGCTAAGTTAATTCAATGTAAACAAACATTTTTAAATAGTTTAATTGCAATTTAAATAATATATTATGATCATCGCGTCGTCGTCGTAGTAATAAATTATTACTCATTACCAGTGACATTGGAAAATTGTGGTGGCTCATCTATTAAAGTGAACTTCTCAATTTCAACAATAGTGTACACATTTATCTTAAAAATATGGTGTTTTGTTTTACTTTATAGTCACAATGAACCGGACGAAAGCTTCTACAGCCCAATTAGCATATTTACCCACCCACAGGTGGAATCTGGGTACATCAATTGTTCTCCTCAAGGAAGGTCATCGAGAAATGTGGAAAGACCTAACCTACCAATTAAATGCGTTAGGAGGCCCATTTAAAACTGTGATCATAAAAAAACAGGTACGTATCTACTAAAATAAATGTGACTTTTGTTATTTTATAAAGATAAATAATTTGTGGTGTGCTACATTATTGATTTTGTGGTGAATTAAATATTTGTATCATTGATTTAATTATAGGGCATAGGTGGATGATGCTGACCTAAAATAACATAATAAGCTATTTTTCATTATCAATTTTCATTACAAGTAGAATGTAGGGTTATTATAATGCATTTTCTATTAGTGAGTCTTAATTGTTCATCAAATAATGTGTTGCATATATTATGAAGCACTAATTTTGCATCTAAAATCATATCTTTCATATGAAACTTCTTTTACAGAATTGCTGATGGTTGAGAAAATTAGAACACCCAAGTTGACCCATTCTTGTAGAGGAAGATGTGCGGTGATGTCATCTGTGGTGGGAATTTTTATACTAATGAATGAAAGAAAAATGGTTTTATATCAATTTGTTTTTCAATTATAGCTGCATAATTATGGTGTGGTGCTTAGTAGTAAAGTGGAACCATTACTGTGTGGTATACCAAACTGTATAATTTTGAATGTTTGTTGTTCAAATCAAATAAAATAGCATTTATTGTGGTCATAGGTTACAAAGATGGTATGTGTTGTTGTTCTGATGAGGAATTACAAGTTTCCATTTAACAATACCAAATGTCTTGCATGTGATTATTGATTTGTTATTCATAAATAAAACTTGTTGATTTACCAATTACTTTTGTTTCATTTATATACATACCTGCCCCGCAGGGGATCTGGCTTGATGATGTTTTTATTATTTTATTTTTTTATTAATTCTTTAATTTAGATAGATACATAGATTATGTATCTATCTATGTATCTGTGTAGATAGATAGCTAGTAAAGATAAAGATACATAGTAAATAAACTAAATAAAAAAGTATACCTTTTAATTCACTGTATGTATATTTGCAAAACAAACTTTAAAATAAAAAATAAACACCGTCACGCCGGTATTCCCGGAGTGGGGGGCAGAAGGGCATAGGGGCAACTAGGTTCAGGGAGGACCGGCCTCGACTTGGGCTGTTGCTATGGGGGAAGGCATACATTAGGTGTCTCGCCGTGGTGAACATGAAAGAAAATTGTCGGCTGGCCAGTGCAGAGATGCGCTGGCCGGCGGACAAGGGATTCTTCCACGTCGCCGGCGAGGTCGGTGTCTAATCCTGTGTGTGATATCGGTATCTGATAGGAGGGAAGTAAGGGCATTGTAAGGGTTGCTGAAAATATGGCGCGGGCAGCAATAACGGCTGATAGGAGGCGAGTCAAGTGCGTAGGCGGCAGCAGCTAAAAAGGGCTTTTATATAGGTGCGAATAGGTTCAAGGCTGAGATCGGAATGGTGCTAGGTTTAGTCTGGTTTTTCTTAAGTGGCCAATTTTATGAAAAAACATGGTGTGACAACTAAAGACACTAAAGTGGTCGGTTCGGACGAAGAGCAAGGATTGGGGAATTAATGAATGAATAAAATAAACTAATTTTGAACCAATTGTATTGCCTTAAGTTATACCACAATATTTTTATGTAAAATTGACCACTTAAAAAAAAAACAGACTAAATATATGTGTGGGACAAGTCTTTGTTTGTTTAGGTGTGGGTATAGGTTATTGTATTTGACATTCGTACGTTCTAAAACTTGGATCTTTGTTTAATGTTAATTAAAGTTGCCTTTTTTATATCTGGCCCTACTTATTTACTTAGTTTTCAATAGACACACCGTCACGCCTATATTCCCCAGAGGGGGTGGCAGAGGTGTACTGCGTACACCCACGTTTCGCCGACGATGTTAGGTCCCATGTAATAGGTGGCGAGCCTATTGCCATATATCGGGCACAATTCCAGACTCCGGACTCATACTAGGAATTTTTCGTTAGAAAAACTACATTTGTCCGACCTAGGATTTGAACCCAGGACCTCGTGATCACAAAGCGATGCGCTTTGCCACCAGACCAACGAGGCAGTCAATATTTAAAAAAATACCAGATACTGTGTTCTATAAGAGTGAAAACAAAAAAAACTAAAATACAATCCGACAAGCACATTGTCCATAACTCTCTAACATTTCTGTTTTTTAAAATACCTGAAAGACAGGTGTATAATTGAGTACTAGTTATTTATCTACATTAAAAAAATGTAGGCATTACGTACTTAAATCTTAAATTCCACTTTATCTCTTCCCCGAGCCTTTGTCGCGTCTCTTTTTCACATGTTTCTTGGTTTTCGTTTTCCTTTTTTCTGCTTTCTCTTCTTTGATGGCCTTTTTTCTCGCTTTCTTGCTGTTTGGAGACTCATCTCTGGGACGCGCGCTGTGTTTGAATTTTGTTGATTTATCTTCATCATCATCATCATCATCTTCTGAGCTGCCAACAGATCCACTTTCAGAAATTTTATCCTCTTGAAGAATATCAGGCTTATCTATTGTTCCAGTCAAGTCTTCATTGAAGCCGGCAATTTTCTTATATGTTAAATCATCGGTTTCACCTTTCTTGGCTTTGCTGATATCTCTTTCATAATTGATTACCTCAGTAAGCCTTTTAGGAATATACACATTCTTGAATGCCTCCTCTTCAATTTGCTCTTGAGCAGTTAATTCTTCTAAATTTCTAGCAGCGGCCTTCTCTGACAATTTCTCAAGACACATACTTAAAACCATGTTATTAGCACATATAAATATATTTTTACCGAAATTGAATAAGTTGAAACGAATATTCGAAAAACCGATACTTTACCGAAATTAACAGATGTAAGATTATGAACGAATCCAGCGAAATCTCAAATTAAAAATAAAATTGCCGTAGACAACATTCCTTACGGCATACCGAATACCATTTTGTAATTCCACGCGAAGGCTCGTCAAGGAAGCGTGTTTATGTTTACTGCTTGTTATGACGTCACACGTTACTTGCGGGGAATCTCATGTGGCATAGCGAATAAAGGCCCAGTCTATGGCTAAATTGTATGAAAATGTATAGGGCAGCAAGTCGTTTAGTCGTTCGTTAAAGGAAAGCAGATATTAATGTTGATTTTTAATGAGATCTTAGCCGATTTAAACAGCCCTAAGAATAGTATCAGACGGAAATAACATGTTAGAATTGATTATTATTGTCTTCCAAAATAAGAAACGTTATTTTGAAAACTCACTCTGCGAATAAAGTAATTTTTGTTGCATGTCTTTATCATATGTTCCAATTATTATTATAAGAAGTGATATACACTCGTAAAGTGTCACGTAAATCAAATCGATCAAGTTTTAACATGTCACTTTGGGATGATGTCAGAAACATTTATTTGTCTTTTTCTTCTATCAAATATAGATATAGAGTCCTACTTATGCAAATATGATTACAAGTGTTCGTGAGTTTAGACAAAAGTCGAGTTAAAACAAAAACAGTTTTCCATAATTTTTACCCTTCTCCATCTACCGAAGACACATCGGATTTTTTAAATTTCTTTTATTTGTAAAAACTGGCAAGAAATGTCCACTCCGGAGCGGAGGAGAAGGAAAGCAGAGGGGGAGGATTTTAGTCATCCTCTCCACCCGACCTTTAGAGGTTATGCCACAACAGTGAAAACAAAACTAATCCCATTATGTGCGGTCACGAACAATTACGAATGGAGCAAGTCTAATATATTACGACCATATTGGAATCCCATAAACAGTTGACTGTATTAGCCTTAAAATAATAATATTAGCCCTATTAAGGAACTGTTCCACCGTTAGGCACGGGCCTCCGCTCATATTGAGAGGTTTGGGCCATAGTCCACCACGCTGGCCCAGTGCTGGTTGGCAAATTTCATACATCTTCGAGAAACTCTTAGGCATGCAAGTTTCCTACACCGATAACGCAAGTGATAGTTAATTTTTTAATACGCACATGCTTTCGAAAAGACGGGGGTGTGTGCCTGGGTTTGAACCCGAGACCTCTGACTTTGCTGTCCAACTGTCTAACCACTAGGCTATCACTGCACAGTATTAGTCTTAGAGATGAAAAAATTAGAACGTCCAACAAAAAAAAATGCAGCATGGACGAACTTCAGAACCCCCTGCCACCCTCAAATTTCCTCTATCGTACGTCACTGAGCCCAACCCTGCGTTCTGAAACCTACTATGCAATTTTAACTTTCATAAATTATAATTATTGCACAAAACACACTTATGTACTTACCACAGTAGCTATGCAATACACAACAAACATGTTATTACCTTGCATTATTCACAGCCGTCTGGTTTTTATCTTTGGTAAAAATTCATATGATTCATTTGTCCAAGCACTAATACTTAACGAGAATGAGAGAGTATGAGTCACTAACTTTATGAAAATTCTGTAACTAGAGAACTACATATAATAGAACCTCGAGGTTATTTGCACATGCATAATTAACGTCTCTACCAGTCCTCGGAACTACAGTCATGAAGATATACATACCTAAATATATTTTAAAATGATGATTTTACAATGAGTTGGCGTTACGTGCTTTATATACAACCCGCAGTTGATTTGTCAATTTCAATTATACTTAAGCGCAACTTAAGTGAGAAATCTGTCAAATAAATTCATATTTAAAATATCTGTCAAACATAATTTGATTTTAATAGGTAATTTATACATACTTAAGTTAAGTGTTTCTCAAAATGATCATTTAATAAATACGACGGACGATTTAGCGCAGTGGTTAGGAGCTTAAGCCGCTCCGCCCACTGTGTCTAATAGTCGCGGGTTCGATCCCTGCACGGGACAAATATTTGTGGGGTCCACAATTGTTTGTTACGGTCTGGCTATTTGTGTATGTGAATTACTATGATTGTAAACGCACCCATGACACAGGGATAAATCCTAGTGTGGGCGTATTTTAAAAAATAAATATCCAACGAAATACGTTGGTGGCCTTATGTCGGTCGGTAAATCGGACAGAAGTAGCTTTATGACAGCAAATATTGGCAAGCAGCCGTTATCAATCAAAATATGTACAGATAATAAAAAATACTAGGTAGTACCGAAGTTAATACACACAACATAGGTATAAAAATAAAACACCATCACTATTTACATAATTAATTATTAAAATACATAAATTATGTGCAATACACAATAAAATTATATGTGCAAAAAATATATACACAAGCAATATGTCTATACTTACCGTCTGCAAAACGAATTAAAAGCATCTAAAAATAAAATTTTGGCACAAAATTGTATTCCATTGGCCATAATAAAAAAAATCGTTATGTTCCCAGGAGCGTAAAACCTTTTTTATTTATTTTTAACATGTGACCATATTAATAGGTTAATCTTTTCATCCTTATTAATTTAAATTAATTGATTGAAATCACTCTTCAAAATTAGTAATAATTTTTACCACCATTTCTTAAAATCGAATTAAAACCAAACCATTAATTAAAAAAGATACTACTAGTGATGTGTTAATCATTTTAAGACTCCAGTAAGTACTTTGATATACAAGTAAAGTATTTATTGCGTTTTACTCGACTTTATAATATTGAACTTTAAAAGTATCTCCAGATTTTTATGTTATCAAGATTCGATTAATTTCATTACATTAAAAAAGTAAATTTTATTATATATTGTAATGGAAACTTGCGTCGAGAAGTAAAATTACTAGCACAAAAATGTATTATTAGATTGAACTATTATTTAGATTTCTGTGACTTAGTAGTCATTTGTTAGGCTATAGTATTTTTCGTGAAGGATGGGTACTGTGACAGTTTTAAGTGTCATAGAAAATTGTACTTTATTCAATGGCAATAAGAGGCATGACCTGTTTCTATACTTATGCTCATATGCCTTAATATCATTGAATTAAATATTAATTTCGTTTGACACTTAGAACTGTCACTAACCATCATATGTGAAAAGTATTATAGGGCCTCGAGTGGACTACTGGTATTCGAAGTTCCAAGTATTTACGTTAGATTATTGAGATTGTTCCTCGAATTGATTCTAAGTAGCAAACTCAAAGCATCACTACTAATAATTACCACTACAAATCAACTAAACCACCCGTGCGCAAAACAAAACACCGTCAATTATTAAATTCCGAACCTTTGTAGATTCCCTTCGTGACAAGTTGCTCCATAGCTGGTCTTTTCAGGAAGAATTTTCTTAACCTACTCTTGACATGTGATTTCTGTATAGAAACTTCAGTCGAGTCGCTCAGATCTTCGTTACTGCTACCACCGGCTGAAATATATAATAAATAGAGGAATAGAATGCGTCTGTTAGTCATCACATAGGAAGAGGAAAGAAGCATAGAGAAAATGAAATATAGATTATTAGATAGTGATGTGTCGAGTATGTACTAGGACTTAAGTATATGAACAGTTTATGGTACTCGTATACATTCATTATTTTCAAACTATTTGATAAATATATTATTTCTCATCGATTAAATAAAAGGAATCCGCTCAAAAGCTTGACTTGTTATTTCTTATATTTAACCCTCATTATAATTTCTGCAGCATTACTATTAACGCGTACTCTGAATACTGAATCAGCTTTTTAATAGATTTTTTTAACTCTTATGTAGGCACTATCTTACGAATACTAGGCACATCACTACTCACAGATAAAGTTATCTGAATGTTGCTATCTTTAAAAATGTGTCAACCAGAAAAATAAAAATTGCCACATAGTATGCAATTAAGAAAATTACTTGTTACTTTTCGATTTACAAGGCGAGCAGAATTAGATTCACTGAAGAATTATCTTCAAAATTTTCATTTTTTGATAAACTGTAAGTATATCTTTTTAGGCATTTTTTATTCTTCTGGCAGAGGAAACTATAAATAGTATAAGACCCTGTACCACAGCAAGTCAGATTGTTTGATAAGCCATAACCAGGATAATAGAAAACTAAGTATAAAATAATAAATATACCTTCAATTTTATTCAAAATTGTAAGTAAATTATAATTCAAAAGAGTTTACAAAAAATACCTACCTATTAAATAAGTAAGTACATTTTCAATGTAAAAGTCATATGGTCTGTTTCCGATTTAAGATTAGTCGGCCCAATGACTCAATAAAATGCTTAAACGACGCGACGAATAGCTTGAAACAAGCTTGAAACTCTAAAGTAAGGAGGATTTATTACTTTATAAAATATAGTAAACTTTCTATTTCATTTATCACCTCCAATAATAATCACCATGTAAAATAGATCTATATCTAAAAAAAATATAAATTTCTTGCGCTTGAAAAATCAAGTACAAGAAGTTAGACATTCCGATACTAACAATGTATCCTTGGACATTCATCATATAATCTGACGAGTAGAGTTCTGCTGTGAATATGATGAGAGCGATATGGTACCCATTGATAAATAACTTCTGGATACGCAAAGTCCACTTATTACCATTGGAAAGCACAATTGATGGATCCTAGTGCACGTTTTCTTCTGCTCGAATTTATTATTATACCTCACAAAGCTTGCGTACAGTCAATTCCACTAACAAAACTCCGCTAAAACTGAATCCTAACCGACGCCGATCAATGGCGTTAGCTGTTTTTGCATATTATTAAAATACGAAAGTTTATAAAAGGGAAGTGGTAAAAGAATTGAAGGCCTGAACATTTATTACCACGTAGCCCCGACTGCAAACGTTACGTTTTAGATGTAGACAACCTTTAATTTACACTCAGCCTCTTCGGGGCATTATCTGCAGGAAAATGCTATCAAGTGGCCAGCACGCTATCACTCCATCAAAAATATTGGATTAATGATGTGATCTCTGAATTAGCTGAGTCTAACACACGTATCTATAAACATATTTAAGTATTTACTTATACTCAAGTATTTACTTAGCACATCTTTTTAATACAAAGATAAGAAACTGTCAAAAGTGAGACATATTAAAGGTTAGTTCTATATAGAATTTTGAGAAGAAATACGTGACTTTACTCGGCTAAGTTAGTTCTTAAGACTAAGTTTATAAATGACTATAGATACACTATAAACATCTATTTTTTTCATTTTAAGGACATAAAATAGTTTTAAGAACTAATGAAAGTAAAAACGTATGTTTTTACTTCAGGCATAAAGACCAAACAAATAACCACAAACAAAACAATGTGAGATATTAGATATTTTGGACGTACACAATTCGAAAAGAAATAAAATAAAAATCTGTCAGCAATTTACCTTACTTCACGTTTCGAGAAACAATCCTTTTAAAAAATCACCATTTACTTTTTTAAAAATAGCAATGCAGTTGGTATCGAAAAAAAATACAATTAAAACAAAATTTTTATGATTCAAAGATTAAAAAAGAACATAAAAATCGAGAATCCGTCCGACAAACAGAAGGCTTTTTTCTTGAAAAAAATTTTTTAGGTTAGATTATGTTTATGATTTAGGTTAGTATTGTATGTATCTTCTTTTAGTATGTTCTGTTGAGTTCGTCATGCCGCAATAGATAAATAAACCGATAAGCTATCACCAATAGATACGATAAGATACATCTACTCTTTGTTAATTTCAAGTTGATTATTTTCAAAATGGATATATAATAATAATAAGGCAGGGCAGGCCCGCAGGACAGCTTGTGGCGAGCTGCTGGTGAGTAACGACACCACGGACCCGATTGCTTCAGAGAGTCGGTCAGGGCCCCCAACTCGGCGTGTCTTCGTCGGTCGAGTGGAAACCGAAGGGTGACCGCAGGACTCTCCGCTCTGGCTAGCCTTAATTGGCCGTCCAGAGAGGAGCCGTGAGAGCTATATCGGCGTAGGAAGATAATGCGGTTCTACGTCGATGTACTCCAGGGGTGGAAGTGTTAAAAGGTTTAACGCCGCAAGTAACTTCGGAGAAAGCGCAGCACACCTCTCTACACCTCTGAGTTGCTCACACCGGTGTTGCCCTCAGTTGTCCTAGGACGACCGTTTGGGGGCCCATCTAGTTAGCGGCGAGTCACAGCCGGCCACGGGTAATTAGGTAACACTAATTATGGCCGGTGTCCGTCCCCTTTGAAATAGTCCAGTTTTTGTCCATCAAACCTCATTTATATAGCCCTTGTTTTCTTTCCATAGTTTACAATAGTCCTTGCACCTGCCGGGGTCAGTTCGCTGGTTATGTTTCTTCATTTTCAGCAAGTGATCTTAGCAGGTGACTAACATAACATTACTTTTTGCAAAGGGCCTCTACGTGTTGGACCCATGTCCCCATGCAAGCCTTTCAAAGGTCCGTGAATCTCAGCGAGACACATAATAATAATATCAGTTTATTCAAATCAACAAAAACAGACACAAGTAGCAATGGCCCCCGCAGGCATACCAGTAGACCTCGAGAGATTATACAAAACAAGAAGAGTGAGCAAATTGATTAATCATTAGAGTGAAAAGTAAATAGAAATTACGGAAAAAGATTATTTTAACAATATATCGAAGTTTGAGAATTTGGCACTAACTAAACTATTTATTTAAACTATTAATTGTCTTTCTGGATTGAGTATTCATAGGCTTGATTGCCGTAAGAAAGAAATCTTTATACAATCCAAACACATTTTTTATAGGTCCCGGTATACATTTATTCAGATTTGTGTGATGCTCCATCAGATTTGACGGACGCCTTAGTCTTATGGTTAAGAGCTTGACCCGTCCACTTGATCGAGTGGTCGCGGGTTCGATTCCCGCACCGGACAAATCTTTGTGTGACCCACAAATATTTGTTTCGGTCTGGGTGTTAGTGTTATGAATTTCATGTTTGTAACGCGCCCACAATACAGTTTTTAAAAAAGAAAAATAAAACACATGGGTCGTTTTTTTTTGGCGGGATTTCTAAGAGTGCTGTCGTCAATTTGTTTTAATCTCCAAAACTTGTGTTATTTCGAATAATAATGTGTAATGTTGGTGGAATATTAACCATTATGTATTCTTATATGTGCATGAGTGAAGGTAATTGTAACAAAGTGACAAAACGTGCCTTTTCGATTTCCTTCAAAACGGCCGTCGCAATTGGTATCTAAAGTATCAATCGCATTACTATCCAGGTAGCCCACCCCGGATAGTAATGCGATGGATACTTCATCAATTTCATTAGCATCGTAGTCATTTATTTTTTTATTTATTTGATTCTTTGTACACATACACAAAATTGTTACAAATTGTTACAAGGTAAATTACATATAACACAAGTTTTGAAAATTAAGACAAATCGACGACAGCACTCTTCGACTTCCCGCCAAAATTCCGGACGAAATTCATCTTACTACAATGATTTATTTTGGCGCACACTGGGAATTAAAAAAAATGTTTTAGTATGGTCTAGTCTGGTGGCGCATAGTGTTAGTGATTATCACGTGGCCCTAGGTTCAAATCCTAGGTAAGAAAGAGTGTGCTTTCATAATATAATAATATTCTCAATACTGCCCACTGACAAAGGCCTTCTCTCAAAAATCGAGGTGAAAGAGATTAAGTCATAATCTACCACGCGACCCAGTGCGGATTGGTGGAGGCAGGTTTATGGTGGCCACCTGCTGTTGGCACTTATCAAGCCGCCTCTAAGGCTTCCAACTTGGCTTAACGATCACTACATTAAGTGATAGCCGGGACCAACGGCTTGGCGCGCCTTTTATAAAAATGCCACAAAAGGTCACCCATCTCAGGCTGAACGGGTCGCACGCTGTTTAAACTTGGTAATCGCAAAGAACACCGCAGTCGCATAGCGCTACGAGCGCCTCTGCTTTTTTAATTAGTGTTTTTACATTTAAAAAAATCTCAGTCAGAGTATGAAGCCTAGAATTGTGTTCCGTGTAATTGCAACAGACTCATCCCCTGTCAAATGGGATCTAAAATCATCCGTGATAATATGCAGGTGCACAATTCTGCCACCCCCACTTGTGGTATGACGCTGTTCAATCTTTTTATTGTGTAATCAAGTATACTTTACGTTTATGCCGCAAATCCTGCAACGACCCGAATATATCCTTCAGCATATGAGACTTCTGAGTCGGACTTTTCTTCGGCTTAATCATAACGGCTTCGTAGGTGATCCAGTAGGCGGACTCAGCGGTTATCATTTGATACTCCATTTCATGCACAATAAGGTTCGAATTCAAATGACACGCACGCACTAAAACTTTTTTTTACAAAACATAGTCACGCAAGTGTTTTTTAAATGCCATTAATTCGGAATTTGTTTTCCTTTTTATTTTTAAACACATTTACACGATGCTAAAATTTCGAATTTCGAATCAATTAAAGTTTTTTTTGAGCACTTATAAATGGTTATTTTGTCTATGAGGAAAGTGTCAATGTTTTCCCGCAATGCGTTCGATACTGGACAAAGATTATTGCGATTAAAGATTGTGTTATCAACTTTCAATTATCTGATAATGTAGTACCTACAGCTCGTAATTGTATACAGCCAAGTCTTTGAAGTCCGTCATACTGTAATCGATTTTTCATAAGATTACCCCGGTAGCACTTAAATTCTTATAAAAGTATACTCTAATAGTTATAATTAGGTACAAAGGTGGCAAACAAACATAACGTAATATTAATATGATTGTTATTAACTACTCTAAAAGTACAGGTATTTTTAAAAACTATTTGAAACATCCAGAGGTGAATTAGTCCTAAGGTAAACTAGGCACTCGCCTAGGGGCGCGAGGTTTTAAAACGAAGAAAAAATAATTAACAAAATTAATTGTGTAAGTGACCACCTACATGATATAAAAGATTCTTTAATTCTTTTAATGAAGAGCTTCCGAAGTGCTCCGCTTTCTTGATTATTCCTACATCGCCTGATTTCATAATAGAAGTTGGTCAGATACAACTGTAACGTTGCGTTTTCGTCGCCACGTGTAGGGTGTGTATAACGAAATGCAAAAAAAAAAATCCAAAATGAATGCGATAAAATTATTGTATAGTACTTCTCTGGTAAGCTCGAAGATTGAGGCTAGTGCGTGTCTACACCGAAAAAACGTGGTTGCTACAACAGCATCTGTATTTGAGGTTATTTACCATTAGTTGGAGTAACTTTTCCACTGTTAAGAAACTGTCCCGCCGTTGGGCACAGGCCTCCTCTCAAACTGAGAGGGTGTAGGCCATAGTCCACCACGCTGGCCCAGTGCGGGTTGGCGAACTTCACACACCTTCGAGAAACTCTTAGGCATGCAGGTTCTCTCACGATGTTTTTCTTCACCGTTAAACCAAGTAATAGGTAATTTTTAAAACGCACATTCTTTCGGAATGACAGAGGTGCGCCTGGGTTTGAACCCGAGACCACTGACTTTGTAGTCCAACGGTCTAACCACTAGGCTATCACTGCTACTACCAGTACTAGTTAAGGCCGCTAGAGAGGCGCCGATGAGGTGCTTGCCTAGGGCGCTCTCGATATTAAATCTGCCTCTGGAAACAGCCCACATAATAGAAAGTGATGCTATTGTCGTCACAGAGTGAAACCATTCTTACTCCGGTCGAGTTACCCTTCTCTTCTGAACACTAAGGCCGTTGGTGCAATAGCTAAGTAGCAACAAAAAATAATATTTTTTAGCGCATAAAAGTGGTGCGCCCTTAAGGTGCGCCGTATTTAAAACTGTCTGGAAAATGGCGCTCAATGGAAAAATAGTGGCTTTAGTGTTGCTGTTGGCATTCTCAAGCCTAATGCAATTTTTTGTAGTAAACAAAATATCCATCTCCAGGACCAAATAGACCGTGTTTTATTGGAAGGGCAAGTCAAGAGTTTCCGTATCCGGCGAGCGTGGATGAATCTACCTGAGAGAGTGGAGAACGCGAGACAGGTCTATAAGTAAAGAACCTGTTGGAACTTTGTACTCTGTCTACCCCACTAAATATCTCCATAGTAAATAGGATAAACAAGTATTTTAACAAACAAATCATCTATTACTAGAACGAATCTATAATATGGATTCCGCTAAATATGGTAACACCAGGAACAGCGGTCGTCCCACGCAGTTCGTTGGAACAAAAATAAACTTGTTTCCCAGAACCTGGAGTTTGGTATGACTATTAATTATAAATTTAAACTATTGGTTTCAAAGAATTATGAGATCATGGTGTTTCGGAAATCAGTATGAAATAGTAAGTGTAAATAATATTATTATGGTAGATTTAAGAATTATAATTGGTCACATACGGTTTCTGCGGTTAGGAAACTGCCTATGGCGCATAGTATGGCAGGCGTATGTATGTATGTTGGCCACGGGGCCTTTACAGCTTCACCGGACAAGAGGGCGAGCGTGCAACCACTACGCTCGAGCCAGAAGGGCAAGGGGGCAACTAGCTCAAGGGCGCCTCAAGGAGAAACGGCCTCGGCTTGAGCAGTCGCTATGAGGGAGGGCATATACTAGGAGTCTCGTCGTGGTGCCCTGCACCGGCCGGCGGGCAAGGGATTCTTCGAACTCGCCGGCGAGGTCAGTGCCTGATCCTGTGTGCGGTATCTGTATCCGAAAGGAGGGATGTAAGGGCATCGGGAGGGTCGGTGAGAACACCCGCGGGCAGCGGTAGCGGCTGATAGGAGGGGAGTTAGGGTAGTAGGCGGCGGCTACGATTAGCGGATTCCTTTGATCGGGCGCGTTCGCGATATATGGCTTTCCATCGTTTGGAGTCTATCGATGTCAAAGCGGGCGGCGTGCCCGAACACCTTACAAGCGTAAGTCATGACGTGTCGTACACAAGTATGGTAAAAAAATAATTTGGTGTATGATAGTAACGTAGTGTAGGGCGCCCTGTAGCTAGGTGGGGCGACGATATTCGTAAGGCAGCGGGCAGGGATTGGAGAAGGAGAGCTGAAGATCGAGCTCAGTGGCGTGCCATGGGAGAGGCCTACGTCCAGCAGTGGACTGACACGGGCTGATGATGATGATAATGATGATGATAGTAATGGTATGGCAGGCGATCATGAGGTCCTAAGGTTCGAATCCTAGGTCAGACAGTGTGTTTTTCTATTAAAAAATTCTCAGTTACAGAGTCTTGAATTGTGCACCGTATTACATTGGCGCCTAGTATCGTTGGCGATAACTAGGTGTACACAGTACACCTCTGCCACCTTCGTTAAGAGAAAATGGCTTGCCTACATACTATTTATGTGGTTTCTCAATTAGTACGAAATAATCATAGAGGCGCTAATACCGCGTGGCAATCGTTCTTTGGTCAGGTTCGGTAAAAAAAAACAACCATACATCGTGCTACACTCAAAGCTAAACGTCAAAATGGTGTTAACCGAAACAATTCTCACATTTCAATCTAAACTTTGCTTTTGAGAAATAAAGTTCAATTTCCTGTTTATAAATCTTGGCGTTTGATACGCTATTTTTATACCAGTCGATCACGGATGCGAGCTATTACGATAAAAATATCGCGATATTGTGTAGATAGGCTTACGTTAGCGGATAGATAACAATGCAGTTCTGTTTTAAAATCGCACTATACACTATCTTGATTATAATAGGCGATTTAGCACAGTGGTTAAGAGCTTAAGCCGCTCCGCCCTCTGTGTCTAATATCGATTCCCGCACGGGACAAATCTTTGTGTGATCCACATTTATTTGTTCCGGTCTGGATATTTGTGTATGTTAATTTTCATGTTTGTAAACGCACCCACGACACAGGAATTAATCCTAGAGTGGGGCTACGTTTTTCTATAAAAAAAAAATATATAGTACAGGATGTTGATTGGTTTTTTGAGAAGGCCGAATATATCTACTGTCCTTTAACAAACAGGCATAAATCAAGGTTGGTCAACAAAAGCTGTCTCCGAAAAAGCAATTTAAAATACTGAGGTTTCTAAAAGAGTTGAATATAAAATAGAAACTAACATCGTTCAATAATGCAAGAAAATGTTTAAAAATGTAGTTTTGTTGTTAAGTCTTTAGTTCATACCACTTATTATAAGTACATAGCATAGACACGCTCTGTATAAAAAGTGATAACTTACAATGTTGTTAAGGATAATAAATTAACACCGTATATAGCCTATACTGCCTAGTCCCCACAGCTGGGGACCATTCTCTCTCAACTCGCGGTGAGAGAAATTAGGACATATTCCACGCGGACCCAGTGCGGATTGGTGGAGGCAGGTTTGTGGCCACCTGCTGTTGAATCTTATCAAGCCGCCTATAAGGCTTTCAACTTCGCTTATCAACTACCACATTAAGTGGTAACTAGGACCAACGGCTTAACGTATCTTCCGAAACACAGAGACTCTCGATTATGAAAATGCCACAAACGGTCACAGATCTCAGCCCGACCGAGTCGAACGCTGTTACCTTGTATTCGCTAAGAACGCCGCGGTCGCACAGCGCTATGAACGCCAGAGGGCCTAGACAAGTTGCAAGCGTTTTGTTTCTATCTTGTCGCAATCGATAGCGCATTGTTTTGACCACGTGACTTTTCGTTGCAAAATGTCATTCCCATACATTTTCCGCATTCTATTAGCGTTAACGACTGTAGATTGTCAACTAGGCTATAGGCGCAGGGCATTATTACTGTATCCATTTAGTCTGGTCTGTGCTATTATCATCATCATCATCATCTCAGCCTATACTTGTCCACTGCTGAACATAGGCCTCCCCAATCGCTTTCCAGCGTAACCGGTCCGATGCCACCTGCATCCAACGACTTCCTGCGATTTTCACAAGATCGTCGGTCCATTTGGCAGGTGGTCGTCCCACGCTGCGCTTGCCAATACGTGGTCTCCACTCTAGAATCTTTCTGCCCCAACGCCCGTCCGATCTTCGCGCTATGTGGCCAGCCCATTGCCACTTCAGCATGCTAATCCTGAGGGCTATGTCGGTGACCTTGGTTCTTCTACGAATCTCCTCATTCCTGATTCGATCACGTAGAGAAACGCCGAGCATAGCTCTCTCCATAGCTCGCTGAGCAACTCTGAGCTTTTTTATGAGACCTATAGTAAGAGACCACGTCTCTGATCCATATATCATCACTGGTAACACACATTGACTAAAAACTTTAGTCTTTAGGCACTGAGGTATTTTGGATGAGAAGATGTTGCGCAGTTTCCCGAACGCTGCCCAGCCGAGTTGGATTCGTCGATTGACCTCTCTCTCAAAGTTGGACCTACCTAACCGGACTACCTGTCCCAGGTAAATGTATTCGTCGACAACTTCAAGAGTAGAGTTCCCAACGGTGAGTGCGGTGGGTACGACATGGACGTTACACATTATTTTCGTTTTGTCCATGTTCATTTTAAGACCCACTTGTTGAGATACTCTGTTGAGGTCGCCGAGCATTCGTCCTAGATCTTCCAGCGACTCCGCCATGACCACAATGTCGTCGGCAAATCGAAGGTGCTATTAGGTTATTTATTATTTATATTTTTTATTATTATTATTATTTTTACCGAGTCTTATCTGATGGAAAAGTCAAGAGTCTCCGTAACCGGCGAGCGTGTATGAGACGAACTATGAGAGTCGAGGAAGCCAGAGAGGTATGTAAGGAAAGAACCTGTTGGAACTCTGTACTCTCTGCCTACCCCGCAAGGGATCTGGCGTGAGGTTATAGATAGATAGATAGATAGATTATTATTTTTTTTAAACGTAGCCCCACACTAGGATTTATTCCTGTGTCGTGGGTGCGTTTACAAACATGAAAATTCACAAACAAATACCCAGACCGGAACAAATAAATGTGGATCACACAAAGATTTGTCCCGTGCGGGAATCGAACCCGCGACTATTCGACACAGTGGGCGGAGCCGCTCAAGCTCTTAACCACTGCGCTAAATCGTATTCATTGTCGTTTGTTTACTTATTTAAATGAAGGAGCTTTGACATTAACCACTACGATCAATTGTGTTATGACATCACCGACGTGCATTGTACAGACAGATGTGTGTTCGAGCGAATGGAATGAAAAAATATTCTTAAGAAAATCTATACTAACATTTTTTATGACATCATCGATCCTGTGTAATGCAATGATCGAATAATGTACATTTTTTTTTTTCGTAAAACATGGTCCCACGCGCATACCCTTACAGCATTATAAATGCTTTAATCCTAAACTGAAACAGACGGATCACCGAATGATTTGTTAAATGGGGGATCGAACTTGCAACCGTTCTATCCAATGAGTGCAAAGTCCAACATTATTAGACCAAACTGTCGTCATTCTGTCCAAATATAATAAAGTCTATGATTTTCAGTTGCTTCTAAAGATTATGAGTTAAAATCGAAGTATTTAAGGATCACAAAAGAAAACAAAATCTTACACAAACTCACTGGCCGATACTTGTTCGATAGGCATCCACAGATTATAGTCATTGTATTATTATAGTCATTAAAAAAACAAAAATATCACTGCCTAATCCATCACCAAGTTTTTATATAACACACAAACTGTCCCACCGTTGGGCACGGGCCTCCACCCAGACTGAGAGAGTTTAATCCAACTTAATTATATATTTTTAATACCAATGTGATTAAAAATCGAACTAATTTATTAAAAAAAAAAAAACTTCAGTGTTTTGCTTCACATCACTACATTTAAAAATATTTACACAAAATTACGAATTATAGAATCACTATTCTATACAAAATTACGAAATTAAATTTTATATTTTGAATCACGAGTGTAACCATGAGTAGCTTTACGCGCGTAACAACACAAACTGAGGCTCGAAGTCGTGGTAGTTAATGAGGAAAAACTATTATGATCTGACCACGGCTGGTTACTAAGAAGAAGATTCGTCACTACACGACTGGGAAAACGAAAATATTTAGCGCTAAATGGGTTTTGAACAAAGTAGTTTGATTTTTTATGTTCCGCGCTTGGGTTTTTAAATGCAATGGCAGTCCGTTTTATAAGCTTTTATTTAATTCGCCTTGGTTCTAAGTCGGTCTGTCTTGCCAGTTCACATCTTGTGGTCTATTTTTTAAGTAGGTATGCCACATAGGTATGGTAAATTTCTCCGCTCTATTCTATACTTTCTATCAGATTATTTTGATTTGGCATTTGGCAGTAACTTTGGTGCCAATACAATAGCATACGTTCGCTGGCTATTTCTAGATTTACAATCGCTATCGAGCACATTTTTAATCGGCAAATTAATACAAATCATTATTTTTAATACTTCTAACCATTGATATAATGTTAACACCAACAAGACAAGTCAAGAACGTGTTTTGAATATTCTATTCTATATCATCACGATATAAATATAATACAGAGCTGATAATACAGAGTTCCAACAGGTTCTTTCCTAACGAACCTTTCTGGCTTCCTGCACTCTCATAGTTCGTTTCATACACGCCCGCCGGTTACGGAAACCGTTGAATTGCCTTTCAGATAAGACACGGTCTTTTTGGTCATGCTAAGATAGTCTAGGTTTTTGAATATTCTATCTGTATTATATTAACTGTGTTAGTATACAATTTGGCAAAACAAAATCCGAATAAGCAGGAAAACAACAAAATATTAACAAAGCTTTTTTATCGTATAAATATCACAGAGGTGTAGGACCTCACACGAAAATATTTGTCGGATATATCCGACTGGCGTGGTCAACAGGTTAAAGCGTACTCGAGGACCACCGTTAGAACATGTTGATAAGTACTTGGTCAGTGCATGTATAAGTTTCGAGCTGATGTTATTTACCCCATTACATAAGAATAATTTATTTTTAGATGAAATGTTTGTATCTATGTACTTAAAGTTGAAATTTTGTGCGTGTGCTACGTTATTGTACTGCTACTATGAGGAAGGCATATATACTAAGCGTCTCGCCGTGGTGCCCTGCACCGGCCGGCGTGCAAAGCATTCTTCGATCTCGTCGGCGAGGTTGATGTCTGTATCTGTATCCGAATGGAGGAAGGTAAGGGCATCGGGAGGATCGGTGAGAACATGTTGCGGATAGCGATACGGCTGACAGAATGGGTAAAGTTCAACTATAAATAAACTTATTCTATGTTAAAATTGCTAATACGGGACAAAAAATGTGCCCTATTCTTAATATGGTAAGGGTTAATATACAATGGTATATTTACCTTTCTGCTTAGTCCTGTGTCTAGCGGGCGGGGTGCGGCCGAGGCTCTCCTGATCGGTGTTGCTGCTCTGGTACTGCGGCGTGGGCGACTCGTGCGCAACCGAACTGGTATACTGCGAACAATGGATAAAAATTTAAAGAATAAAGCCTCGATAAATTATTCATATACTCATTAGAGCAGTGTTGAGTGTCTCGAAGCCTCTATAAGGTCGCGAAGCCTCGGTAAAAAAGAAGCAAAAAATATTTAAAAACATATTTTGTAGATTGACACAATTCAATTTTTGGATAACTAATCTCTCTCAGCTTGGAACCTTTTTTGCTAGACATGGAATCAAATCGTTTTCTAAATTCCGCAAAGGCATTTGGCGATGTAATCGATATGAAAATATGTCTGTTATAGCTACTTAATTATGTGTGTGTGTGTGTGTGAATGATGTACGCTGTTGGCCGCGAGGCCTTTACAGCTACACCGGACTTAAAGGCGAGCGTGCAACCACTACGCTCTAGCCAGCCAGAAGGGCAAGAGGCAACATACTCGAGGGCGCCTCGAAGAGGCGCCTTCGGTTGGGACAGTCGCTGTAGGGGGACGGGTGCACTACTAAGTGCATCGGTCAACCGCCGGCTATGGGAGGGGATCTACTACTACGTCGTCGTCGTCGCCCGTATTCTGAGCGGAAAGAAGGGATGACAAAGCATCGGGGGGGTCGGTGAGAACATGTCGCGGCCGGCGGTGGCGGCAGGGGTCGGGGGGAGATCGTAGTCGGCGGTGGCTACGATTAACGGATTCGCATGGGTAGATGCGTTCGCGAAGTGACGTGTTGACGACTTTTTAATAAAGGCGCGAATAGGTTCGAGACCTAGATCGGAGTGGAGGTCGACGTTCCGTACGAACCAGGGGGCTCCTACGGCTTTATGGAGGAAGCGGTTTTGAACCACTTGGAGTTTATCGATGTGAGAGAGGGCCGAATGCCCGAACACAACACACGTATAAGTCATGATGGGTCGAACGCAAGTTTTGTAAAGTGTTACCTTATTTCTAAGGGACATTTTACTCCGCTTGCAGATTAACGAATGGAGACGACTGAGCGGGGTGGCACCTCTGGAGAAGAACACCACAGCGCTCTTGTCCGGGTTCACCTCAATACGCCACTTCCTGAACCAATTCCCTAGGAAATTGGCGGATGCCTGAAGGTTTCTGGTAATGAAACCCTTATTCCTATGCGAGACGTAGAGAGCGGTATCATCCGCGAATAGGGCTAGATGCGCCTTACTCGAACGAGGAATGTCGTTCGTGTAAAGGCTAAACAGGAGCGGAGAGAGAATTGAGCCCTGTGGGACTCCAGCACTGATGGAGTGGGAAGTGGAGCGCGTCATTTCGATGCGATAACGGAAGGCGCGATTTGACAAGAAGTCTCGTAAGATGAGCACGAGTCTGTCCGGCACACCCAATTGGTAGAGCTTGTAGATCAAGCCGTTGTGCCAGACTTTGTCGAATGCCTTCGCGACATCTAGGAAGAGGGCGCCCGTGTAGATGGGTTTGGGTCTATTGAGACCGGAGAGGATGTGCTCCGTGATGCGGTGCACTTGGTGGACACAAGAGTGTTTGGCTCGAAAGCCGAACTGCTCGTCGATAAGGATACCCCTGGACGTTACGAAGTCTTTGAGCCTCGCCAGAATGTATTTAGCCAATACCTAATTATAAAAAATAATAAAGAGGGGAAAGAGTACAATGATTGACGCTTTAAGGAAACATTCAAGTTTGACTAATGAAATATGGCGTTAGTATGCAAAGATTCAAGAGTTTTTATTAATGCTTATTTAGCGGATTTTATTATCCTTTCTAAATAAAATTACACAAAATAAGGAAATATTCCCAAAAGCACGATGAATGGCACCTTTGGCACAATGATTATCAGAAAAAAAGTAAAATAAAAGAATAGCAATAAATGATGAATATGTCTTCTTCGATGAACTTTTATTACGTTTGTTTTTGACAGTTTACTGCTGTTACATAAACTGTGCTTTGAGGTCCTCCCGCAAAGTTAGTTTTATTAAACACTATTTAATAATGTTGTTTTCACCAGTAATAAAATTTTATTTTAATTATTCCTTACACTATTCATAAATAATAACCGAATAAGCAACTAATATTAATTTCATTCAATGAAACATTACCCCCTTAAGTTCGACGAAGTTGATTAGAAATCTGTAGTAAGTACGTCAAGTCGAATACGATACAGTGATTGGCACATCACTGAGTACAATAAGTAGCAGTGACAACAGGGCAAAAAGGCCAAACTTTGGTTTCAAGTATATAACAACGGTTTTAAGATAATATACAAAAATAACGCTATCAATTTTAAGTATAAAATGCTACAGTATATTTTTAAACCGTTTTTCAATAATACCCATGCCAGTCAATTGTACTTCCATACAAGCCTTATGGTACAGTGATTGACCCCGTAAAAATGTTGTTTAAGGAGTGGAAATAAGTAGAAAACCCTATTATAAGAACACTTACACCCATATTAAGTCAAAAAACATAAATATTTTCCTACTATAACTTGATTTAAGGAAGAAACACAGCAAGAAACTTACCCACTCTTAGCAACTTTTTGTAAGAATTCATAGCAATTTGTCAGGAGCGCTCCTCCTTGACGAAAATGATTTTTTTCTAGTTCCAGTTAGGAGGTATATTTTCTATTAATTGAATTTTGTTAATTTGATTTTTTAAAACAACTGGTCGACTAGATATATGCTGTAAATACTTAATAATTGCAATTAACGTTCAAAGTGCCAATAATTGGAGGGGTGCCAACGTTAGTACTCTTTTCCCTGTGTGCATATTTGATGTTTGTAATACAACAGATTACAAACAGCGGAGAGTAGGGGGTCGCGTCTTAAAAAACGTTAAATACACTGCATCAGAAGAAAGGACATATGTATATATATATATATATATATATATATATATATATATACAGACACACAAGTAACATAGACTTGGTAGGTTGTTGTCGATCGGGTGTGAACCCGCGGGAAACGGCTAGTCTCACATACATAACTGTAACGTCTACATTGCAACAATACAATTATATATTTATAAAAAAGTATGTCGTGGTTAAGTGGCTGAACATAACACCGTTTTATGTAATAAGTTTTTAACTGAACTCTTTTAGAATATCGCATAGAGTTTTTGGGTAGGAGTTTTAGGTTGAAATGTATACTTACCAGAGAGTGTATGACGGCTTGTATATGCGCCAGCCATTTCTTGGCACCGACGTCCGTGTCCACTTGTATCAGGTACTGGTCGTGAGCCACCGTCAGCACAAACGTTCTGGTGTACCTAAGAACATAAGTTTACACTGTAGACAAAATCAAAAAATCATAATCAAAAGTTTTTTATTCATGTAGACCAAAAGGCACTTATGAATAGTCAAAAAGAGAAAATTATTAATTACTTAAGACTCTACCACCCGTTCGGAAAGTCATTCCTGTGGAGAAGAAGGGCAAGAAACTCCACGGTTACTCTTTTTTAAAAATGAGGTTTACAATTCTTTTTGTATACATTGCATTTATGGAGTATGGGAGAACAATGCAGAACGAGCTAAATAGATGTGCTTAAGTATAGATTAATCATAAGTGTACTTAGATTCATGATATTGGTCAGTGTCTACATAGTCCTCTCATTTACAAAATAGAGATGTTGTAGAGGTATATAATAAAAAGCATAATAATAATAGTAAGAGAAAGTGTTACTATAAAATATGTAAAGAGCGCGTACAAAACAACTGGTCATAGCTCCAGTGTGATGCCGAACGAGACAAAATTCAACAGCATTATGGTACACGTTCAGTCAGACAAAGGGCAGGGGACGGACCAGTCCCCACCAGCAGCACCCGTTCACGAGTATGACCTGAGAAGCAGCCATCACTCTCCTCAACCATTTTAGAGGGCAATGAATGACCCGCTCCACAGAGCCGCCACTAGCAAAGACATTTTAGTGAGCATGACCAATCCACGACCCTGTCGACATCGTTCGAGAATAATATTTAAAATCAATGAACGCTCGCTAGGCAGGACACGCTGCACTTAACATTATATTCTTCTAGATTTCAGTTAATTTGTGTAAAGGCATTTTTATCATTTAAAAAATCATTTAGTGTATAATATCCTTTACTCATTAGTGAAGATTTAATATACTTTTTAAATCTGTCAAGTGGCAACTCTAACATGGGCTTTGGTATCTTATTGAAGCAGCGAATACCGACTCCTACGAAGGAAGTAAATACTTTTTTAAGCCTAACAATTGGTAATACCAGTTTATGTTTATTTCTAGTATTTAATTTATGAACGTCACTCACTTTATTAAATAAATGGATATTCCTACGTATGTACACTATGTTGTCGTATATATACTGTGAAGCGACCGTGAGAATGTTGATCTCTTTAAAAAGTTCTCTGAGGGAAGCCCTAGGTCCAAGATTATAAATGGCGCGGATAGCTCTTTTTTGCAGTATGAATACATTTTCCACGTCAGCAGCGTTACCCCACAGTAGGATACCATAAGACATAATGCTATGGAAGTAACTAAAATAAACTAGACGTGCTGTATCCACATCCGTAAGTTGCCGTACTTTCCACACTGCATAAGCAGCGGAGCTAAGTTTACCCGCAAGTGATGAGATATGGGCCCCCCATTGGAGTTTGGAGTCTAGGGTAATGCCTAGAAAGACAGTGGAGTTCACGAGGTCCAGCTTTGTGCCATTAATAAGAATATTCGTAGCATTAACTTTTACATTGGGCATAGTAAATTTAATACACTTTGTCCTGAGTGAATTAAGCAATAGATTGTTTATTTCGAACCAATTTGATATCCGTGAAAGAGCACCATTCACCTCGTCAAAATTAAGCTTAGCTCTGTCAACTTTGAAGATCAATGAGGTATCATTTGCGAATAGTACAATGTCACAGACATCACGGACAAAGTTCGGCAGGTCATTAATATATACTAAAAAAAGAAAGGGTCCTAAGATGGAGCCCTGTGGAACACCAATTGAAATATTAACTTCCTGAGACTTGACCCCGTTAATCTCAACACATTGAGACCTTTCACCTAAGTATGAAGCCAATAAATTAAGGGCAGTGTTTTTAATACCGTAATGCCTTAGCTTTTTAATAAGGGTTGCATGCTCAACACAGTCGATTGCCTTAGAGAGATCACAGAATACACCATTGCAGACACGAAACAAATATAAAGAGCTATTGTTAGATTTCCGTATACAATCAAGCATGCCACTGCACAGGGTGGCGCGGGACGCAGAGGACGTTACATCCCGCCCACTTCTGTATTTGCCATCTAGCCGAGAATGATAGACTGACGTAAGCCACGCTCACCGCGATGACGTCAGGGCCTAGTTGGAAGACATAGTGCACAGTTGCTTAGGCCGACTCCTTATATTTGCTTCGTGAGTACAGCGCATCCTAAATTAAAGGCATAGAGGGCCTAGGCCAAGTGGCATGCTTTTTGTTTCGATTCTCTTCTTACCGCAATCGATAGCGTTTTGTTCTAACGACGTGACTTTTCGTTGTAAAATGTCATTCCTGTACATTTTTTTTGTTTTATATTGGAAATTGTAAAAGTTCACTTACAAGTTGAATAATATAATTAAATTGATATGTCATCAAATGAAATGAATAAAATTTAGCAATCATTTCTATTCATATGTTTACCTCTTGGTGTGTTTGCTGATGCACTCAACGGCGTGTGCGTTGTACAGCTTCAGCGAGAACTCCGGGTACGGCGCCGTCGGGCTGGGGGGCGTGCCTGGCGGCCGGGACACCTTCTGCGAAAGTATCATACTATCATGCCTTGCTCCCCCTAGGTCGTAATGCGTTCATTCACAAGTTGACTAACGCTAAATAGCGGCGACATTAACAAATCTATAATTTTTTTTAATTTTAAGAAGCGAGATTAAAAGATTTGCAGTTAATGTTATTTTTAAATTTTAGACAACGTTTCTGTAACCGGGCATATGACATTATGTAGATGTAGCCTATGCGTTAACTGAGATTTTGCAACGTCTTTTTAATGCCTAATTTAAAGCATATTTTAACGCAAACGATTATAAAATTTAACTATCACTAGCTTTAACAGTGCCGGGAAACACCGTGAGGACACTTGCATGCCTAAGAGTTTCTCGAAGGTGTGTGAAGTTCGCCAACCCGCACTGGTCCAGCGTGGTGGACTATGGCCTAAACCCTCTCAGTTTGAGAGGAGACCCGTGCCCAACGGTGGGACAGTTTCTTAACAGAGCTAATATTATTATTTTTTAATGGAAACGATAACATTATCGCTACCGCAAGTGGAGCATCAAACACTAGTATACGAAGCCATCACGAATGTATTTACAGAACCAGTACTTGAGACCAAACTGTATTTTTACCTGGAAACATATCACAGCACTTTGAGCGCATAATCAAGAAATTAAAATAAACGAAAATCAAAGGAAAGTACCACTGCAATGCGGCCTACACTGAAAAGATCTGACCGGGTGAACTGTCGCCTCCTCAGTTTATTTTAAATTTTTGACTACATCTATAAACTACCTACCATGCAAGGGATCTTGCGTGATGATATAGATAGATAGATAAATCTAAAAAAATACCTCTCTCTATATAATCACGCCTGATCCCTTCCAGGGTAGGCAGAGAGTACATAATTTCAACAGGTTCTTTCCTTACAGACCTAGAGAGGTTCCCTAGACTTATAGAGAGCCAGAGGGCTTTCTCCACCCTCATAGCTTCAACATGCTCGCCTGTCTATTGCAAATTTGTCATTTATTGCAAATACCAGTCATAACACAACAGATATTGTGTGATTCATCTGTCTTCGTAAAATAATGAAATATTTATGAAGATCAATTATTACAGAATTAAACAAATTAGCTTTTCTGAACTTACAGGAGAGTAATACGTCCTCTGATCTTTATAGAAGAGGAGATGTGTGGTTGTGAGCACCATGTAGCAGTCAGTCCAGTTCTTCTTGGTCTTCTTCACGCCCTCGAAGAACTTGGTGCGCTTCACTGGACCGTCGTGGATCACCGGGGGATGCTAAAATAGTAGATATCTAATTATGGATGCAGAATAAAGAAAGAAAATATATTCGATATACGAAAGAAGTATTATAAAATGAATACATAAAAGCACCGATATTTAACAAGATACACAGTCCCGTTCGAAACTTACACAAAAAACGTCCTCAAATCCACATGAGTTGTTATATTATTATTATAATAAGCCTACACTGTCCCACTGTAGGGCGAAGGCCTCCCTCCCTTATTCCTACGACAAGGACTGGCGTCAGCTTGCACTGGACCGGGACAAGTGGAATAAGAGTAGTTATAGTTATGATAAAAATATAAATTAGGGCATATTGTACCTTACTAGTTTCATTTAAAGTTGTATTTGCAAAAAAGCGGAAGTCTGTTAATTTTGTAGTACCGTCTACTTTTGCCTGTCTTATGGTGCTGCCATTTTGGTGCGGCGACCGAGTATCTCGATGTAAGCATGAGCGAGCGTGTGCTGGCCGCACGAAAAATGGCTAAATAAATCTGGTCCCTTTAATAAATCGATCAAATATAGGTAGATGTGTATCTATACCTATATTGGATCGATGTATAAAAGGGAAAGGGACCAGATTTATTTATCCAAACAGATATCTATCTATCTATCTATATCATCACGCCAGCTCCCTCGCGGTGTAGGCAGAGAGTACAGAGTTCCAACAGGTTCTTTCCTTACATACCTCTCTGGCTTCCTCCACTCTCCAAACAGATATAATATGGATTTATAGTGTGTGTATCGAGTGCATGTAGAATTGCGTATATGAAAAATGTATATGTTTTTCAATTTCCAATATAATATCATTTGTTGGTTAAAGAGGGTAGATTTTTAGACGGGGCGGTAAGGCAATTACCTTGACCGTTGTCGCTACAGGGAGAAAACGATCCGTAACTTTTTGAGATAGGTTGGAGGAAAAGAATTGTCAGAAATCGCCAAAACATCCCGCTTTTAATCCTCATAAGAGACAGGATCGATTGGCATTAAAATGTGTAAATTGTCCATTTTCTCGATAAATGTACATTCTTTTTCGAAATCTTTAAAAGGAAGCTCAAAATTTCTTAAAATTAGGGTAGACTATCTTACCATGACCAAATAGACCGTGTCTTAGCTGAAGGGCAAGTCAAGAGTCTCCGTAACCGGCGAGTGTGTATGAGACGAACTATGAGAGTGGAGGAAGACTCTCTGCCTACCCCGCGAGGGAGCTGGCGTGATGATATAGATAGATAGATAGATAGACTATCCTACCTAAGACCGTTTTCCTGTAGTTTGAGGTAGCTTTTACTACCCATCCAAAAAATACAACCAGCATATGCACTGTATCAAACTAAACAACGCTTGTCCTACAACAGTGATCTGGTTTGGGAACTCTGAAGCAAGTCTTCCAAACAGCCTTAAAGTTACAATCTATTCTTCCCTTATCCTCTCCTTAAAGTTAAAAGGCGCTCTTAGCGCTCTGCGGCCGCGGGGTTCTTAGCGACCATCAAGGTTAAGCAGCGTTCAGCTCGGTCGGCCCGAAATGGGTGACCGTTTGAGCCATTTTCATATTCAAGCGTCTCCATGCTTCGAAAGTACGTCAAGCCGTTGGTCCCGGTTACCATCTAATGTGGTTAAGCAGGAAGCCTCATAAGCGGCTTGATAAGTTCCAACAGCAGATGGCCACAAACCTGCCTCCGCCAATCCGAACTGGGCCTGCGTAGTGCAGTATGACCTAATCTCTCTCACCTCGGTTTGTGAGAGAAGGCCTTTGCACAGCAGTGGGACAGTATCAGCTGATATTATTATTCATAATCTTAGAATAAATATAATCTAGAAGCCGCGTCCAGTGGTAATTGTTCGTGGCGCGGTGAAGCCAAAAAACGCCCCGCACTTGCCGCACTTTCCACCCGCGTAATGTTACCCTGCCGCGTAATGACTGCCTCGTTGGTCTGGTGGCAAAGCGTATCGCTTTGTGATCACGAGGTCCTGGGTTCAAATCCTAGGTCGGACAAATGTAGTTTTCTAACGAAAAATTCCCAGTATGAGTCCGGAGTCTGGAATTGTCCCCGATATATGGCAATAGGCTCGCCCCCTATTACATTTTATTTTATTTTATTTTATTTTTATTTTTTATTTTAATGATTTCGAAAACTTACAGCTAATACATGAAAAATATAAAAAAAAAACATAGATATAGAAGGCCAATTACAAGTTTTCACAAATAGATAGTTACAGAATAGAGAAGAAACAGAAGAACTGAGACACACATATTAAATACATTCCTTTTTTTTTTTCTCTTTTAGACAGATGTAGATAGATAGCAGCATTTACAAGGGTTATTAAAGGAAAAATCGGTTACTCAGGTGTTTACTAATTTTTGACACTCTATTGTTAAACAGGTCGACATCTGTGTCATGAGCTAATGCATTAAACGACCTGCTTGCTCTAATGAGAAATGAGTTTTGTCGATATAAGGAGTTCACTGAAGGGACGTGCAGTATGTCAGGTCTTCTCAGAAATGCAGAGGGTATACACAGTCCTATCTTGCTCAGTAACTCGGGACAGTTTACAACGCTATTTACAATATTCGATAGGTATGTTAAATCAGCTATACGCCTACGCTCATATAAAGGCAGTAAATGAAATTTTTTACACCGGCTTATATAATTTGGTAGAAATGTCTTTGATCGGTATTGCAGGTACCTTACAAATTTCTTTTGGATATTCTCAATACGGTCAATATATATTTTGTAATTAGGATTCCATATTTGTGAGCAATATTCAAGGTGACTGCGGACAAAAGCACAGTAAAGAATTTTTATAGTTTTTATATTTTTGAAATCGCTCGACAGTCTCATTACGAAACCCAAAGCTCTGGAAGCTTTCTTAACAATTTCATTAATATGGATATCATACCTAAGGAACGAATCAAATGTTAACCCCAAGTCTTTTATGAAGGGTACTCGGGCTATGGGGTCGCCGATTAGTTTGTAATTGAATATTATGGGGTTTTGTTTACGGCTATAAGTGCACATATAACACTTAGAGACATTCAGTTCCAGTTTGTTTGCGGTACAATATTCCTGAAATCTATTAAGGTCCTCCTGCAGTCGAACAGCGTCGTTACTGCTAGATATAGTACTTAAAATTTTCATGTCATCTGCATATAATAGTATTTTTGAGTTAGTAAAACATAAGGAAACATCATTCATAAAAATAACAAACAGTAAGGGGGCTAATAGAGATCCTTGTGGGACTCCGGAGGGCACGCACATGGCTCTGGAGGAGAAACCATTGAGTACAACTGTTTGATATCTGTTCTCAACATAAGATGAGAACCATCTGTAAAGATTGCCTCTGATACCCATAAATAGTAATTTCTGTAAAAGTATAATATGGTCAATTCTGTCAAATGCCTTACTGAAATCCGTATATATAACATCGACTTGAGACCGTTGAGCCATAATATCAGAGAGATATTCGCTACAGACCAAAAGATTTGACGTGGTAGATCGACCTCTGAGGAACCCATGTTGATGTTCACTAAAACTATGTCTAAGAGCAGCATATAGTTGTTTATGAACTATCCTCTCCAGAATTTTGGCAAAGATGCATAGTTTTGAGATTGGTCTATAGTTTTCAATTAATTCCTTATGTCCTTTTTTATGTACTGGTGTTATGTATGCTGATTTCCAAATTTTGGGTACTGATCCATCGGAAAGAGAACGTTGGAAGAGAAGACATAGAGGAAGAGTAAGGCTTTTCGCACAGTGCAATATAAAAATAGGGGGAATGTTGTCAGGACCAGCAGTTTTGTTTAAATTAGTGGCTTTAAGTAGTTCAAAGACTTCCTTTTCTTGTATTTCAACAGATCTTATATCTGTCAAGCTGTATTTAGTACGTGAGAAATCTATTTGGGTGTCGGTTATTGTTGATCCATTGCTGTGATTGGGATGCTGTAAGAAATTTGAACTAAAATATTCGCCGAACATATTGCAAATTTCTTCCCCATCAGCAGAAGACCACTGTTCGTACTTAAGGATAGCAGGGTAATTATTTGCTTGTTTTTTAGTTTTAATGTAAGACCAGAAGGCTTTGGGATTTTTATGAATATTGTCCTCAATTTTTGACATGTAGTCAGAAAACATTACACTCTCAAGACTCTTCGCTCGCTCTCTCAGTATAACAAACGAGTGGTAATCTGATAAGTTTCTATAACGTTTATATCTGGAATGGAACTTATATTTCTCCTTAAGAGTTTTTACCAAAGATTTCCCATACCATGGGGGATATTTTGGTTGTGATTTAACTGTCTTAGTAGGAATGTAAACGGTACGTAAGCTATTAAGAGTTTCGTAAAAAAAGTTAATGGCATCTTCCAGTGACCTACAGTTAATTTCCATACGCCAGTCTACAAGATTTAATTTATTTATTATTTCAGTATAGTTACCTTGATTGTATAAAAATTTTGTATATGGACGAGGGGATAGAGTATGCACCTGAGCAAGTTCAGTTATAATACAAAGAGCTTTATGGTGGGGGTCTTCTGTAACTAAAGAATCATTATAATGCGTAACGATAACCTCATCGTTAGACAGAACTAGGTCAAGTATTCTATTATTGCAGTTTCCTTGCGAGTTGTACTGACGTAAATTGCAAGTCTCTAAGTTATCAATTAAGATCGACTGGACAGGGCCTTGTACATTATTGGGGCTCAGAAAGTTCATGTTATTACACGGGATCCAGGTAAGATTCGGCATATTAAAATCCCCTAATATAATAAACTTATCGGAAGAGTTTTCCATCATTATATTTAATAAGTTATCCGAGAAATTATATAATTGGGTAGATAAAGAATTACCACGGTTTTGATGACACATGTACACTACACATATATGTATGTTAAGATTTACCTTGGGTTTCTTCCGGGTAAGAGTTAACGTCAACCACATGTCCTCTGCAGTCGATTGCCACTCGTCACGAATACTAGTCACCAATTCACGACGTACGGCGATAAGTACTCCACCCCCCATGGTTTGACTTGTGTCAGAATAGTTTCTATCACGTCGCCATGTAAGATAACGGTCATCGAAAAGCTCAGAGCTAAGAATATTTTCATTGAGCCAAGTTTCGGTAAGGCAGATGACGTCAAAAGAACTTGCACATATATTTCTATAAAAAGTGGACGTTTTTGTCCGCAGTCCCCTAACATTCTGGTAATAAAACTTAATAGACATCATTGACAAGCATTGAAAATATTAGCACTTTTATATAAAGGACAAAATATGAGTAAAATATTAAATTAAAAAGAATGTAAGGTACATAGAACTTAAAATCAATGTAACCACTTACTCGAAAAAAGCTCAGGCGGTGCTGCATAATGTGATACAAGCGACAATCATATGTAACAGTAAATAAATAAAGTGCAATTGCGAATAAAAGGTAATTAGTAAACCGGTCGACCCAACGCGATACGAGAACAATAGGCCTGGATATTTTAAATGAATAACAATAGACACCTGAGTTTCTCAATCCGTACGAGCATAAATAAAAATAAAAATGTGATATTTTGTTAAAAACAGGATAGTTAAGATTTAGGACATGAACTTTTTTAAATCTTGCTCTGATTTTATGCTGATTACGGGTGAGGTTTGGTTTTTCCTTACAAGTATCTTGCATTCTTTTACCCAGACATATGCAAACCCCCGCTCTTTGGCTTGTACTTTGGTCTTATTCAGAAGCACTTTGTTTTCTAGTGTCAAGTGATCGTTGACAAAGATCATAGTGTCACCTTGGAGCCCAAGGTTACTAGGCTTTATTTTGTATTTCTTGGAGGCAGCAACAAAATTGTCCTTTATATATCTGTTGTGTAAGGAACAGATGATATTTTTGTTGCGAGGGTCATTTCTTGTTGGAACTCGTGCTATGTAATTTATTTGCTCCTTGGAAATATTGTAGTTGATCGCATTTCCTATTTTAGAAATAATTGTAAATAGGTTTTCTTGGTTGGACATAGGTACGCCTTTGATCTCTATGTTATTTAGTCGCAGTCTTTGCTCATTTTCGCGACATAAGTCATTCAATTTATGGTACCGCTCCTGTAGAGAAACGACGTCCTCTTTAGTTTTATTTAGAGTCTTCACCTCGGAATCTAAAATAGCCACTTTATTGGATAGATCTTCAATATCCTTGTGTGCCGTTTCGATGGATAAAACGACGTGGGTGATGTCATTTTTCATCGATTTAAGATCGGCTAATTCCTTCTGTATAGTCTTCATGTTATCCATAATGCTCGGAATAGCAGCTGTTTGTATGGATAGTTGCTTCAGTTCAGATAAGATAGAATCCATATCAGCAGGTGCAAGCTTGGTTGAGGTTGAAGGTAGGGGGCTTGTCGATCTAGAGGTTTTGCAGGTTGCACACTTCCATGTAGTCTTCCGGTCTCCAAGCTTACGCCATCCCTTTTCTGTTATTCCAGCACATGAAAAATCGTAGTAGTTCAAACATATGGAGCATTGGGGTCCATCCCTTACTTCTGATCCACAGTGAGTGCAGATTGCTGTCATATCGAATCGGAAACACACTTCTTTAATCAGTTGTAAATACTAAGAGATAAAGTTTGAGAACGGGACGTAACATCGTCGGCGAAACGTGGGTGTACTCAGTACACCTCTGCCACCCCCTCTGGGGAATATAGGCGTGCTGGTGTGTTGCGGTAACGTGTATTTTGATGCATAATAAACTCAAGAAATAAATATACTAGAACTATTAATGCTTTTAGTAATTTAATGTATGGATAATATATAACTACTTTTATAGTAGTTAATTGGATTAATACCATTTAATACCAGAATTAATAAAGTCCCCAGCAAATTAAAGTAAGGAAAATAAAATTGTTATACTAGCAACACTTACAAAGTGGACGCACCTTTTACTATGACAATTACAGACGAAAGAATTAACTCGATATTCAAATAATACGGCATCTGAATGCGCTAGTTAGGTATGGAATATGATCCCATCTGTTTCTTTTTGATCTCAACAGCACTTTTGCAGGCAGTAACGACACAAGACGGCATAATTTAATTTAATTTGACACTGAACACATTATTACTCCGCAGGACGGTCACAGAGTAACTATTCGCGTGAATGAGTGACTACTTGCTTCGCAGGTAGTAATTGTTGCTTCACTTTTATGCGCGCCCGCGGCCTCTGATTCTAAGTTTATAATTTACCTCAGCGGTCTGTTGTAGATGGATTCTAGGTGCCGGGACAGGAGATCTCAGCCTGTGTTTAGGCGCCATCATCGATTTGGACTTCCTATTCCTCCCATACCCGGGCTCCCATTCCCGCAGCTCCACGTCCAGACTGTCCCCTGAGGAGGAAGCCGGGATGTGCAGGTGGTTCGGCCTTCTGACATTTGCGAGGAGATTTTCTGTGGACCCTCCTGTAATGTGAAAGAGGAAAATTGGAGTTAGAAAGGAGGATAAAAAAGGGACGGAGGAAATAATCTGTAGCTATTTCTTAACATTCGATAAGGATTGTTCTACTTTATCACACACATAAGTAGATGTTTTAGGTGATTTATTTAATTTCTTAAAAATATAAGAATGAAATATAACTGTTTTTCAGATTCTATAGCGGTTTAACGTTTCGAGCGGCTTAAGTTTAATTTGTATTTATTTATAATATTTTGATATTACTTAATCCGTATTGGATAATAAATCCATGGATGCGAAGGACGGCAGAAGCGAGACGCCGATACGTGTGCTAGCAGGACGCTAGTATTATTGTTTGAATTTTAGACGTTGACAGCAACATGGCGGCGCGACATCGCACCTGTATTGTGACGTGCGCGCCGCGCTGCTATTCACCGGACTCGCGCGCGCCAGCGTCGCGGCGCCGTCGCGTTCCGTCGGCGATGTGGCGAAAACTTTAACGTTTCGAGTGCTTTGCCGCACTTATAGTCAGGGAAGAGACTCTATCACCCATATCCATAAACATGTCTAAGTAGTTACTTTTACTCAAGTTTTTACTAAGTACATCATTTTTATTCTATAGTTGAGAAAGTCAAAAGTAAGAAATGCCGAAAGTTAGTTTTCATAGCAAAGTACAGAATTTAAAACACACGACTTGGCTAAGTAATTTCTTAAGACTAAGTAATTAAATGTCTATAGATCCAGGTGTAAGAACTCAATATATCACAATATAATACGGACACGCCCCAGCGGAAGTGCCAGAGATGTTCGTGTACATCCACTTTTCTTGTGTTTGAGAAATATAAGCGTGTTGGTGTTTATTTTTTTATGATAAATGTATACGTGACGGTGTGTATATATATATTTTTAATAATCACCTAATCTCTTATTGATGCGGACGATGGGCGGGCTGTCGGAGCTCGCCTTGCTGAAGCCCAGCTCGAGCTCGGCGCGGGTGCGCTCCGCGGTGGGGCTCCAGTTGGTAAGCCGCTCATAGTGCCGGCTGCGCAGGGAACTCTTCTCTTGAATGTCCTCCTGCAAGCATTGAAAGAACATCGTGAGATTTGTAAGTCATCAATTGCTACTGAATGGTAAAATTTAGATTTATTCCATTTTAGTCATTGGCCCAGGATCTATCTATGTGAGACGTCAATTGGAGGCCTCTGCCCAGCAATGGGATACACAGGGTAGGCTATATAAAATTATTTGGGTTATGAAAAGCGACTAATTATTCTGTACTGATCAAACATCATCAAAAATTACAGAACTTCACGTTATAATGACCGAAGGTCATGACAGGTGTTGTTTAATAAAGCTGTTTTGTATGCATTAGTATTGACAAATTTTTAAATTGTAACAAATTCCAAAAGAGCTAAAAAATAAGCTCGATTTGGCGCTTAAAACGCTCGCATCTTCTACGTGTGTGAACGCTCGTTAGCGTCGACTCAGCGCTAAACGTTCGACTCCAGCGCTCATTTTTACAACACTAAGTACCTATACTCTCTCTTTGACTGAACAATGCAACCAATAGGAAAAAAAAACAATTACTCGGACTAAGTACTCAGACCATGGGGTCATAGGGTTTCCAATCTTGATATACACAGGACAGTAGAGTATGTACATTTACAAATCAGGGCAGAATATAAATGTGGTAAAATCATTTAAAAAATAGTTCGATCGAGAACAACAACTTCTTGAAGTCGGTTATAATGACGGTTACCATGCTTTTTTATACTTTATTAATTAGCATTACTCCACTATCGTTTACAAATACGTATGCCACGTGTACTAACACCCAGATTATTAGTCTAAAATAAATATAAGTCGACCACGTCTTTGTGCCGTGTTTAAGTCCAAAAACACTACTTTGAGGAACTGTGAAGGTTTGGAATACGATAATATTCCGTGCGTCTTCTGCAGGCGGAATACGTGCAATTATCTGAGAATACAGTAATGAAATAAGTCTGTGAAATTCAGTAACTGAAAATCTAAAATGAATTACCATCGATCACACCAATTGACGTAATCTTAGACCGTTTATAAGACCACAAAACTAATAATAATAATAGCCCTGTTAAGAAACTGTCCCACTGTTGGGCACGGGCCTCCTCTCAAACTGAGAGGGTTTAGGCCATAGTCCACCACGTTGGCCCAGTGCGGGTTGGCGAACTTCACACACCTTCGAGAAACTCTTAGGCATGCAGGTTTCCTCACGATGTTTTCCTTCACCGTTAAAACAAGTGATAGTTAAATAGTTAAATTTTAATACGCACATACCTTCGAAAAGACAGAGGTGCGTGCCTGGGTTTGAACCCGAGACCTCTGACTTTGCAGTCCAACGGTCTAACCACTAGCTATCACTACCCACCAAAAAACTACTATTTCAAAATTATTTTGATAAAATCGGAAGGTTTAGAATACGAAAAATCTCCAACAAGAAATAAGAATATTATATTTTTATAGATTTAACAGAACATGATCACAAATGGCGATGTTTCCTATATTTAAACACGTGGTACGGTTAAGGTCTTGCGCCTGCGAATAAGGAAAATAACACGCGCCCGTCCGGTTTCAGCATTCGCTAGTAAAATGTCCAACATATTAATCAGCATTCCATTTAATATCAAGCCAATTAGTTTTAATAATAACACCTTAAAATTGACATAACATAACTCAGGGATTCTTTTTGTGTGTGTGTGTGATCTACGCTGTTGGCCGCGGGGCCTTTACAGCTTCACCGGACAAGAGGGCGAGCGTGCAACCGCTACGCTCGAGCCAGAAGGGCAAGGGGGCAACTAGCTCAAGGGCGTTTCAAGGAGGAACGGCCTCGGCTTGGGCAGTCGCTATGGGGGAGGGCGTATACTAGGTGTCTCGCCGTGGTGCTCTGCACCGGCCGGCGGGCAAGGGATTCTTCTTGGTGTCTGATCCTATGTGCGGTATCTGTATCCGAAAGAAGGGATGTAAGGGGATCGGGAGGGTCGGTGAGAACATGCCGCGGACGGCGGTAGCGGCTGATAGGAGGGAAGTTAGGTTCGTAGTCGGCGGCGGCTACGATTAACGGATAAGTTAGGGATTCGTTGATATAAATTAGCTTGGAGAGCAGAGTAAATCTTGATTGACGTAGACATCAGTAATTTTAATTAAAAAGATCTTTTTAAAAACGAGCCTTCATGGCGAAACCGCAGAGATATCTTGCTTAATTAAGAAATTCCTTTGGCCGAGTCGAGCAGAGACTACAGAGTACCAACACGTTCTTTCTTTACATACTTTTCTAGCTTCATCCACTCTCATGATTCGTATCATACAAGTTCACTAGTTACAGATACTTTAAAGAAAGAAAGAGTGGGAGAGTTACTTTTGAAACCTAACTTCTTAATTATAAAACGGACACACCCTCTGTTTCATTCACTTGCAATAGACTGTTAGTTTTATCGTGTAAGGATAGTACTAACACATTACCGGTCCCTCCGATGCCCTTACATCCCTTCTTTTGGATACAGATAACGCACACAGGATCAGACCGCCCTCGCCGGCGAGGTCGAAGAATCCCTTGCCCGCCGGCCGGTGCAGAGCACCACGGCGAGACACCTAGTATATGCCCTCCCCCATAGCAACTGGCCACGCCGAGGCCGTTACTCCTTGCGGCGCTCGTGAGCTAGTTGCCCCCTTGTACTTCTGGCTCGAGCGTAGTGGTTGAACGCTCGTGGTCTTGTCCGGTGCGGCTGTTAAGACCCCGGGGCCAACAGCGAAAATCATTTACACACACACACATTACAGGAGCCGCGCGTAAGGGCTCAATGTAATTCAGAGCTAATAATAACTTCTTTATTAACCACTTCAGCATCATCACCACATTATTAAAGAGTTGAAAGTCTAACTCTCCTCCAAATGCTACTAAAGCAATTAATCATGATTTTTTTTGTTTTTTTATATATATTAAATACAAAACTAAAGGAAATAACTTAAATATTATTCCTGTTAATTTATCGAATCAGCGACGACTAAGCGTCAGCGCAGCAAACACCGTGCAATTAATAATATACTCTAAACTAATTCGAATAGAGTTAACCATCCAACGAATTAGTCACTTTGTCTATAAGGAAGACTCTAAAAAGTGCAATTTTGATTTCTATTCCAATACTATTTAAGTTGTTTATGAATTGACATCGCTAAGGCTCTGGTTTCCGCGGACTCTAGAGGCAACCAACGGCATTAGATCAATGGCTGCTAACATAACCTAACTTAAAACTGTCAATTACAAGCTCGTAAACTTGTAACTCATTTACGATCATCCTAATTTGAAACTCGTTAAAAGACGCTTAACATGATTAGTATGTGTTTATTGGGAAATTTTAAAGCTTTTTTACTACGGAAAATTGTACTGATTTGCCATCTGTCATTGCCCTCGGTGTGGCATATTATTATCCTTTTGACTTTCTGTCCATAGTCAGTAGTATTATTCGTCCTTAGGCAAAGGTACGAAATCATACTGTCATGTTCAGTCTGTCCTAGTCAATTAGACTTATGCCATATTTTTTCTTACCTTAATCAAATTAGGCTTATTTAAGTCATAATTTCATTACAACCATTTTCTTAAGATTCTCTGAGGCTAAAAGCCTTCAACTTAAAGAAAGGCAAGTTACGGCCGGTATTAAAATATAGATAGTAACAGTAAGCCAGAGAGGTTTGTAAGGAAATAACCTGTTGATCTGGCGTAGGGATATAAATAGTCAAATGAGAATTAAATAAGTAACAAGATGTTAATAATAATTCCCTACTAAAATTTGACAGTACTAAACTTAAACTGCACGTAATTTGACATGTTCGTATTAAAAACCAGCTGAGGATAGTCTGTTGCCGTATTGTTAGATTTTTTATTTTAAGTACTTTTTATTTCCTTAGACGAACATACAAAGTACGCGTCCATACTTAGTACGAGTGCCATTTTTCTAGCACTCCGGACCCTATCTACCTTACACATAGCAAATACCCAATTCAACTAAAAAGTCCTTAAAACTGACGTTCATAAAGTAAAAAATCCACTGAAACTAGGAGTGGCATTTCGACAAAAAAGCCAACCAACTATTTGTCTATGACTAAATTATTAAAAAAAAATACAATACCTCTTTCACCCATGTCTTTCCTCGTTTTAGTCTGAACATCACTCGACACTCACTTTAAAAAAAAATGTTTTAAATAGTTTTTCTATAAAAATTTGAACACAAACCACAGGGCCGCATATTTGAACGTGTAATAATGTTATATTAAATGTTGTACAAGGTAATAATTAAAGGGAAAACGGTGGTAAAATCGTCGTTTATGTACTCATGGCTGTGTCACACTGACTGCAGTTACAACGTAGCGATACTGTTTAGTGATGGGAAATGGGGGACAAAAGTATCGATATTATTATATCTATTATTTTGCCTGCTTCTTTGGTATAGTGGCGAATAATGCGCGTTGCGACCACGAGGTCCTTAGTGCATTGTAGGTCGAACAAATGTAATTTATCGAAAAATTTCCCAGTGGCAGTGCGGAGTCTGAAATTATGCCCGGTATATGGCAATAGGCTCGCTCCCTATTACATGGGACCTAACATCGAAAAGTGAGTGTACACAGTACACTAGGTAGATGTTGGGGACTTTGATATAAGTAATTACAATACTTTGAAATATTCGTTTTAGACTGCACATTGCCCGTTAGATACGGATATTTGCAATTATATTAATAAAATAGATAAATATTGATGGCATGGGTCAAATGTTTGTTGGTTCTGGGTCAATTTTGAATACCTTCCTAATAATTTGGCTCTGACAATGTTCACCGATATTTAAACAATAAAGAGTATTACTGATTTGAAAAATCCGAGAATGTTAAGCGACTGACGTTACTGACTGTTGATCAGCAATATAGTAGATACTTGGCCCTATCCAGTACATTTATTTTTTTTAAACGTTGTCATACTTTCGGAATTATTCTTGTGTCGAAGGTGCATTTACAAACATGAAATTTACAATTACCCAGACCTAAACAAATATTTGAGCGGCGGACTCAAGCTATTAACCACTGGACCAAGCCGTCCGTCAATTATATATTTTCGGATTATCTATCTTCAGCCTAAGGACGTCCACGTCAAAAGCCTCTCCTAAAGATTTCCGCAATAACCAGATTTGTGCTGGAGGCATACTTTTACCCGCAACCTTCACAAGGTCATCGGTCCATCTTGTAGCGGTCTGTCCACTCCTCGTATTCCAGTACGTGGCACTCAAGCACCTTTCTGCCCTACCAGCAGTTAGTTGTACGAGCGATGTGCTCCGCCCACTGTTACTGGAGTTTAGCAATTCTGAAGGCATGTCAGTTACTTTGGTCCTCCTGCAGATGTTCTCGTTTCTGATTCGATCCCGCAGGGTAACTCCGAGCATAGCTCTCTTCATTGCTCTTTGGGAAATGTTGAGCCTTCTTATGAGGCCCAAGTAGGTTAACATTTTCAGTTTCTCAAATCGCTTGGACACCTTTGTTTTACATCAAATCCATTATCTTTGTTGATCTAAATATATTTGAACATGTTGCAAATAATCCGGTTTTGACAATGTTCATCAACATTTGTAACATAAAGAGTATTATTGCTTTGAAAAGACTTACGTTGCTGACTATACTTATGGTATGAAACCTTTCCGTGTCGCCCAGTATAAATGTAGTTAATAGTTATCTACCTACATTAAGGAAGGACCTATATTATACAAGGAAAAGGTAGTCAATAACTGTGTAAAAATAATTAGAAATTAAACAAAATTTCTACGTAAATTATGAGTAGTAGAACCAGTTGAATGAGACAAATTAAAACATAGGATATCATATCTATACTAACATTAGTAATATATGGTTTATAATATTATAAAGAGGTAAAGTTTGTGAATTTGGATGGTAATCGGTTCGGGGTAATGTCGGGTACTACTGTTCCGATTATAATGATTCTTTCACCATTAGAAATCTACCTTATCCAGAAGTAACATAGGCTATATAGCATAGACTCGGTAGGTGGCGCTGTTGTCGACCGGGTACGAAGTCGCGGGAAACTGCTAGATTTAACATATTTTGGAAGTACTCTAGTCATACATACAATTACTCGTATGAGTAGATTCTTTTTTAACACAAAATACAAACTTACAGTTTTCAAGAGTACACTGAGAATTTACATACAAAATTAAAACTCCTGAATCAAACAAATTAATAAAAAACTGAATCTAAATCGGTTTATCTGTTTAGCGGCTACAACGCCACAGACAGATACACACGTTGAACTTATAACACCCCTTTTTTGCAGTCTTTTGATTTTTGCTCGTCATCTCAAGAGATTAATATTCCTCAATATTCAATGTTTAGAAGTGAAATCACCGTATTCTATCTATCTATAACATCACGCCAGATCCCTTGCGGGGTAGGCAGAGAGTACAGAGTTCCAACAGGTTCTTTCCTTACATACCTGTCTGGCTTCCTCGACTCTCATAGTTCGTCTCATACACGCTCGCCGGTTACGGAGACTCTTGACTTTTCCTTCAGATAAGACTCAATTTATTTGGTCGTGATAAGATAGTCGAGGTCTTCCCCGGTACCTGCATCCTTCCACTTTCACATTGTATATCTGTTTTGTCATTCTTTCCTCTGGCATTCTTTCTATATGCCCGGACCAACGGAGCATGCCCTTTCTCATTATTACACCGATAATATATTTCATACCTACTCGCTTTCTTACTACGCTGTTGCCAATGCGGTCGGTCAGCTTCACTCCGCACATCTTTCGCAGAGCTCGCATTTCTACCGCATTTATCCTACTTTCATTCTCCGTCTTACATACCCAGCTCTCGCTACCGTCATTCCAATCACCGTATTGCTTTTATATATTGTGCAATTTCGTGTAGATACAGGTAAATCTGTGCTGACTAACTTTGTTGATCGTTGCCGATCGATGAGCAAATAAAACGTGCTTTGATGGCCTCATTCCTCATAAATTTGATTTATTATAATATCCTGTAGTCTTTTATAAAAACGGCAAACACGAGGAAAATAAACAGATAAATCACAATAATTTTGTATGAAAACATCCTTTATCATTAACTCTGTGCTCGTATTAATGACAGATTCATAATTCTGACATACTGATTCATTGAATTGTTGAATTCATCAGAAGATTTTGATCGTAGATCAAAATACACAGTCACACTTATATTCCAGAAGGGGAAGAATTGTACTGTGTATATCTTCATAACACGGACAATGTTAAGTCCTAATGTAATAATAATAGAGGTCCAAGCCTATTGCTATTATATCTCAGGTAGAGAAGATATTGTTTAAAAAGGAACTTAACTCCACGCTAGGAATCATTTGTATACACAAATGGTGGTGGGTGCGTTGACAAACATTAATCTAACACAAACACTCTTGCCGAATCATATGTTTATGGGCTACACATACACCGCCCCGGCCGACCTCGAAAGGGTTCTGGCGTGATGATATAGATAGATATTTTTTTAAAACATAGGACTAGGACACACTCGGACTTATTCCTGTGTCGCGAGTGCGTTTACAAAAATACCAAGACCAGAACAAATGATTGTGGATCACACAAAGATTTGTCACGTGTGGCAATCAAACCCGCAACTATTAGTCACATTGGGCGGAGCGGCTTAAGCTCTTAACCACTGCGCTAAATCGTCCGTCTGATGCTGATGATTGGGAGATACAGAGACTAAGATTTGTTCCTTGCCAGCATACAACTAGCGACTACTTTGATCGAGTGATTCCGGACTCCGAACTGATACGGGGAATTTTTCAATAGAAAAACTACATCTGTTTCTTTGTCCAGTACCATTCCGATCTCGGTCTCGAACCTATTCGCGCCTTTATTAAAAAGACGACAACCCGATATTTCGCGAACGCGTCCAATCATAGAAATCCAGTAATCGTAGCCGCCGCCGACTACGAAACTAGCTCCCCTCCTATCAGCCGCTACCGCTGTCCGCGGCATGTTCTCACCGACCCTCCCGATGCCCTTACAGCCCTTCTTTCGGATACAGATACCGCACACAGGATCAGATACCGACCTCGCCAGCGAATCCCTCGCTCGCCGGCGACTACTATAGCGACAGCCCAAGCCGAGGCCGTTCCTCCTTGAGCCGCCCTTGAGCTAGTTGCTCCCTTGCCCTTCTGGCTCGAGCGTAGTGGTTGCACGCTTGCCCTCTTGTCCGGTGAAGCTGTAAAGGCCCCGCGGCCAAGCTGCCAGCTGATTTATTATTGACGTCATTCCCGCCGATAGATCGGAACCAGCGCGTGCGCATCACTAGCAGCCTTATCACAGGCCGCTCGTTCGATTCGATGTTAGGAAGTGTTCGTTATCTTGTGCTTTATTACTCCAGCGCTGATTACTGAGTACTCGGCATGTTCGAATAATTACGGTTTTGTTTGTGAAAACATAAACATAGGAATATGAATGAAAGAATCTTAGGTCGGGAAGTGTATATAAAAACAGTCTGGAGCCTGAAATTGTAACCAGTGTAATGGCTAAAAGTTTCTCCTGGATAACAGTGATCGATCAAAGTCTTAAATGCAAAAAAATACTGCAGCCAAATATTATATGTATACAATTTCGCCTACACATTCGAGAAAATAAATCAGTCTATACTGATTAAAAGCATATCGAGGTTACAATTCATACTTCTCCACGCGGACCGACTGCGTTAGAGGCAACGCTTAAGGCTTCCAACTTGTGAAAGTTTTAATTAAGTTGCAACCAAGACCAACAGCTCAGCGTGCCTTGCAAAGCACAGATTAATTCCGAAATAATGGGGGTATTTCTAGTCTATTTGGGGCTATTGCAGCCATTAATTTTTAAGGTGTCCAGTTTGTCCATGAAAATGATTTTATAATACATATAATGGAAATGGAAATCATACTGCCTTTGTCCGGCAGTTATTAACAATAACAGGTGTAATTGAATTAGAGAATCCCAAATTAGTGTTATTCCCACAAACCTTAATAGTTTACAGTACCCCCCAATATCCCGAACAGTGTATTTGTATGCAAATCAAGACTATTGACAGGAGGTTTCAGTGAAAACTGACTAATTGAATTTCGCGAATGAATCGGCACCATTCAATGGTGAGGAAGGGCGCGCCGGACGCACGCTATTGGACCGAGAACATCCGCCATTTTGGATAAACATATGACAGCGTTGCGAAGAAGTTGAATTTACAAAGCACACTAACTACTTTGGCAATCGGCGATTAAGTTGCTTTTTGGAAGTTCAATGTTGCGGCCAACCACGAAACAAATATGAAGAGGAGATAACATTATTAGATTTCCCTATACAATCAAGCATGTCACTGCGCGGGATGGCGCGGTATGAAGAGATTGCACTCCACCTACTTCTGTATTTGCCATCTAGCTGAGAATGCCAGATTGACGTAAACCACGGCCACCGCGATAACATTAGGGCTTATTTGTGTGTGCATGTTTGCGTGTGTGTCTGTGTGTGTGAATGCAGGACTTTTACAGCTTCACCGGACAAGAGGGCGAGCGTGCAACCACTAGGCCCGAGCCAGAAGGGCAAGGTGGCAACTAGTTCAAGGGTGCCTCAAGGAGCAACGGCCTGCCTCGGCTTGGGCAGTCACTATGGGGGAGGGCGTATACTAGGTGTCGCGCCATGGTGCTCTGCACCGGCCAGCGGGCAAGGAATTCTTCGACCTCGCCGGCGAGGTCGGTGTCTGATCCGTGCGGTATCTGTATCCGAAAGAAGGGATGTAAGAGCATCGGGAGGGTCGGTGAGAACATGCCGCGGACGGCGGTAGCGGCTGATAGGAGGGGAGGGGAGTTAGGGTCGTAGTCGGCGGCGGCTACGATTAGCGTATTTCTATGACTGAACGCGTTCGCGAAATATCGGGTTGTCGCCTTTTTAATAAAGGCGCGAATCATTAGGGCCTAGTTGGGCGACACAGTGCACAGTTACTTAGGCTGACTCATCTTTATATGTGCTTCGTGGTCAATCCAAACTCAAACACATCCTCAAATAATTTATTTTGTTTAAATGGTAATCGATAGAATATCGCATTCCAACAGACTTACCTACCTAAATGTATCACCACGCCGGATCCCTTGCGGGGTAGGCAGAGAGTACAGAGTTAAGCGGACGCTTTAAATAATTTACTTAGATACTATACCAGCGATACTAGACGAACTATTAGAGTGGAGGAAGCCAGACAGGTCGGTAACGAAAGAACCTGCTAGAACTCTGTTCTCACTGCCTACCCCGCAACTGATCTGGCGTGATGATATAGATAGACAATACACCTGCAACATTAATTTACGGTATCCAAACTTTACTCCAGCCACCATATTAGAACGGTTGAACATTGTGTGCGCTCGCGCATAAATTAGGCATGCGACATGCAGTAATCGGACAAATTAACACAACTCTATGGCCGCGCCGTCCGGCTGGTTGACTCATAGCCTAGATTTTAATACATTGGTCAATTTTATAGTACATAACGTGAAGGAAAACGCTTGTAATATTAATTTGTTTACGATGTATTTATTTGCGGCTGCGTTGTGATGATTGGTTGTTACAGAGCCATCTAGCGGTTTGATTGGGTAATAGGTAGTGAAATAGTTTATTTTTATTCGTACAGGAAAACTTGTTTGGATTGAGGGCGCCTCCGTTGTATACAGGAAACAATACACGGTTTGAAATAAGTTATTCATTATGTCGACAGTTTATCATAAATGGAGCTGAGGACACATGCCGATTGGTGATGGCAGATTTGTGAGCAGTTGCTGTGGAATTTATCGTGCCGCCCCGTAAGGTTTCCAACATGGCATAACGATTACCATATGAAGTGGAAACCGAAACCAATGGCTTAAAGCGCCTTTCGAAGCATGGGAACGCTCAAAAATGGAAATGCCACAAACGGTCTCCCAACTCATACAGTCTGAGACCAACCCTGCTTGAACTTGGTGATTACTACTATCGCTGCGGTCGTTATAACCAAACGCGACGCGTAACGATAACTTATTGAAATGATCGCGTAATAGAATTCTGTGTGCCACTGAAGTACTTGTTAACGATCATTTCGGTCGAGAGGTTAAGAGCTTCAGCTTAGCTTCAAAAATCTCAGGATTTTGAATACGATGTAAATACATACCTCTGGGTAGGATGGTGTAATGGGCTGGACCCTCGGCCGAGAGGTTCTGTACTGGGTAATGCGAGGGATAACCAACGGAGGCCGTTGCTCCCGGCTGTACACCGCACATTCTTCCGGCGTGATCCACTGAGGACAAGAAGACAAGAGTCAGATTAATACAAAATCTCTGTATCTAAATTTACTCCGGATGGCTTGCGGTATATATCAGATCTTCATCGGAAAATGGTAAATAATAAATTTAATGACCTTTTTAAAACAAGCTTTTATACCAGAATCACAACGAAGATAATTATCTTGCTAATTTGAGTAGTTTCTATGACTTCTTTCTGCTCCATCATGAGACCCTAGCCACTATGCAGGTCCAAAATACTCTTCAAGATGAATCTACGAACCCAAACACGGCGGCTGTATATTGAGGACTTGGGTGGTTCCATTGGCCACCTTACGGCTTTATCATCAGACCTTGAACACTATCTGGATGCATAGTACTTGTCTATACTAGTCTTACAAGCCTAAGCACGAGGGGGTTACTTTGTATATTTCACATATTTCTACTGCCACCTTCCATCTCCATCAACAGACCAGCTCCATTACATTACATTGTCACCAAACTTACATACGTGTACCAAAGGACATTGTCGAAAATTGCCCCAGAACCAACAATTATTTGACCCATGACATCATTATTTATCTATTTCGTTATCCGTATCTAACGGACAATTTGCAATCTAAAACGAATATTACAGAGTATTGTAAGTACACGACAGACAGAAAGACATCTTTAGTGAATATCAATCACACTAGCGGGGAATCGCAATATTGTGCAATTGTTCCCCGCTAGTCCGTTTAATAATAAATGCCTTAAGAGAATTTATGGGTGATTTGAAATCAGACAAGTATTTTTTCATTACTTTTGGTTCTGGGGCAAATCAGTATGGGCACAGAACAATGTCCTTTCAGCTCATTCGGATCTATACTCGCAATTGCTTGAAAAATGGATCATAAGATTTGAACCGGAAATACAGACTTGCAAAAAGAATAAGCCCCGACACGACTATGTTCTTCAAGCCGGTGTATCAGACGCAGCACAGTTCACTGTGTAGACCCACATATTTTAGATGATGTTACGTTCCAATGAAATAAATGGCAAGTCAATAGTCATTATACCGTGCACAATTCCAGACTCCGGACTGCGGCTAAAAATTTTTAGAAAGAAAATGCGCTTTGTACGGACTAGTATTAGCACCCAGGATCCCGTGATGGCTAGACGCTTTAATCGGTACTTAACCATCGAGGCAGTAAGGCAGTCAAAAATACCAATAACATAAACACGTGCCCGCCTTTATTAACCAAGCTGGAGTAGCAAAAAATGTACTGTGTACTTACATCCAAATATAATTGACGCTGTTATGGCCAAATTTAATAGGATTTTTCAAAGTCAAAAATACTTTGTTTGTATAGGGCAATGCAATAGCTCTTCCAAACGTCAAAATTATTATATTTTTTACATTTACCACCGGATTGGAACAGGTTCCACTAAGAAGATCCGGCGAGTTAGTGGAGAGTGAGCGGGCTAGTCTTTTAACTTAATTTTGTTTGGCCTTTCGGATAACCATTTTTTCTTTTTCAAAATTGTGTTATACAGCACTGATTAATGTTGCTGATTGAGGAGCTGCCCAAACCCAACCTGTTTTCATCATCACTATCAACGAGCCTGTATCTACTTACTGCTGAGTAGAGGCCTCCTATATTAGGCCATTCGTTCCGACCCTGTGCTAGCCTATTCCACAATGTTTTATCGTCAAGATAATCTGAAATTTTGTAATACCTTTTCTCACAGTCTAGTTTTTCTAAACTTATTGATAGGCATGTTTCGGATACCTATGGTTAATATGTTGTAGAAGCGTTTCGTGCATATAGCCATTATGCCTGGTACAATTCTAGAGTCCAGACTGGAGCTGAGTATTTTTCGATAGAAAACGCACTTAGTCCGACCTATAATATAAACTCAAGAATTCGTGATAGCTACACAAATGGCCGTATAATATATATATTATGCGTTACTTTTCTATACTTTAATGGCTTCACACGCTAAATGCTACAAGACCAACGAGGCAGAAAACAAATTGTTGAATTGGTGACAAAGAAAATTGGTTACGTTGATCGGAACGGAATACCCGGTCCTATGGATTACAGTATTTGGAAAGTCTCTTTCAGGAATGTGCCGAGATATATTTGTATCTCATATGGTAAGTTGTTAATCCACAGTGTAACACAATGATTTCCTTTACGATCATGTTACTGAATGCAGGGCGCCCGTACCACATCCTGCTTTCACGAATAAGGGCCCTGTGTTGCGAAATTACTTAGGATGTTTGCTTCTTTGCTATATCCAGGATATGGGCAGAATTGTATACGAAATAACTCAATTTGTAGTGAACGTCAAAATGGCGAGATCGTAACTTATTCTTTGAAAATCTAATAACGAATATTTAGTACCTAATTGGTACTATATGGTACCTTTTTTAAAAAAAATTAATGTCTCAATGTGCTTTAACATATAATAATATTGATACTGCCATTAGATTTGTAAAGAATAAGTTATGTTCCTGCCATTTTGACTTTTGCAATTTGCAGCTCTTTTGATAGTCTAATAATCTTGTGATTCAATTTGCAAAGTAATTTTGTGGTCGAAAGCGGTCGCTCCGAAAAAAAAAAATGGTTGCAGAAGTTGAAGACTGTTTTGTTGGTTTAGGGGGGCATAGTGCAGATGGCTGACAAAGGCCTAGGTTTTAGTTCTAGGTTGAACAAAATGTGGTATTTCTATCAAAAAATTCTCCGTCATAGTCCGGAATGTCCATGACCAAATAGACCGTGTCTTATCTGAAGGGCAAGTCAAGAGTCTCCGTAACCGAGCGTATATAAGACGAACTATGAGAGTGGAGGAAGCCAGAGAGGTCTGTAAGGAAAGAAGCTGTTGGAACTCTGTATTCTCTGCCTACCCCGCGAGGGAGCCGGCGTGATGATATAGATATCTATATCTAATTGTAATTGCCATAATACCAATATGTAATTGCCTACATACAATGCCTGGATACAGTACAGGAACATACAGTTCTAGATTTCGGACGATCTAAGTCCAGAATCTAAAATTGTATCTGATGTATTGGAAACAGGTTATAGGTTCGATATGGGACTGTATAAGAACACCTCTTCCTTCGTTTGGGGAATGTAGGCGTTACGGTGTTTATTTTTTTTCTTTGCATATCAAAGCATGGCAAGCATTCCGAACTCATTACATTTTACAATGTACTACATTTCAAGTAACTAAATAAAAATATTGAATTAGATCAGTCCCGAGACCAAAGGTCATACTTTTAGAAATCTCCTCTAAATACATAACAAATCTGAAAGTTGACATTTAGCCATAGCTTAAAAAGACATCAGAAAATGCCAAGCATTGCACAACCAACATTATTGCTGATGATAATAATAATATTACGGGCGAGTGGGATGGAGAGTGTCGTTAGCATGTTGTAATGTTCCGTAATTGATGACTCGACAACTGTCTTGTACATCATGTGCTGATCGTGGTCAATTTATGTAATTCATTCAAAACCTACTTAGAGGTGGCCAGAAAATAAATAAATATCAAAGTTTGTGTAATCATTGTTACTTTTTAACGGCAAGGAAACATTCTCACACACACACACACACCGTCACGCTTATATTCCCCAGAGGGTGGCAGAGGTGTACTGAGTACACCCACGTTTCGCCGACGATGTTAGGTCCCATGTAATAGGGGGCGAGTTATAATAGGGGGGGGGGGGGTGTTAATAAACATTCTCAAAAGAGCCTATATAGTCCCATTGTCCCACGGGTAGGAAAGACCTTCTAGGTAAAAGAGAACAGGGCGCGTACCGCAATCTTTTTCACAAAGCTGTAATAATCTTGTTTCACTGTAAGAAAGAGACACGCAGTATAGCTCCATTTTTTTCACGGCAAAGTAACATGTGCGCAATCGACAAATAAATATGAAAAAAAAATGAATGGAGAATTAGACAAAAAAGGCAAGCCTGCTGAGTTTTTCGCCGGATCTTCTCAGTGTGGGCTGCGTTCCGATTCGGTGGTAGATTTGTAAGTTAAAAAAAATGACATTGACAAAGTAAAGCGTGTACTTATAAGACGAACTGTAAGTGTGGAGGAAGCGAGAGACTCCGTAGTACTCTGTGGTTACCCTGCAAGGGTTCGGGCGATTTAGCGCAGTGGTTAAGAGCTTAAGCCGCTCTGCCCACTGTGTCTAATAGTCGCGGGTTCGAGTCCCGCACGGGACAAATCTTTGTGTGATCCACAATTATTTGTTCCGGTCTGGGTATTTGTGTATGTTAATTTTCATGTTTGTAAACGCACCCACGACACAGGAATAAATCCTAGTGTGGGGCTACGTTTTTTAAATAAAATAAAATAAAATAAATATAGTTTCATAGATAGATAGAAGAAAATTGCGAGTTTTCATCCTTTTTCTTTTGTTATGGCTGGTATATATTATTCCAGAAGCATTTCAATTCAGATATCAAATTCAGCGCTAGATTGAGATTAATGTAAACAGGGATTCAAATGTCCAGTGCATGACCAATGCAGTTACCCCTGTAAATTTTACGACGATACAAAACCACAATCTCTTTTAATGACAAAGACGCAGTGAAAAGGATGTCCGGACGGATGTCGATACAAATATACCCGAGAAAAACCCAATTGAAATGATAAAATTATATTGCTTTGCAAAATGGTTCCATGAATTTTAATTTTAACACATTTGTACACAACGACCGTACAGAACATGAATAGGTGGTAAGTAAAATAGTTCTTTGGCGTCGATGTAAAAACACATTTGTTATTACACAAGTTTCACCGTATTATTTTAGTCGCAATGTGAATCTTAGGACAATTGTTAATAATGTAGTAAGAATATTAGCCCCGTTAAGAAACTGTCCTACCGTTCGGCCCGGCCTCCTCACAAACTGAGAAGTTTTAGGCCGTAGTCCACCACGCTGGCCCAGTGTGGGTTGGCGAACTTTACACACCCTCGAGAAACTCTTAGGCTTCCTCACGATGTTTTCCTTCACTGTTAAAGCAAGTGATAGTTAATTTTTAATACGCACATGCCTTCCAAAAGACGTGCGTGCCTGGGTTTGAACGCAAGACCTCTAACTTTGCAATCCAACGGTCTAACCACTAGGCTATCTAGCTACTAGCTACTTTATTGTTTCGTTCGTTTGTTCACTGGAAAATTGTTAAGGTTCTATCTAATTTTCTCACCGTAAGATATGACAATTTTGACCATGCTCGCATTATTTCGCATTATTACAAGCATACCCAGGACAAACTAATTTAGGGCACACATATACTTAAAGCAGTCATTACTGTTCTACGCTACGAATGCATACCGAACTAGAATCTACAACATACACGCGGTCGCTTGAATAGTCACGCCTGCACCTAGCGTGTACTGTAATAGTCGAGTAGTTGCAAAATACTGATTGCTCTGGACTTCTCATGCTGTTTATTGCTCTAGCGCAGTTAACACCTTCTCCCGACAGAGCATTTTAATATTACAATTAAATAATGACCACACGTGTGGTTACACCGTGCCTGTTATGCATTGTCACCTTCTATTCCCTAAATAATTTATGTAGATGATCCGTTAGTCGACGACTCGCGGATCGCATTTTTGGGCCTTATAAAGATGATGCACCTTGCACGTCGTTGGCTTTTGATTGCTAATGCATATGCAACTTTTACTAGGTACCTACTATTTTGTTGCTTCTTGCGCATAGATGCTTTTGAAATGTGGTGCTGGAGAAGACTGCTCCGAGTACCATGGACCGCGCATAGGACTAATGCACCCATATTGGCCGAGTTCAAGATCACCATGAGACTCTCCACCATCTGCACTCGAAGGGTTTTCGAGTTTTTCGTCCACATAGCCAGGAAAAAGGGCGACAGCCTCGAAAGCTACTGGTCACTGGCAAAGTAAAAGGAAAGAGACCAAGAGGTCGTAGACCTATGCGCTGGTCCGATCAGATCCGATCCGCCGTGGGCACCACAATTTCTGTGCGATACCCACGGCTGAGAACCGAGCTGGTTGGCGGAACATAATCCCCGATATCGTTGTTCCTGGAGGTCACGATCTTCAACATTGAGGATATCGACGCAAGGAGGAGACTATTTTGTGTAAACTATTTTTAAAGCCTGTATTTACGCTTTTGATATTTTTTAACCTTTGCTGTTACTCTTCTGGACAAAGATCTCTTAATAGCCTCTATGATCACCCAACCAATATGGGATGCAACGAAGTCAACGCCAGCGCTTCTTAGGATGATTTAATTTACGGCCGTGTACTAAGACTATTTAAAAATCTTGGACCAAACTCCAATTCAAAACAAAGACATCTTCATTACGTCATAACCGCAGAAACATTTCTATGAATCACAGCGCACGACTGAATAGGCAGTAGGTCAGAGAGACAATATCCGCGTTTCATTTGAGCGTGACAAGGTAATCCAAGGTTAGAACTGGTGGAGCGTTCACAGCTGGACAAACGGTCGTTATCATACTACCGTTATGTTTCCGCTTTGAGAAGCTGGCAATGATCGACCTTGAGTTCTCATCTATGGTATTAAGCAAATATTATTGTCCAGCAAAAAGCAGCTTCGTTTTTGCGAATCTCAGGCCGTACAGTAGATAGATAGATAGAGTATTCTTTATTGTACACCAGCGAACAGAAAAATACAATCTGATATTAACTTAAGATAGAGGCACAATTGGCGGTCTTATTGCTAAGAGCAATTTCTTCCAGACAACCAGTACGTTGGAAGAAGCAACAGATAAAAATAGAGGGCAGTTGGTGGCGTACACTATAAAGATATATATTCTATAAAATACTATAAGATACTACTACATACATATTGATACACAGGACATGATATACTAAACATATAAATCTAATTCAATGCAATTATGCGTCAATTATTAAATTATCCAACCAGGAAAAAGTGATCTTTAACCATTGTTTTAAAAGAATGCTACGTCTTTGCACGTCGGACCGTAACAGGCAATGCATTCCACAAGCGTACAGCTTGATTAGTGAAGGATTTATGAAAGAAGTTTGTGGAATGCATTGGTGTTTTCAGCCTCAGATTCTCTGATGACCTTAGGAACCTCGAATGCGTTTCATGAAGGAATTCAAACCGTTTTTTGAGGTAAGAGGGAGTTGTCGGATTATATAAAATGTTGTATAAAAGCGATAGTATGTTAGCATTCCGGCGATGGCGGATTGGCAGCCACTTGAGTCTTCCACGAAATTCAGAAACATGGTCATATTTGGTCATGGTCAGTATGATTTTTCTATGAAAAATCTTCAATATCGTCACCGATATGTGGGTGTTCGCAGGTGCACCTGTATCTGTCAGCTTGAGGAATATAAGCCTGATGGTGTGCGCAGCCTCTAGGTCTAATGTCCAGAATTCACTACGAAATGTGAGGAAGAATGACAAATCATTTATGGGCGGAACGTCGAAAATCAAAATGTAATAATCTAAACATGCTACCATGAAGTCCAACCATTTCATATCTATTATAGGATCTATCTTGGAGCAAATCTCGTAAACGGGGTTCCTTATATTAGGTTTAATGATATTGTGAAGTTACAAAAACCAAATTGCACACGAGCCTATTTTAATCCTGTTAAATTTATGTAATTTAATTTATTACAAAATTACAAAGCGAAGGAGTCAATGATTTCTGCACTTAGTACTGGACTTTTATCGCAGAAATCTGAATTTTAAAACAAATTAGGGGCATTATTGGGCACTCATAACAGCTTGTAATAACACATACCTATATAATATATAATTGAATTATCATCATTAGTACGTATCATCAGTAAAATGAATGAAAAATTTTGTACGTTTTAATAAGATCTATTACTGCAACAGCATTGTTGTCATCTAGAGGAAATCATTTTAATGTATCTCTAAAATCACTTACAAAGCGTTAGAAAACAACCAGACAAGCATATTTTCACCTTATAACATCTACAAAGCAAACGACTCCATATCAAAACAAAACATTAAATCTAAGCATCCAAACTTTACCAAACTCGTCATCAAACAAGTTTGTCAACGTGTTTGCTTTACGGTTTTCCCAACTTCAAGTCTGTTGTCGTCACCACCGCCCCCGCCCCGCCGTGAGTCATGCGTAGACGCATGAATGAGATGATGGTCGCTGACAACCGGTTTATCGAGCGATCGAGGTCTCCTTGACCCTAAATGTTGATGGGAGGAAATGTGGGCGGGTGTTTGTTTATGTACACTGATCTTTCCCTAAGCTAGGATCATATTTTCATGACACTACGCATTGCTGCGGTTCTTTTGGTTTGCGACTTTTAGTGTGAATTCTTTACTTTACTACCTTGTTGGTCAGTGGCAAAGCGCATCGCTTTGTGATCACGAGGTCCTTGGTTCAAATCCTAGGTCGGACAAATGTAGTTTTTCAAACGAAAACTGCCTAGTATGAGTCCGGAGACTGGAATTGTGCCCTGTATATGGCAATAGGCTCGCTCCCTATTACTTGGGACCTAACATATCGGCGAAAAAAAGGGTGTGCTTAGTACATCTCTGCCACCCTCGCTTGGGGAATATAGGAGTGACGTTTTTTTTCTTTGCATCAGCCGAAAGACGTCCTCGATGATAAAGGACTTCCCGAAATATCGCCACGACGGTCGGTTATATGGTGTAAGCATTCACATTTTAACTGTGACCTATCTTTGTCTATCTTTGCTTATTTACGGAGAATATTTTAAGAAGCCAGAGAGGTATGTAAGGAAGGAACCTGTTGGAACAATTATTTGTTTCAGTCTGGGTATTTGTGTATGTGAATTTTCATGTTTGTAAACGCCCAGGGCCTTTATTCGCTATGCCACATGAGATTCCCCGCAAGTAACGTGTGACGTCATAACAAGCAGGGCCCTTATTCGCTATGACAATTTAAACACGAAACAAGACGTGTTATCAAACATACGTGTTATTGGCGTGGAATGGAATTCTGTATGCCACTGTCAGATTAGAAAACATGACAAGGCTCGTCACACGCCATGTTTCGAACTGTCAAAATAACACGCCCCGCGCTTGCGTGTTATTGAAAACACGTTAAAAACTTGCTAAGGTAGTGCAATGTAAAAAAACATTTTAAATAGTTTTATTGCAATTTAAATGATATTTTATGATCATCGCGTCGTCGTCGTAGTAGTAATAAATTATTACTCATAACCGGTGACACTGGAAAATTGTGGTGGCTCATCTATTAAAGTGAACTTCTCAATTTCAACAATAGTGTACACATTTATCTTAAAAATAAGGTGTTTTGTTTTCGTTTGTAGTCACAATGAACCAGACGAAAGCTTCTACAGCCCAATTAGCATATTTACCCACCCACAGGTGAAATCTGGGTACATCAATTGTTCTCCTCAAGGAAAGTCATCGAGAAATGTGGAAAGACCTAACCTACCAATTAAATGCGTTAGGAGGCCCATTTAAAACTGTGATCATAAAAAACAGGTACGTATCTACTAAAATAAATGTGACTTTTATTATTTTATAAAGACAAATAATTTGTGGTGTGCTACATTATTGATTTTGTGGTAATTTAAATATTTGTATCATTGATTTAATTATAGGGCATAGGTGCATGATGTTGACCTAAAATAACATAATAGGCTATTTTTCATTATCAATTTTCATTACAAGTAGAATGTAGGGTTATTTATTATAATGCATTTTCTATTAGTGAGTCTTAATTGTATATATGTAATAATGTGTTGCATATATTATGAAGCACTAATTTTGCATCTAAAATCATATCTTTCATATGAAACTTCTTTTACAGAATTGCTGATGGTTGAGAAAATTAGAACACCCAAGTTGACCCATTCTTGTAGAGGAAGATGTGCGGTGATGTCATCTGTGGTGGGAATTTTTATACTAATGAATGAAAGAAAAATGTTTTTATTTCAATTTGTTTTTCAATTATAGCTGCATAATTATGGTGTGGTAACCTTGGTAGTAAAGTAGAACCATTACTGTGTGTATACCAAACTGTATAATTTTGAATGTTTGTTGTTCAAATCAAATAAAATAGCATTTATTGTGGTCATAGGTTACAAAGATGGTATGTGTTGTTGTTCTGATGAGGACTTACAAGTTTCCATTTAACAATACCAAATGACTTGCATGTGATTATTGATTTGTTATTCATAAATAAAACTTGTTAATTTACCAATTACTTTAGTTTCTTTTATACTTTTGTTTCATTTATATACATACCTGCCCCGCAGGGGATCTGGCTTGATGATGTTTTTATTATTTTATTGTTTATTTTCTTTATTAATTCTTTAATTTAGATAGATACATAGATTATGTATCTATCTATGTATCTGTGTAGATAGATAGCTAGTAAAGATAAAGATACCATAGTAAATAAACTAAATAAAAAAGTATACCTTTTAATTCACTGTATGTATATTTGCAAAACAAACTTTAAAATAAAAAATAAACACCGTCACGCCGGTATTCCCGGAGTGGGGGGCAGAAGGGCATAGGGGCAACTAGGTTCAGGGAGGACCGGCCTCGACTTGGGCTGTTGCTATGGGGGAAGGCATACATTAGGTGTCTCGCCGTGGTGAACATGAAAGTAACTTGTCCGCTGGCCAGTGCAGAGATGCACTGGCCAACGGACAAGGGATTCTTCCACGTCGCTGGCGAGGTCGGTGTCTAATCGTGTGTGTGATATCGGTATCTGATAGAAGGGAAGTAAGGGCATTGTAAGGGTTGCTGAAAATATGGCGCGGGCAGCAATAACGGCTGATAGGAGGCGAGTCAAGTGCGTAGGCGGCAGCAGCTAAAAAGGGCTTTTATATAGGTGCGAATAGGTTCAAGGCTGAGATCGGAATGGTGCTAGGTTTAGTCTGGTTTTTCTTAAGTGGCCAATTTTATGAAAAAACATGGTGTGACAACTAAAGACACTAAAGTGGTCGGTTCGGACGAAGAGCAAGGATTGGGGAATTAATGAATGAATAAAATAAACTAATTTTGAACCAATTGTATTGCCTTTAGTTATCATACAATATCTTTATGTAAAATTGACCACTTAAAAAAAACAGACTTTATATATGTGTGGGACAAGTCTTTGTTTGTTTAGGTGTGGGTATAGGTTATCGTATTTGACATTCGTACGTTCTAAAACTTGGATCTTTGTTTAATGTTAATTAAAGTTGCCATTTTTTATATCTGGCCCTACTTATTTACTTAGTTTTCAATAGACACATACTTAAAACCATGTTATCAGCACATATAAATATATTTTTTCCGAAATTGAATAAGTTGAAACGAATATTCGAAAAACCGATACTTTACCGAAATTAACAGATGTAAGATTATGAACGAATCCAGCGAAATCTCAAATTAAAAAAAAAATTACCGTAGACAACATTCCTTACGGCATACCGAATACCATTTTGTAATTCCACGCGAAGGCTCGTCAAGGAAGCGTGTTTATGTTTACTGCTTGTTATGACGTCACACGTTACTTGCGGGGAATCTCATGTGGCATAGCGAATAAAGGCCCTGGAGTTGAGACCACGA